>OU744348.1:10932311-13432311 GCA_916610135.2 Macropis europaea | reverse complement strand
TCATATAAAGATACAATACATTAATAAATCATAATGATAAACTATTAATTTAACATCTAATTGTAAAACCATATGTAACATTCAAGCAGTAACATACAGTATTATAATTATAATAATAATGCTTTCCAAATTTGTGTAAATGGCCACTAGAGTTCATTGTAATTAAGAAGTATTATATTCTTTTTCTTTATCACGTATCATCTTTAGTATTACTTGTCGCTGTTAGATTTTCATGTTTTTTAGAAGAATATTTAAAATGATTGTCTGTATAATTTTTTAGAATTACTTTCATTACAATTAAAGTTATTGTAATTAATACAAAGAATTCACGAATAGCTCAAAACAATATTGGTAATATTAGCAGTTTAATCATTAATTATTACATTTGAAACTTTGTTTAAAATATTCAACAGTTTATAGATAACAATAAAATAAATTCAATTTTTCTTAAAGCTCGTCAAAATTAATTGCTTTTCTAGGATCAGAATTGAAACATATAAATTTTTGTTTATTGATTTTAAGGAACTAAATAATTTTATAGAAAGAATCTAAGATTTCAGGTACTGTCCCCATAAGTTAATAATAAACGATAACTGGATGTTTCAGTAATTGCAAATTATATACCTAATACGGAAAGGTTAATGATAAATGTTATATATTGTATAAATATGGTGGTTTAAGATTAGTTTCTTAAACTATGTAACAAGAAGCTATTTTATATATCTTAGTACAAGAATAGCATGTATAGAAAAAAAATTAAATGTTCAATGACATGTGTAGATCCAAGTACAAAGGATTAAACATAAATAATATTCTGTGTAAATTTTGTATAAGGAATAAATGTTAATGATTATTTATAATAGAATCTATTGTAATAAAAGTAATAAATGTAACGGAAGGACGACAATAATGGTATTCATGTTTATATTCACACAGCATTATAAATTTTTACATTGAAAAAAATTGGTAAATGTATTTTCATATAAAAAAATTGTATTTGTCCTCAGAAGGGTTATGTTATATTTTATACGAACAATATAATACGCAAGAAGTAGTACTTTACTAGTATCGGCTAGTCGAAAATTTTGAAAATATTCACAAATAATATCTTAATCATCGCACTAAATTTTTTCATTCATAAAAATTCGTATGGGATATTACAGTTACTGTAGGAATAGTTTATATAATGTTTTGAATTGATAATATCTATATTTCTACCATTAAGTTTTATTTCCTCTGACATACTCGAAATATTAAACATTCGTATAGTCGCAAAGTTTGTTGTTCTGCCGCGCATGCGCTTTACTCTGACGTCGTTTTTCGTGAAATAGTTCGAAAGAATCTATGTATTCTTTGTATATTTGCGTTTTCGTCGGTAAACGTAATTACGCGGAAATGAATTTTAATTAACGGCCACAATTTTTCAGGATCGCGATAGAAAACAACGAGTAAACAATGGTGCTAAATGATTACCCGGATCCAGAGATAATTGGTTGTGGATTCAGTGCTTTTAAGGAAATCGAAGAAGTAAATTCTTTGATTGCGGATCTGAAAAATGTTAATCTCTCGCCGAGTCTTGTTGAGAAAAATCGAGACCGATTTAACTTTATTCTGTCACAATATCAAGATCAAAGGCAATTGTTAGATCCTTATTTAGATGATATTCTACAACCACTGACTGATATCATCAAGGATGAAAATTCTGCAGAAAATATGCGGCATAATGCCTTTAAATATATTTTTATCGTCATGTCTGTCAAAACATACAAGAAAATTGTTACGTATCTTCCACATGAGGTATATACGTGCTTTCATTCTTTTAATTATATTTTGCAGTAAGTTTCAAACATACGCTTATTAATCGTCTTTTGTATAGGTAGCAGATCTTCTGCCTGTTCTGCGAATGATAGAAAAGCAAGATCCAAACGATGTAGAAACTTGGGAGACTCGATATGTTCTATTAATTTGGCTTTCTATAATTTCAAAAATACCATTTTCACTTTCGCGTCTAGAAACCTCAGATGTTATCTCTGAACAATCAATAATAGTCAGAATTTTGAAAGTGTGTAAGCAATATTGCTTATCGAAAGATGCCTGTGCTGTAGCTGCAGTGTTTTTAATTGCTAATTTTTTAACAAGATCAGATGTTAAGAAATTATATTTAAAAGAAATGATAACGTGGTGTTTAGAGTGCGTAGAAAATGATCCTTTCAGGCATGGACCATTAGCAGTTATAGCAGCATTATTGAAATACAGTGCGAGAGAAGATGTTAAGCCATATACTCAAATAATTTTAGATAAGGTTTTACAGTTTCATCTAAATGATAATCCTGCTGATTTGATTAGAAAGTTTGGAATAAAGGTTGTGCAAAGAATTGGATTGGTATTGTTAGGAACAAAATTGGCTGTGTGGAGATATCAAAGAACCAATCGACCTATATGTTTACAGCCTAATACCAAAAGTGTTAACATTAAGGAAAATATAGAAGAGGTTAAAGATGTTCAAATTAATCATGATGATCAAGATATTCCTTCAGCGATAGAGGATATTATCGAACATCTTATACAAGGTCTTAGAGATAAAGCAATTACAATACGATGGTCTGCTGCAAAAGGAATTGGAAGAATAACAGCAAGGTTGCCAATGGATTTAGCAGATGATGTAGTAGGATTTGTGTTGAATCTTTTTTGTGGTCGAGAATCAGATTCTGCATGGCATGGTGGTTGTCTAGCATTGGCAGAATTAGGGAGGCGGGGACTTCTTCTACCTCACCGCTTGAAGGATGTAATACCAGTAGTCCTTCAGGCTTTGGTATTTGATGAACCAAGAGCTTATGGATCAATTGGATATTTAATCAGGGATGCTGCGTGTTATATTTGCTGGTCATTTCCTAGAGCATATGATCCTGACATTTTTCAACCATACGTAAAAGAAATTGCAGCTATGTTGCTAGTTGTTACTTGCTTTGATCGAGAAATTAATTGTAGAAGAGCTGCTTCTGCAGCATTTCAGGAAAATGTGGGTCGTCAAGGAAATTTTCCACATGGAATAGAAATACTGACTATTGCTGATTATTTTGAAGTTGGTGTTAGAAATCATGCATATTTGAAGATCAGCACACAGATTGCTCAATATGAAGAGTACACAAAACCACTTATTGATCATTTGATTGCAAGGAAAGTTACACATTGGGATACAGCAATTAGAGAACTTTCAGCTAAAGCTCTCTTTAATCTAACAGCAGCTGATCCAAATTACATTAAAGATACAATTTTACTAAATTTATTGGATATGCTAAATTCTATTGATTTAAATATTAGACATGGAGCAGTATTAGCGATTGCAGAGACATTAGAAGCATTACACAATTGCTATAATGAAAAAATTGAAAACATAATTGGAGAAACAGCTATGGAAAATATAAGAAATATAGTAAACACTTTTAGAAAAAGGGGTCAGTTCAAAGGCTTGGGAGGAGAATTAATGAAGCAAGCTTGCGCTGTGCTCATAAAAAAATGCTCAGTTGTCCATTTTCCAATCCCAATGGATACTGTTTGTAAGTGAATATTATTAATATACTGATTTTTTCTATACCAGTTATAATAAAAAAGATTCATTTATCACAAAACATACAATTCTTTCAAAGCTGTATAATATTATATTGAGAACGTAAACAGAGTTTATCACTTCTATATATTTACTTTCTGTTAATATTAGACAAATGTATTATAAATTTCAGTATTAATTATTACATTCTTAAATTTAGTTGCTTTTTATATTGCTGTAATTTATATAAATGTATTAAGCATACGTTAAAGTACTAGAATATTATTCTGTTTCTTTATGAAAAAATATTTTACAATAATCTATATAGTGTTATATTTTATGAAATTTTTCTAGAAGGGAAACAGTTTCTGGAAAAATATATAGTATCAAAGTATTGCATAATTTATGTAATAAACAGAAGTAAGAAAACTTAAAAGTAATGAAAATTAATCTTTTCAGATGACTGGCAAAATCTCTTAGAAGAATGTTTAGGTCATGAAGTGCCTGCAGTGAGAGTTAAAGCTGCAGAAGCACATATGGAATTCTTTCTAACATACTATGCTGAGACAAATAAAAATGACCGTAATACTGTGATTAATCGTTATCTTGATAACTTACAATCAAGTAATCAGCTTGTTCGAATAGGTTTTGCACAAGCCATAGGTAAAACAAGAAAATTTTTTTATTTTAAAACTATATTAATAGCTTTATCATGTTTTTGATATTTAAATTATAAATAATATAATAGAATATCCTGTTATAACTTTCAAAACGCAGTTTCTTTTTCACTCTTTATAAATACCTTTATTTTGTGAATATTTAATTATTAATAATAATAAATAATATTTACATAATATATTTTAGGACATTTTCCTTTATTTATAATTTGTGAAAGAGTAAAAGATGTAATAGAAGCACTCATTAAATGTATTGAAATATCAGAAAACACATTAAAGTGGGCTGAAAGTAGGAAGGAAGCTATCCATGCGTTAATGATGGTCTGCCAAACTTTGGGAGTAAAAGAAGCAGGTTTGTACAAAGTATTTAATTCTATACATATGTATAAAATTATTTTATCTTAATACGCAAATACAGAAATAGGGAGTTAGCTTATCTTAGTTGAAGAAATTGAAGAAACATGAAATCATCCTTAAAATATAAATACATAAAGTACTAGAAGTATCAGAAAAATTATAAATAATAATTGTTAAGAAAAACATAAAATATTATTTAAAAATAAATGTAGTATAGTATATAGTACAACTGAAATACAGTACTAGATTTCAAACGTCAGAACAATTGAGTTTGTTATTTAAAAAATTTCTCCATATTCTTTAGATAAATGGCAAGAATTTGTACACAGTATGTATGATTGTTATTTATTGGCTTTGAAAGAGTATACAATAGACAGTCGTGGAGATATAGGAGCTTGGGTGAGAGAAGCAGCAATGACTGGATTACATGTAAGAGTAATTTTTTTTACAGTATAATTATTTTTTATGTGTCATTCAAATTAATATTTTTGAAATAATTTTAGATGCTAACAAACTTAGTATCACAAGCGAAATTGGTCTCTGTGTTGAATGAAGTGTTAATGGCAAATATCATTGGAGGAATTGCCCAACAGGCTGTTGAAAGAATTGATGGAATTCGGGCACAAGCTGGAATCGTCTTCAGTGCACTTATTCATAGTAATCCTCCTTTACCAAACATTCCATATCATGCAGAATTGAAAACTATCTTTCCGTATGATGAGTGTAAAGACAATATAGAATGGCGAATGGAATCCGCCACTTTTCCACGATTTATTAAAATGTTATCTTATCCTCCCTATACAATGAATCTTTTACGAGGAATTATATTTAGTGTTGGTGGTTTAAGTGAATCTCTGGTAATTACTCTCGATGAGAATATGAACAATTAAATTAGATTTTTAGTATTTAAATTTCAATATCGATTTTGAATGTTGCAGGTTAAATACTCCAGTGTTTCTTTATTTTCTTATTTACAAGAAATAGATGAGTCAGGTCTTCGAAATTTATGTTATAAAATTTTAAACATTTTTGAAGAAAGTCACAGGAATGAAAGAATGATCACATCAATCTTGGCTTTTCTGGATCGCCTGCTTAGTTCTGGTTGTATTCAACTTGTTCTCGATGATTTTGAAAATGGTATTTCAGAGCGAATTTTAATGTTACTTAAACAGGAAATCAAAAATACGAGCAACACTAAGTTGCTAATTAGCAGTATAAACGTTTTTTGTCAACTTTTACAGGTACTTAGATATTTTTGTACATAAGAAAGGAAACTAGCATAATGATTTTAGAATGAAAATAACAAGTTCTTTGCAGGTACGCGGGCCAGTTGCAAAAAGAGCATTCTGTCAATTAAGTATTTTCTTGTGTCATAAGTATAAATGTATACGAAAAGTAGCTGCCACAAGAACATATGAAGCTTTAACTCTTTATGGGGAAGAAATGGATCTTCCAGAACAAGATTTGATTAATATTCTAACCGAATTAAATATCACTGACTGGGAAAGATCGGTATCTGAACTTCGTCCAATACGAAATCACCTTTGTGAGTTGATGAAAGTACCTGCACCCATTTTGCAAAATAAATTGGTGAACTGAGCTTCATCTAGTACTCTGTTTTGCTTTCAATAAATTGGTGAGTCAAAAGTGAAAATATAAAATATACATATGTACATTCATCATTATGGTAGTATTAGATAATTATTATCACGATGTTTGTATTTTATAAAATATAAAGATACGATAGAATAATTTGAAAATTATAATACCTAATGTTGAATATATGTACAGTAATATTAAAAAGTAGATGTAAAAGTGTTATAGTTAACAGTCTTAAAAAATTTTGGTATTAGTCTAAACATTCGGTAGCTATATTTATTACAGTTCAAACATTAATTACAAATTAAGAGATACAAAAATATTAGTAATTCAACATTTATTTTTATCGTATAATTCTATTTTCTCATTTTCAAAATTCTCAATATTAATTGTAAGATTATTTTTTAAGTAGTGAGCTAAAAGTTTCGAACCACATTTTTCTACATTCCATTGCTTTGTCCACCAATTACGATCATCAATTTCTTTTGTTAGTGGATTTTTTGGTAATGGGCAATCATAATGTTCATTACTAACAATTTTTGGTTTCTTTTGCTTTTCAATATTATGTATACCTTCACAAACTAAACATTCAAATTCTTCTACGTAGTTTCCGAATTCATTCCTAAACCATTTTTGACTGCTTTCCAATGCTTTTTTTAGTCTTCGATTATGTATTTGATAATTATCAACCAATTTGTGTGACAAATATTTTTCATATTCGGTTTCATTGTTTAAAAGGTCTTCTAAGAAATTGGCCAAACTTCGTGGATCTTTAAAATCAAGTACTGAAATAGCAGACATATTATTTGGAAGCCAGTCCTAGAACGAAATAAAAAATCTGTTGAATTACATCATTACAATGCATTTGTATATAACGTATGTACATAGGATTAAGTACTCTCTCTGAGTAGTTGGACTATTTCCATTATCAATGTCCTAGTTAACATTGTTTTAAAACTAATTTTGTATTGAGAAGATTAAAGTTTCAGTATAATATATTGTTTATAAATCATTTTTAACTATAACTTGTGCCATTTAAAGAGATCAGTAACATCATCATTTCTTTTAGTCATTAATAAAATGAATTTGAAGTATAGTATAACAGAATAATTTGTATAGTGCTTTCTCAACAGAACTTTCAAAAATGAAGTTCTTACAAATACAAGTGTTAAAAATTATAGATCCATGAATGTATATTCAAATGATAAATTATCTAAAATAAAAAATATTTGATTGTCTGCCAAATAATAGAAATAGCCAAATTCCGACGTTTACCTTGTACATGCGTATTTTATATTTTTCGATCTCTTCATAAATGTTCACGAGAACTGATATAATATATAGAATATAGTAATGTAATAAGAAATTATTAAAATAATAATTATGATTTAAATTTTACTACTTTAAACGATGGTGATCCATAATACACAGGTACAGATCCAACGATAAGGGGCCTCCATAATTTTTCCGTGATATAATCCTGACAGACTGCATTTTCAAAAGCAATTGTAAACTTATAATTTCCAATGAAAGAGAGAAAATCCTCACTATTTAATATTTGGAGGTAATTTTCCTTCAGCCTACATTACAATGTTACTTACAAAATTAATGTGGTCAGTACAATTAATCTTTCTTTAATCCGTTGAAATAATTCACCTTTTATCAAGTTGAGCATTATTCAAACATGCACCATACGAATCAATGCGTATATGCTTCATCAACTCTGCTACATAAATATCTCTATTACTTGCAGTGTCACAATCAGATTGTATATACAACAATGGTGCAAGATTTTTTGTATACATTAATTCAGTTTTTTCCTTTGTTGACACAAAATATGTTTTATCTGTAAAATCAAATATTAATCTCTGGACGACAATTTGCTGGATAATTATTATAATTTGTTCAATAAATATGAAAGAAATTACTAAACTGAAGTATGTTATGTTTACCTAATAATTCTGTAATTCCAGGTAAGTCAACCAAAGTGAGTGGCACATCGCTAAATCTGCTAAACGTTGAAGAATATGTGAAAAGATTTAGGGCTTCTTGATGAACTAATATTGGGTTATTTCTTGGAGATTCTTCATGAATTAAACCCCATGGAACTCTATCGGATTTCCATTTTGGTAAATCGTCAATCCGAAAATTGCTACCATAGAAAAGGAAACTCTGGAAATTTTAAGGAACATGTAATTACATTTCCAATAATAATTACATCTGTTTATTTAACAGAAAAATATAAACAATTTGCAGATAATAAATTTGATACTAATAAACTGGCCAATTTCTATTTTATAATACTGATTTATAACTATATTTGCAGTGTAAATCAATTGATTGTAAATGAAATTCTAATAGCATGATAAATTAACTGTATCGTCCTTAAATGTTAAGTGGTATCAGAATTGCTTATGATTTTGGATATTTTATAATTTTAATTAATTCAAATTTATAACATTACACTTATTTTTTGTTGGTACTGAAAAGTTCGATTACTGGTAAAATAACATTTGTAATTTCCACATTTTTTTAGTTTGTCATCATTTCCAAAAGGCGTCCACCATAAAATCACGGGCACTTCTGAAAAAAATATAAATAAGAAATTCGTTATTAATACTCTTCATTTTTATGTACTTATTTTATATGTACAAAAATCTTGGTCTCAATACATTTTTTATACCTGAATCATATAGTTCATTGTCAAATTGAGTTACATACACCTGTAACATATATTAATTTTTGCAAACATTACAAATTGATGTTACGAACTTAACTATTATGTATTTTTTTTGTTAAATTTTCCAGAAATTTAATATTTGTATCATTAAATTAGTGTATAAGTACTGTCTTATAATGGAATAGCAAGAATGTTCGTTCTTAACTCTTTATCATCAGTGACTTTATAAATAACAATACAATTTATTAATGTTTTATATTTTTGTAAATAAAATTAGAAATTTGTATTATTTCAGCATAACATTATTTTTAAGTTATGCTTATAATCTAAGATGTTATTAAATGTTCAGTTTTTTACTGGCTAAAAATAACATTTTGCTGGAACTTGTTACCCCAGATTACCGCTTTTAACGAAATTACCCTTTAATGGCATTATTTAATAAGGAATAACTTAAATTTGTATCTGTAAAATAAAACTGTGATATATTTTATACTATAAAATATACCTGATAAATTATTATGCTCGCAGTTAAGGCAACAATTGTCACGAATACAATATATAGTTTCCGATTAAAATGTAACATTCTGCAATTCTACAGTTGTTACTTAATTTCAATCTTTGCTAAGAAAATATTGCACTTCATTAAAGTTTACTGTCAGTACAATGAAATTTTAGGGTGCGTATTATGAGTCATGCTTATAATTATTTACAATTTTTTATGATTAAATTTGTATTTTATTATATATGATAAATATACTTTTACATCTATTAAACTATAATGTTTATTTGTGTGTACTTTTATCATTCTCCCCAAATTTTTATTTTCATTACATTTCAAATTCCTTTGTGAAACCCTATGAACAACAATAATGTGTATTAAATTCTTATAAACAGAATTATTATGGATATTTAATGAATTTTATTAATTTAAAACAAAAGGATACCAGTATAGAAGTATAGCACAATACAATTAAGAATATTAGAGGTTAAGTTACATGCATCCTGTCAATTTTCAGATAAATGCAGGATGTAATTATCACTTTTCAACAATTAAAAATTAAAGATTATTCTAACACAAAATAGTTGAAACAATTTTTAGTATTTTATAGTAAATGATTAGTTAATTATATTAAATATTACTGATATTACTTAACAATTATTTATTAGTAGTAATAAAATAATTATTTTATATAATTAAAGGTGAAATATTAATAATTGTGCATAATACTTTAACAAATTAATTATTATTCAATATTATAATTGATGTTGTAAAACATAGCAACAGAAAACATAACTTCTAAGTTCAAATTTTTCTTATAAAATTATTCATAATAATAGAACAATTGTTAGGTACTACCAAGTAATAAAAACACAATATATCATTCAAAGTGTGGAAAATATAAAGATTTCCATCTGAAATTATTTAAAACTGGTTCAATACATTGCAACATAAACTTTAATGGTTGTTTTCATTTATATTAAAGTACGATATAATAAATAATCAGTTTATACATATTTTTAAAGTTATGGTAGGCACAGTATTATTGATACACCTGTAGTTTATAACACTCATTAAAAAATTACGTTTGTATTACAATTTATTTTCTTTTTATAAAGTTAGATGAAACTTGTTACTTACAATTAGCTTCTTATTTTATATTATAGTTTTCGAATAGTCTGTACTGCAAAACAATTGATTAATAAGCAACCGTATATACAAGGGTATATACACATATAAAGATACCATAAGGTATAATCATGCATACATAAAAGCTTATATTTCTTCATTAAATATGTTTCATTCTTCTCACTAGATATTCGCCGTTTTTTTATTATTTATAAAGTAGAAGTATCACGCATTTAAATTTCTAGTATTAAATGTGCAATTATAGAGAACAACATTAGTATGTATTTGTCGCTAATTAATTGTAATATTTTAAGATACGCTAAACAGAATGTTCGTTAATGAAATAAATATAATGTTTTTTGAATCCTGTGAAATGTAAATATACGAAAAATTAAAGAAGAGTACAGATGACAGATATATGTATACACGTGAACGCGTACAATTAACTTCCTTTTTATGTATACGTATTATGTAGCATTATTATCTAGTTATGTATTATGTAGACCTATGTATAATAGGCCTGTGTACAATGCTTGTATATAACACACATACAAAACTTTCTAAGCATCTATAAATGCAAGTCGGTCATGGTTACGATCACGATTGCGATCAGGATCACGATCACAGCCACGGTTACAGTCACGCTCCTGACTTCTCTTTGGCGGTCAACGAACTCTCGTTCTCCTATTCTTTTCCTCTACTTGTTCTTCTTTTCTCTCCGTCAGTTACAGTTCCTCTAACAGCGATGCTGGGTGCATCTAGGCTATTGCAAAATAAGTTCTTAAAGGCGCAATGTCAGCTACTCATTACTTATTTCAAATAATTCTGATAAATATAATAAATCAGTGATGTATCGAATATAGTTTATTATACATCTGAAACGATAGATATAAAAGATACATATAGGATAGAATGTACGTCCTATTATTGCAATAGAAAAATACTGCAGGCTTTTACATAAAATGTTAAAGTATAAAATTCATATAAATTTATTCGTATACAATTAATGTGATATTTACGCTTTAATATTAGCTTAGTATATTGAATAATAATTTATAATTTATTTTATTAGATAATTGCTTATAACAATTACTAATAATAAATAATTTCTCCTATGACGTATGGAACTACTGTATCAATCGTAAAATTATGAAAATAAGATTATATCTAATATAAAATATAGTTCCATATATTATATAATATATATCGATATGCCATATAATTTTGTTCGCGACTCGTTAGAGGTAAAATGTCAGAATCAAAGTTTAAAACCTAATCGCTAATGTAGAGAAAGAAATTTAGAATTGTTCTGCGTCCGCGATTTGCTAGGAAAAACCAAATTAGTCTAAGCCTCTCGTTAGACACGCTCGAAAGTTTCAGACTTCCTGAACGATTCGGATTAAATTCTAACAGTCCAAATTAATTCGAATTAATTTTTAATAATTACACGTTCATGATCAATAACTGTACGCGTTTCACCTTTCGCTCATACATAATTTTATTTATCGCGTACTAATAGTAAATGTATTACTTTAGAATAAATCAATATAAATATAATAATTTATCAATGATTCTCGTCTATCCTTAACGGACCTAAATTCTTTGCACATAAATATCTGAAATTCGTATTATAAAATTTCAAATAGCCAACGAAACCTGTGTCATATTTCTTTTCACAGGAAAATGAAAATGCAGCGTTAGGATAAAAAGTGATGTTATATTTTTTAATACATTTCTAAAGTATTTGTTCTCGGAACGTGATTTCTTTGAAAGTGTTCTTGCATGATTGTTCGCATTGAAGCGACGTCAATTCAGAAAATGAGTTTCAGGATTGACATATTTGCAACGTCGGTGAATAATTTGATTCATTTCATACCGTGTACCGTTTACTATTTCAAGTTAGCGAACTTCCAAATACTCTTTGAAAAAAAGTTAATTATCACCGCAGAAAGGCTATGTTGTAACATAAAGAGGACGAAGTAACTGTATACTGTTTAACTGTAAACTGTCTACAGTAATCCAAGATTAAATTGCTAATTATAGAGATATATACTTCTTTGATGAAACCTATAATTTAGGTCCTTAAAAAACACTAATAGCTCATTAAGAATTCACTTTTTTTTATTAAATCCATTGAAGTTTAAACTTGTGTAACAGAAATGGAGATCTAAATTGTTGTTTAATTTATCGTTTTCGAGTTAAGAAAATTATTAATTTTCGCAGAGACGTTTTCAATTCTTTTCCAACTTTTGAACATTTTCTTTTAAACATCTATCTTTTTCAAAAGTTAATGTTCTTCACTCGATAAACTTTCAGCTATTTCCTTCGGTCTTTTAAGTTTCATGGCAATATTAAGCAGTTTGAATCACCGCGTAGAATAAATATTCCAAAAAAGATTCCTTAAAAGCATTAGTATCATCCCTGCTTGATCAATAGGTAACAATTTAACCTATCATGTTATTGCAGGAAATAATTGCGACGGAACAATTTCGCACTGTCGCGACAGTCACGTTGCGAAACTATTGTTCCTTATTCAAAACTTTATTGTACTCTGCATTGTTTTTAACGGGCATTCGAAAGTGTCATGTATCTGGTACGCATCGGAAAGACGTTTTGAAATGCGTACAGAATAGAAGGAAGGAAACGAGGGCTGAAATGCAGAAACAACTGTGGTACAAAGTGTGGAAAATCAGCGATCACACGAAGCAGGGTCGTCGATCCTCGGTTCACGGCCCTCCGGAAAGCCGACAGTTCGATGTATGCTTGTTCCCCACCTTTCCGTCCTCCTGTACCTCCTATCTTTCACAGCTCCCTTATTCAAACGGCGCACGCGCGATATGCTCCGTCAGATTTTCGCAGGACCGTATTCATTCGGAGAACTATGCCGAATCTATCTCCCTTGCCGTTCGATGAACGACGTCTACCGCATAACGATTACTTTCAGTGTATGGAATTTCATACGATTCGATTACGGCGTATTAGATCGTTGCAATGAAGACGCTGGAACAATAATAAACCGATAAAGGAATCCTCTGACAATTCCGACAACGTTGCGCGCTATGCACAGTCCTGATCCTACGGTGGGATCGAATATTGCGCATGCGTCAGAAGTCCTGCGGGATCCTTAACACAATCAGGGGAGGACAAGCGAGTCAAGTCAGTCGCCGGGTATCTTTGTTGTGACGAACGTAATTTGTCGGTCGTGACTGGTACGTTTCTTGTCTCCTCAGTGTTCGCTCGCAACAACTATACACTTCTATCTTCCTGTCTCGCTACCTGGTGAGTTTAGAAATTTGCTTAGCAACAGGAGAACAACGCCTTCTCGAGCTTTTCTATCGTTTTCTCTCTGTTATATGCATATACATATATTTACTGTTCGAAGTTATGAACTTGAAGTATAGACGTACGAGCTCGTATTAGTGTTATTGATTTATCGGTTGCCCTTGTCCGCTTAATGAAAACCATCTTTCTCAGCTTAGGTAAAACTGCAATTTCATCCTTGCTTAACCCTTTCCATTAAAAACCTTTATTTGAAACATTCGAATGTGCTGTTACATTCATGCTCATGACAGTGATATCGACTTGTATAAATGTCACTTACCATTTTGTTTAATTCATTTGTGTTTTGTTCCACTTGTTTTGTGCTTTGTGTATAGAACTCACGTTTTCAATGTTTCTGTTTCCCTGTCAGTATTATTGATCGTGTTACTTCAGCTTCCTTAAGATGATTTGAAAGTGAGCATCCGAAGCTCCAGTCAATATCGTAACTTTGTTATCATGTTATTGATCTTACAGTGCGTTCAAGCTACTTTGCATGCGAAGACAAATAACTTTGTAACTATAAGATACTTTCATTATGTTTTTAATACAATTTCATTCCGATATTTTATACAAATACATAAGTTCACGTGTCTACAACAATTTTGGATTAATACGAAAAGAGGACCGGTCCTTTTAATTTTGCAGATGAACATATTTTTCGACGAATTTTAAAAGGAATGTCTTTCCTTAGGTGGATGTTCGTTTATAAATTCATTAATAAAAAATTAATTGTAAATAAATAGTTTATTTGTAAAATTGTAAACTAATGACGCGCGTTTCGTAAATTTAAATGGTCAGGCATTAAATTAAAAGAATCTACAAAATTGGTATTGGGGTGAATTTTCGTAACCCGAATATGAAAAATTTCGAAATATTTACTCATTTTCGCGTGTAAAGAAAATAAAAATCAAAACGTTTATAATGTAATTTTTGAATCAGCGAAATATATAATTTTCGTAAAGGATCAAGCAGTCCTTTTGTCGTCTTTCCATTGGACGAGTTGGCCCCACCCAGACGGAAGCCACGTAGAAATGAGTCACCGAGTTGAGAGTTGAAAATAAAATATCCCTTGGGAGAAGAAAAAATTTCGGGACGAAAATAGCGATATTCAAAGTTAAGAAGCGCGTTGACTAAACTATCTCTCTGGGTAGGTCAGGCTTGTATCTTCGTGGAAACACGACCCTGACCCTGAAAGAAGTTACTCCTTTTAATACTACTTCCTACAAGTATTTACGATACAATGAATTTAAATGCTCATGTGTCCTTTCATTAAAATGACATTTTAAACAACGATAATTTTAATTTCGTTTTATTATCTCTAAACGGATAATTTAATCGTAATAAAAGAATTATTCTTATTTAAATATTACAAAGCTATACAAAATGTTATTGTTTTTCTTTTAGAAATTCGAAATAGTCAGTTTTTTTTATGGATTTGGAAATAAATTATTATATGTTTGCTTAACAGTTGTTTTCCTGAGAAATTACAAAAAAAACTAATTTATTTAAACAAGGTTTTATTAATCTATTTAAATAAATAGAATTATAATTATGTGTCTTATAGATTTTGTGTTAGATGTAATATGTTGTTTACATTTGGTTACAGAAACAAGTTCTCTAGGATTTTTGTAACACGAGTTCCTAAACATCTATTGAGTAAAAATAAACAATGCAGGCCAACGGTTCTGAGAATATTGGTTCTGAAAATTCTAATGACAAAACTGGATGGACGGTAAATTTTATTTATTAAGGAGTTCTATTCTTATTAGATTTTATTGATACTTTAAGTACCTAAATTTATTGAAAATATTACAAAGAAATTGTTATAATTATCAAAAAGTGAATGTTAGTTCTCATTTAAATAAATTAAAAAATTTGATTTAGATTAGTTAACAAGATATATTTCATGAAAAGTAAAATTTTATTTTGATGTAACTAAATAAAATATGAAATCAGTTGTTTAAAATCCTCATTTAATTACTTTTAGGTTGGACTAATAAATGGAAAATTCAAGTATCTTACGGCAGAAACATTTGGATTTAAAATTAATGCAAATGGATCAAGTTTAAAAAAGAAACAATTATGGACTTTAGAGGGAAGTGAGCAGCAAGTCTATCTTCGGTCTCACTTAGATCGTTATTTGGCAGTAGATCAGTTTGGAAATGTTACCTGTGAGGCAGAAGAACCTAATGATCCTGGCTGTTCTTTTCAAATACAATTAGCATCTGATGGTATTTAACAATTCTTTTATTCATATTGTATGATTTTAGTTTTTTTATTTAATTATAATTAGTTAAGTTATGAATTTAGTTGTTTATAGATAATTATAAAAAGTTATAATTACGTATTATCACATTCTTTAATACTACAAGTATATTACATTTCCTTTCCGTATTCGTAAAGAAGAAATGTAAAAAATATCAGATAAAGATAATACATTGATACAGACAAGCTGTTGGTTATTACATGCTTGCATTATAAATTAAATCTTAACTGTTAATAAGGTTTCATTTGTATATGTAAATGTTTTTAAGGACAAGTTTTTAATAGTATTGTATTTCAACATTCTGGGATGTATAAATTTTTTTCTGAAAGAGGGACAACTACTAACATAAGATCAAGTTAACATCTCTTGTTTAGATTATTTACACAAAATTCAACAATTCTTTCTAAATATTGATTTTTCTTAAGATAAAGGTTTTAAGATAATAGTTTACTTAAAGATAATTGTAAATACATTTTATGCATTATTTAATTTTAGACATCAAACAAGATTGTTGTCTTTCTAAGATATCTGTAAAAAATGTTTGTACTTTGTAATGTTTAGACATTTTTGTCAATAAACATAACTCCGTCATTTTATTTATGATATTTCAAATGAAATAATAAATACAATTATATTCAAAACATCAGGTGATAATTTAGTTAGACTCTTAAGTTGCTGGTTATGAATTAAAATATTTATATAAATTTAATTTTTTTCTATACTAGGGAGTGGAAGATGGGCTCTGAAGAATATTCAGAGGGGTTATTTCCTTGGTTCTAGTCAAGATGAACTTAAATGCATGGCTAAAGCTCCAGGTGAAGCTGAATACTGGTTAGTGCATCTTGCAGCTAGACCTCAGGTACGTGACTGCATATAATATAAAAAAACTAAAAGCTCCCAATATTTTATTGACATTATTAATTGCTGCTTATGTCAACATGATATTTAATTAGTTATTGTAAGTTGGATAAATTAATTACTAATTACTTTTATATTATACAATTTTATTAGGTGGTTAATGGAGAATTTTCTTACTGATTTTACTGATCCCTTGTATAAAAAAAGTTATATTGCTTCAGTTCCTTAACTTTCATTGTTCTTCAGCAAGTTAAATTGATGAAAGAATTTTAATACTTTACTGATCGGTAGCGAATGAATTCGTCACACATGGCGGGCTGTTCTTTCGAGCAGAAACATGCCGCTACGACCGACTTGTTTTCACTTATCCCGGGAAAAGATACATATTTTTAGATAAATATATACAGAGCGTGTCCCAGAAAGTATTGCTTTTTAGTTATTATTATAACTAAATATTAACATAAGTTTTATTAGTACTATAAGCTTCATTCACACCTTTCATTCGACGTACAAGATATCGTTATTGGGCCGCTTTGGGAATAGCGAACGTCAAACCTTTCATTTGCTATCAATGAATGGTATACTATTCATTGTTCGAAAAAATGTTTCAAACAAAGCTTACTTTGCTTCGAGGGGGTCGTCTTATTGTCGACACAAAGTCTTGTTTATTTGGAGGTGCTTCCGAGATTTCAAGGTGACCTTTGTTTTTTTAAAATGGAACTATATATTTTCGTTCGCCCAGGCGTGTAGTCTATTCTGAGACCAAAACATTGACCTACGATATCTTGGTTTTTCAGGGTCATTCACAATCTTTTAAATTCTCTCTTCGCTGAATGGCTTCTGACCGTATTAATAAATTTCTACGGCGCGCCGCGGCAGGGAAAGTCTTGTTGCCATTCAGCGAAAGGAGATTATGGACGATGGTTAATGACATTGTACGACATTGAAAGACCAACATATTATATGTAGAACAGTGAATTCATCTCAGAATGGGCTACGCGCCTAGCTGAATGCAAATTTGTAGTTCCATTTAAAAAAAAACAAAGGTCACCTTGAAATTTCGGAGGCAGCTCCACATGGACAAAACTTGTGTGCATAGTATGATATCCCCCTCGAAACAACGTAAGCTCTGTTTGAAAAATTTTTTCGATCAACAAATAGTTCGGAAGGTAATTGCGTTCTATCTATTCTTTCATTTATAAACTCTATTTACCTTTTAATTATTGCGATTATACAGTACTGTAAAAAAACACAGAAAACTTACATATAGTTTGTAAGAAAATATTTTAAAACTTTTTATAAGGGTGTCATACAATTGTTTAATGAAAATTTAAGTATTCCGTATGGATATTATAATATTGTCTTCCTTTAAATACATTTAAGTTTTTCTCTAAGTATGTAGTAAAAATAGAAACTTATAAACAGGCTTCCTCCTGGTTATTAAATACTAACAATATGTAATCTGTTAGTAGGTTGAAAATGCTTGTATATTGTTACGAAAATATATAAAAGTAAACAAATTTCTTTTGTAGGTAAATTTAAAATCTGCTGGAAGGAAACGTTTTGCTCATTTAAGTGCAACACAGGATGAAATTCATGTTGATGCTCCAGTTCCTTGGGGAGAAGATACACTGTTTACCTTAGAATTTCGTCCTGCATCAATAGAGGATGGTGCTCAAGAAAATGGTAAATCTGAAGGTGGACACTATGCACTTCACACATGCAATAATAAATATCTTGCACGTGATGGAAAACTCTTAGATTCCTGCACACGTGATTGCCTTTATGCAGCTGAGTTTCATGCTGGATTACTTGCACTCAGGTTAGATTCAACAACATGCATTACATTATTCCATTATATTCTTTTATTTTTATTACATTATTTTTTAAATAACAACTGTAATGGTTTGATTTACTTAATGTTAGACAAATTGTATTTTCGTGTATAGTAAAATAATATCATTTACCATTTAAATATTCATGGAACTTTATTCAGTATATATTTCACAAACTTTCAATGAAGTTGTATGCCATAACATGGTTTTAATTAAAAAGATATTATTTTATATTACCTAAATAATTATTGAAAGTATAGTAATAATAACAACGTTAATTACTTACAGAGATTTGTATGGAGCATATTTGGCTCCTATTGGAAGCAAGGCTGTTCTAAAATCAAGATCAACAACAGTAACACGAGATGAATTATTTTCCTTGGAAGAGTCACTACCACAAGCCTCTTTTGTGGCAGCATTAAATCAACGATATGTGTCTGTGAAACAAGGTACTTTCATGTACATAATACTAGTTATAAAATTTTTTGGAATTTTAATATAAGCTTCATGATATTATTATAAAATAATTAAATAATATATATACCCTTGAAATCAAACAACATTTGTTTGAAGCATTTTGATCTATCACTAAAAAAAAGACGAATTATTCAAGCGGCTTGTATTAAATGCCTCACCTTGTATACGATTTTATATAATTCGCTTTTTTGTATTTTACTGCACTTACAACATAGAACATATGTCCTAATTAAGAAAACAAATTACATTTACTTCAGGCTAGCGATAACCGTTCTTACGTTTTCGGACTTCTACAAAATGAAACAACTTTAAACGTTTATCTGTACAGTAACAGTTTATTATTGTTATAGGAGTCGACGTAACAGCAAATCAAGATGAAATCTCTGGTCATGAAACTTTCCAGTTAGAATTTGACCGTGTAACTAAAAGGTGGTATGTACGTACCATGCAAGATCGTTATTGGAGCCTTGAAGCTGGAGGAGGAATTCAGGCATCAGAACACAAGCGCTCCTCTAATGCTCTATTTGATTTGATTTGGCAATCAGAAGATGGTACAGTAGCTTTGCGTGCCAACAACGGGAAATTCTTAGCGACTAAACGCTCTGGACACCTGTATGCCAATGCAGATTCTGTAAATGGATCAGATTCTGATGCTAGCAAATATTATTTCTACTTGATGAACCGACCTGTCTTAGTTTTGCGTTGTGAACAAGGATTTGTAGGACCTAAAAGCGCGTCTAGTTCGAAACTAGAGTGCAATAAAGCTATTTACGAGACTATTCGAGTGGAACGATGCGAGCGTGGAATCGTTAGATTTAAAGGTAAAATTTCTTTGGTAGATTTTTGTTATGAGGTGACCTCTATTTTTATATAACTCTTTTCGATAGTCTTTAGTGTATAAAATTTCTTTTACAGTTGAATTAAGAATTTACAGAAGTTATATTTAAGTTTACAACAAAATGAAATGTTAAAGTACTTTAATTGAAATATTATTGCAAATGGAATTTTTATAAAAAGTTTCTTAAATTGAAAATTATTTTTATATTAAAGAATTTTGCATTTTAGGTCAAAATGGTAAATATTGGCATGCAGACAGTGAAGGCGTAAACGTAGATTCCGATGTACTTTCTGATGGTTTTTATTTGGAATTGCGAGAACCATCTCGTATTTGTATCAAACATACTGATGGAAGATATCTTACTGCAGGAAAAAATGGAGCACTGCGTCTTGGGGAAACAGACTATGAATCTGCTACAAAGTGGGAATTTTAATCGATTGATTGATAACGTAAGCTGTGTTCTTTTGAAACTATATAATCAATTCCCCTTTCATACAATTAAAGAGTGAATTCTGTAATGAATGCAATTGAAAGCGGACAATATGCACTTCTACTAATATGTCAAAAGAAAGTTTAATATAATTTTCACAGCAATTACGGAAGTAAATTTTGATTTTAAAACGATGATGATATGTAAAAACATTGAATTAAAGTTTCAAAGGAACAGAGCTAAAATTCACTGCCCTTTTTATAGCTTCGAACGTAACCTTATATCATATTTATAAGTACAGGAAGAGCTCCTATTGAGTACTTAATTAGGAGTACATCATCAAATTGATTTTTCTACGATTTTATAATTTTACTTCTAATGACTTCCTCCACTTACGAAACATCGTATAAGACTGATCATTCGCATGTTTGCAGAGTAATTAGCGGTTATTACATCGTTTCTTAATTTAAAGAAAGAACTAACACTGTCTTATTATTTCTCGACGATAATATAAATAACAAATTTCTTGATCGTATGTATCAGACTTTTTTTTATCTTTTCCAATTTAATTTGTTTATTTGAATATTATTTATTGTTCAACACCTAACACTTAACCGACTGGTAGTTTTATGCACCAATTATAACAAATAGTAGTACTTATTTTTCGTGTTTCTTCATTACGTGAAATTACTACAATTTTTAATTTTATGGATATATTACAATTTTAATCAAAATTTATAGTGAAAAATTCATTGCAATATTCGTTGAATTCATAAATACATTTTTTGTCCTCTTTGTACTTTATACTTTAATAATGCAAATAAGGAAAAATTGTAAACTTGCCAATCACTTATATTTGAACGGTAAAATAAAACAGAAATGTAGCTGGTCGTTTAAGTGTTAAAAAATCAGTTTTCTAGTCTCTGTATTAATATTAATAATAATCCTAATGCATGAATTTCTATACAACAGTTTATACACTAGACAGCACACTTACAGAGTATGTCAATGAACAGAGTAGTACTTCAGTTAACAAAAATAATCATTCCATTAAATAAACATTTACTTTTATTATTCAGTCATATATTATTAACATATACGCACAAATGCATCATTAGTGCAAACCTGCTATCTAGTGTACATGCCTTTAAAAAAACCGATGCAATAATCGAGTTAATCTGTGTATTCTGAGACCACGCTTTTTCTACTTAATAAATTCACATTCCGCGAGCTGTGTAATGGTCGAAACATTTTTACAGCTATTTTTGTGAAAGATTTTACATCTTAGCCCACTTAGAAAAAAGTAGGAACATGATTTTCATATTATTTAATACCAATTTTGTGACCATGTAACTTATCAATTAGCTTATAAATAAATATAACTTTTCTCTTTTTTTGTTGAATTACAATAGTTTCGAAACGTATATACTGATGTTTCGATTCAACAAAGAAAGAGAAATTATTTTTCAGATTGCTTTTTACCTTTTATATGATACTTTTTACCTGCTCTCTATTTTTTATATAAAAACAATATTGATATTAGGACTGTTACTTCAACGAAACTGTCTGTAATTTATATTAGTTATCATATTAAGGAAAGCGGGATAAACTGAATGTATTATTAAAGCAATAAATTCTGCTATCAAAAATTTATATAAAAATTTATTAATAGTAACATTTGCTTCCAAAGTTCACTTTCACAGCGTTTATTATTTTGATACTGTCTAACATATTTACATTATCTGAAATTTCTAACGAATGTAGATAATTAAATAAAAAAACATCTTCAAGTCATGTACAAAATTAGGTCACATATATGCTTATTTAACAGTACATGCTGATAATCGAAGATTTCATGTTTATATTTATATCTTTTGTCCAATATGCTATTTGTGCCTATTTCCAAGACCAGCTTCAATAACATTCTTTTGTCACTATATAATCAACGTGTGAATCATAATTGACGATTTGTAATAAAAGAAAGTATAATTTACAAAGCCTGTACAAAATATAAGGACTTAATGATATTCTTACGTAAAAGTGGGTTAGTAAATAGAATATTTTTCAGCATATTTACACTTTATATGTTGGCCTAATCTTGCAGATTATTCCGTAATAGCCAAAGATTCAGTATATTTGCTTTATATAGTGATTAATATGTTAATTAATTATTTAGAGATTGTTCAATTACTATAATTGAAAAAATACATTTTAGACAATAATTGAACACGTATAAGTTTAACTTAAAATTTAAATAAGAATAATTAGTAAGCAAAAATTATATATTTTTTACTCAGAAATTCGAAGGTAAGTAAATCAAAGTATACACCACAAATACTTCAAGAAGCAATAAATGCTGTCAACTTCAGAACTTCGGGGTCATTTATTTGCATGAAACTTTATGAGAATTTGTAGTTGTTTCAAACATTGACAATTGACCTTGAAAGAGGTGAAATCCTTTCTGTGTATCAGACGAATCTGTACATTCGCATGTAACTATAAAAAATGAAGAAAAACAGTTGTAATACAAGTTAAACGGTATTGCGGACTGTAGAAAATGGAATATACAGGAGTTTACAAAATTTTTATACCAAATTTCTTTTGAGAAATCAGTTTTCTTGTATTTCCGCGTATGGCATTTTGTACACCCCATAGTACCGTTTGACTTTTATTAAAACTTTTTTTTTTTCATTTTTTGATCACAAATTAAATATACCATTATTCTCTTATTACTGAGACTAGAGTATACTAAGTTCTGAAAGATACAATTAAATTTTGTAAAGACCACTATCTGAAAAATAGTTGCAAGGCATAAAATTGTTTTATTAAGTACAAATTTAAATGTTAAGAAACTAATGAAAATATTAAGCTTGAAACTGTCTAATAATAACACTATTATGTCATTGTTCAATGACTGTCATCAGATTGCCACATGATTACTGTGATTTATCAATTTTAATTTTAGATTTAAATTAAAAACAATTAAAGCATATTTCTACTGGCGTTTTTGGGTTGAATATATTTTTCAAACCTTTCTTAATACAATTATGTGAATTGTATTGAACAGTAAATATCGTAAGCTCCAATTATTCTATTAACAGAAATCGTTCACCTTTAAATGTTTAATAACTGTACACGTTACTTTAATATTATTTTGAAAATAGATCATTTTCAATCTTTATTCTTTTACTTGCTCGTTTTTCTGATACTTTATCATATTCATTAAACATTATTTTTAAACATGGGTAAAAAAGGGGTAACAATGGCAATTGTGGTAATTTAATAACCATATGATCATAAGCCAATCCGACATTTTCTTGCCCTTCAGGAAGTTGAGGAATCTTTGAATAACGTTGACTGAAATGCGTTAGTAAAATAAATTTCGCATTCATTGATTTTCCAGTATTTATCGCTTGACTAGTTGTGCAGTGATATTTTCGGTGTGCTAGAGTTTCTAATCCATCATCCATTGTTGCTTCGTGAATTAGTAAATCACAATTTTCACCTATCCGTATGAGAGTATTAGATGGCATAGTATCACCACTGAAATAAAAATACAATACAAACAATTAATTACTTCTGGCTTACTGCACCAAGTAGAAACTTTAAATATATAATATAAACAAGAATAACGTAGAGGTATTAATTCTATTTGTATTACCTGTAAACGATTTTTGTTTTATCCCGAAGGGTAACAGCTAGGCCAAACGAATATTTACAGTGCTTAACGTAAATGGTATTTATTTCCAAAAGATTCAATTCATCATAAATCATATCTTCATATGACTTATTTATTGTATGATTATTCAAATAAAAGTCGTTGTTATATATTAATTTATAATGTAAAATAGGTTCGAACTGATTGTGATAAAAATGTAACCACGGTTCCATCGTTTTAGGTGCTAATAAATATAGCTGATTTTGTGTGACCTTCGCTCTCTCTTGTAATAAACCAATAATCCCTAAATGATGGTCTGCATGCATGTGCGATATATAAATTGCCTGAAAAAGTAAAATTATTCTTCACATATTTTTATAAAGTAACTAGCTGCATGCTCGGGCAATTGAGGGTGTGGGCCTTGGGCGAATAAAAAAATTTTTGAGGACTCTTCAAATCCTCACTTGTTCAAATTTCGCTTTACACATTCACTTCCCGTTTTTTGTAACTAATACTTCCACAATAAATTTTAAAACCATCCAGACATTTTTATTTCTTTAAAAGGTCATAGTTATTTATTTTTTATTTTATTTTTAAGGGGGAATATGTGAAGAATCAATTTTCCTCACATACTCCCCCTTAAAATTATTGAAAGTTATTGAGCTACTACACAAAAATTACTTGGGCTTAAGTTAAGAGGGGGTGAGCTTTAGGGATGGTGGGGGGTGGGGAACCCCCACAGTATTTCTTCTAGGGTGTCAAAGAATATTCATACCAAATTTGGTGCGGATACGTTGAACGGTATAGAACCCTTTACCGAACATACATACAAATTTTGACATTTGATGATCAAGAAAATGAACAAATAATATTATTTGTTGTATACCTTAATAGAACATAGAATGTTATTAGCTTCAGAATTTCCATACAGTCTAATAATCTGACTTAGCGTACTTTCTGCACAATCCATTAAAATGCTACTATCTTTGGTAACTCTCAGAAGAATAGCACTTGTATTTCTAACTTTACTTGGTACACTAGAACCAGTTCCCAACATAATAATTTGTGGGTATTCAGGAATGTTACTTATATTCAGATTTAAAGTTTTTGTATCAATAGTTGTTTTTAATTCTTTCAAAGAAATTGCAAAATCAGGAATATGATTCACTTCATCAATGTATTTTAGCGGTGTTGGAGTAATTTTATCATTAGACATGTTCTCTAAATGTGGTTGCACTCTTAACGTTTGCATCGTTCTTCCGCGATGAAAATTACAATTTCCAGTCTGAAATAAATTATTTAAGTTTACAACAAATTTAATGAATAATCAGGGTATACTAATGTGTATTATGTTTATTATTTTTTAATTATACTTACATCTTTCTCAGCTTTGAGACTACCTTCATGTAGCAAAGGGAATATTTCAGGATGTATCATGTTCAATAAATATTGGTTCTTAAAAACAGACTCACTGCCCATGCATGTATTTTCTTCATTTAAAATTACATGTTCTGTACTGGATGAAAACTTTTTTATCCAATCTTGATACTGTGGACTATTAAAAATGTTTTCAGGTGTAATGTGATATATATAAAGAATTTTATCACTTCCATTTATTGATGAGTTTTGATATTTTAAAAAGGCAGGATGATTAACAAATGAATCTAAATATTCTTCCATAGGACATTCTACAACTGAAAGTATATAAAGGATGGTAAAACAGGCCTTAAAAAAGTTGTGTAAAGAATACATTAATTAGTTAAATTTATGCAGAATTATTCTTATTATTTTGTAAGTTGTATAAAAAAAGTAAGTTTGTATAAATTATTGATATGAAGATATAAACTTCTAAAAACTGGATAAAAACAAGTGAATCAATAAAAATGCAATAATAGGATAATTTTTTAATTATGTATATTAATTTAGAATTAATTATATGTTTTTACTTAAATTTTTATGAACATACCCATAAATGTAACTTTTGGTCCATTCGGTGAACAAACATTTGCACTGGAAACAACTGTGCCATCTTCTTTTGTAATATCGTTTCCTTCTTTCAATAAACGCAAATCTGGACCAGGTGTTACACCTAACTCCTGACACTTTGTTAAGCACAATTTTCCTCGTTTTGGATGAATTTCACCAATGTAGCATACTAAGTCCGTAATTCTCTTTAATTTCTTTTCAACATTTATGGCTGTATCTTCAGTATCTTTGTTGTTCACAGGTCTTTTTCCATTTTTATTTGAATAATGTTGATTTTCATCATCTGAGGCCATAGAACATTGTTCAACTCTTTCTGAAGATTTTGTAATGGGAACATACCAGATAGTCAATATTTGATCTTTATATGGTCGAAGTTCATCAGTAGGAGGGTAACAAAGTTTTATAGTTGGGAAGAAAGTAAATTTTTCAACAGCATCCATAAAATCATGTAATGTTTCTGGAGAATGCACATTTATTTCAGATAAACCAATATTTTGCAATGTTAAAACAAAACCTGGAAGTCCCCCAATGTTTTGCCATGTAGATTTTGTCACAAATATATTATCTACTTTAGACATTTTATAATGATGTTCTTGAGCTATACGCTGAGTTCCTTCTCCACAATTAAATAGATAACAAGTATGATCACTCGAAACCAACAGAGAAGCTGGTGTTCCACGAGCTCCACTTCCAAGAACCTGATTTTTAAAATATATAATTATAAAAAACATGATATTCATTTTAAAAAGTAAAAAATAAATCATGCATGCAATAAATAATAAAATTTCTTTGTTGCAATTACTTGTAACGTTATATTAGAATTCGCAGTGGTTAACATTTTTATTTTTTTCTTTTGGCGCATTGATAATATAGCATATGCATGTTCCTTATTATGAGACATTTCGGACTTAGAATTATGCTTTATGTACAAGATTCTTGCAGTAGAATTGTTGAAACTCTGTAGAACACGCTTCAACATTCCAAAATGTGATTGCGGTTGGATGTTTCCTACCTCATTAACTCTGAAAAGTAATAATTCATAATATTTTAAAAGATTAAAACACACGGTATATTTGTTACGACAAATATATTGTAAAAGAATAAGTTTCCACTAATCTGTTCCTCCTAAAATTTACTTGGATTTTGCGTCAATTTAACCTCATTATATTTGAAATTATCAATGTAATAGAGAATATGAATTTTCTGGCTTTTATTAAGAAATTCACTTACTGTTGAACATTTGCAACGGTAACACTTAAAATCTAAATAATTAAAATAAAAATTCTCATTGCAGACACACGTGCCATCACATAAAGTCAATAACGCATGTGCGTGCACTGATCATTCCTTGCATTCCCATTTAAAAAAGTCACAGTGTATTAAACTAAAAAATTTACTTTTTGATTAATTAAAAAAACACAGTTTGAGCTTACATAATATAAACTGTATTTTGTAATAGTTTTACGAATACACGAATCTTAAGAACAGGTGAAAATACGAACAGAGGTTAAAAATTTTATCTGTGGCTCTTTAAACTGATCTACAGGGTGTCCCACAGGTTTCCGTACAAATTTTACCAGTACATTCTACAGCTAAAAATAAGATTAAAATGTCATATAACAAAATCCACAAATGTTTTATTATAAAGTCTTAATAAAAATATGAAATATGAGGTATATGTTGCACCTATTATTGTATTTCAACACTGTGTGATGTAGAATCCTTCTATCGGAAAACACTTGGTGATATTCTCTAACGGCAGCTCTAGATAGATAGAATTTTCCGCACACAAACTGTAAACAAAATACAAATCTGCATACTCTCCATTCAAAAATACTTTTGGCATTTTGAAGATCGTGAACTGTTACTTCACAATACAGAATGAAATTGAAATTAACTTTATTCTACAATGTATGCACAATTTTAAATCGTGCTGAAGCATGTAAAAACAGTAAACATACCTTAAACCGAGAGAGAGAGAGAGAGAGAGAGAGAGAGAGAGAGAGAGAGAGAGAGAGAGAGAGAGAGAGAGAGAGAGAGAGAGAGAGAGCTGTCTGAAAGATGTCAATGATGACATGGTTATGATTTTATAACCAAAGTTAATAAAATTTCAAATTAGATAGTTCAACAAATTTTTAAATAAAAAATCGATGCTTGGTTACATACAAAGAACAAGAAGAAAAAACGCGCAGGATTTATGATTTGGGTGAAAATATGAAGATTTTAAGACATATTTAATTTTAGTACGTTTTTATAATAGAATTTGTAATCACTCTTTTATATTTTCAGAGATATTATACTGGGTCTTCCTGTATCTGTATAATACATAAATAATAATAAATATAATATATTAAGTGATACATCTATATACATATTGTACATACTAATGGTTCTACATACTTTTAAAGTGAATGTCACTCTTTGTTTTCTTATTTTAACAGTTTCTTTCAATTTCTATTATATTGCAGTATCAAATAATTGGAATTATATTTTTTTACAATTTGCTATGTATAATATTCTTTTTAAATTTTAATAATTGTAGTACAAAACTTATGTGTATTGAAACATTACAAAAAATTCATATTACTAAAGTGATACATCCAATATAGTATTTTTCTATAAAAATATAGGAAACAGTGTTTTGCATATAATTTTTATTGCAATAGTAATTTTTATAATATAGTGTCCCTGTATAAGAATATGTAAAATGGAAGAAACAATCAAAACATGAAATTCAGTAATTCAAAACTTCACATTATACCATAAAATATATTTCAGTTTATTTGAAGAATATTATCTCTATTTATAAGTTCCATTTTATCTTTATTATTACCAACTGAGTCTTACTTTATAAAAGTGTTAAACATTTTAATCATTGAATTGTTTATATTATTATAAAATAAGAAATAAATAACAATGAACCTTATTTTGTTTTAATTTAAATGCTTGGTTTTTATTAATTATGGCATGTTTAATATAAATAAAGTACAAAGAACAACTTTTAAGTACACTTATAAGTACAAAAAAGAAAAAAAAATGTATTCAAGAGGACATTTCTAGACCTTCAGATGTTAACAGATTTACAGTTATAAACTTTTTTTATAATTTATCAAATATTACATAAAAACATGAGTAGTTTTTCATATATTCGTTATAGAATTAATAAGTGAATCAGTATTTTTTATTAATTTTTGATTAATAAAATTTCCTAGGAAAATGTATTATAGAAAATTCTATTTAATAAGTGGGGATCTGCTTATCAGAAATATAATTATTGTTATATCCTGTTATTTGACTGCTATTTAATAGCATAGTTTTATAATTGTATCATTTTGGACTAGCATAATTAAGAATCATCCAAACTTCAAAACTGTAGTCAGTTTAAAATTTATTTAATAAATATAACCGAGTTATTGCCTGACAACTGAAGTTTTGTATCTGAAGACGTAACATACAAAGACTTCTTACAATGATAAAGAATCACCAATACATTCTTGTTGCTAAATAATATTATTTTGCTACCTAAAAATTCACCAGGAAAATGTATAATCTATACTAAAAATTTATTATCGTTTAGTTAATTTTGCCATCAGGTACCAAGCTTTGTCAGACAGTACAATAAACATGTAGAATTAAAAATATACATTTACCGATAAACATTATAATATGCATTGTCTTACAAGTAATATGTATTATTATTTAACATATATTTGCCAATTGTTCTAAATGCAACATTTAATATTAATTTGCAGTACTTTTCTGTTTGCCTTACTATTGATTAAAATACATATTTGAAAGAAAAGTGTATAAACGTATTTTAAATTGATTAACAGATATGTCTGTGCATCGGTAAATGTTAACATTTATAAAGTATGTTATTATCACATTTATAAAATCGGATAAGCTGTTTGAGTTTGACATCGTACTAAACAATTTTCTCGTTTCATAATTAAAATTTTTGTTACATATTTTTAGAAATAAGATAACAAAATGAATGAATCTATTACCTAAGTTTATGATTTTCATCAATGGTTTAAACTTCGCCAGTTTTGCAACATAAACGGAACACAAAAACAGTAACATATCAATATTGTTACACTATAAGAAACATGTATTATATAATAATAAGTATTATTAAATCAATCTGTATATGTATCATTAACTAAGCAAATCCATTATGTCCTGAGAAGGTGAATTTTCCACCTTTTGGCTAGAATTGGAATTCAAATTTGAATTAAATTCCAACTGATTAATTGTAAAATTCCCTTGATTCATAGGATAGTTCATATTACTTTGAGGAATAGTAGGGTTCCACGTTGATGGATTCGAAATCCATGTATTTGTTTTTTGAGTTGAATTTACATTAATTGCTTGTGGATTAAAATACGGATGTTGATTTGAACTTGAATTAGAATTTGGAGATTTCCAGGAATAATCAGACTTTGAACTTGACATTGAAAAATTTAACTGATCTAAATTAGATTTTAGTAAAGTATCAGTTAAATCTTTTACAACAGGTTTTGTGTGTGGTTGAACAGTTCTTGGTGTTAATGGTTGTTGAGATTGTAATCTTTGATGCACTTCTTGCTGTTGAATTAATCTGCAAATTAAAAGATAATGTTTTAAAATATAGCATTTTAATCATATGTTATAGCGTTTAAAAACTTCCAGTAATATAAGTGATAGAAATTTCACTTTTATATAGAAAAGCAATAAAAATGAAAGTAACTATTTATACTGACCGAAATTTATCTTCCATTGTCAATCCATTTTCAATCTGTAGTGATTTCAAATTTGTATTTGTGTTTGTATTTGGTACAGGAAGTGTTGGAATTATATTTACATTATCAGAAGGTGAATTAACTTTATTATACACGTTGGAAGTTTGTGAAAGCTCTTGATCAAGTTGCTGAGTTTCACGACGCATTGCATCTAATTGTTTTAAAGCTTCTTTGTGTTCTGTTGTTACACGATTTATCATTTCGACTACAAGATTTGACACAATTTCATATTGTGACATACTAAAATTCTGTTCAGTACATAATGGTAATAAAAATGGTAAAATTTTTGTTGCTAGTATTTCTTTACTCACTCTCAATTTACTGTGAGTTAATAACATTCGATAAATACCTGAAAAAATATACATATATACAGTCATTGTAATTTAAGTGTTTTACCTGTATACTATCAGTGCTTTCTAGATATTTTTATGTAATACAGTACCTATGATAGCCATTAGAATCGCAGGTTCACTGGAATGTGGAATCTCTTGTAAAAAAGGTAATACTTGATCAAAAACAAGCCATCGATCGAAATTGGGTAACATTTTTGCAAGACACAGCAAACAGTTCACTCTAACACCAAGACTTTTGCTGTTACTTCCCTTTCCACATAAACAAATTTTTTTCATTCGAGGCAAAATTGCATTTTTTATCACTGGTCCTTCAATCATTGTTACAATGTTGGGCAAAGCAGATAAACACAGTTCTTGTAACTGTTCCCAATCAGATTCTAAAGCACGTAGTAACATTGGAACTATATCTGTTTTTATTACTTCTGTCGTACATAATTTTAGTAACAGATCAGCATGTTGCATAAGTACCAGACTAATTTGTGGGGGATCATCTAATGTTAGAACAGGTTTAATATTTGGTAAAATATATTCTCTAAATTCTTCTATAGTGCTTGTTTCCATTCCATATAATATACTTGGCAAAACGAAAGGTATCATTGGAGGATTAATCAGTTCTTTGTATAAAGCTGGTAGAACTCTATGCAATATAACTCTGTGTGGTAATTGTTTTAAAAGCTGTGGTAGACCTTTGTAAAATTGTGACTTCTGCAAATTATCCCATTGGAAAATCTTATCCAAGTAATTTAAAGTTTTGACACCTATATCCATAAAATATTCAATCTTAACGAACTGGTGAGCATCTGGTCTCAACTCAGGATTATGATTTAACATCAATTTAACTGTATCTCTAAGATTGTCTGGTACTGGAAAAAGTTTAGAAGCAATGATTGAACCTGTAAACTTTTCCAGGAAGCTTTTGCTCTTCATTAAATCATTTTTTGATTCATTGAGAGGTACATTTCCAGGAGAATGTAAAACATATGCCAACATTCCTAAAGAGAATATATCACTGGCTGCACCAGTGCTACTTGCTAAAATACATTCTGGAGCTTGATAGTCCAAATTTGGTTGTGCCATGTATGAGATTGATGTATCATATTCCACGTACGACCACACTGGTGGTTTACCTTCTACATTTTGATTCAAAGCACAGAAGTCAAAACCAAAAATTTTCCATGCTCCATGACTATTAATAACTATAGATTGTGGACATAAGTTCCTATGTAATAGTTTAACATCTCCATGTAAAAACGCGAGGCCTTCTCCCAGTTGTAAAAGTCCATACTTAATTTCAACATCGTGAAGTTTGTAATCCTTCAAAACTGTTGGCAATGGTTGAGGTAAATTGTCATGATTCCCTAATACATTAGCCAAACTAGCTAACACAGGTTCAGTAGCAAATGCTAAACTATCTCTGGATTCCTCCAAAGGGTGCTGAACAGTCAAAATTTGTGGATGACGCAACTTTGTCAATTGTGCAACACCTTTCTTCAAAGTTTCCAAAATTACTTCTCTTTCGTTTTTAGAAAACTTGTCAAGTATACGCTTTTCGAACACAAATATTGCTGCTTCCTGTTTTGTTGATTTTTTATAACCATTATAAACTTTCCAAAGTAATGCAGGACCTGCACTTGCTACATGTGCAATTACCTCAAATTCTCTAGTTACGGGATTACCTGGCAGAACATTTGACAACTGTGATAGTCCATAAGCAGTATTTTGAACAGTGTTAGAAATAGTATTGCTTACAGTGTTTCGTAACTTTGCAAGCACATCCATTTTGAACTGTAACTTGTTTTAACTATTCATTTAATGTCTGTTTCTGTAGACACATTCAATCAGTAATATTTATTTGTTATACTTTTCTTTAATAATCTCACACTTAATACTTTATATTTTTAATTCTTATACTGTTGTATAATTTGCATCCACCTGTTCTCAATTTGAGTTACAAATTTGACAGTTTCTGACTTTTCTTTAATATTAAATACATTCTTGTTCTCGTCTTGTATTCAATAACCCTTGTTTTTCATTCCACAAGTTTGCTGTCTGTCTCTAACGCATCATCTTAACTTTTGGGCACATGACATACATTGACATGTCGCACATTTTACAAAAAGTAATCATCTTTTTGCAAATTCACTCGTAACAAGCGACAACTTCAGTGTACAATTAACAATTAAATACAATCACTAGTAGAGTACCTTTAAATCGAACGGAGCATGAATATTATCAGGCACAATGATTCAACTTCACGTATCATGTTGGTGTTACTTAAAGGCTTGTTCAGACGATGACACTAGTGTCGGAGCGCTGATGCCAAGAAATGTGACACTGATGTCATGAAATGTTGTGATATCTATATACATAGACTACGTACATAGTCACATGATTGGTAGAGTAAATTGAGTCCTCGCGGCGTGGCATTAAATACTGTCTTTTATGGCAAATTTCTTTACGTAGACGAATTTGTCATTCAAAAATGCACAAGACGTACATTTAAATTGTTTTTATACAACAAATACTTTATGAGATATTCAGTAAAATATGGTTTATAACCATAAATTTCAAGGGCTGTTTTCACCCTGTCAGAGTGGATGATGACCGATAACAAAAATACATGTCAAATATTTTTTCAAATACTACTATCATACTGAAATTTCATAAAAATCGACGTATAACACTTGCGCAACATTCCTTGTGAAGGTGGAAGTTGACGGTAGTGCCGTGACAAGTGTCGCCACAACCGACTCTAGTACCACAGCCTACTCTAGTACTAGCCGTGCTGAAGAACGTGGCAACACCGCTTATGTGAGGATCGGGAGTCCTATTTTCAATAGTAGAGTTTTGTACTCAGCATTATAATTAACGTCATTTTGTTGTATAAAATTATACTAATATACAGTATTTTTTATTAACTATGTATAAGTAATATATAAATATCATAATTATAGTAAGTAGAAGTAATAGAGAAGTATACTAATCCTTAAAAATGTGGTATATATTTTGTGCACTCTCGGACGAGTTTGGTGTTGTGATGCATTATATTTGAAATATTTACAGAGATTTTAAGAAAATATAACTGTGAAACAAGATCAAACCATCTTTGAACCAAATTGAAGGATTTAAAAATTGTTAAAGGTATGTATAAGTTAATAGAGACCTGAAATAGACAAAATTATTGGTACGAAGCCAAATAGGTTAAGTGAACTCATGGAAAAGACTAAAGAGGTTAGCATAATTAGTTATTGAAAGGAATAATTATGCAGTTAATTATAAAATCGTGTTAGAGGACAGTATTATAATTGTGGAAAATTTTCTCACCACCCTAGGGGTATTTACCATGGCGCATAACCTTTTTTTATTATAATGGGTGGTTCGCCAATAGCCATATCCCACTTTATAAAATAAAATTAATATTTTTAAATACAACATAACTTTTGTATTCATAAAGAAATAAAGTATTACATTTTGAAATAATAATAATAAATAATCTTGAATAATATTAATAACGAAACATACTCTTGACATACTACTAGTAAAACCTTAAATCTTGTGAAATAGTACATACTAAGCAAATAAATGAAACTCTATTAATGTATTAAAACATATTGAAAAGAATAAGTTAAATATATACATAAAAATTAGTGTTTTAAGAAAAGTGAAATTAAAAAAACCATTGAAAATCTAGTTCCTATTAAAAGTTTTTAATTTTATGATTTTTAGAAGTAATGTCTGCACGCGTTTCCAACTGACTATTATTTAAAGCTTTTACATAATCGTTTAATAAAATATTTGAAAAAATTGATAATAACTTATCAAAATACTGTGATAAGCTTCACCACAAATGCATGTATCTGAAAATGCTAAATAATGTATATCTGATTGAATACTAATATATGTTAATTTATATAAAATATGTTTATGATTTTCAGATTGCAAAAATTGAGATTCCAAATAACCATCATTTATTATGGCCTCCATTATTGCATACATATGAATAAATGAGGCTATCACTTCTTCAGTAGGAACAGAAAGGCCCCCTCTTTGTAAGTGATCAAAATATATATCGCCTATAGTTTTACCTTTATCCTCCACAATTAATAATCGACATATATTGCAATTTAATTTTTAGCAACAGAATGGGACCCATACCAGGATGTGTAAATTTTAATGGACTCATCAACAACACAATCGGACAAATATGCGGAATCGAAGATTCCTAAAAAACAAGTTACATCAATGGAAAGATCATGAAGATCGTTACTATTATCATCACAAATTCGAAATTTATTTTTGATTTCAGTAAAAGAAAACGAACTTGCTGATTTTGTAAATATATGTTTTAATCTAATATTTTCCTCATCTTTGGGGAATAAAAATATAGAATTGTAATTATTATCTTTTAAAATACTATCATAATTTCCCTTGCAATTGGGAACACAGCAACGCCGTGGCATTATTGATGAATATATGAAATTTATAAAAAAAATATGTAAAACAAAAAGTCCAAAAATGCTATAGATTATATTAAATAAATGTGCTACACACAAAAATAAGAATCTGTAGCGTTAATATAAATAAATAAATCACCTGGAATATTGCTCCGTTTTTCACATTTAAAGAACTTCATGACTATATTAATATAAACATTTGAAAGATAGGCGGGAAACCGAAAGGCCAGTAGAGGGAGACTGTGTAGCCGGGAGGCCGGTGGGTAGTGGGAGATTGTTATGGTAGTTGGGTTAGGTATATCGAAACCGGACTTCCGCGCTGTTGCCATTTTGCCTTCAGCACGGCTAGTACTAGAGTCGGCTGTGACACTACCGTGACATTTAATGTCATGACGTCAGTGCCGCGACACTAGTGTCACCGTCTGAACGAGCCTTGACGTTTTAATGGTTTCCAAATCGTAGTGTGATAAGTACCAACCTTATCATGCGAATATTTAGTACATATTTGGTACTTTTCAAATGCTTCAAAATTTATATGTTCTCTGCACTGGATTGTATAAAATCAGTAGATAAAATTATCGGGTAAACTTTCTGTTGGTACAACTATTAAAAGATCGAATTTTATATTTAACGAATTATAATAAAATACGTACGATCGTATAGTTTGTTTTATTTTAATCATTTTTAAATATCTATAATAAAATGCTCAGACACTATTGTCTAACACAACATGCAATGTGCTGATGTTAAAAATTACTAAACTTAAATCAGATATTAACGGTAAGGATTGTTTTTATCAAGCATACAAAATTCCGCATTGAAATTGACTGCACTACCCTGACGAAAGTCCGAGAAGACGTGAAGCGGATGGGAAGCGTCCAGAAAAGCGGATGTAAACGGACTCGAAACGGTAGGCAGCGCACCGGAAGCGTTGGAATACCGGATTATGGAACAGTTAAAGCGGATAAAATGGCGTTTGGTGGCGCCGACAGAGGGCGCATCGATACGGACCGGTGGACGAGAAGCAGCAGAGAGCGGATCGAGGCGGATCGGCAGATGAGCGGACTGTAAAGCCTCGTCGACTAGCAAACAACTTGCGACATTTATTGCCAGAGTTGATGTCAGCGCCGTGTAGACATGCCCGAGAGTGAAGCCAGCTTGTTCAGTTTAATTGCGTCAGTTAATCTCAGCAAGCTAAAATTCTCGTAATGTAAACGCCCGACAATACTGTCTCTGAGAGTTTGGCTTTATTCCCAAATGTACTGGAAATGTTGGCGAGACTAGAGATCAAGCAGTACAGATCAAGCAGATTTACGATGCGATCGCTAGACCACTATTTTTCAGAGACATTTTTGTATCTCTTTAAGTAATGTTCGGTCCAACTAATTCTAAAAGATAGTCGACATCTGTTGTTGTCATTCGTAAAAAATTGTTAATTTGATGAAGATCTTCTGTTCTCAATTCAGATAGCAGTGATTGATGAACTCAAAGATCACATCTTCTTAACCCTTTAACTACTATAGAACGTCTGTGAAACTGCTAAAAATTTTCATTTTACCTATTTCCCTTCCTGTATAACTTATCATCTTCTCACGCCATGTACCTTTCAATTAGAGTCTAGTGTTCAGTCAGGCTTGGGTCTCTTTATTATTAATGTACAGAGCAAGAACAATTGGATTTGGTCTTTATTCGGCACTTGTATGTACGTAATAACGCAACAAACATTAGCGGTCTGTGAGACCTCCGATAGTAGTTGCGTAGGTTTCAACGTCCATAGTAGTTAAGGGTTAAATCCAGTCTCCTGGCCAAATTCTTTCCTTCCTTTTCTGGTTTTTCAACAGAAGTAACACTGTACACGCAGCAGTATATCTTGTTTGTTGGACCGATATTTTCGTACTAGACGTTTTTCATCTTATTTAATGCCAACTCTTAGAATACTGCAGTGAGACGCACATGCGATTTCTCTCACAACTACTTGTGGGCAATAATTTGCGTAAAAAATTGTTGTAGTGTAAACACCCATGCAAGTTTATTGCGCAATAAATGTCGCAAGTTGTTTGCTAGTGTAGACGGGGCTTAAAGGGATCTAATCGGATTATGGAACGTGGAGGTACATTGGCGGATGGGACGTGAACTATTAGCGGACAATCCGTTCCTCGTCCGCCCCGGGTTCGCTGCCGCGACGCTTGCGCGTCCCCTTCATTTACGCCAGTGTTCCCGTAGGAAAAAGATCTGCTGTATCGTGTGATGTAGTTAGATTCCTTCCCAGACTCTTAGTTTTTCAGATAAATTGAAAAGCATCCGCAAAAGTTGACGCGTCTTCGATGTTCTTTTCACTTTGATCACTGTTTAAACGTGTTTCAGTCTTTGTAATGTAATAATAATTCATATCATTTTGTTCAGGAGGGTACATAGAATCATTTGGCGTAAAAAACTACTGAATAACTATTACCGTTAAAGCACAAAACATCTTTGAGTACGTAATGTTCAAAATTATGTTTTTTGTGAAAAAATCAAATTGTTTACTGACAACATTAATATTATTCTAGTAGGCCATCATTTACTTTCTAAAAAGTTTTTCAGCAACATTATCGGTTAAAATTTGTTTACGGATATTAAAAACGTTTACAAATAACAAATGAAGAAAAATTGTTTTGATTTCTCATTCGATTTAAGTTTTCCGTTTTGTTTACTTATTTTCGATTTATAGATACAGAAAACGTTTGAAATTTAAATAATATTAATATACATACATGTAGATAATACAAGTGCACTGTTAATATACAAATAAAAAAATAATGATAGAGTACATGGAGTTGTTACCATAAGTATATTGATTAAATGAAAATATACTGATTGAGTAAAAATTGTAAATAAAATTTGTGAATTATAAATAAAAAAAATATTGTAATTAAATATCTTATACATTAAATAACAGTAAGATTTTTTACAGAATTGGGATACTTTTATTTCAAATAAAAATAATAATTCGAAATACCAGTTTATCCGTCAATTACATTACCGTTACTTGATTTATATGAAATAACAGTGATTGTACATAATGAACCATGGTAATACTTTTTATTTCAAATATTAAAAGAGAAATAGTCGTGTAAATAAAGGTATAAATGTTTTTCCAAACAATTGTAATTTTTCAATAAATATAGTGTTCAGAATGATAAAAATTGCAAAGAATTACGTGCACAACGTAATTACGTTTACATTATTTTTTAACTTTATAATAATTTAACTTCAGGGGTATGTAATATTCGACAATAACTGGAATGCCTTCTCTTCAAAAGAGCTTCGTTGAGCTTTAGTTGGACATTTTTGTTTTGACCAATTCAAAGGCAATAAAGTATTAACAATAAAGGCAATAAGCCAATAAAATATTAACAAGTATTTCCTCGAATGAAACAATAGAATTGTACATCAGATAACCATGACACAAAATAAAACGTTATCCGGAAGACTATTTTAAATATCATTATTCCGGTATTACGAATGCATTAAAATTTATTACGTGTTCTAAAAATGCGATAACAATAAAATAAAAATAGTAGACTACTTGAAATAACACTTCTAACAACGTTGTTTTGAAAGTGTTTGGGACTATTCTATTTCGTTCCTTACAGCTTACAGTGCATCAGGAAAAAAACTGAAGGAGAGTAGTCGAATGCGGGTATTAAATTATTATTGCAATTACCTGTTAGTTAAGGGAAGAATGGGAAGGGGAGCGTTTGACTAACACATTCTCAGCGAAAGCGTGCAATCACAGCTATTGTGGTTGCACCCTTGACGCGAAAAAATAATGACCCTTTACTTCAAAAAAAAAGAGCTCTCTTATGGAAGAGCGTGCTGCAAGTCGATATAATCCGTCCATTGATTAAAGTCGGTGTTCTGTCAGAATTCTCTACCCCAAAGGACGAACCCCGTAGTGGGGTGTGCCGACGAATAAGGGAGAGAATACTGGACGTCGACCCCAGTTTAGTTGCCTTATGAACCGCGTATGAGTCGTTCGTGTTCTAACTTTACACATGTCCACAAAATTCTTTGTATTTTCCTATGTTTTTCTTTATATTCATCGCTGTTTTTAACAATCTACTCTAGCGCCAAGGGCCCTCCATCTCGTGTTACCTCTTCAGAAAGGCGTGAATTTATTGCAAAAGAAAAAACCTCATCCTAGATACATCTCGCCGCGAAATGCGTATAATAGTATTCGATTGATTTTCCTTTTGCGAGAGTTTTCGCGGAAATTTCAATCGTCATCGGTTTGTGAAACGTACAATTTGTTAAATGTCAATTTCTGATTTTGATCGTATGCTTAAAATGTTTGTGTTCGAAGTGTATGAAACCTTCGTTGTCGAACAAAGCTATAGGAATGTTTAAAGTACTGACATAAACATTTTGACAAGTTTTTCTATGAATTGACCGTGCAGAAAATTTGTTAAAAATTTGTCAACTCGTGAATAGAGAAATCGAAGGCATTTCGGTTTTTGAGGCATTGAAACTCGTGTGTGAAATTTTTGTATTCATGTTTTTTTATTTGTATATGATTGTACCATGAATTGCATTCAATATTTTACAGTAAATATTATTTTTTCTTTTGAAAGTTGTTTCTTCGCTCGAAAACGTAATTGAAAAAAGTGTTATAGTGTTCCATCGACGAAACGTGATTGTACGAGTTGTCGTGTAAGAAAATATGAAGTATTTTTAGTCGGTGAAAATGAAAAAGTTTCGGAGAAACAAGGAGTGAAAGTTCACGGGTGCACGTCCTTCGATATCGATTCCTGCAAATTACCGTGGTGCATCCACCGGCAGCACATTTATGTTTGCCTTCTTCAGAGTCGAAGAAAAATTCTCGAAGAGAATGCTAGTATCGAGGTAAATAAGCAAGCTGTGAGTTTACAAATGTTGTTTTTAGAGCTGAACAATTTACAATTACAGTAGAACGTGGACTGTTTGAAATACTAGACGAAAATTCCAGTTTTGGTAAAATAACTCTCGGATAATGGATAAAATAACTCTCGGATAATCAATAAAAACGAAAATAAGAAGCATGAAGTAAAAGAATAAACATTATGTTTTCTATATTTTCATTACGAAAAAATATATTGGATGCTGCTGAGTCAAATACTCTACAATACGATTTTTTGCACAATTTATCGTTTTATTTTTGATCTTTTATGATTTTTTAGCAATACCTTGCAAATTCTGTTCAATTTCAATAAATTTAATATTCTAATAAATCCATAATTTGTAATATGCTAACTGCAAACTAAAATATTTGAAAACGTTTAAATAAGGAAACCTATTCTTAGTGAAAATTCCAACAATCAATTTTTATGTAGTAAATGTTTGGATAATCGACAATATTCTTATATTTTTATTTTTTTTTCATTGACACACAAAAATGAAATTTACACAATGAAGTTAAAATCGATCGGTTGCTTCATTTGTAGAAGTATTTTATTCGCTTTTTATGTGACTGTTAAGGAATTGAATACGGATGACGTGCTGGATATGAATTTGAAACCTAAATGGCTCTTCCTTGGAATACCAATTATCATCCTCCTTGAATGCGGTATATCATTTATTAATTCGCTAACATTTTAGTGCATACACATGCAACGAATGATTACATGAATAATAATAATAATCAACAAAATTAAAAATTCAGGTATCGCTAGATCGACAGAAGAAAAAAACAAAATTGTTGCTGCGTTAAAGATTGATTCGCCCCCGTTTCACATCGCTCTGTCGGGGGATCTAACGGTGTACATAGTAAAATCGAACAAAGTTTTAGAAGAAACAAATTCCGAAGATGATTCAGAAACGGAGGACGGTGAAAAAGCTGTACAGCTCGAAAAATTCTCTAACGAATCTTCTCTGCTGAGGTAACTTCGAATCAATTCGAATTGAAGGATTATTAATAATTTCGAATTAATTGTATTATAGAGTACTGTATCTTCTCGATGACATATCAGAATTAATTGGTGAGATTCAATTAGACAAGCTGCCTTCAGATAGCGAAAACGTGTCAATTGTTATTCCTTGCGGATATTTCACTCGTGGTGGTATCTACGGTCTCCGAATAGAGTACAAATACAAAAATTCCACAGTGCCTGTTGCTTCCCTCTATCAGGTTTGTAGCATTTTGTGTGATAACAGCTACTCTCTCTTATGAAAGCATAAGGTAATGATTACGTATATTTTCAACACAGACAAGTAAAATATTGGATGTAAAATGGCCAACGCCTACAATCTTTCTGGAATCTCAACAAATTGCCACCTATCCGAGTAAACCGGTCGCAACAACAGTCAAATACGACGGAATTAATTGCAAACCTCTGGAAAATGTTCCTCTAGCTGTCTATATTTTACAATTAATATATTGTGGAGCGAGCGTCACTGCCTGTTATTTACAAAATAATACATATACCCAAGTAAATAAGACGATTTTCGGTTTATTATTATCAAGTTTGCTTGAGTACGCAAGCATCTACATTTTGTAGAGTAATTTCTAATTATTATAATTCTGTCATACATTTCAGATACTATATTATGAAGAAGTGAAAGGTTTTATACCACCAAAGACTATTTTTTTCCGGTGTGACTTTTTTGGACTGCCCGGTAATTACGCGGTCAGACTGAAAGCTTCAAATGCTAATCCTACGGCACCAAATACCAGCGTATATTTCAAGGTAATTAGTACTCAAACGCCTCTGGTTTCTAAATAACTTTGAATAGTCGCCTATTCCTGAGGAACGATAGACACTACTGTATATCTAATACAGTAAAATTTTCATTGAAAATTTGATATTCAGAGCGTCCGATTCTACTCTATAAATGCGAATTACTGGTAAACTACCCGTTATATAAAAAATGGTTCAGATAGGAAGTGAATGGTTTCGAGGGGGTCATAATCTGGTGTAATTAGTGTTTCTGTAGATGGAGGCGTAGAGGTCATATGAAGGTGACATGCGTTTTCTTAAATGGAATCGTATAATTTTGAATGCATTACAGACAACCCCAGAACTACTTAGATAATTTACCACATTAATAAGAATATGAAGAATCAGGAATATATTGGTTCTATTTACAATTGTAGGAGTGACCTTGAACGGCCACTGCATCGTGTCCATGTGATAATATGTCAGAAATGTTAAAGGAAATGAATTTCAGGTGAATTGGTCAGAAAAATATAAGCTAACGGTTCACGCGAAATCAATATATCCTTGCGAAGGACCAGGAGGAGTAGCCGTCCTCTTCGAATATCCTTCGTGCCGATTAGAAGGTGACCGTGTTCGTGTTTACGGTCGTTTAAAGGCTGATGTTACCTCCGTCGCTTCACCCTCCAGTCTTCATTACGTTTCTGAATCCAGATCGATACCTGGCAAACACTCTTTGACATTCGACTGTGATCTCTTTACGGAGAAATTTGTCGAATATTGTTTCGTCTATGTCAGCCAAGCCGTAACAGGAGCTATGGTGGATGTTAAAATATCCTGTATACCTACGTTCCCCTTCCAAGGTACATTTCAATAAGCATTTCTTCTCATATTTGCATGCGGACTATCGTTACATCGAATGAAGCAGAAATAATTTCATGTGTCAGGAACACTTCAGTTGCTTTTAATGCTACAAGAAACTGAGTGATACAAAAATTCTTTATTTCGAAAATACGAATATTCTGAGTGCATACTCTATTTTCAATGTCATTTCTCTCAAGGCTTCATGATCATCCATACTTTTTAAATGAAATGATATATTTCGTTATTACGATATCGTAGGTGATAAGATGATACATTTGTTTGTTAACCACATGTTGTTCTTCGGGTAACTTTTCGTCAGGACAATTATTTTTGTTTACGATGTTAAAAACTAGAAAAAATTATATTAATCAAAATGTTGTACCTTTCGAAACAAATAACTCCTTTTATTATTTTTTCTTGTGCCATTAAAAGCAATGGAAATTTTCCAGGTAGTTTTTCCAGGTAGATTTGTGTCTGAATTACAGAAATACAGATAATCAATATGTACCTCTTAAAATCCTTGCTATTGGATCAACGAAAGTTTGGAATTGCAAAAGTTTTATTTTAGATAGTTTATGTTACAAGTAACATAAACGTTAGAAACTTAAAAAAAGCAACGTTAAAAGCAGAGAAAGGAATTATCCTAAAAATTTGAAACAGTCTGAAATATTCAAAGATTTAATAACTCCTGTTTCTGATGAGCAGGAATCAACTTGAATATAATATAACAACAAATATGTTACATGAATTACCTATATTATATATTTCACTTATGTCTTTGTAAAGTATACATTCCTTAAATTGACATGAGGCTTTAGTTTTAATAAAATGATAATTTAAAAAATAGCTTAAGTCGCCTTACTACTATGAAAAAAGGTTCATTCGTTAATATCTGTTGAGAAATAATTATTATGAGTATAAATATAAGTACTTAAGATAACAAATATAAAATAAATTTTTTCGCAGTAAGCAATAATATTTTTAGTAATATTAAAATACAAAACTTTATATATATTTACGTGGCAAAAAAAATGATATATCCCACTCTCAAAATAAATGGCTCATTTATTTAGAAGGCGATGTAGCTGGATGGGGTCCATGGAGTCCTTGGAGTCCATGCAGCACTTCGTGTTTTGGAGGAATTCGAAATCGTTATCGTTTTTGCGACGCCCCTCCTCCGAAATATGGAGCGCAATTTTGCCAGGTAAATTATACTCTTCCTCAATACATTGATGTTATGAATAAAATACAGTTTCTTATAAACTTACTTTTCAATATATGTTGCAGAGAATCTTTATAACATTCATTATTTCAATATAAATTTATTTTGTATTATAGGGAAAAGCAGTGGAAACTGAAGTCTGTGGGAAAATGTTTTCGGAAGATTATAAACATGAATGGCACAATCAGATCGGGAGTTCAGAATGTCGTGGCACAGTTTTAGCTGCAACAAGGCCAGAAATTGTAGCTGAAATTGGATTACAATGCCGATGCGGCTGCCGCATTCCATTGCAAGAACAACTTTCTAGGAAAATTCTCGGAGCCAATACACAAGCATGTCCTGGTCGATCCTTTTGGCTGTTGGAGGTAATATTTCACAACTGTTAATTAATAAAATATTACATGCCTTTAAAAGTTTCTATAGTTTTCATAGCGTGAAATCAGATTAATTCCTTCCTAACCAGATATAAACGTACACATCCCTTCTTTTTCAAGTTCTGCTGACTTTTTAGCGTAGAAACTACGTTACATTCGATGTAACTTTTTGCTGAGTTTATCGAATAACGTTATAACACAAAAAAGAAATGCTAAGTGCAAAAGGAGAATTTTTAAAAATATAATCAATGAATCAGTTTTTAGACCAAAGCTTCAAATATGTTCCAAAATCGTTCTTGTTGTAGCCATTTTTGTATTGTTCAAAATAAAGAAGATTATTTTTTCAATGTTTTATTATACAATTAATATTAATATGTTTTTATTGAATAAAATTCATATTCTCGACTTCTGATTATTGGTTATTTCGTGACGCGTTCCTCAAATCTTTACATACTTGTTAAACGGTGTAAATATTTCTTTGCACGTGTCAAAGTTTATTCGAACCTTTTGTATGGTGCTTATAATAGAGTCACTTCAGCAGCACCCTTTAAATCATCGTCATTTATAAAGCTAGATCATCTTTCATGTGGTGCACTTTGAAGTGCTTCACTTCCGTCCTTAAATTTTTTAATCGAGTGTTACGGTGTAAATTCACTCTTATACTATAGCCGCTTATAATACTGATGCCATACAAAATATTTGGGTTCTTCACTGTTTTAATTCCACATTTGCAGTGTAAACACGCGCGAAGAACAACATTAGAAACGAACTCTTCGAATTAACTTGCACTGAAGAAAACAATGCTTTTTAAATTAATTAAAGCATCATTAAAAATAAAATAATTGGTACACTTAAAGATACAACACATACAAAGATACTATACAAATTTTTAAGAGTATGTAATAATAATTTACAATTTATTAATATGTCATAATATTACTTTATCTTTGACACAGTTACAGATAAAAAAAATATCATTAGGCAAAGTTAAGTGGTTTTCAACGTTCCAAGTCAATATGTTATTTTTTTTTTGCATTTTTATGCGTTGATATAATTTCAAAGTCCAATTGCACTTTTTTTATCAATAAAATTCCACAAAATAATACTAACAATATTACGTTTGAAAATTGCTAGTTTAGAAACTATTACAACTCTAAGTTTGTAAAGTAGGATTTATTAATTTTTTAAATTAAAATATCTTCTAAACTAACAATTTCCATGCATAACATTGTTCATATTTTTCCATGAGAGGTGACAAAACTGCATCGACCAGCAGTGCACCCAAAAGTAAAAGGTACCATTAAAAAAAAACTGCAATCGCACTTTGTAACTTTACCGGAGCACAAAATCGTATAAGAGTGACATAGAAATGTGGAACATCTAAAACCATTTAATTTTGGTTTTTGACATCTTTTTCTATCTTCAGCGTTTTTAAAAATACCTGAGATAAGTTGATTGCATACTTTTATAAATGTCTTCAATAGATCTTTCGTAAGGTCTTACTAAAATACCTTAATTGAAATTATATTAGTTATATTTAGTACTGAATAAGTAAGGATATTCATATTAATGAATTACTAATCTGATTTGGTTTGTACAGGCGCAACAGAATTTCGTAATTGGATTACATTTAGATCAATTACAATTTCCTTGCCCGGGACAATACTTCCGCGTGCGGGACGGAAACTCATTAAACGCGAACCTTTTAACTGATGTTGCTTCCGATAAGATGCAGTATGCCACAAAAACATTGATTAGCTCTGGACAAAATTTGCTACTGGAATTTTTTAGCGATGAACTCACGGCGTCTGGAGATGCTTGCATCGGTGGTTTCCTTGCTCATACGGCTGTATTAGGTGAAGTTTGAAATGAAAATTAATTTCTTCTTCATTTTAGGTTCTAAGAAGTACCTCATACCGAGTATTAATTATACATTAATTGAATATATTTCATCATTCAGAAAATATTTATGAATATTTAAGAAAATTAATTTTACACAAAATCTGTTAATTATTACTTTTTAAAGATTTAAGGAATTTATTATTCAATTGCAGATAAAAAATATCTAAAAAAACATGGAAATATAACCGTTGTGCCTTTTGAAATAAATTCAACGAACGTCGAAAAAGAATGGATATTATGGAAGCCGGCGCATTTAGCGACTGCTCTGCTTTTGATACTCATGTTTATCATATCTATCTTCTTGACTCTGCAATTTATTATAAAATACAGAAAGTACCGCATTGCTGAAGATTTGGATAATATCAGTGACGTTTCTGGTAAAAAGAAAAAGAAGACCTTAATTTAATTTCATTCTGTTGAGAAAAATAATCTTTATTTTGTTGCGACTTTAAACATACCACACGAGTGGTACAAATTTCGTATTTTAATACTCTGAACAAATTTGTAATTGTTATGAAGTGATATTACAAGTTTGTCAATTTTGGAAAGTATTTATTATTTTATGTTCCTTGCAATAAATAATTGGATTATTTTTGTGCTGCATGATATAAATAACATTGGTGTACATGAATTACTAGTTGATTACAAATAATCAAAATAAATTTTTATTTAAAAATCTGTCTTGCAATTAGAATTGATGCCTGGAAGATCGAAATTTATATCTACAAGTACAATTATGTCTGATGTCATATCAATGATAGAAGCAACCACAAAAAGTTCTCAGAAAGAAACTTTATGTAATACAGAAGAACAATATTGTAGTACTGAAACTTTAACTGGGTAAGAAACTATAAGAAAAAAATTGTTTAATCTGTAACAGTAAAAAAGAGAAATTATTAAAATTAAGAAATGATTATTACATTTTTAAATATAGGTATAAAGATGGATCTACTCTGAGCTCCAGTACATTAAAATTAAACAATACCATGGAAAGTTCTTCAGATAAGACTATAACATCAATGAATTCAAACTGTGATAAATTATTATCAGCTTCAAGTATACTTGTCTATAATAAACCTGAAGTAAAATATGCCTACCCTGTAAAGTAAGTTTAATTTCTATTTATAACTATTTTATTTTAATTGTATGTTTGCATTGTTAAAATATCTCTTTCTCTCCTGACTCTAAGAAAATTGTATTATCGAATCTAAGAAAATGAGTATTAATACAAAAAAAATTATTATTAATCGGTTTGTTTTAGCCAGTTAAATTATTTCAAACACTATACTTTTTGTTGTAAAAGTTTATAATTAGAAGACTGTGACATTTACTTTATTTTTGTAAATTGTTTTTTTCCTATTAACATAAAAATATGATCTCAGGTTAAAGGATGAGAATAAAGATTACCTAGTTACAACATTTTATATTAGTTTATGTATCACTCATCTAACTTAATTGTTGTATTATATAGATTACGAACAATTGATTCTGATAGTCCAGAAGAAAAGGAATCACAAATAAAAGACGACAAATTGGAAGATAATAGAAGCAACAGCATTTCAAAAATTTATCAGAGGAATGAAATTAACTGTTCGGAACAAAAGGTATGTCCTTATTAAAACATTTTGTAGATACAAACAAACTAAATTATTTTACATTCTTTTTTTAATACGTAGGAATCTTCTCCTGAAAGCCTTCTTTCGAGTCCATCAACTTTAGGAAGTGGAAAGGAGACGAAGGAAAGAAGAAATCGTGCAAAACTTTTGCATGGACCAGGATCAGAATTTAGTCTAACAAATCCCGATTCAGAATTGGAATTGGATTACTATGACTATAATGTAGCAAATGCAAGTGCAGTTCCTGGGTCCTACTTAGGAATGGATCCAGCTTTCCTGGTTTGGATTCCACCAATTGAGGACCTAAAACTTGATACAGAAGATCTTCTCCTAGGGTAATTAGCAACTCCCACTATACAATTGTCTAATGGTAATTTTATTAATAAAAGGCATTTATTATTTACAGAAGCAAAAGGAACTCTATTTTGACCCTTGAAACTGAGGGTGCTTCATTAACACCTTCTGAATACAGGAGGATGAAACTTTCTAGCTTTGAAGATTTTGGATTCGACTTTGAACAAGGGTAAGTAATAAAAGAATGTATTTCAAATGTAAATTATATTAATAGTTAACAAGTTAGATTCACAAATACATATCATTAGTATTAATACATTTACATAAATAAATAAGGTTTATAATTTATGTATAAATGTACACATTGTGTGTAATGTTTCTATTATGAAGCAAAACCATAATACATGAAACAAATAATCTTTTCAAAAAATTATTCAGTATAACATTGTATATGGTAATGCAAGACAAAATTCAATGACTGAATGAGTATATGAATAATTGTATTGTATAAAATTGTTGAACTTAAATTCCTCTCAATAAAGGAACATTCTTATTCCTATTTTACAACTGATTAATTAGTTCTATGTTCATAGTCAAAAATATTTTTATAAAATACAAAATATTTGACCATGGAAATTTAATTAGAGATGAGTCTTCTGGATATACCAGTACAAGAACATATGAGAAATTACTTCCTGTACGAAGACTTCTTGAAGATTCTAGCATTAAATTAAGCATGGAATCTGTACCTGGAGTTCTAGAGCATAAACAATATTGTGTTATTCCAAATAGAAGGTGAGCAAACAATATTTATTTATGTAAATATGACTTCAGTAATAAATATTAAAACTACATTTATACGAAAAGTAAGTAAAAATTGTAGTTTACAAATTTTGTTATACTAAGAATTGCTACATATCGAAATAATAAATGGTGACTGTTAGTTTTTATGCACTTTGAAGGTTTTTTCATCTTGAAAATAGCTGTAATATAAAAAAGTTATTCATATAAATATGTTAACAAATAAATCAGTAGTCGTAGTTATTTCTATCTTACATTCGTAAATACTCATTTTTCGTATTTTCAATAAGGAATATATAATGTAAAAATTATTTGCATTTCAGTTAACACAAGAAGTTAAAAAATTATGCAAAAAGTAGAGATATCAAATACGCTAAATTCTTTAATTACAATTTTTAATTGCTATTGTTTTAAAATATTCTCAGGTTGTCCTGTCAATTTAAAAGATGTTATAGAATTAATGTCTATATTTTTTTGTTTCTGTCCCATAGGGTCCGTATGGGTAAAGATGAAGAAACAAGTGAAGAATGTAATTCTTCCAAAAATCTACTTGGAAACTCTATGAATGTTCTTGATAGTGATAAAAGTAGTAAAGAAAGATTAAATTCTACTCCAAAGAAAATTTTACAGGAAAGTTTCCCAAAAGACAATTTTCCAAAAACAAAATACAGTTTGAATCAAAAAGAGATGACTAAAGAACAAGATGAGGGCATAACAAATACACCATGCAAGTACAAAGAATTAATGGAGTACACTCAACCATTTTCAGATAATAAGAACGTAGTAAGTATTCCTATGACAGAATTATCAGCAAGTCCTTTAAAAAATTTTGCTCAGGTACAAAAACTAAATAATAAAGATATAGATGAATCCTTAAACGTACAGAGCCCAGATTATGGCATAGAAACATTTTGCACAAAGCAAGGATCCTTTTTTGACCAGAATATTAGGTTTGTTGATGATGATGATGATGAGTATATCGATTAGAAAAATTATATAAATTTATTTTCTTTTTTTTGTTACACTATGTCCTCAGCTTTAAGGCAAAAAAAATAATTTTTATTGATTATTTTGACGTTATAAAAATTTCAGTTTTATTTGTAAATATATTTTAAATATCATGTTATATTAGAAAGTATTTAAAACACTTTGATAAAGTAATAGTGTAATAACATTAAAGAAAATGTTACATGGCTATAGAAAATATTAAAATCACGACAGCAAAATATTTATCACTTTTATATTTTTTTAACTAAAGAAGATCAAAAATTGTCACCAATTTTATATTTCATTGTTCTAACTTATCAAATGCGGATACATAAGAAGTATTTCTGAATATATTGAAATATCAAATTTACTATAAATCCAAATAGATAAATATAAAATATAGGATGAAAAAGATGGAGTCAAATATCTTACATCTTCAGGATGAAAATATTTTCAGTAAAGTATGGAAGTATTTGTAATAAAAAAACTAGTTTGACATTTTTAGAGTTGTATTTTTAATATTTTTTAAATTTCTAATAATTTTATAGGGATTACAGTGCAAATGTACATAATTTTTAATAACTCATTATTGTTGCTATAGTACAAATTATATGGCATAGTGACTTATACAACTACTATGAAAATTCACTGTTTATACATTTCTATTATGCAATGTAAGAAATATCTAAAAGTATATAATGACTTGGATCATAGCTCTAATTACTGTCTAAGCTGGTAAGCTTATATTCCTACATGACTGATTATAAAAATTGCAAATTTCTAACACAAAAAATATTATAACGTATATAAAATAAAAATACATTAATGTAAATAATTCTAGTGATTATATACTTTCAGGAATATATTGTATGTACATATATCTTCTAAGAGTAATATTATTTGTATATTTATTTAATAATTATTTCTTAGATTTAGTACTCATTCACTCTAAATTCATTTCTTATGTGTAAATACATTTTAGGTATTTAAAAGCCAATAATATAATTTCACAACCTATGTTAATTAAATTAAGTATTTTTAAACATATTAAATGTATACCCACGACTGTATCTTAAATGTAAATTACCTTCTTTCTTTTTCGCTATTTAATTTAATCATTTTAAATACAAATTAAATTTCTTTATATTATGTATATGATATAATGTAGATGTTAATCTATTAATTTAATGATATATGTATTATACAAAAACGTGTATATAATTGAGTACATTTGATTATAATTAAGAATCACCAAGATTTATTTAAAAAATGTATTTGTAACTGTAGTATATCATAGTGTACTCTACCATAATTTTTATTCTAGATTAATGCGTGCAATTCAGAGAATACTTTTTATAAATGTCACCATTAAATATTAATAAGAAAACCAAATTAAATAAAAGCTCAGTCAATTCAACATTTTTGGAAAATTGTTAACTTATATCTCTTCATTCTCCTTTGTTGTAATGATAAAATTCTGTATTTTATTCGCAATGAGTTACTTCTATCATAAGTAAACAAAGCCATACCAAAATTTCTGTGTGTGTGTTACGTCCATCGAAGGCTATACTAAACACATGCGCTTCAGTACAATTAATAGAACTATAATGTTTGGTGATAAATACATACTTGTCTTTACATACTGTTCAACAACTCAGTTTTGAGACCTGAAGACGGAACTTGTTAGGCCTTATTTCAACTTACGATTAGCCGCGCATGACTAGAAAACAGTCTCGAAAAGAAGTGTCGAATCGCTACCGATATTTTCGTAGAAGTATCAAACAGCTACCGATGCTTTCGTATAAGTATCGAAGCGGTGTTGATTCTTCTTGGTACCTACGTGTTTGATACTACTCGATACCAGATCAAAATTCGTAGACTGGTGTCGATAGTATCGATCCGGTATCAATCCCAACACTACCCACGATACACAAAATCAGTATCGTGATACTGTATCTCTTGAGAATCGCCATGTGAACGCTTCTATTGGCATGCATGTATATTCAGTATCCATCATACGCGTATCTCGATAGAGCGTGCGTAAGAGCTCTTGGTGTTACCAAAAATGGTGTGCAAAGTATACGGTATTATATTTATTTACAACATGCAAACACACGTATATCCACAGATTTATTTTCAATTTACATAAATTTTACTTTCATGTACAGGGTGTAGCAAGACGCGCGGTACAATTAGGCAGGGAATGATTCTACATGTAAAAATAAGTCGAGAAAAAAGAATAATATTTTTTCATATAATGCTTTGTATTCGAGAAAATTAAGTGTGAAAATTTACTGAGTACATCCTTACGTTCCGCGCGGGAAATCGGCAAGCTTATTAATTAAGTACGATGTTTGAACGCTTATGGGCGTTCTCCGCACATGCTGCAGCAATATTAGGGGAGTGTACTAGATTTTATTCATATTAGATTTCACTTTTTCACTGCCGGAAGCAGTTAGCATCCAGTTAGACGCAAAGAGACTGACAAGATTAGCATTACATATGATATCAGTGTCATTTGTAAACGAAATATGGACTGTATTGAAATCCGTTCAACCATGACATAGTCAAGTGCACGCGTACCCGCCGAATATTCAAAGTCAATTTCCTCGAAAACAAAGCCTCATATAAAGAAATTTGATTCTTTTTTTTTTCGACTTATTTTAACATGTAAAATCACTCTCTGCTCGGTTGTACCACACGTCCTGCTACACCCTGCACATACGGGGTATCTCAACCCCGTGGCTACTATCTATGCCATTACAGCGGCTCATCTGTTTTGCGGCTTGTGTTAAAAGATTGTGAATAGCTCGTGCTAACCAGCAGTTCCTTCACCTTTTCATACCAATATGAACGAGAAAAGCTTTACTATTTTATACTGTATTTTGCGGCAGAGTTGTATACACAGTGGTATAGCACTACGTTTAGATCAGCCATAGCCAGAGAGTTAATAGTATGCAGCAAGTTGAAACATGCGTCTCACGGTAAAAAAAGCAAAAACCCCTTTACTTTATAACCTGAGGAATCTTTCTTAAAATATAAATAATTAAAATTTATTGCCTGACTTGTGGTGTTCATTTAAAACAATTATATTGTTTAATCTCATTCAATATTACCATAAGCATCTTTATAAGCAAACGAAGTCTTTACGAATACATTATATAACTATTTGTCACCAAAATAATAATAAAAAATATTTATACACATTATACGTACTCCATTTCGTTTTGTATAATTACGTTGGTAGCGCGTGAAATAGTAATTAAATCATCTGTTAGCTATTAGGCTTGTTAGAAGTTGATAATAAACGAAAACGACACGCGATTAGTCATTAAAGATTCGATATATTGGTAAGTTTAAATTCTTGTATTATTTCGAAGCACTGTTTCATGGCTGTGAAATAAATGTAAATTCGAAAATGAAATTGTAGAACGTCTTCTCTTGTCAGAGAAAAATTAAAAACTATTGTTGAATTACAAAACTTTAGTACACTAAATATACAGTTTTAACATTATATCATTGATCATGCATTGCATATGAAAGTTTGTTTTATGTCGTATTACTTACTTAGTATCATTTTAGTATAAAGAAAAAGAAAATTATTTTTCTATTTTTCATAGACTACACCAATGTAAGAAGTTAAAAAATATTTTTTTAAAAGAATTTCAATTTATTCGTTTTCACAGGAATAGTGGGTATACGTAAAGGGTAAATAAGAATAATAAAAAAGTTTCCTTTAAGTAAAAAATTATATTTTAACTTTTAGTCTACAGAATCTTAAATAGTTACAGTTTTTTATGAATATTATTTAAAGATTTTTTTATAGTTTGTTTAATATACAGGTGTAGCAACGATTGAAGATAGGAGGGTGGAAGAGAGCAAAAGACAAACGACAATTTATTAGAAACAAGAACTTACTTGGCTGTTCCACCAACTTTTGTGTTTTGTTTTTATTTATCCATATGTTTACTGTATAATAAATATTCATCATCTTATAATTTAAACTAATTCTGCATCCTTGTAAATAATAAAACACATTTTGCACAAATTGAATGTTTTACGACGTTGAAGCTTGTACTATGATACGTTTAGATTTATTCTTTAGCCATGTATCTTAATCGAAAGACCGAGTAATTAAGGAAACGCGAGCATATTGATAAATAGAAAAAAAACATTAAATATGAAAGAACAGCTAAGTTCTTATAAGTTCAATAATAACCGGGCAAAATTTGCGAACAATAACTATGCACTTCTGTAGTGTAGAACTCGAAAAAATATTCGATACGTGTTTTTATCAGCAAACATCTATGTTGTAGGGGCGACAACAGCCCTCAAATTTGAGATTGAAAAAGCTATTTTATCTTTGTAGATAAAAAATAAAAATTAATTTACACCATTCAAGAAACCATTAACAATATGTAATGTAATTTAATTATCAGAACATCGTATGACTTTACATCGAAACCAATCGAAGGACAGAATTTACATTTAAAGTGTGTTGTCTACGCCTAATAGTTTTCGATATATTCGATAAAACAGTTTTTTCGGCCCCAATTTTGAGGGCTGTTTTCATTCCTGCAACACGGAATGTTGTTGATAAAAAAAAATACACGTATTGAATATTTCTTCGAGTTCTATATTATATCAAAATTGCATAAAAATCGGCGTGTGTCATTTGGGTGATGTCCCTTGTAATTATAAACCGAAGAAACACATTTTAACTCTTTTCGTAATTTCAAATTAAGTACATCAGTAAATGTTACAAATCTGATTAACTTGCAAACTTTGCTGACATTGAGTGATCATCAATTATATAAAGACATATATAAAAAGTATAGCAGTCCTTTAGAAAAAATTAAGTTGATCTTGAAACCTCTCCGTTCTCACTCACAAAAAACAATTCATATCACATAACGTTCCGCTCCAAACGAAATAATTTTTGTATGAACTATTTCTTCGTATTTTCAATCGTTCACGAAAAATTACGCATGTCCGCTTTAATCGGATACCATATAATATCTATAAAATGTACCTGTTGTGAAATTAATTGTAAAATCATTGTTAGGCACACCTTTGTTCGAATAATGTATAAGCAACAACTTTTTATTCATTGATAACAAACAAGTTTTTGAGTACGATATCTTTGTATTATATGCTATCCGTACTTTTTATTAATCTTGTAATGTAGCTTATATAATACGGGGTTGATATTATTTTTATTTTCGATTACTTGCCGTTTAAAGTTATGAGACGAACGAACGTAATCGTACTCCATATCTATTTGGAATACTCTAACAACTTACTTCCAAGACTTTCGTTTAAAAGAACTTACTTCCAACAAATCAGTCTAACAGTTTTTCGTTTAATTATTCGAGTGATGGGAATGTAGTAATTGCTTACAGCTAACTAAGTTATTGTATACCTTTTTCGTACACTAATTGTAAATAAATATTTACACGAAATTATTGTAACAATGCCCAATGTTGGGCGAAAATGTGCAGTTAATACTGCAGATTTTTGATTGGAGCAAGAAATGATCGAATGAAGAGCGATCCATTTTGACATTAACTCATTTATTCACTTCGAGGGCCATCGAGGTCTCCGGTTGAGTCCAAATGTAACCGGTACGTGTAATGCTGCAATGCGCGTCATAATATCTACCGGGTGCTCGACAATAAGACCACCTGGGGCATCGGCATCGGAACTTGCTATGAAATTCTTCCTTGCAGACTTCGTTCCACCAACAAGTTCTCTGCGAACAAAAACTCTTTTACACCTATCGTCTAATGAATCGTAGGATTCCTCGCTATAGAAGGGGCGCGTAGTATTGGCCGTTCAAGGTCACTTCTTCGGTTGTAAACTGTAGTAGATACAATCAACACATTTATTATTTTTTATTCTCCCGCTAGTGTGATAAATAAACCGTGGATGTCTCTGCAAATACATATTTTGCATATTAACTTTAAAAAAACTCATGCTCTATATTGTTAGAGCATATGCAGACTTGTACTGATCATTTTTTCAGTGCAGAATTTTATGCATTTGTTTCTCCATAATTTTGTTTATTTCAAACATCTAATACATGCATATGCATGAGGGAAGGTGTATCTCGGACCGGTCTGTACCTCAAGTCATCCCAATATTAGCAATTACCTTATTTGAATTTTTTGTTACCGCCACTAGCATGATGATAAGTTGTTTCTTTCTGTCAATGGTAGTTAAAGTAATTCATTGTGGAACCAATACATGAAGCGGGAGCGTGCTTTTGTTTTAATAGTTGTCAAAGTAAGTATTACTCATTGTAATAATCCTGTAACATCTACTTCAGTTTAACTAGCACTTAATGCACTTCATACATTGCGATTAACATTATTCTTTCGTGTTTTAAAAATTAAGAGCAATGAAATTTTTTTTCGACCTCTTTACCGTAATACCCTTTTACTCAGAATGATGAGAAGATTGATTCATACAAAAATAATTACATTCCCCTTTACAGAAATGGTGGAACTGTAAACTGCACATACATCGTTACGCTTGCGAAAGAAATATGTTCTTAAAAATGTAATCCTTTTCGAACCATTCATCTTTTTCTTCTAACATTTTTTTTCTAATTGTAATCAGAAAACAGGTATGACTTGTTTCAGTTACGTGGACCACCCTTATAGTGTATATATTTTGTTTGTATCAAATTGTTTAAAAATACAAAAAAACTGTAAGAAGAAGGTAACGTTAATTCAGTGTTTGTTTGATACCGGAGCTTAATCGAATTTTGTCAATGATGGAACTGATGGATGGAATTATCTATTACGAAGCTCACGATTTGTCTCTAGATACATGAAAGTAGTTTTTACGAGAGTCTGATTAATGGTCTACAAGATAAATGAATATCGTGCATACGTGCATATTGTACACTCGATGCACGATAGCTTTCCCTCGGTGTAGGGGAAAGAGCCCCCCACCATTCGCCTGACTCGTTCTTTTTCACGAGGCAGCAGATGGTCCCCCCCCCCCCCCCCTTCTTCGCAGGTAAGAAATGAGATCGAGTCAGACGAGTGGTGGGAAGCTCTTTCCCCTACATCGAGGGAAAGCTGGCGTGCACCCGAGCGTACGTGCATATGTCACATGTTCTTTGCATTTATTAGGTGTACAAGTCATCTACATTTTATCTGGTAATAAATCATCTAAATAGTTTGAAGAAATGGAGTGACAGTAAATTTAAATACACATAATGAAATGATATTGCAGGGGAATTGTTCAATGGCATTGAACGGCCAATATTACTTGCCTCTACTATAGAAAGGGGTATATTCATGCCTGTTTACTCGCTTACCTCCGCCAAATAACCTCTCACACTCTGATCGCTATAATTTCGTTTTTTGATCGTGTGTCTCGCACTTACTACATATACTTCCGCACATAAAACTACTATCAGCAACAAATATAATACCGATCCCTCCTGCAAAACGAACAATTAACTCGCGATATTATTTTCTCTCTTGTATCGTTGTTCTTTATTGGTTCGTTTAAGAAATAAGGATAGGGGTAAAAAGAGAGATAAGAGATATGAGATGAAAAGGATTTGGATTGCCGGGACAAGCATTCAGTGGAATCAATCGACTGCCGTAACGCAGCATTACGGCGAACTGTACTCATTCGGAAGCAAATCCGTCGTTTATCAGAGACTTACATTGTTGCGCATCCTTGCCAATTTTTTTTTGCGCAAGTCTCTTAAGGCACAGCCACTTCGAAATAGCGTCACATGGAAGAAATGTCAGAGAACCGACTGCATGTTTCCGTTACCGTACGAGTACTTGAAATAAAAAAAGTACACAGGGAACATGGCGCAGGCGTATGCCTGTACTTCCACTGCCGTCTTTGCGAATCGATCGTCTCTAATCTTTAAACTTTTGCCAAATGAACAGGTATACTTTGTATACGCATTTTTTAGTATAATTCTCCTACGCCATAATTGTATGAATATTTAAAAAATCTAACTAAACGAGCACAAGGGTTTCGTTGCAGTAAAGTATTCTCCGAATTTTGTCGCAATAATACTGAAGTTACTTTTTAAATTAAACAGAAGAAATGTTCGCACAAATGTATGGATAGTCCTTTGCTTTATGGTTCATCATATTTATAAGAAAATCTGGTTAATGGAAATACATAAACATGCACGCTGAGTCACGAGAAATTGTACATCAATAATTTAATTGTAAGGAACGCTTGAGAGTAAGGGGAGTCCGTGCGAGCATGCGCAGAACGTGGTGGTGCGACACATTAATTGTGCGCGAGTGTTCAAACCATCTGAGTACCGTTTAAAAACTCAACTGGCAAAACAATTGTACAGTATGCGCACTTCTTTTTTATGTGATCACTTCTGGGCGTAGAAATGCGCTATTGGTGGTGGTGGTGGTGGCAGAGCACAAGTTCTCCTGTAAAAATAGACCCACTCCTTACTCTACAGTGCCCGGGTCATCCGGATTATCGTCTTTCTTTGTAAATCTTCTCTGAAAAGTTAAAATTCACCGCTTTTACAAAAATAACATCTCCGGCTAACCAGACTAATTAATTTTCTACATTTCTGCGGGCGAGGGGAATTCTTTCCAAGAACAGCGGACTCCACAGAAGGCAAAACTGTGACAAAAAAAATCTGAACAGTGCCGCTCATACTGTATGGCATGGCAATTGTGAGAGGGGAGTTTTATAACTATTTTGAATTTATACAAGTAACCTTCGAGACCTATTTGAAATAAACTTGATATTACAGACGCGTTTATATATACTCATACGTGTATGTATAATATAAGTCTTCAGACATTGTAATTTAACACTTTTTCTAATGCAATAAAACTCATGCAAAAGATAGACAATATGCTGAATATTTTAATTTCCTTGTGCTGAAACATATCTTACAATCTCTGAATTTTACAAGATACATGCTGTATAGTCGTAGACTCTACAATGTAGATATACGTTACATCGGAATGTGGCCGTCGCTTTGTTGCTCTAAACATAAACAAACGCTGGCTGAAAAAAATATTGCACACAATAGATGTGACAAGAATCGAATTGTTATAAATTAAACTCAGTGACTTTGAAATAATTCAAGCATCTTTGCTTGTCGGGTAAACGGTCTACAAAGCTGACTGATTGTGAGTCAAAAAGGACTGTTACAATCAGGTCTTGTTAGGCTAGTGTTAATATTTTTGTTTCTTTTCGGGTCATGAGAAAAATGTGTAAGGAGAAACTTCATTATTTAAAAAGAGAAACATTTTAATTAACAATACTTTTTCTTGAAGTTCATTTTTTTTTACTTACAGATCATTAACGGTACCATAATACGATCGACACTAAATAAATAGAATACGTTTGTTCTGGAATAAATGTATAACCTAAAATAATAAAAAAAAATTTCAAAGATAAAATATTTATTATGATGAAATCAAATTTCTGTTTTCTTGACTCATGTTTACTAATTCTCTTTTGTTTATTTTGTTAAGTGTTAAACGTACCTGAAGTTCAGTCCATCAATTGTAAAACGGGCTGTATATTAACCCTTTGCACTCGAGGCCTTTTTCGCTCGGGCGAACCAGCAACTCGAGACGATTTCGGCTATATTAGGGAAGTGTTTTACAGGTACTTTAAAATCATTTTATACTCAACCAAACGTATACAAATAATAAAATTTCACCAATTTATTTATTTTTACATTGAATACAACAAAATCTGTTAAATATTACACCCTGTAATTAGTTTTTGTATGATATTTAGTGAAACAATCCCCAAGATGCATCCTCGGTTTATCAGGACACGTATCACAATAATACGAGATTTCTCGTCTACCGCCAGGCTTGTTACGGTCAGAGCAAACCTTGCAGTCCCTTTTTGCCCCTTTTAGCATAATATGGAGCTTTCCGTTTAGTCGGGGTTCATCGGTGACCGACGTCGACGCTTGCTCACGATGCTGGTGATAGGGTCCTCTCAGTTGCTCCACAAGCGTTTTTGGAAAGCGCAAATGACTGTGTGGCCTTTCCCCCTTTTCTTTTTTTCTAATTTATACAATATATAGGCATTGATGAGGCAAATTTCCATGCCCCAAAAAAAAAGCTTACGCCACCACTTTAACGATTTTCGCAGAAAACAATATGTCGATGCAAATTGATCCGATCAACACCACCCATATATTTTGTGTAATTCAATATAATGTTCGGTTTCTTGATCATTATTTCCACACCACCTCGTGCAATCCTTCTGACGGTCGCCATTCCCGTGTCATCTCTAGTACTCAAACAAGTGACTGTCCTTTTGTCTTTCCACGCTAAAAGTAATGTGTTGCTTCGTCGGTAAGCTACCGTGGATTTTTTTAAAAATTTTGACTTTTTTATTTCACTCGGCAATTGTTTTCTATTCGTTAGGATCGTTCCGGTTATGTGGCATCTCAGTTTCGCTAGTTCTTGAGCCAAGACATAACTGGTGTAGTAGCGGTCCGCGTACATATGGTGCCCCTGAGCACCAGGAATTTTCTCCAATAACATTTTATAGAGGTGTATCGGAATTCGTGAGGAAACAGGTAAATCTGGTCTGGCCAACAGCTCGGTTGTGAGTGACCCATAATATGGTAAAATACAACAGACATAGCCAGTATTTGAATCAGCAAGAGTATAAACTCTAATACCCCATTTTGTCGGCTTTTTCGGATTATAAGTAATGAATGAAATTCGGCCCTTGAATTTCACAGTGGACTCCACACATAATTGCTCGCCCGGTATAAAATAATCTAGGAATTTTGAATTTATATACTCTAAAAAGCAACTTACTCGTTGTAGGCGTGTTCTCGGATTCGTATTTCGTGTTGGAATGGTTGTCAGACGAATCATCCAGAATATTTGATTAAATCTGTCTCTTGTAAATGTTTCTGCATAGAAAGGAATATAACTAACATTATTTCTCGACCAATATTCTTGCAAATTGGCCAACGGCATTGTGCCCATGTTGATGACAACAGCAATGAAAGCCCAGAATTCTGCTTTCTCCACATCACGCCAACTTCGCCATATCGAATTTGCGGATAGTATTTTCCGTTCCAATTTCTTTTTTGCATAGTTATTAGCTTCACAAATTATTTTTTCAACGAGTTCATCAGTGAAAAACAGTTTAAAAAAATCGACTGGTTCTTTTATATTTGAACTTATGCGTGGACCTGTGGGGTTTTCGCCAGATATAAATTGTGCACTTGGCGGCACTTCTTCGTATCCTCTGCAAAGTAACCATTCTGAACTGCTTGCATCTTCCGCAGTTTCACTTTCGGCTTCACTATCGGCTTCACTTTCGCTATCTATAATTCTAATTTTTCGGCGTCTCACACCTCTCACTTCGTCACTATCTTCCCCACTGGATTCGTCCGTTTCGTAGCATAATCCATCGTGAATCGATGTAATTTGCTCGTTCAAAGTCGAAAAATCGAATTCGTCAGAACTTGAGCTGATCTGATCCATATTTATACGGCTCAAAAACTTTTAAAATGCTATTCTCACGGTAAAGACTGTTCTAGATGAATGCTAAGCTGATACTAACTAAGCTAAGCTGAGAATTGTCTAAGAACGCAGGCCGAGCTTGGTCCACGAAAGTAATTGCCATAAGAGTATCTTATCGCACATCGAAAATAAACATATCGAGTTCTGAAACGCCGGAGTGCCGGTACGGGCACTTCGAGTGGATGCATTACACCCCCCGGGTGCCGTAGCAGCGCCGTTCGAGTGGACGCATCAAACCGCCCGGGCGCCGTAGCAGCGCCGCTCGAGTGGACGCATCAAACCGCCCGAGCACCGTAGCGGCGCCGCTCGAGTGCAAAGAGTTAAATTCGAATCTATTTTTAATGTTCTTGACGAGTGCGTAAGCCCACAAATAAAAAAATGAGTTTATTATAAATATAAAAAGTATCAAGGCAATTCGTCATTTTCTGAAGTATTTGTTTATATTTCTTTTTATTAATAAAAAGCCGGTATCAATTTTTCATCCTAGACCGTTAGCTAGAATAACTGCAGAGTTGTACTTATATACATTGGTGGTATAAATTCAATTATTCAAAGGATATGCCAGATTTACTTGAATTTGTTCTTACGATACAGTATACATTTTTTATATGCTCAACATAAGTGAAAATGTAGAAAAACGTTAAAAAGCTTGAAAATAAAATGTTTTTTTTTGCGGAACGAAGAGAAGAGATTTACATCACTTGTCAACTAAGGAGCTCATATGATTCTGCGCGTCAGAGGAGAGGAAATTTAGGTTAGGTATCGCATTATCATTTTATAACAAGTAACGTCAACGTTTTTCCATACCGAATTCGTATCGTAGCAATGTAATTCATGTTCAAGTAACTAAATTATATGTCTTTACTTTTACGGTGAATGTAATTTATTTTTCTTCAAATGAATAGAAATTTATTTTAAGATCTTTATCATACAAGCAATATTCGAGAAAACATTAAATATAAGTCATAGCATTTAAATTTGTGACTCTATGAAACTTCTATTATGTTTCGCCTGTAATCAACTGTCAATCGCAATAGTATTGTTTAATTAAGTAAATAAAACAAGATTTTATTAAAATTGTTATTGCATTTCGGTCACTACTTTATATATCTTTGGAGCGATTTTATTAAGTATTATCAAAACATCTAAAAGTTGAAAATTGATAATTTTCAAAGATAACCTCTAGTACCACTTATTTCTTAATAAATAGTGTAGCTCGTTATGTGCTGTATTTTACAAAATTAAAAAATGTTTACGTATATTCTATGTTGTATTTGAATACTGTTTTATAATAAATTAACTTTTTCAAAAGCATATTGTAAACTAATGAAATTGTTAGGAAACTGTATTGCTCAAAGCGAATTTCTTTTTAGTTAAACCTCGGTGTTTTTTTAAGCAAATTGAACTCTAGTGGCATAAGAATGGAATTATCAAAAGATACCATCGAAGGTATTAGTAATATTCTAAGTAAGGACATTATTACTGAAGATAATTTTCAACAAATTTTAGAAGCTATTATTTCTAACATATGTGAGAATCCTATAGATACAAAATGTAAGTAATCTTTTTTGATTATGGTTGCTAAGTACAACTAGCATTAAACAATGCAGAGTAACTTACATTTATCAAATTACAGGTATTGTCAAAGCAGCAGATTCAAAACCATTTTTAACGAAGAAGATTTTTACTGACATGATATGTTTGTTTATAGAAGCAGCCCGACATGATTTAGATGAAAAAGGCTTAAAGAATTTGTTATGTCAGAGAAATGTTGATAGTCAAAGGACAAATAAACTATGTGAAGTATACATTAATAATAAGAAAGCAATACAGTCTCAATTGGAATTAGTAGGCAATAATCCACCACATATCATTGATGTAGACTGGCGCCTAGATTATTGCGTCAAGGTAATTGATCGGTGAATAGAACACCGAACATTCAATCAACTGACGCTTTATTTATATGAAAATGATTTGTAGTTGGACACGTGCAATTCCCTGGGTGTTCCTCTTTATCATGTGCGACTTAGTACTAAAGAACATGAAACAATAAATAATGTAACATTCTCATGTACAATACAACAGCTGCAAGAATTGGTGTTTAAGCTTAAAGATGCCATCAGATACTCAGAGAAATTGACTAATGTTTAGATATATCTTTGAGTTATTGATTTACTTAATACAGTACTACACATGTATGATGCCTTAAGATTTCATTGCAAGTACTTTTGCCTATAACTGTTTTTGTTATCACATGGTAATGTATGGAAATTAATTTTTAGCAACTTATGACATTATACATGCATGTTAACATTTACACAAGGATTATTATAGTAATCGTTTAATAATAAATACAATTTATGTGTATAAGTGTAATGATAAAATCTTATACAAATAACAGACTGTGTAAAGTATAATCAACTATATTTTTGAAATTAAAAGAACATCGCCTACTTCACGTAGTGTTATTACTGTATTGATAATGCGCGCGCGTGCGAGAGCATATGCGCGCGCGCACATATGCATCGCAGAACGCTTGCATAAATTCAAAAACAAACGACGATCAACGTTCTCATAAATAAAACAAATCTCGAAAACTTCATATGAACCACTCCAGCTCAAACGATATTGACAGTTTTTTCGCACAAAGATTATACATACATATTCCACTCATTCACTCAGGTACGCCTTGTATACAAAAGAGCCGCGCGCGCACACAACTAATAACTTATTAAAAATACATCATTTTTTGCTCTACAATCGGATATTCTTCTAGAAATTGTTTTCTCGTATTAGACAAAAAAATACTATCGTTACGTTCTTACTATCTAAAAATATGCGTGTTAAATTATATTAATAATTTTTTTTATATCTAATACGTAATATAGATTTCTTTGAATCATTATACACTATTTACAAGTAAATGTATCTAAAAAAAAACGATCCTCGAATATTAAAGTTTCTTTATACATTAACTGTTCCTTTCTTTCCGGCACTTAGCGAAATTAAGGTTGCACTTTTTATTCATGCGTGCGGATTTCAATAATTCGGTGCGATACGATATATTGATAATGTAAACTAATTAAGCTGGAAAGAGAGAAATCACATGAGGCGTAATACTTTTTCTCTTTTTCATTCATTTAACAACGCTTTTTTATCGATTCCTTTAACGTTATTTCATATATAAGATTATTGTGTTAAGGCCTCGAACATTTTACGATAGTTGCTTCGTTTATTTAATAACAGAATGTGAAAAAAGAGCCAATTGAAAAATCTTATTGCAACTACTTAAAAAATTTGATTATTTAATTCTCGAGGCTTTGATTACGTGTTACGTTAACTGCGGTGTACAAGAAATAAACATAGAATTTGTTCAAAAGCAAATACTGTAAACTAAGAAAATTCATTATACGTAAGAGTTTTTCCTACGTAATTTTTATACATTCCTCACATCACATTGGTTTCAAGTGTGTCATGTCTCCAGCATTCTTGTTCAAATTAAACACTCATTGTAATTTTAATCATCGCAACTTTCAACCGTAAAACATTTTATCATATCTTTTCAATATTTAACGTTTTGCAGTTAAAAATATTAGTGATCAAAATAATATGTGTTTACTTTTTGTCAAGAATAGTATTAAAAAAACTGATTGCAAAATGTAAAATACGATCGAGACTCAATAGAATTTTATGTGTGATAGAATTCAATGATAACCGAAGCTTCCATTATATACAACAATGTACAAATTAAATGATTTTTGAATGCAGAAATTAAATCTCTGCTTTGCTAACTTTAACCTCAGACGTTTCCCTTTGTTCCTCAGCTTTTTCACGTTCCCCATTTTTGGGTTCTTGCTTTTTTTCATCACTATTTTCTGGAATTTGCTGCACAACTTTTGTTTCACATTGTTCCTTTCGTTGTTCTTCCGCTGACGTTTCTTTCTTACTTTCACTGGTCGAATTTTCGCAGTATTCAGTGAGATTTCCATTAATCTGCGAAACTGATTTTTCCTTTCTTTTGTTCATACTATCACTGTTTTCGTCACTTCGCTTTTTCTCCAAACTTTGCCCTTTAGCAGTATAAGAATTTTCTTCTTTACATCTCACTGATTCTGTATCTAATTGTTCCCTATTTTGTTCCTTACTCTGATTTCCACTATCTGATGAAGAACTTTCTGATTTACTTTTTGATGTACCTGTTGATGTGTTCTTACCCAATCCAATATTTGAAGCTGGGGATAGTGCAGATGGTTTGGAATTTCTAACCACTTCTGTCGATGTTTTAACAGATTCTGCATTACAAAAGCTTCCAGTCTTTGATAAATTGAATGCGCTAACATCTTCCTTTTGTACATTCTCGGGAAGAAGCAGGTTGCTAGTTTCAAGGGATGTTGTTGCAACTATTTGCATTTCAGATTTAGCCAGACCATAAGATGCAGGCGAGATTGCGGTTAAAGAGGTAGTTTTGGGTGATTTGGGTGAAGAGTAAGTGCTTGGTGGTATTCTCTGGACCGTCGGGGGTTGTGAAACTGGAGAAAAACCAGTAGTTTGTGGTATATAACTAGATCGTTGATATAACTTATTAATCGAGGGGGGTAAACTACTGTGGAAGGCACTAGGAGACGGAATTCCTATTGGTGAACGTATCAATGGATTTGGAAACCTTGTAGCATCTGGAAATGGAGGTGGAAAATGAGGATATATTAATCTAGGATTCATGTTGGGTGTAGGAGAGGGTATAAAAGGACTTGTTGAAAGCATATTTACCGAAGAATTTTTTGGAGACATTGGAGATCCAGTGCTTCTGCAAATATCTCTAGAGAATGGAGGATTCTGATAATTTCTTACACTAGGAGAGTATGGAGGAGGTGATATAATAGGTGAGTTAACTGTGGAAACAATGGGGGATAATGTTTTGGGATCTATCTTCATCATGCTCAAATTTCCGTTTTTAGAACTAGTTGCAGTGTTCGTCGTCGTTGCTGTTGTCATTGTTGACTGCTCTTTTTCTTTACTCTCATTACCAATACTATATATTGGTTTCACTCCAGAAGCGGGATTACCTAGATATCGCGGCATGTTTCTCATTTTAAAAATCTTAGCAGGTTTGGATTGAATCGATTTACTTCTTTCGGAAAGTGCAGTTTGATTAATTTGAATTTCTTTGTTCTGATTTTTAACAGCTACATAGTTATTTTTGGAAAGCGTAGGATTCCAACATCTGGGAGGATCACGAAGAGTCTTATAACCTACTGCTTGACTCTGTTTTTTAGAAATAGAAGAAGGAACTTTTTGCATCGAATGCGATGTTACCATTGATGAAGTAGATGCCAATGAAGTTGCCCTAAGATTGTCTTTCATATTTGAATAAAGATTTTTGTTTTCCGTTGTAACCGCATTGCCAATAGGAGCATGAGTAGATACATTTGGAATACCTGTATGTTGCTGTTTATTACTTGAATCAATCGTAGTTGATGATGAACTACTTTTTCTTCCAATTTTTAGTAAATCTGGAATGTCCGATTTGCTTCTTAATTCCGTTTTATTTTTTTCCTTAGAATTTTCTCCGATTTTAGCGCAAATGTCGTTGATCTTCGAACCAGAAGCTCCGATTTTTGCACAAATCTCATTTAAATTTGAACCCTTTGTGATCAACTCATTCTTACGCATCGTTGATTTCATTAAAGAAATCGGAATAGCATCTGGGCAAGGAGGTACTGAGTACACCCCAGTCATTTCCAAATTTCCTTTTAATGTCGACTCTCTTGAAGCACTTATTCCTGGATTTGAATAATTGTTTTTCAAAGCAGAAGAGATACTCATAGGAGGCATAGTAAATGCTGTAGGATTATCTGGTATCGAGCATGTTGGTATTGTACTTTCCGAGACCGTACTAACAGACAATTTCTGAGCGGTTGATGTTGCTAAGCTCTTAAAAGAATTCTTTAACATTGCATTATTCACCAAATCTTGAACTGTGTATGGAAATATAGATGTAGAATGACTTACTGATGATGTGGAAGTCGTGTTAATTCCATTGCCAATAGTTGCAGATGAAGATGTTGAAAGATTGAGAGATGTATGGTTCTCCTTTGTTAACAATTCCACTTGTGGCGATTTTTGGGAAATCGTATTTGTTTGCTCACTTGTTTTTTGAGTAGATTCCGTAGAGGTTTTACTTGGCGAAGACGTTTTCTTTTCTGAAGTACTTTGTTCTTGAAGAGAACATCGATCAACTGATTGCACACTCTTCACACTGGATTCTGTTTCCCTTAATTCGGAACTAACTGAAATGATTGCGTGTGCTGGAGTATTAGTCTGTGTAGTTTCTCTTGCTTCTGGTGTCACAGTTTCCGAAATCGATTTTGAACCGCTACAACTTGCTGATTTATTTATTGCAACCCCAGAATTATTTGACAAAACTTGTGTTTTTGAAGTATCAACAGAATTTTTTGTTTCAACTGATGTTGAATTTTCAGCTGCTTTTATGTCCACTTTTTTAGATGATTGTGGCACATTCTTCTTATCCTTTGTGACCTTTTTCATAGAAAAGCTACTACTACTATCTTGTCCAAGTTTCGGCTGAAATTGTAATTTTACACTTAAAGCATTAATTTTTGATCCTGTATTTATACTTTTTCCTTCGTTTTTTGAATTGTGTTTAAGAATTTCTAATTTATTTTCTGGAATAATCGTATTGTTGTTATTCTTTGACGATTCTTCTTGATCCATATTCTCATTGTTATTACCTTTCATTTCATCTTGATTCATAGTTTGTTTTATTTCGTGAGATTGCACACTTGTTTGTGAACTTATTTTAACTTCAACATTATTATTATCTAGTCCATTTTGAAATTCTTCCTCCTGCTTAGATTTGATATCCATTCTCTCTGTTGAAATTTTTTCAACTTCTGATTGATTAGAATTTTTCTTATCATCAATTTCACTTAATTTCGAAGTATTGCAATCGTCAATGGTTTGTTTTTCTGAAGGCTGCTTACTTTTCTCAGTCATCTCAGATACGTTACTTCCACTTCCAGGGATCACTGATGTCTTTATTATCGTTTCAACACTTGCAGGTTCCTCGGTTCTTAAATTCTTCTTAAACTGTTGATCCGATATATCTGTAATACTCATTATACCAGTTTCTGAGATTTTCAATTGAACCTCCTTCCATTCTTTCGTTACTGGTTTTTCCTCTTTTAATTCAATGGAATCAATTCCAGCATGAACTAGAGATGTTTTATAATTGATATTATCTTCTGAAAGTTTTATTCGTTTTGGAGAAGATTCAAATATCCTGTAACTTAAATGCAATGGCACTTTCTGAAACAGATTGAATCAAGTTTTTTTAAGATTGAAACTTTTAAGCTTTTCGATCAATTTATATATGTGAAATATTAATATTTACCCGCCTCCAATGATAAATGTACATCACATCCATTAGTGTATAACTACTGCACAATGGCTCCTCCTTATACATTACATCTACCCTGTGTGCATCTGTTAGCCCATATTTAGCTCGTATAAGCTTCTGCAGATGAAAAACTGTCACTGCAGCAGGACAACGAAGGTATCGCCTCAACAATGGTTTCATAGATACTTCCTTAATATCCTTGCATGGACTAAAATATTCCAATGATAAACTGAGAGATTCATCTGGCGAATATATATGTGATTCAGTCGGCTCCCCCCTAGCCTCCGGAGATGTTACTTGAGTACATGGTTCAGAATTTTTAGAATAAAATTCTCTTCTGCATCGCATTTCATCTGAAATATTAAATATTTAAATAAATCATCTATATTATATATCTGCTTAGTTAATTGTAGAACTTACTTTGATAACATCCAGGTACTAGCTTATACACAATGTCCTGCAAAGTGTGGTCCGGACGAATGTTGAGCAAAGGCTTACTTTTGTGCACCTGTACCTCACATATTGGACAATACTTATTGTTCTCCAGATATTTGACAATGCAGCTCCTGCAAACTGTAGTGCGATATTAATTGTCACTTATATCAAAATGCTTGGATTGTTGATCAATCTTTTTACAATGATGAAATTATATTAATTCACCACGGCCAAAAGAGTTAAGAAGCAACAAGAGAATACACATACACGAATGTAAACACTCAATAATAGTGGTGGCATCAATGAAATATCCACCGCACAATCTGCACGTCAGCTGGTCATTAAGTTTGGACAACCGTAAACGATGCCCTCCACTTTGACCTGACATCCTGTAAAACAAGTAGTATTTTGATTTGCACAGTTATGTTCTCAACTAGTAACTACAGTAATTATCACATAAGAAGTCGCAACAACGCAGAAGACTGTTAAAACTGCGTGATTTTAAAGGACTATCAATATAAAAACTAATCAGTATTCTTGGACAACTTTAAACGATTCTCGCGTCGAATGTATTACATGGAAATAAATTTGATGGCACAACCAATGGCTGAAATATCAAACTTACGTGACGAACGACGCGGAAACTTTTAGTTTTATCTACTAATCACCATTTGATCAAAGAAGTCAGGAAAGTTGGGTCAGAACTTAAGGCAAAATTTAACGAACCCCCGTAACAAGATCATTCATTACAAGAGAGAAACTGACTCAGATCCGTTGAAACCAACTTCTCCTTGAAGCGTAGAATATCGTCGGTTTCGACGATTTTCCTAAATTTGAGTCAATCTAGTTCATTGTAAAATAGGCCACGGTGCCAGGAAAAACTGTGAGGACGACAGCAAAACAAAATGGTGGATAAACAATCATGTCAGTGACATTTCCAAAAACATGAGTTTCTCTTGAAATTTTCCGTCGAGCCATATTTTACGATTGTGTATGTTGGAAAAATGTAACAAAACTTTCGAAACCAGGAAGGTAAGGAGCAATTTTATTTGTTGTAGGATGTATATCCAAAGAAATAACGACTATGAACTGTTAATTCCGACAGATTAACAATACCATTCATCGTCATTAGGGTCTAAGTGTCTCATCAAGTTCATAGATGGCACTATTATCGTAAATTTGAATTTACACTTTGTACATACACAATATTTCTCATTATAAAATGTTCTTGCGAACAAAGTAAAAATGACTTAAATTGTATAATGCGTTTGTACATTATTTCCTCCGCTAAAATTCTGCAATTGAAATACAAGGTACCGACTGTTGAGTAACTACGACATTCTTGAAATCATGTAAGAACTATGACATTTTTCTCTAATTTTATGACTATTTCATAGTTTCCAAACATATTAATCTATAAGAAAGTTTCAAAAATTTTGTAACTGAATACAGTGGAATAAATTAAAAAGCTCTTGAACCAAACAATTTCGAAGCAACTTTTCATTTATCTACACCATTTATACCTACATTATTTTACATTAATGTTTGTAATTGAAAAATTATTATCATTTAACCTTTTTTAATTTTCAATCTAAATGTCTATTATTTCGCGAGCATAATGTATTACGACTTTTTAAAATACGTAATTTACAATTGTTCAATGTGATTGACACTCTTATATCTTTGTATTTTATGATTCAAGTTATTTCTATATGATTACACAGTTGCATGAATTCTCATGCCGAGAAAACGGGTTATACAAATATGAATTATTTCAATATTCACTTTCAAGCAATAATATGAGAGTACATGTATACAGATATCATGCTTAACTGTTTATATTTAATAAATTAATAAAAATCACTGATAACAACACATGTTCTTTTACATTTAAAATTAAATGTACAAGTGACATTCAAAACATTTGAAACAATTTATTTCTATTCAATAACCTATCTTTTAAAAAAAGGTAAACATTTAATAGTTAAAATGATTACACTTCAAGACATTAGTATACAACTTATGAAGCCAGCGAAAGATCTTGCTGACTGGAAGTTTCCATTATCTCAGGTATATAATAATGTTACATTAATGTATAAATATGAAAAATATTTCATTATGTATCATTTTGTCCTGTTTTAGATTTTGGAAGAGTATTATGCATTATTAGAAGAACCGTGCAACATAAATTTTGGGGAAGCTGCACTTGTTCTTCAAAATTCTACTAATGTATATGTACGCAGAGTTGAACGCCTATGTAATGAGACAGAGGTTCTCAAACAAACATTTTTTGGCTATGAGTAACTATTGCTTTTGTATATAATTTTAAAATAAGTGTATGCCAGTTGATAGCTTATATAAATTTTTAGTAGGGAAGAAGAAATTAAAAAATCCACCTGTAAAGACAGAAAAGCTTCTAAGAAGACTTATGTTGATTTTGAGAATTTTGTAATTATTGATTTAGAAAATGATATTGGGAAAAATATTGATAAAAAGAATCGATTTCATGTACAAAAGAAAGTTAAATTATTAAGTCACCGATTTACACAATTAGAAAGCAATATGGCACAATTATGTATTCCTTTTCAAGTGTATGATATCTTAGGTGAAATAATTGGGAAGAAATATGATTTTCGGTAAGTGAAACTGTTAGTAGAAAGCATGTCACTTCATTTCCTTTAATTTGTCATGGTTCTTTTCTAATTTATAGATGCAATCAAGCTATAAATATGAATGGAATGTTAGTAGATGAACTAACACCTTACGACTTTACTCACATGCCTGGTTCTCGTGTCCTGAAAGGTAGAAATTCTCTGTCATCGTATTCAGAACCAAAAACACCTGTTACTGGAACTTCAGGATATCATTCAGTTGCCTCACCAAACGTTGATGAGTCTATGACACACATTCATGAAGAATTTGAAGAAGAACATAATTTCTCTCTGCAAACGGACAATGTTTCTGTAACAAATGAATCAGAATGTATAGACGAAGAAAATACCTTAAGCAAAGATCATGAAATTTTATCTACCAATGCTAATGATTCAGACCAAACCATTATAGAAAAAGATTCTTCCAATCAGTGCAATATAGGAATTTCAGTACAAAGTCTAACAAATGTTAATGCTCAGTGTACATCTAATAAAGATTCTAATAACAGTGAAAACGAAAAAAAATGCCAAAGTGAAAATTCGAAGGAAATGAATTCAACTGAAGATGAATATCAGAATAGTAATAAAAATGGTGAAATATTTGAAACTAACAATCGAATAGGAAATTGTAAAAGATTAGACTGTATTTCTAAAGAGAATCTGCTGCAAAGTAACCAAATGAACGAGGTGGACAATCTGCAGTGTAAGGAAGGATTACTTGGAATGCGGAAAAGAGGGTACCTTTTAAAGAAATATTCGTATTTCTTTTAAAATTTGTAATAACATTAAATAAGTGCATACATTGATATTTTTGTCAGGAATCAGACAACGAAAATGTCAATATGTACTGTAGATGACGTAAATGAACGTGATTGGAAGCCGATGCCACTTATTCAGGGAATAAAAACTGTTTTCTCTGATGACTTGCCTATTCTAAAGCTTCCGGAATACATTTCTCTTTTGGAAACGAAATTCAGTTCAGTATGTGTAAATGTACTTTAAATTTTCTATATTGCCTATAATACTCTTATATTTAAGTCTTTAATATCATATATACATTTTGTTTCTTTAGAAAAAACGTAAATTTGCATCAAAAATGCGCAAGCCAGAGTGTTTAACGAAACTTGTTTTACATGAAACTGTATCATCTAGAGAAGAAAGCTTCATTTCACAGGCAAAACAAAGATTTAAACGCTTGCGAAAACGTAAGTTAAATGAAAATAAATTTTGTTGCAAAATAACGTTGAAATATGTTTACTTATTTATTCAGATGAATTACAAGATTTTATAAAAGACCTCGATGATTGTTTAAATACCTCGGAAAAAGAACCTGATAATTCTCGATATGAAGCTGTGACAGATGTTGCCGTTGATTTATTGGGTTTTCGAATTTCCGAAAACAAAGACAACTTTATTGAAGATGAAACTAAAGAGACGAGCAGAAATTTTTCGCCCACTAATATGAGATCAGAATCATTGATTCGTCGTGATTCACTTGACAGTGAAAAATCCTCTAGCATATGTAACGATTGGCTTGAACCTCCAATTTCTGAAATGGATTTGACGTATTCTTTGCCAGATTATCAGACACTAATTGAAGGCAAAATGAAGGAAATTTTTGAAGAATCTAATGTTGCAACTGAATTAGAACAAACTGTGGCAAAATGGCATGCTTCTCTGCAGCCGAAATTGTCAGAAGCTGAAATCAGACCTACATTTCGAATTCACGACTATGCTTCTCGTATAATAGGTACTTTGCAATCTCTGGATCAAAAAAAAATTGATTTCGATAGTGTTGTTCAGGATAAACCTGCTTGCGAAGTAGCTAGATACTTTTTAGCCTCGTTACAACTGGTAATTTTATTTAAAATTATTTTCATAATGTTTTGGAACTTGATGACAATTTTGTTGATTTTCTTTTTATCTTCACAGGCTAATACTTACAATGTTGAAATAAAGGCGGAAAATAGTGGTAGTAGCATAGAAATAGTGCTACTCGATAACCGAAAAGACTGAGAAAAGGGTTGAAAACATGATTTTAGTATTAGTAATACTTCCAGTGAAAAAATTCATCTGATCTATAAATACGTGTTATGTTTGTATTCAAATACAAAATTGTTATTATTTTTATATTTAATGTTAGAAGCGATTATTTTCTCATCTACTTACATTAATATATACTAAATTCTAAATGAAATAATAAATACTTATAGAAATTTATATTTATTTGAATAGTTCCGTTATTTCAAAATTGCCGCCATGTCAGATCTAAAATGCGGAGCTAGCTCGATATTTATATTTCCTACAATAGAAAATAAGTAACATGCGCATGCGTAGTTGCTACCGAAATAATACCGGCCGCCGGCTCAAGTGACAGTTTTTCAATTTGCATCAGTTTACATCAAAGAATCAGACGGATGATTCCGTTCCTTTGTTATTACACTTTTGTTGCATCGTCTGCTATGACTGATAAAATTGATGTTACGAAATAATATACAAATATTTTTATTGTTATGTACTCATAAAGTATTTAAGAAATTATAATGATATATTTACATAAAGTGATTAATAATTTTTGTTGTTTATGTATGTGAAAATCGTTGTTATCTTTTTTTGACATATCATTCTTTTAGCTTAGGATTCCTGAACACTCAACCTAGCAAAGGTATATATTACAAAAGCTTAGTACAACATTAAATTACTTAATAGTAACCAATCAGTCAATTTAAATCTATGTGCCTCCTCCCCTATTTGAATTATTTAATTTATAGATCTCTTTAGAAATACATAACTCTATATATTAAAATTATTGTTTAATGAAGCAGTAAATGTATGACCAATTTCCAGGGACGTGAAGCAAATAGAAATGATGGAAAGCAAACAATCCATAAAATCAACACGGTGGATGTTGCAGCCATGGAGCCTTTTTTTTCTTATCTTAATTCAATTTTTAGTACAATTTTTAACATCTATTTATCTATATACTTATGTGGCTCATGTGGAGATGAATGTTCAAATTATGAGAAACCAAGAGATTTTAGAATCAGAAAAATTGATGCGGCGAAAACGTAGTAGTGCATTACCTGTGACTGAAGATAATAAAGTCTCCGATACTTCTAGGGTATACAGCATTAAGTTATGTCATATAAGAAATTATATTTATATTCTTCCTTATACCTCATATATGTATATATAGATCTGGGAGGAAAAGGATGTGTTAATGGAATCTAAAAAGGTGACTTCACCTCCTGTAGTAGTATCAGGCTTGGCATCTTCCCCAATTACTCCAATGGGACATGACTGGGTATGGTTAAATGCAGATACTCGTGTTCAGGTAAATCTTTTAATCTCTTTCTTAAATAAGCAGAGAGCATATAAATACATCAAATTTTAGTGTACAATATTACAAATTTTAGGTTGATGCAATTGAGAACTTTTGTCGATCTTCAATGAAATATTGTCCACCAGGACTTCCAGGAGCACCAGGAAGCCCAGGAGCTCCTGGAAAACCAGGTCTTCCAGGATCGCAAGGAATGACAGGTCCAAAAGGACCTCCTGGTTTAAATGGTCCTCCTGGGCCTCGGGGGATAAAAGGTGATGTAGGACCACCTGGATTTGATGGAAGAGACGGAGTTCCAGGTGAACCAGGTCTTGATGGAATTCCTGGACGAAGTGGTTCTGATGGATTACCAGGAATAAATGGAAAACCAGGACTAAATGGATCCCCTGGTCGGCCTGGACGAAATGGCACAGATGGTACATACTTCTGACTATAATTTTAATGTTTTTTATAATACTTTTCTGTTGTATTTTATATTACAATAATATATTGTTTTTCAGGAAGACCAGGTCAAATGGGACCACAAGGACCACCTGGACCACGTGGTAACTTAATCTTATTTCAAATTTCCTCATTCTAATTTCATGAACAAAAGATATACTTAATGGCTTTAGGAGAAATGGGTCCACCCGGTAGACCAGGCTCAGCAGGACAAGACGGTAGACCAGGAATAACAGCCTGGAAGGTGAACATGAATGACTACAGTGTAAATGATTTACTAATTCCTCCTTCTATTTTGGGTGAGCATTTTTAAACAATAGAATTTTCAGCAGTTATGTTTTGAAACAAACCATTTTTGTGAAATATTTTAGATGACAGATTATTACCAGCAACATTAAACTCTACTGGATTAATTTCTGTTTATGAAGGAACTAATATACGATTAAAATGTGCAGCAAGTGGGAAACCTCAGCCTGTTGTACAATGGTTTAGAACTGATGGCAGTGTGATTCCTGTAGGATCTTGGCATGGTAATATGAAACGTGATAGTAATTATAATTTTGAATATATCCAATTGTTCTTGGTTTGTGTAGTATGTTTGAAATATCTATGATAAAGTTTAGCCGTTCTTAAGTATCAATAAATAATACTTTATGTGATAAATGTATAATTTATTAAACAGTGACTTCTGTAATTGGACATACATTTAACATCAGTGTAGTGAACAGAGAACACATGGGTGAATATACGTGTGTTGCTGACAATGGGATTCCTCCTCGAGCATTTAAAAGATTTAAACTTCAAGTGAAATGTAAATACTGTCTGTCACACACATATGTGCATGATATGGTTTGTAAACTTATTCATATACATATATTTAGTTTGAAACAATGAAAGAATTATTTTTACAGTTCCACCTTTTATTCGAATACGCAATCAAATGATTCCTGTGCGTAGTCAGAGTATGGCAACTCTAGAGTGTGAGGTTGAAGCATTTCCAGAACCAATCCTTTACTGGGAACGTGGAGATGGTCGTCGCCTTAAAATGTCTGATAAATACAGACTAGAAGTTTATGATAGGAAAGATGCGTATAAGGTAATGTATGATAATATTATGCATAACATACGATTCGAATCTGTATGTATTTTTTAATAATTTCAGCTTAAAATGCGCTTGAAAATTACGAGAATAACTCTGGCGGATCATGGTACCTACCACTGCGTGGCCAAAAACGATATCGATACCACCAAAGGCTCGTTCATAGTTGATGGTCAGATACTCTAAGTTTCCATTATTTGTAGTTATAGAATCATTAATCTATAAAAGTTAGTATTAAACACTTTCAGATGACATGAAAAGTATGGAAAGATTGAAGATTGGTAAACAGCAGCATGTTACATACGGAGAAGCTGCACCACATCACGTTGATTTAGAGGAACTTTGTGCACCACAGGAAACTTGTGCGGCTTGCCCTGTTTTAAGATGTACCTTTACAGATGTTGCGGAATATCTAAACGTACAGCCATTGAAAAATATCAACTTTACCGGACTCCCACCGCGATTAGCAGGTACTTAAATTTATCTTTTTTCAGTTTTTAATTTTTACGTGACTTTATGACGTATACATGGATTTCACTTCTTCCAGATGGTGTCATAGAAGCGGTAGGAAAACCTGTTTTAAAGGGTACAATGGATGATCATTATGGAAGTTGGATGCATGATGCATCTTCAAGATCGGATACCTTTTCTGATAAACTATGGGTAACTCGGAAAAATGAGACTTCTTTTATTTTCGAATACAAATCGAAAGATCATTTTAAAAACGCTAGTTCATATTCCATTGCATTACCTTATCCATTTCAGGTATGTTACAATGCTTAAAATAATATTGTTACAAAATGTTCTTTCAAATTTAATTAATTTGTAGGGAAATGGTCATATAGTATATAATAGATCTTTCTTCTACAATCCAATAAATCGGTCTTCAATTTTTCGCTTTAATCTCCATTCTGCTTCCGACCACTTATGTGATAAAGAGTTTTCGAGATGTGAATTGCATCTTCCAGGATTACTAGTGGATACAAAAAATTATCTGTACACTCCTAACCATAATTTTAATTATGTCGATTTTAACGTCGATGAAAATGGTAACTGCACTGCAATTACTTTTGGAAAATGAATTATTCAGCAAAAGTAAATAGTGTATCTATTTTCACGGATAGGTTTGTGGGTAATATACGGACTGTCATCAAATAATACAGTAGTGGTAAAAATGGATGCAACAAATATGAATATTCAATATGCATGGAATATCAGTATTGACAATCATAAGTTTGGAGAAATGTTTATTGCCGGTGGAGTACTTTATGCTGTTCATAGTGTCACTGAAGAAACAATGAAAATAAGGCACGTGTTTTACAAAAATAAAGGAATGAATAAAAATTGTAAGCAAATTTAAAGAGTTTAATTGTCTAATGTAATGTTGTATATTTTTCAGATTGGCTTTCGACCTGTACAAAAATACTACAATACCTGTTCATTTATCATTCACAAATCCTTATCATAAAACTACAGCAGTAAGTTACAATCATAAAACAAAGGTAAACTTTCATTAATATAATATGAGAAAAGCGAATAACGAGTTAAAACTTATTAATTAATTTTGTTCACATTATTAGGAACTATATACCTGGAATAAAGGAAATCAGTTGGCTTATCCTATTAAATATCAAGGCTTTGCAAACATTACCGCAAAAGAAGAATTCAAGAGTATAGAAACAGGAATTTAAAATCTACAGCACCAAATATTCATAAAATATATAATATATTTTATCCTTCAATTTTTGAGTAATGTGTGAATAAAAAAGTGACAATAAGAGTCTTTACTTCTTTCAATATTTACAAATTGTTAATTTTTTCAATTTCTTTTTCCTTAATCATACTTTCACCTTGCTTCCAATGAATTTTGTTAAAAATAATTATTCCTACATAAAACGGTGCACGTACTAAATGAATATTAGTTTTAAAAACTAATTTAATCAGTGCATATAATTTTAAAGATATTTTTTTTCTTAGAATTATTAGTAACAAGATTTGTATACAGTGTTTATACAACTAATTTGTTTATTCCACAGTAAAAAGATTTTCAATTCTCATTTTTAATCATTGGAATATTTAAAAATATTTTAATCAAACCGCTCATTCAGTTGAATTCGGTAAGGTGGCGCACGATGGCACATTAAATTAAATAAAGAGCAAGAAAGTGAACCAAGTGAGTGAGAGAGAAAGAAAGTGCTTTGACAAGTGTTCCTTGTCCGTTCCAATCCCTGCAGTTTCTCCGTAATTAAAAAGGGATATTCGGATTCATAGTGTGAACTTATTGTTTTCAGGAAGTTTAAATTGTGTGATTCGATGTTAAGGTGATAAATAAAGGAAAGAGAATTCGGGAAAGGGAAGTAGAAGGGCGTATCAGCTGAAAAAATGGTAAGTACGAGCAGTAACTGAATAACTGGATCCATTGAAAATGTAGTTAATTCTAACCTTACAAGGACATATTATCTAATTTCTCAGAAATTATAGAAGCTTTTAATATTTTTATGTTGCATTCTCTACTGTTCCATGATGATGTTTCGTTTCACCTTTTTTCAGAATCTTTTCCCGCACTTTACTAGGATGTCGATAACCTCCCCTTCAACTTATTTGAAGTAATCACATTTTCTAGTCTGTATATCTACTTTTATTTGCTGTCTGCCCTCACTTCATACAGTTGTGGATCAGATTAAGAATATATTGAATTAAATGGCAAAAGCATTACGACAATATGTTAATGAGTAATTTTTGTGAAAAGTACCTAACGGTTTTAGTCCAATTCTCGTTGAGTACTTCAACATTTCCTGTCACTCTTTCCCATTGTATGTAATTGAATTCATTCAATCTTTCTTAGTTGAAAGTATTTTTGTTATTTTATTTACAATATGTATATACTGTACAATGAAAAGCATTTGATAGGCTATATATCATGTTTATTTCGCACATAAATGTAATAATGTATAGTATTAATTGAAAATAGTAATAATAATTATTAAAAAATAATGAAATAATAGTTTTTCTAATAAATATTTCATATACGCACGTATACATTTATAATGTATATGTTTTTTAAATCAATTATCTGCATTTAATTAAGAAAAGAAATGTACATAAAGTTTAAAGTAACTACTTCCTTTTTTTATTAGCAATGAGCTATTATTTTAGTTGATTATAAACTAAGTAATATAGGAATACTTATTACATTACATGTATCATGACAATTATTAGCAATACAGTTGTATAATTTAACTTGCATATAAAAGTTGACAATAATATGAATGTATTTATGAACGCATATAAATATAAACATAAAAATGTGTATACATATTTATTTATTTATTACAATATTCATTTATGCCTAATATGCTTGTATGTATAGTACTGATAAAATAAGATAAGAATTTAGTTATATATAAATGAATTCTATACTAAATATCATGTTTGTAGATTATTAAAAATGTATATTTAGAAATGAGATCAATATTTAGTGAATGTCATAATTATAATGTATAAGTGTGTGATGAAATATTAATTTCAACTTTCATCAATAAATGGATATTTTCGTTATGCATTATACTATCGTGTTTATTTTATTGAAAAGTTTGAAAATTAAGTTCTACTATTTTTATTCATGATTGTAGTTTAAAAATATGAAAGTAGAAGATATTAAGACCATACATTATAATGTACTTGTATTATTTTTATATATTGTTTTAGTATTGCCGAATCTGTATAAAACTATGAAATGCATTTAAATTTATAATTATAACATTTTTAATATTTACATTTCATAAAGGAAAGATATTTTAATCACAGGAACTACATACTATTGTATTAGTATTAAACATACATTATTGCATGTATAAAAAATAACACCAATTCAATTTATCATAGAGAATGTATTTGATATGTTAGAATGTGTTCGATTCTCTAGAAAGTAATTTTATGAATAATTCATAAATATAATCCAATGTGAAGTATAATTAAAATACAAGATAATCTCTTATACAACTGTTTTTGTATGCATTAGAGTAGCTCAAGCCACAGTCATGGTACTGTTTTGTACAATGTCTTAGTTGTTCTGATGTACAAAATAAGTAACTTGTACGGTTTAGTCAGTAGCGTTGTCTTCATTGTTACTTTCCTAATACAAATAATTTAATTTAGCTACTATAAAATTTCTGTTTTAATTTGTTATATATTACATTATATATAAGCATATTAAATGTAGATTCATACCTAATTTTGTTTTACAGATTATTACAATGCCATGGAGAAATTTCCATTGAAAGGTACAAACTTGTCAAACAATACAGCCCCACAGAATTTCCAGAACTCTTTGACAACATATCGGTCAGTTAATACAAAGGTAAGTTTAAGATGATCCCTTGCCGAAGAGCTCAGCATAGAAACATTAAAAAGAAGGATGGAAGAATAATAATGAAGCTTGAAAAGGAAAGTCTTACTTGATTGTAGGTGGTAAATTCAGACAATGCATTCTGTGTAGAGGATGTACGATCACATAATAGAAGTGTTGCACACGATACAAATTTAAGCAGTGACGACGACATGCTGGAAGTAAATAATGTAGGTTCTCATCACCCAGAGAACACTGTTCTCTCAGAACACTGTGTTCGCATTGATGATTCTTCCTCACACAGTGAGTAATATGTCTTGTGATTTCATTATGTAACCCATGAAAATAAAACAGATTTATTTGATGTGAATTTCTCATACTTTTAGTTTCAGTTGATTCCGATGATATCCCTGGAATTGGACAATACGATGACTTCCACACGATTGATTGGCAGCGAGACATTGCCCGAGATCGGATGCGACACCGATATATCGTGAAAAAGAAACATGATTCCATTTGGGGTTTAATCAAGGGGGCACATGATGCATGGTCCGGATGGCTTTGCGTTTTGTTAGTTGGTCTTTTCACTGGTGTCGCAGCAGGCATCATAGACATAGGAGCTTCCTGGATGACCGATCTGAAATTTGGTATATGTCCACAAGCTTTCTGGCTAAATAAAGAACAATGTTGTTGGAGCTATAATGAAACCACTTTCGATGGTGCAAACTGTTCCCAGGTATATTTCGTTTATTTTTTTTTCTGAATATTTTGTAGTGCTTTTATCTTATGTTTACAACATCGTTCTAGTGGCGGACTTGGCCGGAAGTATTTAGTCAATCAAAAGAAGGTGCAGGGCCTTACATGATTTCGTACATGTTTTACATAGCTTGGGCCCTTCTGTTTGCTTCCCTCTCTGCCTCGTTAGTAAGAATGTTTGCTCCATATGCTTGTGGCTCTGGTATTCCTGAGGTATGTATTACACTGTAAATGGTAAAATATAATATACAATAATCAATAAATTACACCTTCAAATCGTTTTTCAGATAAAAACTATTTTAAGTGGTTTCATTATTCGTGGATACTTGGGTAAATGGACACTGATAATTAAATCTGTTGGTTTAATTTTGTCCGTCTCAGCTGGTCTAAGTTTAGGCAAGGAAGGGCCAATGGTTCATATAGCTTGTTGCATAGGAAATATATTTTCTTATCTTTTTCCAAAATATGGGAGAAATGAAGCAAAAAAGAGAGAGATTTTATCAGCAGCAGCCGCTGCAGGTGTCTCGGTTGCTTTTGGTGCTCCGATTGGCGGAGTTCTCTTTAGTCTTGAAGAGGTTTGTAATCAAACAAAAGAATTGTTAACCAATCAAATGAAGGAAACGCAGAAGCAAATGCGTATGATTACACGAAAAATCTTTAATAATACCTTTTTAGGTGAGCTACTATTTTCCCCTGAAAACGTTGTGGCGATCATTTTTTTGTGCTCTGATAGCTGCTTTCATCTTGCGATCAATAAATCCATTTGGTAACGAGCACTCGGTGCTTTTTTATGTCGAATATAACAAGCCGTGGATATTTTTCGAGCTGATCCCCTTCGTGATGCTTGGAATTATTGGCGTAAGCTTTCTGCCATAAACTTTTTTCTATGATCAAAAATTTTCCTTTTGTCGTTATTTACTTTTTTTGTGTTTTCTTGCAGGGAGTGATTGCCACTTTATTTATCAAAGCAAATCTGTTTTGGTGTCGATACCGTAAAACTTCGAAATTAGGTCAGTACCCGGTTACTGAAGTTTTGATAGTAACAGTTGCAACAGCCGTTATTGGATATCCAAATCCATATACACGAATGAGTACAAGTCAATTGATTTATTTATTATTCAGTCAGTGCGGTGTATCAAACGCAGATATTTTATGGTTTGTAAAAATCCTTTTTACATTTCTTTAACATAATACTTATTCTGAAGTATAGTATGTAATTTGTTATTTCTTTTCTGTTTCCGAACAGTGATTATAATAGAAACTTTACTGCTGTAAAGTCAGCAATAGAAATTGCAGCAGCTGGCCCTGGAGTCTACAAAGCGATATGGCTTCTTGTGTTAGCGCTGATTTTAAAACTTATAATGACAATATTCACATTCGGTATAAAAGTACCTTGTGGATTATTTATTCCATCACTTTGTTTGGGAGCTATAATGGGTCGCATTGTTGGTATCGGAATGGAACAACTCGCCTATAATTATCCACATATTTGGATGTTCAGTGAGGAATGCTCAACTGGAGTAGATTGCATCACTCCTGGTCTGTATGCAATGGTTGGTGCTGCAGCTGTTCTCGGTGGCGTTACGAGAATGACTGTTTCTCTTGTCGTAATAATGTTTGAACTTACGGGAGGGGTACGGTATATAGTGCCCTTAATGGCTGCTGCCATGGCAAGTAAATGGGTTGGTGATGCTCTTGGAAAGCAAGGCATATACGATGCCCATATAGGATTGAACGGGTATCCGTTCCTTGACAGCAAAGATGAGTTTCAACATACTACTCTTGCAGCTGACGTCATGCAGCCCAAGTAATTTTATTACTACGTACTTAATTCTTCGAAGAGACTTGACGTTTATGTATTTCATGTTTTACTTCTGCCTTCTAATTAACAAATGCAACCTCTTCTAGACGTAACGAGGCTCTTCACGTGCTTACTCAGGACTCAATGACAGTAGAAGACGTCGAAAATTTATTAAAAGAAACGGAACATAACGGTTTCCCTGTAATAGTTTCGAAAGAATCGCAGTATCTTGTTGGCTTTGTCTTACGTAGAGATCTGAATCTTGCGATTGCAAATGCTAAACGTATGATAGAAGAAATAACTGGACAATCATTGGTTATATTTACAAATGGAAGCAACATTCAAAATCATTCTCCTCCGCCCCTTAAGTTGAAGAAAATTCTTGACATGGCACCGATCACAATTACAGACCAAACACCTATGGAAACTGTTGTTGACATGTTTAGGAAATTGGGATTAAGACAAACACTCGTTACTCATAATGGGTAACTATTTTTTATACTTCCGTATATTGGTAACTGCTTTATATAGTAATTATATTTTTTAATTTTATTATGTTATCTACTTATACAGCCGGCTTCTGGGAGTCATCACGAAAAAGGACGTATTGAGACATGTGAAGCAGCTTGACAACGAAGATCCTAATTCTGTATTGTTTAATTAAAATGTATATAAAAAATATATATGAGAGATAGAGAAAGTGTTTTATAATGCGTAGTAGTAATCGACGAAATTATAGATACTGGGTGATGATTTTGGATATTTTCATGTAATCATAAAATCTGAAACATTTTAACTAATTGCACTGCATGTATTTATACATAGATTGCACTAGAAGTATTCTACTTAATTTGCATTTAAATTGTATACCTTGATCCTAAAAAAAGGAAATATTATTTCACGAGTAATACAATTATTTTAATGTTCTTTAATTTTTTTTTATGACAACTTATTGTTTTCACTGTTATTCAGTGCAAGCTTTAAAATTGTTAACACATGCTTTATGAAAAAGATGTAATTTTGTTTGCAAGTTGTTGGGCATCCAACGTTTAAATACTAAATGAGATTAATACGCATGAGCGACGTAACGACGTACACAGATAAAAAGTTGCGGAATAAAATGGTTTACGAGTAATTATTATTTTGCGGAAGAGATTAATTGATACATATTGAAATATTAAGAAACGTATTAATTTTATTTCATGAACTGTTAATATTTTGAGTGTACCACTGCGCAATGCATATGCATATGTACGTATGCGTATCTATAAATGTACATACGATTTTTCAATGAAATTTTAATGGAAAATTTTAGAAGCTAATCCCGTAATTGAAAACGGTAATCAAAAGGAAAAAAGATCATCTCATACAGCCTTTTGATCAGTAAGAGCGCGGTGAATTTGTCCAATTTTAGAAATGTAACGTCATAATTAATGATTAGATAGGTAGTCTTTCCTTATTTGTAATGCATGTACACTAAAAATTTATATTTATGTTTGACAATTTCGATTCCCAGTATACATATGTATATAAATAATGAACGGGCGAGTACGTGATACGTATTTGTAAGCATAGAAATCTCATAAGAGTACCGTTGTTACGCAAATCTATCTTATTATACATATATCAGTGTTAAATTACTCATATAAGGATAAATATTTACATTACAATCTTATGGAAAAGCATCACCGATGAATTTTTTATTTTATTCCGTTTTATATCCTTATTATTCTTTAAGGTTCGGTAGACAAAAAAGAACGTAATTTTTATTAGCAATAGATAACAAAACTTATAACATGTCATTATTTTTTTCATACTGTTATTATTATTATTGTTTATAAGAAACGTTACAGAATAACATAATAGTATCACATACTGTACCATATTTATGATATATTTATAATAAAAAGAAGTACAATATTATTATTATTGTCTTCGTCTTCACTTTCCAGAGATTTGATACATTTATAGTAATCGTACAGAATATACGCCAGTTAAAGATTTCATTTAACAAAAGCATCAGTAGAGGACAAATCAATACGTATTTAAAAGAAAATTCTTGGTCACATCAATACAGTCCTAGAAATCGGAACTGCTTATTCGGAACATAAAGTGGTTCAAACAGAGAATTCGTAAATAAACAATAGTTACGAAATAGTGCGTTACGTTAAAAACGTTTAAGAAAGAGATCGTCATTAGGAATGTGTTCTGCCTTTAAATATCAGGAATCCTATTAATCTTACTGCGTGAACTGCTGATATTTCCAATATAAACACCTCATAACACTTGTTGAGAAACGAAGGGTCCATCATTGACAATTCCGACGACGACAAAAAATGTTTCGGCGCAAATCCTAAGATATTCCTTACTTAAGATTGTATTAAGAGATTCTTAAACCTGTCTCAGTACTCAGTCTATGATTCTACACTGTGCAAAACAATTAACAAATTATGTAGTCGAATAAATAACCATGTACGCTGAATAGGTCACCCCTTTAATCAAACCGTGACCGTATTAAATAGTATATCTATTTCCTCCCTGATATTTGCCGCATCCTCTACAGTGGACCAGAACCGCGTTCTCCTAAATGTATCGAGCAGTGTATACAAGATTTAGTGTAATTTCACGCGGAAGCCCAATTTTTTCCCAGTACGTGAATTAATTATACGATAAATAGTGGAACGTTTCCCCGAGAGAAAATGTCGGTCGCAAAGAAGCGGAGAAGGAAGTGTGGTGTTCGTTGACGACAGTATCACCTACTGGGGTCAGTTGTAGCTGGGGTGGGGGATAGCGTCGACGGTGGTGAACAGCATTCGTGCAGGTTGGTGGTTCGCTAGTTAGTTTCGCGGCCGCGATAACCCCCCGATGCGCGTGTGCACGCACCTATTTCAATGTGTTAGGATAGATTCGCTTATACAAAGAGCGAGAGGAAAAGAGAGGGAGAGAGAGAGGGAGGAAGCGAGCGAGAGAGACCTCAAAGCCCTTTTCCTCGGTCGTTCGATACGCGCGCGCGCGAAACGAATCGACTTCGTCCATAGTATCGTCACAGTTCTTGCCGGAGACAACCGTGATTTTGCACCCTTGCTCGTGCCACAATTTACCGAACTATATGACGAGGGTGCACCACGGCTTCCTCTCCTATTTTTCTTCGTTTCCGCCTCTTTCTTTCTCCAGCTTTCTTCCCTCGGCTAGATCTTTCACTTTCCTCACCACTTTGTTCCCCTTCGCCTTCCTTTCTCTCCCCGTATTTACGTTTCTACCACCGTTCACCCTCGTTCCACCTCTCCTAGCAATTGTAACACGTACCCCCTCACTGTCTTTGTATTCACCACTCGATTCGGCCGCCTCTCTCTCCCTCTCGTTACCCCGTTCATCGGCACATCCTTGTCATTGCATTCGTGCGATATTGGGGACACGATTCGCGAAGCGATCCTCGTATCCGTCTGGATAAAACAGGTGGTAACTATGGCCCGCGAGTGTCGTACGGAGTGACCAATAAGGAGACGACCAGTTTCGTATCATTTTGCGTTGTTCCGCGTCCTCTGGCTTTCCTTCTGCACCGCGATGCAATTAGTCGTACTGCTGTGCGTGAACGATATCCAAAAGTCGCCGCAGGACAGGCCGGATTAGGAATAAATCAACCGCTGCGGTATCAAGGAGAATCACGCAACGTTACATTCGAGTACGCCTATATTCTCCCGTTCTTTTTCCCTCGGTCCCAGCTTTCCTTCTACCCCCTGCCTTTCTTCTCCTCTGTTTCGCCAGTTTTCGATTTCCTTCTCGGCTTTTTCATCGCTCGAGGGTGAAACGCGTCGTAGCGGCACGATCGTCATCGACAAAAAAAGAAGAATCTATATACTGTACCCGCGACACACATTCGCTCGCGCTCAGTCAATAGCAGCTGCATCCTTTGAAATTTCAAAAGAATCGCGAACACGAAGTGTCCACGAGCGTGGAACACACCGCGGGCATCAAACGACCGGCGAACAGGCTATCGGAAAAGCTATCTTCCACGGTGTATGGAAGCGGTGTCGGAGGATTTCGAAAAGACACAGAGGATTCCACAAAGGAACGTCTGAACGTTGCAGAATGACGCGTTTCCTGCAATTTCGTTCACGCAGCGGGGAAGAAACTCTTGTGGAACGTGTGCGAACCGTCGAGCCTCTCGAATGAAAGGGATTGAAAAAAACGAAATAAGCCCCGTTCAGGTGTCGCAACGATGAAAGGTATAGATTTCGGTGAGCTGAGGAACCAAAGATTCCAATGATACCTTCGCAAGGTGGCCGTGAGGGATGTAAAGGTTCTCCCAACCCTCCGAGCAACGGCTCTGAGGACAATGGCTTCGCTAATCGACCTCGAGTGGCGGGCCTTTACGCGACGAACCTCTCCAGGGAAGAGCTCATTCGGTTCTTGTCAAGAGAGTCTACTCGATCTCGTGGCTCAACGCGAGATATTGGCAGCCAAAGAAGTTTGAATCTCCCCGCAGGTGTCAGCGACGAATTCGAGCTTTTGGACCGTTCGAGAGTCGGGGTCTCGAGAACTCCTCAACCGTTGAGACGAGAGGAAGCGTCTGCGGATCGTTACGAGTCCAGATCGAGATTCGATGAATCTATGAGACGGGATCGTCATGGATCACCACCTGTCGAGAGAACTCGTTCGAGGGAACATTTGCAACAGGACGAACGCGCTGGTCGTGTTCCCGGTGGTCTCCGGGGATCCAACCTTGACTTTTCGCGTGTCGAGGAGACACCGTGGTTGGACTCGAACGTGGCCGGTTCAGCGAGGCCGATTTCGAGCCGTGCTTTCGTTGGAAGGAGAGAAGAGAGAAGTTCGATTCCCGCCTCAGCCTCTGCTTCGATACTTATTTCCCCCGCGAGCGAAACCAGTGAATGTCACGGTGCTTCGCCACCGGAAGGCGAGAAATCATCTCCTCCACCTTACGCGGGTCTCAGTCCACCGGAGTACACTGGACACGAGTACGACAACAGCGAAGATACACTTTCGCCCATCTTTCCAAGTTACCCGTTGGCCTCCTACGCGGAAGAAACGCGTCACAGGCGTTCGAGATCATCGGTCTCGGATGTTGATCTCGAATACGCGGCGTACGAAGACCGTTTGAGGTCTGAAAATCAGTTCGAGACGACGGCAGCCGAATCGAATGGAGCTTCAGGTCCGAGTAAGTCGAATTCGTCGAGACAGCCAGGACACCATGAAGCATCGGAGTCTGAAGCGGTCTCCGACAGATCCGCGGATGAGAATCTCTTAAGAGGCCGAGATGTTGCGAGGCTACGACCTCCGTTGGTTGCAACCGCGGGCGTCTCGGCCGATTCCGGTACCGGTGATTCGGGAAGTGCCGAAATTCAAGTGGATCCGCTTGGTACACCCAGAACGGCAACCGCTGGCGAAATTTCCGATGAGAAAAATGGAAATCGTGCCGACAATGGTGTCGCCGCCGGCAACTCGGCTGTTAAAACTCCAACCGGGAATAACAAACTGACTGTGAAGCCATTCACAAAAGAAAGTCTCGACAGGCTGGAGAACAGAACCGTGCAGCTCGTCAGGGATTACGGTTTTCAACCGAAGAGGCGAATGTCCGTTGAGGATGGTGCGGTGCTTCCAAATAAATATGAACCCTTTCCAACTGAACTGTATGGCAGGCCGCTCGAAGAAATCGACAATTTTATATACGATGAGGTACGGTTCGATTATACTCTGCATTGCAACACCTGATACTTTGATCATTTAGTCATTAAATTACCGACTCGTCGATGTTAAGTTCTGGAAGTAATAGAAGGAAAGTAGTTTGAATGTTGAATCGATTGAAAGAAAGAGAAAATCAATATAAACAGAGTAACAATGAAAACAAGTGCAAGTCCGGTAAATAGAGTCAATGTTACCTACCTGGTGAAGTTGGAAATTAAGAGTTAGAAAAACATTGAAAAATCGTGTTTTGGATGCTTTTTTTTAAATTATAGAATAATTTGTTTATAATAGCAAGTCAATTAAAAAGTGACTTACACAATCGCCTTCTTCGTCGAATGTCTTCCTTTAATGTTCGTTCATCATCCTTTCTTTATGCATCGTTTAAAGAGATGCCTGTTGTAGATTTTAATTGGTGTATCGCTATATTTACACTCTATGCTACTCGTTGCCCACACACATACACAAGATACTTTCTTCCTAAATTAAGGAGGGACTTGACTTATCCCTCACTTTGTGTGTTTCAGACGTTTTGCGTGGTGTCAAAGAGATTTCGTAAAAATTACATCCATAGATTTACGGCGACAAACAGTTGGTTCATATTTTCTCCATGGAATCCTATAAGGCGGTACTGTATCTTCTTAAGCACGAATCAGTACTTCGATTATGTGGTCATGGCTACGATAATATTAAATTGTGCCTTCCTCGCCATGACGGAGACCATCGAGGAAGCCGAGTAAGCAGTCGCCTGAAACATAGGATCGCTCGAACTGTACCGACTGGCGGACGATATATTTTCTCTTTCTCTTTACAGATATATATTCTTAGCTATATACACAGCCGAAATGGTGATCAAGTCGATAGCGAAGGGATTTGTGCTGAACAAGTATACGTATCTGCGGAATCCGTGGAACTGGCTAGATTTTGTGGTGATCACCAGCGGATACGCAACTATAGGAATGGAAGTGGGAAATTTAGCTGGATTAAGAACATTTCGCGTGCTGAGGGCCCTCAAGACCGTTTCAATTATGCCTGGTAATATCAGAAGGAGGGAAATTTTAAATCTTTCTCTCAGCCGAGCGGAGATAATATAGAACGTTCAAACTTCGTGCTTATGCATACCAGCAGCTTTTTAATTTAATCTTCGCTTGGAGAGCTCCGTGAACTTTCTCGTTCAGAAGAAGCAACCCTTTCGTAATTGCTTACCTAATATTTTTTCAGGGTTAAAGACTATCATCAATGCATTGTTACATAGTTTCAAACAGCTTGCTGAAGTAATGACGCTCACCATCTTTTGTCTCATGGTTTTCGCACTGTTTGCCCTGCAAGTTTACATGGGCGAGCTTCGAAATAAATGTGTGAAAAATTTGGAACTGAACGGTTCGCAAGTTGACTGGAACGAGTACGTATTATTTTTTTTTCTACGCACGCATGAATTCAATGTACTCGTGTTTATATGTATGGTGTACGGTCTCGTGTGTGTTGACCTGAAAAAAGAATACCTCGTTGACAGTGAAGAGGCATTAACCGATACCTCTTCCCATCTACAGGTGGACTTGGAACTCATCCAACTGGGCATTTGACGAAGATGAAGAACCAATAATTTGCGGTAACGCGACTGGCGCCAGGTTAGCCGAACTTTGTTATCACGCGCGACTGCTTTAAATGACGTTTCGGTTTAAACATAAGAAACTTTACTGTCCAGGCATTGCAACGAGAGTTACATTTGCCTTTGTGTTGGCCCGAATCCAAACCACGGGTACACGAACTTCGATAATTTTCTCTGGTCGATGCTTACCACGTTTCAATTGATTACTTTGGATTACTGGGAAGACGTCTATAATAAGGTGCATTGCCGATTCCCTCCTAGCATTCCTGTATAAATTATTCATTCGTTAATAAATATTCTGCATCGTTTCTGTCACGTATACGATACACACAGGTGTTGTCGGCGTGCGGACCTATCAGCGTCTCGTTCTTCACGGTGGTCGTGTTTTTTGGCTCGTTCTATTTAATTAATCTCATGCTCGCAGTCGTTGCGCTTAGTTACGAGGAGGAAGCTGAAATCACGAACGAGGTGCGTAGCTGTTTTAACATTGCTCAGTTTCCGCTACTATGTACCGCGTGCTTTCGAATTCGTAGGAACGGAGGAAAGATTTAACCGACCATCGCGAGGACTCGACGTTTAGTTTCGACCCGACAAAGATCAATGTTAAGACACTAGGTAAAGAGAAACAAAAGAAGTTGGATGCAAGGAAAGGCGTTCTCCTGAGTAGTTACACGCGAAAGAAAACGCGAAGAAGAAGACGCGGAAGGAACAGTGCTGCTTCCGGCGTATCTAATCAGGAGAAACGTGATTCTGTGGCAAGCAGGTATGTTTACAGCAAACTATTCCGATGGCAGAAACAAATACTTCCCATGATGTTCATGGTGTTCTTAAATTAGATCAGTGACACCGAGCCCGAGTCCTAGTCCCAGGAATTCAAGTGTTCGACCATCTCACTTGCTTCTGCAAAATGTCAGTCCACGAACGGTAGAAAATAACACAGTCCATAGATTGGCGCCAAATCGTGGAATGCTTCACTCTAGACAAGCAAGCAACAACAGTAACCAACAATCGTCCTTGGACGACTCGGGAGTAGTGGATGATCACGATGGCGACGACGTCACGTCTGTGGAAGAACACGATAAACGAGATACCAAAGAATCGAGGCTCGATTGGCAAGAGAAAACATCTGTTAACAATAACGCTGACAGCAGTGGCGAGTGCGAGGTCAGAGTCAGAGCAAGAGGTGGAGTTGACGCAGAAGCTGAAGTTGACAGTGAACGGGGAAGGTGTCAACCGACACGCTCCGGATATCTTCGAACGTCCACAAATGTTCCTGTCTCTTTTGGTACTGGAAGCACTCGTGAAATCCGAGTGTTTAAATGCAATGGCGTTAAAACTAAGAAACAAATGTACACGTTGCCACCAGAATATTTATCGCACATTGTTATTTTAGGTAAAAAAATAGTGAACTTTAAGCACTGTTTACACCCTAGCGATTCAAGGCATACGAAATTGTAACACGTTATTACGGGTTTTCTTATCCGTAGATGATCTTCCGGATAGAAACTGCGAAAAGTGCATACAATGCTGCATAGACTACGAGGGTTGGCTTCGATTTCAGAATTGCCTGTACAAGGTAGGTATATCGGAGAGGTAAATGTAGCATCGAGAGGAGAGCGTCTTCGAAAGGGACGCACAGCGTTTTCACAATAAGTTCGATATTCGTTGCGTTTACGGACAAGTTCGCAAATATGAACGAATAACGAACAGCGAGTAATAGATGAACGTAAAACATAGCACGTGCGAGAATGGAAAACGCTCGACTCTCGATTGACGAGTGGCTCGTATCTAGGTAGTGAGAGATCCGCTATTCGAGTTGACGATCACACTTTGCATCGTCCTGAATACCGGCTTTTTGGCGATGGAGCATCATGGAATGAGCGAGTCGATACGACAGGCGCTCAACATCGGTAATAAAGTGTTTACCAGTATCTTCACCTTCGAATGCTTGCTGAAGCTGTTGGCGCTGAGCAAAGACTTCTTCGCCAACGGGTGGAACAATTTCGATTTGATAATAGTGTCAGCGTCTCTGATAGATCTTACCTTCGAGCTGGTAGACGGTCTCTCCGTGATACGCGGACTGAGGCTTCTGCGTGTCTTAAAACTGGCACAATCCTGGACGACAATGAAGGTTCTCCTCAGCATTATCATCTCAACAATTGGCGCACTCGGGAATCTCACCTTAGTTCTGGTGATTGTGATCTATATATTTGCCGTGATTGGCATGCAGTTGTTCAGCAAAGACTACACTTTGGACAAGTTTTATCCTGATCCGGTACCACGGTGGAACTTTAACGATTTCTTTCATTCGTTCATGATGATATTTCGTATATTGTGCGGAGAATGGATCGAACCTCTGTGGGATTGCATGCGAGCCGAACAACAGGAGGGACCGGGGACATGTTTCGCTATATTTTTGCCAGCTCTCGTAATGGGTAATTTCATGGTATTGAATCTCTTCCTTGCTTTGCTGCTCAACAGTTTCAATTCAGAAGAGCTGAAACAGAAGAAAGAAGAAGTCGGTGAAGACTCGAAGCTCGCAAGATCGTTCGACCGTATCCGTTCGATCATACGGAAAAATAAATGCTCGCGCGTCACTCAAAATTTTGGAAGGGTGAAGGGAAAAGATCCGCGCTTGGAAAAGATAGTACGACGAGTGATGGATCAGCCTGACAACGAGACCAAGTACGCCATTCAAGAGACTGTGCTCAGCCTTCCGAAAGATAACGTTTACAATAGATCCTACCAGGAAAGTTTGAATCAACCAGTTTTTACTTACGATCCTGCCTACGCTCAGTCTCAGTTGGAGGAGCAGAAGCAAGAACTATGGGAGACGGAACAAGAAAGGGACGGCGAGTCGCAATACGATGAAAGTGATTTGATGAAAGAGAAGCAATCTGAAATTCAAGAAAGCAATGCAGAGGAATGCCAAGATCTTGAAATCGTAAAGGAATCGTCTTCGAGTAAAGCGCCTACGGAAGAAAGGACTGCAATGCTGCCGCAAGAGGATCCTTGTCCTAGACGCGAAGACAGAGGACCAAAACGGCCCTGGCACGCACTCGTTAATTATGTCGATGAACTCACTGTCGGCGCCAGAAGAGATAGCAAAGGAAAATATATAAACGGCATGGGATCTTTTCCAGGATTTGGGAGGAACAATCGACGAAAAGAACCGCAAGATTGTTTTCCGCGACAGTGTTATCAGAAGTAAGAAACTCATGTCCCTTTTTTTCTTTTGTATTCAGTTTTGTTCAACGTTGGACCAGCGGGTAACCATAACAATGATACGTTATTCGCACAGGTGTAGCTGCTTCGATCGATGCGTTGCAACGGCTATCGGCAAAAAATGGATCAAACTTCGATCGATGATTCTCTCGGTTGTGGATACCCCCGGTTTCGAATGGATGATCTTGGTTTTGATTTTTGCATCTTCCATAACGCTATGTTTTGAAGATATTTACCTAGATGACAATCCTTTTTTGAAGAGAATTCTCTATTGGACCAATCTTGGCTTCTGTGCGCTTTTCAGCATTGAGATGCTACTAAAATGGCTAGCACTGGGTTTCTGCAAATATTTCACCAGTTTTTGGACGATCTTGGATTTTATAATCGTTTTCGTAAGTAGAGCTGTAAATTCGAGAGCAGCATCGATATCGATCGTGTGTGTATTTGCGTGTATGTGCGACCAAGAGCACATACGTGCGCGCGAGCGCATGATACATACATTTTACGTCCATCGTTGGCTGCATGGATTTTTCGTTTACGCCGATCGTAATTTCCGTGTCGCGGTTTCGCTATTTGTGTCACTATCTTATTCATTTCTGCGCGTTTCTGTCTGAGTTTTTTTATATGTATCGCCTTGCGGATTCAGGTACGTGCAAAATTAATACGTTGCTTTTAATCGCACCTGAACGATTTTTTTTATGCTCTGCTTTACATTTAATTCACCTGAACGTTTTGTAAAACTGCACGCATTTATTTATCTATCATTGTCGAGAGATGTGTTGTTGCGGTCCTACTTTAGATAGGATTGCAAATTTCAATTTTACTTTACACGTGTATATAAACATCATTCCCGCACATAGCAAACTCTATCACACCAAGTCTTTCTTGAGCATTATGATCATACCGATACATTTTTTTACTTTACCGTACGTAAGAACTTTTCGTAACATATGAAAGAACACTATTGAATCCACGATAAAAAATGAATGTACTGCTTACATATTTCGCTTAAAAATTGTTTTCAAATCTAAAGTAATTTTATTTAATTTCATTTCAAAATAAAATTCTACATTTATTTCTGACACTATTATGAAACACTTATAAAAAAGAAGCATTTATTTTGGAAGCAAACTTGTAGGTCCCTTTACGAGCAAGTTTTTTAAATATTTATAACTTGGTTCATCGCCATAAGAAATATTTATCATATGATAAAGTTAATCAAATCTCTTAGATATTTGTTTGTACCTTTTACAGTCCAACTGTATTTCCCTCGGACGGACAATATGTAAATTATTTATAATTTTGTATTGTTTATAAATAAAATTTCTTTTGACATATAAAGTACATGCATAATCAAGACCAAATAGTGTTAAAATATATTTTCCTGCATTATGTATATTTAATTTCACGTACGCTGATTGCATACACATTTTACATACTCTTGCAGACGGATTATTAGAGGTTAATACAAACTTACAAACTTTACACGACTTCGACGGCTGATTTCAAAAGACTGGTCTACCTTCAAAAATATCTCACATTCGCTTTGTTTGATGCTGTACACCGTTCCTCTGCTTTGTTTCACTCACTGTACTAATCATTAAAAAAATATAGAAGTATTTTTTTCCCTTCCCCGAATCTGTTTTGTCTTTCCTGGACCCTTATGACCACTCTTTTTAGACAAACCATTTTTAAATACACTCACGATTACGCCGTTGTCATGTTACAAATTATACGAGTAGCATGTTGCTTTCTCGATGGAACGGAGAAATAGCTGCTCCTTTAACAACTGTACTACTCTTTTTCTGAAACAGGTATCAACATTTAGTCTGTTGATAGAAGAAAATGAAAATTTGAAAGTGTTAAGATCTTTAAGAACTTTGCGAGCACTAAGACCGTTAAGAGCGATATCGAGATGGCAAGGCATGAGGGTAAGTCCGAGCCCCAAACCGTAAATTGTATGCTGCAATAGATTTGTTGAAGGCTTGAAGGGTAGAAGTATCGCTTTCTTTTCCGCTAGATCGTAGTGAACGCGTTGATGTATGCGATACCCAGTATATTCAACGTGCTCCTCGTCTGTCTCGTGTTCTGGCTGATATTTTCTATTATGGGTGTACAATTTTTTGGTGGCAAGTTTTTCAAATGCGTTGACGAATACGGCGAATTATTAGATATATCGGTAAGTAACGATTATTTATCTTCCTCCGTTTACACCCTGAACGAAAAAAAGAAGGAACGTCTTGCGATCGAGGGAACAAGCGAACGAAAGGTTGACCAATCTTTACGACTCTTTAGATCGTAAACACGAAGGACGATTGCATGAGGAAGAATTACTCCTGGGAGAATAGTAAAATTACTTTCGATCATGTGGGAATAGCTTACTTGGCTCTGTTCCAAGTAGCCACTTTTGAAGGATGGATGGAGGTGATGCAGGATGCAGTGGACGCAAGAGGCGTGGACCTTCAGCCTCAGAGAGAAGCAAACATCTACGCGTACATCTACTTTGTGATATTTATCGTGTGCGGCTCCTTTTTTACACTGAATCTCTTTATCGGAGTAATTATAGACAACTTTAACATGTTGAAGAAAAAGGTAAGCGTTGATTGAGAGCACAAACAGTTCTTCATATCGTACGAAACACGTAAACGTTTCTTCTTTTTTTCCCTTTCTATCGCTACATTTAGTATGAAGGTGGGGTGCTAGAAATGTTTTTGACCGAGAGTCAAAAACACTACTACACTGCCATGAAAAAGCTCGGCCGTAAAAAGCCGCAAAAGGTGATAAAGCGTCCGATGAATCAAATCCTCGCAATGTTTTACGACCTATCCAATTCACGGAGGTAAGAATCCCAAGTTCCGCTACACAACGTAGCAAAGTTTTTCAGTCACCTACGCTTCCTCATTTCCAACTGCCATTTAATGGATGCGATTTTTCCAGATTTGAGATAGCAATTTTCATTTTAATATTCCTCAACATGCTGACAATGGGAATCGAGCATTACGATCAGCCTCATCCGATTTTCTTCGTCCTCGAAGTGTCCAATGCATTTTTCACGACCGTTTTCGGCTTAGAAGCGATCGTCAAAATAATAGGACTCCGTTATCATTATTTCACGGTGCCATGGAACCTGTTCGACTTCCTCCTGGTGCTGGCTTCAATTTTAGGAATATTAATGGAAGATATTATGGTAGACTTTCCTGTGTCCCCGACGCTCCTGCGAGTGGTCAGAGTGTTCAGAATCGGTAGAATCTTAAGGCTCATAAAAGCTGCAAAAGGCATTCGCAAGCTACTCTTCGCTCTGGTGGTCAGTCTTCCAGCGCTGTTCAACATCGGTGCTCTTTTAGCTCTAATTACTTTTATTTATGCCATTATTGGCATGTCAGTCTTTGGCCACGTTAAAAAGCAAGGCGCGCTTGATGACATGGTGAGTCTTCGAAATCGCCGAGTCTTGATAATTACTTGAGGCTTCTGGCTGTAGGCCATGGCCAGTAGGATGAATACTGACAATAAGCAGTGTGTCTTCAGGTCTCTGATGAAGTTAACTTTAATGTTTGCTAACCGTCAGGGTATTCATGCTGTTGGATACGGCTTACACCCACAAGCCTCGAACAGTAATAATTGTAAGACACCGGGTCGCGAATGCCTCAGAAGTACTATTTGAAAATTGCTTCCTTCCCCAAAGTTCAGTTTCCTTTTGTTTTCTGCCCTTTTTTAGGTAAATTTCGAGACTTTTGGTAGAAGTATGCAACTACTGTTTCGATTAATGACGTCAGCCGGTTGGAACGACGTCTTAGAATCTTTGATGGTACAACCACCAGATTGCGATCCGACTCCTACTAGTCGGCAAATGAACGGAAACTGCGGATATCCCCTTTTGGCAATAACCTATTTTACTTCCTTTATTATAATTAGTTATATGATTGTTATCAATATGTACATTGCCATTATTCTCGAGAACTTTAATCAGGCTCATCAAGAAGAAGAGATCGGTATCGTCGAAGACGATTTAGAAATGTTCTACATCCGATGGTCAAAGTAAGGATTCTTTTATTTTATGTGTATGATTCCTTTCTTCTTTATATCTTCCAATTATGTTTTAACGTGCGCGATTGTGATTCGTTTACAGGTACGATCCGCATGCAACACAGTTTATAAACTTTTCGCAATTGAGCGACTTCATAGCGAGCCTGGACCCGCCATTAGGAATATCGAAGCCGAACATGGTTGCGTTGGTCAGCTTCAATCTTCCTATCGCGAGGGGTAACAAGATTCATTGTCTGGACATTCTGCACGCACTTGTCAAGCACGTTCTCGGGCACGTCGAGGAGTCCGAGGATTTCCGAAAGTTACAGGAACAAATGGACATCAAGTTCAAGAAACAGTTCCCAACTCGTAAGGAACTCGAAATTGTTTCTTCGACAAGAATGTGGAAGCGTCAAGACAAAGCGGCAAGGTTGATCCAGCGCACTATTAGAGAATTTATAACGTGAGCGAACATTTCATTGCGTTGCAACCGTCTTGTTGGTAACAAGCAGCCAGCTGATGAACGGATTGTCGTTTTCAGAATGAAAAAGGAACGCGAGAGAATGGCTCAAGAGGTGGATTCACAGACGCAAACATCGAGCCCTGGTGTCGGAAACGAGGGTAGGGGCGGAGGTGGATGGAGTGGCAAAGTGTCGGCTTTTCTACATGTGCATAGAGGTAGCCGAGCCAGTAGCCGCAAGTCCTCGAGGGCCAGCGACGCCAGCGATTTCAGCGAGCTTGGTGCCGCTTCGGCGTGGCTTTTTCCAAATTTGCCTCTGCTGTTGCTCTCCGGCGCCACCGGTACTTATGAGGACCTGCCTCCTCCCGCTCTAACCGTATCCCGTCCCTCTCCGACTACAGAACAGCAAACGACTGTTGGTTCCCCCGCTGCGAGTGCTGCTTCCTCTGATCTACACGCCAGGTTTGCCCTCTTCTTTTACTACCGCTTGCAGGGAAAACTTAAATTGCCCTCTCAAGGTCAGAATTTCACCACCCGCGCACACTGAAGCGCGCAACAACTTTCCACGTTTGCAGACGGTGACCCGTCGTTTAAATCGACCCACTCGAATATCTTCGAAACTGTCGATGACACTAAAAAATGTTTCAGACAAAAGTTACATGGCTTCGGGGGGCACATTAACTGATGCGAGTAAGTTTTTCTTATGTGCACGCGTGGAGGACATATGAAGGTCAGCATTGTTTTTTTAAGTAAAATCATATATTTTTTAATGCACTAATCGACGCAGCTCGTCATTTTCTATACAAAAGTACTAAACCACTTATGGTGAAAAATCATTAGTTTAAAAGATATTTTAATTTTTGTATTGAGAAGTAGTATACCATTTCGATGTAGCTAATATGCGTCACATTTAATACTGTAGAACCTCGATTATTCGAACTATAATTGGTAACAAGATTAATCACATTTTAGCTATGTTTCGCATAAAAATGATACTTTTGCTTTAGAATATTAAAATACACGGTAGAATAAAATTGAGTACATAGTGTCACTAATGATAATTTTAGTTTGTAATTTACGTGGAAAGGGAATTTTCAGATTACCAGTGTTCGGATAATCGAGGTTCTACTGTATTTGCTAATACGTGTACATACACAGTACTAATGCCACTACCCAATACTAAAATTAAAATATCTTCTAAACTAATGATTTTTTCACCATAGGTAGCTCAGTAGTTTTGTGTAGGGAATGACGAGCTGCATCAATTAGTGCATTAAAAAATATATGATTCCTTTTAAAAAAAAACAAAGTTGACCTTCATACGTCCTCTCCGCGTCCACATAGAAAACACTTACTCACATCAAATAATGTGCCCCCTAAAACCATGTAACTTTTATCTGAAACACTTTTTAGTATCACTAACAGTTTCGAAGATATTCGAGTGAGTCGATTTAAATGGGTCACCCTGTATATTGATTCGTTTGTCGATCTTCCGACGAGCGGTACCTCGCCACGCCTATTTATTTTTATATTATTTATTATTATTAGTACAGGCTATAAAACAGACAGAGTAATGAGGTACAAATTGGGGAAAAAAAGAGAGAGAGGGTGACAGCAATAGAAGAGAAAAACGAAATGAGGATTGCAAACCATAGTTCGTCAAGGGATCGACAAGCTAACAGTAAGTAGTGTACGCTACACAGAAGTGGTATGTGACGTGTTGTCCTTAAATATGTGCAGAGGGAGAGGATTCTGACCTTAGGAGGCTAATTTGACTTACCGTATATACCAAAAATCTTGTAAAGCCAGTGCTGTCCACGGATGCGCCCCCTCGTGCAGCTTTGTACCCGACCGTGTGCGTTGCATAGCATTCAGGGGCACATACACCTAGAAGGCTTATCCAACTTATCTTTGACAATTAAGTGCATTATTGACATGAAAGGTTTTTATTGAATCATGCATGCTGAGAAGTGTACATCGTGAAATTTTCAAAAATGTCTATTAAAAAATACAGAGCAGCCTGTTATATTCTATAAATGGATATATTTTCTCTATTTAAGATAATATGAAAAAATATTACTTACAAGTATGAAGAGGTCGGAATATCTCGTGAAGTATTAATTTTACAAATACCTACTGCATTTGCATTCTACACTTAAGTTCAAACCGAAGGGTCTGATATTTCGCTAGCGAAGAAACTATTCTTAAATTTAGACTCATATTGTAACATCAATCCTTTATTTCTCTTGTCTTACATACATACGAACATACAAAATGTCGAAATAAATTACAACAACCCTTCAACGGCATGAAACATTTTTATTCGCGAACATTCCATGCAGAGACTACTTTATGAATTGTTATAACTACAGGAAACTGATTTTAATACTTCTTAGTCACTTATGGAGGTAGAATGAAGAAAGTCTAATAAGTGCACGGGGTACAATTCGTAGATAGCACTGACAACTTATTATAAGACTGCGGATCTTTATGCAATTTAGCATATCAAAGTTCCTGAAGAATATACATTTTATAGAGAAAGCGAAACGAGAAATGTACTTTTAAACATTTAAACCACAAAATGCAGTTTTGCCATAGTTGCGTTTCATCAGCTACATTGAAGTCTAAAAATGTATACTTGCATAAAAATCCTCAGTATACATATTACGTCCGTAAGAATGTTCTGTCTGTTTTTACGTATACTTAACAATAAAACACTTTTAAATTTATAGTAACTATTACAAAAACTACTTCTATTTTAGAGGAAAAGAGGCAGGTAAGAAATGAAATGCTCAGGCCTTTCTCTACTATCAGGAAGTAAACTCGTAACAAATTCTCGATCTAATATGCACCACGGATCACTGATCTGCACATAGTCTTGCAACTATACGATCAAAAAATAGGTGACAAACGTTTATTATCTTACGATCGTACTGATATTATCCGGATTAGTAAAACTTAAGGGTAGAAAATAGACAACTTCGGATCTGGCAGACGTTTTATTTTTTGCAGCATGTTTCTATAGGTTTCAGGGAATACGAACCGCATCATTGTATTTCCGTGATCAGATGGGAAAGTTATTAAAAACGGACGCAAAGTTGGAAATATAAAACAAGGAATTTTTTTTATGTTACTATTGTAACTTCGTTACATAATCTTTTAAACATTCAGTATACAGGCCCCTATTATAGTCTACTTTCCCCAACAATGATTAACCCTGGAAGGGTATTCATACTTTCCCGAACGTGAAAGGTATCTTGAAGTATAGCTGTACCCTATTAAAATTCGCATTAATTTTCATGAATATTTTAAAACACAAACGTATATTAATAAAATATAATACAAGTATAAGCTTTAAAAAGTAACAACAAATTAAAAAGATAATCCATTAATAAAACTGAGCAGAAATTACAAGAAAATTAGAAATTATAAGAAAAAAAATGGAAGTTCTTCATTTTAGTGGGATACTCTTGTACCCCGAGCACCCTTGCAGGGTTAAGAATGCAATCTTAAATTGTTAATAAATGATGTACAAAAAGAGAGTGTTTAAATGAGATGATAAGCCGTCTCTAAAATGTTTCTTAAAACGTACTTTGATATATAAACAGAATGTTATACACATCATCCACAGACATATGGAAAATTCTCTCGCGTGTTGTGTACGATAATCATCGCGGAAAGGTCAAAAGATTTAAGGAGACCTGAATAAATGGTAATCTAAAAGTACAATATGGAAAGGATGTAGAGGATAGTTAAGCACTGCATAATCCAGTTTTCTTATTTTTTCGTGTGTTGCTAAAGGAATGTGCGCTCTGGCGAAATGCTACTGTGAAGTGACCTTTTTGCGAAAGATAACTGTTTTTATTTCAATTTACGATCTTACTATGTAGACTGACCATAAATTTTTTTATCGTCAACGCCCTTAGTTCATAGATATGCTTACTTATTCCTTCACAAAAGCTAGCACATATATGAACATTTAAGATTTTTACGTTCCGTGTTGCACATGAGCGATTTCACGCTATGTGATCACGAAGAATAAAATTGTGGTTTCAATGAAATTCTGAGAGTTCATAGTTATGGGCGAGTATAATAAAATAAGCTCTTCCACTGCTCGGAATTGTTTAAAATTTTGTTTAATCACATGCACCGAAAGATTAGCGTCGTTTTGCGTTGTAACTCCGAAACTAATAATATTTGGACCTATTTTCATTAAAACTTTTTTGTTTGTTTTGATAAGCACCATATACCCCTGAAGTTTGACCCCAACTTTTTGGAACATCTTGTACAATTCGGAATTTACGGGGCGTTCTATCCTAATTTGTTTAAAGTAACTAAAAGTTCAGCCCAGCACATCATTTACTCTTCAATTTTTGTTTATATTTATAAGGAAAAAGTTGCTTATATGAAGTTATAACTTTGTTCTAGACACGTTGTATTTTTTAATAAAATTACATTTCTTGCATATCAATATCTGCAATAGTTTCCAATTTATAATTCTTTGAAAAATACTGGACCCTAAACTTTCGGCGTTTGTAGCAAAAGAACAATTATAATATCATCAAGGAACAGAAGTGCTCAGTTTGGTATACTCTAGTAAAGCTAAAAACTAAAAACTAAGTGGTCATAAAATTTCATTGAAATCAGAGATGACGTGTGCACGAACTGCGATCACTCAGCTGGAGTTGCTCATATCTAATGTAAAAAGGAAGAAACATGGTGGTTCGAAACTGACCTAAAACTGTAGATCCCCTGGCTAAATGACCCTAACAGTCGATGCTGGGTTACATAGAAGAAGAAACGAGGAAAAGGAAATAATCATGTGTTGCATGCATTCAGTATTCTTAACTCTGATAAATTCGTACGTTAAAAAGCGGATGGAACATTCTGATAGATTCAATATCTGTTTTTAACACTTTGATGGCCGCAAACATGTCGCGAAAACTAGTTGCCTTAGCTACGTTTGCAAGGCTCCAATTGAATAACAAACTACTCTGTTTTATTCGTTTTGTATTGATTATTTTACAATTTTTATTTTATACTCGCTTGATTTACATGCGTATCATTAAAATTAATCAAATCACGCACGTGTGATAGCAGCCATCAAAGCATTAACTCTAGAACGCTTAAGGTTTCAGAAGGTTTAAGGTCACCTTAAGGGAGGGTCATTTTGTGTCCACATAAGCGAAAGTGCTAAAAACTTTATTTTTCTGTTCGAAGTATGTTTATTTATATAATAAAGTAATATGAAACATCTAGGTACTTCTTGTTGAAAGAAATACAATATCAAAGATATGAAAATTAAAGAATCATTAAATACAATATCTTTCTGACACAAAACCATGCTATTGGCCTTCTACGCAAACTCCTCGTTAAAAAAACTAACGTTTCGACTTCTGCGGACATTTTACGACCGTCCCTAGGGTTAATATCAAATACTAAAGAAATACGTGTGTGCATTTATGATTAGTAGATCAATTGCGGGACCGACTCTCGGCCGACAAGATGCCGTTGAAAGTTATCCCGATGAGGAAGTCCCCAGTCTTCCCACAAAATGCAAGTCACTCCCGTCGAGTGCCACGACGCTCTCCCTGAACACCTTACATCGTGACATCAAAGAAGCGATTAGCAAACGTTGCGGTAGCCTTAGAAAGAAACATCAACCAGCTCCTGAACCAGCTCCGCTGCCAATTGAGTCTACCGATGTAAGCATACTTGTCACAGAACCCAGTCCAGAAAACTCTGCGCCACCCTCGAGACCGGCTCTCCTCAGACGACAATCTGCCGCCACGGTCGTTCACGTCCTCGTTCACAGGGAGAGCGAAGAGTATCGAGATACACAACCCGATGATGCCAGTTGATCTTAGATCGTCATGCTCGACATCCTTCCGAAATCATTTTAACAATAGCCTAGGTTGAGGGCCACAAGAAACTTTATTGCAGCGTGTTACAAGAAGAACCTCGAATATTTTCCGGTTCCTTCTCCTCTGCCCCTTTCTTTACCATCGTTGCCTTAGCATTGTCATAAACGAATGCTACTACTTTCTCAATCTCACGGCTAATGAAGTCGACAACGCGAAGCATGCCATCTGTGTATGTATACGTTCGTATACTTCTTTCTTTCCAAAAACGCAAAATGTTCTTGCATTTGTTTCTTTTCAATTATAACAAGTGACATGTTAGACTATTCGTAGTAATTGCTTATTGCAACGAGCCTGACATTGTTTCGTTACGCAACAAAGATAAGGAGATCGAATGTATGGTTCGAGTACACTCACGACTGAACGATATTCGATGTTCATATTCTTTGATCACGGTTAAGGGTGATTGGACCAATTTAGAGAAATTATAACTAAATTCCGGTCCTTCTTGCAGGTTCAATCGTTGGTACGATCTAATTGCTTGTCATAAACTGCCCAGTTTGCTATAGCGAGAAATAAATAGCTACGCAAAAGAGAAAACAATACTGCCTCGAATCATTAAGTAGGACAGATTTTGCGTTTCTTATTGATATTTTAAAAAAAAAGGCGAGAGAGGATAAGAAAAAGAGAGGGAAAGAGAAGATGGAAGGGGAAAAAGCGGCACACGAATTCTTGAAAAATAACGTATTGTGGCAAAATTAACATTTTTTTCATTATTGCGTTCGAAAAGATGTAAGTTGTTAGCGTCGCTACGATTTTCACGCGATTCCATACACGATAAACATGCAGCATAAATTGTATGCAGAGTTTGGCTCATTTACCATTATTGACAAAAATATGATATTCCTAATATGCAATACAAGTTTACATTGTAACGTACGATTTGTAAAATTAATTCGTTCTGATATAATTTACGTGCACGTGAAGCGATAGAGGAAAAAGACTTTTCTTCTTGGGCTTGTTTCAAACGTTCAAGTTCTCTCAATAGTATCTATTGTAAGATACAATAGACTCTATCAGGGGCCTCTAATGGAAGCGTGAAATATTCACCGTTCAAGGTAACAGTTTGTCTACATTGCTGTTTTAGCAAAGGTTTGCTACTATAACGTTAATCCCTTAAACGGTAGAGTGTATTTAAGAAAACGTTTTCTTACCTAATGTTTTTCATGCATATTACTGTTGTATGGACCGAATTAATTTTGTAAATTGTTCATAGAATTGCACGCGCCGTGCAATAACATAAACGATTGCTATTGCTCAAAAGCGTACGTAAAAATACGACGAATCGAATCGATATTAAAAAAAAAAAAGAAAAAAACAATTGGATCGCTTGTGCTCTATAATGCGATTAGTATTAATTTTCGCATTAATATGATCGTTCCTGTTTCTTTCGATCGTTTAATGCGTTCGTAGCTTTAGTTACACGAGAGTTTTTCCGCGTTGAAGGATGAATCAAATGAAACGAATAGAATATATCGAATGAGAAAAGCAATACTGTAATTCTTCTTCTATTATTTGTCACACACATTTCATTCGATTCATCGCAAATATGACAAAAAGAACGCTTACGTAATTTAATATTTACTCGTACTCGTCTTCGAAGAAAAAGACCAATGGAGAGCAGTTGGGAGACCAATTAGTTTGATAATTAGTGTAACTTAAAACGTAAACAAACTAAAAAAAAAGCATTCTATTTGATGCGGATTTCCAACTTATAGTATCGAGACAATTTATTGCTTTCAAAATTGATGAAATTTACCTTTTAAATGGATTATATCCATGCACACATACGTATGTAACAAAGTACAAAACGATGGATCAAAAGCTATACCCTAAAATGCGGTACAAATAGATTGTTTCATCCTTATTTCGTCAATTATTAACGATATTGTGTTTGACATTTTTCGACACGTATTTATTGAATCTTCGATGACGAGTAGTACTATATTTAATACGTAAAAGATATTAGATCAGCGTGAGAACAATTTCTCTCCTTCTTTTATCTTGATTTCGTGCAACAAAGCATAACCATGAGTACTGCATTGTGCGCACGTGAAACTACACATAAACACGCGACCTATATAAAATAAAACTAAAAATTAAGAAAGATAAGAAAAAGGGAAGGGTGAGAAAAGGGTAACAGGAAAGGGAAAGAATGGAGACGGGAAGAGAAAGAATAAAAAAAACGGGACAAAAAGAGAGAGTTGCATAGAGAAAGGAACAACGAATTTTGTAGGGATTAGTTGAATTTTTACTATCACCTTATTGGTCAATCTTTTATTTACGGTATTCGAATTTCTGAAATAAGGACACGAAACTTCTTAATTTAGACAACAATAGATTTTCACCCTACCTATCTCAATATTCCTTTTCACCGATACGCGTTGCCATTAACACGCCACGACCTCTCGTCGACCTATAGTGCCTATTGTTAGAAAACGATTGCGAATTAATATACATATACAGAAATATAAAACATGTATATTAGATTTTCATATTACAAATATTCGTACGAGATAATAGTACGAGTTAAATTTACGTGTATCTCTTGTTAGAACGTACAACGTACGTTACTTTTAGAGTTTAGTATTTGATGCTTAAATGCTTGGTAAATCTGTTTTTCCGCGCGTTCAACTTCAAGACATAGCATCGAGGAATGAGGCGGGAAAGAAGTTGACGAATAAATGAACGGAAAGATGAACGAAAAAGAAAACTGAAATTGAAACACTTGGAGAACGTTCTAATTTCGAGAGATGTGATCTATGCGAGGCACGCATCGTACAGCTATGTATCATGTCAATTAAAGGCATAAATATATTGTAGTTTATTATAATTTGCGTCTAATACGCGCGATACGCGTCTAGAAATTATGTACTTATAAATATACCAAAAAAAAAAAAACAAGAGACTGGACACACGTGACTTTGCTATCCTGAAATTAGAGGGATAGCGAAATTCCAAAAATTGTACAATCATGCTCGGACACCCTTCGGGAATCCGAAATCGGTTAGGTTATAATTTTTCAGATGGCGCATTTTTCTGCGTGCCTGGGTGCGTGCGTGTGAATAGAAAATCGATAAAATAACACCTGCTCAAGTCTATACATACTTTAATTCACCGGTCAGAATATACTTAAATAACAATGAATTACATCAAATCGACTTTATCGCAATTTTCAGCTTTTTCTTTCGACACGTACGATCAATCGTTTAGTTTATCGTTCGACTCAGTCTGATTTTACGTTTCTCGCGCCTTTTAGCAAAAGAAACTAAGGTGACAATATCGTTCACACAACGTGTGAAATATCAAGATTAAAATCGAATGTTTTGCTGGTCGGGCGAAAAGAAAAAAGCATTCAAGTATGAAAGATCTATTAACAAAATAAATGTTGAACCATAGACACCCATTGATACAGGGTCAATGACAATCGAGATCTTTAGAGAAACTAGCTTTTTTCTCTTCTTCCGCATTTTGTACAATTTACTTTCGAGAAACTAATTATGAATATTTCAAATTAATCATTACCGAGTACTCTTAATAGGTAACATTTTATTATTGATAATTTGAATTTATCATAAAAATGAGATTGTTATGCTGTTAGAATTTTATCGTAGATGGAAAACTAATTTCTTGTTCGGATATCTGACAATGACGGAAATATGAAAACAAAGTAATAAAAGAAAAGGATGAGAATGAAGGAGTAACAAAACAAAGCAGGCAGACAAAGAGAACAGAAAATATTACCTTAGCATTGTAAGTGTCTGTCTAATTATGGAACAAATTGAAAAGAAGGAGCAGCGAAACGTTCCTTTAGCTCGAATTTGTAAATAGTTTACTGATCCTTGTTAAACTCCAAAAAAAAAAAATCGTTTTGTCATACAATTTTAGGAGTGAAGAGTCGAGCATTGTTCTTCCATACATATTAATTTCATTTGATCAAACTTTTCTGTACATTACTATTACATCGTATTTGTTTTATAGATTCGTCAATGGTACTTCAAGAAAAGTACACTTCGATTTAACGTTTCCTACAATTGAATCCTTTTATATCTAAAGCGTGCTTTCTCTTCAACCTTTAACCCCCGTTTAGTCAGATATATTTTCTTGTAATAGCGAAGATGCTCGATGTAGACTATAAGCTACGAGCAAGCAGACACTAAATTTTAACATACACAATCTAATCAAATCTGATGCTATAATAAAAATGCTAATGAAAATAACAGATGAATAATAATAATGTTATTACATGTAAGAATGATATTATATAAGTATTCCTAAAGAATAAATTGTGGAGTTTATCGATAAAATTGCATCAAACAGAATAACATTACTTTTATGTTAGACTTGGAAGGATATTTATACAATTCTAAATTTATTTCTTAACATGTCCTTGTAAGAATTTATTTATCATTTGAAATTTTACATACAAGAACAGCTAAACTTACATACATGTATATATACTTATACAGTTTTATATGTATATATACATATATTTATAAAACAGCCTTATGTACAGGACTATGTGTATTTCCTAACAAACATTTATTCTCTACTTAGTTGATACTCTAGTACGCTTATTCCATGAAAAATTAATGCCATAACTACGTGGTTTAGGATCATCAACATTCGGTTTTTGAACATAATATTCCCATCCCATTTTTTCACAGTGTGCAATGGCTTCTTTTTCTGAGGCAAAGTCCACCTTCACATTAGACATTGGATCTCCTCTGAACATAATAATAAAGTAACATCAGTAAAAATTTAATGAGCAAAAAGAAAATTTCAATTTACTTACGTTGAAGTCCAACCCATAAGTGGATTCTCCCAACGTTCACGTGTATCAAAGTCTATTTGCCAAAAGTGTACATTATTTGTCCCAGATTGCATAGCATCTTTTGCAGGACGAAAGATGCGAACTTTGCGGGTTTTTATATGTTCTTCTGGGACGCCTGAAACCAAACCAACATCTTCAGCTGTTAATACTGTAATCACATCCTTAAAAGTTTTGTGATACATCTTTTCATCTTTGTCCATGAAATATTCCTCCTTAGTTATGCGCTTTACAAATGGTACTCCTATAGATTTGTAGTCTATACTCGAGTCAGCGTAAAATCTTGTCAATCTGCAAGGCAAACCCGGAAAAATACTTAGCTTAGTTGATTATATAAAATCGTTAAATGGCATTCTACCTATAAAACTTATATTTCATTAAAAAGAATATCAAAATATGAATGGTATCAAGAACAAAACATACCCACATTTTCCAATATTATTATTTGTACGTAGCACCGATACTATACGGAATGCCATTTTTGTACAACAAAAATTAATACAACACGCAAATGATCAAACACACAACTTCAATTTCCTCGGATCAGTTTTACCAAATGAAAAATCTTTTAAGCCACGTACACACCAAGCGAACAACCGCGAGCGAGCACGAACGAACATGCTATCGGAAAGCGAGCACACGAGCACAGCCGACTCTAGTACTAGCCGTGCTGAAGGCAAAATGGCAACAGCGCGGGAGTCCGGTTTCGATATACCAAACCCGACTACCATACAATCTCACACTACCCACCGGCCTCCCGGCTACACAGTCTCCCTCTACCGGCCTTTCGGTTTCCCGTCTATCTTTCAAATGTAGTCATTAATATAGTCATGAAGTTCTTTAAATGTGAAAAACGGAGCAATATTCCAGGTGATTTATTTATTTATATTAACTCTACAGATTGTTATTTTTGTGTGTAGCACATTTATTTAATATAATCTATAGCATTTTTGGACTTTTTGTTTTACATATTTTTTTTATAAATTTCATATATTCATCAATAATGCCACGGCGTTGCTGTGTTCCCAATTGCAAGGGAAATTATGATAGTATTTTAAAAGATAATAATTACAATTCTATATTTTTATTCCCCAAAGATGAGGAAAATATTAGATTAAAACATATATTTACAAAATCAGCAAGTTCGGTTTCTTTTACTGAAATCAAAAATAAATTTCGAATTTGTGATGATAATAGTAACGATCTTCATGATCTTTCCATTGATGTAACTTGTTTTTTAGGAATCTCCGATTCCGCATATTTGTCCGATTGTGTTGTTGATAATTCCATTAAAATTTACACATCCTGGTATGGGTCCCATTCTGTTGCTAAAAATTAAATTGCAATATATGTCGATTATTAATTGTGGAGGATAAAGGTAAAACTGTAGGCGATATATATTTTGATCACTTACAAAGAGGGGGCCTTTCTGTTCCCACTGAAGAAGTGATAGCCTCATTTATTCATATGTATGCAATAATGGAGGCCATAATAAATGATGGTTATTTGGAATCTCAATTTTTGCAATCTGAAAATCATAAACATATTTTATATAAATTAACATATATTAGTATTCAATCAGATATACATTATTTAGCATTTTCAGATACATGCGTTTGTGGTGAATCTTATCACAGTATTTTGTTTAAATTATTATCAATTTTTTCAAATATTTTATTAAATGATTATGTAAAAGCTGTAAATAATAGTCAGTTGGAAACGCGTGCAGACATTACTTCTAAAAATCATAAAATTAAAAACTTTTAATAGGAACTAGATTTTCAATGGTTTTTTTAATTTCACTTTTCTTAAAACACTAATTTTTATGTATATATTTAACTTATTCTTTTCAATATATTTTAATACATTAATAGAGTTTTATTTATTTGCTTAGTATGTACTATTTCACAAGATTTAAGGTTTTACTAGTAGTATGTCAAGAGTATGTTTCTTTATTAATATTATTCAAGATTATTTATTATTATTATTTCAAAATGTAATACTTTATTTCTTTATGAATACAAAAGTTATGTTTTATTTAAAAATATTAATTTTATTTTATAAAGTGGGATATGGCTATTGGCGAACCACCCATTATAATAAAAAAAGGTTATGCGCCATGGTAAAAACCCCTAGGGTGGTGAGAAAATTTTCCACAATTATAATACTGTCCTCTAACACGATTTTATAATTAACTGCATAATTATTCCTTTCAATAACTAATTATGCTAACCTCTTTAGTCTTTTCCATGAGTTCACTTAACCTATTTGGCTTCGTACCAATAATTTTGTCTATTTCAGGTCTCTATTAACTTATACATACCTTTAACCATTTTTAAATCCTTCAATTTGGTTCAAAGATGGTTTGATCTTGTTTCACAGTTATATTTTCTTAAAATCTCTGTAAATATTTCAAATATAATGCATCACAACACCAAACTCGTCCGAGAGTGCACAAAATATATACCACATTTTTAAGGATTAGTATACTTCTCTATTACTTCTACTTACTATAATTATGATATTTATATATTACTTATACATAGTTAATAAAAAATACTGTATATTAGTATAATTTTATACAACAAAATGACGTTAATTATAATGCTGAGTACAAAACTCTACTATTGAAAATAGGACTCCCGATCCTCACATAAGCGGTGTTGCCACGTTCTTCTGCACGGCTAGTACTAGAGTCGGCTGTGGCACTGCGCGTATACAGTTGAACCCACCAATGAGCGAGGCCGAATTTCCACTCAGCGTTTACTCCAGGCAAACCACTCTGATTGGATTTCGAGTTCCCTCACGCGACAGGACCGCCAAGCTCGCATATAAATACGGCAAACGCAATGTCCAGAGTCAGTCTTCCGCCGGCTGCCTCCCGATCCTGATCCTCCTCTTCCTTCTCCTGATCATCCTGCTCCTATTCCTCCAGTACCTCTTCCTGAACCTTATCCTCATCGTTACCCGTATACTCCCTATCCGCATCCCCATCCCCATCCTTACCCATATCTTCCCGATCACTATCCTCGTCCTCCCCCTCCCGGCTTCCTTCCATACCATAATCCTCCTCATCCTTCCGATCACCATCCTTACCCTTACCCTCCCGATCGCCATCCTCACCCTTATCCTTCCGATCCTTATTCTTATCCTTGTCATCATCCTCACGATCCTGGCCGTCATCCTCATACTCTTCTCTCCCTCATCCCAGCAACACTCTCCCACCGACTATTCCAGTCACCTCTGCCAGCAGAGTCTTCGCGGTCTCATGGAATCCTCGGTTTCTCTGTTGGTCACAATCAGATTTCGATCTTTATCGATCTCTATCGGTCTCTAACTTTCTCTATCGGTGTTTATCGCTCATATTTCTGTCCCTATTGGTCTCTATCGTTCTGCATCGCTTATATTTCGGCCACTGTCTATCTCTATCGCTAATATTTCAGTTTTTAACGTTCCCTATCGCTCCCTATCGTTCCCTATCGTATCCTACGTTCGCTATCCTTCGGTGTCGTTCTCTATCGGCCTCTACCGATCTCTATCGCTCATATATCGACTCCTCTCGATCCCTGCCAGTGTTTATCGTACATGTTTCGGTATCTATCGTTCCCAAACAGTTTTTACCGCTGAAATTTTGGTCTCAATAACTAATATTTCGAACTCTATTGGTCTGTGTCGTTAATATTTTCGCCTATATCGACATTTATCGGACTCTACCGTTAATATTTCGATCCCTATCCTTCTGTACCGTTCTCTGTCGATCTCTAACTGCATCTATGGCACATATTTCGGTTTCTATCTCTCCCAAACAGATTGTGTCGTATATATTTCGGTCTAAGTCGTCCTGTACACTACTCTCTCGATCTGTAGCGGTATCTACGGCACATATTTCGGTTTCTATCGTTGCAAAACAGTTTCTGTCGTATATTTTTCGCTCTCAGTCGTTCTGCACGGTACTCTGTCGATCTCTAGCGGCATCTATGGCACATATTTCGGTCTCTATCGGTCTCTATCGCTAATATTTCAATCTCTCAAAGTACTTCCAAAAACGACTTTTTTCAATCAGGTACTCCTAAAAATGAAATATTCCAAAATCAGGTACTTCCAAAAGGGACACTTTTCATTCAGGTACTCCGAAAATGGATATATTTAAAAATCAGGTACTTCCAAATGTGACTTTCTTCAATCAGGTACTACGAAAATTCATGCATTCAAAAATCAGGTGCTTGGAAAAGCTCATTTTCGGAGTACCTGAAAGAAGTCATTTGCGGAAGTACCTGATATTTAAATATATCCATTTTCGGAGTACCTGACTGAAAAGTGTCCCTTTTGGAAGTACCTGATTTTGGAATATTTCATTTTTAGGAGTACCTGATTGAAAAAAGTCGTTTTTGGAAGTACTTTGAGAGATTGAAATATTAGCGATAGAGACCGATAGAGACCGAAATATGTGCCATAGATGCCGCTAGAGATCGACAGAGTACCGTGCAGAACGACTGAGAGCGAAAAATATACGACAGAAACTGTTTTGCAACGATAGAAACCGAAATATGTGCCGTAGATACCGCTACAGATCGAGAGAGTAGTGTACAGGACGACTTAGACCGAAATATATACGACACAATCTGTTTGGGAGAGATAGAAACCGAAATATGTGCCATAGATGCAGTTAGAGATCGACAGAGAACGGTACAGAAGGATAGGGATCGAAATATTAACGGTAGAGTCCGATAAATGTCGATATAGGCGAAAATATTAACGACACAGACCAATAGAGTTCGAAATATTAGTTATTGAGACCAAAATTTCAGCGGTAAAAACTGTTTGGGAACGATAGATACCGAAACATGTACGATAAACACTGGCAGGGATCGAGAGGAGTCGATATATGAGCGATAGAGATCGGTAGAGGCCGATAGAGAACGACACCGAAGGATAGCGAACGTAGGATACGATAGGGAACGATAGGGAGCGATAGGGAACGTTAAAAACTGAAATATTAGCGATAGAGATAGACAGTGGCCGAAATATAAGCGATGCAGAACGATAGAGACCAATAGGGACAGAAATATGAGCGATAAACACCGATAGAGAAAGTTAGAGACCGATAGAGATCGATAAAGATCGAAATCTGATTGTGACCAACAGAGAAACCGAGGATTCCATGAGACCGCGAAGACTCTGCTGGCAGAGGTGACTGGAACAGTCGGTGGGAGAGTGTTGCTGGGATGAGGGAGAGAAGAGTATGAGGATGACGGCCAGGATCGTGAGGATGATGACAAGGATAAGAATAAGGATCGGAAGGATAAGGGTGAGGATGGCGATCGGGAGGGTAAGGGTAAGGATGGTGATCGGAAGGATGAGGAGGATTATGGTATGGAAGGAAGCCGGGAGGGGGAGGACGAGGATAGTGATCGGGAAGATATGGGTAAGGATGGGGATGGGGATGCGGATAGGGAGTATACGGGTAACGATGAGGATAAGGTTCAGGAAGAGGTACTGGAGGAATAGGAGCAGGATGATCAGGAGAAGGAAGAGGAGGATCAGGATCGGGAGGCAGCCGGCGGAAGACTGACTCTGGACATTGCGTTGTGCCGTATTTATATGCGAGCTTGGCGGTCCTGTCGCGTGAGGGAACTCGAAATCCAATCAGAGTGGTTTGCCTGGAGTAAACGCTGAGTGGAAATTCGGCCTCGCTCATTGGTGGGTTCAACTGTATACGCGCAGTGCCTACGTCTGCCACCACTTCGTTTTTCAACTCATCAATAGCACGTGAGTTTTCTTGTTGTTTCGTAATTTATTTATCTCGTATGGATTGTACGAGAAACGATAACAGCAGGAGGCGAGAATTGTTCCTTCTGAGGTTACAGTTATAATTCTTCGCTGTTTTGTTGATCGGCCGTTTATTACAGTTTTCCGACTGCACGGCCGACTATTTTCTAAAATCCTATTGGTTCGGGGCTACTGATTAAATCCTGTTGGTTCGGAGCTACTGATTAAATCCTATTGGTTCGGAGCTACGAACACTTTCTCTCGACCGGAGTTGCTCGCGGTCTCGCGAGCCGAGACGAAACAAAAGACAATGCATCGAGCAACGCAAGGCGTTTCGGCGTGTTTGTCGGCCTACAGGATTTATTTTATGGCTCGTAGTATTAATATACATGTATGTGTATTGTTAATTTAATTATAAGTACCATATTAACTCGAATATAAGATGCTACCATTATTTTCATATAGCAGACCAGAATCTACTATTATTAATAAAATATACAAATGAAATACTATATTACTATCATTTGTTTGAAATCATTTTGAATAAACAATTAAATTAAACGAATTTCATATCAATCACATTATTTCCTTGTTAGAAACATGGAACACACATGTGAGCACAAAGACTTAAATAGAAAAGCTGTGCATTGGACAAAAAATTTAAGTAAGCACAGGCTACTATTTGTCTGCTTTGTTTTTTAAATGCCATGTCTCAAACTTAAATAAGAACAAATCTTTCAAAATGAGAACCAACTTCAGAAAAAATCATTCATTACTAGAAGATATTTGGATGCATCGTGGAAATAGTAAAAAATTCAAACCCGTTTAAGCGGGACAAAATTTTCACATGAGACGTGAATTAATGAGAGATGACATCAAAATTTGTCCTACAGTAGAATCACGTCGTGAAATAATTGTGCGATGACATTAAAGTCTCATGCGATGCACGAAATTTCTGTGTTATCATGGATCTCTGCCTTAATGGAATTGAAGGGATTCAAAATTTTATTCGAAGACAAAACGAAATATCAAGTGTCTATCCATCGACAAAGTATGATACTTTGTTGCCTCTGTCAGAATGGTTTTCACTTAAAGGATTTCGTGCCGTTTCTCGTTTGGGTCAGAAAAGTCGAGAATCGGGATGCACGAGATGCAGAGCCTGGTGTCGCGTGCCAAAAGACGAGGACCCTGTCATAAATTAGGAAGGGGCCAAGCGTGCATGTCCCAGAACTCGTTAGCAAGAGGATTTTTCACGAGGAAAAGCCTCCAAAATGTAGCGAGCGTCGCAAGAGAATAAATATACTTTTTGTATTTAAATTTGGCACTAATTATATATTTTGTATTTCACGTTTATCTTACATGTTCTTTCCTTCCTTCTCACTTACCTAATTTTATCAAACTCACGACTTACGTACGGCAAAAACTTTTTTTCACTCGTACTTTAAAAATTAAAGTAATTGCTTTCTTATATCTTAGAATAAAGAAAACAGTGCCATCACGTCTATCGTTTTGACCTTACTATTTATGTATTCAAGAAGTAATCGCATGTGCATTTAACTTTTAACCTTTTTCGTTATAATTTTTGTTACACTATACGTGCATAAGGTAGAACAAGGAAAGGAAATATAAACTAACTCATTACAAGTTCAATAATTCTTAAAAGAAAAATTATTAGACCGATGAATGTCAAAGAGTTCCCAAATTCCTTCATCTTCATTAAAGTTACCAACGTAATAAGATGTACTTCAGTATTTAGAATATATTTTATTATAATATAGGGTTATATCCTTTTCCTTGTTTAGGATCCGAGTACGAATTTAGTGACGTTACCGTCTTTGGTGGTTGGATTGTATTTGATTCCCAATATTGCCACTCTTAGACGCAGAGGGCGCAAGAAAACCTGTGGTTTTTCGAGGAGTCGGTATTTCAGAACATGTGACACGAAGTCCCAGAAGATGATAGGTCTATTCTGTAGTTTGTCGATGATGATACTAATCACTGACGTATTTACTTTGCTCCACGTGATTCCATGAAGTTAGTATTATTGTCTGTCGAATTGATTGGTTATACTGACTTATTGCATCCTGAAATGAAAACGATTGATTCATTTATGATCAAAAACTTGTTAATTCTTTGATATCGGGTGATTGTTTTCATACTTTAGTTTCGTTTTTATACTCACTTTGATTCGCTGCTATTTGAGAATATTTTAATTGATACAGCAAGTGTTTTGTTAAAATGCCAATTGATCAGAAACGTATAAACGGCCCAGAAGTGTCTGTTCCTTATCAGATTTATTCAAATTTGAATGACAAAGGTGATGAAGTACAACACGATCACAGTAAAAGAAATGATAATCGCATGAGCAGTGAAATGCGAAAAATATGTAAGAATATGATTGATACAAATCTTCTATTGTCTGACAACTATGTCTTGAGATGTGGAGGTAGAACTCATTAAGCTGTGACAGATCTTGAAAATGTGTCAATGATTCGTTGTCACTGTTATTAAGTCTCTGTCATTTCTTCAGATCTTAAGACTAAGTTATTCAGTAATATGATATTAACAAATTCATTATAGCATTAAAGGAGGTTTATTATATTAATTTGATTAATGTATAAAACATAATGATATATCCTTTCTTTTATAGTTTTGAAAACAGGTATAGTCAGTCAGGCCAAGGGTTCCGCATATATAGAACTGGGAAATACAAAAGTAGTATGCTCAGTATTTGATCCTAGAGAAGTAACAAATAAAAGTGGCTATTGTGTGCAGGGAGAAATATATTGTGAATTTAAATTTGCAACTTTTTCTTGTGATAAACGAAAAATTCACCAACAAAACGCTGAGGAGAAACAGTACAGTCTGATTTTGCAAAGAGCATTAGAACCAGCAGTTTGTTTGGTAAACAAATTTAAATATAATATACTATTAGGTTAAAACATTATCGGCAATGTAGTAGTTTAGGTAAAAAAAAAAGCGTTATATACAAAATAATTTCTTTTATTACCTTAATTTTTGAAAAATATAGTTTTGAACACAAACTTACTATTTCAATGTCAATAAATACAAAATATAAAGCAATTAGATTTAATATATATATATATGTAACGTTTTAAACAAAACAATACTTTTGTTTTTTAATACAATGATGACAAGAGATTACTCATAATTTTAATTAAATGTACACATAATAATATTATGTTAAAAATAACTTAATTTGATGTGTATGTTCTCCATAAAATAATTTTATTCAATGTTTTATAGTTGATGAGGAAGGTAGTTTGTAGTTATTTACAATAATAAACAATTGGTATCTGTTAGTTGAATGTGATATTTAAAATAAAAAGTAAAAATCAGTGTATAATATATTATTCTTTCCAGCATGAATTTCCTAATTTTCAAGTAGATGTCTATGCAATGGTCTTGGATAATGCTGGATCTTCCTTAGCTGCAGCTATCATGGCTGCTAGTGTTGCTTTAGCCAATGCAGGTGTTCCTATGTTTGGTTTAGTAACAGCTTCCACCATTGTGAGTACATTATTAAAAAAGTAGAATAATAAATACCTTACTTCATAAATTTAACAAAAATGCAGGGTATATATGGCAACCACTTTTTAATGGATCCCACGGATACAGAAGAAACAATATGCAATACACGACCAGGAGATCAAGATGATTTCAACCATGGAATAATTACACTTGCTAGTCTCTCGCAACATGGTCAAATTTCAGAAGTGTTTCTCATTGGAAGCATAGACACAGACTCTATTATACGTGCTACAGACATTTTAACATCTACGAATAAAGATATTTGCCCTGTGCTTGAGCAATGTTTAGTTAAAACTGTTATGAAGCTACATAATTAAAAAATAAAATAATAAATATTTTAAATATCAAACAATTTCTTGGTGCAGTTATATATTTTTACAATAAAAAATTTATATAATTTGAATATTTATAAAATCCTCATCCTGCTTATAACAGCTATTTCATATACAATGTATCAAAATGCTAATTAATTTTTACAAAGTTGCACGAGTTTTTAAGAATTCAAATAGTTGTACACACATAGTACAGCCATTATTTGATTCCAAGAATTGTATTAATTCTTTTGCTCTTCTTTCCATTATTTTTACACCACTTGTATTCAATTGAAAAAGACATGAATCGCGCTTGGCATGTACAGAATTTATTCTAAATTGTATGAACGAACAACAAAATCCTAATGTGACAACTACCTCTCGATTAAGGCACTGCATTATAGAGATTTTATATCAGCCATCTATCTTTCCAATTTGCCCTACAAAAGGCAAGAGGACATTTGACAACTGTTTCTATAATATGTTACATAAAAGCTTAAATAAATGTATGATTGCCTAATAAATAATTTGAACAATACAATTCATGCCATTTTCAATTATCATCATGTAATTCAGTTCTTTCTGAATTACTGTGAGGATGAATTCAACACCATAGAAGCTGATAATATAAATTACTTTGTTGTCTTTCAAGGCAAAAATCAAAACACCTTACCTAGTGTTTGTCCTTGTAAAGCACAATGTTGATAAGTAATGACAAATTGAATCACTGTTTTTTAAAGCTCTTCAAAATGGGATAGATATTATCGAATGCCTCATAAATCTCCTGTCGAACTTTTGCTCCTATTTGGTCAATAATTAATAATTCATTTGTTAGTAGAATTATACATTTATGTAACATACAGTTAATTTGTAAGTAATACTTACCTGTTAGAACTACTTTTCCGGAAACAAATATAAGTAACACAATTCTAGGTTTCACCATTCGGTATATCAATCCAGGAAAGAGTTCTGGTTCATATGATGAAAACTGACCATGCGTTAAAACTAAGCCTTCTAGCCTAATTGGAAATTTGACATCACAGCTGCCCACCATATTTTGTATTTTAAAGTCGAGGAACTTTGCCTTTATCAAAAAAAAATTAAATTGATAATAACAGTCACAAATGATTAAGGAATTGTTAAATATTTACTAACAGGAAAACCGAGTTTCTGTATAATTCTGGCATACTTTCTTGCAGCCAAACGAGAGTCCTCTTCACTCTTTGCTCCAGTACAAACCATCTTTCCACTGCTAAATATTAAAGCAGTTGTTCTTGGTTCTCTTATCCTCATAATAACAGCAGCAAATCTTTTTGGATTGTACTCTGCATTCCTTGCATGAAGAGCTATCTTTTTTAAATCTAACTTGCAATTTAAATTGACTGTAGAAACAATGTTCCTGTAATATTAACTGGATGTATCTGCTATGTTTTTTTCAAACCAGTTTTTTACTTACTGAAGTTGCGGTAAGATGCCTGGGTCCGCAGAAGCTGGTGTCATAGGAGTCATAGGACCAGGTGTGGATGGTCCTATTGACGGAGGCGCTATGTGGTTACTGTTTTGTACTAAAGGAGACATCATATTTTGCTACAAACAAAAATAATATTTCTCAAGATGACACTTAGTTTATTATTAAACAAATTTAATACACTATTAGTTAAAATTACCGGCGTTTGTGGCTGCATAAGACTTTGTGGTGTCGCAAAGGTAGGTGCTGTAGCATAAGCATGCATAGTTTTTTGTGGAGTTCCAATCATAAGCATTCCACTTTGCATATTTGGACTCATAGCATGTAATTGTTGTAACTGATATTGTTGTTGCTGTTGCTGTTGTTGTAATGCATTAGGTAAAATTTGTTGATCTTCTTCTGGTTGATGCAAAGGAGTTCCGATACTGGGTATACTAAACCCAGGACTTGGTAACATTTGATCCATTTTTTATTGTTTCTTTTTGGAATACACAACACAAATTCTCTTTTTCAAATAATTTTTAGATCAGTTTATGGTTAGATAAATTATGTTTTAGAAACTATAGACTTGTAACAGAGTTTTATAATATCAATAACTTCCATATTTTTTTTTAAAAGACACTAATAATATTTATAGGTTATACTCTGTCAGAAGCAAGGCCTTAATAATTAACACTCATCATTACTGCAAAAATTGAAAAATACACTTATTATGTGAAAAATTCTTCTAAGCGCGTTTATTATAAACTAGATTTTTATTTTTATTTTCTATTCATTAGTTTCTTCTTGTTTGTTTACAAATCTCTGGTTTAGAGAATACCATAGACATCGACAAACTACAGAATAGACCTATCATCTTATGTGACTTCGTGTCACATGTTCTGAAATACCGACTTCTCGAAAAACCACAGGTTTTCTAGCGCCCTCTGCGTCTAGGGGTGGTGATTTTGGGAATCAAATACATTCCAACCACCAAAGACGGTAACGTCACTAAATTCGTACTCGGCTCCTAAACAAGGAAAAGGATATAACCCTGTATTATAATAAAATATATTCTAAATACTGAAATACATCTTATTGCGTTGGTAACTTTAATGAAGATGAAGGAGTTGGGGAACTCTTTGACATTCATCGATCTAATAATTTACCTTTTAAGAATTATTAAATTTCTAATTAGTTAATTTATTTTTTCTTTTTTCTAACTTAAGCACGTGTACATAAAAAATGATAACGAAAGAGATTAAAAGTTAGATACATATAATGTAACTACTTCTTGAGTGCATAAATAGTAAAATGAAAACGATAGAGATCCAATGGCACTGTTTTCATTATTCCTAGATATAAGAAAACAGTTATCTTACTTTTTACAGCACAATTGAAAAAAAGAGGGAATGAAAGCAGGTGTAAAATGAACGTGAAACATAAAACATATAATTCACGCCAAATTTAAATACAAGAAATCGGTATTTATTCTCTCGCAACACTCGCTACATTTTTTAGGCTTTTCCTCGTGAAAAATTCTCTTGCTAAGGGAATCTGGGACATACACGCTTGGCCCCTTCCTAATTTATGGCAGAGTCCCCATCAAATGGCACGCGATGCTCTGGCCCTTGCATCTAGTGTATCCCAATTCTTGACTTCTCTGACACAAGCGAGAAACGGCACGAGATCCTTTACGCGAAAATCATTCTAACAGAGACAACAAAGTTTGATACTTTGTCTCACTTTGTTTATCATGCGCCCGATTTTCATATGTTCGGCTCGCATAAGAGCTATGCTCAAATGTCTGTATTGAAGATGAATTCGCTTTTATGCAACAGATTTTCCAAAACCAATAGAGTGTTCCATGCTTGCCTGAAAGAGCATGCAGGACCGAAAATTTTCAGTCAACCGTGCTAGAGCAAGTTGTTATCCCTCTCTGGGAGGGAGAGAGATAGAGCACCGGCGAGGTTCAAATTGACCGCTGCCAAACAGTTTTTCCGTTGACGCAAATGAGTCATCGTATAACGAAAAATAAAATTTTTCTAGTTTTTATAATACATTGATGAAAATAGTACGAATGAATAGGTGAGGTTTTTTCAATAATAATGGGTCCAAACACGATGTCATTCGGTTCATTTTTTATTAAAATTTTGCGTAAGACAAGATTCGATAGTCGGGATGTCTCTGATAACAAATAGTCCAAATAAGATCGTGTTTGGACTCATTTTAATTGGGAAAACTTCATCTATCTATTAATAATATTCTCATGAATCAACAATGCAAAACAAACAATTTTTTATACCGTCAAAGGATGGCTCACTCTTCGAAAAATGTATCTTGTTTCTCAAACGCCGCCGCCAGCCGTACAACTTTTCGGCCCGGCTCCGAAAGAGCAAGGGGGAATATTTAGTAGGGATGCGGCTTATGCAGCATGCCGTGCAGAAAAGCATAGCAGTCTACCAGGCTACTCTGTATACATTTGTTTACGATGCACAGCAGATTCATCTTGAGTAAACCATTTTCGATATATTTTCTCAACACGGAAAAAAATCGAATATAGTTTGTCCAACATGAATGTTAAAAAGGAAAACCTTTTCTCGCAATGCGAAATTTATGTAGACTGGCGAGCATCCTAGGTGACCCTTTGCTCACGAGCGGTATAGGAGAAGGAGCCTCCCGTCACTCACCTAATTCACTCTTATTTCCTGTTCTCGCACGCAAGAAACAAAAGCGAGTTAGGCAAGTGGTGGAAGGCTCCTCCTATAGCCCTTCTGAGCAGAGGGTCGCCTAGGGTGCTCACCAATGTAAGTACGTACATATGCGACAGTGCGACTGGACAGGACCCCCGTGGGCCTGCGAGACAGATGTTATTTCCCTTTTGTCTAAGGACTCTGCTGCTCAGGCCTGAAATCTTCGGAAGAAGAAAAATTTTCTCGAAAGAAGAAAAAAATTTCCTCTCGGTTCTGTCCGCTACACACTACGTACCTTTCAGATACAAATCGTTTTAATGCAGCGGTTCAGCGCTGAACTGCGAAATTCTAGCTACGTGTTTTTGAGGGTGACATCAAGTCTCTGATGAACGTTTAATTTTTTTCATTAGTTTTTCTTCTTAAGCTAACTTTTTTGTTTTAATTATTTTTTCAACGTATGTCAACAAAAAACATTCATGTATTTTCTAAATGCCATTCGTACGGGACACAAAATGACTAGTCTCCAAATATGTGTTAATATTCTAATATAAATTGAAAAACGAATTGCGTACTTAAGAATGTTAAGCGTTAATTTTAATTGTTAACATCTTATTAACGACTACCCATCTGCTTTTGCAAGGGAATATTTTCATACATGGTTTGCAAGTACTGAAAAATGAATAAAAGTATGTTAAAGAGTACACGCTATGTTAACATCTCGAGCCGCATCGAGTTTTGCCTTCAAGTGCATCGCATTTCCGTGAACGGCATTTGGTTAAAGAAAAGACGAGGTTCTCAAGGGCCTTGACCCCAACAATTCATGAGAAAAGGGCCACACTTCGATAAAGCGTATACAATTGTATTCTACGTCGGGCTTTGAAGAAGTATATCATTTATATTAGCTTTCTCTGTCGCAATCTTTGCCGTATCTTCCTCATACTAAATTACGTCGTATTCGGTTTCATGTTATGAGAAAAATCTTACAAATACATTACACATATTTGCAAAATGATAGAATGCATATTAATGCCTTCTTTATGCCTTTAATGTGCTGACTAACGGATTTTCATAAGGGATCGGTACCTTCTAAACAATTTCAGAAACAATGCGAAAAGTGATACCTGTGTTTTCATATTTAGAAGAGGGATAAGAATGGAGGAAATATTATACTGCAGTATATTTAAAAACAAGCCTAAAGTTATATGGGCAAATGTAGAACGTTTATAAAACTGACTTGAAAAATCCGATCTTACCATATTTTATGAAAGAATGAAAATCAGAAAGCATATTTAGACGATTAATACATCATTTTTAATAGTTTACATTTTAAAAAATATCGGTATCTCAGTTTTATTTATATAATATTTATGGAAATAAGTACAAATTGTTTTTCTACGAAAATGTATTAGTAAACGGTATTATGCAACATATTTTTGGAGGTTAGTCGTAATATTCAGATCGTGTTAGATTTTAAATGTTCCCCGTGATATTTAATTATAATTCCTACCAGTCGTAGCGTTGTAATCTTATTTTGGACTGAATCGGTAACGTTGGGTGTGACACGAAAATGGTAAGAGGGCTCAGAGCTTAAATCCGTGTGACACAACATACATTGAATGATAGGTCTATTCTGTAGTTTGTCGATGCCATAGACTTGTCAACAGTAAGGAGTACGATTTTAGTTTCTCTGCACCATGAATTGCATGTTATTCAGAAAGCTTTGAAGATTGTACATGATATAAGACAGTTTTTCGAAGCATTCAGAGTTATGTTCCTTGTTCTTAGTCAGAATACTTGTCAACCCCACTCCTGCCTCCCGAGAGACGCTACAGAAGACGGCATTCCCATCTATGATGCGAGGTTTTGTGGCACGGACCACAGCGCCATGCGCACGTGGCCGTTCTGTCAGTCATCGACACGTTTGAATTTCTGACTTCTAATCTAATAAAATTTCTCCGACTTTTACACTGATAATAATGGTAATGCAAAACCGATACTACCGCGAATGTAATATTACGAACAATATTCATAAACGCCAAATAAATGGTATTACAAAATGTCTTTTCCAGTACGCATTCACTTCTTTTTCGCAGTAATAAAAATAGTTTGGTACTATTAGGCATTCTGTAGCACCATTTATTTGGAATTTATGAATACTGTTCATAATATTATATTCACATTAGTATAATTTTTGCATTAGCATTCTTATAAACGTAAAAGTCGAAGAAATTTTACGAGATCAGAAGTCAGAAATTCAAACGAGTCGATGACTGACAGAACGACCACGTGCGCGTGGCTCTCAGTGGCGCTTTGGTCACGTCACGGAACCTCGCATCATAGATGGAGATGCCGCTTTTCGTAGTGGCTCTCGGGTGGCAGGAGTGCGGTTGACAACTATTCTGATCGACGGTGTACGAGTACCAACTGTTATTGAACATATAAAATGTAACTTTTTTATGAATTACACAAATTATGTACAATTTATAATAAAAGCACGTTATACTTATTTTTATTCGAATAATTAATAAAGATAGGAGAAATGATACATGAAATAAGCATTCAATCAGTATTATACCAGAGTTTCATTTTTTATAGCACGTTTTCCTTCAAACAAATTGAAGGTAATTTTCCTGGTCTAATCTTAAGATTTTCTATATCATATTGAAGTAAATGTTTCTGTTGCATTTGATTGTGAAGAATACTTTCAAGCATTTCTATATCATTTTTATATTCAAGTTCTAATTGTACCATGTTTTCCTATAATAAAAGCATTATTAAACATTACTCAATAATTACATTAAAATAATATAAAGTGCAAATAAAATAATACTTACTTTCGAAATTGGAACTTGTTTCAAGAGTTTTTTGAGCTTAAATTTTTCTTTCTCTAACACAGTCAAAAAACTTAATTTTTCAGTGTTGTTGAGAATCAAATTTTCTAAAACTTTTAGTCCTTTATTACAATTACGTTTTACATCTAAAATAAACACAATGTGAATAAATGTTTGCGAAAATAATGTTTTAAAGTTCTAAATCTATTTAATTTACCTTTTATTTCTTTTGCAAAATTTTTCATAATGCTGCGCACATCAGTTTTAGTGTCATAGATCAATCTCTGTAAAACAGTCTCATAAAGATTGATTATAGAGACTCTGCGGCCAAATTTTTGTATTGTTTTCTCTTTAATTTCATCTTGTAGTTTCTTATTCTGACTTTCCATGTATTTTAAATCTTTTTTTATTCTCTTTAGGTGTATTTCACTTTTTCTGCAATAAATATGGAAACATTTATTCATGAAAATTATTTTTCAGTATCTCTAACTTACTTGCGTCTGTCTTCCAAATCATGAGTTTCTTGTTGAAGTTCTCCTATTCGGGTATATAGATCTGATAATTCCTTTTTATTAAAAATTACACAGTCTTGAATTTCTGTGGTGCATTCGGAATCTGATAAGTGTTGCAATTGATGAATCTTTAATACAACTGTTACATCAATGTTGTTCAGTTTTCTTTGTTTTTCTAACTATCAAGAATAATTATTTCAGTAAGTTAATTTGTAAATTGCTAAGTAAATAATCTTAAAGTACCATGAAAGTTTCTAAATTTTCCCGATTGGTCCTTAGGTTGTTTTCAATAACTCTCAAACTTTTTGTATCAGTTTCCAATTCCTTGTGCAACAACTCTATTTCTCTTTGCAATTCCTTAATTTGGAATTCTTGTGCATATCGTTTGTCTCTCATGGAGAATGCCATCTCATATGATTCTTTGTCACATCCTGGTGGACATATATTCTCATCAAAAGGAATGTGTTCGGTTTCGGAATCTACTATACTCTCTGTTTCATCAGAACTAGTTTCAGATGATTGTGTAAGCGAATCCAATGAACCTAAAATTTTAATTGAATTATTAAAATCATGTTAGACAGAAAATGGCAGAAGAAAATATGTGATTAAGAAAACAGGAGGATATAACACCACTTCGTTCATGTGCGGCTGTGTATTTTTTTTTAAATACTTTCTGAAGGAAATTATTAAATTTGTTATCAGCTACTGCTTTTGCAAATTCAGCAGTAATTTCTTTAATTCTTGTTTGTAGTTTTCGAATGTCATCTTCTTGTGTGGTAATTTTGATATTTGTAGTTTCCATCTGTTAAAATTATATCATGTATTTGTAACTGATATCAATTAATTGTTAAATTGTTATTTGTATGATAATAATAACTTTTAACATCACCGTAGCACGTTCATTTAATGTTTGCTGAACTTTTTCTTCCAATGTGTGTTCTGCTACTTCACATTCTCTCAAAACAATAAATTCTTCGTACAAAGTTAGCAAATGTAAATTCATATAAGTGCTCTGATATATAACATCAAGTCTAAGGTCTTCTAATTCATCTAACTCTTTCTCTAATTGTTTGTAACTGTTATCGATATATTTTAAAATACAATCCTGCTCATATATTTTTCGCCACATACGAGATCGCTTCATATCGCGCTCCCACGAAGTTTGAATAGAATCGCTTACGATTAAATTTCGCATTACGTCACTTTGCATGTGTAAATGATCCTTTATTTTTATTTTTGAAGAGGAAACAAGAGTGGAGAGACTGTCTATATGTTCTTTAAAGTAAATTTTATCGTCACACAATAGTACTTCATATTCTAAATCAAAAGAATCTACTGTTTGATCCACAATCAGTGACTGTCTTTGCCGTTTTACTTGCTCTACCCTTTCTGACATCGATGTATATTTTTCGAGCTGGAATGGATACTATTATTATAGAAAACTTGTATTCTGTTTATTATACGAAATTATATCTTTGACTGACCTGTAGATGGTATTCTGGAAATTCAATTTCAAAATTTAATTTAGGTAGAAGTGGTAAGGGTTTTATACTTTTTAATGGAATTTCTTTATGAATGCCTTTAAGAATTTCTACCAATTTAACAATTTCTTTCTGCAATCTTTGCTTTTCTGTTCTAACTGCTTTTAATTTTGTATTGAAATCCTCCCGTAATTGATGAAGCTGTAGGAAAATAATTGTTTTTTTATACTTCTATCACTACAATGAATCTTACGTTATATATACCTTGTTTCTACATTGTAAAAGTTGTTCATATTTTGAAATAGCTGTTTCTTTCTTTTTAGTCAAGTTAAATCCTGTACCCATTTTCAAATTACATTCTCCAAGAGTTTTTTTTGTTTCTTTGAGAAAAGCTGCATCATCTGCACGACTCTTTGCTAAATTTGGTTTTTTAGTGTGTAATATTTGCCACTGAAAACAATCCACTTTTGCAGAAATGTATTACTTCATTTGTAATTTCTTCCTGTTACAAATTACTTACTTCTTTTTTTCGTTGAATTAATTTTCGTTTCTTTTCTTTGTATTTTGATAACATCTGATTGATTTGTAATCCTATTCCAGATGATAAATCACTATAATTTTCCACCAAAAAACTCTCCAAATATTCCATTTCTTCTTCTCCTTCTTCTTCTTCTTGTTCTTGTTCTTCCTCCCTTTCTTGTTCTTCCATTTCTTCTTGCGTTTCTGCATATTCAAATAATAATATACAAAAGAAAAAAAAAATAACTAAATAATTTTCCACATTGAAAGTAAATTTACAAAATGTTAATAACAATAAGAGTGTACAATGGTGTTTTATTCTGAATAAGCTATTCTTCAATTTTTATAGTCATTCCATTTCTTGTGAAGTAATGTAGAGTTACAAGATTTTACAAGAATCTAAATAAAAAGTAAAATACCTACCTGTTTTATGAAGACTTTCTAGCGTTTTCATTACGTGTATATTCTTCGAAATACTGTCAGTATTTAGTTTCAATTCTCGTAAAGAAGACACTGCTCTATTCTCATTTCTGTTTTGTAACTACATGTTAGTAAATATAATTTTATAAAAGTGATTGATTAAAAAAAAAATGTTACTTACAATATACCACAAACGGCAAAAGGCAAGCACGTAATAGGTGTAACGAAATGATCCTTAAGTTTCTGTAATTCTAATGTACTTTTCTCTATATCAAATGCCAACTTTTCCTGTATTAAGGCCGCCTGCACATTTAGTTGATGTTTCAAATCATCCACAATTCTGGGATCCAATTCAAAATGTGATATCTGTTGTGCTGGCGGAAGACTTTTATTCCTAATTTAGCAAAAAAAATTATAGTTATAAACGTGTTTTACATAACTTAGACAGTATATTTTCATATGTTTAAAAAATGGTTCAACCTATTAGTAATTTTAACGTATTCCTCTGCCAAAGTGTGCACAATTCGAAGAACTTCCCTTTTCTTCTTTTCTGCAGCTGACATTACTCGATTTTGTTCCATTCGTGTAATTACTTCTTCTAAACTTGGATAGTCAGCATCTTCAATATCTTCAACATTCGCAGGCTACATGTAAAATATGATTTGAATTATTTTATTATATACTAATCATTTTGGAGTTATTAGTGGGGAAATTGACTTGCCAAAGGGGATGGGTGTTGTGGTTTTGGTATTTCAATATTCTCATGAGGTGAATCATCATTAATCTCAAAAGAAAATATATTTCCATCATGACCACATGTTAGCAACATTTTCTTATCATAACTTAATGACATTTTTGATATTTGTCCATTATAATAATCATGTATTGGTAGAATCCAGTGATCTGAAAAATCTAATGGATCTTTCTCTTTTACTTTACAAATATAAATTTCTCCATACTGTGTTCCCAAAAATAAGTACTTTCTGTTTTTGCTGTAAAAGAAATTCATATTACTTTTTTCCATATTTTTTTCCTCTTAAAATAATTTTATATTTTCGTACAAGAAAAGGCAGCAGTGAATTTCTGTATCTTTTGCGTTTTCCATTAATCTACTCCTAACTGGCTTATTATTTTTTATTTTCCCAGACAATGGTCGGGGATATTCATAAATATATCCCATGTCGAAGCCAGCCATGAACAACCATATATCTCCATTGGTATTATACTGTACTACTAAAACTCTATTTGGGATTTCTGGAATATAAATGTCTGGAAGAACTACATTTTCGTCATCAATATCCACTGAAATATTAAATTCCGATAATTAATTTTTAATTCTAGTGTTACTACGACTCATATAAAATTAAAAATACAGTTATTACAAAGGAAGGCTTCTTCATCAATTATAATATGAGGATTTTCTGCTTTTAGTTGTTCTATTTCTTTCTTTTTCTCTTTAATTTTTTCCTTCCTTTCTTGTTCATACTGCTTTTTCACAATTTCTCTCTGTATTGAAGACTTTACTGACTCAAATTTAAATGTCACAGGTTTACACTTAGCAAGCTCATAAGAAGTAGTTGTGTATGATTGAGGTACTGTAGGTAATTGTACTTCTACACAGTCTCCTTCCAAACATCCAATCAGCAAAGTTGCTTCCTACACAAATAAAATGAAAATAATTGTTCCTGTTACATCCCATTCAAGTGAAATTACTTGCATTTACTTCTTTTGGATTCCAAGTCATACAAGTAACAGATGATGGAACTCTCACATAACCGATAGGTATGATTTTCGGATAAGTATTGGTAGATTGAATACTAAATGTAAAAATAGTAGCATCTTCACTACCTGTGACAAGTAAACTACAACAAATTGTACTTGTTAGTAACGTTACAAGTATTTAAATTTGTGTATAACATACCTATGGGAGATATTCAAAGACATTACAGTTATTGGCATTGTATGTGGTTTTAAAACTTGAATCAATCTTGTATAATTTCCTTTAATATTACTTTCCTTATTCGCTGCCTGTATTGTTATTGTAATCATTCGAATAATACCACTTTCAAAGGCACATACAAGTGTTGAACCTGTTCCTTCAATCTAAGCAATTTTATGAAATTATGCCTTTCTTACTTATTTAATTACATGATAGTTACCTCACATGGAAGCCAAATCACTTGACTTCCTATGTCATCAAATGTATAAACAACAATTAATTTCTTTTCAATGTAATTGTAAACATGTAAATGACCACTTCTGTCAAGTGTTGCTACAAAAGGTCCCCAGACTGCTGTATCCATATCAGTTACAGGACCAGCATGGCATATAAAAATTTTTTTCTGTGGCTGTTGCTTTTTACTGGTACACAGATCAAGTAGCCATAATCCTCCATTCCCATCCTACAAAAATTTTACAGTAAGCAATAGTTTTGCATTTTTAAGATACAATATGATTACCTGGGCATACCAGATTGTTTTTTCTGGATCATCTGGCTCCTGTTTTTTAATAGTCATAAGCATTGCATTTTTTTTAGAATGTTCATCTCCCTCTGTAATATGAAATTCATAAATTGGTTGAATTTCAAGAAAATGTTCTTCATCAGTAAGATCAGCATGATCTATTGTCTCATAGAACCAAAATCGTATCCATCCATCTGATCCTGTAGTATCAAAAGTTGTAATTCCATTCATTCTACATTATTTTCTCATTAATAAACATGTAGTCTAAATTATTACCAACTGATATAAGTTCCCCATTGATGAATTCAAATTGAGAAATATAGCCATCATGTGCCATTTGTTTATTTTTTCTACATGCTTCAAGTTTAATTAAACTTTCATCCCACAAAAGTATATTACCCCACTCACACCCTGAAATTACCTAAAACATAAACATATACTTTAAAAAGTTTTATCTTTTTGAAAAACAGAGTTCATATTTGCTTACAGTTTCATTTGGCATGGGATGAATTGCTATGATATCAGAGATCTCTGTATTTCCAAATTTCCCTGCTTCGCTTTTAAGTTTTAACCCAGTAAAAGTCTTTGACATTTTCCAAAATTTAATGTGACCTAATCCACTGGATGTTAATTGCCCAGGTATATATTTAGAGAAAGTAATATTATATACATCTTGAACATAAGATTTACATTGTAAAATAATTTTAGATTCTTTCCAGTTCCACAGAGAAATACAGTAGTCGGGTTCACCACCTTGCGATACCAGTAATAAACCATCAGGACTATAATCAATAAATAATCATATTCAAGCAAAATAAACTTTTTGTACTTCTTCGTTGTATATTTGTGTACCTATATGTCAAATGAAAGTAACGTTTAGTGGTGCCTCCTTTTAAAACAGTGACAATTTTCATAGTTGGCCAATTATAAATAATTATGGGAGGATCTGTTCCATTTTCACCAACAGCAATATGTTCAAAGACAGGATTTTTCTAATGAAAATTATAATATTCATGGAAATATTCTTGTATGAAATTTAATGTTTTAAATCCATTAATATTAGTTTAATAATATTAAATACATACACATATATGACCAATACCATTGCCCATGGAACCTATTCTGAATTGTACTTTATTTGCTACAACATCAAGAAAATGAATCAAATTGCCAGAAGCGAAAATGATAGTGTTCATATCAGCAACACAGAGATTGAAGTATTTTTGGCAATTGTATGCATAAGAATGACTGTGAAACATTAAGAAATTATATAAGAAATAAATGTAAATATTAAATGAAGGAAAAGCAGTAATTTATTATTAAGGATACAAAAGCTTCAAGATATTTTGTGATATGGTGCCGTTTGTTGATTTTCTAGCTACAGATGAATATTCAGCAGCGTATGCTGAATTGAGTTGAGGCATTTCTTCTATTTCAAAATTTTCTTTTTCTTTTTTATTTTCATATTCATACGATTCAGAATTTGTCTGCCAACTTGATCTATCTTCTTTCGAATCGTCAGTTTCAAATTCAACTTTACCACCATCAGCCATTTTGTTTCCGGTGATAAGCTTTGCAAACGTCAACAACAGCAGAAAAAGTCTTTAAAAAGTAAAGAACAAATTTGTTTTTTTTATCAAACATTCGATTTCGTTTAACTTAGAGCTTTTTTTTATTGGATTATTGAAATCAATCATTTACATACACAAACTGTCACATCAAGTTCCTAGATAATAGAGCGGCTGCATTTGTGATTTTGATAACTCGGGGGCGGCAACAAATGTCACTTGATTTAGTACACAGTTCTTGTTGACCAACGGCTGTCAAAAGTGCACAAATTTCAATTCTGGTTGACGCATTGAATCAGATCAATCATGGCAAGTAATTTAATTGAAGATGTTGAAATATATACATCTTTGTTATCATAATAATGAAATACATGAGTATTTTTCTTTCATGTCGAAGGTTATATAAAAAATTTTATAAAAATTGTTTAATTGTAATTTATTTAATGTACAGATCCGCTTCATTCTTATTCAGAACAGAGCTGGTAAAACTAGATTAGCAAAATGGTATATGAATTTTGACGATGATGAAAAGCAAAAGCTAATAGAAGAGGTACATGCAGTGGTAACTGTACGAGATGCTAAGCACACTAACTTTGTTGAGGTAAGTTATATATATTAATTTTAGTGATTTTATAATAATTATAATCTTTTCTCTTTTAGTTCCGTAACTTCAAGATTGTATATAGACGATATGCTGGTTTGTATTTCTGCATTTGTGTTGATGTGAACGATAATAATTTGTGCTACTTAGAAGCGATACATAATTTTGTTGAAGTGTTAAATGAGTATTTCCATAATGTATGCGAACTAGACTTGGTCTTTAATTTTTATAAGGTAATTTTTTAGTTTTTTTTGCACATATAATAATAATTCAGTTACATCTTGACAATAAAAATCTGTTACAGGTATATACAGTTGTAGATGAAATGTTCTTGGCAGGTGAAATAAGAGAGACAAGTCAAACAAAAGTACTCAAGCAACTTTTAATGTTGAACTCGTTAGAATAGAATTATTTAAAGTTATCTGATCATATTAATTGAACATATTATGAGAATATAAAAAGTAAATTACATTATGAATAATAAGCAATATCAGTTTATTGATTACCCTTCACTTTATTTTTTATCTTAAAAATTGTTTTTTAAAAATTAATAAATTTATCTTTTTGGACCGTTCATACGTTTTACAGTAAACTGTTTCAGTAGTTGAATTTTATTTTCCGTATTAATCGATTATTCGTTTCGATTAGTTGAAGTTTGATAATCGATTAATCGGAATCTCGGGTTATCAAATTCCACAATATATGTGAATTTTATTGATGCGTGTAAAGGAGTTGCGTATATAGGCGTAGAGTTTATTTTTTAATATAAATATCTATCCATTTAATCAAGAGTAAAAACTGCAGTAGTTCCGAAAATCAGAATTTTTTCCGTTGAAACTCTATAAAAATGAGCGACCACTGGTTCAATATATAAGATCACTGACTTGTGGTTTGAACCAGATTGGACATGTTTGTGTAATTTAACCAGTATTTAAAATTTCAAAGGAGGGATGGAGTCAAAGTAGGTGTTTAGAATAACGGTCATATTAATCTTAGAAGTTTCTGAAGTGTATTTTTATAATTTACGTGATGAGAAAGGAGGAATAACCTCATCAAAGGAATGATGATACACAGAAGCTTTCTTCTACAATGGGTCTTGGTGGTGATATTCACAATCACTATCATTTACCTGAAATTGAAGCTAAATTTCCTGGAGGATCACTACAGACTATTGCGTACGCGTTATTATAGAGGATATACTTTTATTATTTTGTGGTATCAAGTGCTTCATCCTTTTAATATTTCATTCTGTTAAAGGTGATGGAATAACATAGGTATCCTATCGTACTTCCAGAGAATGTCATCACTCAGGAGCAAAAAAATATTCTAGCCAGTCTTGAAATTAAAGAGAGATCTCACAAATCGTCTGCCTTTGATGATCTTGTTATTATCTACAACAGAGTACCCAAAACAGCATCAACCAGCTTTGTAGGTTTGGTGTATGACCTATGCAAACAAAATAAATATCATGTTTTGCACATTAATGTTACCAATAACATGCATACTCTTACACTTCCTAATCAGGTAATGACACATGTTTCATAAAATGTTTTGAAATAATAATTTCTTTTAGTAAAGTATTAAATGATTATAGATTCAATTTGCGAATAATGTAACTGAATGGAGTGCGAAGAAGCCAGCATTTTATCATGGTCATGTTGCATTTTTAAATTTTGAAAAGTAAGTAATTAAAGATATTCATTATAATAAATTTATATCCTCTTTTTTGCTTTAAATTAAGTTTATATTTACAGATTTGGAATAAAACAAACACCTTTGTATATAAACTTGTTGCGCAAACCATTGGATAGGTTTGTTTCTTATTATTATTTTTTGAGATATGGAGATAATTTCAGACCACATTTAATTAGAAAAAAGCATGGTGATACTAAGGTCAGTATCTGCTATTTTAGAGATATTCAGACTGGATAACTCGGGTTCATTTTCCTGCCAATTATGTAATTTTCCATTTTTAACACAGTTTTCACTTTTGTAGTCATCTGACATTGTCCTACTCAACTTTCCAATTTATTTTATGCAGAAATAAGGATAGTATCAAAAAGGAAGAAGTAACCTTGAGCGGTCTGGCTGAATATCTTTACATTAATTGCAAAACATCCTTTACATGTACAGAACATTCAATTTTTTATATCTTCAGACTTTTGATGAATGTATTGAAGCTGGTCAGCCAGATTGTGATCCTGATAATATGTGGTTACAAATACCTTTTTTGTGTGGTCATGATCCTGCTTGTTGGTAAGATTTAATAATGTATCACAGTTATTATCATACAACGAGTATTTAAATCTTATTACTTAACAGGGAAATTGGAAATAGTTGGGCATTAGAAGAGGCAAAAAGAAATTTACAAAAACATTATCTCCTTGTAGGAGTAACAGAGGAACTAACAGAATTTGTCGAAATTTTGCAACTCGTGCTTCCACGATTTTTTAAAGGAGCCTACAATTCTTTTTTACACAGTAAGAATATAAAAAATTCAAATATTAAATTTGCAAAATATTAATGTTCTATCGAATTACAGATAACAAATCACATTTGCGACAAACTACGCAAAAAATTAATCCGCGTCCTGAGACTGTAGACAAAATTCACAAGTCTGTTGTTTGGAAAATGGAGAATGAGTTATATAATTTTGCTTTAACACATTTTCATGCAGTAAAAAAACGTCTCATAAACGCTACACCTCAAGATGCAAACCAGCGGTTTGTATATGAAAAAATACGTCCAAAATAAATTTACTTTCTTAAATAAGCACAGTTTTCCAGAACATGTTTGTATAAAATTGTATAAAATTAAATTTTACTAATAATTGACAAGATTTTTAAATAACAAAATAATATATTGTGTGTTTTGTCATTATTTTTGGCAAATTTAAAGTTTATCAGTAGGTTTTAAAGCAAACATATAAACTGGATATAATCCACGTGGAAATTTATGTTGTTGCTCTTCCTTGATGATGACCAAATTAGATTCCTTGAATATACGGCAAAGTTCAGAAAGGGGCCTTGTCACAGAAGAATCCTTTGTGTCGATTTCCAAGTGTTTAGAACTGGTCACATTTTCCTTGATTACTATTAACCCATTAGTTTTTAAACTTGACCTATAAAAATTACATTGAATAGCAATGATTTGTTCACTCTTTATGGACAATTGCAAGTACTTACGAGCATTTATTTAAAAACTCTATTAAATCATCCTCTTTTAAGTGACCTAAAACCCATTGACACCAGATGACATCATACTTCTTGGAAGGAAAACAAAAGTTTTGCAGACCTTGAAATGTGAATGTCCTCAATTAACCAAATGTCCTTTTAATGATTAATAGACCAATGGAATATTACCAATAGGATAATAGTTGCCAATTCTTGCAGAATAGGGTTTCAAACATGTTTTAGCCACCTCCAGGAACTTTGAATTTTGCTCCACTAAATCAACATTTTTAAAGTGATTTAGTAACAAATTTTTAGTTATCCTCCCAATGCCTGCACCACAATCCAATGCAAATGTTTTTGATGGAGGATTTTTTAACTAAAATTAATTAAGGCACTATTAATGAAATATTTAAATATTAGACGTTCTTAAAGTACGTACCTCAAATAGTGCCTTCAAAAACACTGTAGAACCTTTTATGTCAGTCTGAGAAATAAATCCAAAACCGCCAAGCATTCCATCTACTGTTGGTGGAATGTCTTCCCAGTACTTGGCAGCTGCAGTATAAAATTCATTTTGTTCTATTATACTTTCTTCCTTTTCCATTTTTAATAATAATAATTTCTACAGCCTGTTAAATTAGGAAATTCATTGGTAAGAAGTTGAAACATTGACAGGCAATGTGTTACATTCATTTCACAAGTACCAACATAGAAACTTCTTTATAAAAGTATTTCAACAATTTTTATGTCTAACAAAGTAAACATCATTGTAAGTTAAACTGCAGTGCGTATTGCTCTGTAGTCAAAAGTATACAAAACAATTCTCTATAGTCTCATGTCCTGTTGTCAATACAATTCAGACGAAGGGGACATGTTTTATAATCGATGTTTAAGATACTATCGATTATAAAATATCGATATACTTTTGCTACGCTCAGTCGATACAATGAATCGATTATCGCATGTACGAGCTCCCTTGAACATAGATTTACAATTAACAAAATTAATGTACGCAAAGAATAATAATCGAATCAGGATATGAAAACTGATATACAAGATTTCGTAGGAAAAGTTACGCAGCACATAATTAATATACGTAGCATGAATAAATCGCGGCTACTCACTCATCGGTTTGGTTATGATAAAATCGATGCTAGTCGTTAGTGAGTAGTTCCGCTCGAATCATGGCAGAAGTACGGCTTTATGATTCAACGATTTGTCGATTGTGTGCAGCGGATAATGGAAATGGAGAATTGCTCTACATGGGAGACACCGATGATCAGGATTTGAGTTCCATGGTCAATCGGTACTTGCCGCTCAAGGTACGAGCCTCTGAAACTCCAGACTCTAACTTGACTTCCTACTTTGAGCACAAATACTACACGAATCAAATATCTGATGTTTCCTTCTAAAATTTTTTACATTGTCATTTTACCTTGTTTGCTAAAAACGAACACTTGTTATAACACTGACAAACTGCCTCGTAATTTCTTGAAGAATCTGTTACTCGACAGAATATCTGTTTATAATAATATATATTTCGAAATACACTTGTAATATAACATCGAATTTGTTTATATCGCAATACATTAATTGTGATAATTTCATTGAACCAATTTTATGTTTCCACACTAAATTCTTGTTTGAAATAAAAATCCTGTTCTGAGGTACGCAACGTTTCAGATTTTTATGACGACACTTCTATATCAAAAATTATTAATAAGTAAAAAGAGCTTCCCCTCGAGGTTAAAACAGTACAAACAATGTTCGTTTGTTGATGTAGGGTATAAATTTTCTTATGGCACGATTATTTTATTTAAGATCCGAGATGATGGCAAGTTACCACGAACAATTTGCCCTGGTTGTAACATACAACTGGAGGCAACGATACAGTTTTTTGAATTGCTCATGGATGGTCAAAGAAAAATTCGTGAGATGTGGAAGCATCAGGTAGAACAACAACGTAAGGCTGAACGTGAACGTCTTCGTGCTGAGAAAGATAATACAGATGTTCTTGCAGACACGACTGAATTAGATAACATATCACAATATAATGAGGAAGATCAATTTGAGCAACAAATTATAATAAAAAGTAATATTTTGTAATTAATGTATTACTTATACCTTAAAGAATGATTGTTAATTGTTCTTTCATTTGACAGTAATGCCAGATGGCTCTATGTATGCTGCAGAGCATGAAATGAGTCTGCAAATGGAAGGCCTAAGTAAACCAAAGCGAAAGAGAGGACGTCCACCAAAAATCCATACAGAAAACATACCTATGGTTAGTAAATGTGCTAGTTTTGTTTAATATGTAGTGTTATAAGAATTAAGTTTTAGGATGTAACAAAAAGAGATATAACAGAAGGTGGAAGTCTAGAAGATGAAGATAAACAAGAAGAAGAAATAAATGAAATAGATGGTGATCGAAGACGTCGCAGGAAACGTAAGGTACCCAAAAGGTAAGTTTTACAAACAAAACAAATTTCTTGCACTTACCATTGTTTGTATAATAGAATATTAAATAATTTAGATATATGGAAGCGGTCCAAGGCAAAGAATTAGAAAGAATATACAAGGAAGAAGGTGTAATTGATGAAGAAGATGACGATGAACCTGAGAATTTTGAAGATTCTGAGGAACAGTTGAATGTGTCCGCTCCTGATGGTCAGGAAGGTAACAAATAATTAAACACTCAGGTAAATAAAAAAATATTTCCTTATTAATTGTTCATACATTTTAGAAATAATTGGCCATTTAGAATCCGAAGAGGGAAAAGATTTAGGAGAGCTAGTAATAGTAAATCGAGGGAGAGGTCGTGGTCGACCAAAGCTACGCCGAAAAAAAAATAAATTTACATGTCAGTTATGTGGTCGAGGTTTTCTACAGCGCAGTAGATATATTATACACAAGTATGGTCGGAAATACATTTAAATTTTAGTTTAAGTGATTTTAATAAAAGTATGTAACTAATTTTTTATAATTAGGAGTTTCCACAAAGGAATAAAATATGAGTGTGAAGAATGTAAAAAATTATTTACAAGTAAGGAAAACTTGGCATTCCATAAAAAAACAATACATCATTCTGATGACAGTATGAATCAGACTTTTGAAGATAATGTACAAGTTGCAACCCCTGAACCAAAACAACCATCATGTGGAGAAGATCATAGTGTTGCTAATGTTCTTGAACAGGCTTTGACAGAGGAACAACATACAAATAAATTTTCAAACGGTTCCGACGATTCTCAGAAAATGTTTACATGTGAACAATGCGATAAATTATTTGAATCAAAACAAAGTTACGAATTGCATTTGAGAACAGTGCACGAGAGTGATAAGTTATTTATTTGTACTATCTGTACTAAGAGTTTCCCCCAAGAAACGGTGTTGAAAACTCATATGTCGATACACGAGGTAAATAAACAAGAGGTATTACTTATTAACTTTCTATATTATACACATGCCAGTAAGTAAAAACAATAATTAATGAATTTTTTTAAGAAAAATAAATTGGAAAAAGAATATCCCTGTGATATTTGTGGAAAGGTTCTCAATCATCCTAGTTCTGTAGTATATCATAAAGAAGCAGAACACAATAATGGTCGACGATTTGTTTGTAATAAATGCGGGAAAAGTTTTAAACACAAGCAACTATTGCAACGTCATCAACTTGTACATTCGGATGATCGACCTTATATTTGCAAATCCTGTAATGCTAGTTTTAAAACAAAAGCAAATCTAATTAACCATCAATCTACACATACTGGTGAAAAGAAATATTTTTGTGAAATTTGTGGACAACAGTTTGCACATAAAACTAGTCTTACATTACATTACAGGTAATTATATTAACTAAGAAAAATAGAAAAATTTCATGAATATATTAACAAACAAATAACTTTTTGTTCAGGTGGCATACCGGTCACAAACCATATACGTGCAATGTATGTCATAAAAGTTTTTCACAAAATGGAAATCTGCAAGAGCATATGCGGATACATACAGGGGAAAAACCTTACTGTTGCGATTACTGTGGAAGAAAGTTTACTACATCGTCTCAATTTAAACTTCATGTTAAGCGACATACTGGCGAGCGCCCTTGGAAATGTGAATTCTGTGCAAAATGCTTTTTGCATAAAGATACTTGGAAATGTCATGTTCGCAGACATAAAGGGGAGCGACCATTTCAATGTGCTCATTGTAATCGTGGTTTTACGGAACAGTGGGCATTAAAAAAACATCTTCGTCTTCATACCGGTATTTTTTTTGCTACTGGTTCTTTTTCTATGCATCAAACGGAAATAATCCTTTATATTTTTTTTTCCTAGGTGAAAAGCCTTATTCTTGTGACATTTGTGGAAAGGCATTTGCGGATTGTTCAAATTTAACAAAACATAAGAAAGTAAGTGTTCAAAATTTACGCATATATTGTATTGATTAAATTTAATATCATGGAATTATTATCAAGCTATTTTTAGGTACACAGAGAAAGCAAAGTTCCTGGAATAGGTGAAATAGAAGGATCTCCAATTGGGGAAGTGTGGCAAATTTTACCAAGTTCTCAGGAATCTGATGAACATTCGTTATCAGATCAAATGGCTCAAGTTATTACCACCGATGACACATCTGGGGATGGTATCCAACAAATTATTTACGTGTCTTATCAAGATCCAGATGACCCTAATCAGTCTCGAACTTTACATTTTGGTAAGTACAGGAACTTAATTTTCTGAACATTTTATCGACCATTTAACACGAATAATATCTATTCTATGCATAATTTAGTCGATGCTGGAATGATGAGAAACAAAGAAGAAAAGTCCAGCACGAGCCAACCATTACCACATTTAAATGTTGAGAATGATGGAATACTTTCGAGTTCTACTGGAAATAACCACACAAATGAACGAATAAATGTGGAACTTTCAGAATCGGATCTTCAACTTCAGGTAACAATAGATAAAGTATTAAATGTTTCGATGAAAAATAATTTTACATTTATAGATTACAGATGAAGAAGGCAATCCGATTCCTCTTTCAATTCAAGATGCCCGGCAGCTTTTATCTCAGAGTCAGTTTGTTAATCAACTTAATAATGGTCAAGAAATTAGAGTTCATCCTGGTGTAATCACTGATGAACTAACAGCGCCATTAAGTGTACATGTTAATCAAAATTCTGATATGAAAGACGTCAATATATCCAATGCAGAGGAAACAAAAATAAAGAACATTTCTACTGTACAAACAGATGCAGAAGCAATCGTAAAAGCATTAGAAGTAAGCAATATTTAAACAAATATATTTGAAATAATTTTTTTAGTAGCGATGTACGAGTATTATAGAAGATGGAAAAAATATAGTGCAGTCGTAAACTAGACAAAATGTTAGACACATGTTTTGAGTATCGAAACAACTGATAACACAAAAGATCAAGAAAACAAGGACTTTATTATTATTTTTACACCCACAATAGATTGAAAGTTTGGGGTACATAAGGTTCGAGTTTGTAAAATGAGTTAAAAGTATTTAGTTAATATACGCTCATAAATCAACAAGAGTATAGATTTATGACTTTGATTGTGTTTCGGTCTACATAATGACTTTCTTTAATTAAATATTTTTAGGAGTACTTCAAACGCCTTTTATGAAAATATGAACAGAAAAACTAACAAAACAATTCCATATACAGTAGTGTCCGGTTAGTGGTCGCGGTGTCATCCCCACTATGCATTTCTTTCAGACTATTTAACAAATAGTATTTCATTCTGTCACTCCTTCTCAATATGTCTTGCTGTCGTTTTCGTCATACCCAGTAGCGAGCGAGCCGGAGAGAGATAAGATCGGGTAATTCCGAGAACACATATCTGCCTCGATAATTGCCGCGATTAGGTCCGAAGTCTGCGACTACTAACCGGGCACTACTCTAATTGATTATAACCTTCAGTTTATATATTGAATAGAATAAATAGCAAAAACTTTTTTTCTAACGTTATCAATTTGCAGCTTGATATTAACTAAATGAACATATATAAGTAGTTTGATTAATACATATTTTTTTATCATTTTTATCATTTTTATCTTAAAATTTTAATGCGTATACATAATGCAATTGAAAAATAAGGTAATAGTGCGTTCATTTTATTTAAGCATTTTTATTAAAATGATATAATTGAATTTCTATTACAGGATGAAAATACCGATGAAAACGCAGTCGCAACGATTAATCAAATCGACGAATCGGAGCAGCCAGGGATCAATGAAAATGAACAGGCAATCGAATTCACAACACAGGATGGTCAAAAAGTTCGTTTAGTTACTTCGTATCACGTTGATCCAATGCAACTTGCCTCCGAGTACCTGACTATTGTATAATATTTGAAAATCGTATATATACATAACTCGTTTTGCTCGATTTTGTATGTTTAATTTTCGTAAACATATTTTTTGTTATATTAGATTAAGTTTTATTTTATTTTGTTTTTGAGCAAGAAATTAATTCTGAAGAAAAACAATTCAATTCAAAAAATTGTGGAATATGAATGCTAATTAATAAATTAATCAATGCGCTTAGAATTATATGTAAAATTGTAACAATTAATAAAGTCATAAAACGTTCATTGCTTCTAATTTTGATTATGAATATATTAAGAAGGAATGTTAAGTGTTTATGAATAAAGTTGTCTAATTTTTAAACACTTTTACACAACTTTATTTATTAAAACATTTAAATTACATCCATTGATATCTGAAAAACCAGCGTCTTTACAAAGTTGATACAATTGATTTAAATGTTTTTCGTTTTTGATGGCATGATCTCCTTTCAACAACTCTGTTGTTAAGCACGAACCAATTATGTCCTTATAACCAATCAGTTTTGTTCCAACTTCAAATGTATCCACCCATAGAATATTTTTCAAGTGTAGATTTACCTACACATTTAAGCCAGTATTATATTATACTTATAGAAGTCATTAAACATATACAAGAAATAGTTTACCATTCCAATTAAATAAGATCTTTCATCAACATTTTCTTCAAACCACTGATATACAGCACCCCTAGCACAATAATTCCAAACGTATTCTTCGTCATATGGAGCAATGCCAACCAAAAATACTTCCACAACTTGTGTCGGATATTTTACAAACTCTTCTGGCATATGTAATAATTTGAATGCCTAATGTAAAAGAAAACTACATTAATAATATGTTATATCATATTTAATACTATATAAAGTATATTTGGATACGCACGTTTACTTTTTTCAAAATAACTCCGTTATCAATACATTTTACATTTACGAATTTTGGGGTACCAATTTTCTCATCTTTCTCAACGTGCAAGATTAGTACTCTCTTAAAACTGTCTACTGGTTCTTCCAAACCACATATATTTCCAACATTTACTAGTTCACATCTTTTCCTATATAAAAAAAAATAAATACAAAAATTATATAGAAATTAAATAACTACATAAGACTGAAAGCATGAATGTTATATTTTAAGTTAATTAATGCTTAAGTATTTATTACTAAATTAACCTGTTTTCTATATGTGAATAAAATTCTTGCAGTTTCATGAAAAATTGCATAAATTCTGTGCTAGACAATTCTATTTCTTCCAATGTATCAGATTTGATATAAGACATGATTCTGGCAGAAATATGTGTAACATTATGTATGTGAATTACCCTAAATTTCACTTTGTCATTTCTAGAATAATAAATAAAATGTTTAATATGTTTTCAATAATTAACTTGTATAATATTCTTTTAAAACTTTTAACTTACATTTGAATATTTAGAATTGGTGCATCAATATTAGAAATTATTCTATGTCTCAATGTACAAAAATCTTTTGTTTGACAGAATCCCCACATTTTTATGTTATCACAAATAGGATGGTTTCCTTTCGTTTTCTCTAAAGTGGCTGTTATATGCTAAAATATATATTTAAATTAATGCTCGTATTATATAAGCAAATTTGTATATACACTAATTCTCTTATTATGCATATAAATACCTCAATGTAATTCAACATGTTTTGAGAAATTACAACATTCATACGTTGCATTATTTTTATTATGCTTAAAAACTGTATATCATTGGTTTCATCTGCCATAATAGTTACTTTGCAGTTGCATTTTTCCTTAAATATTTTAATTGTTAATTGTATATTATTGATTTACAATACATTTTATTTAATTACGAACAAAATATACCATTTGCAAGCTATCTATCAGCATTGAAAATCGAAAATTAAATTGAGTTTTGGAATGTAAAGAAATTGAATGATGTATTAACCAAGATACATTCGTAATACTCATTTCTGATAAAACTTCATCTGTGCATATTAAAATTGGGTAGGAACCATATACACAAGCATCCCAGCAATGTTTGATGCCTATATTAAAGAATATAATTTAGTAATCATCCTATTAGGATTCAAATTTGTTAGTTTTTGTTTATTCATGTACCTTGTAAATGAATAAAATTCATATTTTCATGAGCTAATAGAGTTTCTTTGGACGTTTTCAAAAATTCGTTTAATTCTTCAGCCTCTTCTCTGTGTGTGCAAATTATTGCAATTCTTGATTTAGAGTATTCATCAACTACTAAATCTGTGATACATTTAAACATGTTAGCCAACCTTTTTTCTAATAATTTCTGCTTTTATCGAGTTGAATTTGAAGTATTTGAGATTTACCTAGAATCTTTTTATTTTTACTCTTAGAGTTCATTATATACATCTTTGGATGTATAGACTTGAAAATTGCAGCTTCTATAAAGGACGCTATGCATATGTATGGACTACTCATTAAAACAGAAGCAATCCTTTTCAGTTGTGTTGTCCAATGTTTAGCAGTTAGTATGATTTGTAATACAATGTCTTTATTTTTTAATTCTCTATTACGAATAATTTGATGTTTTTTAAACAATATACTGATCTACAAAAAAAAAATAGTTTCATAATATTTTCATAATCAAGAAAGGAAAGTAATGTTAATAAGAAATGTAAACATTTACAGAGTCAAAATACTTATCCAAGATAGTGTCAGCATCATCCAAAATTAAATATCGAAGATGGTTAAAAATTAATAATTTTCTGTTTTGGTTCACAAAACGCACTAAAAATCTTGGTGTAGAAATTAAAATTTGACATCCATTATACATTTCAGCCTGAAAGTTTGTCACCTAAATGTAGTGTTTTTTTATATTAAAGATGTTGCCTTAAAAGTTTGCTCACCACTAAGGACCTCTCTGACTTTCCATTGAATGCAGCGACAGATTTTATGGTCCTATAACTTTGTAAAAATTCTGTACATAAGGAGTGAACTTCTAATACTTCAGACGAGTTAGAACACAATATCAAAGCGGATGGTTCCATTCCTCCGGGAAGCTGTTACATGAGATGAAATTTTTATTGCATTATGCTGTATTAGTATAAATAGGTTTATAAAGTAATTTTTTTATACATTATCTAAAATAATTTATTATAAGCAGAATTTTAAAATTACTAAATTCATGATTAAAATAAAAGGACTTTGAATTTATATAAAAGAGAACATGCATGAAATTTTACATTTATAAATACTGTTGTTTGTTAGCATTAAGTTAATACATGTATCTTAGTTACTCTGTATAGTAACTATATTGTATATTGTATAGGTACTGTGTAGATTTTAATTTTCATGTAAGGAAAGAACTATTATGAACTAAATCAATTAAGTAATCAATCATATTACATTTGGGTTTGTAGCCAAAAGTCCACAAATAGCAAATACATATCCAAATGTTTTTCCAGATTTGGCTGCTCCTATTGCTATTACATCTACACCTTTTTTTATAGCAGGCCAAATGCATGACTGAATTTTTCTTGGCCTAGACGAATGTATCAATGATTTCCAAACCTGAAAATTATAATGTACATTGCATTTTTTCCCAAATTTATAATACTTCTATTACTTATTCATACTTCATGTATTCCAACAGGAAATCTTGCATCTAAAATGGTGGTCAAGCATTCATATTTTACTCCTCCATAGATTAATATTTTTTCTATTTCCTTTTCTAGTTCATTATTTGTGTGCTTTTCTCTTTGAATTTTGTTTATTCTTCTAATATATCTGTTAAGTAAACTGATTAATAAATTAAAAAAGAATTCATCAGTCATATTTTTAAACAAACCTGCTTTTTGGTTTTGGAGATCCTTTGTTGATGTCAGATGTTTTTGAAATATTTATATAAAATGCAGTTTTATCATTAACTATTTCTTTCTCTATTTCTGTGTAGTTCTTGGAACATTTTAGAAATTTCAATAAGTCTATGTAAAAATTAAAGATTATGTATTACAAATTAATAACATAGTTGTGTATTAATGAAGTAACAGGAAAAATTTTAATTTACCTCCGTGTAAATTAATAGCATAATTATTGAGAAATAAAGCTTCACTTAAACTTATTATAGAGTTTTCAAAATTAAGATAAAAATCTCCATAACGTCTGCCATGTTCATCAGATACTGAGTGATCAAAATAAATTACACTAGATGCTGATATTAATTTCTTTGTATATTGAATTGCTAACTCGCTCCATTCCTCTGAAATTCTTTGAAAGATATACAAAATTACCAGGACTAATTTTGAATGCGTTCATAAATGAAAATTAATCATTAGATTTTAATGTAATCATACAGAACTGTATTATCTTGTTGCAGTGATGACTCATAGTTTGCAACAACAGGTAAAATATTACATATACCAACTGTAGAACTTAAGTATTTTTCACAAATTAAATCATTGGAACATATAAGAAAATCATCTCTTTTCAACATAACACAAGTACCAAAATCAGTTAAAATAACAGTGTAAATCCTTTTTGAGTCATTTGAAATATTGCAAATATGTCCCCGACACAACCAAGCAGGAAGCTCAATGGCATCGCCCAATCTATCATATACTACAATCATCTAAGAAAATGAATAAAAAAATAAAATATATTATATCCTTTATTTCAGTTCTAAGACTTATAATTAAATTATAAGTAAAATTTTCATGTATAAAGTTTCTATAATCTTACATCTCCTATTTTCGGTTCTGTGTGCTTTGTATCTGTATCAAACATTCCCCTTTTCATTGCCAATAATAATTTCCTACTAATAAAATTTAGTTTTTCCTCATAATCTGTAATCTCACAAATTCTTATGAAATATGGTGTTAAGACATTTGTTACTCTAACTGGTGCTGCAGTAGGGGGTAGAATAGTATCTACAATGACGTATAACAAAGTTTGTTAAAACAAATGATTATAAAAAAATTAATTATAATTTGTATAGAAATCGAAACACATGTTAATAATAAAGTTTCAAAGAAAATTTAACCTATAACATCAAAATTTTCACCCTGCATCCTGCTCGCGTTGGCATAAGTATAAATAATACTTAACAAGATGAATGTGTTACTCCATTGTTTTCAAAAAGTTCAAAAGTATTCAATCAGTAACTAATGAATATATAATTCTTTACAATCCAGTATATTTTCTGTATTTCATATTTATTAATCTATAATAACCGAAAGAAAATTATAATTAAAATAATGGTAAATATTCTTCTATTTTTCAAGAACGAATAAATATTTAACACTGTAACATATTTCTGTTATATGCGTATATTCTTTGATATTCATCGGTTTATGTCAAACTGAATACAGTAAAGTACGATGAGCGCAGCTTGTCAACAAACATCGTGGGGGTAAGGAGCTTGAAGCGTTGGTTTCAAAATATCAAGCCGTAATATAGAAATTAATTGTAAAAAATATGTCTACAGTGCGTTCTCTCTCACGTTCAATTCTCGAAATGTGTTTTTAACAATTTAATTAAAATAACCCGTTTTGATGAGCATAGTTATCGAGCTATCACTTTATTGTTCCTTCAAGAGGTTCTGTTTATGTTTTTGAAATATTCGTTTACATTGAGCCCATGTTGTTCGTTTATTTAACGTTTCCAAAATATAAATCGGTGCTGAAAAATCTGTAAAATATAATGGTGAGAGTATACGTATAAATATAAATTGATAATTCAAATTAAATAGTAAAGTACTTTCATTACAAAGTATGTCTCTTAAAGACAGTCAAACTGAATAATGTAGAAAATTAATTTTATGTACAGCTTTAATATTTTTACATTTATTTATTTTTTTATAAAATATTGAAAAAGTAACTGCAGTGTATTTTTATATAATTAATTTATATTGTGTTTGGTATTACTTATAAATCATGTTATTAATGAATTTGTAATTTTATGTGCAATAGACATACGATCAAACATACTGACAGATGCTCATTTGTGAAATAAATTCATAAATCTAATTACATTTGTAAAGTAAATAAACTGGTTTAGTTAATAAAAAGACACAATGTCGACTTCAAAATCAAAAGGATATCTATTTTTGGCTTCTTCTCTTTGCGATGGTTTGGAGGATAACAATATAAAGTAAGAATTAAAACATTATATTGTTAATTATGGTTATTATAAATAATAATGTTACAGTTGTACATTTGAATTATTAATGTATACATATTTTATGTAATAATTTAACTTTTCAACTTAAATTTTTTTTAATAGGCAAGTGACAACTTTGCTTTTAAATAAAGAAGCAAATCCTAATACATTAATTCCTACATATGGAGTAACTCCATTTCATTTAGTAATAGGTAACGATTCTGAAGCTTTTGCAGAAGAAGTAACTAAATTATTTTTACGTCATGGAGGAGATCCAAACGTTAGGTAATTAAATTTAATTTAATATAGTAACAAGAAAAAAGGAATATAAAAAATTGATTTAACAATTATGTTGATATGATAGATCAATGGATGGATTAACTCCAGTTCATGTAGCAGCAGCGTGGGGCAGAGTTACAGTGCTAGAGTTACTTTTAGCAAATGGTGGGGACCCTCTTTGTTTGGATGATGAAGGTCGTAGTCCCTTTCATTATGCATTCGACGGAAAATATTATAAAGCAATTGTGGTGCTTGGCAAATATTGTGAAAATGTCATTAAAGAAGAAAGAGCAACTAAACACAAAATGATTTTTGGTATGATAAAAATATTTCTAATTATACATATTTATAAATGTATACTAAAATTTTTGTTTATATTTCTTTATAGATAAATTATTGATTAACAGTGGAGATATAGTAGCAGAATACGTTGCACCACAAATACTTGATATGAACAAAGAACATATATTAAATGAAAACAAATTTATGCAGAATGAGGATGGAAGGTTATCTGCAATAAAAAATAAACAGCCTTTTGATTTCAGTGATAATAGTTTAAATAGGGATAACTTATTGGACATAAATGTAGTGGAGCTTCGAATTCGTGCGGAAATAGATAAGGAAAAATGCCTAGTTAATGAAATTATTAATCAACTCTCAAATTCTTTGAAGTCTAACGCTAAAGATAAGGAGCACAACAGCGAATGTGAACAAAGTAAAGAAAGTCAATATGATACAAGCCCATCATCTGTATGCGATAACAGTACAGTTTATGATATAAAGGATAAATTTTTATTAAAAACTAAAATAAGAAAACGCACTGTTACCCCGAAATATAGACGTAAAATTTTAATGCAGAATAATAATACTAACATTTCGATAATATCTACATACGACCCAAATGACTCTATTATAAGCAAATCGCCAAATCTTTTAATAGGAAAATCTGTAGAGGAAAGACAGAGATACACATCTCCAAAAGTATTAAATACAGAATCAAAATTTAAAGCTTTCACACCATGTATGACGAGAAACAAGTCGTTTCGATCAGAAGAATTTGATTTAGGAAAGGGAGCTGCAAGATCTACTCCCAGAAAAAAAAGACGATTTTATAGACAATACTCATCTCTTAGAAAACTTAAGAAAAATAATCAATTAACATCTTCAGAAAATACAAGTCCAGATTCAGCAAATTCTTTGTCACCAGATCAAAATCATTTGGGAAAATCATATTATAGATTTAATAAAAATCTGGCAGTGAAATTACATGAAAACAAATATGATGACGATGTACCAGTAAATTTAAGTTTTAATGAAAATGAGGATTATACTGAAAACTGTACATCAACGGATGGTTTAATGGCAGGACTTAATGATAATTTAAAAAATCTAGATATAGCAAAAGCAGACTCTTCAAGAGAAAGTAAAGAAGACTTAAAAAAAGGAAACTATGTTATGCAAGAAAAATTTTTAGAAGAATTAAAGACTAGTGATATCTCAAATACTTTTAAAGAAAATTTTAACATTCTCCTTTCAAGGTAATTTTATTGTGATTATGACTACTTTTAATGTTATACTTTTAACACGTTCACTGTGGAGCCTATTTCGGCAGATTTCCGTTCACACCGGGCTGTGCCGATTTTCATTTGATTGTCACCCATCGGTGACCGACTCGGCGTAAACGAAAAGTCCTATGTTGGTCACCGGTGACCAACACGGCGGTGAATGTGTTCATAATGCACAACATGAATTTAGTTTATCTTGCACAGTTATATGTTAGTGTGTGTTACATTTTCATTAATTTTTTATCAAATTTATGTAATACTAAAATTTGTATTTAAATTTACACAATTTAAACACTGTGCAATTTTTTATATATATCGCTATTTTTCATTTAATGTTATTTGAAACATAATGTATATATTTTCAACTTATCAATATTTTCTTAAGTTGGTATTTGAAACTTAAATATCTATTTATTCAAATAGTTTGAAGTCCGAATCATACATAAGTGTGCAAGAAGATTATAAGTATGAAGATCCAGACGAAGGTATAGCCTTCCTAGAACGCAGAATTTATACACTACCACCATGGTAAGATAATGTAAACTATTATATATTCTTATCAATACTGATTATAGCCAATAGCACTCATGAACATTACTTTGTATCTGCAGCCAGCCAGAAGGAATCCATGTTTCTCTTAATAAAATGTGTAAGATTAATATTATTTATTAATATTGATGTTATTTAATTTTAATATACAAGTTTTGTAGTAAGTTTTTATCAATTTTTTTCAGGGCCCCCATCACTAAATTTGTCACTAAATACACATCTCACAAATGAAGCACTACGAAAAAAGTTAATTAACCTAGGTGATAATCCAGGACCAATAACTAGTACGACAAGGCAGGTGTATTTGAAAAGGCTCATTAATTTAGAAAATGGAACAAAAGGTAAAAGCGAAAGAAATGTAAGCAATCTCCAGTCACTTACAATCAGTGATAAGACAACTGCTTTTGAAATAAAGTCCTGTACGCCTGAACTGAAATCTTCTCTTGTATATGGAGACTGGGTAAATCACTTAGGCAGATATAAAATTATTGAAAAAAATATTTTTAAAGAATTTTCTGTAGTGGATCCTTCTAGAAAATGGAGAGAAGGAATAAACAAGGCTTCTTTTAATTATCTACTTTTAGATCCACGTATAACTAAAGATTTACCCTCTCGTGCAGAAAATTTGACAATGTCCACAATTTGGTCTACATTCCTTTCTGCCATATTTTATGTGGGCAAGGGTACCCGTAATAGACCATATTCTCACCTTAAAGATGCTTTTGAAGCGTGGGTTTCAAACCAGAGTCCTGACAGTACAAAAATCCAGCACATCCTAAGCGTTTGGAATGATGGATATGGAGTAATTTGTCTCCATGTCTTTCAAAATGTCATTCCAGTTGAAGCTTACACACGTGAAGCTGCTATCATCGATACTTTAGGAGTACAAAAATTGAAGAATTGCAAACGTGGAGATTATTATGGCATAGCAGCAACATGGAATATTGAAGAAAAACGTAACTTTGGAAGGTACCTATTGTATCAAATAATGCAAATTTTTTTATACGAAGGAGAACGACATATATTTCCACAAAATTTATAGAGTCAATACTGAATTTTTATATCAGACCAAAGTTTATGTATATACTAGTGAATGACTAATATATGTATATAAATATATATAAGTATTTATGCACATGTGTTTTAGCAGTGCTAATAATAAGTGCAATATTGTGAAAGCAAACAGATAAATAAAGGACTGCAATAATTTATTAAAATAACTTATTTATTTTTAATTATAGAATTATTTTATTAAACCTTTCTATGGAGCTGTACAGATTATAAATAGGGTCTATCTGGCACAACGCCTCTTGATCTTCGGTCACTGTTTCTGGGATACCATCTATGCTTCGTAGTATATGTCATTTTAGAGAGCTCTTTAATAACCATGTCCTGTTTCTTATACTTAAAAACTTCTGCAATTTCTTTTTCACCAATACATAGAAAAGAATTTGATGGGAATTCTTCCTCTTCTGGTATTGGTAGTGAAAATTCATAAGGAAATTCCGATTCTGGATGCCAACAAACAATCATATCTTTACTCATTGCCATAGTAGTCTCTGGAGGCAATTTGCCAGAACTCAAATATCGCCTGCTGAACGCATTTAAAGTTCGTGCAGCACGTAATGCAATATTCATCTGTGTAAAGATTAACATTGATTAACATAATTTAATAATAAAAAGTCATTCCTGAATAAAAACATAACCTCATGATCTTATACAAATATGTACATATAAGCATTTACAATGTATATATTCGTACTTTAAGTATGTTCTTGATATTTGCAAAAATGTTTTAATAACAATACAATGAAAGATAATAATATAACTACAGTCGGAATAATAGCTGTTGTTATACTGGCTTTTTGACAATATAGAACAATGATGGCCAACTGGAGCGCAGCCCCTCTACGGCTTACCCACACTCTGCAACCATTCCTCAGCCTGACAATGAGTACGATATCGAGAATGTCGGAATGTACGATTTCTTAAGTAACGACACGTAATAAGAACAATTATTTTTTATATATGACATCAGTCATATCCAGAGATTACATCTCTACTTTGATATGCATCATTTGTTATATAGAAACTCAGCGGACATCATGTACACTCACTTATTTGAGTCTGCTTGATAATTAAAAGGTTAATTACAATCTCTATCGGTCCCTATCGATCTCTATCGTCCTCTATCGCTAATACCTCGGTCTCTGTCGTTCCCTACCAGTTTCTACCGTTCTCCATCAATATCGGCGGTCATTTTATGAACTCTATCTGTCTCTATTGAGCCCTTTCCCTCGTATTTCGATCTGTATCGATCCCTATTGCTAATATTTCGGTCCCTATCGTTCTGTACAGTTCTCTGTCCATGTCTAGCGGTATCCATGGCACGTATTTCGGTTTCTATCGTTCCCAAACAGTTTCTATCGCTCATATTTCGATCTCCATCGGTCTCTATCGCTAATATTTCGGTGTTTGTTGTTTGCTATCGGTCTCTATCAATTGATTTTGGTCTCTATCGATCGATCTTGGCCCCTATCGTCCTATGTTGTCCTCTAACGGTCTTTATTGACCTCTGTGGCTAATATTTCGGTCCCTATCGATCTCTATCGATATTTACGGGATCAGGTATTTCTAAAAATGAATTTTTGCATTGAGGTACTCCGAAAGATTAACCATTCTAAATACAGGTACTTCTATATAAATAAATTTTTGCATTATACAGAAAATAACGGCGTAAGCGGTGTAAATGCACCGTCGAACATTTATCAACCCCACTCCTGCCACCCGAAAGACGGCATTTCTATCTATGATGCGAGGTTCTGTGGTTGCAGAACACAGCGCCACTGAGCGCCAGGCGCACGTGGTCATTCTGTCAGTCATCGACTCGTTTGAATTTCTGACTTCTGATTTAACAAAATTTCTTTAACTTTTACGCTTATAATAATGCTAATGCAAAAATGATATTATCGCGAATATAATATTATAAACAATATTCATAAACTCCAAATAAATATTGCTACAGAATGACTTTTGTAGCACGTATTCGTTTTTTTACCACAATAATAAAAACAGTTTGGTTCATGTAATTTGTTCATTCAAAAGTCATACGTATTGTATTTTGGGTGCAATAATTCGAAGAAACATGTTCTATTAACATATTTACAACTGAGATCGTACTGCACAATTTCAGTACATTTCTAGTTAAATTTATCAGAAATATTGATCGATATACTTATAGATTGTTGAATGTTGTAAAACAATAGTTTAATTTTACCCTTTATCAAAAAAAGAACGTTCATATTCTAATATATTTTAACTCATAGAGTGTTGTCATGGTTACCGTGTCAATTTTGGTAGAACAAAGCATCAGAGCACATGTGTGTAACACTTTGTAATAAAAAAAGAACATTGAATGCAAATTTCACATTACTTAACTTTGAAAAAGTTTACACAAAAGTTTGATATTTTCAACACATATCTACATTATTGTTACATGTTAATAGTTATGATAAATGAGTGGAAAGAAAAAACATACTAATTAAGAAACGTTTCCTACAGTAATTAAGAGTTTTGTAATAAAGTCATAAAATGGATATAATGGACACATCTGCATTAAATGTTCTCAATCCAGACGACAAATTGATGAAGAAATTTCAAAGAACACTTCATGAACATTTATCACGTGTTGATAATAGACTTTCAGAAGAAATATTTGAACTTGTAAGAAATTTATAATATACAACACATAAGAGTTTTAAACACCTTATATGTAATCAAGAAGCTATAGCTTGCTTCTTTTATATTATAAAGGATGTATTGGAAATCATAGTACAACTGAAAAGAAGATAGCTCCTTATATAGGAGTGAGTTAAAAAAGTAGACAAACATTGTTTTGTTGAAAACTTCATTTTCGAGAATATTGAATTTTTATATTTATTGGATACACATAGACTTAACAATAAGTTTATGTTTATATACAATAACATGATTTAATATTAGTCAGAGTAATACAAGTTTTTATATATTTATTTTGTTAAGTTACAAATCACTAAAAATTTTGTTCTTGTTGATGTATATAAATTGTTGCTTGACAAAGTGAAGAATTAATAATGTGCTCCTATAATAAAAATAATTCTCAATTGAAAGATAATATGGTATATAAATACGAATTTATTATTAGTTAAGTTCACACTTACTGTGAAAAATAGTCAAATTTAATTTTCTCGAAAATCAAACCACCTCTGAAAAAGTCAGATTGCATTTTCTACTTGCTTTTGCATGATTCATCACCTGCTTCTCAGTTGGACTATGATTTTCAATACATTGTGTATAAAATGGTAATTTTTGTTATATTTTATATGTAAAACACTAATCTAATACATAGATACTATACATTTGTTTAATTGCATATTTTTAGGAAATATCAATAAAAAAAACTGAACATGAGTTAGAAGTAGAAGCTATGCAGTTGTACCATATACAACAAGAAGTTGAACGTCAACAGACAACAATAAAACAATACTTAGAAGCACTGACAAAAATCACATTACTAAGAGAAAAGAAAAACAATAATGTAGAGGATGCTAAAGAAATTCTAAAAAAGAATCGTTCTAAATTAGAAGAAGAACAGAATAAAAAAGAAAAGCTTTCCCAAGAGCTGAAAAATTTGTTGGCTTTCTATAATTGCTTATCTAAATGGGAAAAAGATTTAAATGATTATTTAAAGATATCTAAACAAATGTCTTTACAAGATGCCAACAAAAAGAAGCTACTCATGAAGAAAAAACAGGAAAGAGATTTTATCTTATATAGATTGAAAGAAGAAGTGTGGAGAATTGAAGCAGAGATCGCATATTTGGATGAACAGTTACAAATTAAAGATAAAGAAAAAGAAGATGCTAATAGAATGATAATTGATGCAAATACAGATCTTGAAACATTGCATACAGAACAGAAAGACTTGCATGATACTTGGAAATCTGTTGTAGCTAATATTTCTAAAAGAAATTTTGTTCACAATCAGTTACGTTCTGAACGAGAGTAAGTATATTATGAAATCAAAGCTTTCAGTGCATATGTTTGTTGAATTTGGAAGTATAACTAATTAAAATTACTTTTACATATTTACTCTACATATTTCAGTAAATGAAATACTGATATAGATTTTGTTATCTAAATTGATTACCTATCTAAAGTAGTACTTATCTTTTAGAGAGGCATGTAAGTTGTACAATGTATTATTACTGGAAATACAAAAAGTCAAACGAGATACAGAGAAGGAAATGGAAATGAATGAACATCTATCATCTTTATCTTATCGCATAGAAAATGATGTTAGAACCACATCAAAAGTAGTATCATTGTATAATAAGAAAACTTCTGACATTGAACTACAGTTGCTAAACATTACAAAAGTCAACGAACAAGCTCAACATGATTATAATGTTATTTTTGGTGTATGTGTATCATATTACAATGCTTAAGTAAAATGTTATTTAATTAGTATTACTCCAAAATGGTAATTTTCAGAAATATCAAGATTCTTTATATGAAGAAGAACAAATAAATAAAAAATTTGAACTTATTTTTGAAAGAAAGAACAGTTTAGAAGACACAATATTTAAAAAACTGAAAGAAAAAGTTATATGTGATAAAACAGCACAGTATGTAAATGAATTGTTATTAAATACAAAAAATGCTGTATTGGAACATGAAATCTCACTTGCACGTGTAGAAAATATTTATGGAAACAGTCTCCTGGAACTAGAAAAGCTTACAAATGATATTGAGTACCAAAAAATAGAGTTACAAGATCTTTTACAAAAAAGTACAGAGAAAGAAAAACAAATAGATGAATTACAAAAGGAAATTAGAAAATACGAAGTTTCAATTGAAAGAAAACAAAGAAAACTTCTTGGGATAAATAAACTTATTGAAGAGGTTAGATATTTTTTTATTGTTATCATTCAATTTTTTAACAAATAATTAATTTTAGATTGTGCCAAGTATTGGTAGTGAAGACTTAAGTCCACAAGACATAAAAATTAAAAATATGGAAAAGAATATTCATGAACTTGAACAAAATATTCAAAAAGCACAACAATTTTGGATGCGACAACAAGGTTTCATGGTTTCATTAAGTCAGCAAAGAGAGTCACAGTTACGAGAATTAAATTTTCTTGGCAAAGAAATTATGATAATGGGGCAGAAAAATCTGAAATTGGAGTATGCACTAGAAGTGCTTACAAAAGAAGAAGCAAATGTTAATAAAAACATACTTTCTCTTGAACAAAAACTATCACGTATAAATGCAGACTTAGTGGTACAGAAGGATTTAAAGGAAGAATTAAAAGACAAAAATTGTATCATGAAAAATGAGTGCATCTTATCTTTTCAAGAACTCGAATTAGAGATAATAAAGTTACAAAATGATTTAAAAAATTTATGTAGTGAAAAACTCATGTTAAAGGAAGAATTGAAGTCTGCACAGCAAGAATGTTTGTCATGGAAAAAAAAGGTAATTAACATTACAATCATGCACTTGTTGAATCTTTCATGTACATTTTATGCAATAAGCATTTGTGAAATATTTCAGGTACAATTGATGCAAGATACAATTAAATCAGTAAAAGAAGAGCGCAGTGCTGGAGGCATAGCATCAATGAAAAACGAAATACATAAAATGGAAGTGAGACTTTCATATTTAAAAAGAATTCAAGAAAAGTTAATTCATGATATGGAACTTTGTGTAGTAAGGAGAGATATTATGGTTGATAAAGTTATCAGCCAATTTAAAAAAAATCCAAAAGAGAAACATAATGAAAAAATTGTAATGCATAAACGTTTATCTGATCAACGAGTAAAAATTAAGCAGTTCACAAAAGTACTATTTTATCCAAGCATTTATTGATTCATTCATTATCTTAAGATTATTAAATTGATACTTTTTGTAATCTATAGATTACAAAGCAAACTGGTAATACAGTCCAAGAAATCAACGAGCAAATAAAAAGTATTCAAAACAAACTCTTTAAATGTCAAGAGGTTTTAAAAAAATTAAAGGAGCATATTCCCAATATCGAAGACGAGATTGAACAATTGGAAATGTTAAAATACTATGTACGTTATTTACTACACTATATTTTTAACAAATGTTTTTAAAAATTTGTTTTTGTAAATTTTTAGAATCTGCATAGCTTGGTTCTTAAGCAACGAAAATCAAAACAATTATATGATATCAAGAATGGTATTTATAAAATGATACATAAAAATGAATCTGTAATTGAAGAAAGTTTACATACAGAGCATGTCTATCGGCAACACTTAAAGCATGTAATGGAAAAAGTTGATCATGATTTTCCAATGTTAAAAACCAGTATACAGAAAATACTACTGATCCTGCAAATCATTTAAAAAACTACGACACGTATAAGATAAGATAAAGGTATGATTTTTTTATATAATCATAGCATATACTTCATATGTATTTGAACAAATAGATTGTACATTCCTAAAGCCTTTTATGATTACTATGAAGAGTTACTTTATCAAATATCTTATATCTACTTAATAATATTATCAGTTTAGAATTTTCAAGTAGATAAGAATGTTTTCCTCTTATTTATGGAATCTATTTTTGTTATGTTTAGTGGTGCACTGTTTTCCGAATTAAGAACGAGTAAAAAATTAGTTTAAATAACGAGAATGGAACTGTAATACATGATATAGAAAAGACGTATTTATACATGATCAGTAAAGTGGTATTTAGCGTTAACGTACATGTAATAAACGTTCGCGTCAATTGTATCAAAATTAATCCGTATTCAGTTGTATTGCTGATAAGAAACGAATACTTTCAAGGAACGGTTTATCAGTAACTCCCCGAAAGCACTCTATTTCTTAAGCTACAATCGAACTTAAAACACGGAGATTTGGCTCGGGATGTAAAACACCTGTCCGATGTTTCGAATTTCATATAATTAACACGGTATGTAGTACAATGTTGAAATGTAATATTACAACAATAGCATTAAGTTACTGATGTTTTAATAATAAAATACTTCTGAGGTAATACAAAGACTTAACTTTATAAACGTATATATGAAAGTAAATAATTGAAAAAGTGTGTTAAACGAACAAATAATTTAATCATTATAATTTGTTGTTATGACAAAGGATAAACTTATGGATTTTGAGGATATGTTAATATTGCAATGATAATAATACTTTCTTGAAACTTAAGTAGAAAAGATATAAAATTTTGTCTTATACTCTCTAAACACCATATTTCAGAAATACTTGAATAAAATGATACTTTTGTCTAAAATTACATCTATTACAATTACTTCAGATTAAATTTAACTATTTTAAAATAACATTTATTTTTCATTAAAAGAAATTATTATGACAGTTCAAACCTTATGCTTAAGTATGTACTGACATTTATTTTTTTTTAGGTTTATTTTAGAGTAATTTCTGATCAAGATGAATCAGAAAGGTGTTGGAATTTCACAGCAGACTTTAGTTTCCAATACTGGAGATCCAACAGTTCCATCTAAAAAGTTGCCTCAATATATTGCTGGTTTGTCAGCCACTCTTGGAGCTCTGGCAGCTGGTCTGGTATTAGGATGGAGTTCTTCTGCGGGTCGTGATGGAATAGATCTACAAATTTTATATAATGTATCAATTTCTTCAGAAGAATTTTCATGGATTGGATCACTGTCTACTCTTGGTGCAGGAGCAATATGCATGCCTATTGGAATTCTTTGTGATTTAATAGGAAGAAAGTATGCAATGCTTTCGTTAGTGATACCTTTTACTGTAGGTTGGCTACTCATCATTTTTGCCAATTCTGTGCTCATGTTTTATCTTGGAAGATTTATCACTGGCCTCAGTGGTGGAGCCTTTTGTGTAACTGCACCAATGTACACAGCAGAGATTGCTGAAAATAGTATTCGTGGGCAACTTGGAACTTACTTTCAATTGCTTCTTACCATAGGCATTCTACTATCATATGTTTTAGGAATTTTTGTAGATATGCGAATACTCTCTATCATATCAGCAATTGTGCCACTTATATTTTTTGGAGTTTTTATGTTTATGCCAGAAACACCAACCTATTATTTGAAAAAAGGAAATGAAGATGCTGCTAGACAAAGTTTAATTAAACTACGTGGTAGTAAATATAATATAGAAAATGAATTACAGAGTCAGCAACAGGCACTGGAAGAAGATAGTAAAGATAAAGCACGGTTTATGACTGCGTTAAAATCCAAAGCAACCTTGAAAGGTGTTGTAATTGCTTATTGTCTTATGTTCTTTCAACAATTATGTGGTGTAAATGTTGTAATATTCTATTCTAGTACTATTTTTGAGAAGGCTGGTAGTCATTTAAATTCTAAATATTCTACTGCTATTGTAGGTGTAATGCAAGTAATAGCTGTCTTTGTCAGTACATTAATTGTAGACCGTTTAGGAAGAAGAATATTGTTATTGGTATCTATAGTATTTTTATTTTTAACAAGTTTTGTCCTTGCAGTTTACTTTTATCTTTCAGAAAATAACCAGTATGTTGATTCAATTAACTGGTTACCTCTTGTTTCAGTGTGCATATTTATTATCATGTTTAATCTTGGTTTTGGTCCTATTCCATGGTTAATGGTGGGTGAACTTTTTCAACGAGAAGTAAAAGGCTTAGTTGGTAGTAGTGCCTGTCTTTTCAACTGGTTAATGGCTTTCATTGTGACTAAATTTTATGATGACATGAGTAAAGCAATGAACGATAGTGGTACATTCTGGTTCTTTTCTGCAATTTCTGTTATTGGAATTATCTTTGTATACATGTTAGTTCCTGAAACAAAAGGTAAATCTTTGGAAGAAATTCAAAGAGAACTCAATAATTCATGATCACTAATTTTGATTTTTTCTTATTATTTATAAGACTGATTCTTGATGTATAACTACTTTAAATCAAATATTTTTTAAAGTTATTGCAATTAATTGCTTATTTTAAAACTGTTTATGTAAAAGCAAGATATACAACTGTACCACACTATGGGTAAAATAAAATTTTCTTTAATACATATTATATTATATGTTTAAGTTTTATATGTAAAATAAATGTAATTAAGATGTATATATTATTAATGAATAGTACATTCATTAATACAAATTAATATCAATTTTAATTTTCTATGATGTTTGTATCGTAAACACAAAGTATTTGTATATGCAATTCAAGGTAGTACAAACACTTATTGCTATATATTATTAATATATATCTTTCTTGCAAGATTACATAGTACATACATTATACTTTGTATTGTAACATAACAGAATACATTGAAAATAGTGAAACTCTACTTATGAATTGCAAAAAATATTTATTTACTACCTGATTGCAAATACATAATACAATTAAACTGAACAATATTGGCTATTGTACCTAAATAGACTACAGATATTATAAGAATATAATGTATTCATGTATCAAATATGTAAAACATAACATAGATAATACAAAATCAAAAATACATTTTCAAAACCTTTCTACATTATTTATTCTATTATTATTATTTTTTATTTATATTAAAACAGAAAAATCTAATTATTAACAAAATTAACTAAAAGTCGACAATGAATGAGAATAAGTTTGTTTTTGAATTTGATAGAATGTTGAAAAGAAAAAAATATGGAGGTCTAAAAGGGAAATGCATAATAATAATCTTAAGCATACAATCTTAACACTACTTTTTGTAATAGACCTATTTTTAAACATATATTTAGTCCAATATTAGTTTCTTAAGCTATATCATATTTGTAGCCAACTATATTCTTATGAACATTGGTGATAAAATTCAATCACTTTCAGTTTCAAGTAATAAATTAGTGTTCATTACTTTGTAAAACAGCCGAATGTAAATACTGGCGTAGACTAAAACGAACAGGTGTTACAGACAACTCATATCAAAATACAAATATTAAATGTATGTCACTAAATATACTGATATATGTGAATTTATATGTACAACAGTTGAGATGATAATGCGCGCCTAAGTAAAATTTTTATTGCTCTTTGTTTAGTTCTACTTGATCTCATATCACATCTTATCATATCCATTATTACACAATACCGAAGATATACAGGATGCCTCAGGCCGGATAGTACATGCAACCTGACAGGTGGCGATTCTACAAGCAAATATAAGCCGAAAAAAAGAAATACATTTTTTTCGTTTGTGGTTTCGTTTTCGAGAAAATTGGGTTTAAAAATTCGCCGAGTACATGTGCACTCGACTAAACATACTTGTATATAGACATAGGAATGCAGTCCTTAATCCATGGTTACGCACCACAAGGTGTCAAGAGCATCACAGGAGTGCTAACGGTCACCTATCGTACAATTAGCATGGATACATGGTCGTCGTAGCTGATCTGACGAGAACCGATGTTTTTTTTAAAAATCGTTTATTGCAATACCATGTACATTTACAAAAAAATATTGTGACTTACGTGCAAGTAAACAGAACAAAAATATATATAGTGGTATATACCCGGCTATACGTATGTCATGCTTTTCAACCCGGATATAAGGGACTCCCGTATTCCTACCATATGTCTCTCCTTACTCCGCCGAAGCCGGGCCACGAAGTCAAGTGGCTGGCGACGGCTTTTGAAAAATGTGATACACGTACGCAGAGTAAGCCATCCTATGATGGAAATAAACAATTTTTTGTTTTTCATTGTACGTTCATGAGAGAGGCAAGGTTGGGTAGATGCCGGCCCGACCATGGGTGAGTAGCGACACCTCCCCACCCGAGCTTTATCCCGGTAAACCGACCCACCTGTGTCGGTTTGGAGATGTGACAACATCTTGAGCGGGCAGCGAAACTTTGGTAAATCGTCCGCGAAAGTGCAACCAGTTGTACTTGAGGCCCAAGGCCCGAAAACTGGTACCACAGGGGTCGGTGTGCCCCGTGCCGTACCGACCATTGGCGTCGGATTCGTGGTGGTACATATGTGGTGACCCCATATCGCGGGGGAGAGTTGGGCGTGTTACTCGACGGGTGAGCAGCGGTCTCTGCTCGGGCACTAGCTTGCAGAGCTGGTAGAGGTTTAGAAAGACCTCGCTCCGACCATGGGTCGTCTCCTGAGCTGTCATCGGAGTCGAATTGGTAGTTCTTGTCTAGGCCCTATACTCGAACACGCTGATTGAGCGTAGCTCAATTTCTCGCCCATGGGGGCCGTGCGGTTAGACCCTAGGGGTACACGCTGCACGTAAAACCCGACACATCGTTGTACGTTCATGAGAACATTATTAATAAACAGATGAAGTTTTCCCAATTAAAATGAGTCCAAACACGATCTCATTCGAACTATGTATTTGTAATCAGAGACATTCCGACTACCGAATCTTACCTTATGCAAAATTTTAATAACACATGAACCGAATGGGATTGTGTTTGAACTCGTTTTCATTGGAAAAACCTCACCTATTCATTTGTAATATTTTCATCAATGTATTATAAAAAATGGAAAAATTTTATTTTTCGTTGTACGATGACTCATCTGTATCGTTAAAAAAACTGCTCGGCGGCGGACGATTGAAACCTCGCCGATGCTCTATCTCTATCCCTTCCAGAGTATGTATCGCTTCTTGAGCTACGCTCATAAATATTGTGCTTGAGAACGCGATGACAACTTACCCTACCCCGATTATAAGGAACTTTTCGGTCCAGAATGCTCTTCTTTATAACCGGATAACACTGTATAATACTTAAACTTAATGGCCTGTTTATTAGGCTTTTCTAAGTTGAACGAGAACCGATTTTTCCTAGGCGCAACTACCGTTGGCATGTTTAATAATCCGTTCTGTCGACGACACTGATGACACGAATCAAGAAATGTCGTGACATTGATGTTGTGAAATGTCATGAAATCTACTCATACAATTGATATCTCATGGAGAAAATTGAGTTTTCATGGCGTGGCATTAAATACAATGCTGCGCGAATGCATGAATTTAGGTACACATATACAAGATCAGACGATATCCGCAATATTACGAATAAAATAAGAGCTAAATCTAAATTGAAACATGCAGTATTTAATTATTTGAAAAAACATTCCTTATGAAGGTGAAAGTTGACGGTAGAGTCGTGACATTAGGATCGCATATCAAAATTTTTTCATGTGCGACACCGCTACCGCGACAGTCTGACAGTGGCATGAAAACCCGTTCACACGATTAAGGCCTTTATCAAGGTTATGATCGCTTCATGCGTATTCTCCATATGATTGTAACTGTAGCGTTACCTGGTGGCATTTTCAAGCATCATAAAAAGCTGAATGCGCGGGAAAATATTTATGGCGCCCTTGGTTGTTACTACAAAAGTTAATAAGAAGGAAATAATATAAGATAGAAAATGTCGAGTCCTATGAGATCATCGACGACAGATGGAAGTCCAAGAAGGACTCCCAGGAGACAAGCCCATGGTATGAGGTCTCCTTCTATACTTGGAACACCTCGTAAGTATTATGTTTTCAAAGGTTATTCTACATTTTCTGATTCTATATTATTATTACGTTAGAATTATTATTGCATTATAGTATACATATACGATAATATATCTTGTTGTAATAATGCAATATTTTAATTGTAATGCATTACATGTTAATTTTATAAATCTTGCATATAAGGGACCAGGGCTCGTAATGGCGTTGACAATAATGTAGAAACTCCATTACGATGGGGAACCAGTGGCTTGAGACAAAACGCTTCAGGTCATGGAAGTCGAGCTGCTACAATCGTTGCTTCTTCTGAACGTGAAAGTGCTACTGGATCTGGTGACCATCTTACAGACCATACTGGTCCAATTGCTGGTTCTGAAAGTGGTTTGCAACTGTCTTCACCAGTAAACTATGGTACTCCAAGCTCTTTGGGATCAATTCGTACTCCAAGGAGTGGAATCCGGGGTACTCCAATTCGACACAGACCTGATATTAATACAGATAGACGTTTGCGACAATTTGCATTGCAAGAGCCAGTAAGTGAATATTTTATACTAGGACTTGAGTAATTTTATGAACATGATACTATAAAATATTTCAGTCAAAAAGAGGATAACTTTTGTACTTTTTTAATTAATAATTTTTGTTTATAATGAATAAAAACAATAAAAATGTTTTCAGAAGCTTTTTCAAAAAGATTAAGAAAAAATCAGAAAATAATAAAAAAAATAATTTTAAAAAACAATTCTAAAGTATGTTGTAAAATCTTTTAAAAAATATCTATTTAGATTATCTAGCATCATATGATTTATATTTTAGAAAAAGTTAACATACAGTAAATAACATTATTCAGTATTAATATATTAATAACCACAGTGTCAACTGTTATACATGATATGGCGCATAGTAATACAATAGTTCCAATATAAATCATTATGAAATAGAGTATATAATTGCTCAATCTTGCATGTGTGATTTTACATTATTAATGTAATGTCAATGTTTCTCAGAACTTTGTCAAAATTGGTAATTATTTGATTGACTTCAATTTAAGGTGTCAAACAGTGATAACTAACTTTCAAAACAGTCAATATGTTAAATAGCATTGTTTTATGTATTAAAGTACTTTCCATAATAATTGTAATAATAGAAATGGATAATTTCATTTTGTTTTATAATAATAGATTCCAGAAATACCAAATGCTCCAGCAACATCAGAAAGTGATACAACAGGACCCCACTTAGTTGTTTGGGGAACAAATGTCATTATAAGTCAGTGCAAAGAACAATTCAAATTATTCTTTCAAAAATTCATTGATCCAGAAGCAGAAAATGATGAGTTACCAGAAAACATGAATCTATTAGATCCTTTGTATCTTCAGAAATTAGAGGAAATACATACTTTAGAAGAACCATATTTAAATGTGAATTGTGGTCATGTCAAGGCTTTTGATAATCATCTCTACCAACAATTGGTTTGTTATCCTCAAGAGGTGATACCAACATTAGACATGGCAGCAAATGAATTATTCTTTGAGAAATTCCCAGCAGCAGTTTTAGAACATCAAATTCAAGTGCGTCCCTTCAATGTAGCTAAAATTAAAACCATGAGAGAATTAAATCCTTCTGATGTGGATCAATTAATTACAATACCAGGAATGGTAATTAGAGTGTCAAGACTAATTCCACAAATGCGAGAAGCTTATTTTAAATGCAGTGTTTGTGCTTTTACAACTCTTGTTGAGATTGAGAAAGGAAAAACAAAAGAACCCACAGTTTGTGCACATTGTACGCACAAATATTCTTTTACTTTGGTACACAATATGAGCCATTTTTCTGATAAACAAATGATCAAATTACAAGAGGCTCCAGACGAGATGCCACAGGGTCAAACTCCGCATACTATTGTTTTGTTTGCACATAACAATTTAGTAGATGCTGTTATGCCTGGAGACAGGGTTTCTGTAACTGGAATTTATAGAGCAGCTACACATAAACCCAATTTTGAGCATAATTTGCAAGCTATTTACAAAACATATGTTGATGTGGTGCATTTCAGAAAACATGATTCTAAACGGTAAGAAAAAAGAAATAGTTTTAAGGTTTGTTGTTACTGATTGTTTATTTCGAATTTTTCATAGATTATACGATCAAGAAGATGGCAAAGAACACAATTTTACACCAGAGAGAATGGAAGTTTTAAAGACGTTGTCACAAAAAAAAGACATTTATGAACGATTATCAAGGCATATAGCCCCCAGCATTTATGCAAATAATGATGTGAAAAAAGGCATTGTATTACAGTTATTTGGTGGAACTAGAAAGAATTCTACGATATATGGGAAACATTTTCGACCTGACATTAATATTTTACTTTGTGGTGATCCTGGCACGAGTAAATCACAATTATTACAATATGTTTATAATTTGGTACCGCGATCTCAATACACTAGCGGAAAAGGTACAGTAAAACAAGACTACACATTGTTGAAGTTCAAATTTATGTTTAAATATTAATTTCTAATATATGTGACACAAAAACTTTGCAGGTTCTAGTGCAGTCGGTTTAACAGCTTATGTAACTAAAGATCCAGAAACTGGACAATTAATACTGCAAACAGGAGCGTTGGGACTTGCAGACAATGGAGTATGCTGCATTGACGAATTTGATAAAATGAATGAAAGTGCCAGATCAGTATTACATGAAGTAATGGAACAACAAACTTTGAGTATTGCTAAAGCTGGAATTATTTGTCAATTAAATGCTAGAACAAGTATACTTGCTGCTGCTAATCCATGCGAATCTCAGTGGAATAAAAATAAAACCGTATGTTATTCAACAAAATAGTTTCACTATAATTTTTTAGTAACATTTGTACATGTAGATATATATTTTTCTTGTAGGTCATAGAAAATGTGAAGTTACCTCATACTTTACTATCTCGTTTTGATTTAATTTTTTTAATGCTGGATCCACAAAATGATGCATATGATAGTAAACTTGCATTTCATATGGTGTCTTTGTACTATAAAACACCAGAGGAAGATGAAGATGAACAAATAAATAGAAGTATTGTTCGCGATTACATAGTTTTTGCAAAAGAGCATGTTCATCCGATTCTCAATGAAGAAAGTCAACAAAGATTAATACAAGCATATGTTGATATGAGGAGAGTTGGACGAGGACGTGGACAGATAACAGCATATCCTAGACAACTGGAATCTCTGATACGATTATCTGAAGCACATGCTAAAGTACGACTAAGTCCTATTGTAGAATTACAAGATGTGGAAGAAGCTTGGAGGTATGTAATGAAACTAATCATAATGTTATGTCCAATGAAACTACTGAATATTTAATTTTTTTCAATAGATTACACAGAGAAGCATTGAAGCAATCTGCGATTGATCCACTAAGTGGCAAAATAGATATAACTATTTTAACTACGGGTATTTCTTCAATAGCTAGAAAAAGGAAGAAGGAATTATGTGATGCACTTCAGAAACTCATTGAAAGCAAAGACAAAATTCACATACTTAATCAACAGAAAGTTTTTGCAGAAATACGGCAATCTTCGGAACTGGTTAGTAAAATTATACAATTGATTTTCAAATCATACTAATAATATTAATGAACAAATCTAAATAAATGTATTATTTATTAGATGATTACTAGAGACATGTTTGAAGACGCTTTAAGAGAGTTGCAAGATAATGGAGTAATAACAGTAATTGGAAGAAGCAGCATCCGCATTTCTTAATTGACTACATATGTAAATTTTGATTTTCATAATTAATATAATTCATTGAATAAAATGTTGATTATGATCAAATAACTTTTTTAATGAATGAAGTATTCTTTTACATATTTAATAATTTTGTAAAACATATTTTTGTACTACGTTTCTAATGTGAAATATATTATAATTTTTAACCCAATTTATGTAAATTAAAGATCCAACCTATCAAATTTTTTAGGTAAGATCCAACCTAAAAATTTTAAGACAAAATGTGTATTTTGGAATATTGAAAATGATCGGACTATCTGAAAAAAAATTTTCAAAATTTATATATTGACATTCACTTTCAAAACCAATTTACAATAACTGGTATAATGCTAATAGCATTTATCAAATAATTGCTACATTTTTTAGTAATAGTATAAAGTAAAGAGTGTATAGTGAAATAATTGAATATTAATGTTTCTATTAATATATACTTATAAAAACTCATTGTCATTTGAACGTGTTAATACATAATTAAATTCAGTATACATATTAATTTTGTATTCCAAATATATAAGTTTACTAAATTGAAAACATTTTAGAATATAAAAATGTGAACATATAGAATATACTGAAATATGTATGTAACTCGTAAATTAATCAATTTCGTCCAAATGTAATACTTTTATTATAGACATATGCATATAAAGGTAGGAAGCTTATACTTTTAACAATCAAAGTTTTAATTTTAGAAAAATATTCTCTAACATGTCTGTTATATCATACATTTTCAGTAATAATATATTTTGCCTGTTTTTACATGGAATATATTTCACCAAGTTTAAGTGTTACTGTAGTATATAAATAGTAGCATTCTCTTTTAGGAGTAATTTTTCAATTTTCATCAGAATTTTTAAAATAAAAAATAGTAACTAAATAATTAAAAAATCAGAAATTAAAACAGTAATTCACATGTCCTTTTTGACGAACTATTATAACACAATTTAATCTAAAAGTTTCTGTTTTAGAAACAGAAATTAAATTGAAAAACAAAATATTTTATAAATCATGAATTTTGTAACAGGATATTATTAGCATTAGTAATACTGAAAGGAGGGGGAATTCCTCACAAATACATGGCTGTAGTGTCTAGACTAAATACAGATTTTACAGTTTATAATTCGAATTTTCAGTTGATCATTTTTTAATATGTGCGTATACACTGTATTCTAAACATGTACAATTTCTTAAGAACATTTGTGTACAGATTTTTGTTAAGCTAATGCGCATTCGCAAATATCCCTTCTCAATCCATTCTACGGCATCTGTTATTTTAACCGTAATTTCACACTTTTCCAGTTCGTCATTCAAAATGATTCCTTTGACATTAAATACGTTTCTAGAATAACACTTATAAAGAGAACAGTATATTATATAAGAATTTGCTTAAAAGATTTTGTGTTCATAAAAACACTATTTTGATTCTTTAAGGGTAAATAAAGGCCTACAATCATAATTGAGGCCACAGATCGAGGTCAGGAGTGCTGCACTCAACGAAAGACTCTCTACTGCATTTTCCACCTCAAAACAAGGGATAATTATAGCAAATATTTGTTTATTTTAATTTTTATAAAGGCATAATTTTTTTCTTTTATCCCTGTTTCTTTCCTCTGATCTATTCTTCCTACCATTTTATGATCTTTTTCTACCTTACGTTTAACACTACTTATTTATCTCTCTTGCACCCGTTTCCTTTATGTTTTCTCTCTCTGTTTCACGATACTTCAACTCCTTCTCTGTCTCTCTTGATCTTTCCTGCTCTGTCGAATCGAACTAGCCTCCCTTCCTGCGAATTTACGTGGATATTTCTACTTGTGAACGGTTCCAACCTTCGGGATGCAGGCCATTAAGTGCGTTGTCGTCGGGGACGGGTGAGTATTTTCAAACTTACTATAATGTTCCCTCATATATTTGTTTTTTCCTATTTTCGATCCGTACTACTCGATCTAGAGGATCAAGGTAACTCTTGACGATTGGTTTTTCCTGATCAAGAACTATTTCAAAGCAGGCACCACACCCGTAATTCCCATGAATGCATTCTTTTTTACATTTTTTTTACTTGTCTCACGTCAAATAATCATAAAATTAATGATTCATTTGGAAAATATCAACTAATTGTAGATAATTTATCTTCTCGATCTTTCACTTTCGCTGTCTCTCTCCTTCCCCCTCCTCTCTTTTTCTTCTTATGCTTAACTTTATCATCAATTTTGATTTTTTCATTACCTTCAATTGATAAAGTAAACATTTTTTAATTGTGTTCAAGTTAATAATTAATTTTCTTTTAAAGTATAATACATGTCCGTATGGTTGATATAATCTTTTTTAATTGCTTAATTTCTACAGAGCAGTAGGTAAAACATGCCTCCTTATAAGCTACACTACCAATGCCTTTCCCGGAGAATACATTCCAACTGTATTTGACAATTATTCTGCAAATGTTATGGTGGATGGCAAACCTATAAATCTTGGTTTGTGGGATACGGCGGGCCAAGAAGATTATGACAGACTCAGACCATTGTCATATCCTCAGACAGATGTCTTTTTGATCTGCTTTTCACTGGTGAACCCAGCCAGTTTTGAAAATGTCCGTGCTAAGTGGTATCCAGAAGTGCGTCATCATTGTCCAGCTACACCAATTATTTTAGTAGGAACTAAACTTGATTTGCGCGAAGACAAGGAAACAATTGAACGATTAAAAGACAAAAAGCTAGCACCAATTACATATCCTCAGGCATGTATTTTCTTACTTTATTAATCAGATATGTTTATTCACACAAATATTTCATCTTATTATAATAACTTTATTTAAAATTTCTTTAGGGATTGGCAATGGCAAAAGAGATCGGTGCAGTGAAATATTTAGAATGTTCAGCTCTAACTCAAAAAGGATTGAAAACAGTATTTGATGAAGCAATCCGTGCAGTATTGTGTCCTGTTCTTCAAGTGAAACCAAAACGCAGATGTTTCCTTCTATAATATTAAATGTCCGACGACGGCGGAGCACGTGCAAATGTACTATCCCTCCTCCGATCGGACTCGATTGCAGCAGGACACCTAATTTCAATTAAAACCTTGTCGTACGGTCCATCTCTCTACAAGCATCTGCCATAAAAGCGCACAAATCAATTCGTATAATGCGTATGAAAAAGTAAATGGGAAAATATACGCAGTTTAAGTGTTTCGGACATTAGTTGAATGTTCTGAGCAGAGAAAGGAAGCCAAATGAAAATTGAACTGAATAATGTACAGTATACTAGAGTGTGTTATTAATATTAGTTATTACATATGAGTCGTATGGAAACAAGCATTGCTATGTACGTGCATTTGTGTACGCACTGGACACTAATCAATTTAATCTAAGAGGTAAACCATTTTATGCACTTTTGCATTGTATATTTTAGATAAAAAAGTTTATCCGTTTTTAAAAGTATTGGTATAGGAGGGGATTAACATAACAAAAATATTAACATAGAAAGTATTCAAATAACAATAATTTCTCTCTGATAAATTTATATTTTACAGCTAGTAATTTGATTTAAAGTTACTTAATCATAAATCTGTATTTTTCGCGGTAAATATACAGTTGCAAATCACATAAAATGACTTCCACCTTTAAATTGGTTGATATTACTATATACATACCATGGTATAGGATAGATAGCTAAGTAAGTTTTAGAGGTGAGCGATACAAGTGCGATTCTAATTCTCTGCCTCTTTGCTGCGTCTTCATGTTGCTGCAGTTTTGCTGTAATTAATACGCACAACATGTGTGAAGAAATAAAATACAAAACTTTAATGTCGGAGGTGGAGGAAATTAGTATGTGTGTGTGAATGTTTGAAAGAGTGCATATAAAGGCCAAGAGAGAAAGACAGAGGAAGGAATTATTCTATAGCAAATAATTGTACATAAATGGTAAAAGTTCAAACTGTATTCCTATTATTATCATTTTACATGTATAAGCTGCTGAATTTAAATCGAACGTTACTTGTTTTTTATATATATATTATAAATATATATAAAGTGGGGCTGGACCGAGATCTATTTCAATCGTCGCAGATCCACTGACCTGTGCAATCTATCCGGGGAACGGGGATTCAGTCCATAAAAATATCACAAATACTGTAACTAAATATGCTTTATTAAATGGGTGTTTATTAAATTTTTCTACTTATTCTTTATGCAGTTGTATCAAAAAACGTGTCAATCATTGCGGATATCTGTTCTGGGGTGTATTTTATGTATTTAGCTGGGTTTTTAGAAAACGATATTCCGCAATATTTGTAATGAAAGTTTGCATAAAGAGGAACAATGGCTTGATGGAGTTCTTTTCGCAATTCTTCTCGTAACCGAGCATCAGGTACAGAATAAGAGCGTTGGCACTTTGCGACTTCCTCCAATTCCCTTGTGAATCCCAAAAATTTCTCTTTCAATGCTTTTGCTCCAGGTTCTATGAAAACAATACAATGCTCATGAATTTTTTTGTTTATACATTTTCGTACTTGCTATGTAATTTACATGTAACACCATAATTGCTGCGACTGTGTCACATGACTTACACATTTTATAATAACTGCTTACTTTGTATTTTATTATAAAGGTTTTTAGATTCCAAATAATTCGTTACTGCAGATAGATGAGATTTTATGTATAAAATAAATAAAATTAAGAACAAAATAATATTTCATTTTACACTACAAAATACAGAAAAATATTAATACTTAAAAATACAAACCTGGTTCATCGAAAGGTTGTTCAAGATAGGTGCGCGCTTTTGCAAAAGTAGTCAGAACGTAATTAGCTTTATCGCGCAATATAAGGTCATGATACGTTTTTTCTGCACTAGGCTCTGCTAATAACAATAATTCCATTAAGGAACTACGTCGTAAAGCGTTTACAACATGATTGTGATTATTTAAACGGAACAGAGCCCGCAGTGCAACATCGGAATAAGCAGTATCACTTTTACTTACGAGTGCTAAATTCAATTGTGCTAATACTTTCTCTACAAAAGAAACAAATTATAGTAAAGACTTTCAGAGTTATTCAAGAGTATTTTAAATGAAAAGTAAAAAATAGTACTAACTAATATATGTGCCTAAAATAACCCTGCACGTGTTTTCTGTCTGTTTTACAGGAGTCGTACCCTCCATGTCGGTGCTACGTCTTAAAACAGCTCCTGCGGTATCCGCGTATTCTGCTAGTTGTTCTAGAAAAACTAGAACATTACTTGTATTTTCTGCTACAGTACCATCTTTTGGTAAAACTGAATTGGATTCATTTCTGACGCTTTCTGCAAAATCTTCCAATGCTTTTGCTCCCTAGATCATTGAATTGCATAGTATGAAATTTGAATAAAATTTGTGTTTAGAAATTTCATTGTATTATAACATACAGTTATGTTTAAAGTATTAAGCACAGAAGTGAATTTTGATCTGAGAGCATAATCACAGCCTTCAACAGTGCGCTCCAAGTCCGGCTTCAATTCTCCAAGATGTTTTAGAATAGGGAAAATCACTAGTACTGCTGAAAAATCACGTCTTATAATGCATCTTTTAGCACGAGTTGCTATACTTTCTCCATCATGAGCTACGAGATCCATAGCTTCACGTACAGTAGCTTCTAGAACTTGTGTTTGCAAAGTAGCTGGTAAAATCTTGGCAACTAATGATCGTTCTGCTTGCATTAGTTTATGAAGACCAACTGTTAACAACAAGTAATTCTCCATTTCTTGTTCATCTGGGGCTGTGTCTTCTACAGAATGCGCAGACAACTGTGGTGCTGGTTTTCTGGATGTAGTTAAAGACAACCCTAAACCAGTAGTCTGAGATGCTTTTAGTAACATTCTGCTGGCTTTTTTCTCAAGAGCATGTTGTAGTCTTCTAGAAGCTCTCCTTCCACTAGTTTCTTGACTTCCTAATGAATGTCTATTGCCAAATTTTGTTTTCTGTAAATTATAATAGCATTGTTATCAAGCTGCAAAAGATGAGGAACTGTATTATTGAGTATTTCTTACTGGTAAAGGACTTCCTGCATGCGTACTGCCACCACTGGCACTCCTCTGATGTTCTTTTAATAATTGTAAAGATCTTAAAACAATTGCAGAGCGTACAGACGCATAAATTTTTACATGTTTACGGTGTCCTCTTTCTTCTAACCAACCAGCAATTTTAAGTAAATCTCCTACAATGCTTTCTGGCAATTGACAAAGAGATTGTGGAGCATCTTCACCACTAGTGTCTTCATCTGATCCAATTAAGTCCAAAAGAACAATTGGAAGAATTGGTTTGCTTTGTCTAGTTAAAATGTCATGAAATTCTGCATATACAGCATCTAATCCAACAACAAATAAACTTGTTACATTTTCTAATTCTACAGAACTGGGGTTATTTTTTTGAAAATAACGTTGAGCATTGTAGAGACGATTCATTGCTTCCAAGAAACTATCTAATCCTCCAGACCCTCCTGGACCTGCTCTCACTGCTCCTTCTACTTCCTGACAGACCCCATAATATCCAATAGCATGATCTAAAGCATTTAATGTTCTTTCTATGTCTGTAAAGATAAATTAATTAATTACAATTGAATTATTAAGTGAATCTAATTAATACTTATCATTTATGTTATCATAAATGGTTTAAAATATATACTTTGTTGCTGTGCTTGAAGGTTTCCTGTTTCATTATATACAGGAAGAATAGTACGACGTAATGTAGCAAGACGTTGTTCCAAAGAAGATAGAATTCCCACAACACTATTAGTTAATTTTCTACTTCGTTCTTCTGCTTCTTTCAATGCCTCTAAAGAAGCAATCTCTGCCTCCAATTTACATTGTATTTCGAATCTTCGTTCAGAAGTATCTGCCCTTGTAGAATGCATCATTTTATCTGCAAGATGTACACTATGTACCCAACACTTTACAAATTAACGATGGTTTGACAAAAACTTCTTCCTCTAAAGTCACATTTATTACAATAGAATTATTATTAGTAACTGATACGTTAGAACTATATTCATAAAATCACAGGGTATAACCGTATAAAATAGAATGTTATTTTAAACAATTGTTTGCAACAATCGACAGATTGTCATTATTACTTTATTTATTTAATATGCACTATTCCTTTATGCCATTTGTTATTCACGATTTGTAAAATAAGACGAAAATTACTTTCTCTGTCAAATATGAAAGGAGTGAAAAAAAGAACTATAAGACTCAAGGCAACTTTTAACATACAAAAGCCCTACTGTAAATGACAACTTTCATGGTCCAGTGATATTGAAATCTCTAGGAAATACGTTGCTATGTATTAAAATAGAGTCCATGTTATAATTTACTTTACACATAATAGTAGTAATAGTTTAATATGTCAAATGTTAGTATAGAAAAACATGGATTACATGATAAACAGTTTTTTTTATGTCATGATCAATTATAAAATTGGAAGGTTATGTCACAACTATATAGAACTTAATTAAGAAAAAAAGTTCTAGACATATGCATAAAATAACTTGGTACATTAAAAAACAATATTGAAATATTGAAATGGAGCATTTTATTTACTTTCTAGAAGAATTCTTTAAGTAATTAAAGTTACATGAATTTAATAAAGGTAATAAGAATATAAAAGACAGTAATGACGATAAGATGTTGGCACTTCTGATATCAAGCAGCTGTTCAGGAAGCAAGTAAATCGACCAAAGGGGACGTATATAAACGAATCCCGACTAAATTAGATTAAATTTCGATTCTTAACTTTGCGTGTTTCAATCAGATACTTAATATTAATTAATGGTAGAGTGATAAAAACTTAAATGTACACATAAGTAAACGAATTTAAATTATAAAATTATAAACATTTTGTGATACGTAATCTAGTATGAATGGTTTAATCTGTTAGTACACCTTCGAAAATTGTAAGGTACCCACATAGAATATCATACTACGTTAATTGGTTATAATTGTTTACTTACTAACTTTACTTTGCAAATTTTTTTTTATTGTCCCACATCAGAGACATCATGACTAACATAATATTTAAAAATTAATTATATTAATTTTTACATATACTATATTTGATCTTCCAATATTTTAGAAGTACCTGTAACATGGATAAACCTGTGTCCTCTGATATTGTACTCATTGCTGGTAATTCTCATCCAGAACTAGCTAATCTTATTGCTAAGTAAGTTTTTATAAATATATATTGTTGATACAATAATATTTTATGTACATGGTTGTTTTAATTTAAAGCCGACTAGGTGTTAAACATGGTGGATGTTCTGTGTACCATAAATCAAATCGTGAAACTATGGTTGAAATTGGAGATTCTGTCCGTAGTAAAGATCTTTATATTATTCAAACTGGAACAAAAGATGTGAATAATAATATAATGGAACTTTTGATCATGGCATATGCTTGCAAAACTTCCTCTGCAAAAAATATTGTTGGTGTCATTCCATATTTACCTTATTCTAAACAATGTAAAATGCGTAAACGTGGTTGTATAGTTTCTAAATTACTAGCAAAGATGCTATGTAAAAGTGGTTTAACTCACATAATTACAATGGATTTACATCAGAAGGAAATACAAGGATTCTTTGATGTTCCGGTGGACAATTTACGTGCCAGTCCTTTCCTATTACAATACATACAGGAATCTGTAAGTAAATAGTATTACCAAATTCTACTGGGACTTACTTATTCATTTTACTTGTACTTTCTAAGTAAAACAACTATTTAATTAGATTCCAGACTATCATAACTCGGTAATAGTTGCAAGAAATCCTGGTAGTGCAAAGAAGGCAACTAGCTATGCAGAAAGATTACGGCTAGGAATAGCAGTAATTCATGGAGAACAGCGTGAAGCAGAATCGGACATGAATGATGGACGCTATTCTCCACCAGCTTTGGCTTCACGAACAATGGAAGTTGGAGTTGGTGTTCCAATGCATCCTGCAAAAGAAAAGCCACCAATTAATGTTGTAGGAGATGTCAGTGGGCGCATAGCTATTATGGTGGTATGTAATTCATTGTAATAATTGAAAAAAGAACTTGATAAAATAAAAATATTGTTCTTATTAAATTAAAAAATATTTTTAATTTCAGGATGACATGATAGATGATGTTCAATCCTATGTGGCTGCAGCAGAAGTCCTTAAAGAAAGAGGAGCATATAAAATTTATGTTCTAGCTACACATGGTCTTTTAAGTTCTGATGCTCCAAGATTAATAGAAGAGTCACCAATTGATGAGGTAAATTTTTTAAAAAATTATATTAATTATGAGATAAAATAACAGAATTGCTGTTTATGTAATCAATTCCGGAAATTAAAATTACATTTATTATTTTTAGGTTGTTGTAACAAATACAGTTCCTCATGATGTTCAAAAAATGCAGTGTCCGAAAATAAAGACTGTTGATATCAGTATTCTATTGGCAGAGGCTATTAGACGTATTCATAATAAGGAGTCTATGTCGTACTTGTTTAAAAATGTTACGTTGGAAGATTAAAAGGGCGATAATGAAATGCGTTTTAAATACGTTGAGTTTCCGTATCCGGGGACCATATACAAGACATATCTAATGAATTTTGTTTATTATTTTACAGAAGAACGAATATACTAGTCCGTTTTAATTTAAGTCAATAATCAAGTTGCTTGAAAATTTTCATATATTTAGGTTTCTTTTATCGCATATATATTGTAGTTTATAAATTTACGTAAACTATATTAAAAGGTTTTGTTTTAACACTAATCCAGTTCTACAATCTATAAAATTTGTATTCGTACTCATATTCGGAAAATCATACATTCGTTTTAAAATATAAGGGCCGCAAATATATCATTATAGTGTCAAATAATAATGTAAATTTGGAAGATAATATAGTCGTTTGTTTAATTTCCTTTAATTTGTGCGTGTAATTGTTGCATACTTGAGGTTTAAAGCAACTGAATCAATGAAAATGTTGCTATGGAAATACACAACCCATAGGAACAGTTATACAATCAGTAGAAAACTTGTTTGAGATTTCAACTAGTGTACAAAGTAATATACAGATTCTTCTAAAATGTCTGTTGACATTTTAAATTATGAATGTACAAAAATGTGCATTATGCTGCAATCAGAAGAAAAGAAACGAAGGATACAAGGTTTGAAAGAAATTCTAAAAATTTTAGAACAACAGAAATCTGAAAACGAAGTCATAAAATTATGGGATGTTATAAATAAAGCTTTGTTAAGAATTTTAAACGATTCTGTCGAAACTTGTCGCGATCATACATTGGAAATTATCAAATTATTCATAATTAACTTAACGCCTGCTGATGCGTATATCGCATATTTGCTTCCAATTCTATCCAGAAGATTGGGTTCTTCCGAACAAATAGAAACATCGGAAGAAGTCAGACTAAAAAGTGTCATATTATTAAAACTGATAATATTAAAATATAAAAATTTATTAGGATCTTATATTGACGATTTAACGAAAATCTTAGTACGTACTGTAGCGGATAATTATCCCTTAATTAAAAGAGAAAGTTGTGATTGTGTGTCTGAAATTGCGATGAGTTTATCACAGTATTTTTATACACAATCGGAGAACCTGGTAAAACCAATTCTAGGTAATTTTACACACCAACATTATAGAGTTAGAATCGCTTCCATTAAAACAATAGGAAATGTAATTCAATACGGAAATAGTAAATCTATGGAAGATGTAGCTACATCTTTAGCAGAAAGATTATTTGACCAACATGGACTTGTTAGAACAGGTATTTTCATGTTTTTGTTTGATTTTACGTTATGATATGTGATTCTGTTCTTATTTTAAATGTAATATATTGCAATTTATAGCTGTAATAGAGGTAGCAGGTGACTGGATTTTAAAACTAAAAGACCGGTATAGTTGGTGGCATAAAATTCTTCCGCTGCTCTTAACTGGTCTTCATGATGAATTGAAAGAAATTAGAGATAAAGCTGCAAAATTCTGGGATGCTGCAGGACAATTATATACAGAAGAGAATCAAAATGATGAAAAGTTTAAGGATAAGATGGATTTTCTTACAGATGAACCTCATCACTATCCTAATGGTATGTTAGACCAGGCATGGGCACACTTTGCTCAGCTGGATGCTTGCCTTCTTTCCCAGGTGATCAGTATATGGTAGGTACTAATTTGTATACTTTCAATCTGTCTGCTGCATCCTGTCGTCCTTTATAAACAGCACAGAATCGCTGCTTCGCCATAGGATAGCATTAGTCAGGGAAGAAAAGAAGTGTCCGGTTGGGCAAGACGTACCCATGCCTGTGTTAGATAAATAAACTATATTTACTACTATCACAATACTGTTAACATTATTGTAAATCTTTTGCAGTCGTCAGACCAAATTTAGGGTGTCGTCTAATAGCACAGCAAACATTTAGTAAACTGATAAATGGAATTAGTTTAGAGTTAGGGGATTGGATGGCAGACATAAGAGTACGTTCCGCACAATTACTCTGTGTGCTTATCTTAAATATAGAAGAAGATGTAACACAACACATAGGAAAACTTCTACCTCCTATGTATCGGTAAATATGTAGTTTTTAAATGCATATTATTGAAGTAATTTTATATTTTGCATAATTAATTAATAAATAATTTTTTTAATAGAGCTTGTAATGATGAAGATAATAGAGTTATACAAAATGTTGAAACAGCAGCAGAATATTTAGGGTATTTTGTACCTCCAAAGACCTACTGTCATTTAATAATACCCACTCTTGAAGAAACATTATCTACAGGTCATTTAAGAGTATTTTCTGCAATTTTGCGAGGTGGTGAACATTTTGCACTTGTTCCATTATTGAAAGACATTGGAAAACTCTTACAACAACCGTGTGTTTGTCAAAATAAAAAGGAAGCCTATCAGCAACAAATACTTTCTTGTTGTCGTTCTTTAGTTGTAGTGTGCAAAGAGGTTTGTGTTTTTTATTTGAAACATCTTTACATTGTAATTCTTTTGTTCTGTATATTAACATATTAAAATTTTTCAGGATTGCAAAGTTATATCAACTAATTTATTTGTAGTAATATTCACTGTTTTATCTATGGCAAGAGAAAATTCAGTCAAAATAGAAGCAAAAGAATTACTGAACGTTCTTGCAAATGTTAATTCCTTCAATAATATAGAAGAGCTGTACCATGAATATATTAGACAATTGATTTCATCATTTTCTGACTGTAAGTCATGGTCAATCCATACTCCAGAGTCCCAAATTTTCTGTGCATGTTTAACATATGGTAAAACAACTCTTGATTCTAACATGGATATTGTGTTACCAATTCTAAAAGAAACTATGGCAAACGATACTGACCCTGAAATGAGAGTGAAATATTTCATTTTATTATCAGAGTATTTTAATCAAGAATCTTCAAACAAAATTATAAATATGAAATTCTTTAATCAATTTCTAGAAGATTGTGTACTTCCTGGATTAATTTGGACAGCAGGAAGAACTGCTGAAGCTATACGTACTGTTGCTGTGTGTTGTTTATGTGCTTTTCTGGAAAAATATGAAAAAGATCTTTTGATAGAAAAAGTTCCAAATTTTGTTACAGAAAATAGTTCTTTAATACTTGACAAAATAATTCCTGTTTTAATTAGTCTCGCAGATGATAACTCCAAAAAGAGTAGACTGTATTCTTTAAGAGCTATGTATTTGATAATGTGCATCAGAAAAATGGTAAATAATCTCACAGAAGAATATCTACATAAAATGTATCCAGTACTTTTAAAGAGGCTTGACGATGGATGTGATGATGTCAGATTAGCATCACTGGAAGCATTGGTAAAAGTTTGGGACGCAATACCTGACGATTATGATTTACATTTCAATAAAGGACATATTGACGCGTTATATACTACAACCATTATATACCTAGATGATCCAGAAGATGAATTTCAACATGTTATTCTAGGTAATAACATTTAATTAACATCATAGATTATTGTAACATCAGTATCACTACATTGTATACATTTGGATTACCTTTTTTAGATAGTTTAAAAGACCTAGCAAAAGTGCATCCAGAACTACTTTACCAAAAACTTCAAAACTGTAAAACTAATTTTCGAAATCAGAAGGGTATAAGTACACTTTTAGAACACTGTCAATACATTTTGACAAACAATTCAACTTAATGGATATTGTGGCAGATGTTATTGTAGAATGGCGAGAAATTTTTATGTAATTATCTAATATTTATTTTAAAAATATATTTGTTTATTTAAAATAAACATTAATAGAAAATTTGTTTTGTATATTTTATTAACATTTTTTATTTCTCAATAAACGATGTCCTTTATTAACAAACAATCGGTAAAACATGTAATTAGTAAAAAAGAAACAATTGATTTATGCAAAAGAATACATAAATGCAGTTTGAAGAAATCATGCACAAAAACGCGGGAAATCTTCACGACTTTAAAGAGAATACAGTTCAACAAATTTTGGAGTTAAACACTTAAAGAGTAATATAAAAAATGATACAGATAAAAGTTAAACGAATCCAGAAATGTCGTAAATACAAGAATATGATAAAGAAATGTTCTAAGTTAAAAGAAATTATTAAAAAAAGCAATGAAACGAAAACTTAACCTCGAAGAATTATAAAAACAGGAAGTACCCGCCCTTTTGGAGCCGCCATATTGTCCATGTCTTCCGTTTTGAGAAGCAAATCACAGAGGGGTGGCAAACAGGATTAAGAAATTACCAATAATTCTGTGTAGATTTACGTTTTCCAGTCATCGTTTTACTACTTTATAATTTGCAGTAAGTCTTTATACAAACATTCAGTTTTACCCAAAACCGAAATATTTCTTATCGATCGTTTTTTTAATAGTTCTACAGATTCGTCCAGACATTTTTTATCTTTCTGTCATTTTCTTGTTTCGACGTTTCACTCCCTCATATTTTACAACACATTAATACATTAATATTACATTCCAATCCTTCTATGGTACAAATGCGTTCAGGAAAGTCCAGCAAAACATGTTTCATTGTTAATTTTCCAGCGACCGATCTTCTAAAAATATTCTTCTATGGAAACGTATCTATGTGTTGACATGTAACATGTATGAATGCGTGCGTGTATGTATTTAGGATTTTTAAATTAATTATCGATTTAAAGCGTTAAAATTTGTATAGAAAGATGAGTGTTTAACTGCTACTATAGTTTTACGTTATAAGAGTTGTTTATTTATTACCATGTTATCTAATTTATATTTATCAAGTCGTGTAAAGTACTTATTTGAAATAAATGCAATATTTGTACAATTTTTCATGTTCCTTAATTAAATATAAAATTTATTATAAAGTATTTTAAATATTTGATAGAGAACATATGAATGTAAGTCATTAAAAATATATGAATGTATCTTTGTTACAGTAAAAATGTCAGAACTTAATGCAGATCATATTGACTCTGTCGAAGAAGAATTAGAAGTGGAATCCAATTATAAGCCTCCACCAGAGAAAACAATAGAACAAATTTTAGAAACAGATAAAGAAGATGAAAGTCTACGCAAATATAAAGAAACACTTCTAGGTGAAGCAAAATCTGGAGGTATAATTGTAGGTGAGTAAGTCATCAAGTACATAATTATAAAATAAGTGAAAGAAAAAGACTGATAAACAATGAAGATAATATTATGAATTTCAACAGATCCAAATGATCCAAGAAAAGTAATAGTAAAAAAATTAGCACTTTGTGTGACAGACAGACCAGATATGGAGCTGGATTTAACCGGTGATCTTTCTCAACTAAAGAAGCAAACATTTGTGATAAAAGAAGGTGTTAGTTACAGAATTAGGATTGATTTTATTGTGCAGCGTGAAATTGTACACGGCTTAAAATATGTTCAAAAGACCTACCGCCTTGGAGTACCGGGTAATACTTTAAATTAGACTCTTATGTAAATAGTAATTATTTTAATTTAGAATTTTAAATAATGTATAATAATTTATCATATAAAACATAAGAGTATATATAAATTATGTTTGGTTTTTGTTTAATGCTTTCATTTACTAGGTGTCACAGGTAATTTTAAGATCCAATATTTATGTAATAAATTAAAGATGTAGTAACACAAACGTCCATTAATAGCTCTTATTTTGTATTGTTTTTTTTTTCAGTGGACAAAATGATGCATATGGTTGGTTCGTATCCACCAAAAACGGAAGTGCAATCATATACTACCCCAGCAGAGGATGCACCAGCTGGTGTAATGGCACGTGGTTCTTATAGTGTGAGCTCCTTGTTTACTGATGATGATAAGCACGAACATCTGAAGTGGGAGTGGTCGTTCGAAATTAAAAAAGACTGGAAAGAATAAACTTCCTTCCATATCGGGAAGTGTTGCAACGATCGCGATTAAAATAAGAATGCCAAAAGGGACTCTAATTTTTATAGATATTCAGCTGTAATGCAATGCCATAACTGTATTTTCTAAGTAATAAGGGAAAGAGTAACGTTGATATTTATTTAGATACTTTTCCTGAAACATAAACCTTGAAAGTAAACAGTTGGATATATAAATATATACATATATATCACACACACAAATTTATGTATATACATATATATGTATATATATATTAGTTCTATCATACCACCGAATCACATAGACTCTACTCTGTAATTGTTTAGATCATGCACAACATTGATCAGTATTTGATTACTATTACAATGTAGCGGTTCATGTTATATTTTTTTCAATTCTTCTGCTTAAAATAATCACCAATGTAAGATTTCTTAGTGCTATACAAAGTCTTAATATATGTATATTACCGCACTAAAGATGCTATTTTCTAGATTTTCATTTCAGTGCATTAAAATTGCTATTAACAAAAATAATTCCTCATAGATTTTAAATTTAAAAGAAAGTTACACTAGTTTAGGCAGTATATCTTTCGTGTAAAAAAATTTTAATCAAATTCAAATTACTTCAAGTAAATGAGTTTAGTAGTACTGGAAGTATTGCAGAATTATTTGAAAGCGCACATTACTAAGTAGAAAGTTTAGAATATATGTCAAAAATGTTTTCTTGTAATGCGTATATTGCTATTGCTTTTTGTATATGCATGACAGATTTGTCATCATTATATTCTTCCAAAGTGGAAATAATTTCTACATAATTCCGAATTTTTCAACGGTTGATATACATACAGTTTAATTATTTTAAATAATTTTATAGCATATAATAAACAAAATTATGGCAGCCATGCGAATGTAACTCTAAATTATGACATTTCAAAGAATTGAAGTTGCCAACACAACGCATAGAAAAGAGATTGCTACATATAAAATGTTTTATTTATTTTTGATGGACTCCTTTTTGTTCAGTAAGTGTGAATACAATTACTGTGAAGTGTGTGTGCATTTAAAATAAGTTTTTTTTACATATATTTACATCGTCATAAGTTTTAATTTAAAGAGACTAAAAGAAACCATTATAGAAAAATGTTATTTTGAAGTATTATACATTTTTATCTACCTATCACGTGAGTTTTCAAAAATGTATGTTCATGAATTAGGATCGAGATATCAATATAACAACAAATTAAACAATTTTTTAAAAATTATCTTGATTCTAGTTCTAAACGAGCCAGACGTGTTTGAAATATTATTTAATATGAAATGGATTCAGCAAAAATTTTTCCAACTCTGGAACTGGGCATTTATTAACCTATAATTTTAAGATTATATTCTGTAGGTAAATGGAATTCTAAAAATGCATTAATAACGAATTTTCTTTGTGAACAATTATTTCCCGTATTTTTTTCGTATTGTATTTTATTAACATGTTATTAATTTGAAAGTAAAATTATGCCTCCTTATAGTAAGAAATTAGACCAGTAAGTCTAAATGAATGCTATTTACGAAGTTTCGAAATTGTATTTGTAGTTGAAATTTAATTTTTAAAATATAATTTGTTAATTTTTTTAACATCAAAGTAGAATTTAAAAAAATGAAAAATTTTATTGTATTTTAGTTTTATTAGGAGCGACTTTCATGAAATTTTAATTACATAACCATTAATATTTTTAAGTAATTAAATAAATGTTTATTCTTTTGTTAATTCCATTAATAACTGAATAAAAGCTTTATAGGTTTCAATTTTTTGGAAATGAAGAAAATCAATAGGGATTGTATACAACGCCATCTATAGTGGAAGTAGCAAAACTTCATATTTTCATAAAATGCTATATTTAAGAAATTACAAAATTCGTGTGTATCTTTTTTATATTTTAATTCGTATCAATTGCTATTAACTATTTTGTCAAGAATTTGAGACAAATTTTGCCTTACCAAGTTTGTACCTCGTCCAAACATTATTTATATTTACCGTGATTCAATTTTAATTACCAAATAAAACGCCGTGCTAGGCATATAAAATTATTAGCTAGTTACTAATTAAAGAAAATACCGAAAATTAGCTGTTACTTCCACCGTCGAATGGTACTGTTCGATTATTCTGAAGTAGTATACGAAAGGTTAACTACATTTTATTTCAAAGATTTTCTTCGATATTTAAAAAAAATTGAGCTTCGAAGTATTTGCCAATCTGTTTGATTTATTTGTACAAAATGTAAAGTACAGTGGACAGTAGAAGGTTTCTTCTATCCAAACCCATTCGTCACGATGATTCTGAAACAAATCTTTTTTTTTTTTCTTAATGTTAATTAAAACTTTTTAATTTTCGCGTTGAAAAGAAACACTTCGAAACAGCACCGATGATTCTTCACTTGTTTACGTCCGACACAATTGTTCCTGTAGAATTCAAGATTTGAAAAGGCTACTTGTTTTTTCCTTTTTTTGTTCTTTAAAATACTTTACTCATTACGTTTTAGAAATTAAAAAGTCAAAAATGGCCACAGACCACAGAGAACACTAATTGCACAATCAATCTAAGCGACATAGGAAAAATCTTCTTGGAAAAAGAACAAGGAAAACCACACCACCAGATTCACGATCAACTTCACAAAGAAACGTATGTTCAAAACCCGTGCGACTGTTGTCAAGTCACAGCATGCATTTTATAGCGACATAACTAAACTTCTCTACATAATGATTATTTTTTTTTGATACCACTGAAATCAACCGAAATACTTCTTCCTGGAAAATATCCTTTTCCTATTGAACAAATTGTTATTATTTTTCAATGCCACTGAAATTATCAACGCATCTTTCCATTAAAAATCTTTTACGTTTCTAATGTAACGATCATTATTTTCATTCGACGCCACTTAAACTTTGGTAGGAGAACTAGGAATAATGAACGCATTGACTCAGCGTAATGGTCATCTATTTGTTGTTCCGACACTATTGTGTGATTAAACCACTGCACCTTCAAATGCGCCATTCTGTAACGCACTTTTAAAACAGCATTTTAAAAGAGCGTAACAGTATTGGTCGCCAAGCACAAACACTTGGATTTTTTACATTTCACTGTACACATTCTATTTATTTTCTTTTTGCTTTTCAAATATTCATCACCAAACACTGTCTTTTCCAAAGAAACAATTCTGTTCTTTTTCACTGGGAGAAAAGCACAGAGAGCCATTTTAAAATTCTGTCCATTCACTTTCTTCAGTTCACTTTTTAGAACACGTCCGCACAATTCACTTATATAAGTATTATATGTATATATCACACAGATAATTCTACATAATAATAAAATGCAGCTTTACAATTAATTAGACTTAATTACTGTATCAAATGTAGTTCTATCAGACCTTTCATATTCTATTTCTCTCATTCTTGATTAAGATTCTTGTTCACATACAAAATATTTCACAAAAAAAGATCAGAATAAAATTCAGAAACAAAATGTTTTTTGAAAAATTTCATTTGAATATGAAAGAACTGTGTATACGCAAATAAGAGCGTATAATTATAATACAAGTGAAATCTAGGATCCTTACGAGTTACCTGTGGTAATTTGGGCAATTTAATTAAGATAAATGTTTGCATCAAAACTTATTGAATTCTGAATTGCTTTAGCTTCAGGTTTTTCATAATTTTATGCACGATGAAAAAAAACTACACATCCATATTATGCCAAAAATGAGAACTATGGTATGAATTAATCGAGATTATCAATCAAAAATTAAAAAAAATATTTTATGTTAAATTTCTCTATTATTATTTTAATTTTCTTTTTAAGCAATTCAGATTTATAGAAACTTGATATTTTTAACGTATATACAGGCTTATGTGTCTAGTATCTTCTCCTTTAATACTTTGATTATTTGCAACTTTAAGAAATTATTCACATAGTTTACCTTGTTTTAACAAATTTATAATTTCACAATATTTATTATTTAGAATACTATAGTCTTTATACTTTCTATTTTCCTTTCCAAACTTTGTGTTTCATTAATTTTATATCTTATAAAGAAAACTATATGACAAATGCTCTTAATATATAATGAGCCCAATTTTCCTCAGTTTTATTCAATTTTCAAAAACAAAGAAAACATGTTTTATGTATTATTCACAATTTATAATACATAAATTTTAAAAGAAAAATTTTAATCACTATTTTTATTTTTATAAATCTTAAAATGTTAATCGGACAAAAAAGTGATTGTCTGTGTAAAGAAAATATTATACAAAAAATTATTTGCATTATTTGATAAATTTCTCGAAAGATTGAACATTCTACATGATGAATTTTCTGAAAGTTGCAAACAATATATTTAAAGTGGTAGTACTAAACACTCTAGCCAATATATACACATTATATGTATAATTATAATATGTATACACACATATATATATATATATATATATATATATATATATACACATTATAATTACATAAATTATTAATATATATATATATATATTCTATACTTTGATTATATAGAAAACTTAGGCGCTACCCCCCTTAACAACGACGATTACCAGGTGATCCTCTTTAAGTCCCTCTTCACTGAGACTAGGACATGTTCTTTTCAATAATTCTGTAGAAAATGTGCAGGGTGGGAATGCATAAAGAACTCCAGTACCCTCTGTATCTTTGTTAAGCAATGAAATTACTCCTGCTGCCTCCTTCTGCTTCAAATATGACACTAAATTGCGCAGTGGTCTGGTTTGAACATTAGCATCATCTGTAGAGATAACTGTACTCGAGCCAGCTAATCCTAGGAAAATGGCATGTGAACTGGAAGTTTGAATTCTTTTTGACACATCATCTAATTTTGGTTGATCTAAACGCAATCTTTGTGTAATTCTCAACATATGTTTTCCATCTTCATCTTTCATCAAAGCTTCAATTATCTCTGTATCACCATCGGTCAGATGGAATTTGGCTGGAAATAGAGAATTCTTTAAAATTAATGCTCCTTGCCACACAGCTATTGATTTTCTTGCAACTTCAGGTAGTGTTCGAGAAGTAGATAGCATTCCAGTGCGAGTGTTCTCTGAATCAGAATCTGAATCAATCTGTCTTCTACGGGGAGACCTAGATCTTGATCTATCTACGCCGGGTTCCCTTGATAAAGATCGACGTAAACTTCTTGGAGTTTCATATTCTAATTCTAATGGAGGTCTACGGCTTGACCAATCAGCTTCATCTCTCATATAACTTTCAGGATAAGTCCCACGATAGCCCCCTCTTCCACCACCTCCTCTCCTTTCATGCCATGGAGCAGATCCTCTACCTCTAATTCCTCTTGATCCATAGCCAAACTCGCAATCTGCTCCATAAGGATCGTAAGAAGAATCATATTCTACTGGTCTTGGTCGGAACTCTCCACTTTCTTCTGGATAAGGTCTTGGTTTAAATCCAAATCCTGGAGTTACATCTGCAAAATCTACTCGCAGTCTTCTGTCTGGACCACCCAGAGGGAATCCTCTCATTTCTTTTACAGCAGCTTGAGCGGCATCAATTGAATCATATAAGATATAAGCATTGCTGTCACCTTTTATATAATCAATTTTCTTTATTGCCCCAAACCGATCAAATTCTCTTTCTAATTGTGGTACAGAAGTCCACGGTCCTAAACCACCGACCCAAATTCTTGTAGTAGGTGTAGCTTTCCCATAACCAATTTTACATTGGAATTTTCCTATGTATTGTCCAGAGAGTTCAACTTTACATCTGTGTGCCATATCTAAAGTTTGAAATCTAACAAAAGCATAAGCATTTCCTGTTCCTGGTGGAGGTCTCTTAATGTCAATGTCATCAACAATTCCATATTTACTAAAAATCCTCCTTAGTTCCTCTTCTGTAATATTGATTTCCAAGTTTCCTGCAAATAGAGTTCTTGTTGCTAGTGGATCATCTTCTGGAGAAACATGATGTAAATAATTGGGGAATTTATCTTTTTTATTTTCTACACGCTCGAATCCATGAACTGGATGTCTTATCATCATATGTCTTGGGGGACCATAATGGTGTGGTGGACCAGGATGAACATGAGGTGGACCATGATGGATTGGTGGTCTAACAAACTCATGATGAGGTGGAGGGATTGCTTCACGTCTCATTTCTCTGTGTGGTGGAGGTAAACCAACTGGAGGTCCATAGACTCTTTCATATCTTTCCAATGGTCTGTGTCTATCTGTTGGACCGGGACTTCTGGCATAATATCTGTCATAATCAGGAGGTGTAATTGATCTTGGGCGACGATAAGTGTCAGGTCTTTCATAAACTGGCTCAACAAGTGCCACCTTGTCATACATAATAATCCTTGGTTTCGCATGTTTTGCATCTCTAGCATCTTCTGAACTTCTAAAGCAGACATATGCAACACGTTCGTCTAATTCATGAGAAATCCTAATAGAGAAATCTCCAAATTTCTTGTATTCTCTATACAGAGTATCTTTAATTACTTCGTCACTAGCTTTCGGATGAATTGAGCTGATACAAAGGACTTTGTAACTGTATGCACGCTCTGGAGGCAATTCCCTGGGTGCTCGTAAATAATCATCTCTATGAGAACTGGATTCAACATATCGTGCATGAGATGAAGCACGAGTCGGAGGACTGGGACTTCTTGCACCTCTGCTACGGCGTCGAATTCTTTCTGGCGTAATTCGTTCGTCACTGGAATCATCGTATCTGTAAGTTAATGAAATGGTTCTAACACAATCACAACACTTGTTTTTTTTGTTCTTTACAAATGTAAAATTTGAAAAATTTACAATATATGAAGCCGCGACTGTTATTCAATGTCCAAATAGTCAAATAAAATGTTCCAAATTGTTGTGTGGATTGCGTGAAGTACAATATAAAACTATATAATGAAAAAACTGTGGTTTGTATTTAACACTTGGTTATATTTAATCCTGTATCTAATCAATAAATTCCAGTAAATAGTAAAAAAGTTTTACCGTCCCATGGAGGATCTGCTCCGTTTGACGCGAGGAGGCGGAGTGTCTCGACTGGAGCTCCTTTTCATATTGTTGCGGATTTTAACCGTGATCTTATGTCGATCGTCACGCGGAATCCCAATCATCAACGCTGCTTAACACGGCAAAGCCGAACGAATGATGGTAGAAAAAACAAAGGAACGATAATCGCACAAAGAATATTCAGCCTGAATCAAGCCGTCATTCACTGAACTCTTTATCCTTCTCGACGAGTACAAAATGGCGTCTTTCTTCTTTCTTTACTTGACTTCCGGAAGTTTCCTTCAAGCTAAAAGAAACTATAGAACACGGATCAAATATCTAGCTTCCACATTATCGTGAATCCTTTACTCTCACTCTCATTTCTTTCTTTAAAATTATCTTTGTTTTGATTGTTCTGTGTATGTATATAGTACACTACTTGTATTCGCAAGCTATTGATTTGCAAATCGATGTACAACTACGTTTCCGTTGACAAAACGAGAAGACCTGTTTAATGATATTTAATGAGCAAACTGTTACGCGATGTTCTTCCTAGAGGGCGAGCGTGGGCAATTCTTGTAGTTCTAATGCTTTAAGAAAGAGGGCGCTATTATTAACTATAATGACGCTGCACATCATTTACGCGCGTTATTCGACGATTTCAAAAGTCTCCAATTGATGAATAAATTTTCTTGGATTGTGAATATTTTCTTTCGTGCACGGGTTCAAGAATTTAAATTTAATAAATTATTTCATACAGCAGTATTGTAATTTTATTAGGTTATTAGAGTCAGAAAAAAAAGCAAGTAAAAAAGTAATTTTGCACTTACAAAATATAAGAAAAAGTAGTACTATTTTATTGCGTGAATGTCCATATAATAGTCATTATTAATGAATTGTGACATTTACATCACTTCTGCAGTAAAACGTTTCCTTCAAAACATTTATTATTCATTATAAATTTTGGTAGTTGATGTGGGAACAGCAAAGGAACTTCGAACATTTTCCAAATTTCTTATAAAATACGAACTTCTTAAAAAATCGCCTACAGTCACGTATTATACATGTATGAATTGCTTATTTTATTAACTGATGTATCATGATAATAAGATGATATCCATTACAAAGAAAAATAATGTTGAAATTTCAGCAAACGGAGTTGTGAATAAATTTCTCTTTACACATGTATTAGTGTTTGTTAAACAATATTGTTTGTTTTGAGCAGTTTCCCATATCATTAAAAACAAAACAAATATTTTACATCCTGATATTAGATAACTACACTATATGTATATATATATGTATATTAATTTTGTTTAGTAATAATAAAAAATGATAAGATATACACACACTCCAACTACTTTATGATCATAATCCTGTATTAATAGATACAACTTTATGTATGCGTATAGTCAATGTATTATAATGCATACAGCATTTTATTTATACGTTTTGTGAAACAGGACGTTCATTTATATTTTTCACCTCCATACGAGATTTTCTAATGTATATTACACAATTCTACAATGGTTATTGCATTAACAATAAAAAAATATGTAGCATTTTATTGAAAAAAAAAGGTAAATAGAAAATACTTTTAGATACATTGTATCTTTTTCAACTTATATAACTAATTATATTTCTACACTTTATAGATCAGAGTTAATCTCCCTATCTGCACGTACACTAAAAAATAATGAACACATTTTACATCAAGAATAACCATCCATTTGAAATATATGATTTCCTGTACCTTTATTATATATGTAAACATGTAAAAAATATATAGAAATACTTTATAATTAATCATGAAAGCTTATATTTAGTTTCTTCTGTAAACTTTCTTGCTTTTCTTTCGAATTCCTGTTTGTTATACTTATATTCCTGAGCTATTTCTGCCATCAGAGGATCATCTGGGTTTGGATTTCCCAACAGACACTGTACAGCATCCAAAAGATTTTTTAAACCAATAGTAGGTTTCCAACTACCTTTTGGAGGCATGTTTAAGAGATCCATGCAAATACGACCTTTAGTATCAATGTTTGGATGATAAACGGGTGTCTGAAAAGTAATTCGTGGTGGTTCAAATGGATATTGTTCAGGTATTTCAATTTCTAATTGAAATATGCCTCCATTGTATGGGCTCCCATGTGGCCCAACAATTGTTGCCATAAGGTTATTACAGTTATCTGCTTTTGGGTAACAACAGATTCCTTCCACAGGATTCTGTGCAAGTCTTTCAAGTTCACGTTTTAATCTTGATGACCTTTGCATTCTGTAGACCTTAATGAAAATATATTCCTGAAATATATTGTATATCATAAATTTACATAAAACTAATATAACATACATAACTATACAGAACTACATACATCTATAATTTTATAATAATTTATTTATAAATATAGAATTTTACTATTATATAGTATCACTATACAGCATACATATAAATTATAATTAAAGATAAATAATGCCTTTATTAACTACTTTATCATATAATTTTATTACTCTAATTAATAATTACCATACATGAAATATATTTCTTTTTCATTTTGTTTTGTATACTCATAGCAGCAAATGAAGGAACAAATCTAAGTAGCATAATACGCAAATACTTAATAAAAGATTATTCAAGTTTAATTATTTTTATTTAGATGTAATATGTTTTCTTGTATTTCTATGTTTTGTATCGCTTACCTGTTGAAAGTCAAATTCTTATTTTACGTTTCACTTATTCTGACTTTAATTATTATCATTTAATATGATTATGCAGTAGCAGTTTACTAATAATATATTTCTCAAAACACAATCTACAATAGTACACTGTACTGAGTACAGTCTGTAAGTTGCTTCGAAGTAGCTTCGTTTGTTTTGTTCAAATCACTTCGACTCACAAAGTTCGGTTAACATGTCATTAATATGAATCAGAATTGCGCTTCTTGAACGTTTTTTCCCGCGTTAAAATCATCATTTTTCATTTCATTAACGCCAGGTGGCGTTTCATTTGAAAGTACATGGGGTGTTCATACTTATTTGAATATAATTTTTATAAATCTGTAGGTTATATGATTTATGATTTACACTCGGTTTATTATCACAATTTAACTTAATTAATAAACTTACCTATACATCTTACAATCTTTTACTTTACTGAAATAGGTCTAGACCTCTCGAAATTCTGTTACCAATTCATTATTTGTAAAAAGAATAACATCGAGAACGGAAATAAAATAAATTGAATACGTATATAATGTGACTAAATATTTTAAATTATAATAAAAATATAATATAAAATTAAATTAAAAATATAATAAATTGCGTAATTGGAATAATCGATAAAACTGCAATATACAAAGTCGGTAAAGTTAACATCTAAACCGTTGAACACAATACTAATCAGCCCCACTCCTGCCTCCTGACACGTGCTACGAAAAATGGCATTCCCATCTATGATGCGAGGTTCTGTGGTGCGTAGCACAACGCCACTGTGCGCCACGAGCACGTGGCCGTTCTGTCATTCGCTGACTCGTTTAAATTTCTAACTTTCGATGTCACAAAATTTCTCCGACTTTTACACTGATAATAATGCTAATGCAAAAATGGTATTAATGCGAATATAATATTATGAACAATATTTATAAACTCCAAGTAAATAGTGCTACAGAATGCTTAATAGCATAAAACTATCTTTATCATTGCGATAAAGAGACGAATACATGCTGAAAAAGGCATTCGTTTACCCTGCACGGTTATATCAAGCCAGTTCACTAAGCTTTAATCATTAAGTTCTCAAAGTTATCCACTCTGCATTTCCGTTACCATGGTAATAGAGACGCCGGTTACTGTCGCATTCCATGAACTTTTTAAGGGCGAGGACTTTAGGTAGCGCGGAAATAATTTCTTTCAGTTATTGCATACTTGCTTCCGTAATTAGTGTTAAGTATTAATATTTTTCATAAGGGCATGCAAAACCACGAATTTTGGCCACCAATTTTGGAAAGGACATGCAAAAGTCAACTTAATTTTCTTTAAATAAAATGATGTTTTTTTTATTTCGTCTTCTAATAGAGTGTTTTAAAACGCGTACAATGATTATAGTTGAAGGTCAATTGTAATGAAAAATAATTTCGTTCCTCGAACAGGTCGAACATTTTTGTAATTTACAAATTTAACTATTTTGCAAGCGTTCGAAATGTTGATCTTCAACATCGAAGCATGCGTAACAGCGATTCGATGTGGACAATTTTGCACGTAAATTTTAATTTGTGTTTATCGCAGAACAAGCTCTTTTTATTCGCTCTTTCATGTCTTTTCTAATCTTCTATAGAAAGCATTACGATACTTTATACGGTACTTTTTGAATTTTATTTTTTAAGTTGAGCGTATAAGATAAAGGCGAAACGTATACAAATTCAGGTCATTAACAGATTCGTAAAATATTGAAATCTTCAAGGTTACAAAAAATTTGTCACGTTATTTTGGCCTGAAATTTTCACAATAATACAATCAGACTTTTTTTTTTATCAACGATGAGTATTCTTTTGCTTAATTGTTTGTACTGCTCTTCAGATTCGACTTTTGTACAAGTACAGATCATTTTCCAATTTGAAAGTGGATACTTCTATTTTGCAAGTATTGTGAAATTCATTCGGGTGGCGTACAACAAGAAATATAGCTTGTGGTTTCCTCGATCAAATTTGAACTTTACATTTTGATCAAAATACGTGTAACGCAATCAGGTTCCAAACATATCACCCTGTACACCAATAATCATGGAATCGAAATGAATTCTTTTATCTCAATGTATACTTTGCGAAGGAAATACAAGTTCAAAGTAGTTCAAGTCGCACCTAATCTTTTAAACTCGCACGGCTTTGATAACCCTTCGCGAGCCGCTTGAAAACAATATTATGAAAACGGTCTCATTGTGAGCTTCTATAAAAGCTCTTGTAAATTCAATGCGAATTTCTTTTCAGTCTTTCCTAATCTTTTAGAAATAAACTGACACCTGCGTTGCAATGAAAATATAACATCGTGAACCGTTGAAAGATAAATATCATTTTATGAGTAATTTTTTATTCAATTTTATTGATTGTTACCACTTTGATGGCCGCTGTCACGCATACGTGACTTAAGTCACTTAAACAACACTTGTGTAGAACAAATAACTAGACTTACCTATCGCTAATGAAAAATAAATAACCATCTACACATAAAATTGCGACGACAAAATAATTGACGTTAAAAGAATAGTATAGAGCATGACAGTACTTGGTTTGAGTCTTGGAAAAATGGGTTACGACAACTAATTGTCGCTAGACATTTGCGGCCATCGAAGTTTAATGAAAATGTTCGCAGCAAAACAATACGGCCGAACAACTGACATAATGTTTTGTCGGCTTCGCCGAGCTACTCGAGTTACTGAGCCTGTTATTTCCGAACGGAGGTGCTAAAAGATGGTGCAGTCGCCGGCGATGGTGAATCCTAAAACACATTGCAGCAGAAACAATCAACATTGGCCGCTTAGAGTCACTGAACAATTTCTCCGCCATAGCACTTGATTACCTAAATCTAACTGGACTGTTAATCCATTTCTTGACACTGCTGGGTCGACTGCGGATTTTTATGCAAATATACATTTCTGGACTTCCATGTAGCTGATGACACGCAACTATGGGAGATCTGTGTTTTGCGATTTAAATGTTTAAAAATACATTTTTTGTTTCAGTTGCTCTATAAAATGTACACTGTTCGCGAGCTTGGATATGTTAAATTGCATAAAGATCCGCCAGTCTACTTATCACATGAACAAATGTATGAAAATGAATAAATGTAGCAGCTGTATCTACGATAATTCGCAACGGAAGTAGTGACCTTGAATGTCGAACACTTCGTGCCTCTGCTATAGTTCGTGTTACATGTGTTGCGTCTTTCGACAGCTATAGTTTCATTAATATCGCTTTCTCTGCGGAGATAAGCTTACTAGCCGTATCGAGAATACGGCCGACCTTATATAACAGGCCCCAAGTACGTGTCCGTTTTAGTCTGCTCGCTGGTAGTCAGTGCGAAAAACGTTCTATGCCAGTAAGTTCGTTTTCGTGAAAATGGCTTCGAAAGGCGCTTCGTTCGATTCCGACTGTATGACTCTGACGAGATTCGTACTGGCGGAACAAAGGAAAATACCAACCGCCACGGGTGATTTAAGTCAGCTTTTGAACAGCATACAAACCGCTGTAAAGGCCGTTAGTTCAGCGGTCCGAAAAGCCGGCATCGCTAATATGTGAGTAAAACTATCCCGTATCGCGTACGTGGAGATAAAACAACGATCAATGAAATAGCAAATTTCGTTCGAAACAATAACTTTTATTCTAATACTATTTCTTAAACCTCGCACTACCAAGATATTTTTTTTGAAAATCGAATTACCAACGGGGGGGCATTTAGTGCCCACCTTCAAGAAATAATTATACCTGGCAAATTAATGCCGGATTGAAGGATAAAAGAAACATTCTGCGAAACCGCAACATGCAATTGCTCCGCAATAAAGTATATACTTAAGCTCAATATATTCAATAATAACTACTTTTTTCAGAATTTTAACCGGACTAATTAGCAAAATATATACTCAAAGTATGCTATTGGTAGTGCGAGGGTTAATACTGTTTAGTATAACAATATTAACTGTAGCGCGTTCTTCCGTTCCACTATACATTCGAGGCTTTTGGATAAAAAATGCCCCAAATGTATGGAACTCATATTTTCAATTTTATAATGTAATGCGAGGACCAAGGAAACTTAGGAATAGCCGGCCGCATGTATTATTATGTAATCACTGCGAATGTTTTTTAACTGAATGAAGATGCGATGGGTCAGAAAAGACCCGAAGACCACACTAGGGTTTAGACGGTTTCACACTTCCGAGATAAAGATCTTCGGATCAGACAAATGTATAATTATTCAGGAATGAGTGTTGAAGTCATCCGAAAGACACAGTGTCGCACATCGTTGAATTTGTTTTCTTTTTTCTGCTTGCTATCGCATTGTAATACAATAAATATATGATGTTATTCGAAGAACACAAGGTATTTAGAAATTTTTGGTAATACAAGATTTATAAAAAAAGATTGTTTCGTCATATGAGTTTTTTGAACACAGTAGATCGTATTTTACATATTTCTTTTAATAGCAACGAACCAAACATTATTTTGGGTGCCACTGTATAGTGACTCATCCTGAGTGAGTATGATGATACCGTTCAATCGACTGATTGGGAACGATTTTATTTTGCACCAAATTAACGTCCCGAAATGTGTACCAAACGTTTGTAAACATTATTTTAAAAAAGAAAAGATAAAGATATAGTAAAAATAATAGTACGACCACCAAAATTGTCAAATGTGAACCTCATAAAGTTGCTGGATGAAAGATGGTTATTTCTAGACTGCGGATGTTTATGGAAATATCCATTTTTAGAATTCAATATATTTTATGTTATTGCTGTTATAAAAATTAAGCTTTGATCAAACTGTATTTTGTTCTGCAAATGTTTAGAAAATGGTGGCTGTGACAGAACACGTCTTCGGAGTGCTGTATTTAATAATGATGAATTAAACATTCAATGTTTTTAGTTATTATAATATTTATCCGTAAATATTTCATGAAAAATTTATTTTGGACCAAAACTAAGTTTTTCGAAAACAAGCCTGACTCACAGTGTAAATGCAGAAAATCGGTATAGCAACTAATAAATGTGATAAAGATCCATGAATGGCTTGCCATTTTTTATTTTGTCCCAAGTATCAACAATTTGATTTTTTGATGGCTTCCTCTACACCACCCTATCAAACGCTTATCAGTGCACTTCCTTAATGAGCATTTTGTAAATCCACCAAACTGATGAGTCCAGTTCACGAAAATATTGACGAAATACACGTACTACCTGAAGGACATAAACTCCGATATTTCCAACTTTGCGCCTATTCTTAATAACTTTCCCATCAGATAACGGATAAATAACTATGCGTTTCGGATTGCTTAGTTAGATCCTATGGAAATATGCTACATCAGAGATGGCCATCCGGAGCGACGCCTGCCTTCGTCTTACCCCCATTCTGCGTCCATTACCCTCACGTAATAAGAAAGTAGTGACGTAATCTCTAGATAAAACTCATATCACGTACAAAAGCAATTGTCATTATTACGTCACTGTCTCTTCAGAAGTCGTACTTATCGACAATCGTCGATCTTTTCGACATCATACCCAGACCACAACCCACGTGAGTGGAGTGAACGCAGAGTGGGGGTAGGCTGGAGCCAGGTCTTGCTCCGGATGGTCATCTCTGTGCTTCATAAAAAACGTTGCCTACGAGGTCCAATATTAGCCACTTTCTACCATTGTCCTTTACGAGAATCCCGTTTCGTACCCACTCTTTTGACTGACAGTATAGTCCTTTGGGTGATGGTGCTCCTTTCTGACGGATTGTATGTACTTTACCATGATGTTTGTCCTGCCACAGGTACGGAATAGCAGGAAATCAGAATGTTCAAGGGGAAGAGGTGAAGAAGTTAGACGTACTGAGCAACGAATTATTCGTGAACATGTTGACATCCTCGTTCACGACCTGTCTCCTCGTGAGCGAAGAGGATGCCCACGCGATCGAGGTGGAAACTGATAAGCGCGGAAAATACATAGTATGCTTCGATCCATTGGACGGCTCCTCCAACATCGATTGTTTGGTGTCGGTCGGCTCCATTTTCGGCATTTACAAAAAACCGGACGAACTGAAGAAGCCCATGGTGGCGAACGCTCTTCAGATGGGCAAGAATTTGGTTGCTGCGGGATACGCGCTTTACGGTTCTGCGACTATGATAGTCCTGTCGATCGGTCACGGAGTAAACGGCTTTACTTACGATCCAGCGATCGGAGAATTTATTTTGACAGAGAGGAACATACAAATTCCTTCCAGGGGAGATATATACAGGTAACAAACGATGAAACCCTTCGGCGCGTCATGTTACATGCTCCCGTCATGCGATTTATCGTCTATAATTGGGACATGATGATTTTAGTATTAATGAAGGACACGAAGGCGCCTGGGATAGTGCCATCAAAGAATACGTTCGTTCGAAAAAATATCCAACCAGTGGAAAACCGTACAGTGCGAGGTATGTAGGTTCTATGGTCGCTGACGTGCACAGGACGATCAAGTACGGAGGAATATTCCTTTATCCAGCAACGAAAAGTCACCCGACTGGCAAGGTACAGTTGCTACCCGAATTATTCTGGTTCGATTCTATGTTAAGTCGGCAAATAATCTTTCAAACGTCTCCTTGCAGCTTCGACTTATGTACGAATGCATACCAATGGCTTATATACTAAAGGAAGCTGGTGGGTTGGCATCGAACGGTGAAATGGACATTCTAGATGTCGTGCCTGAGAAAATTCATCAGAGATCTCCGATATTCTTGGGATCGCGAGAAGACGTCGAGGAAGTCTTGCAGTACATAAAAAAATACAAAACCTCGTGAAGAATGGAAAAAATGTCTTAAAATTTTTATTAGAGCGCATTGTTCGTTGATATTGTAAGTACAAACGTATTTTGTAGATGTTTTTTGTATGCTGCACTCCTTTCTTCTTCAAGCAAAGAGCTGTTTCTTGTTTAACCGATGGAATGGCTTTATTCGGTAGACATCCTTCTTTAATCCCTTTCAAGGGAACGATTTTTACACGAACGATTAATATCTGTATCCTTCGTTATTGCTCGTTCCCCCTGAAGGTCCCGGAGCAGGATACGTTGCTGTTCCCTCGTATCGTACCATTGGACGATAGCCAGCACCGTCGGCAACGTAGTCAACGATTTGTGTTCTACCGTCTGGTAGCAGCACGTGATAGGTTCCAGTCGCCTCGTTGTCCTTGCGAGCTTCGTGATGACCAAAGTCTAATCCGGCCACCGCGTCTTGGACTTCGTAGGAGAATTCGTAATTTGCCGGATCCTTTGACAGAAAGACTATATGATCGCGCCCTATGTTTCGTTATCTTGAAAGGTGAATTTGTTTTTCACGTCAGTTAGCTAACTGCGACATATTCGATAGGACAAATACGAGAATTCTCTTGTTTGCGGCCCATGAAACTTTCCAGTCGGACGAGCGTTACATAGTTGGGAAAAATCGGAGAAAAGAAAAATGAAAAAGTACTTACACCGGCCCACTCGTCTGGGTGGCCGCCACCTCCTCCTGTTCCACCGCTGGTCGGACGTGTTGCAGGTCCTGTGGGTGGGAGATAGGCAGGTCCCTGAGGTTCGCTCAAAATTCCTACCAACATCGTCGCTAATAGAAGTGCCTGTACGCAAAAAGGATATCGTCCGTTTCTTTACTTTTTCTAACCGAACAGCACGAGTCACCCTCAAGATCATGTTTTCGAAAATATTTGCGTGTGCACTTTGGGATGAACGAGTCAGTCCCTCGTCTGGAACGACACGCATTTTTTTTTTTTCGCCACCGATGAACTTCGAAAAGGAAAAAGCAGACTCGCGTGAAAAAATGTCGGAAAGATGAACGCCGTACCTTCCGAATCATTAGCAGCTTGACGCGATCCTGCGAGACTTCTATGAAAATAGCTTAAACGTTATGAAGCCTGTGGATTTTATACCGCGTTCTTCGCTGCGGGTGCGACGAAATGGAGATGGAATCACAGTTATTTGGGGGAACTTTAATACGAACCCATACCTATAATTATAGTTAATAATAAAACCGCATTGTCTTTCTGGTTATACAGCAGCAAAGATTTATTCGGTGCGTTCGTGACAGTACCTCGGCAGTTGAAACGTTTGCCATTTTTGGCGTGAAATTATAATACCCGTGACAGAATTCCCTGAGATCGAAATCCTTTGCGTAACAGCGTTTTCGATGGATGTAATCTATAAGAAGTTTCGAGGTTTAATGGTAAAGAAGGGGGGAATTGTACGAATTTTATGTTTCAAGCGGTAATCTTTCATTTATTTCCGCTAATACCCTTTTCATTTTTATATGTACAATACTGTTTGTATGAGTGCGTGTTACGATATCAAATACTGTTTGGGATAGCCTTTCGACAGTCTTTCGAATAATATACATACATATAAAAGTGGAAACCCCGCGTGAAAACGGACTCACAAACGCGACTGATCTCCTAAGACTTCGGTTTGACTAGTAGTAAGTTCCTTACGCGTACGGAGTGTATAAAATTCTTTGGTTTCTCTTTCGTTCTGCCGCATTGCACCTTAAATATCCCGTATCAACCTGGTTGATACGATTGTTGCGCGTTTATATAGAACCGTCGTTTGTGCAAAAACTGCACGCGATAGCGAATAAACAATCTTAGTTTATAGTTATACTTGAAGATTCAGACATCTATGATGCTGTTGCGCTTCTTTTCGACGTCGGTAGCATCTAAATCGTTACCCAAACTGCCGACTCTCCCTCTGAGACCGATCCCGGGACCGACTTGTCCAGTTGCTTTCAGCTTTTCTTGCATTTGTGCGAGAATGTCCTGCATTCTTCGGATCTGTGAAAAGAACAGATTTCGAAAGAGTAAATTTCAACGTTACTTCGCTACGGAGAATGTACAGTAGTAGATAGATGGGAGTACTCATACTAGGATTTACTTCGGTAATTCTAGAAATGCAAGTATCAAGGAAAATTAGTTCAGACGGAGAATTATTATCAAACAGTATGTCACTCAGATTTCTTGTATCATCCCTAATATTTAAGATTTCAAGGATTATTTTCCATTTTTTAACTCATTCAGACCTGAAACTAATTTTGTCAAAATTTTATGAATTTTTATTTTTTAATGGGATTAAGGAGGGTCGAAAATCATCTGAAAAATACGAGAAAAAAATTTCATGTAAGGGTTGTTGGGGATTACCAGTCCCGTGTATAGTTTATTTTTATTTAATTTTACGGTACCGTATGTGGGACGATAGGTCTAAGTGGGTTAAATAGTAATGAATTTTTATTTCCAGAACTTTGAAGAAGTTGTCTGCAAATCGTGTGAAACAATGGTGAACTTTGAATTTTTGCTACATTCTAACGTAAATTTCTTCGATTTATTTCTTATCATTCAAAAGTTATGATTTTTTTGTCTCATTTTCACGGAACATAGGGGAAAAGTAATAACAGAAACTGATGACGCCTACAAAGATTTATAAATGTGCAAAATTTGAAAAAGTCCATGGAGGCGGAATTCCGTTGAGTACGGATCAATTTCCTTGAACATTTGGCTTATCGGAACGATTGATCATCCTCTTGAATAAAGGATGTTCCAATAAACAAATCCAAAACATGTCACTTTTCGAGTGTTTTACTGTATTGATTTTATACGCAGATTGCTTAAACTTAAGTCCGAGTAAAGATACTAATCTGTGAGGAGATACGAAGACGATTGTTGTGTAGTTACGTTCAGACTTACTGGACGAATTTTCAAAATGGCATTTGTCGATAATAAAGATTTGTATAAAAATTTAATTCTATGTTTTTGACTTATTTTCGCACTATGCTTGCAGTTGAACCCTATACCGTAATAAAGTCGAAAAACTACAAATAACCTTGAAAGCCTAAAGAATACAAGAGGTACAAAATGTCTGTATTACGACTCGTTCGAATTCTGCGGTGTCTTCTGCAAAAGTTTACGTTTCATTTGCTAACGCATGTTAAAAAGTATTTAACAAATCACAATAAAAGATATACAGGAATTAGGATAATCCCTTTCTCCTGTTACAATTGTCGAAAGAATCGTTTTTCTGTCATTTGAAAAATTTCTGTCCAGTGTAAAAAAAGAAACGTTTTATTTAACCCTTTGACTGTGGCTACTTTGGAATAAGACGAACTCTGCGTGCGGCCGAGCTGCAGTACTATATGTGGAGCCCATGCGCCGAACGCCTATGGGCGTCGACAGTACGTTGTGGGCATTTCGTTGAGCGCCTATTGGTACCGATAACAGTCAAAGGGCTAATAAAAAATCTTAATGGTTACTCAATACCTCAAATCCCGTGCACTTGTCACAGAATTTAATATTGCTATCATTCTTTAAATGCGATAAATGAGAAATTTAAAAAAACACGATTTTTCATGTTCTCCATCCTTACCTCTTCATCCTTTTGTAAGAGCAGTCGATCCGTGTCCGATATGCTGTTTTCGAAGTGTGGACCCGAGTCTCTCTTCAGTTTGCTACGAATAGGAGAAGGTAAAATTATATTCACGTCAGTTAATTGATGCACTGGTTACACTCACAATCAGGGAATAATTGTACTAGACAATCGGAGGGAGAGACAAGAAGTCTAAATCGACGAGGGAACTAATATACGTCACTGTTCAAAAGTTTAATCACATTCGTTTAAATACAGTAAAACTGAGAGTAAATTATATCAACGATAAGAAAATGAAATAAATTGATGTGAATCATATTGTTTATGCTTTTAGTGCGTTATTAGACTTTTGGGCGTTAGTGTACGTAGATCGAATAGGAAAGAATGTAAACGGCAAAAGTACAGGCAGAAGAAGAGAAAGAAGGATGTAGGAGGCAAGGGGAAAAGGAATATACTTGGGAGTACATCTAGATTCGGAGTATACCTACTGAAATGCAATACTTATTTACATGCGTAAATACCTCCGTTCCCGAATCGCTTGTTGGGAAATTTGGGAAATGCATTGTGCCCGGAAATTCTCGTAATGAACGTCCTGCGTGACATCTTTAAGATCCTGCATGTGCGTGGATATCAGCATCGTCCTTAGCTTGACAAAATCGCTATGCTTCGGGTTCTCCACTGCGCTCGATCGAAAGTTAATCGTGATCAACGGCGATCCGTGATGAATCCGCGTTCTATTTTCGATGAGTTTTCAAAATGTTAGTTCTAGTTACCTTCAACCACTCCCCAGGGATACTGGCGACCACGGACTTTCTTCCCTGCGACTTCGAGCACCGTCGAACTCCCGACGACAGCAAACGGGATACACGCCTTAAGTTCTTTATCTTGTTGCTTGAACTCCTCGTCTTCGTCGCTATCGCAGTCCGGAAACTGATATATCTACGTGCAAAGCATCCTGTGTCCTTTCACGTTTCTACTCTCTCACACTCTCTTCCACTTTTTCCCCACTCTCTTTTGCACTCTCATCCGATCTGATTAGACGTCGAAACGATTAAACGGAAAAGTCTGTAGACGCTACCTGAATCTCGTGCTCCTCGATGTCCGCGAGAATCCGCTCTTTCAATTTCTTCACCTCGTACGTAGTCAGCGTATCTGCTTTCGCGATCACGGGGACGACGTTCACCTTTCGATGCAGTCGTCTGAGCACTTCCAGATCGAGCTGTCTGAGCCTGCGGAAATAATATGAAAAGATGGCCAGAAACTTGCTAGCAAGGAAAGCTACCGAAGCGGTCGTCTCAGATTTCAATCAGCTTTTGCATGTTGATAGATCATGTTATTATAAATCTCCCTATATATGGTTTTGGGCGTAAATGAAGAATAGTTTAAGAAATATTAATGGTAAAGTTCCGATAGGGTTTATCTACTCTACTGTAGCAGCTGCTTTCAAGTAGAAGAGCGTGGAGCAGTTGGCTAGAGCTAGGTTGCTGCGCAGAGTTTCTTTTTGCATTAAATATTATATTAATAAATATTAATGTATAGGGATACTCGTAACAACATCATCTATTAACATGCAAAAGCTGATTAAAATGTTAGACGACCACTTCGGTAGCTTTCCTTGTAAGATCAAACTTAATTGTCATGGAAAATTGAGAGCGAGCTGTACCCGTGACCATAAGGTGGGATGAAGTATAAACAACAATGCACTCGATTGTCTTGAATGTTCTTCCTGTTTAGTCCGCTTTCGTCCGTGAAGTATTGTCGAAATTGTTCATCGATATAGGCCGAGCACGCTTTCCAAGTGTCTTCGCAGTTTACCGCATCGCCGAAACCTAAATGCAGACTTCATCAATCAGGTGAACAATCATAGTACTATGTTTATACAGAGTGTCCCATTTTAATCTCTCCACGCGAGTGTTTTACGGCTGTCAGAGATGTCGAAAAACATTTTAGACAAAAGTTGAATGATTTCGAGGGTGACATAATGTAGTGTCTATAGTTTCTTTGTGGGTGGAGGTATCGTGGAGAAATGAGGGTCACTTTTGTTTTTAAATGCAACTATGCACTTTTTTATGTATTGCGTAATCAATGCAGCCCTCCATACCCTATAGAAAATGTATTGGGGCGTTCATTAGTTTAGTGTTTGAAGATTAATTCTGTAAAACTACTTGCAGCTCCTAACACAGAGAATATTCTGAATTAATTTCTATAGTGAAGTTTGTAATATAATATTAAACATACATTTACAACCTTTACCATTTTTGTAGGCACATTTTGGCGGATAAATGTTGGAGCACTCTGTATAGTGTGGACCAGCAATCCTGGTACGAGTGGGATGGTATCATGCAAATACAAATCCTGAAATTCTGTCAAGTGTGCAGGTATACACAATCGCTACAGAGTTTTAGGGCATTTGCTACATTTCACGTCAATCTGAAGCAAATTGTAAGATCATTAAAAGATATAAAGTAACATTATCTCTTATGACATTTTATACAATAAAAAGAATGTATAGAAAACAATATACATGAAATTTTATTAAAAAATGATAAAGTAAATTAATCTTTTATTAATATACCCCATCACGCCCTATACTATTTTTAATATTTTAGAAATCAATTTGTATAACTGTTCCATTATATGAAGAAAATTGCACTTACAATTTTTGACACCTTTTTCTAATTTGCTTGTTAAAATAATTCATCCAACAATTTGTCTATAGGGCTGGTATTGCAAGCCTGACTATAACTTTTATTTCACTATTTTATCGTGCTATTTCTGAGTAAGTTTCACATATTTTTGCTGGCGTTTGAAATTATCAGAATGAATGAGAGTTTTTTTAAAAATAACAAGGATTCTAATACTTCTGAGTTGTACTTGTACCTTAGCATTCTTCGTTGAAGATTGATCGCAATTTATGTTTGTACACACGGTCACAAAATAGTATTAAAATTGTTGAAAATTTTACCCTTGCGATTAAATATAAAGCTATACTCTTTTACACAAAAATTGCAAACTGCTGTCAACGTGGATTGCACTTTTAGTTGATCAAATCCGAACACAAACAATAAGTGTTGATCTTCGAAGACTATACTAGAGGTACAAGCCCATTTGCACTTGACGTAATTTCAATTTATATTTTCATATTAGGAATCACCGTCTCCCTGCTTGCACCACGATTACCATCCAGCAAATTTTATTCAATAGAACATAAACAGTCGTACCCGGTGTATCAACGATCGTCAAACGTAGCCTAACTCCACGTTCTTCGATGTCCATCGTTTTTTTCTCTATTGTCGTTGTTTTTTCAATGCGTTCTAAAAGAAATATTCGCAAGAAGTCAGCGTATGCACAATTTATCGTACCGTAATTATAACAAACCTGCGGCATCAGGAATGCGTCGATCTTTGTACAGATCGCCAAGAAAAAGACTGTTTATCAACGTGGATTTTCCAAGGCCGCACTCTCCCAGTACCATCAGGGTGAACTCGAACCCCCTTTTCACCGATTTTCTGTGTACTTGCTCGGGCAACGTTGCAAATCCAATATAGTCCCTGTCTTGATGAAAAAGGCAAAACGATTAAAGGTTAATGTTGCCGCCTTAACGTTGCTCTCACTTCTCTTCTTTGCCTGTCCCTTTTCTCGCGTCTCCGCCGCCCTTTTTAGCTTTCCAGACGACAGAGAAAAGGGGGGCCTAAAATCAAAGACATACACACGTACCACCGGACATATTAGCCACGCGCGACGACACTTTAATAGTGTCGAAATAGCAACACCAGAAGGACGATAGGACGAGACTGGAGTGCCACACGAAATGTGAACGAGGGTAGATTGCTACTGTTTTGTCGCCCTCAGGATTCTGCTGCGCTGGCGCACTAGCGGTCACCGATCAATAATATACTCACAAGTTCAGTCGTGACTTCGTTTTCTGCTTCCGAGACTATAAGCATGAAATCAATTCGATATTTCACTCTAAAATCACTATAATTAATACCTTACCTCGAGCGGGTCTCTTTGATTCCACCGTACTCTTATTAAAAAAAGAAACAGTAATTTCTACCTTTCGATCGGCGATAAGAAAACAGACATCGAATCAATGAAACGAATTTCAATTTTTAGGCGTGCATATTAATCATCGCCTGTTGCAATATTGAAAGATACCTTTGAATCGCATGAATGGGTATAAGAAGATCCATTTGACTTAAGGGCGGGTTTGCGGGGGCGGGAGCTATCTGAGGGACCGTAATAGATTTTCTATAGGGCAGAGGTCGAGGATCGAGGGCCTAGGATCAATAGCAAGGGCGGTCGTCGATGGAACGCGGTCGACTCACGTAATTTCTGAGGAGGTCGTCGGGCTAGGACGTTCCTCGAGTTCCGGCGCCACGCCTCGAAGTCAACGTTCCCATGGAACAGGCGAGGAAGGAAGGGGCAGAACCCGGTGGCCGAAGGTGGGCGAACGTGGACGAAGATGCTCGTCGCGGGCAGCTTTTCGAATCGACAGTCCCGACACGTGAGCATCGCTCTTGTAATACTTGGAACACGAGACGAACCCATCCGGTTTATGTACTACGTTGTACCGAGACCGTACTCGCTTCGCATTCTTTCCTTTGCCAGACTCTCTTGTCCGCAATCGACCGCTTAAGCCCGATTCTACTTTGAATCACGTGCCAAACAGATTACGCTTTCCGTCTGTATAAACTGTCCGATGAATAGGATGAGTCATTTAATTCGTGAAGAATAAGAAGTTTTATCGACGCTTCCGCGAGGACGCCTTGCTGTAAGCGCTTCTGTTTTTTGGAAGTAGCATAAGTCATTCTTCCGGAGAAATTGAGTTAAAGCTGTTTCAGTTACAGATAGATATGATCTTTTTATGCAGAAATGATTTATTGTACATACACCCGCGCTCATTAGTCACTGGACACTTAGAACAATTAGGAGGTGGACAATTTTACAGTATGAAAGGACTTACATTATGAGATAAAGTACTTATCAGTTGTTTATAATGTGGGGAATATGTAATTCAAATCATATGTTAATACTCTGACTTCCAGGTCAGCCATATGTTGGTGGCACTTAAATTCAATTATTATTTAGTTGATCCTGTATAGTATTTACAAATATATATAATAAAATCTAATGGAACTAGTAATAAAATTATGAAAGTTACTATATTATTGATTGAAAAGGATACAATTTGAGGTTACATTTACTTCGTATAAAAATTAGAGACTTGGTCATGTTTAGCTAACACAGTGTGGCAGCGAATGTGTTAAAGATCTTACCAAAACTGAGTGTTAATCTTATATTTTCTTCCTGTCCATGTATCCCGTTCATGCGGATATGACCGCTTGAACTTATAGCGGCATTCTTTCGATCAGAGGTTTTAATATTTTCGAACTAATTTCTTTGCAAACTTCTTCTAATTTCTTCCATAAGTCTTTCTTTGACTTTGGGCAAAATTTCCAAAAGATCCGAAAACTGAGTACACACTATCGTCTGATCGAGTATGGAGATGTCTTATTTTTAAAATATCTATTAAAATTATACGTGCATATTAAAATATCATATTCAGGTATCATATTAACGCAAAATAGATAAATATAACAACATAAAATAATAAAATCAAGCCAAAATATTGTATTCACGTTGTAATAACCATTTTGCTCAAAATGAGCAGTGTCCGGGGGTGTATATCTGAAAATACTTGCTGTTGTGTCAAAAGAGATTTAAATTTTTTGTCTGTACGCTCTGGCGTACCAAAATTCCATTACTTAACAAATTTTATCTAAAATACAGTGTTTGCAGTCGACGCATGCTGCTTTCAACATAAAGGACGCGTATACACTACCGTCCGAAAATTTTAGGACATTCTTTCATTCGATAAATTGCATGCCTCTGGCTGCTTGCATTTTTTCGCTAATGAAACAAAATTTGCCGCAGGTAGAATAAAAATTTGTAACATCCATAGCAGAATTGCTTTATAAAAATGTACATGTTACAAGTGGATCCAAATATTTCAGAACGTTCCTGCTTTAAGTTCAACAAGTGTTGCCGAGTACAGATTCGAGGCACACACCAGTTGCTTAGGAAGACTGGTAATATTATCATCGGTAAGAAAATGGCTTGAGATTGTAAGAATGAGTGACAGCATTTCACTTGCTTAATGCCATTCCTAATTTTAGGTACTGAGACTTTCCGACATAAAAACAGCCGTCATTTTTATAGGTACCTAAGAAACATACACTAAAATGGAAAACGTAAAACCTGATTGAATGTGTGACCGACACCCTTTATTTCCTATAAAAAGGTATTAGTTCAGTAAATATTTTAATTTTAATTTTGTGAGATACTAAAGCGGTTTCGTTTGACGCTAACAGCATTTCAATCAAAGTATCTCCTAAATTAACACTTTTTCGGTAAAAATCCTCTAATACTTTTTCATTCAAAATGAAGAGCTGCAAATATTAGTGCATTACAAAAATTTGTTACTTTAAAAAAAGATTTTCGGTGTTGGAAGCTACCGGTACTACTTCGTAATATTAAAATCAAAATATCTATTAACCTTAGGATGCTTAAGATTTTAGGAGGTTTAGGGTCAGCTTAAGGGAGTGTCATTTTGTGTCCACACAAGTGAAAGAGCCGGAAAGCCTATTTTTTCTGTTCGAAGTATGTTTATTTATATAATAAAGTTATATACAACATCTAGGTGCTTCTTACTGAAAAAATAAAATATAAAAAATGTTCGTTTACAATCGGTAAATACAATATCTTTCTGGCACAAAACCAGACTATTGGCCTCCTACACAAATTTCTCTTTATAAAACTAACGTTTCGAATTCTGTGGACATTTTTTGACAATCCCTTAAGCATCCTAGGGTTAAAGTAACAGCTTTCTGGTAGAAAGACACTACCACATAATCGAAGTTTTACTATAATTGAAAAAAAAACAAGAACCTCAAACTGCATAATACCTAAAAAGTAAAGCAATGTATAAAAGACCTACTCATCTTCACTGCGTCGTCATCTGTATAGAATCTACTGACAATACATTATGTTTCCCTCGAAATCATTCAACTTTTGTCCGAAATATTCTTTGATATCACTAATATCATCGAAGATAATGGCAAAGAAAGATTAAAACGGGACACCCTGCACATTAACCCTCATTCGTCCCTCGTATCAACTTGACACATTATTCTCACAAAAATACTATAAACGTAAAAAAAGCAGTATGCCTTGCACATCGCTTTATTATTTGTGAACGATGCGAACAATCTTATGCCTGAATGTATTGAATGTACAGAAATTTAATTTCTGTTATTTTCAATGTAAGAATTCGCAAATGTAATTATTCATCTTTTCATTATATTAATTTTTGACTACTGTGTCACACTGACACTAAGGAGCAAATTAGCTTGGAAAAATGATGAACGGATGAGGGTGAAGCATCAGGGTTCAAACAGAGAATTTTCCTGTCTCAATTTTTTAAGTCATTCTTTCATGTTCTTATAAAATAAAATGGAAAGGTGATTATTAACGAAATGAAATGAAGTATAAACTGGTGCAAATATTTTGTACACTGTGTAAGTTCTAGGACGCAATTGATAAAAAATGCTTGAGGACATAAGGGCCAGTGGTCTCCTTGTTAGCTTTTGAAGAATTTAAGATAAGGACGCCAGCGTGTATCGATATTTATTGACGGATGTTACATCGATGCTTGTCGAAGGATGTGACGAGCGCTAGAAGGATGAGAGAAAGCGAATGCGACCATCTCTTGCTGTTGCGTCAACGTAATTGCAGGAGCGGTTGAGAGAGGTTCTCGCAAAGTCGTCCGCGCATGTTGCATCAGAGCAATAGATGCTGCAAATCGGAAAATCTTAGGCTCTTTATTGAAAGCAACAACCTTAATGCGCTTTTAAAAGCGCGAAAAAACGATTAACAATTTTCTCGTTGCAATCAAGGCTGATTACCCTGGAAACTTTGACTCGCGCTGGACCGAGATCTTAATCGCTATTTATTACAAAAGAATGATAAAAAAATATGCTATTACAACAGTAATCTAACTGTGAATCTGTTCACATACATACGGAAATACTTTGAATAGATTCATTTATTTTCGAAGTTCATAACAGATTCAACCCTAAGTGGTTCAAAAGTGACGGAATCACGTATGTAACGCGTAAATGTTTCAAGTATGAGGTCATTCCATAAGCAATGTCATTATTAATATGACTTCATTAAACGTTAACAAATTAACAACTGCAGTTATTTTTAATTATCAAGACAGTGGATATTAATTTCAGCGTCTTTGTTCAATTACTTCAACAGTTTTTTGTTGCACCTTCAACAAACTTCTACTGTTTTAAGACAATTCATTTCAGGTTGATTTGAACCGATTAGTATCATTGAATTTCTTGTCAACTAAATAGCTGTCGAGCTACCAAAATAGGTAGTACATCGTTGGTAAGTACAATTAATTTCGAATGTGACGAACATCATCATGATGTTTTTCTACGAAAATTGTATCTTATTTACAAAATTGTTGGCGATAGGTTCTTGCTGTGCCAATCCAATTTTCATCGCAAAATTCTGAACAGAGTAAATCCATCACATCCCACCACGTGCACAGTAGAGTTTTAACAGAACAAAATGAGATAATATATTTATATTAATTTTACATATGTTTGATAAGATATGAAACGACCTGATAATATAATCAGGTGAAGATGAAGGACATTCTACAAGAATCTTGAAAAATAGATCTCTATTAGCTCATCTCCTTTAAAAATTCCATTTTCCTATTCTTTCTCGAGAGAAGAAAAGGCCTCGGGACAAATCGCTGCGTTTTCCGATAATTGTTCGCTGCTTAATGGCACGGTGTGCCAAAAAACCTTAGTTTCGTGGAAATATTCTATAACTTGATTTTCTTATTATTTCGGCAACCGATTCAAGCTGTAAGAGTATGAGACTGTATTTCTCACAAAATCAATGGAATATTAGATGTACTTCAAGGTACGCACTTTGGATCATTATTAATTATCATTTTTATAAATGACTTACTGAGTTTTATAATGGTAATACGTTGTTAAATATGGATGACCTTAAATTATTTTACAAGGTGAACTCAATTGGTCAACCTCGTATGCTACAATCTGATCTTGACAAGTTATTTGCTTGGTGTATAAATAATAGGCTAGATCTTAATACTTGCAGATGTCATATTATGCGGTTCTGCCGTAGCCGTCATGTTGCTGAATGTTCTTATATGACTAATAACGTCTCCATCATTGCAGTGTATAGTAGTATACTGACTTGTTAGAATGACTTTCGATGATCATTTATTTCTCCCTCTGCATATTGCTAATGTAGTCAATATAAGAAACAGATTTCTGGGGTTATTGCCTTTTAATTCATATAAAATACACTTCACGTTACTTCAAAAAATCTTCGAAGATCACGTTACATTTAGAGTGCACAATCAGTTTTCATTTTCTAAATCGAAGAGCTCAGTTCCCTCTTTAGATCAATCACTATTGCATATCTAATATCTGTCCGAATAAATTTAATTTTCGCATAGGTCTTATTGTCAAGAACTTGGTTGTCCGCAAACTACACTCTCCTATGCCTCAGTCCAGTTCATCTTTCTGTGCTATTTCCTTAATATACACCCCTGTCCATAAGTGTCAGGACACCTGCTGATCTCACACAAGAGGTGACGTTGATCCAGATCATAGAACTTTCGCTAGTCTTATAAGATCATATTAGTAAAAACATATCACTGATTTGCTGCAGCAACGACACCACAACTCAAAAAGAACGATTTTAGGGAAAACGTGTTTGAATGTTTCGAATCACTGCAATTTTATAAAAACACCTGTCCTGAACAACCGTTCTCTCGTGGTGAGTTTTAAAAGTTCAGTTATATCATTCTACCAGTAGAAACTACAAACAGAAACAGCTATTTTTGTATCAATAATTCAGAAATGGCAAATTTTGAGCTGTGTCATTGTTGCAGCAAATGAACGATATATTCAGGTACATATATTTACTATGTATATCAGAGATGGCCATTGGGAGCAAGGCCTGGCTCCAGTCTACCTCCACTCTATGTTCATTCCCCTCACGTCGGTTGTGATAAGGGTATGACGTCGAAAACATCGGTGATTGTCAGTAAGTACAACTTCTCAAAAGTGCAGTGACGCTATAACAACAATTTTTTCCATATATAACATAAGTTTTATCTAGAGATTACATCTCTACTTTCTTATTACATGAGGGGAAGTACGCAGAGTGGGGGTAGGGTGGAGCCAAGCGTCGCTCCGGATGGCCATCTCTGATGTATACAATTAGTTTTCCAATTTATTGCATTTGACTTATTAAAAATGGGAGGAATTAGATCGAGAAATCCGAAAGGTCCGTTCAAAATCTGAATTTGACTTGTGGTATCATTTGCGACACGCGTGAGACCAGATAGCAACTGATACAATAGAAAATCTATTAAAACGAATGCCAAAATTGGTTACGGCGGATATTAAGTATAAACGAGAAGAAAGTTTAATTTTATTACATAAAACTGATGAGATCTCTGTTATAATATTGAATGTACGAATTCTTTATAGTCTAAGGTACCAAACTACATAATAATTCTTAAAGATTTTAGTAATCAACTAATAACATTTCAGGTTTACTGAATTTTTCATAAGTGTCCTAGTACTTATGGACGGAGGAGTGCGTAAGGGTCAAATTACGAAAATGAGCAAATAAGAATAGAAAACAATCTATGCAGAATTTTCTAACGGAAGGCAAGCGCTGCGGTCGTGCGTCGAAGATGAGGCAAAAGGGAAGAGGTACTGTTACACAGTGGAGTGCATCTTTCGCTTCTAGCCGACCTTTAGGGCCGACTCGCGGATCACGAGCTACGAGAAATCACGAGGATTCACGAAGGAAGAGTCATGAGCAAGGAGTCGCGTTAGCGATGCAACGGCACGACGTTCTCCAACTTTCCCCGTTGCTCCTTGTTCCTCCTTGCGCGCGCGCTTTCAGGAATACCAATGCTACATAAGAGACTTAACATCGTACTCTGCATAGCATTATCTCGTTTCGACGCTCTTTTGTCGCGTAACAGTCGCTCGATTCGGTGGAAACCGCTTGAAAACTTTGCCGGTTCCACGAAGAAAACTTTCTGTCCTGGAGGCGCTGCTGCGATCGCGGCGGCGACGGCGGCATAAGCAAACCGCGCAACTCGTGGGTTTATATAATAAAAGAACCAGCCAGTTCGCAGCCGTGTCGCGAATTACCGGCACGCGAATTCTATCGTTACGCAAGCACCGTACACGGCATTATTCTGGGTTAAATAATATTATGTCACAAGGAAAGCGCGGTGCATGCAATCGAAGCTGCCCGTACGCGGGAGCCGGTTCTGACAGTCGGGTCAAACAAATTTCTTCCATTTAATCTCTCTTCTTGTCCTTTCGTTATCACGATAAATCGACCGATGGCTCACTTTTCAACCAAGTTTCTGTTTGACCCTTCAAGGACGGCTGACGTACTTATAGTACACTGCCACCATATTATGGACACCCAATATTTTCTGCAAATTTCAACTGTAAGAGCTTACTTATAGTTTTTGCTTGTATCAAATGTAACGGTGTGGTTAGCAGTAAAAAGCCTGAAGTCTCTGTCTTCCAATCTTATTAAAACAACAATTTTTAATATATTGTGTGACCTCCGTGGCTATTGATAGTGGACTTCATTCTTGAGGGCATACTTGAAATGCAGCCATCTATGCGCTCCTTCATTTCCACTGCACCATCCCACGCACTTTGAATATTTTGCATAAGGACATCTTCAATGGGATTGGATCTTTGGTAAACTAGGCGTTTTAGGACGAACCATATGTTTTCAATCGGGTTTAAATCAGGAGAACTACCGGGTCAAGATAAAACAGAGATACTTTGTTTTAGCACACTGAATTAAAAAATGATATGATTTCACGTATACGAAACTCATTTCGTGTGGTTAGCAACATTTTAAATCACCTAACGATGTAAAATTTATACTTACCAAACTTGACACAACCCGAATATTTTGCTGAGAATGTAGGAAATGTTTAAAATTGAGGGTAACCATATTGAACTGGCAGAGTACTGTACACTACCATTCATAAGTAGCACAGTCGCCATTTCTGTTGAAAATAAGACATTTTATCGAGATGATTGCAAAAGTCTGTAAAAATTGTGTGGAACAATCATCCAACTTGAACACCAATTCTGGAAATATGAGATACACTAAACTAAAAAATACAACAAACTAGCTGAAAATGAAGGTGCGTCTTCTGGAACCAGTTGCAATAGGAATGAGACAAAACATTGGCAGAAATTGTTGAGAAACTCACAGCTGGGATACTAATATACGTAGGAAAAAGTCGTAATGAAGAAGTGAGGGAAAGAAAATCTCATTTTTAATTATTTTCTGTAGCGAGATTACTGAAATAATATTGAATGTAGGTACATTTCTTTGGAATTTTTGGAGCGAAATTTTAAGTATTAGTATTATGTTCATAATTACAGTATAATGAATAGTACTTTCGGTATCCTACTATCGTTTCGTTAACACGTTGAAAACCGTGGGGCTCATCGGTGACTGGCACCTCAAATTTAATTCGATTAAATAATTATTGATTGTCACAAAATTCTGAGCAAACTTCATACTGAAACAATAACGTAGGAACAGAAAAAGACGATCGAGTACTCAAATCTCTTTTTTCTGTACGATTTATGTAAAAATAGTAAATTATATCATGTCTGATGAGGTATGGCTGTTTTCACTGCAACACTCAACGTGTTAACATGTTTTATTTTCGTACATTGTCTAGTGACTGTTTGGGGTTGTTTCTTTCAATAATAATATAACTTCGCTTATCTAAACGCTATGTATGGCAAGCATTAGGTTATCCGAACGACTTCAACGTAAAGGAAAATAAACTGTGTACAACGTTAATGATACATAGTAATACTGAAAAAAAAAATAAAATTATAAAATTTAGTAAAAATTTGCCACTTTGCATATAGATATGCATGAACTCATAATTTCGGAATAATAAAATCATGTTCCTTTATGTGTAACGGCATAATGGAGATACAAAGCTTATTTTCCTTTTATTTTTAAATGAAATCATACATTTTCTAATACATTGCTCGATGCAGCTCTGCATTCTCTATAAGAAAGTATTAGGATTCCTGTGTCAAAAACCTGTTACTTTAGGAAATATTTTGATACTAATTTCGTAAACTACTGCATACAACTTCTGATGCAGAGAATGTTCTTTTTCAACTTAATTATCAGTTTTTGTAATAGGTTTTATCTCTACATCTTTACACAATAACTTAAATAAATGAGCGACAATCGGGACACAAAACGGTAGCTAATAGGAACGTCAAGTAGGTCAATAAAGGGACACGAGACAGACTATAATTTATAATATAATTCTTTTATACAAATTCCTGTTATAACTACGTTTGAGTTAATTTTCAAAGTAAAGAGTCCAACCTCGTCAATAATTCATATTTCATAGACATTTTAACGTAGTATGCTCTTATATGACCGGTAATGAGATAACTTACCCTACATAATTTCAAGATCATACTAAAAGAAAACCGCATTCAATCAGAAAAATTCTTCATTACAGTATTACAGTTTTCCCGAAATTCTATGAGGCCTACACTGTCGTAAGCCTGAAATATCCTCTGTCGTTCAGTGTTTAATGCTCCAAGGGGGCGACGAAGAGCAGGGAAGAAAAGGAATACCTACATCGGCGAAGATGACACGATTCCTTTCCATTTGCAGCCGCTGCAGCGGAGCGTGCCTTTCGGATTGAGTAACGTTTGACGTAATTGCGAGCGAGACGGCGGAACCGGTTCTTCTCGAATTTTGTCAAATTCGCGAACGCTCGTGCGAAAAACTCGGCGCGACGATCATTTCGTCCGTGGTCAACGTGTCGGACGGCCTCGTCGCCGAGGAATGCTTGTAACGGCCTGGTGTAACGTACGCACACCATTTCCGAGATAACACGAAGCGGTAAGCCCTTTGGGAATAATTCTTCCGCGTACGCGAGGCCGCGGAAAACAAAACCCGATCACGTAGGTGCGCGCATGGGCGTGAGTATGCTCGCGACAACGTGTCCCGTTTTTGAAATCGCCTGTACGTGATCGAGGTAGATCCGCTTGAGTTTCTCAGGAGGCGCGATTAGCAATCGGCCGTACGGGGACCCTGCCAAAGATTACCAACGAGTTACAGCCCGATACACCCGTCCGTTTTTTAAATTTTACGTCGGATTCGGTCACCGAGCGAATGCTAATAGCGCCGTGCTTACATAACGGGCATGCAGCCGCGAAAGCAAATCACAAAGGACAATGGCAGAAAATGACCAATTTTAGAACTCCTGTGTGACGTTTCATCTTGAGACGGCATGCTTCCATTGGTTCCAAGGTATCCGAAACGCATAGTTATTTGTCCGTGATCTGACAGGAAGGTTGTTAACCCTCGACTGACGGATGCCTGGTCCATTGGGACCCAGTCGCATGCCGTTTCGTTCAAAGTCGCGATCGCTGGTTTGAAATGAATCAAACACTCATTTGGAACAAAACACTTGCGTCCCCCGATACCGTCACGATGGTTTGAAGCATTCTGTTTTCAGTAACCCATATAACGGTGAGTGAGAGCTAAGCAAAAGTAGATAAAAGCGCGGTAAATATCACATGCACGTATGTTCTACGCATGCAACAGAGGAAAGAAATATTGTGTTGGATGACGAACCACTTTTATCTATGACTATATCCAATTCATCGTCTACACTGATTGTGAGTCAACTTGTTTACGCGAAACTTTCCAAACCGAAGACTGTCTCCAAGCGAACGCTACCCTTAGTCATCAAGGGCCGCGTTCGTCAAGGCTCCATCCATACTCCTTCCCTTTCCCTAAAATACTACATATCTGCCAAGGAATGTTGCGAACTTGTCAGTCAGATTCTTGTGCAACGCCCTAACGTATAGCAGAATAAACCCCTTTTCCGATTTTAAAAGTGTTGTTCACGATTCCACGACTCGGAATCCCGCAATGGCATGCGTATCTTGTTCTGAAACGGAATAAATATTATTTACTATTACGGCGTTTATACTCTCTTGTCCCTGATAACAATAATGAATTCACGATAGTAATAGTTATCTCCAAGAAGAAACATATATAAATGTAATAAGATAATATTCTAATGTATATTATTTATTTGGGATGACGTAAAAACCGAAATTTTGCTATGGATGCGTTTGGAACCGGTATTAGCCCCGCATGTCGGTAAAGCCATCCGCATTTCGAGGATTAACAAATTGGCAGCCACCGATGTCATTTTAAAATCTGTAGCTGGCTGCTGCTGACTTAGTTCTACGTCATTTTAAAGTCTATAGCTGGTTACGTCATTTTATATTTACAGCGAGTTATGTGCATTTTATTATTCGTTTCAACTTTAAACAACAAGTGGTTACAAGCATGATATTATAAAGCAATACTTGTTATTTTTACTCTCATTTTAATGCCAGAATCTTACGGCATTCAATTATAAATTTTTGGAAATTGTACGCGGTATCCAGCTGAGACTCACGCGTCAGAACCACCGGCTGCCAAAGTGTTAACACTTTGATTGCTATGTCATCCATACATGGTCAGTTATTGTTAGATTGAATCATTATTTATTTGATCATGTATAGCATAATGAATATATCTAATAAATTCTAACAGTATCGGTGAAAAATTATGGAAATTACTAATATTATTGATGAAAGCGAGTAGAATTAGAAGTTGTATTCATTTTGTATAGAAATTTCGAAAGTTTGCCATTTTCAGCTAATAAAGTGTGGTAGTCAACGTGAAAATCGGTGAACACCAGTAAATTACATGAACTTTGAAACAATGTTTGGCAAAAGTACCCGAATATAAAACACGAAGAAGATACTGTGTTTCAACTCGATGAAGGATAGGACATTCCAGTTTTATACATAGCCATTTACAATTTAGTGTTTCTCCACCTAATTCATGTTTTCGCTGCAGCAAAGTATGTAGCAACAGTGAAACATCTCATCTCCGACTCTTATAATCAGGAACTATTCAGAAATCAATTAGGAATACCACGCAACATAGCATAATGGTTTGACGATGAAGAAAACAATAAAAAGTGGAGAAATTATTGATGATAATATTATAAAATTAGTCTACAAATATCACCGGTCTATATACACAATATAACACAAATATGGTTGTTATAGTTAACGTGACGGAGGTTGTTAATTATCCAACTGTAGATGGCACCTTCAACAAAGACAAATAAAAAACTGTTATTTTAAATTCATTATATACTTAGAAAAAAAGGGATAATTATTGTTCATTACAGTTAATGAATATTTTATAGTGGATTATTTGCTGTTTTTGATGTAGTGAATTTTGGTAGGGCATGGGGAAGGGATAAGAAGAAATACGAAATGCTCCTGTAACAAGTACGATTCTATTAAAAAGTATTTTGTACTGCTATAATTGTTTCTTTAAGATTCAACGTTTTCATGTCTTCCGAACATGTTTTCCATAATATTAAGAAAATACTTTTTAACTGGTTGTTTAACCTGAAATTTGTCTTTATTTTGATTTTTGGTATCAGATGAGATATTTTTCTAAATTAATTTTTATCGAATGTGAATCATACAACTCTTAAATCACAATTAATAAACATAATTCCCATCTCAAAAAATAATTATTATTCATTGTGATTATTTTATTAAAGTTACTAATTTATTAAAATAATTTAATTTGTTAATTCAACTGAATATATAGTACGCATATAAACAGAAATATTATTTTTACACAGCATTCGTAAAGCACAAGCTTGATAAATCTTAAATCATACAAATAAAAGGAATAAATATAGTTGATCGAAAATAATCTTCTTTAATCGTGTTAAACGTTTATACTGCGTAGTTCATTTCTTGCTTTTCTAATTGTTAATATACCATGACAACTTACAAGTTAATGAGATAGTTGATAACTGAAAAGAAAAAAAAAACAAATTCATTACAAAAAATGAAGAGGATGAGTCAGAATTGAAAAAATTAGAACTGGAATCACTCGAACAATATAATATTCGAATATTTTACAAATACCAAATATTAAGTGTGTTCTTCGAATATTTCGATATTTGATTAACATGTTTATTCTCAAAAAAATATTCAATAAATGTCTACACAGTAGTTTTTCCTAATACTGCTTCTTGATTTACAGTGACGATATTACTTTATAATTATTCAATATAACACACATGCTTTATTTAAATAATATTTCAAAAATTTTTCAGAGACAGAATATATTGATTATACTGGGATATTACAATGAAACAGTTTCCAGCAATCAGTGCTTTTTATAAGAAACATTACTTTTAGTGTCTTCTTCGTATAATTCACATAAATAAAACAAAGCACAGTTTAGTGCCAATAATATCACCCTCTCTCAATATCGATCGCTTAAAGTCCCGGTACACAACAGTGGATGCTTAAATGATAAGAAAATAATCATCTAAACGATCTCACATCCACCCGAATGTTCCTCCAATGTTAAAAATAAAAAGCATCAGCGTTCCTGTTCTCGCGTTACACGATTTGCCCGCAAGCATGAAGCAAATTCCCAATTTTTCGCTTTACCCTGGCGCAGGGTGAGGCAAAAACACGCAAGAGGGCAGCACGCATTCGATAGCCGGAACGTCTGCTTCGAACCTCTCGTCTGCGCGACTGTTTTCGGAATTACAAAGAGCTCGGAGAGTCCGGCTTAGCTTCCGAGGCAGCATGTTCGCGTATGCATTCGTGACGGACGATCTGAACACGGATGCGTGTAAATGTGCAAACAAGCAAATGAGCGAGCGAGCAATCCTCGGCTCCGGATTGCTTGCGCAACAGCTCGAACTCGTGCTCGGTAAGAGCGGATGAACTTTTCCGTATCGGGAACGCTTATGAAATAATCTACGAGGAGGATCGGCTGCTTAAAGGTTCGCTCGCGTCTTTCACCGGCCTCTTCGTTTCGAAGGAAGAAGAGAAAGGACGGCTGGTTCGCGCTGTTTTTTCTCATCCGCCTGATCGCTTCCTCCGAACGATATATTCTTCGTTGTCGATCACTGAAAATATTTCTACTTCGGTACCTCTCCACGCCCGGAAAGAAATGTAGAATGCTTCGGGTGATCGAGACCCGACAACCGCGGAGCAACTTCACGTTCGCTGCGAGATCTAACCGAAAGAAGTTGCGCAAAAGTTTTCGTATGTAAGTACGAATGGATGAGGAGGAACGACGTTGCGCGACGACCATCCCAGACGAACCAAGAGAATCGGGAGAAATTCTCTGGCGTAATGTCGACCTCCGTTCTCTGCTCTCTCCTATTCGAGACCGTTTTCCCTTTATACACCCAATGAAGGAGGCTCGATCGTGCCTCCATCGCGATGCGATCGTGTGCCGTCGCGAGAAAACGAGACGAATCGGTGAAGAAGGGAGGGACAGGGGCTGGTAAAGAAGAAGGGCGAGGAGAAGAGTTCCCTGAGAGTTCATCGCTTATTATGTAAGCAACGTAAGTAACGTAAGCGACGCAAGCGGGAATCGAAGGTGCGGTAGAAACGCGAATCCTGCGAATCGCTTATCGGCCTGACATTTTCTTTGTAAATACTAATAGGACGAGTCTTGCAGTTCTGACAATTTGATTTTCGTGCCTTGCCTCCCTTTCTCCCCCCCTCTCCCTCTCCTTCTCCTGCGCGGCTTACAGAGAAATCTCAAGTGTTCGAAACTGATTTTTTATGGAATTTCGCAGATTTGTAGGGTAGCCAAGAGGAGGGATACGGATTTTTTATCGACTGAGATGCAAGTTAGTTTGACCCCTCTCATGCTAACTTGGATGTTATTGGAGATACAAATGAGCTCTCATGAAATAGCTTGGTGTATTAATTGGTACGAATTGTAACGAGGAGATCTCGAAATCATTTTTAGGATCCTTATTTTTAAATCGTCCGCCGCAGACCATGCTTTTTGCATTTTTGCACGATATACTGCAGATTTTCAGAGCAGATGTCATTTATTCGTGTGGCTATAATATGACAAACTTTTGTCGTCCCACGCGTGTGACGTTGGGCCCTCAGAAGAGAAACAGTGCGTCACACATACGTGACGCTGGTAGCGAACGTGTTAATGTTATAAAAATTGCTATAAGTACACAAATGTGGGTTATTTTTGTATATAAACAAATAAGACTGTTCGCGATACCGAAAGGGTAACAAAGTATTCATATTCATTAGATGTTTACGGATTTCAAACATGGAATAATTTTGTACGAAGTTTTTCGGACATAATAGGTTTTCTCGATTATAGTATCAACCTTTATACTAGAGATAATACATTAAAAGGATAAATGCATTCGAAAATTCAATCAAATGTTGCTGTTTGCTCTACCATGAGACAAGACACAATGATTTCGGTTAAATTATGAGTATCAAACTTGATACACGCTCATGTAGCTCGGTGAATGCGTAAAAACATAAGACAGGTCTATAATTAAATCGTTTATTAATGATAGGGCGTACGTCCATATTTGGGGGAAAATAAAGTAATGCGTTTAAACTGTTGTAGGTCACTCAAACTTAGGATCATGGGATCGAAAAAAAACATCAAAAGTGTCTTTTGATATCTTCTATCGATTCCGATTGAAAAAATCGAATCAACATTATTTCGAAGAGAATCAGGTAGTTTTCATTGCCTGGTGTCGAACTTTAAAAAATGGACATACGTCCTTTATGTAATTATTTGTTAATATAATGGTATACCAATGTAAATAAAAGTTCCCTTCTCTGGTACATTATACACATTTTGCGTATTATAAATATTGATTTTAGTAACAATTGATTTATCTGAGCGTTACGTAGTTTAATAGGTCGTATAATGTATTCAACATATTTTTCTCATTTGTAGGTTTCAAGATTTCAAGATAAGTTTCAGTTTTTTAAATAGAACACCATGCATACTTTTACAAAAATCGAAGAAACGTTGGATGTTGGAGAAAAAGGTACTATATCATGCCAGACGTATAATTACCAAGATATTTGAAATAGAAAACACATGTTCTGCTGATTATTAAATAATCTCTTTAATACTATTTTTGCTTAAGATGCTACTTAATAATGAGCAAACCATGTGTTTTCTGTTGCTAGTATCTCAATAACTATCCACTTTACGCCCAGTATGGTGTAATACTTGTCCAGCATTCAATGCTTTAACGTGTTACATTTATAAAATTGAATTTAACGTTGAAATCTTGAAAACTACATGCAAAAAGGAACGCAACAGTACGTTACATGACCCATTTCGAACTACACAATATTCACCTAAATGAATTTTTTCTGACATCAATAGTTACGAAGCTATCGAAGCGATGCGACTTTTGTACCCTTACAACATTATTTATAAATAATAAATAAATCGTGCAGCTCTTTTCTTCTGTTCTTACTATTTTTTACCAATCATTAAACGTGAAAACTCGTGCAACGTGTGTCTCAAAGTGTCCTCCTATCTCCAGTAATTCCCAAGATAACATTAGAGGGTTCGAACATCGGGGTGGTTTTCACCCCTTAAACTGACTTCACAGCCGATAAAACTACTTGTATCCCTTATTTTTGGCTACTCTGCAAAACCAGCGACGTTTCATTGAAACCGGCGTCGGATACGCGGAGTGGTTTCCTCGTGAGTATCCGTGTCCTGTTTCTTCGGAGCGCAGCTTCTTTTCTGACTCCTCCAAGAAATAGGAGAAGAGAAAAAAAGACCGGCCGGCGCGTCCCGTGGAAGGATCGTTTTTCGTTTCTCTTCGACAAAGTCGACCACCACGCTCCTCCTCTTTCGTGAGAAAATTTTCTTCCACGATCGAGGGGGATGATGGTCGCGCGCGCGCTCTCTCGTATAACCGGGTATATACACGTCGACGTAGGTGCCCCGTTCCGGCACGTTTCGTTCTCGTGCCTCCCCTTTTCATTCGGCACCGTACCCTTCGTCCTACGACTTCTTTTCCCGGATCGTCCTTTTCCTCCTCATCCGGCTCCTACGGAGCAGGTAGCTCGTCTTTTGCGGTTCTGATTTCCCTGAACTTCTTCGGCCGACCGTGTACCTTCGAAAAGCACGTATCTTACCCTCGCATGGTCATTGTTCGAGCGAAGGTCGTCATTGTGCGAGCGAATCAAAGGGAATTCGAGTGCGTTTTCCTTGCATCCCGTTACATGACCGAGTGAGCACTCCGCATCTTCCTCCGGCAGGAAGAGTCGGTCAATACGATTCGTGCGGGCGAGAGAAAGAAAGGCGAAGAGAGCAAGCCGAGGGGCGAAAAGGCAAAGAAGGACCTCGAAAAGAATCCGTGCGGCCCGTGGGAGGAGTCGTGAGAAAATCGTCGGCAGTTTCGTAAGACATTTTCGAAGGTGCTCGGGTCGACTTACCGTTTGACACGTAACAACGACTCGTTCGAACGTGTCGGCCCTTTTCTCTGCCGTTATCATTACCGATTCATCATGCTCACGAACGAGATAGATAATGCAATCTTCGAAAGAACAGATAACGTACAGTAGGACCTCGATTATCCGAACTGTAATTAATAACAGAATAACCCGCACTGTAACTAGATTTCGCATAAAAATGATAATTTTATTTTAGAATGTAAAATACATGCTGGTGCAAAATTAAGTACATATTGTTATCAGTGATCATTTTAGCTCGTTGCTAATATAGGATGACCATTTTTTGGCTAACCCGAGTTCGGATAATCGAGGTTTTACTGTACTATTAATAACCTGTTGGTTATATTGCAGGATGAATGCAATTTAAATACGCGATAGATCGAGGGAAGTCATTTGTAAATTTGAGTGTACGTTATAGAAGAAGGTGTATCATGATAGAATTTTTGAGGTTTTACTCACTAGAATTATTAGTACTTGAAAAGTAAAATTTTGATGAAATAATCTGTTTAATATTACGATTAATATCAACAAAAATTAATTATGGTTTGAAATGAGGACAGATATGGGCTGAGCTTCATCTTCATCCTCTACACATGTGCAAGAACAGCATATCCAACTTTGACAAACTTCGCCTGATATCCAATACTTGTTGGAATATTAGTATCTCTTATTTCACTAACACAAGAATATGTCTTAGTTCTCTTGATCTGATTACGGAAGAGGTTGATATAATAGCAGCATAAAGCTTAATGTGAACTGTGTAATATGTCAATTTGTACCACCTAACAGGAAAAGGTACCAACACCTTACCTTGCCCCATATGAAGCCTTTTAAAAACTCAAGCTTTACATTTTAAAGTGCCATTTAAAAATTTTATAGTAGTTATTTGTAGAAAACATATAACATAATAGACAAACTACTTGTGTATTATAATTAAAACATGATTTGAAAGTTCTACAAAAATTACAAAAGATACACACTCGTTCATCAGATCGTAAGTAATATTCTACGTGTTGTAGATTGATTGAAATGACAATCGATTTGAGTTATCAAATCAAAATTATTACAATTTCAATCATTATTTTTCGAGAGTACACTTCTTACTCCGCAGCCTCATCTTACCCCAATTTCCCCTAATGTTCCAATGTAAGATTTGCCCATAGCTGTTTAGTCTTGAAGAAATGTGAAGCTGTGGAATTGGCACAGGTGCATTCTATATTGGTCGCTAATGTCACTTGAATTTAGGAGGAGAAACAATAAGAAGTAGTGCAAATGCAGAAGACATTACTCACCATGTACACAGTACCCTGTCACTCCATTATGAGCACCCTGAATTTGAAACGTCTACTATATTCTCAGCAAAATCTTCGGGTTATGTCAAGTTTGGTAAGTATAAGTTTTACATCGTTCGGTTGTTTAAATGTTGCTAACGATATGAAGCGAGTCTCCTATACATGAAATTATTTCATTTTTGAATTCTGTGTGCTAAAACAGAGTATGTGTCTCTGTTTTATCCTGGCCCGGTAGTTCTCCTGATTTAAACCCGACTGAAAACATATCGCCCATTTGCCGCAACAACGGCACAACTCAAAAAGAACGATTTTAAGGAAAGTGAGTCTGAATGTTTCGAATCGCTGCAATTTTATAAGAACATCTGTCCTCGACAACGGTCCACTCGTGGAGAGTTTTAGAAGCTCAGTTACATCGTTCTAATTGTGGAAATTACAAACAAAAACAGTTACTTCTATACTAATAACTCAAAAATAGCGAGTTTTGAGTTGTGTAATTGGTGCAGCAAACGAGTGCTGTGGTTCATCTAAGGACACCTAGTTTACCTAAGGTCCAATCCCACTAAAGATGACTTTATGCAAAATATTCAGGAAGTGTGGCATGGTGCAGCGGAAATAAAGGAATGCATAGATCCCTGCATTTCAAGTATGCCCTCAAGAATTGAGGCTGCTATAAATAGCCACGGAGGTCACATAAAATATTCAAAATTATTGTGCGGCTTTAATAAAATTGGAAGACAGGGATTTCGGGCGTTTCACTGATAATCATATCGTTATATTCTATACAAGTTAAAGTATAAATAAGCTCCTAATGTTGAAATTTGTAGAAAATATTGAATGCTCATAATGGAGTGGCAGGGTACTGTAGGTGTACCAGAATGTAACTCCTTCGTTCAAGTTTGTACTGAAAGAGATAACATCTCGCCGTTTCCTGCGGCAGAACAACGTGTGATGATAGACCGTTTCATTATGGCGACAAGGAAGCGAAAGTATATGTAATTTCGCAACAGAATGAAATTATCATCCGTGATTAACCGTTGAAGGTAAGAATCGATTCTAACAGTGTATTCGGAACTGGTTTTACGCGCCCTACAACCTTATTTCCATACGAAACCATATGCAAATGGTTTTCATTCACAGATGCGTGAGACACGATTCTGTTCTTTGCAAAACGGCGGATTTCCTGATTTTGTAAAGAACAGGAGTGTTTGAGATAAACCTGCCGGCACATCCCGTAACTAAAAGGACACGGTGAATCGCGCCTTTATGCTGCAATCACGGGTGAAACGAACACTGATTCATGATCCTTTTTTCTTTCGGTGACAGCGTCGGGATCGTTTCTCAACGATTCGCCCATTAGGCGGAGTCTCTGGCCGAGCCAGCTCTATTTCAAATTGTAAACAGTCAGAATTTATTAATTTCACGACGACATTGATGGCTGTTTCTCTGAAATGTCAAAAGATCCAGAATAATTATACAAAATCTCATCTCTTAATATTTAACCCTCTATAACGCCATGTGACTTGGAAGTTACATACCTATATATCTACAGTTTCTAAGTTTTACTTTCTTTATTTATCGCTGTGTACGATTATATTCTACGACTATACTGTCACCAAGGAGTCTGTTCGTCTATTATTATATTTATTTATGTTTATATAACGCGATACAAATTTTATCATTTGTCTTTATCATTTACCTGATGTATCATTTTCGTCATACGTAAGAAAATTCCGGTTATAGACGGTTAAGCAAGTGCACGCGATTGCAAGTCTCAAATTAACAATGAAAATTATAGGGCAAGTTTGTTGATGATCTTCAACAATGTATCAAGCATTGCAAGCATAGTATTATAATGTTTTTACTGAATATCTATTATGTATATTATGCAGAGCTATTAAAGTGTGTATTTGTAATTTCATTGAGTCGTACATCATTTAACAACACGATCCTGTAATTATTTTTAACAGCGTAATGCTTTCATCATCGCTTCTTTACCCCTGTTCACGCGGTGTTTATATCGATTTATTTCTCTCTACTCGTTTTCCGATTCTAATTAACAGGGTGTCGCCCTTTAAAAGGGACTAAATTGACTACTATGTACTCGTTGGAAATCTTTTTTTTTCTCGAAATTTTAAGGAAGCTACTTCTTTGTATTCCCCGATCGATCTAACTGTGACGTAATATTGCGAGTATCATTGACTTTGTCACCTGATAAGAGTTTGTCAGAAAGAAATGCAAATTTGTTGAGTTTCACGAATCAGGAAATCATTAGCGACTGCATATGCGTACACAGGTGTGTCGATAGTTTATTTTGAATTTGTAGGGAGTTCGATGACCGACGACGACGAACGACGGCCCTGAAGAAAGACTATGCCCGCTCGAGCATTCCTATTTATACACATATCGTACGTATAAACATATAACGTATGTCTACGATTTTTGTACCTTCCTTCTTGTGCTTTCCTGTTCGTTTCGGTTGCTCAATGTTTTTTCCATTCACAGATTTATGTAATTCATTCCTACTTCGCTTATCACTACACTACGGACCTTTACGCGATCTAACATATTCAAATATGCATACTTTATAAGAGAAATGGAATAAAAGATCAATTTTGTAACATTCAAAGCACAAAAGTCAGTTCTGTTAAGTTTAATTTTTGCAACTCTATGAAAAGAGACAATATTGATGTCGAAAAGTTTGCACAAACATTGCAGTCTACTTATCGTTTACAGTGAAAATCGCTTATTGTTATGGTTGAGGCTAACTGAAGTGGTCAGTCAACATCATACGTTTACCTGCAAATTGATTTCCTATTTTCTAACGCAATATTGATTTTTCAAGTTAGTTATAAGTGTTTTTCATCAGTCACATATTCATTTTTGCACGCTCGAATTAAAAAAGAGGACGTTCTATCATACTCGAAAATATAACCTGAGAGGCTTCATCTGATAATGTGTGCTCCTACAATATTAACGAGATATTCATATACTTCTGGTTTCTTTTCTACTTTTCTTCAATGAAATAACTCTTTTTATTTCTTCAGTCACTTGTCTCTTTTAATCCCTTGAATACTACACGCAACTATAGTGGTTATCCGCTAATTTGTAAGTGATCCTTTAGGTAAATAAGCCACTGTAGTGGTTCATTTATTTCACGACTTGCTAACCACCAATTTTTTACCAATTTATAGTCGTTTTTGTACTTTGCTTAAAGAATAGTTTGACCATACTGAACGACAGATGCATTATTATTTTTAATACTACCATTTGGAATTGTGTTCAGCGGCAGAGTTTCGCGTTTAGGGCAGCTGTGGCCAAAGGGTTAAATTTGATTTCAGATTTCGTGATTGCTTCCCACTTCTTTAATGTTTTCCCCAGACAACGGGAAATTAAATTCTGTTCCTCGCATTGAGTGAAAAACTTAGATAAGAGGTCGATTGAAGTAGGAGTGGTCTAGGTCGCATCAAATTTATTCTACGTAATCGAGAGGCTGATAGAAATGGAAGAAGGTGAAGGAGAATACGCAATAGAGAAGAGGGACCTGGAGGACAGGATTTAAAGCAAAGGAGCCGCTGTCCGCTCGGTAGGAACACCTGCGCCGGAGACGAAGCAGTGTTGATAATCCTCCTTATCCTAAAACAGGATCGGTCGTGAGATTCCGTGGGCGTGTCAGGACATCTTAGACCTGGCCCCAACTGCATCTTCCTTATATCCAACCGCATTCAGCCTTCTTCTTTCCGATTCTCATTCTTTCTCACCCCTTTGTTTTCCTTTGCTCCCTGTACCTTCTTTTCGTTACTCCGTACCTTGCACCTCTTCCACCCAAAAAGGGGAAATCAAAATAGTACATGTCGCTTTACCGTATGTTCATTGTGTACGTACTGTCATCGTTGTCGATACAATCTGCTATTTCAAGTTCAAATAACGTAAAGGAAGTAAATACCTCCACCCCGTTCCCCTTTAGTGTTCAATGGCTTCTCGAATTGTAGGCCGTGCTTCTGCCTCTTATTCTCCGTTTTTTTTTTATCGGACTCCCGACATCCGGAGAATCGACGAGTTCGAGGTTAAGGTGGGACGATAAGCGAGTGAAAAATGGAAAACCTGTTCCTCTTCCTGTCTTGGGATGAGACGGTGGTCATTACATGCTCGAGCGCACACGGAGGTCTCGAATATAGGTACCTGCCACCGGCCATGAGTATCACGAGAGACTATTCGAGGGATATGAGAAAAACCTCGTGCTGACCGGAAGCTACTATCCTGATAGGCTGTCTTATACAGGGAACATCTAGTGCCCGTGCACTTCTTAAAATGAAACCGCAAAGAGTTTACCAGAGTCTTGCAGCCTTTTTTCAAGGCAAAGAAACATCTTTACCCTGGTCATTTGATAGTAACTTTTTGATCTTGGAAATACGCGGCTGAGACATCAGATAAGAGGACAGAAAGCAGATAGTCGACCGTCCTGTATATTCTTTGAACACTTGCTGTCTGCCATCTATCAATCATTCAGTTGATCACGAGTGGTATTAGAAAATATATCAAGTGAGATTATTTATTAAAAGCGGTATAATTTGGAGTTCCACTTATTTTGTATCAAAGTGCAGAAAGTGTGTCGTTTGCAACTAATACAGCGTGCAGTTAAAGCGTTGAAAAGGACGAAACAGCATTTAGGATAAAAAATATTTAAAAAGGCAAAGAACGTAATGTCATGTTAGAGACGCCTTTCACGCTGGAAAATAAGAAACTTCAAAGACGTGTGTGATTTTCGAGATAATAGTATACTCCATAATTCTCAGACGATGAAACTTGATTAATCACGACTCCTTAATGAATCCAAGTAGCCGACGATTCTTGATAATCTTTCTTCATCCTTTCAATTGATTTATTGAGAGTACGGATAAAGCGTTGATTGGCAAACACATACAATTAATCATAACTGATGACTTAAAGTTAAATATTTAATTTCGCAACTTCTGTATTCTGTGTGCGTTTAGGCTATTTGTTTATATTTTTAAAATTCGATGGATCTTTTTTATTATCGTAACTTCACCCTCAGCACACTTCCGTTACGACTATCGATACTTCAGTGGAAGAATTCAGTAGATCAAGTTAGTCGTAAAAAAATTGGATGTCATAAGAATATTATGATGTATCAGGTCATTCCATAAGTGATGTCGTCCTCTATCTTATAAAACATACTTAAATTAATCTGAATACATTATTCGAATCTTATCTAACAAAGATTTCGCTATGCGGGTGATGGAATGTTAGAGATGCATATTGTTTTGAATTTTAAATAAAAATTTGGGTTATCAAAGTGAAAGCCTATAGCCAATTATTTTGTAAATTATGTAATTTTTGTAGGACATTAAAATTAGTATTCAGTATCTCGATATTTAATAATAGCTGCAATTGTTAGTTTCTTTACATCTGATGAACTCATACTTAAAAAAAGGACATTACTTACAGGATGATCTTGCAGATCACAATAAAGTCTCAATTTTCTTAAAAACGGAATTTTGTATGTATATGTTTGGACAGTTTGACGTCTGTAACATAACTGATTACATTTGTTTATTAAAAATCAATATCTGAAACGTTCATGATCAACTTACAACCTGTACAACGATACATTTGATAATCAATATGCCATCGGATATGGATTTCCACTTACAATCTCATATTTGAAAGGAGTACGCGTTACATGTGTGATTCGGTCATTTTTTAACCACTCAGGGTTGAATTTATAATAAACCTAGAAATTAAATGAATCTTTACAAAGTATTTCCGTGTGTACGAGACTCACAGTTCGACTCGTATGTGAACAGACTCGCAGTTAGATTGCTGTTGAAATACGTAGAATATCTTTTCATCGGTCTTTTGCAACAAATGATGATTAAAATCTTGGTCCAGCGCGATTCAGAGATAAGTCACGAGCAAACTTTTGACCCATTATGTTCCGTTTCAGGTTTTAACCAACGTTTATGTTATTTTGTTCTTCAGTCACCTGTTTATTGATTTTAACGCTTTTTAAAAGATTGATTAATGGTGCTTTGCTTTCATGATCAAATAAAAATTAATTTTTACCCCTTTGAAAAAGCAATGTGTTCTAAAATAGAATTTATACACTTTTAAAGTTGATAGCAACACGAACATTTTGCATGGTCATTGATCCCTTATCAGTGCAACGCGAATTTAATGCAAAAGAGTACCAACAGACATATACATATGAGAGGGTAAACGTCATAATGGTGTAAGTCATCTAATCCTCATTTTTAGAAACAGAAGGTTTTATTAGACTTATTATAATAAACTCCACGGCCATGTGTTAATGATCGTAACGCATTGAACATTGCTATGAGGTCTAATTTTATTTAATGTCTGTTCCTTTTCTTTTTATGAACAGACATGAATAAATTGAATCTATGCACGCCAGTCAATATATTAATAAACTTGGCTTACACCACTATGACTTTCACCCCCTCATATGTACTTATGAACACAGTCTTAGTCAAGTTTTCGAGTTTGTATCATAGAATACGCGTAATATTTAGTTATTTGCATATGGTATATTAGAAGTATAATTTATGTACTGTTACCTGGATAATCCTAGATTTTACAGTTACACTTACTTTACGGAGTAATAGAGTATATTATTTTACTTTCGATATTTCAATCGGTACGCACGAACATTGTAAGTACACTACAGTTGCACGATTTTCATAGAATACAAACAACTCAGATTTAGTCCCCCTTTTGCGAGAGAAGTCTGTGAAGGTGCAATTTTCGATAAACGTTCAAACTAGCTCAATTCAAAAGTTGTTCTGTAACGAGCAAAGGTAACAATATCACGCTGCAGCAACGATTCAAAGTACAATTGCCTCGAAAGAAAGGTAGGAAATATTGTAGTTGTAATGCACTAGCCCCTGACTAATACTTTAAATCCAACTGAATCATACACCAACATTTTTCCACGTCGCAAACCTTTTGTGATTAAGGTGGTACAATTCACTTTCCGTGAGCTTCTACCTCAAACATTTGCTGGGTAAATTTTCAGCTCAAGATCATGTTGTGATACATGGTCGAATGCGTTTCGATGCCACCTTTTTCATGGCAAATAAAAAAGGTCATTCCATTTAAAAAAATATTACTATTAGTAAAACCTCGGAAGATATCACCATGATATGATCTTCACCCCCATAGTCTAATTTCCCCCCTGGAGTACAATAAATTCCTCTCGAACCGTTTTTTCGTATCTTTACAAGTAAAAATAATTAAGGGTGGCAGAGTTAGGTGGGATACCCTGTATATTTAAATCACACCGTAAAGTAAGAGTAGTTTGATATGAAGTAAATAATACAATTTTCGTTGACTATCAAAGGAAAGAGAGGGAGAAAACAATCTTACAGCATCAATGCCACAACGAATAAAATCAGTTATACGCAGACGTGGAAACATAACAAAATATTCGATAAAGTATTGTTTGTATCTTTGTAAATTTATGTCAACAAATTTGATCGATTACTTTTTACCACGGCTGCTGCCGACCAAACACTCTCTTCCATGTAGCATTTTATTTTCTCACTCTTTTCTCTTTGATAATAAACAAAAATTTTCATTTCTTTTTATTTATTATTTACTTCATATCAGGCTCTTTACCATGTGTTTTAACCATCATCCGTCCCTCATTTTCCCAAACTAATTTGCCCCTCGGTGTCAAATTGGCACAGCAGTAAAAAATTAACACAATGAGAAGATAAACAGTTACATTTGCAAATTCTGTCATTGAAAATAAAAGAAATGAAATTTCTGTACATTCGATAAATTCAGGCATAAGATTGCTCGAATCGTTAACAAATAATAAAGCGATATGCAAGGCATACTGCTTTTTCACATTTATCTTAATTTTATGAGATAAATGTGTTAAATTGACACGAGGGATGGATGAGGGTTAAATAAATACAATACTATTTTGTACCTCAAAGACCACAATGTTTTCACTTATTTCCGTATTATTGCGTTTCATCGAATACCTTTCGCTAGAGGGGTTGCACTATTTTTCGCTTCAATGTAGAGTACGCTGACAGGCGAAAATCATTGCGTTCACGAGTAGATCTCCGCCACGCAGATCCTTGAATTACGGAAGGGAAGAACGTAATGAGGAAAGAAGGTTGACGGAGATGGAGGTGGAAGTGTTTACCAGAATATTTAAGAGGAGGTTACTCTCTGGATGCGCCCCCACCCGAAAGATTATCCTGGCTGCGCGTGTCTGCACGCACCTCTGCCCGTGCGTGCGCGTTCGTTTGCGCGCGTGTGCGTTCGTTTATGCGTGTATCCGCGTGCTTACGACGAGACGTGGCAACGCAGGTTGGAATGCAGTTTAGGAACGCGAGAGTCGCCCACGAGGCCAGCTCCCCTTCCCCTTCTGAAGGCCTTCTTACAGGAAGAAACCGAGGCCGAGGGGAAGCTCGCGGCTACCAGGAAGGAACTCGTTGGAATTCCCTTGACTCGCCTCCTTTCTTTTCGTCCACGACTACGCGCTTCTTCTTCTCTTCCTTCACCTCTTCTTCTCTCTCCCCCACCCTCCCTTCCGTACCCCTTTTTCTCGGAACAAAAATTCGTGATACGTGCATCTATTATCGTTTACATTCCATCGTTTGAATACTTTTCGAGTGTTCCATTCGTATTCACCTGCACTTTTTTCGTTTCCTTCTGATAAGCCGCTCCGCGAGACAGTCGGGTGACGTGGGTTCGAAACGTACGCAACGGTGTCATACAGGGTGTCCAGTGACACGGACAGGAATTGTTGGGTGAATCTGGTGTATGAACATTATGAAAAAGGTCCTGTAAATCTGTATCCTATCTGATTTCGTTACTGAGTACGGAGCCTCTGGTTACAGATTGAGCTAACGTGAGTGATTCCACTTAACAGTTCACTATTGTCACCTTTTTAAATGACCTTATCGACTGTTTGTAAATATTCCTATTGTTTCTTACGTACATCTTCAGTTTACAGACTTATAACGTTCCTTAGAGATTCTGTTAAACCATTGACTGTCAACTGCTTTTTTCGAAAATGTTTGTGTAATTCTATAGATTTTAGTTGCCTTCCGACGGATTTAATTATCTTAACTACGTGGGATCCCCAAATGGGGCTCATAGCAGTGAATGGGTTAAGCTGCTACGTTATTTGATTCAGTTTCTAACGAGAATCATTTAAACACAAAAATGTTAGATAGGGCACATATTTGTACGAACTTTTCAATATCTTTGTGTACCAAGTTTTCCCTATGTAATGATGTTGAAGATGTTCGAGATGCAGTAGCATTTTCATGAATCTTGCTTCTTTTCCTGGCATCCTCGATTTCTCGGAATCTCTTCGACCATTCGATTCGTTAGGAGGAATAGAATGAGTCAGGAGGACAGTCTTGACACGGAGACTCGCTTCGTCGAGTCGACGAAGTCAACGGCGAAAATAACGGAGCCTGGTACCAACGATGAGAAAGGAGAAGGAGGAGGTCACGACTACCTGGAAAGAACGTCGATGGAATGTCTCCCTTTCTTCTTTATTTTTATTCGTGCGTAGTTTTGAGGGAGGATTCGTGACTCTACGTGGAAAACGCGCAACGACCTCACAGCAGCACTTGAAGACAAATTTATAAATAATCAACCATTAAAATCTTACAAATTTCAGTACACTGATTTTCCATTTACGTCTGGCTAGGTCAACGTCGTACTTAGCACATTCCCCGTCACAGTGGAAACTGGCATCACTAGTACGGCGCCGTACAGAATGATATTTTGAATGTAAATCATTAAAATAATCGTGTTCAATTATATCATCGCACACTTGTTATTTTGTGTTATTAAAGTAATACCGAAGGTACTTACAATTTTATAAGGATTAGTAGTTAGTTGATGAATTTGAATTAAAGATGCGTCGGTCACCGGTGACCAACGTAAGAGTGAATGTGTTAATCTTCCTGACAATTAATCCTTGTGCACCATTCGGGTCAAATTGAGAGGTAATAACGTTTCAGTAAAATATTTAATATCTGACTTTTATTAAAGTTATTTCAAGAACACGTTTCGTAAGTAAGATTATTGTTGGTGCTATTTCGTGTGAAAAACGTGCAAAAGTTGAGTCAACTGAGTCTTACTTGTCTTCTCAAATAGTTAAGTATTTAATTTTTTTTAGTTTGATAATTTTCCTATTTTTGGACTTACAAATAATACAACATTCGTTTCCTATTTTGTTAACCATGTATAATAATAGAAGAACTTTCTGATGGATTGGGTTCAAAACTAGAAATTATCAGTTACTATAATTCTGTCGAAGGTACAGTGGAGACTTTACACATTAGTTGCAATATACAGTTGTTCTCGAGGAACAACCGTTGATCTATGAACATTATTTTACCATGCTTAATATTTCTGCGCTTTATGCATTTACTGTATGGAAAGATATAAATTCAAATTAGTACAATGAAAAAAAAAAATATGTGACTCTTATGCTAAAAATGGAAGATAATAAAGAAGATAACTGTTAAAAGATTCTGCTGTATGTATGTTCTTATACAATTGATAGAAAAACATGTACGTTTTGTTGCATATGCAAAAACCATGTACATGTGTCAGGAACACAATTGTTGTTTGCGGTAAACATATGCACAAACTAATCTTAGCTTGTATTTGTTAAATTACATTATAATATAACTAAATAATAGATTTAGTTTACATATTTTTCAAGTTTGAATAAAATTGTCCCGAACAGCACCAGTATAACAATTATTAGATTGATGCATATAAAATATCGCATTTCCATTAATTAAGAATTATATTATCACTATTTCTGGCGATTATATACTTTATACATAATCAATTATGGTATATAAATTCAAGTTGTGAAGTAGTGCTGTCAAAACCATTTAACAATGACGAAATGTTACCTTATCCTCCATACTCACCTGATTCGTAATCTACTGTCTCCAATTTTTTCATACATTTTGACCATTTTTAAGAGATATTCAAAACCGAAGACGGTATTAAAACAACCATAGAAGAGTTCATTGACCCCAAACACCCAGACCTTTTCCGAAAGGGTACACGTTCATTTGAATATCACTGAGATTATTCTGATTCACGAATCCGATCCGTTTATGAATTACAGCACCTTAATAACATACTAGAGAATCTGATATTTTATACACATTAACCTAATATTTTAACGGTGTACAAGGATTAATCAGAAGGGTTATGTAGATGATGTGGCTGTTTAGCGAGTTCAGCAGAGGTCGGCCGAAAATCAACTTTACAGCACGGACACCCGAGCCGTAATTATTTCATTTTGTCCACTTTAGTGTATCGGCATAGGTCAAATAACTGTATTTATATAATTATATTCTGAAGTTCTGAGAAATAACAAGACGTACCTAGCGATAATTGTAGACGAAATAGCGCTACTGTATTACTTCTGTAAAACCAACTTATGACCGATCGTTTGCATCCTGTAATATCATTATTTGGTCATCACAGTAACAAAAGTAAAGTATCTGTCCGTTTCATGAAGTAAACAAGCGGACACGGTAAACATCTGTAGAATCTTATTTGTGTGAATGTTATTTTGACACGTTCGCTGCCACCGCCCGCAGAACACGCAGCATGTTTAGCAGTTCTATTAACTACCATGTGTTTTTATTCATACGCACGTAACACGTGTAACAGGTTATTTTGAAGGAAGTGATAGATTCGTCGATATCACACGTATATACATACGTGACGTCGGTCTCTCCCGGGAATTGGTGCGTCACACACATACAACACGCAGTAGTGAACGTGTTAAAAAGGCACTGTTTACATAATTTTTAAAGGTTGTTCCGTACAGGTAGTACTTTTTAAACGAAGCTCGAAATGTTTACGAGTGGGACCAGGCTTCTTCTACGTCGATATCTGTAATAGAGACTCTACCCTATCGCTTGCAAGAATGTTGGTAGTACCACTCCTCAACTCTAATTGCCGCGTCTCCCCTTCAAAAACAGTCCATGTCAACGGCATTGTCCCGTAGGAAACACCGGTTTTCCTCCAGTAAGTAGGTTTTTAATATTAACTTTTCCTACGAAATAATAAAGAGAAGCAGCAATAACACCGTACCTGAATTTGAATTAATCGCAATATGTAAACGTTCTGAAGTAAAATATTATACTAGTTTATAATATTCGTCTGGCGGATAAGTGTTAGAAAGTGTAGATTGATCCGTTAGTGATAGGAACTACAATAGACTGATAACCAAAGCTACAAAATATAGTACAAGATTGTTATTATATTTTTATATTTTTGTAACTGTTAATGTTACGTAAATAAACGTTTTTGAATGAATTGTTCTCCTCCGATGCTCGAAGTTAAGCTACTTTTGGTACGGTCAGCGCCAAGATGGGTGACCGTGTGCAGTGCTTCTGTGCTGCTGTTCACACATGGTAATTTAGAAGTCACCTAAAAGTGTACGTCCCCCGGGATACATGACTACTGAAGCCGATGGCTGGGTTACGTTCAAAGAAGAAAGAAAGAAGACAGTCCCAATCGTTGGAGGGCGACCATAGTCGCTGGTACCTAGGGATCATTTCCGACTGTACTCGCTCCGAGTAGCGAAAGGGTTAAGACGAAGTGATCACGTTTTTTTTCGCCGTCGTAGCAGAAGATTATAGGCGAGCCGAGGCGCGAGTCGGGGAGGAAATGTTATTCAGCTCGCCGTAGAAAGCGCGAGGATGTTGGACACTGCTGGTAGATGATGTAATCGGACAAAGAAGGCAGAAAGAAAACACCCCAATCGTTGGAGTGTAACCGTAGTCGCTGTTAGTACCCAGGGATCTGAGGGATCGTTTCTCGGCGGGCAACTGTAAGTCGGTCTGTGTAGCGAAAGGGTTAAGGAGAAGCGTTTGCATTCTTTTCGTCGGCGTAATCAGAGATTACAGGCGAGCCTTGGGGCGAGTCGAGGAGGAAATGTTGCTCAGTTCTCGCGGTAGAAAGCGCGAGGACGTTGGATATCGCTGGTAGATGACGTAATCGGACAAGAGGTCTCTTAATTGGCTCGGCGTCTAGCGCGTTAGGATCAATTGTCGACGTAATGCGAGGCAGAACGGTGCAGAGTAACGCAGCGTGACAAAGTGCGAGGCAGCCAACGCCGACGCAGCTTCCCACACTGTGGCGTGTCTCGAACGGCGCCTCCGAGCGGCTTCCGATGTAACAGGTACTTACTTCGGGTTCGTCTTGTTTGTACCGTACAGCTTCTCGAATTACTTCGCAATACGGTCTCAGTCACCACCCACCCACCGCTCGTACCCACCACGAATTTCGTTTGTTTCCTCGTCCCGAATTCTTTCCCGTTTTAACGAATTGCGCGTGCAGGAAGTACCGGCGATGACGCAAGCCGCTCCGAAGCAAGTGCGGCAGACATCACGTGACGTCGGACGTCTGAAGGTGTCCGAGTTTCCGCGATCGAGACAAACACGGTAAAGAACTGTTTGCACCATTCGAATCAGCGGAGAAAACAGCCACGACGGTTCTTTGAATATCTGTTGGCAGAGGGAAAGAGAAAGAGATGGAGACACGGAGAGAGCGAGAAGGAGGATGCAGGCGCAAGCTGAACAGAAGCCAATGAGAGATCAGAAGATTGAATCATCGGTTCTGTCTGGTCTATGAAAAGTTAGGACGCTGTAACGTAGAACAGTTTACTAGAATCTTGGTTCATGACGAATTACAGTAGGGCCTCGATTATCCGAACTATAATTAGTGATAGTATGGCTCGCATTACAACCATACTTCGCCCAAACATGATAACTTTATTTTAAAATATAAAATAGAGAGTTGTGCAAAATCAAATATCTATACAGCTCATTCAATATTTCTAGCTTGTAACTGACATAGGATGACGAGTTTCCGGATGATCAGTGTTCGGATAATGGAGGTTCTACTGTACTTTCTTTTGTTCTTTGGAAAGATCGATAATTCTTTAACGTTCAATTACAAACTTATCGTTACTTTTATGATATTCAGATTATATATCAAAGATAATGTGAAACTGTACCAGTAGATTCTGTGAAATGTAATATCTATGTGTGTCTGAATTTCTATGGTGATCAAGTTATGGGCATTTGAACACATGGAGTCTGCTTTCAGAGAATATTTCATAGACATTTAACTTTGGATTTTCATTCATGTTTTTTTCATATCAGTCTTTGGGAAATGAACGCGCATTTCTTATTGTATTTTGTATCATTCGGTTGTTTACTATGCAACTTTGAAGTAGTTTTATGTTAGCATTAAAATAGCTGAATATTTCCTGCAGATTTTCAACCTTCAAAGAAGATTATTATTATGTACGTATTATATTTATAATTATTATTATATATAAATATCAAACATGTATTGTGCATGTAATAATACCTATTACGAGGATGAAACTAAAAGATCCAATTTATCCATATTTTTGGACTTAACCTACAGTTTTGATGCACAAATTTTCATGAAAATAGAATAACATTTTAGAAGAAGAATTGTGCAAAAATGTATTAATTTGTAACATATTATCTAAACAAATGGATGTTCAGAAGAACTGCCTCAATTCGTTATTCAAAAATACACAATTTACATTTGGATTCTTGTTCTACACGTAATAGTTTCCGAAATATTCGTTCGATTAGGGTTTTCAGCTCCATCTTTAAGAGCTGTTTCCAACCCTGCACTGTGGATATTTCCCAATAAAAAATTACATCGAATACTGTAAGATCAAAAGTTCATAAAACTCGACAAATGTCGTCTGATAATGACCGATGTCCATTGTGAATATGTGTTGAAAAATTATTTGACGTCGCAAGAGTTTAGAATTGTTCTGACGTCGATATCGTATTTAATCCTCACATCTTGATAATTTACGGATAAAGTATTTCTATTTATTTCTGAATCATCTTGCATATTCTCGTTCGGTCACGGAATGAAAAATATGAGAACATCCAAATTCTTCTATTGTATGCATGCAGAAGATGGTACGTAAAGTGTAAAAGAAGTCTAATATTATCCTACTGAATCGTTCTCTCGTATAATTCCGGGTAGTAAAGATCGGAGAGTCTCTGAGGGCCTAAAAGGCACGTAATACGATGGCAGACGAGGAGCTAATGCGCCGAGTCGAACGAACTTCCGGGTCTTCGGCGACCCTCGTTTGTCTCGGAAGCCAAAGAAGTCACAAGGAGCCGTTACATACTGGCATCAAGGTATTAAGGCATCAGTGTATTCGAGCTTCTCGATTGTCGTGTCTATGTGATTACCGGAAAAATAACATAATACTTCCCCCTTTTCGCGTCACCGTTCTTCCTCCTTTCTCTATTTCGGCTGTTGGTCCAGATGAGAACATAAAGAACACAGAAAGTATGTTTAAATATAGAGGTATAAATATAGGAAGGATATTTTAAATATAGAGTAGGCTTTGATCGTGTCAGGTTGTAAAGACGGTGAAGCGTTCAGTGACTTCAAATGTAGAATTACTTCACGTCTATGAGAGGAATGAAGAGGAGTGAATAGTATTGGTAGGTGATCTGACCTTCCTTGGGACGAGAGGTGATCTGGGATTGCGCCCTCTGTCGGAGGTACGGTTATGTGGAGGAGAACGATAACGGAACGTCCTCCTCTTCCTCCACCGTTTTCTTCTTCTTTCTTGACCGTCTTGTCGAGCGGCACTTGGTGCTGTTGTCGACTAACCGCTTTCGGTGATATGGAGCGACGAGATTTTTAAAAGAAACAGCCGTTGAAACGCTACGCAGTCGCTTCTGAGGAGAGCGGAGAAAAAATATCGGGTATGAAAGGGAAGAAGAGATGGGTATACAAGGAGCATGTGTGTAAGTCCTTACAAGTACAGACTTTCCGGTGTTCGTAGAAGTAAAGTGGTTAAAGTTGTGTCCGGTTATTCGACGAAGACCAATCCTCGCGGGACTCTGGCATCGCAGTCGCGATCGCGTGTCGACCGCTCGTTACCACCGCCGGAAGTTGTCATCGGTTCGATCGAATACTCGCTCGTGAGCAACTGACCAAGCGAACAGGGCAAACCTGCCCATTAACTTATTATCGATTACTCGCCGCTTTCAGTGCCGTAGTCAGTCGAAACATCAGTCCGGACTCCGGAGTCTGCAGAGGTTCTCTCGTCTCCCCCTGGAGCTCCATCTTGCCAGTGGGGACACCATGAGGCGATCACCACAGGAAGCAGAAAAAATTAAAAGACAAAAGCTGGATCGATCTCCGTGGATCTTATAGCCGGTCAAGAAGTTTCGTGAGAATCTCCGTGGAGGTCGAAACGATCCTGGGAGATGTGGAATTTGATCTTCAGGATGAACCAAGGGATACACGCAGGAACCCGAAACGTTAGGGATTTCGCTGTTCTCCTGCTCTTCTTTCCCTCGGCTATAGCCCGTCAAAATTTGAACTTCGGTTACATTGATAACCCAGTAGCTTGCTACCAGGCCTGAGATGTTCTCAAGCATTTTGTTTTTACAGCTCAAGCATAGTTGTTCGAGCGCTTCTTGATTTGTCTATCTTCATCTACTCGTTGGTCTTTTATCTCGTCCAGAGCGGAAAGTTTATCCATTTATCTATCAATCAGCGCGCTTTCGTGCTTTGAAAGAAGGAAAAGGAGAGGAAGAAGAGGGAGAAGCTTGATCACGGACACGCCCTCCTCGTTTCTCATGAAGGAAAAGGGCGAGGCTCTTCCTCGATCGAGCCCACTTCGTTTTCGATAATCACCGAGATCCTCCGGAGAACGACCTCTTCCTTCATTGGTCTACATTTTTCTCTGAAGGAGAGACGTAATTGGAAAAAGTATAATGCAATTATGTCGTTACCCAGACAACATTTCCAAATTTAGTTTTAACTCTTACACGTTCACGATCAAAATCGCGAGACCAACTTAGAAAGTAGGTTAATGCCTAATTGTATTTAATTGCCTGTTTCTCGGCACTTGTCCGCCTACAATTACCAGAGGTTATCGTTAAACCTCCCTTTGACCCTTTCCAAACAGATTCAGCTTCTTTACCTAGACGAAACTGAACATCTCAAGACGTAACTGAAGGACTGTCCGTTGGTTGTACATTTTAGAAGGCACTTCGAAAAGGAAAATTCAATACCTGTCTAGAGTGATTTATAAATTGAATTGCCTTTCTATTTTACTCAATATGCGGATGTCACATATTTTGAAAAATCAAATCCGATCAAAATACTTTGTTGAGACTGTTTCTTTGCCAAAGAAAGCAGTATCAAATTTAGAAACGATAAATGCATTAATTACGCATACGCTATCGCTAATAGTTTGGGTATATCCCGTATGAATTGGGGTTCTCATAAATTCTGCAACAATGAGACCGTCCGGACTTTATTTTGCATAAATTTATTTATTTGTACGTACATATAGATGTAGAAAATGCGAAGATGGCACATATTAAAAGTTTATTTCATTCAGCAACTCGATAAGGTTCAAATCTGAGAATTTCGAGATTCACACTATTATTTTCAACACATTGAAGATTGTACAACTGTATCATATATTCCTTTTAATTTTAAATTCCTTCAATTTTGATCAAATCTCCCATCTTACGAAAGGAATCATTTCCAAACGAAGATAGTTGGTCCTCCATAATTAATAATGGCTACCAATGCCCTTTGGTATCATTCCTTCACAGACTAATCGATGCACAACAATTTTGTGTGTGTACGGCAATTGATGTGCGGTGGTGTGATTTATTAAAACTGCAGAAAATATTTTGAATTAAAAGGAAACCTTCCAAAGTAGGTTCATTGATGCTTGGGACAAAGCTTTTCGGTGGCAAAGACGTTGAAGCGGTCAGCTGAAAGAACACTGTCCGACTCGGTCTAACACTGAACCTCTAATTGAGATCATTTCAACTCGGTTTGCGTCAATCTACTCGAACGGAGGAAGTTTTGTCCACCGTCGAGCATTGCCGGCTAGTTTGACGCGCGCTGGGAGCCCTGGAAAAATTGGAGGTTTGCAGGAATGAACCTCCGGAGAGTCGTCTTCAAGGACAGGTCGTATTCGCGAGCCCTATGGCGAAGGCGATCGGGCGGCGCGCTCTGAAATCATTTCTTACAGGACGAGTTTTATCGCAACATGTTAAAACGACCCTACTGCGGCATTAATTCAGACAATTTGCGACGTGGTCCTCGCTCGGTCACTCTCGTTACATTCTTTTCGTGTCTTCCCATCGTCCTCCGGCCCCCTCTTCTAGCACATGCACGTAGTCTTTTCTCTTCTGCCCGTCTGCTTCCGTCAGTGCGTTTTCTTTGTCATCGTTCAGATTAAGATCTTAACGGCGATAAGAAATGTGATAAGATCTTTATAGTACGCAGAGGCGCTGAAAGGAGTGGGTCAGCTTTTCGTTATTGAATTTGAAGGATTGGCTTTTCCATTGATTCTCGCGTGGAAAAATGAATTGTAAATATTGGTTGACAATGAAGCGAGCGGATTTTAGTTGTTTAAGCGAAAACATGTTTTTCAGTTGAGCATTGTGATTTTTAAATTTTTGTTATGTGAAGAGATTCTGGCGAGTAAATATGAGGGCGTGTATCTTGGTTCACCAGAAATGGTGGCGGCAATTTCAGTCTCCATAGAACGTTTCTTCTGTTATCTTTTCCAGTGCACTGGAGACAACAATTTATTCGTAACAGTTTTGTAATATCTGCATGTAGTTTTAAAGGAAAAGTATGCGAAGCACATTAATAATGTATGAATGAAATATAAAAAGTCTTTGAAATGATTTTTTTTAATAATGTGGAATGAATGTTGATACATATTTTTATCCATAGAATCACTACAGACTTGAAGCTTGTTCTTTTTTTTTAATTTTGATACATTATAGTGGTAACAGATAGGCATGCAATGCTTGGAAAAAGTATTCATAGTACATGCTATTTTAATAATTACTTTTCAATTGTATGGTCTAATTAAGTACACGTAGACATAGTACCTATATATTTTTTGTTCTTTTTTTGTATATAAGTGTAACAAAATCAGTTTCGTTGTTCAGATAAGAGACCAGGCTTTCTATGTGAGGTGTGTGAAATATGTTCTAACCTTACGAGAGTATTTTCTTGATTTTAACTTTAAAATTAATGTACTTAATTTTACTTCGTATATCAAATTAATTTATCCGCCTATGTCTTTTGACAAAATTTTATAGAAAATCAGAAGAACGAAAATCAAAATTAAGAAAGAATTATTCGTTTTACCATCTGTATAACTTTTGAAAGCATTAATAATATTAATATATGAAAAACATCCTAGTATCGTATCATTTTTGTTGTAATATCACTTACATAATTTCTTCCTGCTTTGGTTTATAGCGTTAAATACTGACGTAATAATTAGTACTTTTAACTTCAGTATCCATTAGTCGGGTAATTTTTCAACGATATTGTATTGGTCGACATACTCCGTTGCATACGTGATCATGGTAATCATATGGGTTTTTCAATACAAACCATTTTTACGATGCAGGTTCTCTAAACTTTTTCTATGACATAATTATTTCAATTTTGCAATGTAGGTAATAGTATAATAATTTTAAAAAAAATGATGTTAGTAGAAACGTTATAGAACTTCCAAAATATTTTTCTTTATTAGGTTGATCGGAAAATTGTATTTTTCTATGATTGACTTCCATGTGTCAGACAGCTTATGCATACCTGTCAAAAGAATAATGAAAGATAATTGGTACTTGTTGGCATCAAAATCTGAGGGTATTTTCCGTTCAACCTTATATACAGATGAATTGTTTAATATTTCTGAATATTCTTTGTATAATAAATCCTAATTTAACCCATCGACTGCGGGTTAATTGAAAATGAGGTGATCGCTGCGTGCGGATAAACTGTAACAACACACTGAGTCGTTGAACCGAACGCCCATGGGCGTCGACAGTACACGGTGAACGACTTCAGCCTGCAGGCGCTGATAGCAGTCGGAGGGTTAAAGAACAAAAATTCAAGGAATTTTAATTTTAAAACCATGCGGTTAAAATCTTTTTGCAATGTATTTGAAATTTTAAGAAATTCTCATAGGATGCTGCCGGTCAAGGACCACTAAATATATTTCTAAAAATTGGAGAAAATTACTGATGATGGAAAATGCAGACCTACGGAATATAAGTAGACTAATGAACACATAGCAGATATACAAGAATTCTCACCTGAGAGGAAATCGTGAAAACATGCAACAAATTCGATGCTTGCAATAAAGCGGAACACAACAATCGCTTTCGTGCCATTTTTCTTTTCATTTCTTTTTGCTCTTCCTTTTCTCTGTCGAGAATGACAGCGTTGACACGAATCCAAGCGTGAAGGCGACTTTAGCAGTAAGTATAATTTTCGTCGGCGGCGTACAATGACCGTGTATGGTAAATCGAGAAAGAGGTTCGTGTAAAAAGCAGGATAACCAGAAATTTGCTCGGAATATGAGCCCCGTGAAAAGAAGCAACAAGGATCTCGTTTGAGACCGAGACAAAGGGGGGTACGTTGCGTGTTACGCAGGCCTCGCGTAATTTCGCCCTTGCAAAACAGGAAGAGCGATACAAAGCGTCCGTGGCGCCGTGTTTTTCTCGCGATACTAACCAAATTAAGGGTTCCTTTGTCGTCGTTTCTCGAGGAACATGTACATTTTGTAACGAGGAAGAAAAACAATCGGGAGGGAATGAGATCGAACGGAGAGGGAGAGATCGACGCATGGACGAAGGAGTATCATCAGAAGAGTTCGAAAAAGCTGACCACCGTCTGGATGTTGCCGATCAGCTTCGTCATTCTTGCGCTCGCCATGATACGCGGGGCAAAATACACGCGTGCAGGATTGTACGAGAACGTAACGGCCAAACCGCATAAGAAGGATGAGGCAATGCTAGGGGGTATCTATGTTTCGACGTATCGATGTCTCTGGAGGGCTCGCGTGTCTGGCCTCCGGTAAAAGCGCGCTTTCCCGATCGGCGATCGACCGGTCGAATTCGCTCGTTTTCACTCACAATGGATTATTTTTCTTCAGGTTCTCGAATTCTCCCGGCACCCCGTCTCGAATCTCACGATCGCTCTAGGAGAACCGAAAAATAATCGAACTGTGGACGTTTCGATTTTGGGTCGTGACAGCGACCTTACAGTCCCAGAGCAAGGTGGTATCGGTATTTCTTGCGGTTCTTTGTCCCGCAGGCCGTGCACCAACCTCACCTGCGCCACGCCAGTTCGTCCAGGTAACTCGATCACGCGTGGCGTTCCCGCGACAGTACAGCCCTTCTCTCTCCTCCCTTCTTTTCTCTTCTTTCTTCTCGAGGCCCTCTCTTCACCTTCTCCACCTGCCTTCCGTCTCTCTTCCTCTTTCACCTTCGCTCCACGAGTCGGTGAGCCTCATAGTAACGATCCGAGGGTGATCGAGTCTCGTCGACTTCCGGTAAGGTCCATCTCCCTTTTTTTTTCACTCCGACTCGAATTCCTTGTGACGAGATTCTTTCATCGTGTTCCTGTGTCGCGTTATTTCTTTACAATCTGTAGACTGGCTTTTTTAATGATTTTTATGAAATACGTTACCAGCTTCTACGTTTCGGTAAATGTTGTATCGTACTCGATAAAATTTCTGAATATATTTTTTCTTGGTTTGTGAGCAGCATCTTCCCGCGACGCTGGATAAACTGATCACATAATGCAAACTGACTAACAATAAGGTACATATTATTGAACATGACAAATCGATTCCTGGACTTTATTCTTAGGTGTTTATCCGGCGTTAATTTTATTGGTACGCACCGAGGAGAAAACGAATTCAGCTGGAGTATTTTCATGATTGATGCACTTTGAAGAGTTGCAGAGCCTATACCAGTAACTGGCGAGCTAGAAAGATGAGCGGTGGTAATTAACACAACGTAAAGGAGGCAAGGAATGTTTTTCGGTAGCACAGCGGTACGTCGGTAGTCCCGTAACTCTGCTTGGTATTACCAGTATTACTAGACAACAGACATAGAGCCGAGACTACGACGAAGTCATTACCAGGAACACGTTGCTTTCACCCGATACAGGAATCGAGGAGGCGTTCAAACACCGTTCGATCGACCTCGGTGTACGCGCGCGCGCGAGCGAGCGAGCGTTTGTCTTCGTTCCTCTGTATGTGATCATTGTGAATTCTTTGTCGACCGGATTTTAATTACCATGAGTTCTTTATACGAAGTTCAGAGATCGTTTCAGTGGCCCATGCAGGTATTTGAACCTTCCTACCTGAATACAGGGCGGTGAAAGAGGATGAGGGTATACTTAGGTATATTTACTACCCATCAGAATAAAGCAGAAACTCTTAATGAAGATGAGTTCACAGATTATCCTTTTCAGATTTATGCAACATTTTTTGGTACATAAAATTTGGTGGCTAACCGGGGTTCGGTTCAAATGTGCTGCTTTTTTGGCATCACTATTGTGTTATCACACAGGAAGTGAATCTGCTATTTTAAAGTTTGTGTAAGGACGAACCATTGTTGAAGTAATAAACCGAAAGGAACAACTGACCACGAATTCCATGGTGGTGTAGCATAGGCTGATCAAAGAATACGTTCTGTACAGTTACTGAAAAGCTATCTGTTTATCTGTGAATACTTACAGTACATAGATTTTAGACAGATAAGCGTAATATTTTTATTGACACCAAGGTCAACGTGCTTCATAAATTCGAAACCCTTTGAGTGCGGAATACTTCAAAGCTAAACACCTTCTGTAGACGAAATCTTGTTATCACGCTTGAATTCAGGTTGAATTCGAAATCAAATACAAAAAGGAAATAAACGAATCTTGATTTCTGAAGTAATAATGCGAACTGCAGGACGATAAGTGCACAGATTTAGCAGGAGGACTCATTTGGCTAGTGTCGAAAATGTAAGTAAAGAGATTTGTAAGACTGTCCATGCGTGGACACTGAAAGGGTTAAGACTCTCTACATTATTTCAATGATTAAGTAGATGTACCTAACGTTTGGCCGCACCTTTTTCACCGTCCTGCATTTGCCCATTAGCTGCGTATTCTAAGATTGCTAGCAGCGTACCGACCACGCGTTTTCATGAAGAACGTGAAAAATGGTATTGTCGGTGGCAGTCGAATGGCAAGTTTACAAAGGAAACTTGGCTGGTGTTCAAGCCGCGGAAGAAATGGTAAAGCTAGCTGATGCAAGTAGCACGTGTGCACGGTATGGTGCATCAAAAACACGTAAGTAGGAATTTACGGAAAGGAGCCCCGAGGTGCTGCCGGACTCCCTGTCCTCGGTAGTCTGCACGACGAGAGAAGGAACTCTCGTCGAGGTGAGATAAGGAGGAAGAGGAGGAAGAGGGCACAGGGTACCGTTCTGTCCTCGGGGTCCTCGGTTCACCGGGTCGGTTCTCCTGGCTTCTTATCCACTTAGCAAAAAGCGGCTTAACCACCGATCTTCTCTTCCTCTCCGTTCTCTTCCTTTTCCTCTTCTCTTCTACGACCTCGAAGCTGCTCACGGTTTCCCGGTGTTGTCTACTTCCTACTTTTGGCAGACCTTCACAAATTTCATTAACCTCTCAGCTGTGCGGCTGTGCATACATTCACTCTTTCTACACGACGATTCTGATTTCGATTGCAATATTATTTTCATCGATAAGCGTAGCAGTTGTCTAGGGTGTGTCCCATGTAACTGGGCGGGAGCTGTCTCTTGCGAACGGTTGCAGACAGAGAACAAAGTTGGAAGACAGAATTAAGTGGTTTCTGTCGGTTCTGGTGACTGTTACATTTGTACATGAGTGCAATGGCATGTCTAAAAATAATTTCTAAACTAACCATTTTCAGATATAATATTATTATGGTAGAGGCCAACTGAAAAGGCCAGGGGTCATACGCCGGGTCATCTGCCCTATCAATTTTTCAATTGTTTCTGTCGCGATTTCGTTTCAAAATTTCTGTACACACTTCCAAAGAACTTTTTCCGATTCTTATATCCGTTTTTAAAATAATTTATGTGTAAACATTATTTATAGTACATTCCTTTCTTCTAAAATATGTAACTATAACATTAATAAATGATAAGGTTAGTGGTGGTACTTCTATTTCAAATTTTCTCAAAAATATTAAAATACTCAGATACTTGTGGATAATAGTGTATTTATTTGAAATGGAAAAACGTATTTAAAGTTTGTGTTTTATGTATCAAAAGATCGAGTTAGCGATACAGTGGAAACTCGATTATCTAAACTAATTATGGCTAGCTGTTCGCATAATTAATTTTTTCGTAAAATACAGCGATTACTTTTGGTTGTGACAAATGACATTTATATTGTATAGCGACTTTTTTCGTTCCAGGTCATTTAAAGGCCAACATACCGTACGTACCTAAATTCGATTCTTTTTCAGTTACAAAAGTATGGTAACGATTATACATTATTACGGTAAAAGAAATATCGCTCGAAAAGTTGAAAAAACTGACCGTAAGGATAAAAATTGTTAATCTAAATATTCGTCCTTTTGAATCAAATAGTTATTTACCCTTAACACGTTTTTCGTAACGCCAAACATAACAGAGATGTAAGGGGCACAAAACAAATGAAACAACCGATATATGTATGATCTTTTACTATAGCCAGACTGCATGCTGTTCCAACTGCAGGTTCATTTTGAACTGTCACCGAAATATATAGTTTTATTTGGCTGGTTTTCAATATCATTAATTGTCAACTCCATACCAACTATTATTTTGGAAACTAAAAACTATATACACTGTTTATTTCCTTTTCCTTTGAAACTGTTGGGACAATTGAAAGTTTCAATAATCAATATCTGGATAATCGAGGTTCCATTGTACCTTTCATTGCTTCTTTATCTTGTTCTAATACTAAATGATCATAGCGTTAACCTGTAACTACTACTATCGGGTCCCACGGATCCAGTACTTCATAAATACAATTTGTCCAAAATGCTTTTAATAATATTTCGTTTACTTTCATTGGATCTCAGGGACCCGCTAGTAGTACTTAAGTTACAAATTTTGGATAACAGTAGTTACGGGTTAACATTATCAGGAGAAACAAAGCAAGTTGCTGTCGATACACTGGAATCTTGCCAAGCACGTAGGAACTATGTGCCTAGATAATGATTTACGGCTAATCTGTCTGAAGATTTGATTTTCAAATTCTAATCCGTTTATGTCATTTGTAACGTGTTCCCAAGCAGGTTATCCGGCTCTGTGCGACCGTCTGAAGACATGGGTTACTGGTTATTACGAGTTACTATAACCGTACGTTTGTAACTGAGGTTTCCAATCGGATTAGGTAGCGGTTACAAACGCTGGTTAATGCAGTAAACAACGTTCTTATTTAACGAACTCTGTACATCAAACTAATTGTGTTGTCACTATGGGAGAAAATGATCAAGATCGAACAACCAAATCAATTCAACTAACATGTTGGAAATTACGATTGCCACTAGCACGCTGTATATAATGTGTATAAAATAAACAATAACATTTTTGAATTATAGAAAAGAATTCTGTAGAATTTCGTAGGCAGGCCTGACCCACACATGTACTATAATTAATAATATGCATAGTACGTTTGTTATATTAATATTAAAGAATCGACTCACCTTTGGGAACTGTTACCAATAAGAAACTCGAATTTAGTAAGTACTATTCTAAATAAATATATGTTTAAACGCCAATAATCGCATGCACAGTACGTTCATTATGTTAACCCTAGAGCGTTCTGCCGTTCGACTAGACGAACGTATGGAACTCATATTTCCAGTTTTATAACACAATTTGAGGATTAAAGAAGTATAGGATCATCCAGTCGCATCTATTATAACAGCTTTAATTATGGAAAAACAACATATTCTGCTCAAATTGTTTATTTATAGTAGGTTTCACATACTTGGTAATAGTGCTGTTTGCATATGAATTTCCCCCATTCGGATTTCACCATACAGTAATTCATTTTCTTTTTTTGGTATCGATGAAACTATTCTGGTCATATTATGCTATTTATATGTTTTCTTTCGACTATATTGTCACCCATTTGTTTGTAAGGTTTGACCATGATTGATTTCTGTCATTCGATTGTGCCTCGTTTACGGTGGGTCAAAGAAGACCCAAAGACCTTGTGTGTAACAATTGTTGTTACTAGCACGCCATATGAACCCAGACAATAAACCTTTGGTATAATGTCAAGGGAACAGAAACAAATATGTTGATATTAATTTCATTGCATCTCTTCGATAACCACAAGAGTTTAAACAAAAATAAGAAAGGGGTCGGTCGAAAAAGACCCGAAGACCGTACCAGGGTTAATATTAAAGAATTTACTCACTTTCTGAAACTGTAAATAATATGAACAATCGAATTTAAAAACTGCCGTTTTAAATTTAATTGTAGTCGTTATTGTTATCTCGAATATATATAATTTTGAAATGAGACGGGTCTGTAAAGAAGTGGCTAATAAATAATGAAGTAATCGGGAAGGAAAATTTTTACGAATTTTAAACTACTGGAATTTACCAGTCGTAATTAAATATGTATTCATGCTTACCTGTTCTTATTATGCAACGAGTTAGTCCAGAGAGTAATAACGTGAATGAAACGGTATGTCCGCTTTTTTCACTGCATTAGAACCGAAGATAACATAACTGGCCGGTGAAGAGTTGGCTCGTCCGGTGATTAAGAGGCTTCCTGCAAAGAAAATACGATCGATGGATCGATCTTGATCAAGGATCTCGAAACGGAAGCCCCACCCGTTTTACCTGTCCTACCTGCTCGCTCTGCGGCCTCCAGGCGTTTCCGGTTTCTTCCTGGAGAACAGAAGTCAACATCCCCGGTTGATGTTTCTTAACACATTCACGGCCGCAAATACTTTGTAAAAACTAGTTGTGCTGGCCATTTTTGCAATACTTCTGTTGTGTAACAAAACGTTCAACGTCATTTGTTTCATAGGGATTATTTTACAGTTTGCATTTCGTAAACATTTGGCTCATTATTTCTTTCCAGTTATGTGTGTGTCCTTATTGTCGTTGTGAGTGCATACGTTCCTGTATCATTATCCAACTGGATATAAGTTGAATGATTTAACGTTATATTAATAGTGGTTTAATAGTATGAATAGTAATACAGAGGAACTACTTCACGTTCGAACTTGTTTTAAATACTGCGAATTTGAGTTTGTTAATGTAAGATAATACCTTCAAAAAATATGCATATATGTATTCTGATAAAGTAGCTCTTCATTAAGTAATTATATTTTCCATTTTTCTTAATCGAGTCAATGCCTTCATTTTATTTAACAGACTTTAATGACTGGGATATTTTCAGAAAGAGTCATGTGTTTGCATCGTTGTATAATTTATTTAAAATAGACAGTTTTACTGTTCTTCGTGAGAGCATTATATTTAACGGAAAGCAGAAACTTTCTAAAAAGTTGATGATTGTGGAATATCTAGAAAGATTGTAAATCGAGCTTGATTGCAATGTAAACTTAAAATTTTATGTACTGGATGTTCCAAAATATGTGCCGTTTAAAGTAATGCTAATACTCATGGCTTCAGACACAACAACAATTAAATTAAACTTTGTCCAAAGCTAACAGTATTCCGGCACAAAAAGGAACTACATTAATTAGTCATTTACAAGAACTGATGGTTCTATTAAAAAGAATGTTCTCTGCGGTAGTAGTCACGAATACTACTTTACAAAATTTACATTAAAATATTTCCTAAACCAAGAGATTTTCGACACGAGCATTCTGATATATTTTTATAGAAAATGATGAGATGTATCGATTAATCGCATTAAAAATTATGTGGTTCTATTTAAGAAACCGACGGTAACCTTCACATCTTCGCTAATTGTAAGACTACACCCATAAAGAAATCATTAACACATTATGTCCACGTCGGAATTCCATTATCTTAGCTCAATGATACCCCCCTCTTACCGAGATCGATGATCCGAATGTGTCGTGGGCTCCTTGCTGGATGACGAAGATCATGGGCCGTTAGCTTAATTTAAGAGATGCCGCTAGGGGTGACATTTGATTCGTGACCATTAAAATACATTTACTTGAGAAGCGGGCGTGTGTCTCCTCTCCTTTCATCGCACGCGTTCCTTCCTTCTTTTTCATTCCGACATCAGAATCATTTCGCTCCGCCAGCAGAGGGAGAAGAAAAACCCTTTTATCGCCGCGTACTCCGTTGTCCTTGCACAATGGTCCGTGTAATCAGCGGCGAGTGATCGTCACACGACGTGTACGTTTCCCTATTTCTCTCTCTCCTTTCTGGCCTTTCTTCCCTTTTCTGCATTTTTCTCGAACTGCAAGGGCCAGCGTACAATGACGTCGGGGATTCGTCATTGTTCCAGGCGACCGTAAAAGCAAAGCAAAAGCCGTGGCAAAAAAACATCTGAGCAATATTTTAATATGGCTCCTCCTTCTCCGGCCGTGTGCTCCCTCTGTCATTTAGCCCGAGCCACCGACGAAAATCTCATCATTTAGAGTGGCTAAGTGCAAAGCGAACCCGCCGTTGTGAACGCTCCTTGCAACAATTTACCGTGGTCAGCGGAAAAAGATATCGGCGAGGAAGTTCAAACTGTTCGAGGTTATCATCCCGACGTCCCACATAAAACACCTTTCTTTGTTGCGACACAGTGTAATGACTTCCGTCTCGGTTCCTTCTTATTCGCCCGATCTGCCCGCTGCTATTTCGTGGTGCTATCGGTTAGATGCCCGGATTGCATCCCGGCGAATCCTTTCCAACCGTTTTCCCCGCATCGATACAGCGACACACATCGGTAAAAGGGGGTGAAAAGGGGGCTCGTCTCGAGCGAATTTTCGTAAGCATCGATCGATCGGGCGCGTGGTGGCCGGTTAAGCGTGGCCTGCCGGCTTAAATTGCATTTTGCAGGGGGTGCGTATCCGCGTGGAGGGGTGGATCCACGGCACACGAGGGTGGCACAAAGGAAACTGGAGTACTAACCAAGGCATTAGCAGGATGTCCCGGTTTCCGACAAACAACGTCCAGCCCCCTCTGCGGACGCTCATTGCTTCTCTCTTCCCCTCGCCACCCCCTGGGAACGGTTTCGCAACCCAATTACGCAGGGTCTACTCTCTTTTATATCGATTTTGAAATCGGAAAGGGAGGATGTCTATCTTCCACCGATTTTGCTTCCGACTTTCCCCTGAAACTATATCATGCTTTGGGTTCTTCAATGTTTTCTCGAGTTCAAGCTGGCTGACAGGATGGGAAAGGAGAGCAGGACCGTCGATTTGGGGCCACAGCGACAATGAAACATTTTTACTGGACGTAAGTGTGTGCTGCTTAGGAGTCTGGAAAACATAATTATTTAATCGAAATGCAATGAGAATAGCGTCTGCTCCACTTATTGAAAATTCTCGCTTACGCACATCGATGGAAGCATCGAACACCCCGGTCGGCAGTGCTTCGCGACCTCTTTCAATGGTAAAATCAATTAAAGTCGTCCATGATCGTTCGAAACTGTCCGTGTGTACGATCGGATCAAGAGGCTCCCACATATCTCGGGAACGAGCCTCTCTTTCCGTCCCTCAATCTCTCTCCTCCTCTCGATCCCCTTCTCTTTCTCCTCTTCAGCTAATCTTTCTCTTCCTATCTCTTTGCCTCCTCTTTCACTGCCTCTCCTCCTCCCTCCCCCTTCTCTCTCTTTCTTCCTCCGTTCTTCTATCAATCGACTATTTGATTGCTTTCGGTCCCACCAGTGAGTTAACTCGTTCGAGTGTTCTCCTCTCTTTGTCTCGATTTTCTCTGTTCCCCCTTTCAGTTTGATCCACGGCGATCTCCTTGCTTGTTCTCTCCTCGTTGCCTCCGATTGACCCTATACTCGACTCGCCATTACTGCGAACCAGTCACCCTTTGTTCGGCCTGACCGTGTCTCCGATCTTCGACTAATGTCCCCGGAAAATTTCAAGATACATACATCGATGCAAGTCGATCTTCGACCGTGCTCCGTCCGCTGTCGCGACCTCCTTGGATCGTTCGATCCACCGGCGAAGGGGTTGAAGCGATAACGTTCGATAAAGGAGGGTAATTATCCCACGTATCGTCCCCCACTTTCTTCTCGATTCAGCGGGGGTAGAGAAAGTCGTAAAACGCGAGACGAATCGGTAACCGGCCTTGAAAATCAGCGTGTAATTTTTCACGGACTGCAGAGGGTGACTCGACGAACCAAAAATAACGGGGAAACGCGATTGGGGTTGCAACATTTTTTCATCTAATCGGCTTCAACGATAATAGAACGCTGCCAGCAAAGCGAACTCGTGCAATTGATTATTTCGTTTGAAAAATAAAATTGGAATTGTTCTTTTAACTTCGGTGTTGCTCACAAGTATCTCATTTACAAGTTCAATTTGAAGGAGTTAAAATGAATGATTGTATCATGAATACTCTTTTTTAAGGAAAATAGGCGGTTGCTTAATTTTTCTCGAACAAAGTTAAGTTACAATTATAAAAATAATTCTGTGGGAATTTTGGTAATTTTTAAGAAATAAGAAGGTATCTAAAAGGCGTTTCATGCTCTTTTGTCAAACCGTGCCAGTATGTTCTATAAGTGGAAATGAGAAAAAAATGTGATTAAAACATGTGACCGTAAATGTTTGTTAAACAGTTACAACAAATATGAGATATTCATATTCTTGTATAGAATAAGATGTGAAGAGTTTAATAATATTTGCCACACGTGTTCACAGACTTACGTCAGCTACACGAGATCATTAAAGGAGGATCTAAACCAAAAATGATTAATGTAAGCATTTTAATGGAAGAAAGTTAACTCGAAATTTATAGAGGAGTATGTAAATTCACTGTTTCGACCACATTATCCTAATATTTTTTAACTGCACAAAAATGTACAAGATAACATACGCAGGGTGTTCCACATTAATCTTCCCACGCGAATATTTTTGAAATTATTAATAATATAGACAAAAGTTGAATGATTTTGAGGGGAATATAATATGGTGTCAATAATTTTTTCATATGTAGAAGCCCAACCGAAATATGACGGTATTTTTTTTGCCTGGAATCATACATGTATGTTTCTTTGTACATTAATCAGTGTAGCACTTCATTCTCTATAAAGAATGTATTAAAAAGTGTATTAGGGTGTTTGTGCCAGAAAACCATGAGTTTACTCAATATTTTAATATCAGTTTTATAAAACACTACTCGTGGCTTCAGACGGCAGCAGCCTTTAAGTCAAAAAATAACCCAAAGTAACAGTTTTGCGGTACAAATACCCTAACACTTATTTATTCATAATGAAGAGCTGTAAACATTAGTTCATTAGAAAAACTTACGATATTACATAAAAAAGGAATTTTCCTTCTGTTGGAAGCCACGAATATTACTTTGTAGCATTTATATTAAAATATCTAGTAAACTAACAGCTTTTCGACAGAAACATCCTACTATTTTTTACACAGAAGAACTATTGTCCCAATTTTAATATTAATATTTATTGCATTACCTTCTTTAAAAACTTTATATTATATTAATGAACTATGAAAACCAATTTTTTTTACAGTTAAAGCTATTGGTAATCAATGATTTTGATCTTATGATTATGGAGAATTTAATATTAATTTTGATTACATTGATTGGTGTATTACAAAAATTGATGGTTCTATTAAAAAGAATATTCTCTGTGTTAGGAGACACAAATAGTATCTTACAAAATTCGAATCAAAATACTCCCTAAAATTACAGTTTTTCGATACAAGTATCGAAACATTTTTTTATACAGAATGAAAAGGTGCAACGATTAATGAATTAAATAATATATAATTCTATTTAAAAAAACGAAAATGGCCTTCATATCTTCGCTACCCATAAGAAACTATTTTTTTTATTTATTATATTAATATTTACAACTGGCTCTATTGAGCCAACCAGCAAATTTGATGCATGGTGACGTCGTGTGCGTGTGGATAACACTCAACAATGTCTCCACTACATTTTATTATTTGTTATTTCTGTAGGTCGGACGGTTTTGCTCTTTTCAGTCTTCTGATTTCTGGAGTTTGTCTTAAGCTTCTTGCCAGTTCATTGGGATGTTCCTGTAATCTGTTCTTGTGCATTGTTGCGAATTTTTATATTAGCCTTTTAACATATTCTACTCCTAGATCTTTATGGGGAGAAGCTCCACCGATATACCATGGAGCAGCAGATATTGTCCTTAACCCTTTTCGGACGACAGACGCATATATGCGTTCAAAAAGATCGTTCACCGTGTGCTACGGGTCACCACACTGGTCAAGGCACACGCGTTTACTGTACGCTTTCAACCTATGTATTTAGACGAATTATCATATTTGCTTATTTCATTAAAATATATATGTCTCGTTACATATTTTGCAATTTTAAAGGACTAAAACAACTGAGCAATCGACATCAAATATATAATTATAATTAATTATTAAATTAAACACGAGTTCTACCACGGAAAATTTCAGCACATGGTGCACGATTTTTCCCGAACCTTTCCGGCCTCAAAGGGTTAAGGCTTATTATTCGGAGATTCCAAAATAAGAAACTACTGACAACACATTATGTTCACCTCGAAACCACTCAACTTTTGTTTTAAATGCCTTCTGATGTCACTGATAGTTTCGAAGATATTCGCGTGGAAATATTAAAATGTTAATGGGCGCTTGATAAAGCCACTCACCTCGTTCTGTCGACGCCCATGGGCGTTCGGTACAATGGCTATGTGTTACTGCTGCAGGACCGTACGCAACGTTGGCCTTGTTTCCAAGTAGCCTGCAATCAAAGGGTTAAAATAGTTAATAATCTAAAGCCTAAAAGGCATTTAATTTCGAGCATTTCACAAATAATCAGATGAAACCGACATGCTGTTTATAATTTTTTTAAAAACAGATGTTAATGTACAGCCGTAAACAAACAAGATTGGACTTTTCTGAACAATAATTGCACTGACAAAAAGAAGAAAGAAAAGTTGTCTTTTCGATGGGAAGGAAATCCTTAAATCAGAAAACTATAACAAACCTGTATAAACAAAAAATCATTAAGATTGAGGGTAAAATTAGATGTTATTAATACGTTGATAAAATAAATGGACTTACAGTTCGCTTTCATATAAGTATCCTAAAAGCATTCCCTATCTTGCAGTATTACCACTCGACTGCGGAGGTTTGTGCAAATATACGACGTTCGATATCAATATTTTTTGTTTAAATATAGTTAAAGAAATAGAAACTCCGAGACAGTTGTAATTTGTGCCTTAAATATTACAGAATGTATTTTTTATTTCACTTACTTTGTAACATGTAAATCTACATCTTGTATATATTTGAATATGTTAAATTGCATAAAAATCCGCAGTCTAATTATCACACACGTGTCTTATGGAATGTGAAAACGCAGAGAAAGAGTTGTTTACGTGTCAATTTGAAAATCATTGCAATCAAAACAAAGTATGTATGAGAAATATTCGCGACTGTTGTGCGCTTTGACAGAAAAATCTGCGACACCCACGCAGATCGAAAGGAAGTTGCTCGGAATGGGAACTGATCGCAGAATCGAAAATACAAGCATTTCTCCGAGGAAGGTGCGGAAAATTTCATAGTTGTCAGTAGGAACGAATCGGATGGAACAGGGAGGGTGCGAAACGCGTGCACGTTCGATCTCGGATTCGATGCAGCTCGTTTCCACCCCTGAAAATCTGGTCGCACCCCGACGAGCGTTTGGCGTATTAGTCATTCGAGCGCAGCTGGGAACCATGCTTGAGGGTGCACGCTCCCTTTCGCAAGGTCAAATCAATTCTGGCTTAGCCTGCGGCCAGACTTGATTCTTCTTCTCGATTTTTAGATTTTTAATCGTTCTTCTCTCACGATTACCCATGAATTCATGTAAATCCGACTACTTCCCATTTTAAACAATCATACATTTATCATAGCGGTTCGTCTCACGAAATTCCATCTTTCCTCGCAAGGAAACAATTATTTCTGTAACCGAGCCTTGTTGATCGCAAAAGCGGTAACGATTTTCAGAGGTGCGGTGTATCAGTAGCGTGCCTGATGAAAGGGTCGTCCGGACCAAAGGGAGACACAAGAGAGAAAGAAAGATTCAGGAACGAAGAGAGCTTGGTTGCGAGCGTACGGTTGGTGGAGGGGGGGTAGAAAAAGGAAGAGAGGATAAAGAGAAGGGTGCCGGTGGACCTCCCTATTGACAACGGCTTTCATCTTTATAATTCAACCCCTCGCGCCACCCTCAATCCATTTTGCCTTTTCTCCCTAATGCTTTTTTACCATCCTTTCGTTGCTGTGTTCCACGTGTCACCTATCACATGCCATCCATGGACTTACGCCCCTTTCTCTCGCCGAAATTTTCTCCGTGTTTCTTCTACCGCGAAAAGAACTCTTTTGATGTATTTGCTCCGCCGGTCGTTCCTCTTATCAATATTTCGTTAACTCTCGCGATGCCCCGCCGATTGTATTGCAGGTTCGTTAACGTTTTCGATATTAAATGAAAAAGAAATGGAAATTTTCTATTTTTCTTTCTGCTTCAAATAATAGTAATGTATAAATAAGAACGGTGAACTTTTCGTAGCTAAAGGCCCTTGAAAATAGATTTGAAAGTTTTATTTGATAGATAAATTATTTTCGACTGAATTCGGACATACTGTGTCGCGCGAAATTGATCGAATGTACAACTGTATGTTCGAATTCGGTTGAAAATAATTTGTCTGTCAAATAAAATCTTCAAATCTATTTTAATGGACCTTCAGTTGCAAAAAATTCATCACTCTTATTTATGTATTGTATTATTATCGTTTCTGTAAGATCTTTAACATATGTATGATTTGAATTACATATTCTCTACATTATAAACAACTAATAAGTGGTAACCTTATTTCATAATGTAGGTCATTTCATACTGTAAAATTGTCCAACTCCTAATTTTATTAATTGTAAGCGTCCGGTGACTTATGGACAGGAATGTATGTGTTATTACAAATTTCTTTTATTTGACATATTTTCAGGATAATTACATACATAATGGTTACGGTATATTTAAAAAATTTCAATTTAAACACGCCTGGAAAGTCTTTAGTTAGTCAGTTGAATCTGAATTTAAATAGAAAAATAATTCTGGCAATATTTGATCAATTTCGTGAGTCACTGTATTGCTTTAGAGATAAATTATATTTAAATTGTCTATTTGCTAGATAGTTTTTTATTTTCGGTAACATGTAGTACAGAAAGAAACAGAGCTTCGTCTTAAAATATGTATCTGTACAATGTAATAAAATTTACAATAATAGTAAGCACTGTCGACAGTAAACATGATCAGAAATCTGTTACAGATCTCTGTTTTAAATTGGAATCTGTAACGTGATAGAAGAATATCATAGCTTTCATCTTCCTAAAAGAGTCGAGTAACAAGTACGCAAAATTTCAAATAAGGTAACAACAGAGGAGCAACTGACATATGTCATAATAACTTTAACTGAATAATTATTTGTATAAAAGTATATTTTGGTAATGTCTAGGTCCGTTAGTAACAAATTCAACTTGGAGATCTCCAAAGAAATCTATTGTACGTGTCAGCATCATGTTAATGAGGCTTGTACCATGGATAAGTAATTATTTAAAGCTTAATTGCTGTAGTAACCCCGTAAAGAATCACATATTGAAGGTTACATAGAGATTGAACACTAATTTAGTTATTATATAATTATAGTTATAACGACAGATGTAAATGTGTAATATTATACATAATTTAGACTTCAGAATACTGGATTGAATGGGTGATAATCTATATTACATATAATTTTCATTGAGCGTTATTACTAATTGCATTAACTAAGATTACTATTAAAGAGACAGCTACTGATTATGTCTGTGTTTCAATTGCGATTCTATGTCGTGTTTATTCAGTATATTACTACTGAACTAATTTACATTCTAATTTTTACCATTAAATGTTAATAAAAACAATGACGTTTTCCCAAAATCAGCTTTAATTCACTGCATAATATCAACAAGTAACAGAGACAAATTATTTTATTCCCTTCTTTTTAGTTATTAAGGCGATCTTAATTTGGAAAAATCTTTTTGAAAGTCGCAATATTTCACCTTATTGTACAACTATAATAACAGCATGGTAGTTGTATGCTTCTTTAATCAATACTGAAAGGTAGATCACATACATAGGAAAATATTTATAAAACAAGAAATTTGGAACTAAATTTGTAAAAAGTATTCAAGATTATTGAACCCAAACACTTCAGTATAATAAATTTCAGTAATTCCGAGGATATTTACGTGGAAAGATTAAAATGGGACATCCGACATATTTTAATAAAACAGGCTGAAATGATAATTCGTCCGAGTACGTAGGTTTGTAATGCGCAATACACAGCTGGACCGGACCAGTATGGTGGTTCGTAGCATACGACAAACAATTTTACGGAATGCATACATTTTCAGTCCTCAAAAGCTGAAACCCGGTTTCATCCAAAAAGGTATCGTCCAGATCATTGTCGCTCATTGTGGGGCGGTTTAATACACATTAGTGTTAATCATACTAATATTGTACGTATAAAATACTAAACATAATATACACTTATTATAATAATCATACTATTAGCAACTACTTTAATATATTATGTTAATTGATAGTGTAATATTTGACTAATATTTGTGTAACAGTATTTTCAACATTTTTAGTTATAAGGTTACCGGTTATTAATTGTTTAAAATGTAGAGAAGATGTAATTCAAATCATATGTTAAAGATCTTACCAAAAATAAGTATTAATCTGATATTGTCTTCTCATTAGTGTATTCGTCTCGTGTGAATATAACTGCTTGAACTAATAGCGGAATTCTTTCGATTAAACGTTTTAATATTTCGGGACTAATTTCTTTTTATAATCTTCTTCTAATTTCTTCCACAAGACATTCTGTAACTTTGGGCAAAACTTCCACAGCAAAGGACAGGGGATAATCATCATTTTGCACAAAACGCACGAGCGTCCGGTTTATAGACGAGGGTGTATGCTGTGACCATGCTTCGAATGACAATGCCTTAAAAATATGTCACATAAAAGAAATCTGAAATAACATATGCAGCTGATCAGTTTCACCGGTCACTGTACGTATAAAAAAGCATCATTTATCCAATGATAAGATCGTGTGCTCTCCAAACGACACTCGATCATATTTTTCTGGTGCGTGTTGCAGCGGTCGCGTCGCCACGAGGTTCAACGAAAAAAATGTCGGAAACTCCGGCTGTCCTTGATGCGGGGAAAGCAAAAAACGGTGGAAGAAAAGTATACGGTACGGTGCACGGTGCGTGGTGCATGGTGCATCGTTTTCCTGCCATGATTCTCGGGGAGGTCTCACGTGTGTCGCAATCCTCGAGCAGTCAATCCCTTGGGGAAGACCTCCCGGAGATTTCGAAGGTTTCGGAGATTTCGGAGGTTTCGCTGGGTGCCAGGCAAAAGCGGCTGTATCGGTGGTCTTCGTGGAAAGGGGGCGGATCGATGGAAAAACGAGGGGAGACTACATAGTCGAAACGGTCACAGATGGTGTCTCGCGTGGTTTACGGCGCAGCACAGGCCCTTCCATATGGGAATGATACTATTTAACTCACCCTGGAGATCTGGCAGGGTGTCGGATGACCTATACACCCTCCCTTCGACGCACAGGTTCGGCTTTTACTCTACAGCAGGTTCTTCCTTCGTTGCGCTCTTCCAAACACTCCCTCTCTTCCTGCTTTTCCACTGCATTTCAACCGAATGTTTTTTAACACATTGACGTCGGGAAACGGGATATTTCGTTTAGTACTTCATTTCACATTTTCCTGTATGTTTTACCAAATATCATACATTAAAGAAGTTCGAATTCATGTGTTTCTACTTTATTCGTAACATCAATTAAAAATATAAAGGTTCATAAAGAAATACTAATTGTTTTATTGTAAATCCTAAGGTATCATCAAGGTGCTAAAATGGCCCGACAGTGAGTATATTTTAACTGAAAAAATACCCGACGTCAATGTGTTAACTTCTAAACGCACCGGGCAAATTTTCTTTGGCATGGAAATGAGAAATAAGGATTTCAAATGATGTTTGAATCCGTCTGTCTCAATGAAGTTTGATCATCGAAATATTCGAACACGAGTATGATTTTCACTGCTGTAGGGTAGACCGGGGTCGAACGTAACCCTTACCCCGGGTCGGTTGTAACATTTTCTCTCGTTTCCATTTTTGATTGATAATTTTGATATTATTTATCACAAAGCTAAAGTGTTATGATCTGTTTAAAGAAAGTATAATGATCTGGTCCTTTGGGTGAATATTTAAAACCGGCAATTTCTTAAAATTACAATTGCACTTCCACTCTCCATCATCTTCGCTACCTTCAATCAATATATTTAATTCTTCATTCTCTGACTCAATACTACTTTCACTTTCACTGTCTATTACCTCAAATATTGTTTCGCCATCTTCATTATCAGTTTCTACGTACTTTGCATTTATATTGTCCTGCCAGTTCATTTCACTGCCATGACTATCGTATGTACTTAAATCATTTATTATCGAAAGGGTGTAGGTCCATTTTTTAGAATTCCACACCAGGCAATAAAAACTTCCCAATTTTCGTAGTTAATTAGCGTACTTATTATTAGGGACACTCTACAGGGTGGTACGGAATTAAACGATCAAATTGTATAAATATGTTTCATGAGAAGTAATACAAAAAAATGTTATACAATTCTAGCGTTCAGTAAGTGTAATATTGTTTAATACATTTTTCGGCTTTGTCTTTTTAATAAACGGAAAGTCGATACTTGTGTGAGTAAACACGTGCATCCCCGTGATTTTCTTTCATCCCTAATTTAATTTTCTCGTTCACTGTAATTAAGTGATCGACTCAATTTCGTCGAAAATTAATAGGGTCGAAGTAACCAGCGGAATTCGAGGATATCGATGACGAAGAGGGGAAAGGACCTTCTTGTTGCATTTAAGCGGCTTCCTTGCCCTACCTGCTGTACACCTGCTGCTACCGAATTCTTCGAAAAAATCTGTTTTTTTTTTACCTACATACAATATATTCATTTTACAATGTAGCCGCAATATATCGATACGTTTTTCACCAATAGCTATCGAGATTCCTTCAAGATTACATTATCAAGAATTTTGACTTTTTTTGAGAATATAAAATCCTAATGTTATGAAATACCTACTTTTTTAGGCAGAAGTAACATTTACATAATCAAAAAAGTGTGAATTACTTTTACTCTTAATAAATTATAACTTATAACTAGACTGCCGGTTTTTAAGCAAACATACACATTTCTAAACTTCATTATTTTTATTTCAAACGTAGCTGATGAAACGCAACTATAGCAGACTTGCATCTCTCGGCTTTAATGTTTAACAGTACACTTTTTATTTCGTTTACTTTATAAAATGTGCATTATTCACGAACTTGAATATGTTAAATTGCATATAAATTCGCAGTCTACATAACAGTTTATATTACGGTATTACGCGTTTAATTCTGAACTCGATGTTTCGTGTGCTATTAGTGACGAATATTTGCAGGAGAACAAATTTTGTTCACTCAAAATCAATAAGAATTGGCTGTCTCAGTGAGTGGGCAGTAAAGAACAGTGGCTGATACACATAACAGATGATGGTCGTGAAAACGGAAACGGACGAGCGCGTAATAAGCATGCTGTTCAGGGACAGTTTCTTGTCAGAACGAATAATTGGTCAACTGTTTTCGTTAACCATGGTCGGATTTGTAATTCGAAGCCGAACTGCAGGATTCGAGTTGCAGGTTTGCGTAGTTTCGAGAAATGATGTTTTTAGACCCTCCAGAAGACTCGTGTTCCTGGGTCATGCGAAAGGTTACCCTTGTCCAACTGTGACACACGTGCGCTTCCCTTATGCGACCGATCATTGCCTGTCTTTTCGACCAGTGCTACCTAGAACATCTTTTGAAAACAGATCATTTCCAATTCTAGACGCCAGGAGCAAACGGCCAACATTTGGAAGACATTCTGCAGAATTATGGCCGTTAACAGCACAACTACCGAAGTTTAACTAACTACACCTACACTGACATTCACGAAATTGATCACACATATGCGTTATTTCAATGTTCTTTTATTTAATATACAGTAAGACCTCCATTATCCGAACTGTAAGCAGCAGCAATATGACTCACGGTCTAACTATATTCTGCATACAAATTTTAATTTTAAATGAGAATGTAAAATACATAATGGTATAAAAGTAAGTACACAGTATCACTAATGATAATTTTAACTTGCAAGCAACATAAGGAGAACAATTTTAGGGTGATCAGTGTTCGGATAGTCGAGGTTCTACCGTATTTTCAGGGCATTCTTATTTGAAGCGAAGATACTGTATCTGTAACAAATTACACTTAGAAATTTTTCTTTCTCAGAAAAGTATCTAAATGTTAAAAAAAGTAATATTGAAAAACGTGTGCTATCGTAAACCCTTGACCGAATGCGATGTTAATTTTTCAAGCAAGAACTTGATATTTAAAAAATGCGTACAAACATTTTAGCAATTTTAGTAAAGTATACCTACTGTGTTTAAAAAATTACTCACGAATTTCCTTTGATATGGTTTCCTTATTTTCATTTTTAAGCTGAACAATAAACTCGTAGACGGATAAATTTATTTCGATTTATATTCTTTTTATTAATTGATTTGACACGAATAGGTTTGATTATAAACATGACATTCATTCACTGTAATTATCTGCAAAGTAGAGAATGTGATTTCCATATGTGAGAAATGACTTTTTATTACCAAATTCCAGAAAAAAATTGTTCTGAACAAAAAGTGCGTTTATCCTACGCTCTTTAATGTACGATTATTTTTAAACAAACGTAACGTTTGAGGTGTCACTTCTATCTAAAAATTATGAAACACAATGTTTAGTTTTCGGTTAATATTTTTAATATTGTTTCAGGCATTATAAAGCGATGGGATAGTGGCAATTAATAAGTTTCTAATATAGTTATTTACTTCTGTAGTATACAATATTTAAAATCAGGATTAATGTTAAACTTATAAATTTACGCCAACAGAAAGTAATTTAATGTAATACTTTGACTTCTGATTCATACATCCGATTTTGATATAACTAAGTGGAAGAAAACACAATTCTGAATCATATGACAGACTCACCACAAGTGAGTGATTTTAATTCCGGTTAAAACCTCAATCGTGAACGTAGTATATTTTTAGAAAAATCCTGCACACGCCCCGTATGACGAATCGGACGTTTGACAAAAAAATGGAATTATAAACAGATCACATTTTTACATTTTCTTATAATTATTTCACAACTTTTTCTTCTTATGATTTTACGTTTCTATCCTATCATTTTCTCAGTTCATTTTCAAATCTTTAGTTCAGAATAATTTTTTCAAATTATGTATAACAATATTCCTATGAGAAAGACAATTTCTGTCTGTCTTTTTTTCATTGTTTTGCAGATTGTAACAAAACAAATATGCCCGAATATAAAAGTAAAAAACCATATTTTTTTATGATACTAAAATATAAATGTTATTTGATTTGTTTTTATTAAGAATTGTTTGTTTCAAATCAGCCTTTTGTTAAAATGTACAAATAAAATACTATTATTCATGATTGTATAATAAAGGAAATATGCAAAGAAATTTTCTCTTTACCAATCTACCCTCGTGCTGCTTCATTAAAATCTGTAATATTTTTCACGTTCTGTCAATTAGTTTTTTAAATATTTCTGTCGTAATATTATAATATCGAGCAAAAATGTACACAAGCCAGCTTTTAATTTTGGATACCCTTGTCTTTCTTACTTGATTAGTTTATTCTATGATTTTTCTATGGGGTTCAGATGTAAAAATTGAGAAGACTCGTCCAATTCTTGTTCTGAATAAGTTTAACACGTTGACTGCCATGTCACCCCATATACGAGTGACACTTCGATTCGATCATTACTTGCTCATACAGGGATTGGAGAAAATAATGGAAACACCTCGTACATTATGAAAATTCTTTATTAATATCGTGTAGGACTACCATTGGCATCTAATACAGCCTGAATTCTCCTGGGAATAGAATCATTACAAATTCTAAATAATGTTTAATGGAATATCATACCATTCTTCAAATACGATCGCAATGTGTACAACTTCACGGCTACTAATCTCAACTGCACAATACACGACTCATAAGCAATGTTTCCATTATTTTGTCCAATCCCTGCATGTAGCATTAATAAATACATCTGAACAGATTTAATGGAACCAGTAGAAAAATTATGAATACTAATATTATTGCTTAAAAAAGCGTATTATTTTGGGGCATATTAGTTTTGTATAAAACTTAGAAACTATGTAATTTTCAAGTAATACACTGTGGCACTCAAAGTGTTAAGACGCTTTTGCTGTATGTTTGGAATTATTACTGTGTATAAAAATAAAGTTCACTTAAAAACAAATAAGCATATGAATATTCTTGCACAGTAGTGTAGACAGAGATTTTATTCTTTTTTCTTAATGATATGATTCGCTCCTTTATCTATAGGAAGACGTTCAAGTGAGTACAGCAACCTATCATACAAGGTTGTTTAAGGTCGATTACAAAGACCTTGATTGGTTAATATCGCTACGGAAGTATAGTGAACGCCTCGTGACATGTTTAAGCGGAACGAATCATCCGCACTTGCTGTACAGTTTCGCAGCAAATATTAACTGACCAAGGTCTTCCTAATTGACTATAAATGATCTTGCACGGCCTTGCGCGATGGATAGCTGTATTAGGTCAACATCTTATGAATATTCATTAATAATCGAGCAGTTAACCCATTTTATAACTAAATACAATTTAGCAAAATCTATTCGTCTGATACAATTATAATTGAGCTGCTGTGAAGCCAAATTGATCAACTCCATAAAATGAAAAGTAGAGAAAAGTGATGATGTTACAAACATTTATGTACTCGGGTAATGAAATGAAGAAATTTTCTAAAAGTAGAATTGATCAGTTTGGCTCCTTCAATAGTGAAATTGTAACATATGAAAAATTCAATTTTTTGGGGCCAAATGTATACACAATGTTTCATTTTAATCTTTGCATGTGAATATCTTCGAAACTATTAGTGATATTGAAAACTATTTCAGACTAAGTTTAAGTAATTTTAAGACAGATATAGTATAGTGTCAATAGTTTCTTTATGGGTGGAGCCGTAGCGTAACAAAGTCACCTTTGTTTCTTTTTAATGAAGCTATATATTTTTGCGTATGTTAATCGATGCAGCTCTTTATGTTGTATAGAATGTGTTATAGTGTTTGTGTCAAAAAGACATTAGTTTATTAAATATTTTAATTCTGCATAATACTACTCGTACCCTCAAATATATCATAAACTAACAGTTTTTCAGCACGAATTCCCTAATGCTTCTTTATTCAGAATGAAGAGCTGCATCTCATCATGTATTACTAAACAAAATTTGCTATATGTTGCAAGCCACAAATACTACTTCGCAACAATAAACTCGGCAGAAAATAACTACTAATTCTTTATATAGAATATACAACTGCATCAATTAATGTATTAAAAAAAATATATGGTTCTATTTGAAAAAACGGGGATGACCATTTCTCCAGTAAGCTTCCCCACATAAAGAAACTATTGACACTGAAGTAGATCGCCCTCGAAATTATTCAACTTTTATCTGAAATATTTTTCGATGTGACTAATAATTGCAAACACATGCACGTGGAAAGATAAAAATGAGATACTGTATCGTCAGATACAACAATTATGTGATTGTAATATATGAAATGTCCAATTTCGTAGGTCCAAAAGTATATAAGCTTCAACTTCTTGCAAAAATAATTTTATTGATTGAAATGTTTCCAAATTTTTTAAACAAATTTTTATTCCATTGGCACGAAATTTTAGAGTTCTGAATTTAATAAATTCCTCGAACACAATTTTTACAATCTCTTAGTTTTGGTGTTTGTAATGTCTGTGTACTTGTAAAAGCGGTAGTATTTAGAAGAAAAATTTTAATAATTTAAAAGAAGTGTTAGAATTTCATATTTATGATGTTCGACCACCTATTTTGGAGTTACCTATATATTTCTCAAACTGTACTGTGAGAATTTCAATAGAGTTGTGGTTATGAATATTAATAACGAAATTCATAATAAAAGAAATAACTCATGAATTATAGAATAAAACAATTTTAACATCAATCAATAATCCTTTCAATTTCCAATTATATACATTCATCACATTTAAAATACAAATAAAAGCAATGGATTGCTGATAGTGACCCTTACACCGATATTCACTATTCTCAATTTAATTGTAAGAGCAATCGGTGTATTAAAATAAATTATTATCCCTCCGACGGTCACGCGAGTTGTAGCGGCCGACAGAAAGAGCTACACCTCAAAAGACAAGTCGATCGAAAAGTTAGCTGCCTTGCGCGAACGTTCACAAAGAAAAAAAAAATGAATAACCATTCAGCGGGCTGGTATTCGTCGGTTCGTAATCGATTTTCAGCTTTTCCCGTTGAAACGATCCAGTGGAAGGTCGTCTAGGGTAACGCCTCGGGGCTGCTAGAATTCCAGGCTCTGAAATGGGAGTAATCTTTCCGGAACTTGCTGGAAATAACGGGGAGAGATGGGGTTGGAAACCGGGTACCGGAAGTCGGCGGGGTTGGAAACGAACGGAAGCGAAAAGGGAACGGCGAAGAGAAAGCGGAAGAGCCGCGTGGAGTTGTAGAGGAGAGGCGGCGAGGGGCAAGGAGGACGAGTGGGTGGGACGAGGAAAAAGGAAGAGGGAGGAGGGTGGAGAGGCTGGAACCGGAACCGGAAGCAGGGAGCGCAGGAAGACGAAGCGACGTCGACGTCGGCGTCGGCGTCGGCGTCGGCCCCGATATGGCGGAAGCGTCGCGTTTGCCGGAAGTCGCCGAGGAAATGAAATGCCTCCCAGCCAGCTAACCCTGCCGAGCTTCCCCTCCTTCTCCTCGTTTGCCACACCTTTCTTCGAGATCTCCGCCATCAGCATCAAGCTCAAGCTTGCAAAAAGCTTTTCGAGTTCCTCCTTCTACTAGATTTTTAAAGCTTCAATGATGCAGGATGTTTCAACAATGTTTAGAAAAAGTTGCGATATAACAATGAAAAATCGTCCTAATTTAATGCGGTTTTTCACTGCGCATTTAGACACTGACTCGTTCACTATACTCTTCTTCGAAATCTCCGCCATCAGCTTTAAGCACAAGCTTGCAAAAAGCTTTTCGAGTTCCTCCTTCTACTAGATTTTTAAGGCTTTAATGATGCAGGATGTATCAACAATGTTTAGAAAAGACTGCGATATAATAATGAAAAATCGTCCTAATTTAATGCGGTTTTTCACTGTGCACCTAGACACTGAGTCGTTCACTATACTCTTCTTTGAAATCTCCGCTATCAGCCTCAAACACAAGCTTGTGAAAAGCTTTTGAATTTTCTCCTTCTGGTGTTTTTTTAAGCTTCCATGATGCAGATTATGCACGAGAAACTGAGTCGTTATTTTTAAAGTAATGCATGTGCAATTTTGGAAACAATTGAGTCGAAATTAGTTTACGCTAGTGATTGATGGCTTCTGTTTATTGTTAACAATATCAAAGTCTGTACGTTAGTTAAACACAATTGCATGAATGTTTCTTTTGAAGTGATATAAGTCCGTGTTTAGCCATTCCAGAAAGAAGAATGGAAGGTAGTTTAAAAAGGAAAAATATATGTATACTGGCGGAGAAACTGTAAATCGATTGAAGATATACTTATATATTTAATAAAAAAAATTAACCTAAAATGGTAAGTTTAATGTTCACGTTCTTAAACTTTTCACAAAATCTTCTTTGAATATTTTGTTATACAAATTTCAGATCAGTGTATCTATATCCATTTTATCTTTAACTAATTGTAAGACATACAAAATTCTGTACCTTGAAGAAGACCAGTTTCTTATCCTTTGACTTATACATTTAGAAGAACATAAAACAAAATCCCTATACACATATTTTTCTCAAAATTAAGTAATACTTTCACGAGGAATATAATTTAAATATTTATTACACCAAAAATCATCCGAAAAACGTGTTAAAAATCCCGCAATGTAAACATAATATACAAAACTATACATAGGTAAAAACATTTTAGGTATTTATTACAATCTTTTTATGAAGGCGGTTTTTCCAGATCATTGTTTAAATAAACATTGTACTATTCATTATGTTTTATAAAACTGGCCTTGCAACACTATCTTTCTGATTTATTGTAAGAAACGATCATCATGAATCGATATTCCTCGTATAGATTTGTGAATGTACAGGATTTTAACCGTTTACCTGTTATCGACGACTACAGGCGCTTGACAAAGCCGCTCACCGTGTACTGTCGACGCCCACGGGCGTTGGGTGCAATGGCTCATTACGTAGTACTGCAGCTCGGCCGCACGCAGCGTTCTTTCCATTTCCAAGTACCACTCAGTCAAAGGGTTAAGTGGATCAAATATTTTTGAAAAGCATTCCGTTTCGCATAAAAATTCGACCTTCAAGTATTTCACAAATATTTAAACTACACAGGTGTACTTCTAATTGCTTCCATTGTAAAAGGCCGTGGGAACGGGCAAGGGAAACGATCTTCACTTTTGGTTCAGAAATGTGCACGATCTGTTTTTAATTGCAACGTAAAGGAAAAAAATAATTTTGTCTCAGAAAATTTCTTAACGCTTTATTCGCGCAATACCACCTAACTTATGTAACTATCAAGTAAACCGGATGCCTAAAGTTGTTTTTCTCTTTACGTTTCTTCGTCATTTTGTACTGCACTTAGTGCGCACAAAGAATATGCACAGGACACGCATGACCGGGGATACATTGAAATCAATTAAAAAAAACATCAAACCCCTTGGAAAGAAAACGTTGCAAAGCCTTTACGATATGAATTCCATGTGAAATCTTTATTCCATTCAAAAAGTAAAATACTTATTATCAATAGATTTCTAAGCAACAAAACATTCTGTTTCGTCAATCGAATTAACAAGAAAGTATAGTAATTCTTCTTTTTTTAATTCTTTATGATAACGATGTTAATTTTGTAACAATTCTCTTAAGTATACGTAATAGCATTTTTTCCAAGACAGATAAAATGTTTCCACTTCTGCTGATTTTTGTCAAAATCATTTCAGATGATACGAACGAAAGAAAAAAAGAAACAAAATAGTTACAAGTCGTATAACTGTTCATTTTTTCAGGCAGTAGCCGCAAGTTTCACAGTAGACGTTTCCTTGACAAAATATGTATAAAATGCGTGTGGAGGGGAACAATAATAAAATATCTCCGAGTAATTTTTACACGGTTCTGTTAATCTGGAATAACAGAGAAGCTTCGACAGTGAGTAGGAAGCTGAGGATTGAAAGAAATGATCGAACAAGAAACGCGGAGGGTCTCGAAGAGGTCGGCCCTGAAGAGCATTAAGCCGCGGTACCGGTGAAAGGCGAATAACACGAATGCCTTCGAAGTCGCATGGTTTCTAGTTCTAATAACGCTATTATTCTAACGCTAGCCCAGTCCGCCTACCGACTTGCCGCTTTACCACTTCTCTTCTAACATTTTCAACGCGTTCGGCCGATCTGACAATACGTCTACATCTCTACGATCGCTCGACAATAAATTAATAGCGCAAGGTCGATAATGAATAAACCAAATCACACGCGGGGTTATCGGTCGTGCATTTTAAGCAGCACGGTTTTTCTAAATACAACAACCGGTACGGAGTACACCCCCGCTCAAAAGTCTTAGGATAGTTGTCATATTTGCATTCAGGTCTGGGAAAAACGAAGTAATCGTTGAAAGATGTGAAGGAACCTCAGTTCATTTGAAACTTTATATGTTGAAGAAAGTATTCTGTGCTGATGTATTAAAAATCTTACCAAAACGTAAGAAACTATTAATATTTTTTTTTCACGGAAGTATCCACCATGTTTCTTTATTTTTTAACCCTTTGACTGCTAACAGCGCCTATACGCGTTTGGCAAATCCGTCCACCGCGTGCTGTCGACGCCCATGGGCGTTTGGCGTAAGGGCTGGCAATATACTACTGCAGCTCGTCCGCACGCAGCGTTTGACTCGTTTTCCAGTAGCCCGTAATCAAAGAGTTAAAACCGCAGATATCCTAGGACTTGAGTGGGATTGTGCGTGTATAAGGCTGCATTTACATTGGTAAGTCATTTGCACCAGTAACTGGTACAAGTAGCCAGCCTGGCTAGTCCACTTTCAAGTTACTGGTACAAGTTACTTATCAATGTAAACGCAACCTGAAGTGTGTGTCCAAGAATTACATTTCCGTAATATGTTCTTGCAACAATATCCGATTTTCTTGTGTTTTTCTAAGTGACATTCGTACAAAAATAAGATAGCGTAACATTTCTTACTGCAAACATGCAGTATCTATTGTAGCGACGCGTCGCGACGCAGAGATTAAGCCCCTCAAGGTCACTGTCCTCCCTTAATTTCCTCAGGTGCTCCTTACTTTACCACCTATCGTACGATGCTTATCATTTTTCACATTCATTCGAATTTTCAAAATAGCAAGACCTTCAAACTGAGGCTTCGCATACGTCTAATTTTGGTGTACGAAATAACTGATAAGTGACCTTCAAGAGTCTACTATCGGTGTCTGTATTGTAGCGCAAAACATTGGAATATCTCGTTTTTAACACTTTGACGGCCACTGTCACGCACACGTGATTTTATTCGTTTGAATAACACTCATGGAAAATAAATAAATGAACATAACTGTGACTGATGACAAATAAATATTCATACACTGTAAAAGCAGAAACTGTACAATGTTCAATATACAGAAAGTATTGTAAAATGTTTCGTTATTTAAGGATTATTGCATAAACAGCCAAAGACAATTAATATCTGCAAAATATTTGCGGCCGTTAAAGTGTTAATATAAAGTGTTACGTAAAAATATTAAATAAATGAATAACGAGAAGTATAAATGAAACATTTCGAGATTATTATTTATTTCCAAACGTTGATAGTAAAAAGTTCTGCACATCTTTTGTAAAAGCTGTTAAACAGGAGTTGATGTAGATCTGTTCTGTCTGCTGCTTTAAGTACATTATAATTTCTTTAATGATACAAAAACAGTCTATACAGAATGTTAAAAGATCGTTTAAGGCTTGAGGAATGTATGGTAAACGCAAAGAGGATTATAAAATGCTTAATTACCGCGAGTCCTAAATTTAAACCCATTTCTAATTTTTGAAGAGTTTATTCGATATAAAATTTTAAAAATTGATATCGTGAATAACATAGAACTAAATGTTCAATATATATTTCTTGATTGTATTATTATATTGCTGCTAATTTTTTTAATCGAATAAACTAAAATATAGTTAACAGGACATAATATGTTTTTTAAGTAATTTATTTAAGATAATATTGGTGATTGTATAATTGAAAGCGTCTTACTAACAGTATTGAGAGTAGCTAATTTTGTAAATGTAATATGTCTGCCATTTCCGTAATTTTAGTATAAGCACATGAATTCTTGCAAAATTAAATTCACTTCATTATAATTACAAAAACATTGGTAAATATTAAATGGTAGAATAAATTGTATGCACGAAATTAAATGCACGTGTGCTTGTTATACGATCGCAATTCATCATTATACGATAAATACGAAATTTCATGTTAATTATTACAGCAATTTCAGACAGTAGTTTGCGGTAGCTTGTAATGATATTTGCTTTTACATTTAATCAATTAATGATACGTGAAAACAACGATTGGATATTATGCAACAAAAATGTGAATGTAAATGAGATTGCAGCCACTAACGTGATAATTTGGAATCAAATATTAATTGTATTTGTCGAAAACAAATGGCGACTGATATTTCTTTAAATAACAGTTAATAGGTAAACAATTATTTAGAAAGTTACTAACTAAAACAGTTTCTTTTTTATCAACCGTCTGAGGACGATGAACGCATATATGCGTTCCAGAAAGTCGATCACCGTATGCTACGGGTCACCGCACTGGCTCATGCGCAATTGTTTATTGTACGTTATGAATCTATGTTTTAGGATGAATTATTACCTCAGCGTATCTTATTAAAATTATATTTGTTTCGTTACGGATTTTGCAGTTTTAGAAAACTAAACCAACTAAACAATCGACATCATATATAATATTACAATGAAGTATTCAGTTTAATACGTGATATAAAGGTTTAAGAAAGGAATCAAAAACTGTCACCCCGAAGTAACTCAAATTGAAAAATGATGAAAATAATAAAATAATAGAATTTGTTTTTATGATGCTTTAGAGTAGTAAGAGAATGTAAGTAACTTGTATAATTCTCATGTGTATATTTCTGTACGATAGTTTCCTGTAGACATTCACTGTTTTTCACATGAAAGTAATTTCAGTAATCTTCAGCTATTAAGTGCACAGCAGAAAATACAAGGTCTATATGCCACGATCCTTTCCCTTTACACGCAGAGCAAATGATGCTGTATCTGTTTTGAAAAGACAATTCTTAAAGACAAGTTACATCCTAATGAAGCAGATTCACTTGTTCTACATATGAGCCCCTCAATTGACGAGTGGCATAAGTCCAAAATTACGAAAAATGAGTTTATTACAGAAATAGTAAGTATTAAGAATACTTTTTTTATTCACCAAATTAACTTGCGTATATTTTCTTTCATGTTGATAAAAAATAAGAGTCAATTTTACATCGTAAGTAAAGTGATTGTAAAAGTATTACACGAAAGTGCAATTTTCACAAAACTAAGAAAAGGGACTTAATTCACTTGTCAACTAACAGACTCATATGTACTACAATATTAATATGCAACAAATGTGCCAAAGGTAATTTACACACCCAAGATAATTTATCCTTAACAAGTAAATCGAAATTGTACTCGAAGCTCCACATATATCATTTGTTTTTGTACCCAAGATTATAAAATGGTCAACTGAAAGACAAATTTAATGAAATATTTGGACAACTAGGCAGACTAATGACGTTAGTAGGAGTTCAATGATATCTACGTAGAAAACGATAATTATGCTTTCAAAAGAGAGTTCAATATTTTCCAGAATTTAGTTCCTCTAAAATTTCACTCGCACAATAGAAATTAAAATAAAATTATATTATACGTATACTATATGCCTCCCGTTAACATTTCCACAGTAGTGCTTTAATATAATATTCAACTTTGAAAAGACAGCGGCTCATAAATTGTAGTGAAAGTACTTTTAGGAAGAAAAGTAAATTCAGTAATACATAGACTGCGGAATTTTATGCAAACATACATTTTTAGACTTCAACATTTTGTTATTTCCGTGTGTCTGATGAAACGTAACTATGACAGAACTGCATTTTGCGGTTGAAATGTTTAAAAGTACACCTTTTGTTTCACTTGCTCTGTGAATTGTGCATTATTCACGAACTTGGATATGTTGAATTGCATAAAGATCCGCAGTCTAGTAATAACCAATATTTATATTTTGTAATCCGCCTTGAAGAATCCGAAGGAGAAGTGGGTGAATTATTGGAGTATTTAATCGTTTCTCGTGGGAACCATAAGCCTGGCGAAACTAATTACGACTACTGAATAGTTAGGGTCGACGATTTCGTCGTCGCAGGAAGTCTCGCGGTGATTTTTCGTGCGTGGTCATAGGGGAGAACAATTGTCTCCCTCTCTTCACTTCTTGACCCTTCTTGACCCTTTTTAACTTGTAACGTTCGAACCTGTGCGCCGTAGCAATTAAACGCATTAAAAGACAGTGCGTCGAGAAATTCAGTTCTGAAATAAAATCAGTTGCTCGAATGAAGGATCCACATACCGAAGCAAATTTTACTTTCAGAATATCCATTAGAGTTTACTCAGGCATTATATCCCCCGCTAAATGAAACGGAGATCTCTTAACAGATGTGCGCTAAATCGACTTCTTAATCATTTCTGCAGATCCAAAGCAGAAATTCTGTAATTTTAGACGATTTTTGTGTAAAATCGTGCGCGCCTTTTTTCGTGTCATTCACACATACAAGGACTGTACAGTCAAATGTGACATTCTGTGATATTAGGTATGATTTTTTGAATGCTTCTCATTAGCACAGTGAAACCACCGTATCCGTGATTGACCGTGGACCGAAAACATTATACAGAGAATTCCAAAATACAGTAAACGTTCATTATTTAAATCGATGATTAATTTAGATGTATAATTCGTAATTTATACGTAATCAGAAATGGTGCTGAAATCTAAGGAACCTGATGCAATCTCGTACTGTCCTGCTCTGACATTTACATATTTTTTTGATATTATAATTCTTCTATTTTATTATTAGTTATTGCTGTTAATGTCTTACTGTGTTTAATTCATAAATTAAACTTTATCATAGATGTGTACAGCATATATAGTATGCATATAGCAGTTGCTACTATTCGTCTTTCATTTATCCACGCTAGGACTTGGAACCTAATCTCCCCGGATACGAGGGTCCTACTGTACACTTTAACTTAAAAGAAAATTTTACATAAATATTTCCATATGTTAATCAAAACGTACTAGAACCTGTAAAATCAGAATGATATACTATCCGAACATTCCATCATCCAAAAAGAATATTACCTTTAACACTACACTACCAAGGGGTGTCAAAATGACTTCTTTGACATTTTCGTATAATTATTACAATTTTTAAAATATCTCAATTTCTGAAATTTTCCCTAACTTTTATTGAAATATACAGATGATTAATGTTATAAACTTTATTTCTCTTTTTTTTTCTAAGATTTAGTGTAGTATGTAGTATGTATTTTGATTACATTCGCATTTCAAGAGTTTCTTATATACTTGCAGGGTTCTGTCAACACTAAAAGTTTGTTCTGGCATATCTGGGTATAATACATACGAAATCTTACAAAATACATTATATTCAACATGTAATGCGGGCAAACTATCGCATCTAGCGTCATTTTTTAACAATAGGTAAAAATATGTCACAAAAACACTTTTGTTTCAATTAGTTGAAAACCTTGCCAGCGAGTATAACGGATAAAGAAAAGAACCTTCAACAGAATCGCAGAAATCGAGACTTTCAAATGGACTACCGGTAAATATGACAGAAATTTCCTATAAACGCAAACGCTGTCAAATATCATATTGTTGAAGTGCAACGAATATTTTTCTGTTTAAATGTTACCGCCTTGAGCGGATGTTTTGTCGTAACGTTCTCTAGGAAAAGCGTCTTTTATTTTCTTTCGTTTTTCGAACCGCGTGTGTAAAAAGAAACGTGCGTTTTCTGCAGTTGCTTTTGTCGATGTTTCATTAAAGCCAGTGTCAAATACTTTATAAAGTAAATTTTAATAAATTAAAGCAACCCTTGTTTGAAGAGCAATTATTTCTAACTAATATTGTACAAACAATAAAACAAATCGTGTCTGCGGTACATGTAGTTAATTGTTTGTGGAAAGTGTACTCTTAAGAATATCGCCATCTGCAAGAAATGTGCTGAATAACACAGTGACTCACGAAATTGATCAAATGTATGTTATTTGAAATTTCTTTTACTTGACATATTTTCAGGACACTGTTATGTGAAGCATGATTGCAGCATATGTAAAAAATTACAATTTACCCCTGTATAACCGGAATTTGTTTTATTAAATGATTAAATGATAAAGTTTGTATGGCGGGATATGAACATAATAATAAACGAACAGACTCCTTGATTGCAGTACAGTCGCAGTATATACATGTACACAGTGATAAATAAACGAAACAAGACTAAAAAATATATTGATGTAGGTAACTTCCAAGTCACATGACGTTATAGAGGGTTAAAAACGCCTGAAGGTGTTTTGTTAGTCAGTTGAATCTGAGTTAAAGTAGAAAAGTAATTATGGAAACATTTGATCAATTTCGTTTGTCACTGTGTATAAAACGGGGTGAGTAAATGAGACATGAATTTTTTAATATTTTTGTTTCCTTAGTAAGAAATATGTTACATGTGATTTATTTTTTAAGAATAATAATGTTATTTAGAATTTCCGCTGAATAAGTAAAAAAAGGATGTATAAATATACATTTATCTCTTGAATACCGTGTTTTTTCAAGAACAAGTCATTTCGACCCCTTCGGTAGAAATAGGTACGGGTTGATCTTCGACAGTTCTACTGTTAAATTATAGTAATACATTCTACACGCTTCCTTCCTTGTCTAAATATTTATTAACGCTTTGACAGCTATAATAAAAAGCTATATCAAAAGGTAGTATGTCGTACTAAATATAACCGCTAAAAATGTAGCTTCGTCTGTGTTCGGACGGTTCTCCAGCTGGTGGCGAACGCGTTAAATATTTTTCCCAGCACCGTGCGGGATCATTTTCGAAGCACGGCAAACGAACACGCGACTGGGAAAGTGCAGGAAACACCGTCGTTTGTACGTGTACTATTTAGAACGATGCATCGCGTTGACGAAGCTTTTCGTCGTTAGCTTTTTCTCGGCAAAGCCGACTTGCGGTAGCTCAGCAACGAGGCGACAAAGCGGCGGCAGGAAAGCGATAGGAGTGCAGTAGGGGATAACAGTAGACTCGGGAGGGAATTAGGTTAGCGGCATAAGGTGGATTGTCATAACTCCCGTATTACTGTTCGCAACGTAAGCGATTATATAATCGTGTTCGGTGCGTAAACGACGCCGTCGGCGGCGTGTGAATGCGCCTTAAGGCGCCTCCAGCCGGAAGCAGACTTTCTCCAGCGTTTCGACCGCGATAGCCTTCTTGTGTTCGAGTCCCCCCGAAAAGTCGCTCGTTCACGATTTATTCATTCCGTTTCACTTGTACCTTCATACCCAGGGAGTCGAAACAGAAATTCAAACCGGTCAAATTTCGGTTTCTTCTCACTCAGTGACCGTAATTCTGAGCGAACCTAAAATCAGACGGTTTTGTATTCTCGTTGCTGGGCTGAGACCGTGGTTCCGGAGCGTTTGACTTTCGGTCTGACCCGAAATGGGTTTTGCTCTGCATTAGAGTTCTGACCGAAACGCGGCTGTGAATTTCGGTCCGGAACATGGTCGAACTGGAAATGAATTTGGGTCTGAATTGTGGCCTTGATTGATAGCTTCTTTTGGTTCAAATAAGCGAGATTATTTTTTTCTGTTAATCGAAAAAGAAAAGTAAAACTAAGTGAAGGAATATTGGAAATTTTTTTCATTAATTCTTATCAAAATAAAATGTGATCAATAAGATTGACAACGAGAGATTTATGACAAAATTATTTTAATTTTTGATAAAATAAGGCTTACGTACAAAATTTATTTATTTACATGTATTGCACTATGAAAATTCAAACTCCTTCATATGTTTTGTCAAGTATATTTGCTTCTACCTGTATATTCCGATAAGATATTTAATATTTAGAACACAGTAGCACCTCAATGACCTGAACACCAAATAATTTTATTTTTACGAGTAGTAACTAAAAATAAATTTAAAAAACTGATATATTTATAAGTAATTTTTTAAACAACATTTATTTTATTAAATATTAATAACTTTTGAATGTGTTTTACCTCTAATCTTCGATAAAGACTATTTTGCTAATTTTAATTAAAAAGATATCGATCGAGGCCGTGATTCAGACCCAAATTCATATCAGATCAAACCATGTTCCAGACCGAAATACCGAAAGATGCATTTTAGTTAAAACCTGTATACAGGCCCAAATTTATTTCAGGTCAGACCGAAGTTCACAGATGCATTTGGATCTTGCCTAAAATTTAAACTGAAATCCAGAGATGTGTTCCGGTCAGAACCCACATTTAGACTGAATTCACTGATGAATCGCGGTCAGTGAGAAGGAACTGAAATGTGGCCGATATGTATTTCGAGTTCGACTCCCTGTCTATACCGAAATATCGTTCCATCGCTGGGGAACCGTTTTCCTCAACCCTTTTCGTGCATACTGCTAAATGAGTGCACTTATGATCCTACGATTTCTATTGCAATGCTCAAAGTTCTGTTTATGTCATTCTGTTTCCCCTTTAAAATTTAGGAAAAATGTTCAAAACACAATATGGTATGCAACGTAGGGAAATGTTTGCTTCTGAAGTATTTCACGTTCGATGGGACAAATTGAAGCAGTCCCCGGTTTGTCGAACGTTCATTCCGTAGAAAAGGAGGTTGCAATTGTAGGAAGTTTCGTAAAATAGGAAAAGAAAGGAAAGTCCGGAAGACCGGACTAACGAACTGATTAAAATACGTTAGATCGACCGGTGGAAGCGTTGGCGAGTAATTGGATTGGTAATCCTTTGGAAAGCGATCATCGTCGCCTTGGTGCCCGATATTCGATACTCGAACCTTGCTACTCGAGCGTGTATGATAATACTGGGTTGCTCGTTAACTTCGTAGCGTTTGCGATAGATAGCCTCAGCTTTGTATTTGTTCGAACTGGAAAAAAGTTACACATTATGAACTTCTGTCAAACAATTAAACGCTTAATTTGGGTAAACATTGTTTACAACTAGGTCAATTAAAGGTAGCGTTAAACAAAAACGTCCAAAATCGTCCAATAGGAAATGGAATCATATTTTTACTTATAGACAAAGCTAAACCACACGTTTGACGAATAGCCGCCAGAAATTCTTGGACCTTGACTTAATTGCCCACTCCATCGGACATGGCACCCTCTAATTAGCATCTGTCTTGGTCCTTTAAAAGAATTTTTTAAAAAGAAAAAATCGGTCATCCAGAGGTGTGTAAAGGCCAATCGGAAGAATGTTCTTTTTCATAATTCAGAAAACTCTTTTGAAAATAGGAACACTATATTGCCAAATAAATGGCAAAGTTCATTGAAAGCAACGGTGCGTATATCATTGAATTAAACACGAATCTTATACAATAATTTGACTTTGAAGTTTTCATGAAATTTCGCTAAGAACTTTCCAGGCAACCCAATATATCGGCCCAATTGCGATAGATTTCTTTGGTGGAGAGGGTCCTAGCGTGTCCTGGAGCAGTTTACCCACCATGACATCACCTATCACGCTCGCTCGAGCATGCTGCAACACTCTGCTGCCTACCTGCCTACCTTTTTAAATCTTTACCGTCCCCCTCTTTCTCTTCCGCTCTTTTCCATCCTAGCGATTTCTAATCTTTTTCCTCGCGAATACGTTTCCTTATCTTGAAAAAAAAAGGAGACTCCGTTTTGGAAACAGTTCGATGCCGTCAAACGGGGTCAGCCTACACGAAACACGGTTTGAGGACGATCTTTTTAATCTTCTTTCTCCTTGCACAGGTACAAGTCTCTTCTTACATCTTCGAGATATTTAAATCACTGATTCTTCGAAAAGAGCTAGCTTTTCCAGGGGCATCTCTGCGTCATCTCGTCTCCTTTGTCCCTACTTCTTCCGTCGTGTACACTTTCCTGGTGATTTTCACTTGGCGAGACGACGTAAGGCGCACATAAGGTGAAGGTATCAATTGCGCAACATCGATATTATGCAACCCGTGGCGGTTTCCTGCTGTTATCTAATTACCGAGAGTAGAGGATCTCGCGGTGAGGAGGACGTAGCGCACGATCAATTCAATTTTGAGGGCTCAAACGAAGGAGTTTTAGGTTACAATCGTAGCGATTATTGAAAAGAATGTGGTATTGTAAATGCGTGCTGCTCTGTTTTACAGAAGACGTAAGAAGGAGTGGACGAATGAATAAGGACGGTCGAACCGCGAGTCATTTCGTTCGGATTAGGTCATCGAGCTTTTCCAGCCGTGATATATCTTACTGATATATCGATACACGCCTACCTAGCCACGTGCTCGAGACACCTTCGAGAGAGAAAACAGCCGATAATTCTTCGTGCAAGGCTGCTACTCTCGCTTTATCTTTCTTCCTCGGAATTTCGTCCATTTTCAATAATAAAACGATCGCCAAACAGAGCAGAAATAAAGTATTGCATTCGATCATTGTTTCTTATTTATTTTTCGTGATTGGTAAGATAATGCTACACTGAAGGATTTTTGTATCCCTAAAAATATGCATGTTAAGATATTCATTTTCTAATCAATGATACCGAACTAGGTTAAAAAGTCAGACAAATTTTTACTTTGAATACAGATAATTCTATTGTAATATAAGTGTCGAAGAACATTGGATCAATTATACCATGTGTTCCCAAATTAAGAGATGAAACTGTATCAATATGGCCTGTGAAAAAAAATAAAGCAAAGGCGCTATGCATATACACATACAGTGATTCTCGAAGTTACTCAAATATTTCCATAATTACTTTTCTGTTTTACTTCAGATTCGACTGACTAAGTAAAAATTCTTCAGGCGTTTTTGAATTGTAATTTTTTACGTATGCTTTTACATATGCTTACAACCCAACCAGATTTCAAATAACTCTGTTCTAAAAATATGTAAAATAAAAGAAATTTGAAATAACATGTACATTTGATCAGTTTCATGAGTCACTGTGCATAGGTCCAAAATTGATTCATTGATAGGTTACGATGAAAACATTAAATTGAAATTTCTGTATCACAAATTGAGAATAGTTTGATAATATTTACTAAATTACTTCATAAAAGCATGTTTACTACTTGAGATTGCTAAACAATTTATTAATAATCACATATACCACTTAATAATCACATACTATTACCGTATAAGTTCAAAATGTCGGCCATTTTTATTCAACTGAAGTCGTTGAAAAAACTAAATTTATTACCGTGCGAATTCTGTGTCAATTTTATTTCAGTTTAATACAGTTCTAATCTAGAAACGATATTATAATATAGCATAATACATTTTTAATCATTGCATATTTCATTAACACGTTCGCTACCAGCGTTACATATGCGTGACGGATCGAGTCTCTTCTGAGGGCCCGACGTGACACATATGTGACAGCAATAATTTTTCATATTATAGTCACATGAACAAATGAAGTCTGCTCTGTAAAATTTGCAGTATATCGTGCAAAAATACAAAAAACAAAGCAGGGTCTGTGGTGGACGTTTTTTTCCCCTCGGGCCGTGGAAGCGATTGTGTTACAATGTACAGTATAGAAATCAAACTTATACTCGTGTACGAAAATGTTTCTGATCGACTGTAAACGTACTATTGTATATTCAAAATTTAAATGATCAAATACTGTCGAAGTATTTGTACTTTCACCACTTCCTTTACACTCCACGTATTGACTATAATTTCGAAATAAATCGTTTACAATCATATGTTTACATAACATTTTTTCCTCATTTCTACTCATACATCAAACCAGTACATTTGATATGAAACAATTACATTTATTGACACGAATAACCACCAATTTCATATTTGATGGCTAAGGGTAAAAACCAAGGAATGTTACAAAACAGATTTATTGAGAAAATCAATTTTTAAAACTTTAGTCCACCAGTAAAGGAGCAAGGTTCAAGTAATTGAACTGTATTGTTTATAACGCGAGGTTATACTCTAATTAATCAGCAGGAGAAAAATCAGCATCGAAATAATTGTTATACATTATTTTAATTTTTGTTTTTTCAAGTTGAACACTGTAGAATAAAAATGTACATTCCCCGCTTTTTCTCCTTACCCTTCGTTCGTTAAAATAAAATTATTGACATCCAGTATTAAAAATAATTCAAAGCATTTCCACAATTAATCATCCATTTGTAGAGCATTAAAATATTTCGATACTAATATTTCGAATTCATAACAGAAACAATGCACCTATGACATTTCTCGTTTCATTAATTTCAGCACATCGCATACACAATGCGGAGGTCTGTGCACCTGTATCCCTTTGCGTCTGCCTCTCGCAATCCGAGTAAGTAAATGCTTTCGAAAAAAAAAGCCTCGTGAAGACCGCTGACTTTGTTCCTCTTGAAGAGAGGCGCGTTGGCGATGGTCGTCCGTCCAGGAAGTAGGTGCGTCGAACGTAGTTCCTACTTTCGAGGCCGAGACGGTCGTAATAGCGATCGGCATTGTCGTGGTTACTGTATCGTCGCGTTCAGAACAGAGACAACGAAGATAACAGAGATAGCGGAGGGAAGACAGAAAGAGAGAAAAGTCGTTCGTAATCTGTGGGATAGGACGAAGAAGCAGCGAGGCATGTCCGAAGGAAAGGAAGCTCCGCGGACCTCAGTTCCGCTCGTTCTCCTCTTCCTCCATCTCGCCGGTTCCCAACCTTTCCGAGGTTTCTTCGTCGAAAATCTACGTTGGTTGTCCAGCGAAGGTATAACGAGAATTTCATTATACAATTATAAAATATATGACTCATTATACCGTGCATAGCTGCAGTTACAAGTCCGGTAAACTCTGCCTACAACTCTGCTTGCCCGCGTCACTTACGGGGGGAAATACTATCATTCGATTTTTTATTTGCAATGCTTTTGTTCACTGTTCTATGTACAATTAATAGTGTGGAGTATACTTTGGATACTAAAACGTTAGAAAAATTGATCTTTACATCAACCATACAGGCCTAAACACGGTCGTTGTACGCGAAATATGAGTTTTCTTTACATGTATTAATATTTCTTGCGAGACTGAAATTGGAAATTCCGAATTATCCGTATTCATGGCCAAGGTCCATAGTTGAAGTATACAAAAATTCATGAAAGTGGATTAACATTTTACCAGAAAATTTGGTAAAAATATGTTAATTTTTAATATATCTTTTAAATAAATTATTTTTTCGGAAAACTGTTTATACAACCAAATTCAGCATTAAAAAATAAGTAAGTTGTATATTTAAACATTTTTTCTAAGATCAATAGTTTTTTAGGGATACCGTCAAATAGGTTTTTGGACCCCAATTTCAAGGGCTGTTTTCACCCCTTCAATGTGAACGATTGCCGACAAAAAAATACGTGTCGAATATTTATTCGAGTTCTGTAACTTTTCAAAATGCATAAAAATTGGTGTGTGTGAATTGGGTAATGTCCCTTGTTAGTCCGTGATACTTTTTCACTTGTCTCTAACACCAAGTTGCCAGACCCAATTTAGTTAAAAAATACTAACAGATAGTGTTAGAGTACTAGCAAGTACATGGTTCCATTTACAGAACAAAGGTGGCCTTCATATCTTCACTACGCCTCCACGTACAAAAAATTCTCGACACCACATTATGTCCTCCTCAAAATCATTCAACTTTTGTCTGAAACGTTTTTCGATATCACTAACAGTTCCGATGATATTCGCGTGGCAATATTAAAAGTGGATATCCGGTGTATAAGTATTGTACTCCTTCACCCACTACGACTTTAGAGGTACAAACCATTTTTTTAACAACAGAATATGTAAAAATTGGAAATTAATTATTAATCTATATCCCAGGGTCAATGTTTGCCACTTGCACGTTATGGAATTTTTTTCAAACACGAAAAACAAGTTGGGTTATAGAGGGTTAATTGCTTTAGGTATAGTCAAGCAATCGAAGGAACTCGGTGTTTGTTTGCTAAAAATAGTGCTGTTCAGTTAGTATTCTCATAAGTAGTAATTGAGAAAGTGAAGGTATTGAAATTGAAACTATTCAAACCGGGAAATTACAAAAAAAATTAACAAACTTGCTGAAGCAATTAGCCATCTATTTAAAGGCATTGAAAATTTATATAAAAAACAACGGAAGAGCTAAAAAAGATGCTTGCATTCTTTGTAGCGTTTGATTCCTCTTCGAATATTTGAAATCATAAGGAACAATGGGAAGAATATTATTTACCGAAAAAGTAAACAAAGAAATATGAGAAAATATAAAAATATAATAATTAACTAAACTAAACGATTGTTAACGAAATACACAATTCACACAGAATTTACATTAACTAATGGTCGTATTTATGCATTTAGTAAAGTATTTTAGTAAGCGTGTACACTTGCAAAAGTTCGCATTTTTATTATCAAAAATATAGGAATTTTGATAGTTCGCTGTTCACGAAGTTAATTTGATGTTCCACTGTATTTATATCGATTCTTGCAAGAACGGTTACAAAGGGACTCGAATTCCTAGCGTCTATCTTCGCGTCTAGAGACGCGTCTATGCGAGGTCGACTCTATTTTCGCCCGGGTATCCGTCAGCTCGACCTCTTCCTCTAGTTCCAAGGAAATCCTATGCCCGACTTTCTTCCTCTCTTCTTCGTCGAATTTCGGCCGACTGCCAACCGAGTCTCTAGCGAATTTCAGATTCCCGCACCTCTGTCAAAACAAAAGAATTTTTTCTAATAAAGCGGCTAACACGCTGGCGAACTAATTGACACATTAATGGCTCTTCAAACCGATATAAATACAGTATAACTAAAAAAAATAGAAGCATATGTTAGCGTACAATATTCAGCCAAAAACTTAACAAGGCGAGAATAATAATGGTCACTCGAAGTCACCTGATTTTAAATAGAAGGGGTATATTTTACAATAAATATAAATTTCTAGAAAATATATTATAATGCAGCCAGTACTCTACTTTCTATGAAGTGTTGCCACATGAAAATGCTACTTCCTCTTCGTAACCGGTTAGTTTCTATGCACCACTATAGTGGTTCCTGCTAACAATAAGCAATCCTTTAGGATGAAACACCACTATAGTCGCTCACTTGTTTCATGGCTTGCAGTGATACTGTAGATAGCCCTTGCTAAGCAGCTGTTTCTTTTTGTATATTGTTCAAAGAATATTTTTACAACATCGACGAGAAATGCTTTATTCTGTTTAACCCTTTGACTGCTATTGACGCCTATAAGTGCTTGATGAAGCCGATCACCGTGTACTGTCGACGCCTATAGGCGTTTGGTGCAATAGCTCGCTGCGTATTACTGCAGCTGAGCCGCACACAGCATTCGTCTCATTTACAAGTAGCTCGCAATCGAAGGGTTAAACCTCTTTTACATGAAAACTTCAAGAGGAAACCTCCAGAACTCGAAGATTTTATCTCTTCCCTTGAAATTCCAATTACCTAGGTTCGACTGTATAACCATCTGAAGCAGTTGATACTCTATTGAAGAACTAACAATAAGAAAAGTTTGCTGTTGTCACCGTTCCTGGTCACCTCCGTTACTTAAGTGGAATTTAAGAAAGGCCAACGATAGAAACGTTCTCTGGTAGCGAAGAGAGAAAATGACGAAAGCAGTATATTGATCTTGCGATGCGAAACGCGGGAAAAGCGCGTTTGAAACGAGTCTTGAGCTAAAGTACCGGTTGGAACGGTACGGTATTACGTATTATCTATAAGTTGCATTTCTCGGTGTATGCATACTTTTTTCTCTTGAAGCTTGAGAACACAACGAGCCCGTTATAAGCGCACGATCCCGACGAGTTGATTCGCGCCGACTTTTGCAACTGCCGTAACTTCCTAAAATCACAAATCGCATTCCTAGACAGCTGAGTTAACCGCGAACGCTAATCACGCATACGTTTTCTTCGTACAAGATCTCCTGCATTGGTCTGACAGAAAAAAAGCATATTGGATCATAAAAGATATTCATTTGTTATGTTCAGGGGACTGAACAAACTTGTACACTGATAGTAGCAGATATTTTTAACCCTGTGACTGCTATCGACGCCTATAGGCGCTTGACAAACCCGATCACCGTGTACTGTCAACGCCTATAGGCGTTCGGTGCAATAGCTTACTAGGTACCGATACAGCTCGGCCGCACGCAGCGTTCGACTCGTTACAAAGTAGCCCACAATCAAAGGGTTAAAATAATTAAACTAGACGAGTTTCAATAGAATGGAATTTTTATTATATAGGATGCAGCAAAATCCAAGCTGATTCCTCATGACAAAAAAAATCGAAACTATGGAACACATTTTATTTCATGTGAAACTTTATTTTTGAATGAAATCATTTTGAAATCTCATCGAGTACGCGTATACTTATCTCGTTAGTTACTTGAAATGCTGTTAAATACTAAGGTCATAGATTGATTTCCTTAAAATTTTGCTCGTTTATAGATCCACATGAAGATTGTCGATTTCGGGGACAGTTTTTCTACGACTCGCCTGGCGTGAAAAAATTAGAAAAAATGAGCTTTTTGTTTGTGTATACTTTGATATACCTTACATTTGTTTTATGCGAGTTACACGCGTTTTTCCGATTTAACCAGATCTGAAAAATTCATGAAAAGAATTAATTCCCAAGAAAAGTATTGTCTGATTCGAACAACATACCAGGAAAATTGGGGAAACTTTTCGGTTTCGAATTATAACATTTAGTATGCACAGCAATATGAAGAAATAATAAAGTGTTTGGTTTAAAGAAATGTTCTGATTGAGAACCGAAGTGTATGGTAAAACACTGAATTCTTCAACATAAGTGCATCTTACTCGTTTTTAAATGCAGAATTTAGTTGTAGACTGTCCAAATAATTTGCAAAATTTTGAATTTAAAAACGATTAATATACCTCTACATTAACAAATTTAGCCTTTTACAATACATTTTGGTAAAATTTGAAACGCTGTTCTCAATCCAGAACACTTACTTTAACCATATATTCTACTATCCAGTTAAATCAAATAGTACACAGTCTTAATGTTACAATTTTCGAAAATGGAAAGTTTGTCAGGGTATAAGTTATACCGCTTTCAGAAGCATAAAACTAGGGGTTACTTTTATAGAGAATTGCATTCTGATATTTTTTTTATACAAAATATTGCTTATTTTTTAAAATCAACAGTTATACCCTGTCCTCCTTTCACCCTGACGATCAGTACAGAAACTGACCCCTACATATATTAGAAGGAAATCAATTGAGGGTAAGTGGCAAGAATCACCAGCAAGACAGACCCTTTTGTGTACAAATGTAATACATGTACAGTGTACACTTACCTAATCATAAATTAAATTCAGGACTGCGCACTATACGTCGCAGTGTAGCTCGGGGAGACAGTAGTAAGCCGCGAGCAGTCAATCTTACCCCAATATAATTTAGCCAAGACTGGACAATCTATTGGATCATCCGGAAAGTCATGTCGGAATTGTCGATAAGAAACACTAATAATTTTCTTTAAATATAGGAAACTTTATTAAACAACGTATCGACTAATTTGATCCACAATCTTTTGCTATCTCGCGTGGAGCTCCATAATTCCATCCTCCCAGAACTTCCCATCTTTCGCAACATAAAAAAACTTTCAAACAAAAACGGTCTTCTACTGCAGAGATCAGACATCACTCTCTGGCCAACCCAATAGCAATAAGCTTTGAGTCTGTCCGCGGTATTGCCACGCAGGAATCTCCGGCTCTCGTCCAATCCCCAAAGCGAAGCTACGCTAAGGTCGGTCAGCGCTAACAATAAGATGGGTGCTCGTCTTTAGTGCTTGTTTTTGCTGTTGAAACGCCGTGGTACGGAACCCACCTAAAACTCTGGGTCCCCTGGCTAAATGAACACAGCAGTCGATGCTGGGTTGCATAGAAAGGAGATCTGAGCGTACGAGTTCAGAAAGATAGCAACGTATATACTTTTTGAGGCTAACTCGAAGAGTACGCGTCGGTGTGCGGCGGTGGTTTCATGGGTTGTCCATTTGGGAGGTTGTATGATGTAGGAGTCGAAAGGCTAAGGCGCATACGTAATGCGTATCTGGAAGCGTGGGAGCCACGCTCGAACGGCTTCCTCTCACGGCACTGCCACGCTTTATCTTGCGTTTATAAATAAGCCGACCTCTCTCTCCCTCTCTCTCCCTCTCTCTCTCCGTCTATCGCTCCCTCCTTCTTGCGCTTTGTCCGTCGGTCTCTCTCGACTCGAACAACTCGATCGGGAGACTCAACTAGGAGGAGGTGCGCTCTTCAGTTCCGGCTTCCAGCCACCCGAGTCTATTAATACTCGATTCTAGTCTCTGCTCTTTCTCTCCCCCCCAGCCCCTCTCTCTTTCTCGCCGATCCCCCCCTTCCGTAATTCTTTGTCTCGACCTGTTCGCCCATATCGTTAGCGTGCGGTACTGTTATCTGTGCAAACCGAAATTCTGCAAGACGTAGGAAATCGTGTGTTTAATTAATCGTTCATCCGCGGTTATTATTATCACGCATGGCAGGAATTGGCTGGGAATTTGAACTAACGTAGAACGACAGGTTTTCTAGACTTTGACACCCAATAAATGTAACTTCAGGTTTAGCGATTTTAACGAATGATATTACTATTTTCATGGTTTTCGCTGAGTCTGCTAGACGCTATCAGAAATGTTTACCGGTTGTACGCGTCTTTCATACGCGGATCGCATGGCAGTGGAAGTGTTTATCATTTAAGATGCAACAGCATTTTGTTTTTCCCGTTTGCTGTCGCTCAGAGGATCAAAGACAGTACGTAGTCGCAACGGATGGAAAATCAACAATATTTCCAGGCTTCTATTCACGGCAGTTCGCCGGATAATCAGGAACAAATTTTGTTCGTCGACAAACTTTAGCAGATAACGGGTCGATAAATTGCCATGGGCAATCGCTCAATCGAGAGTCGAATTGATTGATTGCCCGCTACGGACGACATGTTTCCTGGTACACAGATAATCTTGACGTCGAAAATGAAATGGTTTTAAAAAATAAATTGTTCTCGAGACAGATAAGGGCGTCCGCGTTATTCGTGGTCGAGGTTAACCCGCTCGTGTACATAATTGTTATTTTCGGAGGGCAAGGAATGACGTTGCTCGCCACGGAGACCATCTTTTCCGCCGTTCGGGGGATGGATGCGTAACGTTCGCACGATTATCGACACGAGGCGGAATCCGTGTCGACGCAGAGCGGAATCCGCGTGACCGAGGAATGCACTCAATTATGCAGAACGTTCGAATCACGAGGCAGAGATATTCTAGTCGCGTGTCCGCAACCAAATCGGATTCGATCGATTGCGGCCATTGCGAGAATGATCACACCCTCCCTCCGTTTCTTCGACCACCAAACTCATCGGTGAGAGATCGTCTGACGAATAATTCAATTAACCCGTTACAGTCAAAACGAGTATCAGACGATTTTTCTCCGAAATCATTGCAAAGGACGTACAATTAGTACAGTAGGGCCTCGATTATCCGAACTATCATCAATAACAGCAGAACTAACATTATGAGTATGTTTCGCATAAAAATTGATGTAAAATACATAGTGGAATAAAATGGTGTATGCAGTGTCACCAATGATAATTTTAGCTTGTAACTGACATATGATGACCAATTTTCGGACGACCGGTGTTCGGATAACCGAGGTTCTACTGTATGTAGAAAATTCAATGACTCGAGAGAACTGCAAAGATCATCGCAAGTGAATTAATTGCTTTAACATGCATGAACGTCATAAGATCATTCTCCTGTCAGGCGAGTGAAATTTTGATTGCTGCTTCGAAAGTGTAATTTTATGAACGTTTTATCAAAGAGGAAAAAACGATCCTTATCTTTGTGCGAGAGATAAAAAACGATACTTATCTCTTTACAATATCCCTTTATAATCCTGGCTGATACTCATCTATGTTTAATAACAGCTTCAACTTCCGTGGATTTGTCATGCTGATAAACTCTAAATTATTGACTGTCGCGGAACGGTGTGGATTTTTATTAGCTATGAGAACCGACTGATTGTGAGCTGTGACACGGAACACTTTTTTTTTCTTCCCCTTCCGAAAATTTGCAGAAAACGCGGAAGAACTCGAAATTTCCTTTACGTAATATTTTGAACTCGATCAAAGTATCTTAACAGCTTTAAATGAGACAGACGATGTTATTGAAGATAATTGAGACAGCTCCAACAATATCTTTTTGCATATGATAATTGACATGTATCTGCCAACGAGGTGACACTTCCTCGAATAATAAATACGTATTTGTTTTTTCTTCCTTTTATCATAGACACCGCGAAATTTTTTATTTTCTCAGCATTCCTCTCAGTAAAGAACACACTCGACGAGTTTTTCCCCCTTTTTCAACGATTTCTTGATCAGAAGCGATTCTAAAAGAAAGAAAATATCGCTCGTTATCGTGGAAGTTTGATAAATTTCTCATTTCCTGATAAATTCATTCATTAAGCCATATTAGGTTTTTAAAATTTCTTTTTAAACTGTACAAATGAAAAGGAACATACAGTAAAATTATAAAATGTGTTGAGGCTTTACTTATCATTTTCAAGACATTTTTTTTTAAATAACAATAAATTGCTATATAAAGGAATGTGGAGTATGATGGAGTCCTTAAAATTACGCATACAATAAAACAATACTTGTTAGTATTAAAGAAAGTAAAATTTGTACGAAATAATGTATCATTCTTCATTATTGTCATGATAAACGACAGATATTAGAAATACAATATTTAATGTTCAAATTGATATGAATTAAAATTATGTGATTTATTGTTCATTAATGTTTGAAAAGAGAAGAAACATACGTTTCTTTTGCACCTTCATTCTTCGCACGTATGCAAGAACACTACATATATTGAGTTTTCAAAAATTTGGTAAAACCTCCAATATCAGAATACTCCATTATTTGAATACTTTATTATACGAATAGCATATCTGCGTCTAAAATATATTTAACGGATTGTTTGAGCACATTTTTTTCTCACACAAATACATATTAGTATCATGCTTGTTTGAACTTACAACAATTAAAATGAATACATTAAAAAAGACTGTGCTATAAATACTCATTTAACTGGTAAAAATACTGTGAAAAATATTTTCCAAGCTAAACTACTGAAGAAACGTAATGAACATGAGAATGAAAATGCTTGAAACAAAAACTGAAATAGTTTGCAATCGAAAAACACTGATATTTGATACAGCTGAACACGTTAATAGAATCGCATAATTTAGCAGTTAAAAAATATGTATCTTGTAAATAAAGAAAATATTTTTTTTTATATTTAGTTTCCCATTTTATTCACCAATAGTTGGATTATTTTTCTTGGAACATACGATGATTACCATCAAGAAAGTGAACATTCTATTATTCTAATACCGAAGGATCCACTATAAATGAAATAATATAAGCTGAATTGTCTTGATTATGAAAAAGTTAAGTTGCTGAATATGTAGAATAACATTATTCTGTTCAATTCTTCGTTTTCAAGGAAATCGATACTGAACATTTCCCAAGAACACGTGCACTTTTCAACATGTTTTTGCGATTTAGGCATTCAAATGTTAAACCATTACTTGTGCTTGAACATTATATACTCTTTACATCAGTGATGACCCCTCCCCCGTCCCCAGTGACACGCCCAATTTTTATTTACGGGATCGTATTGAATTTGTTATGGATTCAAATGATGTAAAGCAGTGATGGCCATCGGGGCTGCGGCCTTTCCCCACTCTAGGCCCATTCCCCTCATGTAAGCTGTGATCTGTGACAACGATTGACCGGGGGGAACGAGAAGCGAACTGAAACAAGGGGAATGGACCTAGAGTGGGGGAAGACCGCAGCTCCGGTGGCCATCACTGCTTTACATCATCTGAATCCATAACAAATTCAATACGGTTCCATAAATAAAAATTAGGGGTGTTAAATCCGATGATAGCGATGGCTGAAGTATTATCATATGCTAATAGCTTCCTACATACGAAACTTCAACTGAAATATAAACAAGTAAGTAACTATGATCTTGGGAATGTTTACAATTATTTACGGGAAGAAAATGTTAGTTACAGAGCAGTTGTTGAAGGAAATTCTTCATAAGCTGCCAGGGAACCTGACACATTTTGTCATGAAGGAGCAAATAAAAAAGAAACTGTATTATAGATTTTTGATTTGTTCGTTCATATGGAATCACCTTCGATTCGGTTGTACCACTCATTGCGAGACATCCTCTATGTTATGATCAGATAATGACCTAAAGGTTACATCAAAAGTACGAAAAAACAAATTCCTTCGTTGCATTGAAATGATTTCAACCATATCGTTATATCTTTTAAGTTCCCATTTTATCTCAAGAGTAATTTTACTCCATCCTTCCCCATATTTTTTTCTACAGATAATTAGAATATTTGTAAATTATAAAAATTGTTCATAACAATAAAATTCGAAGGATAGTTAACCTGACAACGCGCGAACTATGTGCCGTTTCTCTTCGTTTTTCGTCAAATGAGATAAAAACTAGTCTCGGGCGAAGCTTGCACCAAAAAAGGCTCCGTTTCAAAGAAAGGACCCTTCGAGGAAGGAAAACATTCGATTCAGTTTTCTAAAGGCTGTCACGTGAGACGACAAGCGTTAGGACCGGCGATCCTTTTTCTCCCAAATCAACTGAGATCACATAGAAAAATTTGTACGAAGTGAATACCTCCGCGCACACAGGTCAGACGATTCTCACCGTCATGGACTAAACACGCGTGTGGTCAAGTTTATTCTCCCCTAAAACTGTAAAATCCGTGCGAGAGTTTGAAAGCAGTTCCGTGGTGTCGCAAGGTGTGCAGGTATACTTCCAAGCTAAGACCTAGCAAAAACGTTTCAATAAATATCAGCTCACCAGACCTTTTTGCCTGTGATATAATAGTTTCGTATCACACACAAATGGATCTTTCGACTGCTCACGCAATTTCGGTAAACTGCGATCACGTTAAAGTTTGAAGCAACTGTACTCTGAAAACAAGAACCCTCCAACCCCGTACCGGTTAGGACTGGAATACAGAATATTTTCAAGATGACGTGACATGTTAGAATTGAAAACCAGTATTTTATTGGGGGGATAGCTGATAAATTCGACGGCACGGTTTACAGAAAGAAACGATGGAAGCTCTTGCGAGATGACGCAGGAGCTATAATTCTTACGGAGAACAAGAATCCGCGTTTGTTGTCATCCACAATGGCGATAGAAGATACACTTTCTTAATCAGGGTCAGGTGAGGGGATCAGGGGGGGCGGAGAAGAGGAAAGAAAGATAGGGAGAGAGAAGTTTAGTAATCCACGTTGGTGTTGGCGCAATCGAGGAATTCCTCCTGCGAGCCGAAGGAAGGAAATTGCGTTGCCCAATTAGAAATCGCGGGAGACCGCAGAAAGAAAGGCCAAGAGAGAGCGAGAAAACTACACGAGAGAAGGAGAATGAAAGGAGTGTAGTAGGGAGCGAGAAAGAGAGAGAACGTTTCGAAACAACATTGTACAAAGTTGCCACGTTTGTACGATTATCCGATTCGATATACATACATTGCTTTTTCCAAATAAATACGCAAACGAGTATATAAATCCTTCTCTTCTTCTTTATACGTAATCCAGCATCAACTGCTGTGATCATTTCCGGACCTATAGTTTCAGGTGGGTTCCGGAACCATATTGTTAACAGCATTACAGAAGCACTAAAGACGGTCAACCATCCTACCACCGCTGATCCGTGGTTATCGTAGCTTAACCCTTTGAACTCCTTTGTCGACTGTGACTCGACATCGATTTTATTCACAGATACTCCTATGTCGAGTCACACTCGACATTTTTAAATTGCCAGTTCAAATATGTATTATATTTCGGAATATTATTTTTTACCTAGTCAAGCAATATTAAGTACATGTATATGATCCTTTTTTGTAAGAAAAAAAGTCCTTGAAGTGTTCAGGTACATGATTGTTTGTACCTAATTGGTTCCTATCAACCGACTGTCTTTTGAAGTACATTTCAAATAAAACGCTTAAAATAAGAGGGTGTCATTGAGAAGAAAATTAAAAAAAAATTAGGAGTTCAAAGGGTTAACTTCGGTGATCGGACGAGAACCTTCTTTTTTCTCTTTATAAGCTTTATTTCCATGACACTTACATTCAAAAATATAAACATAACAATATGTAAAATATTTGGATGCCTTTGCATCCAGTCAGTAGCGCTTGCTTACTAGAAGTTTACTCACTTACTATTGTATATTTTCTGCTCTTCGCTATATTATAATTGGACTGCGGATCTCTATGCAATTTAACATATCGAAGTACGTGAAGAATGCACATTTTATAGAGTAAATGAAACAAAAAAAAATACTTTTAAACATTCCAACCACAAAATACAGTTCTGCCATAGTTGCGTTTCATCAGCAACGTGGCAATCAAAAATATTGAAATCTGAAAATGTATATTTGCATAAAAATCTGCAACCTAATTATAATGTATAATATAATATCGTATTAAGAGATTATACATCTTACGGTAAACATTGTCATCTATCAGTTTCGATATTCTTAAAGCTAGTTTTTATTACAATGAAGGAGAAGTAGAGTAAAAAATCTACTTTCTAGAAAATGCAAGCACTATGTAGAAACCTGTATATTTTACTTATGTGTATTATTTAGGATGTAAGGGTGATTCTGGCAACTGGGCCAGGCTATAGCTCTGTTCCACGTGAAGTTAGAAAAAAAATCATACAGCAAAATTTTGCGCTGTTTAATACGCTCTATAATCCAACTGTACGATTTTTTCCACCAATTGTCATCGTTATAAGGATTTTACGATCGTAAGAGGGATAAAATTCAATTTTAGCCACGCGAGCTTCACGACAGTCTATCATTCGGCGTTTTAATTTTGACTTTGATAGCAAATGGATGCACATTTTCTGGAGATATTTGCCTGACTGGAATCTGTTTTCTTTTTCTTTTTTAATTTTATCTGAAGGCAAGAAATCTGTTGTCCTCCGTGGGTAGAACCGTCTTCATTCATTGTTAATAATTATCATTTATGAAACGCGATCTCAATTCTGTATCGCGTAAGATATAAGAAAGCAATGATATTACCTTATCGCGCATTATTAATTCTCAGCTGTTCTGGACGGAAATATTTTTAACTAGCAAACAGAACAATGTTTAACCTGATCTGCAAATGTAAGTGTTAAAACAGAATATTTAGGTAAATAACAACAAAGTGTTTTTAAAAATATTTCGGAAAGTACTGTGTACCAATTGTAACAAAACATGGGGAATCGATGTTGTAAACATTTGATCTGTTAGAAATGATTGTAATAAGTGACTGACACAATCTGGTCACATCCTCCACTACCCTAATCAAATAATTAAGGGTTCAAACAAAATTTAACAACAGTCTACATTTGGATTCATTTTACGTTAGCGAGCACTAACAATAAAATGAATTATGCTTAAACAGTGCGGCACATCTTCGATAGTGCTAAATGATATACTGGCACCCATAATTCGTTAGATATATTTGCCGTTAAAAATGCAAATCGACAAATTAGAAGAATAAAAAATCAAGATGTACAATAAATTATTATGTGTATTAGAATGTGATTAACGATTCGACAAGTGTGATAATTAGAACATCTTTGCTTTCCAAGAGAATTCAAATTTCTTCCAAATTACAGACCTCCCTTTTCCATACGCCTATTCTCTACAATTCTCTTGTAATATACGCGATCTCCTGACCCTTTTCTCTTTCAAGAGCGCCATCAAATCCTTTATACCTCTCGTCTTGTTCTAATCCTCCCAGCTTTATTATATAATTTCAGAACTGTTTAATTTAGCTTGAGTTTATAGTATAGACTGGATCTGGGTTAGGTTTGGTAACAACCTCAACGCTGAACCACTCCCTTCACACATTTATTAACATGTATCAATTTATGTATTACGTGTATATTTTCTTCTTCTTCTATTGCATGTAACCCAGCATCGTCTGCTGTGGTCACTTAGCCGGGGTACTGAAAGTTTTCAGGTGCGTTCCGAACGACCATGTGTTAACACATTCGCAACCAGTACCAATAACTTAAATCTGAAGCTGGTTGTCGCAGGTTACTGTCATGAAAGCCGCAGCAGGCCGGTTGTTCACTACCTAACTAACTACTGTTATAAAAACAAGGGCGAAAAGTAGTCACTTTGTTCTAAAATATTCAGTTTGCGTCATCTTGTTGTGTGACATTGCAATCAATTTATCCCTTAGGAAATGTTATAGTAATGTAAAGAAAATGTTAAAGAAACTATTAACATCTAAATCAGTGATGACTACAGGAGCTGCGGCCTTCCCCCGCTTTAGGTCCACTTTAGGTCAAATTGATAGAGTACATTTTAAGAAACTTTTGCTTTTAAAAAAATGAGTTTAAAGCTGTACGGAGTACGTAAACATTTAACCCTTTGAGGACGGAAAGCTTCGGGAAAAATCGTGCACCATGTGCTAAAATTTTCCGTGGTGGAACACGTGTTTAATTCAATAATTAAATATAATTACATATTTGATGTCGATTGCTCAGTTGTTTTAGTCCTTTAAAATTGCAAAATATGTAACGAGACATATATATTTTAATGAAATAAGCAAAGATGATAATTCATCTAAATACATAGGTTGAAAGCGTACAGTAAACGCGTGTGCCTAGACCAGTGCGGTGACCCGTAGCACACGGCGAACGATCTTTTTGAACGCATATATGCGTCTGTCGTCCGCAAAGGGTTAATCTACAGCAGAGATGACTCTGCCTATGCTGCCCGACTCCGTCCTACCCCCACTCTGCGTCCATTCCCCTCATGTAATAAGAAAGTAGAGATATAATCTGTAGATAAACCTGATATCATATATAGAAAAAATTATTTTTATTACGTCACTCTTTCTTGAGATGCCGTAGTTACCGACAATCACGGATGTTTTCGACGTCATACCAAAACCACAACCTCCGTGAGGGGAATGCACGCAGTGTGGGGGTAGGCTGCAGCCAGGCCGCAGCTCCGAATGGCCGTCTCTGATCTACAGTATCAGGCAACTGTATAAGATTGATAAAAATTTATAGTATAATAGAGTAAGCGACGATTCTACTCCTCAAAATAAATTGAAATCATGGTTTAAATATCAATGGTGTAGGCATGTATTTGTCTCCAACTTACAGTGCAAGAAATTTTGATTTTCTAATTAGTTATTTTTGGAAAACAAATTTTCATATGAAAAAAATGTATTTTATGACTTCAATACATTTTCAGCCATAGAATCAATTTTTCCTTCTACCACAAATTTGGCTCACCCCGTCTACATAAGTAAAATATTAACATTCAAAGATCCTTTAAAATTCATTATGTTTTTCAGGGCAAAAATTCATGAGATCAGATATTACATAGCCAGGGGCGTTTTATGTCATCGCTTCGCTCCCTGCGATAATAAAAGAACGTAGTACTACGTCATCGGTAATCTATAGCTTACAAATAGACGTATTTTTACCTCAGTGGCTGCAAAAGCGTTAACAACAGTAACACAAAAACATTAAAAGTGGTCACCTGTCGCAGCGTTGACCGTGCCCAGCGTACTTTAACTTCAGCAACTACAAAAGAGCCTGTATTTAACCATTGAAATGCATTTTCTTTCTGCGAAAGAAATGTTGTGAATTTTTGTGTAACAAAGACGGTTTGACATAAGCAAGGCCTGTTCATTGCTCTCAGAGTAATGGTTGACGAATATTTAAGCCTGTTAATCAGAGAAGTCGATTTAATATGTCATTTGAAAATGCCACTGTGGTAGCTAAGACAGTTTACCTCATTTTTATTCATTTTTAACTACAAACAATAGGTGCTTCTAGCAATGAATGACCCAGTTAACAGATTGAGAAAAATAACCAAGCCTGATGCATCGTTAGACGGGTGCGATTTTTCATGCTGTGGGGTGCAGTGGAAAAGATCAGTGGACTATTAATTCGCGGGACTTTATGTCGTAAAAGGTGTTCTCGTCTTGGCGCACAAGGACCGATGGCGAGAAGTTGCCTGGGATCCGCTAGGTTCCTCCATCTGCAGCTCTCTTTCTCCATTCGCACCACATCCTCCTCCACCCGCTCTTTCTCCTTCTCCTTCGGTACTCTTAAACGATTACGCCACTGCATCTCTCACCTCTGTATCTAATCCCGCCGCGGAGAGCTGCGGCTGCAGGTACGAGAACCGAGAGAACTACACGAAAAAGTCAGAGTGTGAACGACGAACGAGCAGAACTCGTGGAGGAAAGGCAGAAATAAGAGGAAAAAAGCGGTAGCCGGAGGAAAATCCAAGAAACGGAACGGTTAACTAATGAAAGAAAGGAGGGAGCAGACGGTGAAAATGGAAAGGAAAAGACGCACGAAAAGGAAGAAGGATAGGAATAAGTGACGTAAACGAGATACGAAGAATCTGCGGAGGAGAAAGGAGATGGAGAACGAGAGAGAAGGAGAAGTGGTAAAAAGAAGAGAAGGGAACAGAGGAGGGGGTCGACGTCATTTCAGCCGTCCTCCCGGATGTGCAGCATCATTACACGGCATTCTTCCAGGCTGCAGGATCTCCCTTTCTTTCTTCCTTCGGTCGATGCGTTGACGTAACCGCGACAAGACAGATTCCTCTTTTCAAGACGGAACGTTGGAATTTTGATCGGTCTGGTTTCAACCACTTCGACCAACGTCTCTGTAATCAGAGTTGTCTTGAAAAGCGTTTCTTAAAAAAGGAAGGCCCTCCCTTGCGCTCGCCTTCGGACTTATAACCCTCTTCTCTACCGTGAATTTTGCACGCATTCAATGCAGAAAATTGCGAATTTGTAATGCTTGTTCCATACGACATTTAAGCGTTAATTCTGTTACACTCGTAAATATTTTTCCTGATAACTGTTTCAGTTATGAATGATATCCTTTTGTTTAATATGACGCGGAGTTAAAGCTGTAGGTCCATCCGGATTTTCCGGGGATGTCAAGCACCAAAAAGGTTCCCGAGGAGGCGTAACATTAATCATGGCACAGGTATGTGCCAGGACTCGAGGTCGAAATCTTTTTTTTTTTTCTGAAAGAACGATGATCCACAATGGACTCCTCGGAATCCTCCCTGCTTACGCCTAGGTCTGATCGATCGAAGAAAGGATCCTCCTGAAAAGTTACCGGCTCCTTTCTAACATCCTCGGGGACCTATTAAATCTTGGACTCGAATTCCAAAGGATCTTGTTCTAAAAGAACCACCGACACAATATTTTCCGAGGAAAAAGTTTGAATGTCCTAACCGTGAATCTGTCGTTTGTAGTTGTGTCAAAATTTTTGATCGTTTTTACCGATTGACACGATACAAATAGGCGCTGTCTTTTATTAAATTCTGGCCGTAGCAACAGCTCCCCCAATGTTATCTATAAAAGTATTCGTAAATTTCAATTATTCGATGGCAACGGATTTAAGTTACACCTCAATAATCGCATCTGATAGTACGTAAATTTTGTTTTTGCGTTTACTGACGTAAGTCTCGCCCATGTTTCTTTTACAACGAATAAAAAGATGATACACTGTAAGATTTGATAAAAAGTTCCATGACAGAGCGATGATGAGTGTTTCGTTCATTTGATTGACGAGTCATTGTATGTTTCCGTTTCTCCCTTTTTTTAAAAAATGGATCCTTTAAAAAGGAAAGGAGGCAGAGGGAAAAGATCAGGCATAAGAATCGGTGGTACTCATAAGCCAGCCAGGATATAACAGGTAAAACAGGTTTGTGGGCGTCCAGAATCGTGGGCTACCTGCATCGGTTCTCGAAGGGGTCCTTCTTCAAACTCGCCTGTCGATTCTTGCGGAAGAAAACCGAAGAAAAGGGAAGAAACGCGGCACCTATGCACCTGTTCGTTAAGTAACGACGATTAACGTCTCCAAAATACCGCTTCATGGTGTCTCTAAAGAAATGCTGACGCACAAGGAAACTGAAACTTTTTATTAAAAACCCTACGAACCATGTAAGTCCTCAAAGGGTATTCTTATAAAAGAAGTTTATAGAATTTCTGCCAAAAACGTGCGAATTGTTTCAATCATTCGTATCAATTGGTAAGAAATAGTATAAAATGGACCATTGATTAAACGAGCAGAAAAGATTCGTTTCTGATTGGAAGACTTCTTAAAAAGGAAGTATTTAGTGGAAACTGAAGTGGTAATTGAAAGAAAGGTAAGAGAGGCATTGTTTTTTTAAGACCATCGATATATCGACTTGTTATCTCTTATCAGCTTATCGAAGTTATTTGACTTGATTACTTCCCGTCACCTTTAGTGATCTAACGTACACGCCAGACCAACGAATTCTTCCGAGACTATGAAATTCAAGAGCTTCTTCTGCCAAAATTGAATCGAATTCTTTTCCTTAAATCATCTCACTTCCAGTCCGGTAACCCTTGGTGACACCTTGTCTGCGCTTTTATTCTCTCATCGAGACTTCGAACGCGCCAATCGTTCAGACTTTTAACGTGTCGATCGGAACAAGATGTTCAACTACTTTTTCCTTTTGGATATATAAAAAATGTGTTTTCTTAAGAAGAAGAAACTGGGGACTGCAAATTTTTGTATTAGATTTAACACTTTGCTAATCCAAGTTCAATACATGAGCGATTCCACGGTAAATGCACCCGATGAAAATATAATTTGATCATTCAGAGCCTACTTAATGTATTATGCTGATTTTTTTAGAATAACTAAAGGTCAGTATTCTTTTTCTATGGATATCTTGTATATTTATAAAAATCAAACATTGTTTACATGTATGTGCTTCGAAAGTTTCTTCCATGCCAAAATTTCTCACATTTTCCAACTTATGATTTAAGAAAAAAACAACTTGACCTCAGACTTTTGGCATCCGTGAATCATAGAGTTTAAATAATTTCAAAAAACTGCCTTTGTATTTATGAAATTTCAGAAATTGGAGATGGTGTGCGTACATGGCCTGTAATTACGGATTCCATTTAATCCTTTCAGCTCACTGACCCCATGCACGTCTTCCGAAAAATCGTTTACTATGCTATTACAAATTACGCCTAATAATATTCATTTCCAAGAAAGGACCGCGGATACGTCAGAAATCCGACACGTGTAATCGAAGGAAGCGATGAGGCAAAGATATTTGTTCCTATTAGAAATCCAGCGTTCGATTAATACAAACGTAATGTCTCGGTACAAGATTAAAGCAAAACATCAAAGAACTGCTTTCCTGTTCATTCCAAAAAAAATGCTTCGACCTCGAGGAGACATTCGAGACAGCAAAGAAGCAGGTCCGCATCGGCAGTCAGGATCGCGATTACGAGGAAGCTACGAGGAAGTCGGTAAAGCCCCCACCATCGGTGCCGTGGTATTTCCCACTCGATTACAACGCTTCGATTATTTCCGTTCGCGCCGTATAACCGCTATCTGTCCGTCCTTCTTCCACTCGGGGGTTCATGCGTTCCGGTGGTCCATTTGTCTCCGTTCGTCGAACGCGTAATACGGCGCGGCGAAGCGCGCATGCGCGCCGCCGCGAGTCTCCCGCGGCGTGCGAGCGGGAGGAGTGGGGAGCGTGGCGGCAAGCTTCCATCGAAGATCGGGACTCGCGTCTCAGTCGCTCGCCAGCTTCGAGTTCGAACGGATGCTTTCTGTATTGTGCTCGTGGCTTTGTACGAATCGCGACGACGAAACCGAGTCGTGTCCGCGGTGAAAGGAGATCCGTTTCGTGTTCCGCGTCCTCCTCGGATCCGTCTACTGCTCCCCAGCGAACCTCTATTAATCTCGTCTCGATAAGACTCAGAGGGAAGAAGACAGAGCAAGCGAGAACGATAGAGCGAGAGAGAGAGAGCAAGAGAGTGGGAGTGTGATTCGAGTGGTGCCGACTGTGATACACTTAGCCGCGTAGATAGGCTCTGTGATATACGTGTACACGCACGGATATTTCGATACCTCTGAACTTTTCTCCCATGGATACTGAAAGTTGATGGTCGCATCGAGATATCCGGTCCCTTAACTGTTCCATCGTGGATCCGCAAGTGTGCGACGGATATGAAGGCTTGACACGGTCTTCGAAAGATATCGAAGTGGATGTATAAACAAAATACGTATATAAGGAGGTGCAGTGAAGAGGAGGAGGCGCAGAAGTAGAAAGAGAAGACAGGAAGAGAGACGGAAGAAAAAGATACACGTGCGCGTGGTCGGTGTCTCGAGGATACCTGTGGATGCCAGGCTGGAGTCTCGACGTATTAGGGCGCGGATTTCTGCCCGATGACCGCCGAGGAGATTCGCTCCTCCTACTCCTCAGCCGATCTTCACCACTGATACCACGTCACGTCGGATTTATCGGCCAAGCCGTGATCGAGGTAACTATTTTCCTCTCTTGCTTCCTCGATCCTCCTCTTATCGATACTTCCGCGTGGAACACCAAATATTCCACGCTTTAAATCGCTCAACTGCTTGGAATGTAGATTTTTAACCGATCGCGCGCCGACCTTTACGCCATTTATCGCCGAATTTGTTTTTTATTATCGCTTCAGAAACAGTGTTTACATATATTAAAGATAAGGCCTTTTGAATAATTTTTTAAACCGATGTTCCACTTCAGCTTTGCTTTATAACAGATCGCTTTAATAAATCTTTAGACGAGTAAGGAATTTGAGGAATTTCCGCTTTTGACTTTTGTGTTGCACGGACATCTTGGCATTGCAAGCTGTTACAAATATTGTAAACATTTTAAAGTTAATCAAAGTTTTTATTAGATAATTTTTCATAAGAAGTATTTTGTAATGGTAATTACGTCGCGGGAGAACAAATTTACATTTTCTAGGATTTTGATTGACGCTAATTTTAATGGTTCAGAACACGTGGACTTTTTCTCGATGTCGACAACCTGTCTGGCATTGTTCGACTAAATCGTAGATTAAATTTAAATGCCGCATATTATAACCGCGAGTGCGATTATCGTTCTAGAACTTTAATATTTATGTCACTTGCAGTCCACTTGTAAATAATAATGCTCCTTTTAAAAACTTTTTGAAATTAATTTATTTAACTAATTATAAGATATGAAATTAATGTAAATATTACGAATGTTTGTCTGGTCTATATTTATAAACAAACATGTGAAATGCTGCAGTTACACCCGCCTGATGGACCCATTCCTTTTTCCGTGTTCGAATTAATTTACAATTGCAGTGTGTTGCTTATGATCATTGTTGCAAAATCGTTTATATTATTTATGCTTACTTTGTGCTGCATATCGTACGGTTTCCGGAAGGAACAAGAAAGGAGAGGTGCGGTATCCCGAGTTGTTAAAACCTCCGTTTGATTATGGGTATCGGTACGCTTCATTTAACCAAAGTCGTGTTTAATTAGGAATCTTCGAGGATCGTTCCATCGCGAGAAATTCGTTAAGCTGATAACTTGCAATTATACGCGGCTTATCAACGAAATTTTGACGACGTTCTGTAAACAAATTCACTGCGCGTTCCGTTCATTTTCTTCCCGTTGCTTCTTTCGAGTTTTACAGCGAGCAACATTGTTCCTTGGCATTTCTGAAATATTATCAGTTTGGAAAGTAATAAAATCGTTCGTTTCAACGTTTTGAAAAACACGCCGATGATTTATAGTCTGGTTTTCGAATTCAATGAAACTGAAACCTCCACTGTACGGTTGATAACATGTTCGCAAGATGTCTGTGAAGTACTTCAAATAACAGCACGATCAAGCATCAGGCACGGTGAAAAAAGTGCGAAGTTTTTTTTAACTTCCGTGTAACGTGAAAACTGTTCCGCGAAATGAGAATAACTGGAAGTATCTGCTGTTCTCGTACAGGAAAGTTATCGATTTAAAGCTCGAGAGGAAAAAACGTTTAGTCTATTCCCGGGAATTTCTTCAGGTAATTAATCGCTTTTTTTTTATTAATGACTGAAATATTCATTCGTTGAAATCACGGGCAATATTAGTTTCTATTCGATCTTTCAGTCGTTCTGCGCGTTTGCATTTTACGAAGGAAAGCCGAGGCACAAGTCCATACTCTGGAATTATTTATTTCATTGTGCTCAGTCACCTTTTTGGTGTTTGGGGATAAAATTTCGTTTGTACAAAAATAAAAGATTGATCCACCTCCTTCTGTTCCCGGTGCCCCTCAATTTCCAAGCGTGCGAAGAATTTGCACACTGCTGTCCCCTCTTCTTTTCTCTTTCTCCCACTCATATACGAATTTGTGTGAGTCCTCGCGAGCGCTCACACACACGGCACACATACATTTACACGCAAGGAAAGCTATGACGCGACGGCTAAGCGGAGCGGTTGTTGCTTATGCTCCTTGATCGTTATTCAGGAAGTTGCACGTTATCATTTACATAACACGTGAGCTCGAACAAAATCATGCATAATTCCTTCCTCCTTAGCACAGCCGCGTTACCGCTTCTTTCATTATTTCCCCTTTTTCCGAGCGGGAAAACGGAGTTTTTCGTCTTTATTCGCGGCTGTCTTCTCGCAGAACTGCAGCCAGCCCGTTCGTTTTTCATTCAGATCATATTACACTGGTTGACAGAATTCTAGGGACAGTTCTTTCGAAATGCGACACGTTGATGTCGAAAACGCGTAAATTGTTCGTGAGTTGACTCACGAAATACAAACTGTTTTATGAATAAAAAACGTTATGTAAACATATGCCTATAAATGTTTCCTTAAAAAGTTGGATGAAAAGGTTGCTAGTATTTAGTCAATTTTATAGAAATTCACTTACTGTCATTGTACCCCTTTTAAACGTTGGCGATTCTTATCGAACTTTCAAGTCTGTTCGATTTCAACTAATGTATTTCTAATTCTTTTTTTATTTCCAATAGCCTCAGATAGTGAACCATAGGTCTGTAAAGGAATTCACGATACGCCATATTTATTTACATTTAATATTTTTGTTGCAACTTCTTAATGAACCGTTTACGCACACGTGTCTCCATACTATTTTTTATTGACATTTACTCGCGGAACATGTGGATAGTTTCGCCGTTGAAGTGGGAAACACCCTGTGTTATAGTCTCGTCTCACATGGTAACGTCTTATCTGTCGTTAGATGTACGAGTGATCGATCGAACAAAAATAAAGCGGCGAGGAAGCGAAGTAGTTTAATTTTGGAGTGCAACTCTCATTAACTTCTCGGCGATCGATGGCGAGAAAAAGCGTGTGAGGTGGAAGAAGTTTGGTCGAAAGGTTTTTGCGTCCATTTTCTATCGCAGTCAAAGGGGCTGATAAGAGGCTGAAGGGGAGAAACGTAGTAAAAGGAAGAGGAAGTGGGTGGCGAGGGTGGTGGGAGGGCGAGAAAAGAAAGCCTTTCGAAACGTAATTCCGGCCGGAAGAGCCGGGAACCCGGAAGTGAGGGAGGAAGCACTATGCTAGCAGGGTGGCAAGGGGGATGGAAAATTCTCCAGAGCCTCGAGGGAGAGGGCTCGATCGATCGTTAAGATCGTGGACGAGGTGTCGACGTCGAACCACCGGCGAATTTCCTTCAGCTCTTTCGTTATTTTCTCCGTGAATCCGTTCAAAGGAATTTCATCGACGCCTTTCGTCCCTTCCATAAATTATACAATAATTTTCACAGGAATTTAAATGAGTAACATTTAAGCGTAACTTTTTCTTCTCGACCTCTACCAACATGAATTCATTCAAGTTGGAAAGGCATTATATTTACTCAGTGTGACTTCGTAGTTATTAATTAAGAAATTAAAAAATTCAGAAATTTTTGAGAGAAATACTGTATACACGTGACTGATTAGGCGTTTTGTCTTTCTTACGAATGTTTCAATTTTAAAAAGTTTTTTTCAATTTTAAAATGTTTTTTAAACTATATAAAAAGAATGATTGTCGTATGTTTTAAGAAATCAGGTAAGGGTTTAGAGTGTTCAGAGAAGAGCATCATCCAACTTTCCCTTGAAATCAGACTCTTCAAACAGTAAAGAGAAAACAATTGTGAGCTCTGTTTTGTATTTCGTAATAGAAGTGTCTTGAATAAAATTATTTTTATCGTTTTATTATCGTCAGTACTTCGTAAGACACTCTGTATATGCGAATACATTCAGGTAATAAAGTGGGACATTAAATCTAGATGTTCTGCTTCTTTTAAGGTATTTATTTCCATTCATTAGTACTTCATTTAAAAAGCAGGTTAACGTTTGTATATTTGCGTAATTGAATACGTAATCATTATGAACACATAAGAATAGAGTAGAGTTTGTAATAAAATTAATAGTTTATAAAGCAAGTGTAAGTTGTTTAAAAAAATAATGCTGCTTGCAATTCGTACATTTTTATTGTTCTATGCAAAAAGAAATTCATTTTCATTAAAACGACAGATGGAAGTGAAGGATTTTATTAAAAATTCAGTAACTTCTTTTAATAATTAATCAAACAATATTGATCGGATTACTTCATTCATTAATAAGAAAGCGTTGTAAGCTTAGAATGAAAAAGAGTAAACGGTCGGTCTGAAAAATCAAAATACCACTTGGACTATGTTGAGTAGTGTACATGTATTTTTTTATTTTGTTTTACAAAATATGTATCCTGTACTACGAAGGCATATCACTAGACTGCAGACTTTTATGCAATTTAATACTCTCAAACTGGTGAATAATGCACACTTAATAATTTAGCAAAAAGAAAAGTCCATATTTTAAACATTTCAGGAAGCAAACGCATTCTTGTTGAAGTTTCATTTATTTAACTGCATTAGCACAGAAAATATGGATGTCTAAAAATATTGTATTTGCATAAACATAAGCAGTCTACATATCACAAATAAGAGTATTATGAGGACATCATTATTATGCAAGAGATAACGAGACAGTCTTGATAAAGAATACAGATAAATTAATCTCAGAAGCTGAAGTTTTCATTAAAAAATGGTACGTTCGATAAACTTATTGAATGTTGTCCTTTAAATTTTTCGTCCCTCTATAAAATGGATCGTCAATTTACACAAATGACAATTATAAACAGAAAAATATATTTCTTTTTATACAACTGCGATATCCGTCATAATACGAGATCCAGTGTAATTTCCGGATTACATTTCCTTGTAAACAAATTGGAGCTTACTTTCGAAATAATTGGTATGGAAATACCTTTTACCCACATCCCATCATTATATTTGTAACTATAATAACCATTTATTACAGCAATAATAATAAACAATGCAACGGGAAAACAGTAAAATAATATAAGAGATAATTCAATTTACATTTAAAATAAATACAGTCGAAGGGGAAATTAACGCGACTGAAGTTATACACAGGGTGTACCAGACGTAACCGATTAAACATAGCCTATGATCAGAAATAAGAAAAAGTATTACATAGATCCAAAAACGATCTGTTATAGAGTCACAATAAAAGGAAGATGATTTTTTGAAAGTTCTGTTAAAGCCAGTATGAATTTTATACTTCAATATGTGTAATCTTGCAATTGTACGTACAGTTTAGTAAACACTGCAAAATGTGGCACCCTTTTCTAGAGAATCTTTGTTGACATTTTCTCAACAAAAATTCGATCATTTCCGTTGAAGAAATCATAAATAAAAACATCTGCGTACTTCTCGTTCGAAAATACTCTTGGAGTTTTGGTACGAAGTTGTATAATATACTACAGTTTGGTATTGATATAAGTTAAGTGATTTCAATTAATAAATATTATTTAAGGGAAGATATTAGATATAGTTAGGACATTGCAATGCGTCAACATTGGAGCTGCTGTTACCTTCTTTGTATTTAATATTTTTATTATGACTCTGTAATAAAGCTGTAGTATTTTTCATTAGAACATTTTGGTACAGTTTGATTGTTTGACTGTAGGACACGCTGTAGAATCCTGTAGCAAGCAGTATTTCAAAAAATCTGTCCGTTTCTCTGCGAAGAGGAGAGAACCGGTCAGTATCCGGACCGGAAGCGCGGCCCTTGGACTTCTCTTTTTCGCTTATCTTCGTCCCCGTCTTTTCTTTCTTCTTTCGAAGAGGACGAGGAATACTCAATTCGATCTTCTTCTCCCCTCTACTCTCCTCTCATCTCCTCACCCTTGTCTGTTGCTTCCTTTTCCCTTTCTCTGTTTCTCGGTAAGCCGTCTCTAGAGAGCCACCTCTTTCTCTCTTCTTCGTCCGGTTAATTCCAAGAGAGAGCAAAAGGAAGCAGACGGTTGCGATAGATGGCATCCGGTTCCCCTCTTTCGAGGAAAACTCGAGGAGGAAGTCGCGTTTAAAATACCTTCGATATTCTATCGGTTTTTCCTCCTTCCATTCGGTTCTTGACTCTCGAAGCTCCTTTCGAAATTATAATTTTCCTTTTGAAAAATTCACTAAATGTTCAGCGAGAAAGGAGGGAAACAATGCCAGTTAAACGCGTTCTGTTTTCTTGTTAGAACATCGAAGATATACTTCTCATGGCAAAAAAAGAGATATCATATCCACAGAATGAGATTTACGATTTTACGAGAAAAAGTATCAACATTGTTTATAATTACATTTGGAACTGTTTATCATTGGTCGTACCTTACGTAATTGAAAACACAAGTTTTTGACCGTACCAGGAATTCTTATACATCCGGATACAGCTCGCTTATCGATAGGCTGTAATGCTCTGCCGATTGCCAATTGATGCGCGTAAAATTAGTAAAGATATTAATGTGGCATTTCTCAGTAACGAGGTAACAATTATCACAAACCGAATTAAGGGCAGAAGATGTCCTTCTCTTCCATCCACTTTTCATTGCATTCTTCTTCTTTTCTCTCTCTCCTGTCTCTGGCGCTGCTGCTTTTTTACTCGCGCTTCTTCATGATTTTCCGTCCGAGATCTCTTCATTTCTTCTCGTTGAATACGGGGACAACCTCTATAGATTGCCTTTTAAAATATCTACAGTTACGGGCCAAGCATGGAATAAATGAATTGTAAAATTAATTTCGATGCATAGTACTGCTTTAAAGTATAATCTCTAATCGATACATAATTCTATGCAATTTTTCAAATTATATCAATACTTCAGTGCGATTCAGTGCATACCATTTTTCGTTCAATTTGAAATGTAGTACTTTTCTTCAAAATCGTTATACAAATTACGTGGGTGGTACGATTCGCAATCACGAGAATTATTTCAGTGACAGGCTAGCCGGAGCATCACCGTTTTTCTCGGTTGATTTTGGCGGCTCGATATTGCGGTAATAACGATCGACTCTAGCCGGTGGTATTATTGCGGTACTTCCTCCATCCTGTATTTATAAACACAGACTTCCCGGCCGCTCGATAACCTGCCAAATTCTCCGCTGTCTCGCCACAGCGGTTAACTTACGATGTCAAAACAACCGGTTTTGGTCGAGCGCGATTATTTTAGTTAGAACATAAAAACAACTCGGACTTCGTCACCGTGACGAATATTGATTCTCCCAAAAATCCGAAATTCGTCATGTCAATTGGGAGTGGTGCCGCGAAGCAAACGAAAGATTCACCGACGGTAAACAAAGCGAGCCGGTCGGGAGGCGAGGGAATATTCTATGTCGAGCGAGACATGTCGGGAGAAAGGAACACCTTTGGAGAGCACAGTGCATCTTCGGAAGATGGTTTTCAAGTTTACTGGGCCACTTGAAAGAAACCTTTTCTCCTAGGGAGAGGGTGGTCAGGGTGGAGAGAGGGATCAGGAGGAAAGACGAGACAAGAAACGAGAGAAATAAGAAGCGAGGAGGAATAAAGAGAGAAGAAAGAGGCTGGTTCCCATGAGGAGGAGCTGCTGCCGAGTGACGAGGGTGAAGCAGCCTTTTTATCGACTTCCGGTCGGCGTTAGTTGCACGCACGTGCATCCGAGGCCTCGATGCTCTCTTTGTGCCTCCGCAGAGATTCTCATCCACCCTCGGCCTTTCGTTCCTTCCTTCTTTCCTCGAGTAACAGGTAGTCACGCCTTTCGAGGAATTTTGAGTCGATAAATCGTTCCAGAAAAAAAGAAACGGCTCACGAAACGTCTAACGAAAATGGCTGGGTCACCCAACGGCGTTTCATCCTGCACCCCCTCCGTTCATAGATTTGTTTACACCGAATATACATGGGGCGTCTTGTAACTGGCGGTACAACCAGCAAGGAGATCATGCTAATGAAGACGTAATCGTAACATCCAAAATACCATTTTTAGCACTATTTTTCGAAAAAATGATTTTGAAAATCCTGCAAATAATTTCTGTTTACTTCGTGATTGGAAGATGAAATTAGTTTAATGTTCGAGAATCTAAAGACGGAATAGATTCGAAAGCGTTTGTAAAAATGCAGTACGAAGTGCATAATTGTATGTGCAACAAAATGGCTAATATTTTGAACAGTTTTCAGGAAATCAAGTTCATGAAAAGTAAGATTCTTGTTTTATTCTGTACCCTTCACATTCGATCGTTTGGATGTACTCATTGTGTACAAACGTGAACAAGAATTGTGTGTAATAAGATCTGGAGGTAATCAAATGCTCCTGGACCTAGTCAGTCTTCAAAATTATTTTTCTCGAGGGAAAAACTTTGTGTGAAACAATTTTCATGTAGAATCACTTCTTTCTCGGTTCTACTATTATTTACGAGACACCCTGTATATTCTAATATACGTTCATTTACTTATTCAAGATAAGAAAAATGCACATACGTTAGTTATATAAATCAAGTCATAAAACTACAACGTTACAATATTACTTTCAAAGTATTTTTTTACGACGTTCAAAAATATAAATAATGTTTGTGCCGGGTGCGGGCAGGAAAAATGTCATTCTTTGTGTAAAAATAAGTTGAAAATATAGAATAATTCTTTAAGTGTCAAATACATTGTTTGGAAGAGTTTGAATTTCAGTTAGTCATTTCAGTAAACGAACAGAACGTTGAAATTAATTTCTAAGACGCGATATATCATTTCAGTACAGAATCAAACGAGATCAAAATTACAGAACGATTTTACATTCTAATTGAAAAATTCTTTCGTATTATTACATGAATTTTAAATTAAATTGACTTGAGAATCATCTATAAATCCTCCTCGAAAAGGTGCAAACCCATGACTATCCTCATTAAAGTCACACTGCATAATTCATCAGTTTTTAATCCTTTTACACTGTGTAATAAAGTGAACGTTTCGATAACTCAGTAATGAAATAATCGATATCTAATCATGCAAAGTACAGATGACGTTGGATTTGATTATAATGCGTCAATATATTTCCAAGTTGTTTAATCAGACTAACTTAATTCTTCTTTCACGTTTAAAAAAAATTTGTTAAACTTTTCTTCAGCTACTGGGATGAAATGCTGTGTCGATTATGTACATTCGAGTGCGAAGGTTTAGTTATAATGACATCGAAGGAAGCACGCATTAAATATAATATTTACAAGGGGGTGGGGCGACTGCAAGTGTGATGCAGACACGAATGTCGGAACAAGTGTCGGTTGAAAAAAAACGGTACAAAAAACACGTTTTAATACATAATCGTTAGTTTTTCTGGAAGATGTTCGTGCTGGTCGTGCAGTGATCGAGGATATAAAAGAGGGCGGAGAACGCTAACCACGTGGGTCGTTCGCTCGACTGATAAACCTCTGTTCGACGACGTGTCACTGACCCTCCCTTCTATCTTCTTTTTCTCGTATGCCACTTTTTCCTCTTCCTCTTTCTATTTCATTTTCCTGTGAAACGTCCTTCGGTGAGATTTTAATAGGAGCGTCCGTGCAAAATTTCGTTTAGAAGCACCAGCACCAACACGCGCACGAATGATCGAACGGATCATTATATTTGATTTACCGATATCGCATGATCTGTGTTTATGCAAATGCATCAATTTCCATATTTATATACGTTGAGAGAGGAACAAACGATGCGACATCGTAGACGGCGAGATAGAATCGGTGACTAATAGGAATTCTGCGGCTTAATATCTGAATTATCGATAACGGGACTCACTGTTACTCAACGATTTCAAAGTGTTCGCCAGACACAAAAGTTTGCGGGACTCCTAAATTTAGGAAATTTATATTCATCGTTTAACATTTTACGGTGGGGCGGCAAACTAGACTTGCCAAGATATTTTTAGCGGTTTTAGATATGAATTAAAGGGTTTATTAAAGTTTTCCTCAATCTTTCATTATGCAAATATATACAAATTTTATTATCTCAAAATGTCAACAAGAAAATACGTAAGAGACTGTATTGAAAGAGATCAGTACATATTTCATTGCTCCGAGATCCGATCGCAACGAGCAGTTCTCATTATCATACAATGTAACAAATGTTAAATTATACATTTTAACAAATGAATAAATTTCTACGTGATAAGTACTATTAACCCTAGAACGCTTAAGAGAAAGTCAATAAATGTCCACAGAATTCAAAATGTTACTTTTTTTAAAGAGAAATTTGTGTAGTAGCTTGACAGGTATTTTTAAGGTAAATGTCTTTGTTTTAACGTTAATTTTCATATTTTTGATATTTAGTTTTTTCAATAAGAAGTACGTAGATGTTTCACATTATTGTACTATATAAATCAACATACTTCGAACAGAACAAAATACAATTTTTAGCACTTTTGTTTATGTGGATACAAAATGACCCTCCCTTAAGTTGGCCTTAAACCTTCTAATACCTTGAGCGTCCTAGGGTTAAGAAATCATTTACTGATCACCCAGTGAATTTGTGTCGTAAACGAGAGAGACGTCGGTGGATTATACTCATCATCGATTCAAACAGAACCAAACGTTCTGAACACTATTTTCAAGCACACTGATACAGTAAGAATTCCAGTTCACTAAAAATTCTTCGTATCCATTTATTCGGGAAAATATTGCTAAACAAACCCAGTACCATACAACGAACACCAGTTTGAAAATTCGAAATGCAAAGACTTCGTACATCGACTCTTCTGCCCCCGTTTCATGGACAGTACATCCGTTTCGTGAACATGTGATGAAGTTACATCAAATCTTGTCTATGCTTATTCTTAACCCTAGTGCGGCCTTCGGGTCTTTTCTGACACATCGCATCTTCATTTATTTAAAAAACTTCCGCACTGATGACATAATACATGCGCCTGTTTATTTCTGTGTTCCTCAGTCCTCTCATTATACAGGGTTGACCAGAAAGTTTTCTCATTTTTGTCAGTGGGTAGGTGACATTAAGTGTGGCGTCGCTTTAAGTGTGAACACTTTCTTTTGTTTTAGCAAATACATACATAACTTAAAAGCTTACAAATCAGCGCGTCTCATAAAAAAGGAGTATCAAGATTAATAGAGCTTATCACTTGTTATAAAGGGTTAAAAACGGAAGATAAAATTATTATCGTAAAGGTGAAAACGCTGTGCAAACCTGAAATTTGTCGAGGATGCTATTGTGAAGTTGCTTGAAAGATGGCAGAAGATAGTAGAAAAAGAACGGCCAATACATTGTATAATATAATTTTAATTTATAAATATAAAATTTGTGTTTGAATTTCCTGATATTATAAAGTGGAAAATATAAGTTTCGTACATTCGGGGCATTTTTTACCTACAAACCTTGAGTGTATGATCGAACAGAACGCACTAGGGTTAACGCTCAGGCTAACTCTTACGCGTTAATCATTGCGGAGTGTCATTTCAGTCAACGATGACAACAACGAAAGTTAATTTTATACATATTTTTGTAAAGAAAAATTGCAATAAACAGATTAACCCAACTGCTGTAGGCTCTTGACAAAGCCGCTCACCGTGTACTACCGACGCCTATAGGCGGCCAGAGCAATGGTTCACTGTACACTGTTGCAGCTGGGCCGCACGCAGCGTTCGCTTCGTTTCCAAACAACCCGCAGTCAAACGGTTACAAAAACGACTTCCGTTTCACCGACAGAGTTAAAGTATCCTGAGCATGATTAGCCGTAATTGTAAGATGGGTGAACATTTTCGATGCTTCTGTGTTGATATGGACACATGGTGGTACGGAATCCACCTAAAACTGTACTTAGATCCTCCGACTAAATGAGCGTAGCAGTCGATGTTGGGTTACGTACGAATAAGAAGAAGAAAACAGCAGCTTGAGTATGAGGAGACGGGTGTTGATCTGTCGATGTGCTACGCCACTGACTGCTATCTCGCTCCGCATCTTTCTTTTCTCGTTCTCTTTCTCTCTTTCTTTCTTTGCCGCGGAGGGGCGAGAAAGCACTTCCTTGTGAGTTGGCGAGAGCGTGACGTAAGCGGACGCGCGAGCATCGGGTTCACCGACCAACTCAAGGTCGCGGAAACCCGACTTTTCTTCTTTTCCCAACACCCTTTCCTTTCGTCAGCCATCAACACCTCCGCTAAACATTTTTAGCTCACTCGCTATTTAGTTTCTTTAACCCATAGGCGACGAGTTAACTCGTTCGAAAATACGTCTTCATTGGGCAAGAAGAGTTACCTCGTCAAGAGTATTAAATAATTATGCTCGTTCAGACAGAGTGAACTGGCGATAATGGTCGCCGTTTATTGGCAACAGTATTGTCGAATGTGAAGGAACTTCTTCCTTAAAATCAACGTTATATAGAGGAGGAAACTTTCAGGTTGAAAAACTGTTACTTTTGTATATGTTATCGTAATTAATCATTGTGCCATTTTTTTTGCTCTGTTTCTACAATTTTAATTGCATATGGTTAGTGAAGTGAAGTAAAATTGGTATATTAAATCATATTTTTCAAGTAAATTGTTTATTTATGGGTGGATTCCTCTGTCTTTAATTGTATCATTACATTTGTATCGTAAATCGCAACGATAAGCACAAATTGTTGTATTCCATGTGCACAAACAACCAGTAAAATATTAATCGTTTCTGGCCATTAATTTTGATAAGAAATGGTTTTAATCGTTCATTTGACCTCCTTATGCCTGAAATCCCTGAAAAATTGACTTTTTTCTAAAAACTGGCGATAAGATGCGCTGTTAGCATTGTTCTGGGTTTTGAATCACTGTAGTCAACTTTTTATTTTTCTATTTCTATGTGCTGTAGTTTTTTTATAAAAATATTATTTGTTTTACTATAAATCATATATCAATATCATACATCAGTACGTTTCATGATAAGCAAGACACACCCTGTACGTTGACACTAATTTTATTTATCCTCTTTAGGATCGAATTTAGTAAAGTTTAAAGAACATGTACTGTTTTAATTATATTTATTCCTTACGCTTTCATAACTATCACCAAAAAAAATGGAAGTTTGGTAATCTAAGAAAAATAATGTGCACGTATGTATCCGTTATTTTGCTACAATACTATATGAACTTTTTCAAAACATTAAACACACACACGTGTCAGTATCTTTTAAGAGATTAAATAGAAATGCAGTTTGTACGATATAGCGAACATGATACGACCTAAAATGGTAACATTATTTTTCAGAAAAATTTCTGGACCTTTTTCAATTGTTCGTTTTTTGTTTACCAGCTAAAGATTCTTATTACTTAAATACGAAACATAATAAATAAAATCTCTTTCTAACTTTATGGAATTCGCTTCAGAAGAACACGTCAAGAGAATTAATACCAGCATCTCATAATAAATATTTCTATTTCTGCTGTGATTATTACAAAATTATGCAACAATTATTTTTTGTATCTTTGTTTATAGTAGACTGTTACGTCTCGCGTCTGCTCACACTGAACTCGGTTTCGTTGTATAATAAAATCGCGAGAGCCGAGGTGGACTCTTGGGGAACAAGTTCCGGTGATTAACGAACAGCTAGTCTAATAAACTTAATGTATTTTCTATCAACAAATTAACAGTAAAGAATTTCCTGATTGCATCTGGTGCATGCGAGATGGTCGGTGAGTGGAGGAACCCTAATTGGTTGGAAAATTCTTTCTTTTCCAAGTGGCGCTCCACCATCACCATACTAAGCCCCCCCCCCCCCCCCCCCCCCCCCATTGTGCCCAGAATTGTAGAAAAATAAATTCTAAGAATGTCCTCCAGTGTTTTCGGATCATCTGTCGAAGAGTGCCAGTTTATGGCCTCTACTGACGAACTCCAGATCAGGGTTGCTCGACCATATAAAATCCGCGTCCAAGACTCCCGAAGTGCATTGTTCTCCCTTTTTTTCGTTATAATTTGGACTAGCTACGTCATGGGTGACGAATTTCTTCTCTACCGGAAGCCGCATAACCCTAACGTAAAATATCAATTTCAAATTCAAAAATTCTTTAGAATGAAACACTCAGAAACTGATACATTATTGACTTTATAGAAGTTACAGCAATGAAATAATTTTCAGTTAGCTTGAAATCGGTAGTACTAATTAGGACAAATTAATTGGTCGTTCAACAGGTTCGTAAACATGTTTTACTACATAAATTCAATTTCAGTTAAATTTATTACAATATTCAGCATCTCTTTTTCATTTGTGGAAAAATTACAAATTTTACGTATCTCGGTGAATTATGTACAAACATGTGGAACGGCCTGATTTTTTTTATTACAAAAGTGTAAAGAAGGGAATGAACAGTTTTGAAGCATTAGAAAAGTTTACAAGTCTGGAAGAATCGATAATGTGTACCGGATGGACGGACAACTTGAAATGATGCATGCATCGCAATTTTTGTTTACAAGATGATCGCTCATTGGGTTATCAGTCGGTGGCATGAATGCGGCGCCAGTTCACTTTTTTTTTTCAAACACCATTGCAAACTATTACTTAGTATCCTTCACTGATTAATAATGAGACAGTTGTCTCGATTATTCATAGAAATAACGATCTTCGTTAATTCATTCTGTTCGATCCAAAATTTTAAGCTAGCACTGTACATTTGAGAATTCAATTTTTTTATTTATTTATTTGTGTCGCATCGACTGGTAAAGGGTATCAACAACATATAATACAGTGTACATATAATTTACAATTATTCATATATGATACATTCATAATAATACAAAAAACAAGACATACTGCTGGTTATGTCAGATTTTAGAGTATAATGATTTTTCTTTCAAACAGTTTAATAATTCCTGCATATGCGCTGGTTTTATTAACATTTCCTTCAAATCAGTAGCAGTTGATGATCTAAGGTTTTCAAGTTTCGTACAATAGTATAATAATGTAAATTTATGTTAATAAGTGAAGGGGAGTGGGAGAGAGAAAAAGTTAAGTTTTGTCAAAAGCAAAGTCCATGTGGTATGCATAATACAATAAAATATTAACCCTTTGCACCCTGCCCTGATATCGCGACATACATTGTTTCTATTATACATACACTATAAAGTAAAGGACATAGAAATTTAAAATTCAAACTTTATTTATTGTAACACAAATTGAATTACAAAAATAAATGAATAAATTTTGAATCATAAGGATTTATGAATTTTTCTTAGAAAAACAGCACTTTAAATTTTCAGGGGGGCACTGCAAAAATGTCTTGGCGTGGCTGGTCGATCATGTTAAACAACTCTCGGAGTACACACGATTAATATTGTATCCTGAAAGGGACCAATGAATATCTTATCTATAAAAGTGTACGGTAGCTCTGATCGTTCGACTTCTTTATTTCATTAATCTCCAATCGAATTCGAAATTTATATTTCAACGAGTTTCCAAGTTGTATTTCGTAACAGATTCGGAGGAAAGAAACGTTCGAATTTTGCAGTTCAACGTAAGAATGAGAGATGGTGTGAGAAAATTACATAATAACGGTTACATACCTATCCAGCACCGCAAAGAGCGAAGACTTTCTCCGATCTCGGTGCACTCTGTTTACCTCCTCTATAATTCATGTTACGCTCCAACTGCATAATGATCTATCGCGCATGCGCTTCGTAAATCGCGGGCGATTACACAGATTTCCTCGGTACGGTATGGATGATCCTTTAAACGGAAGTTTATGTGGGTTTACGTATTTCTCTTACGCAACCCTCACAAATAGCAGAGAAAAAATTTTGTTGCTTGAAACTATTTTATCGATTTGAAGGATCGAAGGCACACAGACATAATGATCTTTTAATTAAAATTTTGGTGATTCTTTATTAGTTTCAAATAGATAACTTTTATTCCTATGAGATTTGGAATTAAGTGTAATGAAAAATTCTTCGTTCACGTAATTGAAGAATAATATTATTTGTTGTACTAAAATTCTCGACACTTCGAGCAGGAAAAACATTTTCCTTGGCTATGGTTGCGATTCATTTAAAAATCCCTTTCTTATCACTGTGGCATTGCAGGAAAGCATGTCACGATGATGCCACCGAAGCAGGAAAGTCTACTCATTTTATACGGAAAAAGAGATTAACGCGAAAAACTGACGCGCTTAATGGATTTCGTTTTCAGCTTTCATTTTATCGCGGTTCTATTTCTGAATAATTTTACACACCAATTTGAATACATTTTAATGGCAGTTCCTTTTTCTTTTTAATAGATGCAGTCATAGATTATTTATTATTTATTTTATGACATACAATTGCAAAAAACAAGTAGCACTATCGTAAATCTTGAGCGATACATGTATTTCCGTATGATCAATACTGTGTTTTATACATTTTTCACACATATAATAATGCATTGAATTTGATTGGGTAACAATCTTCTTACCGTTGCTAATTATTTGTTAAAAGTTTGTTAACAAGAAATCGATGTAAAAACCAAAAATACGCTGGTTTTGATACATTCATGCTATTAATGTTTAGATATAGAATCTTTGGTCAGACTCCCGGTTTACTGAAATGAAAGAAAAATAGTATAAATAACATTCATCGATACGCTTCCGTGTTATAATTTCAGTACAGGCGTCGTAAAATTGATAGTTATTGAAAAGCGTACGTGGCATAAACGCGGAGCCGATGTAAGTATACAGAAAGTTCGATCGCATTGAAGTACATTCGACTAAATTGCAGAAAGATTTTCTTAAAATTCGTAATGTGTGGGCACGTTTGAATTGATCAATTGGCAGTTAATAATCGGTGTCGTAATAGTAGTAAATCAATTTTTTATCGGCCTTACACCTTCTTATCGATTAACCGATAATAGATTGCTTCGGAACGACGTCTAACGGAAATTTGAAACCGTATGGAAGATAAAAAAAAAGAGAAGGAGAGAGGAAGCAGTCGCGTACCCGGAAGAAAAGAGAATTGACTCTTCCCTCTGCGATAAAGCTTAAATCCTCCTCAAGGATCTTCCGCCTTCCACTTTAGTCAGAATGAATTCGTGTTCGATTCGAGTTTTACAGTCTGGACGAGTATTTTTTAATTAATAACAAAAGTAATCCATCGAACACGGAAGTCTGGCGATAGTACATCGCAAGCATTTACATAAATGGAATATTTTAATGTTCAAAATCGAATTGAAGTCCATTCAGACAAACTTTTCGCGAAATAAAATTTCTTCATTATACTTCCTCTTCAAAAATAAAAAATTTGACTGAAAGGTATGTTTTATATAATATATAGGATGATTCACCTAACTCGATCACTTCAAATTACTCGTAAACTATTTGTTATATGAACAAAAATTTCAAACAAAAGTAGTATGATATCGAAGGGGACTTCCGGTATTGTAATTAGTTTTTTTGTAATTTCGCTTTTTTATCGAGATTTGGAGGACACCTTGTGTTTTTTAAATGGAATGCGGACCATGTGACTCTGCAGTTGGACCAGAGTATTGAACACTGAGTAAAAAAGTATTAAGGTATATGTGTTCAAAAAACAAGTACTTACTGACATATTGTGCAGTGAAATGTAATGAGCAATCCTCAGCCAAATTCGGAAATTTTCTCAAGTGTCATTACATTTCACTGTACAATATCTCAGTAATTACTAGTTTTTGAACACATATACTATAATAGTTCTTTACTCAGTGTTCAATACTCTGTCCAACTGCGGAGACAAATGGTACACATTCCAGTTAAAAAACACAAGGTGGTCTCCATATCTCGATAAAAAAGCAAAATTACAAAAAACTAATTACTACACTGTATGTCCCCTTTGATATCATACAACTTCGGTTTGAAAACTTTTTTCATATAACAAATAGTTTACGAGTAATATGAGGTGGCAGAGTTAGGTGAATCCTCCTGTGTCGAAGACAAATTGCATTCGCTGCACTCGTAACGAACTGGAATTTTCTATTATTAATTTTTGCCCATTCTCGTACCATCGCACATCGATCGTGTACCAAATTTCGGAATAGTAAATAAAATAACCGCAACAAATGGCAGACGTGTTAAACCAAACAGCGTATAGAATTAATGATTGTAAATATGTGAATCCAGATTCTGGAAATACTTTCGAGAAAAATACACTTTGCCCAATATCGAGATGAAATTTACCAGCAAGTGGATTGCATAGAACGTCGGACAGCTAATATCGACCAAATCGGAGCTTTGTGGGACTCTTGTTAGTTACGTAAGAGTGCCTATGAATAAGGCATAACGAACCTCTGACATTCAAGTAAACGAAGATTGGGCAAAACACTCGTCTCACTTCTGCTTATCTATACCTGAAGAATAAAAATGGACAAGCTCCAGAGCCTGAAATTAAATATCTAATGACATTTTGTAGATTTCAACCTTCCTGCTGCGAAATGTGAGTACATACGAACGTGCGAACGGCCACTATAATGACCCCAAGAACTGGTTATCAACGAATGATACAGGAAAATTCAGGGGTATGAACATAATAATAAATAATGAATGAATGGAAGGATAAAAAAGTAATAAACGAGGCATTTATGAAGGCAAAAGGACAAAGCATAAATGAATAGAAGAAATCAGCAATTGTTGCTTAGATATTATAATCCCGATTTTCATTGAAAATTTCCCGCAGTCATAGAGTTAATATAACAACAATTTTTGATACAGTTTAATTGCATCAGGGGTGTGTACATTTTCTTCATCTCGTGAAGTAATTCATTAATATTTTCTTCCAACAAATTCGACAAATCTTGTTACCTTTGCAAATTTGTTAACATTAAAAATAAATGATACAATACTCGCAGCATAAATAAATGTTTAAAGTGTGTGTTGAGTTTTATGAATGACTGTATATTATTTATTGTTTCTTCATAAAAAAGTAAAGTCATATTTAATAGGGTAAACGATCTTTTCGCCAAACAGATGATTTACGTTTAAACATGCTATATAATTATTTTTTTTATGGACAAGCTTGTTACTTCCTCAAATTTCTTAACAATAAAGACAAATAATACAATACTCACAGCATAAGTAAATCTTTGAAGTGTGTGTACATTTTTATAAGTGACTGTACTGTTTCTATTGTTTCTTCATAAAAAAAATGTCAAGTCACATTTAAAAAGGAAAACGATCTTTTCGCCAAACAGATGATGTGCGTTTAAATATACCGCACAATTATTTTTTTCACGGACAAGCGTCGTTGCAATTGCACCGCCGATTGTATTAAACTATTTATTGTTATTTAATGTATGGTCGTTAAGCCGCCGTTCGCAATTGCCGCGATAGCAATCAAAATAAATTCGTTTGAGAGCACTTTAAACGCCTGCGGTAATTGCCAGAGGATTGAGAGGTGGTTTTTGCTTGAAGGAAGATCATTCGAGCGGTTTCTTGCGTTGAGTACGACTTCCGGTACGACTTCCTCCTTTCGTTGGCTCGTCGCGACCTCGAAGCCGGAAATGCCCGTTCTGGATGATCGATCGATCATATTTCGTCTACCGGATTTCATTCCACTTTTCTGCTATCATTTGAACTTTCAACCTGCAGACACGAGACAACGAAATTCCGTCGAGCTGCAAAAAAATTAATTACCGAATGAGTCTGAAGTCCCGCCACAAAACTTGCAAGCCTATTCTACACGTCGAACGTAACAAAAAAAGGGGTCATAAACATTGTTCTTAAGTCATTTGCTTCTGAAACACAGACACTGTTAGTCATAATATGAATTATACAGAAGATTTCTTTTCTGAAAGGTTGCAACTAAAACTAGCTCTGCCACAAAAACGTATAATAAATTTAAGAGCCATGTTTACCAGAGTTTTTTGTTAGTTTCAAGGTACAGAACGTGTCTAAAAGTTTTGTGACGAAATATTGCTTGTAACAAAATTTCCTGTACAGAGGATCTTTGTAGGTGTAACTTTAAGCGGCGTTAAAATTACAAATCGATAGAAAGAAGAAGAGTAGTCGAGGTCTCGAGCATCGGATCTCCTCGTTTCGTACAATTTTCTCTCTCTGTTCGACCGTTGGTACACGTGGTGCGCTTCACGAACGAGGATTTCCTGGTGCGAGACAACGGAGCATCGACCTTCACATGCCAAGATCTTTACAATTTTCCTCCTCTCAAAAGTTTTTTCTTCAACGTCCCGTTCATCCGTGCCAGAGCGACTCGATTGTCAGAATCAATCGAAAGCCAGGCGTATCGAATCGATCGGCGTCTTACTGACACCTGAAAAAAGGCTCGTGCCTTAAAAATTGCACCGATTTAATAATTGATCTCTTAATACGTGCAGTTACATGATTCATCTCGCAACAACAGCTGAATATTGTACGGATACGAAATTCTACGAAATTTATTGGAAAATTTCTCATGGGAGTACGTTGAATTAAGTTGTTCGCGAAAGTGAAGCCTTTGAACTCCTTTGTCGAGTGAGACTCGGCATCAATTTTATTCGCAAGGTACTCCTATGTCGAGTGACACTCGACATTTTTAAAATGCTAGTTTAAATATGTATTATATTTCGCAATATTTTTTTTTACCTAGATAAGCAATATTACATGCATATGACCCTTTTTTGTAACAAAAAAGTCCTTGAAGTGTCCAGGTACATGATTGTTTGTACCTAATTGGTCCCTATCAACCAACTGTCCTTTAAAGTACATTTCAAATAAAACACTTAAAATAATGGGGAGTTATTGAAAAGAAATTAGGAGTTCAAAGGATTTAAATCCCTCAAGAAGTTAACGCGCCTGTTTATCAGCAGCTTCATTGAACTCCAGTTACTGCGAGAAATTATCATAAGAACACGAGAATTCGAGAAAATGTAGGGGGCAGCAAGAGTCTAGAGATCGATGGAAATAAGTTATGTAAATCCACGTTTCCTGCTGGCTTTCATTCTTATACCTCCACGGACTATGCTAATAATCTTCCTCTTTTCTGAGCTGACACACCACGTTGCGATGCGCCTATTCGATTACTTCGAATGTGCTTCGCGACTTCCTCCTTCGTATTCTTCCGTTCGTAAATGCAGAACATGATACCTCATCGCTCCAGAGACAAGAAAGTAAAATAAAATGTTGAGAACGAGAATGAAAGTACTAAAAAATGTAATTAGAATCTTTTCGTGTTATTCAAATACGACGTCGATGTAAATTAATGATGTATGTGTAATCGAGTTGACAGTAGTTGTATTTCTGAGTTCCATGTAAAAATTTGAGATTTTGATATTTTTATACATTGCTGTGCCTTTTAGCAGTTCTTCCTACTTCTTGTCTTTCACATATCACACCAATTTCGCTGACAATATCTACGAATATACGACGCGTCAATTAGTAAGCGATCAATAAACTGTACCAGCATATCCTGTGAATAGAAACAAAACGTTTTTAGAATAAGACAATCATTTATCTAAATGATTTATAGAAGTTTCATTGGTCACTCTCAGCAACCCAAGCAATAAACATTGTTTTATAAATAGATTAAATAAATATCGTGTTCTAAAATTAATGATGTCAAATTTGGGTACTAACAGTACTGATCAAAATAAATTAAAACTTGCCAGTAAAGGTCGTTTGAAAAATTAGTCGTTTCTGAATTACAAACAAAAAAATTTGAATACACCAGCGTGTATGCGTGTGGTCTTTTATCTCGGACCAACGGTTTAGGACGCTAGACATCCCACCGTTTTGTATGTTTTTTTTACTTTTCAGCGTCATCAACAATATTGAAATAAAATAAAAAAAAAAACAAATTTCTACAGTCCAAGGCATCCTTAATAAAATGCAATAACCCTCATCAAATTATCCATCGTAGTTTTCTTGTTGTAATTAATTCCAAAAAAATGACCTATTTTAGAGGACTGTAGACCAGAACCTCCTCTTAAATGTGGCTGATTGTCGATACAAAAATGTATTGAATAATTTCTCGAGAGCTACATCATATCACAATTTCATCAAAATCGACGTTTACGATCTCCGTGATGTCTCTTATAAGATTTCTGTGCTTTCGTGATGCTGTTGACAGATGGTGGTCGAACAGTTACCTAAAACTGTAGGTCCTTCGGTTGCATGACCCTAGCAGTCGATGCTGGGTTACATACAAAGAAGAAGGCACTCCGTGTACAGTCAGCAAAGTGTTAATAAGTTTATTCTTCTGTTTTGCTTTCAGAACACAGAGGATAGAAAGTGATACGTGTTATGAAATTGCTGCCAACGATTCAGTTACCGCAATTGCCGCCGGTTTCGGCCGGGGGTGGAATGACGGGGATGGATTCTCGGCTACCACCAAGTATATCTTTGCCGTTCAGCCCCACGGAGCTGCTTTGGCGATACGGCCCTGCCATGAGTTTTCCACCCACTCACCCACCACCCAGCCCGTTTCTCGACTTCAAAACTCATCTGCCAGCGAGCTTAGGTGAGTTCAATGCTATCTGCATTTTTCACTTTACAGTTCGGCGAACACACGAAGTAACGTTTTTTTCGTATCAATTCGCGTCATGTCGGACTCCCTCGCAGTTTCAATTCGATCGAAATATTCCATTTTTCCTCACCTATATGTAGTGACATAATGGTAACTGCGGAAATGTGCTGCAAGTAATTCGAAGTGATGCATACGAAACTATGGAAATTAAAATTAACGTGCAGAGTTTGGAAGTAGAATGTAGTTTTTCACCTTTGGAAAGGTTGAGATCGGTGACTCGAATCCAATAATTTGTTTCATCAAGAAGCATTGATTCAAGAAAGTCATATACCGCTTAGATTCCCGTTGGAATCGTGTGGTTGCTGGTATGGTGGATTTGTGTCGCATAAGTAGTACGGTGCGGGTCAAACTGACCCGAATCTTTATCTTATTTATCTGTCGTAGCGCAGTAGAAATACACATTCATAATATCTTTTACCATATTTTTGCAACGTACTGACTATAATAAAAGTATTTTTACATCAAACAATTAACTCTAGCATTACATGAAAAAGTTTTTAAAAATGTCTCTGGCAGGAAAAATGTGGAATGCACGGAGGAAAATATATGTGTGGCGCCGATCTGACCCGCACCATACCAGTCGAGGGTTAACATTTCATATTTTTATGAATAAAATTCATGTAATAAATGTAGTGGCCTTTCGTTGGCCAAAGTAAAACATTTCGTGTGATACGAGACACTATTAAATATTCACAACAGCAGAGATGCTCGTTTTGATCAAGATTCATTCTAGAGGATCTAAACATACATTTCTGAACATTTTTTGCCAGTTTGTTGTATTTATACTTATATATTCGGACATTTTTGATAATAAATTGTAGTACAGTTACAAAACATGATCATTCGTTTGCTACTGTTTTCGTGCTTTAAGTATCGTATCTTGAACAATTATCGTCGTTTATCATTATCATGAATAATATTCTAACAACTACTCAAGGAGTACAAGAAATATGAAATATAATATAAAAACAATGCTGCGTTAAGTATTATAACAGTCATGTTTTCTTACGTTTTTACAAAATGTTTCTAAATGAGGGGATGACACATCTCGTAAAACAAGTGTCCCTTCACATTCTCTCTCGGTTCACAGAAAAATATTTGATTATCTTTCCGTATAAGTGAACTTCAATTTCTTTTGTTTAATGTAATGGTCCATTTATAACGATTTTAAGAGTATATACAGATAAACACACTGCATCGTCAGCTTGAAGATAATTCAAAACCTGTAAGCCTATCAGCTTTCGATTGGTAATATTGAATCTATTAAAACTGAAAGAAAAGTAATTTTAATATATGATGATATTTCCCTTTTCTTGTTTTGTATTCACCAATATTTGAATTAAAAAAGCTAAATGTACACATATAGTGGCTGCTAAAAGTTTCAGCCAAACTATGACCGTGTTACATCTATCTAAAAATATGTATTATGAACAAAAATCAAATTGTACGACCCTCGTCAATATGCCTTTCCTTCAAAAGCTAATGATATCAAAGTTACATGCTCAATAAATGTATGTTTATACAGTTCAAACATAAAGCAGGCTCTTCAGCCGAACATTTGGCCGGCACTTATGTGTCGGTATCCTTGAGGGTGAATGTTCAGGCATCGAATAAAGAAGGAACCGGAAATAATAAAGCAACATGTGTTCCACAGCATCGGACCCACGACTCTGGTCCCGTGACGATGTGGCGACGTTCCTTCGATGGGCTGAACGAGAATTCGACCTACCGCAATTCGACATGGACATGTTCCAAATGAACGGCAAAGCCCTCTGCCTGCTGACGAAGGCCGACTTGGGGGAAAGATGTCCGGGCGCGGGCGATGTGTTGCACAATGTGCTTTCGATGCTGGCCAGAGACTTTAACCAACTCCAGAGGTGTCTTCCAAGTAGTCCAGTGACCCCCACTAGGCCATCCGCGTACCCCCTCAGCCCTCACTCTCATCCGCCGACTCCGACTTGGACTGAGAACCCGTATGCCGCGAATTTGGCCTCGTTGATGTCCGCGAATTCGGTCACGTTATCCCCTGCGCCGTCGGTAGACAGCCAAGCTGGCTCCCCAGGACACACGGAAGGCACTCAGAGTCAAGTTTACAAGAGTGATTCCGATGAAGATAATCAGCAAACGGCGACCGGAAGTCCACCAGCTACGCCGACTGCCCTCGCAGCCCAGAGGCTAAGCGAAGTTTGCGTCAAGGATCAACCGAGTCCTACGCTGACGCAGCCCATGATGCCATTAACACCCGGTGCCTTCAGGACAAACCCTGCAAACGCTGCGAGGGAATTTTTCCCCAGTGATTCGCCGGAACCCAACACGAGTAAGTGATCAGCAGTTTCTGCTAGGATTCTATGGTTCTAAGAAACATTACTCGTTTCATAAGGGAACCTCCCCGAGTATAATGTCGATATTTAAATGAGTTTTTGCACACTGAGCTTGATGCTTTGCGGCTTTCTATATGTGATTTTAGGTGGAGGCGGTTAACAATTTATGACATTTAATGTTATACTTTAAGGATGATCCTTATACTTGTATCTGTTATACTTCCAGGGGATTTTTTAAACATGCAACTGTATAGGGTTCTAAAGTTTTAAACTGTATTAGGTGGATATCAATTCTGAGGAAATGTGTCCGACAATATGTGTTCCTTCTATCAGTGTGTAGAAGCTGATTTAAATGTCGGTGTTACACGTGGCGAGGTTCCCTTGTCAGTAATGACTAGTTTGTGGATGTTTATGCAAACGTACATTTTCAGACTTGAATATTTTTTGTGTCAAGGTAGTTGAAGCCTTGAAACTTCAAGAAAACTATGTTTTATGCTTTGAATATTATAGAATATACCTTTTAACTCTCTTAATTGTGTTAAATTGTATAAAGTTCCACAGATTAGTAATGGCAATCTTGTTAATAAATTTTTATTCTGTATCTGCAGAGTGCCTCTTAAGAATGACGATGGTTTCCTCAAGGAAGGTGATAGGGAAGATGGATTGAAATAAAAAATGTGTTTCAATCATAGTGCTGAAAATGCATAGTTAATTAGATAAATGGTCAAAGATGTTATCTAGTATTAGTAACACATAAAATAATATTCTGCAGCAAATTTTCAGTGCAACTATTACTTTCTCTCTCACACAAAATTCAATTCATCGCAAAAAAAACAGCACATAATGCATATCTAATATTCAGTAAATATAAAAGACATTGGAATATTTAGCTGTATAATTTATAGTTTTTTCATAATTACAAATACTACACATATCTGTGACATTTATGAAACTTACACGAGTTTAAATAATTTTGCTGATGCTAGACCTTAATGTCTTTGACAATTTCTCTAACAATATTCTTATTAATTATCCGTTTTCAGTATTATACTGATAGAACATATTTTTGTCCATTTAACTATTCTACCACACACCTTAAGGCGACCTCTTTTTAAATAGATACCTTCTATAATGTAACAGTTTTTAATGTTCGCTTTAATACACTATTAGCCTGTTCCAAAAGTGGTTCTCTCTGAATATTGACTAGTACACAGTATTTATTGTTTGACTGTCTAATAAATAATCTATAAGAATCGTATATGCATTTTATGAGTAGAAAAGGTTTTTACAAGAACAGTACTTTCTCTGTTCTTAGCTGAGACACAAAGTGTGTAAAAATGAATTATAAAACTTCTGCCCAGCTTCTTGAGAACAGAATTAGAAAGTTTGTTTATAGTTGAGACAAGTGTATGCAGTACGAAATGAATACAAATTTTATAATAAAATTATTTGGAAAAACTGTCACGTGACTAATTCATTAGACACTACTAAATTCACTGTTTTGAATCAGTGTTTTCATATATCATTTAATTCCAGAAATATGTATGAAATGTATCTCAAGAATTAAACTTTTCATTATCGTTAATTGTGCTATCAAAGTTATTCTGTACTAATTTAATTTCATATATTATATTCAGTCATATTGCCAAACATTTAGAAACGATTTTGAAACAAAGATAATCATGTTTATTGAAAAGAATTTACTTAATGATAGAGAACCATTTTTTAAGCGTTTCTTCCTTCTTTACAGATGGTAGACTTTTATGGGATTTCCTTCAACAACTTTTGAACGACCCTTCACAGCGGTACACCCACTACATCGCGTGGAAAAGCCGGGAAACGGGAGTTTTCAAAATCGTCGATCCACCCGGATTGGCGAGGCTTTGGGGAATCCAGAAGAATCATCTCTCTATGAATTACGATAAAATGAGTCGGGCTCTTCGGTACTACTATCGTGTGAATATTCTACGAAAGGTTCAAGGAGAACGGCACTGTTACCAGTAAGTTCATACTCCCTTCATCATTGTTTCATATTCTTATTTAATAATCTGAAACCTCATTGTCCCTAATTTTCCAAGTCTTCATATTCTACTCAACTTTTTATCTGTGATCAATTTCGGAAATATGTTGGTTTTAATGAGAAATATATTAACACTTAATTCAATTGGTAGATCAACCCGAATATCCTGGATTTTTCTGACGACAATTAACAATTATATTTCATTACTTGAATAAAGAAGCTGCCTCGCAGACGGAAGACAGTCGCAGAAAAACCATGAATAACATGTGGGATATTAAAACGTAAATTAGTTCTAATAATAACAAGTTGACTCTAAATTAAGAAATTGGACATTAAGATTTTCAAATAATTTTCTTTTCTCTCAGTTGCGACTGTATTCTTCAAGTACGCGACTACACGTAGGAAAATGCGAAAACCTATAAAGTTGACCACGTACGAACATGACTCATGCGCGAGTGGCGTGAGTCATTCTCTACACATTAAATTTTGATGTTAAACAATCCATGTAACATGCTGAAAACGTAGTATCGAAGACTAAAATGGAATAACGTTTCTGTATTTAGGTTTCTGCGAAACCCAACAGAGCTGAAGAACATCAAGAACATATCTCTGCTGCGCCAACAAATGCGGATAAAGTCGGAGCCGGAAGAAGAAGGCGGAAGTGGCGTCGAGCCGGAAATCGATATGCCAACGGATCTTTCTATGTCCAGCATGAGTCAGCCATCCAACGAGCAACAACAACAGCAACAGCAGCAACCTCTGCCTCTTCACGACCCGCCTACGAAGTACAGAAGTCACACGTATAATCTCGTTAAAACGAACCAAGAATCCGAGGAGAGGAACTGACGTGAAACGTAGCGCTGATTCAGCCGCGCGTTTTTATCACTGATAACGTCGATGGATACTTTCTTCAAGGAGCTTTCTAGAATCTATTAGATCTGCTTCCGGAGTAAATGAACAGGAACTCCTGGAAAACTGTCGTCCAACGACTGCTTCCGGAAGGCCGCTCCTAAGAACATTTCTCGTTGCCTGAATCTGATTCATTCGAAAATGATGGTTCCCGAAATACGAGCTTTCGGATGTTTAAGCTGCTGAAGATACCATCTTGTTGTTGAAACGACGAAGAACGTAGGAAATGTTCAGTAGCGTTGGGAACATTGATCCGGGACGGGATAACGAGGAAAGACTGAAACGAGTACACCCTGGAAGGTGCGGATCAATCAAGCGATGATAAAGAAGCTTTAAAAGCTGACAAGAAATGAAACTTTGTTTCGTCGACGACCGATTCACTCGCTTTGGATCCATAGATCCGCTGTACTCGATAACTGATCGTCGATTTTGTCTTCGACGTTGATTATAATTCGAAAAGACGTCAGTTCGGAGATCGTGCAAGCAACGCGGTTCATCAAACTTCGCGCGCTTCGAATCGTAAGATGATTGGTCACCGCACGGTCGCCGGGGCCAATCATCGTGCAGCAATTCACGAGGACGCTTCGGTGAAGCTGAACTTTTGCGGATATTCCGCCATCTGTTTTCCACCTTTCGTGTTAACGTCGCGAGTGTGAAACGTTTTTTTCGCTTCTACAACGAACTACATTAGAAAGGCTTCTATAAAATATATAGAGCGTTATCGGCGAACGTATGTACAAAACGGTGTTCGGGAAACGACCGAGGTATTTTATTCCAAAGTTGTTCTGTGATGTAAAGTTTAGCTCAACGGTAAATTTTCCGGAGTAAAATGTGCTTAGTTGTATGGCTAGAGATTGAATTTATCGAAAGTTTTTGTTTGTTTTTTTTTTATTTGAACAAGAGAGCAAGGAAGCTGTTATTAAGAATAATAAGTTTAAAAGAGTAATGTAACGTAAATGAGAAGCAATCGTAGTTGGAACTTTTGAGGAGGATCTTCGCTAGTGCGAAATAGAAGGATCTGTCTTGTAAATATTTGGGTTCGATGAAACTTCAGAACCAGAGTTTCCCGCTGCACCGACTCAGTTGTGCCAATCTAAATCGTCGGTAATACACGTACATGTACGCTTTTAGTCGAGTGTTCTGTAAAGAAAGAAGAAAGGAAAAACGTGACCATCGTTTTTAGACTATCGAGACGATACGAACGATCGATCGTATCCCTAAGTCGTAGACTCCTGTAAATAAGTTAACGAACTATAAAGAAAATGAGGTATAGCGAACTCTGTTAAGCAGAAGAGTTTTATGGAATTCGGGGCCAGAGTTATATATATATACATATATATGAATATAAATTTATGTATAAATAAATCTCTATATATATTATATATATATATATTTTACTACCGAAGAAAAAATTTATATTCAAAATTTCTACGTTCGTTGTCGATGCGATTGTGGCTCACATTCCTCGCCAACGGACCCTAGGCTTTCAAGAGAATAATAAAATGGAAATGTAACTAGGGACCGAAGGCGCGTGTACGATTAGAAACAGGTCTTAAAATCGTATTTTTGCATAAGACTTGAAGACACAAAATGGAAAAGAAAGTATGAAACTGTTGCTGCGAATGAGTGCGTGTGCGTAATGGTATGAGTGTACATGAATGAGAGACAAAAAGAGAGAGAAAGGTATATAAACGATTTGAGAGCAAAGTGCATTAGCGAACAAGAGATTTATAAGTGGAAGGAATGTTGTATTTGGCTATTTGTATACTGTGATCTCCGTAAGGTTTTTATCGTAACACATGCGAACGCATAGGGAAACTTTTGTTTCATGTATATAATTTTCATGAGAGAACAATTTATATTAACTATAAATATATTAAAGAAATACACACACAGATTGTGTTCTTAAAGGCAACAACCCAAATTCAGATCATAATAAAAGGTGGATTCTAGGTGTCGTTCATTCATGAGAGTAACGATTATATTTCCAAATTATTTATTTTGTAAATAAATCGACTTACGTATTAATTTGCAGAACACTTGTACACAAGCGTCACTTTACATTTTACATTCATTGACAATAATTACCTTGAGAAAAATAGATCATGCAAAAGCACCATAACTCAATATCTTGATCTCTATTACGAACTTAATTCGGGTTGTCACATATCTTTAGAAATACTGATGTATGTTTCGTCATACACACACTCACAATGTATCGTAGAATTTTAAAAGGCATTGATGCTATCGAGCAGCCTTTTATTTCTCACACAGTTACGAACTACCACCTTTTCGATTTACTGAGAGATTTTATATTTCATTTTTCTTTTCAATCTTGTATAAAATAAAATCTGTACAATTCTAGGAGAATACAGATCGTTTATTGTGTAACTCATTGCAAATGAATGAGCAATGTGTAAATAGAGATTTATTTACTTATTAAGCTAATCTTGAGTATTGACTTATTATCCCCCTTGAAAAAAGACAATACACCGCAACGGAATTAAAAATTAAATAAACTGCAATCTCGGTCGGTAAAGGGAAAATGAAAGAACACGTGCATATTACCTCTATACTTTTTTAGAAAAATATGTGAGGAAAGCATTTATGTTACTATTTTTTGTTACTAGGTTTATTCGATCATTTTTTGTAGAATATATTTTAAAGAGTAGCAAACGTTTACAAAATTACAATAACTTATGTAGATCTAGTGCGCTACTTTTGGAAAAATATAACGTCATTCGCGATTATGGCCGTTGCAGGTTTTGTGTGACCCTCGTCAACTTTATATTCACTGTAACTCAGCTTCCCTGTGACTAACACTCTTTGGCCTTTTCTTAAATAGTTGAATACGGTATCCCTCAGGTTTGGACTAAATACACATATTTTGTGCCATTCTGTTCGTTGTGAAACATCTCCTGCAATTTTTTTGATCTACATTATTTTCCAAAAATTGTAAACATCATGAAACTATATTTAAAAATGCTATGTGTGCTTGACAATTTGGTGTACATATAAGTACTGCAAGGTTATAGTACTTGCATATTTTTCTACATTTGTTTTAAACCTTTAAGATTGCCACAGACCTACGTGAGTATTCGCGTTGGTCTGTGGGGTCCTTTAAGGTTTTACACACTTAAGTATGCAGAATGTATACATGAGAAATCATATTCTGTGATTTGATACAAAGTGGTAGATATTGTAAAGAATATCATTTACATAAGTTTGGTAACGTGTTTCATGTTAATGTTCTCAAGTATTTGAATAGCTAACAGTTTTTTACCATTTAAATCATGCAACCAATTAGTATGACTTACCATTTATATATTTGTAAGTACTATGTGTGGCTAAAGAAAAAATAACTACAGGATGCTCCTGAGACCCTCTTTTTTGTGGGTCACCACCTACCCTTCCTAACAGGGTTATCTGGTTTATTGCTGCAAGATTAAAAGATTTATATTATTATTTGATTTGATTAATGGAAACTTTTTATTAAATTTTTAATTATGTATTATTTATGACGTCTGTGATAATTTAACTGAATTCAAAACACTGGACACAGAATAATAATTCCAACATCCAAAGCTAACGAATATTTGCCTACAGAATTTCATTCACTTCATTAAATTTGTCTGGTAAAAATGAATATGCTAAGTGAATTAGGAAAATAATATAAATACATGCACATGCTTTCAAGATTATCACACTATTTTAAGATTATTACAGACATTATTATATTATAAAATACATATTTGTAAATATTATTCACAAATAATATTGTAAATATTATTTACAAATAATATTGTAAATATTATTTACAAATATTATGCAATAGACACATATACACACAACAAACACATGCTGTTATATGCTTAACTAAACTTTGTAATCGTTTTTCTTTAAAGAAAATATTTGAAAATAATATTTCTACAAAATTAAATTAGTTAGGATGTGTATACAACACATGTGGACATCTTGCCTAGACGGGCCTTTGATTTGCTTTCCTGACACATACCAGCTAGCAAGCATAGAATCATGCTTCATGTGAAAATTGAACCAATACTTTCACTTCAACTGCTGCAGCCAATCACCTTCTGTAAATGGCATGTAGTCGCTGCCCTACCATTGAATACTGTATGCCTAAGAAGCAAGACCAAAACCCATCCGGGCAACATGTACCTTTGTCTGATGTATATGTTAATCCTTTCAGTACTCTGAATGCATACAAGAGTTCTGTAGAAGTCATCAGCATGGACTATGGGCGCATATGGGCATTCGCAAATTTTTTTAGCTTACACTTTTGATACAAGCAAAATCATAAATCTTTCTGCTGAACATACACACTTATGTTCTTATAATTCCTATTGTAACTTTAATAATCAAGATTTCATTTATTCTGTTTTGTGTATCATTTTACAACACAATACTTGAAATCTGATGTATCAAGTGGTACCATTTTTTTGCAAACTTCCTTATTAACGATGTATTTTACAAAATTCAATTCACTTTTTATAAAGTTCTATGTGTACCAAAAGGTAAAAAAAAGTGTGCACTTCCAGACAAAGACACATGAAGAAGAAATAAAACTATCACACGATAATATCTTTATATATAATGTAACTGCTAAAATTCATCAGAGGTTTACTTACACTTTTCTAGTTTTAAGTCCGTAACATTGCTATCAAAACGTACATTCTGAATCATCGGTACATTTTGTACTATTCTCGGTATAACCTAAAAATATAAGAAATTGTTTTAATTTACATGATTAACACAAGTAAATTAGTAACACGATTCAGTCTTTCTATTTTTACTTACTTTTCTAAACATTTTTGTATGACTGTTGAAACTGTAAGTTATAAATCAAAAACAGCGGTATGATTAAACTAATGAGATCCACGCGCACACAACTCACGTGATCATATACTCGTGTGCACGATAGGCGTCTCTCGGGTTAAGAAGCGGTATAGGAGAAGGAGCCTCCCACCACATTCCGGATTCGTTTCTGTTTTTTGTGCATGGTTGGGAGGTGGTCAGCTTTCTGCTGCCGCGCAAATAAGACGAGTGGTAGGAGGTTCCTTCCCCTCCACAGTGGAAGGCACGTGTGCTCGAGTATATACGTCGTGCCATCTTGCAAACCGATGTAGAAGCAAAACGACGTAGTAGTATCTCGTCAATCTGCAAGATAGCGCCACATTATTTTCATTGTGGCGTATTCACATGCTTGACGAATCGAGGTTGCTTCGCGAAAGGGCCAATCAGATTGCGACGATACAAGCGCGACTAGCACCATATCCAAGCCGTGGGCAGAAAAAGAAGAGAAGATTCATTAAACGCGCGCCAACCGAAAAGGACGCTTGCTAGAAATACCGAAGTTGATTTCAAGTCTGGTACAGTTTTATATCATGATTGTTTTCGTTGCTTTATTCTCATTGCTAATACAAATCATATAAAAATCGAGTAAAACTTATTTTACGCGAAAATTATATGCGTATGAGTTTTGCCGAGACCAAATGTGTCCTTTATCATTAATATTACAGAATACGTTTCTTCGAGATACGTTTGTTTTTGTTTATGGTTTTGCGTATTGTGTGCATATTTCATGCATACACGGCTAAGTGGTCACCGCCTTCTAAATCAGTCCAGAATATAATTGATGAGAAAATTATTAATAGCTTTCTCGTCTTTCTTTTTGGTTTTCCAAGTCACATGTACTACACCGCCGAATACAGTACTTGTCGACATGAGGCGAGGTGTCAACATGAGGAATCTAATTTACGGAGAATTAGGATTGCAAAAGAAACACGTCTGACTTGTTCAAACACAACATATAATTTGACAAAAGAATTTACAATTACATATCCATAGAAACAAATAAATATTTACAATAACTGAACATTCATATGCAATACATAAATTGAACAAGTTCTCGCATTACATCAATTAAATTTACGGGCGCAAACGCTCTTTGTGCGCACTACATAAATACACTAACCTTACACAAATGGCAATGGGCACAAGTGGCGTCATCTCTAATAGAGGCCCGGAACTACATAGCGAAATTTTAAGTGGCGCCATCTAGCGAAAGGGACCCGATTATTTACAGGAAAATCCGCCAGAGGCGCCTCGAACGACACGTTGTTGTTTAGTTCTGGATCCTATCAGAAGATAGCGCGGGTGACGCTTGATCCAGTTCCTAAATGCATCGCCAAATTCCGCCAATAAAAAGCTATCAGCGCCGTCTTCTGCCAAAATCTGGAACTAAACAACAACGTGACGTTCGAGGCGCCCCTGGCGGATTTTTCTGTAAATAATCGGGTCCTTTTCGCTAGATGGCGCCACTTGGAATTTCGCTATGTAGTTCCTAGCTTTTCGTCAGAGATGACGTCACTTGAAATGTCTGTAGTTTATTCCGAGGTCCTATCAGAGATGGAGCCACTTGCGCTCAATGGCGGTCTAATCCGCGCCACAGAACTTCGCTTCATAGATGGCAATGCTGTCTTTCGTAGGTTTCGCGGGAGGCAAGAGTGGGGTTGACAAGTGCAAAGTTCCACGCTTGACTGAAAGAGCATTCGGGACTGAGATTTTTCAAACAACCGTGCTAGGGCAAGTTCAAGCCTTCTCGAGCCCAATATTTACGAGCTTAGCTCGAAGAGCGATACGCTGGGAGGGAAAAAGATAGAGCATCAGCGAGGTGTCAATCGGCCGCCGCTAAATAGTTATTTAACATTGAAATAAAAGGAAATTTACTGATACATTTTTATTGAATTAGACGTCGTTTTGCCACAGATAAACATGGACAAAAAATTAGCTTTTTGAATCATTACATTAAAAAAAAAGAAAGAATTTTCTTCAACCAACTAGCAGTTGAATGAATTTGATTCAGTTTCAACTGTATTTTTGAAATGGCACATTTTGCATTAAACATTCGCCACGCTTGTTCTATTTCAGTGGATCTCTTAATCGTTTTATTGGGATCCGATCGGTGGATCTTGCCATTTAAATTCTTCTTGATAAGTGACGTAAACTACCCAGTAACAAACATTGAGCAACCCAAAAGAAGCCGGAAATACCACACGTGCTACTTTATCGATGTAGGAAACGCTGTTTATATGCCTCGCAATGTTTTCTCCCCGTCTTTTGCAGTTTCCAGCTGCCTCCTTCTGTCTACGTCTCCTGAAAAAATAAGAAAAGAAACAATAAATTCGAAAACCCCAATTCATTTAAATATTGAACATAATATAATAAGCGACATACATTTCCCGAATGGATTCGTCAGGTTTACATTACGTAGAATGAGTATTTTGTTAATGTTTCACAAATTTTAATATACTCCAATCAATTTTGATTAAACTGGGGACAACTTAATTTAAGAATTTACTCAAGTTCTTTAAGTATTATTATTAGTTTACTTTGTAGCAGGATTTAAGAAACACATGCATTTTCTATTCGTTGTCGTACGTCCATCACATTATTTGTTTTATGTTTTATTTTTTCGTTAGGCTTGCGATATCGAACGATCGCAAATATAAAAGTTGATTTTACATCGACATGACTGATTTTAAGACATATGTTGTTTGGACATTGTTTACTCCTCTCGATGAGTACTGTCAGTCCTCAGAGTCGTAGACCCTTTCTTTATCATCCTGTATAGTAAATACAGGATGTTTCACGACAGGTCGTAAATGTTTTAGAGGGTGATTCTACAAGCCAAAATAAGTCGAAAATCAAGAGTGACGAAATTGCGATAGAGGCCTTAGTTTTGAGTTATTGATGTTTAAAAAATAGGGCCCGGAACGCCTGTCGCACGGCAACTTGACCTAAATATTACAGGTCAGGTTGGGTCCGTTCAGTGGAATTAAACGCACGACAAAATCACCGTACAGAATACATACTTATCGACGTAACAGAAACGATAACCCAGTATACCATGCGATGTACATGCTAAATGCGTTTTGAAGCATTTTAGAGAGACTAATACATTTAGAAGTTGTTTATTATGAATCAAATCTGTTTCTATAGTCTTTGTAAAATTATACATATAATATATGTAGATCTAGAAAAATTGCTCACCTGTACGCTTCATCCCCTGCAAGGCAATAAAGAAACTGTCGCCATTTTGGTATCCACACCTCAGTTTGCGTCTGCCTTTCCATTGTTGACGGTTTTGAAGTGACGGATACCGTCATCGATCCTCTTCCATAAGTCATCGATTCCTAAGTCAGTTATAATTTACTAAATCAAAGACCAACAAATATTATGATATATACTGTTCAAGGACTCATTAAGCGATGACAAATTTCACTATGCAAGATGGTCCGCTTATTGCAATCACTTAAAACATTATTTGGGACACCATTTTATCAAAAAAGAACTGGGTTATTGTTTATTGTAATTGACTTTCAACTTAAAACGTGTCATTCCATTTAAAAAAAATTTAGTTGACCTTTGTTCAGTTTCTACGTCTCTACCTACAAAAAAATTAATGACATCACATTATGCTCCACTTGAAACCAATCCATATTTGTTTGAAGCAGTTTTTTCTATGACTAAAAGTAAATGAGTTACTCAGGTGGCCTGTCTTAAATGCGTCACCCTGTATATGATATAACATATACAGTCAGTCCAATAAGTATTCGTACCCTTATTGTGTATAAAAGAAATTCATAATTCTATAAACGAAATATTTTCGTTATTAATTGCTAAATTTTTCTAGAATTTGGACGGAATATACTTTATTCTTGTGTAAAACTATAGTAAAAGATTTATTGAAAAACCTCAGACGCATCGCTTAGTTTGAACAAATTTCTTTTATAGACAGTGAGGGTACGAATATTTATGGGACTGACTGTAAGTACATGATACATAAAATAGTATAGTACGTAACATGCTCATGTGACTTCATGTTTTATTTCATTATATTAGTAACGACTTTTTAATTTCATTTTACTCTACTATAGCAAAAGCAAAATAAAAAAATAAGCCAATCAATTATAATTATACAGCCACAATTAGAAATCACAGATTATTAGTCGTCAAAACGATGAAACGTCATTTCTCAAAATGTTTTCAAAAGTGGGCCTTATAGCTCAAAAAAATATACCGTATGTACTTACAACTACTACCACTGTGCAAAATAACAAATTTTTATTTTACCGTTCATTATGGTAAAATATTGCCATTATATAAACGTTACAAGTTTGTTATTTATCGTTTATTATTTATTACTTTAAAATACTACCACTGTGCAAAAATTCATAAAATTTTATTTTATCGTTTATTGCTTAATACTTTAAAATACATATCACTCCGAAAAATTTTAACGAAACGGCTATCCAAAGGCTCGTAGTCTTCTCGAAAATTGTCGAATAATGATACATTAGAGAATTTATTGAAACGTGCATTAGAAAAATGGATAAATTAAATATTCTGACATGTAATCGAAACGATAAGGGACGCAATTAGTTTATTATTGTTCGATTAACAGAACAGTGTAAGCCAGTGATGCCCACGGGAGCTCCGGCCTTCCCCTACTCTAGGTCCACCCCCCTCATACAGGCTGTGATCTGGGACGACGATGGACCGAGGGGGAACGAGGAGCGAACTGGAGGGAACAGAAACGAGGGGAATGGACTTAGAGTGGGGGAAGGCCAGAGCTCCCGTGGCCATCGCTGGTGTAAGCACACATGTATTGCTCACATTAACACCGTAAACGCCGCATATCAAAGAGCTTCTTCTTCGAGATACATCGATCAGAGTTTCTGGATGGACTGTTTGAGGACTGCAGGATACGATGCTACTGAACCCGTCATGAAAGTCGATTTCACTCTCATCTTCCAATTCTTCTTCATCTAAAGGAATTTCTCCGCTGCCAACCTAAAAGAAATACGTGTCTGCAACGTTTAACCATGTTTCGAAATTACAGTGACGACAAAGAATTTGAAAGCAGAAGCACTTTCGAAAAACTTTCTGTATTCATTTTCACCGAAAGAAATAATATGTAGATGATATGATTAATGCATAAAATATACAATAGTTTTACAACTTAACACTTTGCTTCTTATACTGTTTAAAGAATAATTATTTTTAAAATATATTACTGTCTGATAGGTGTTTCGTACATTGTCCGGTAATTTCTGTAAGCTGCTAATAAATGTTTTGAGATTTATCTTTTATTGATTTAACAGATCGACGCCCATAACCGAAAATAATTAATTTATATGTCCATAACGACTGTGTCGAGTCTTTAGTTGTAAATCTCTGTTATTGTGCAGTGGTATTAATAATTTTCGTATTTATTGGAATGTGCACTTTTCTCACACTACAATGAGAACCACTGTCCGAAGAAGATACAGTGCACGTGTGCCTAATGAATTTTCTACGTGATTTTTCCCAAAAACGAAACATCCTATGAAAAAGGTTTATTCTACACTTTCGATATATTTTTACATTTAGAAGCACTTCTTTCTCGGTTACACCACCAGTTACAAACCTCCCTGTACTTTACATACTTGAATGTGTTAAATTGCACAACCTTCCGCAGTCTACTTATAACAGTTACATATGAATTTTCTGATAAATATTTTTCTCTGTTTGTAGAGAATTTTTTGGTTTAAAGGTTTAGGAAAAATAAAATTATGAGCAAGCGTTTCAAAATCATCCCTCAGTAATTATAAAACTTGGTGTCCTTTTTGTCGGCTTTAGGCAGAACAGAAGAATGTGTAAGCTTCAACATACCTTTGTAAAATAATGCACACCAGCGAATTCTAAGAGGGTCGCGATACAATATCCGAAACTCATTAACAAAAACCAATCGAGAGCAGTGGCATATCTAACTTTCGGTAAATCGGTTCTCGAATCGAGGCTGATAGTAGATAATGTCAAAACAGTGGTGATACCTGGAAAAACAGTTCACCCTTGAACGCATAATCGCTTGCTAGAAAAGTCTATTGATAATAATTCATTGTTAAATAATAAATTGTAGATATTGTTCACACAGACAAACGCTTTATCGGCTAAGTATTTGTACAACAGCAGGTTCGAGAAATATACCCAGACCAACGCGATCGCTGGTAGCTTCACGATGAATCCAAAAGGACACCCAACTTAGGACTACTATTAAGACGCAGGGCACATATACCTGATAGGTTCATGAAAATAATAAATTAGTTAAGACATTTATAAAGTGCCACATGTTATACATTCTATTTTATAAATAATAATACACAGGGTATTCCACTTAACTTTTCTCGCCTGAAATATTTTTGTTATAATTAAAATTTTTTAGAAATGTTTCTTACAAAAGGTGTGTAGTTTTGTGGGGGCCAGCGTATCTCATCTTGGATCTCCACTTACGTTAATCAAGCGAGTATGGCATTGATGGAATAAATATATTATGTTATTGTATGTTACATATGTTAAAAGTGAATATTGTATTTTAGTTTTTAGTAAGAAGAAGAGGAGTCGCGTTCTGGATGGCCATCTCTGTTGTAGATCGTTGAATTTGTTTTTAAAATGGTTATCGTGTACAGACAAATAAAGCATAGCATTCCATTTAAAAACATAAAGCTGATCTTATCTCATTAAACCTTCCCGTTAAAGTTAAATTTGTTATTATACGTTGGTCCCCACAAAACTATGCAACTTTTGTATGAAACATTTTCATGAAATTTGAATTATAGTAGAAATGTTTCAGATGATAAACTTGAATGAAACTCCCTGTATATTGGAACAATCTTTTTAGTAAATACATCGGTATAATGTATTCTTTATGAATCATTAATTTATAACTGATGCAAATTCTATTAAAAAAGAGCAAGAATTCAGTTAAAAATTCTTTTTTTATTAACACTTTGAGTGCCGTTGTAAAAACAGCTATAAGTAAACGGATACTGTACAATACGCTGATTTTTATATAAATCGTATAGGAACAAAAACATTTACAATCGTCCACTTGTGTAATTAATTTATTGTTGCAGTGTCAAATTTGCTCGGAATTTTATACGAGTCAATAGTTAATTAATGAAATTAAATTTGATACACCGGTCAACGGTGACCCTCGCGACAGTCAACGTGTTAATTTGCAATTTTTTCAAAATACATTTCACATTCAGGAAATCATTTAATCTGTGTTAAGCGTGCACCAATATGAAGAAATCAGAATAATTAACATTTTTTTTTTATTTAGAATCATGCGAATCATACTACGAACTTACTTGGATCAGAAAATAGCCGGTGTGTCGTTGTAAATTGAAAGAAACTTGAAGTACTGAAAATTCGCCCTCACGACGAATGAAAGTTAAATTTCTGTATGGTGAACCCATTAGATCGAATTGTGAAAGAGCCATTCCGGGAACGAAATTCACCGAAGAACCTTCTTGCCATTCGTAAACTAATTGACCAGAAGTATACGCATCTAAGAATTCGACAAAATGAGATATTTATATATTGAAATTCTTGTAACAATGTTTCTATTTGAAAATAATTCATTGATTACAGAAAACGGTGATAAGGGATTGTAGAGAAATAGACAGAGAAAATGGGGGGAAGTGCAATAGGTCCAGAAAGAGTAGAATAGTAGGCAACAGTAGAATAAGTAGAACAGTAGGGAAAATAAATTACGGGAACAAGGAATAAAGAAGTGAAAAGAAAGAGTGAACACGGATGAGTGAATAGCTAGTTTTGTAAATATAGGATAAATGTAAACCAAGTTCAAATTTCTTGGCTGTGAGACTGAAACAAAGAATATACGATACAGAAAAAGGTGAAGAAAACTGTGTTCCAGTTTCAAATTCATTTTATAGAAAAACATCCTTTTTCGGGGGATGGAATAACATCAAAATTAAAAAAAGTATATTGGGAGTTATTTAAACATTACCGAAAATCCGACTGCGCGCAGTATTGGAAAATGATAACATTTAAATATTTTATTGAATGCTGGAAACCGTGGGATAAAAGAGAACACGTATGGAATTTCAAAAGGAATAAGAAATTTATGCCGAAAATAAAGCGCCAGCTGCAAGTACCACGTCGATATGTTTATCTACAATAGTACAGAGGCTTAGTATGAACCCTAATGTCTATTTAGCAGATTTTTAAATATAAATTACACATACATAAATTAAATATAAATTATACTTCAGGTTATACATACAAAAATAAAATTTATAAATATGATAGATCCTGTGAAACGCGATTAAAGGCTGTGAATATTTTTAGGATTAACTACTCGCATTAAAACAGGAAAATAAATTATTTATAAATTATCAAGCACTTTTTCTTTTTGACGTAAATCTGTATAAACCAATATTTCATTAATATTAGTTTTAGATGGTCTGTTTCTCATTGTACAGTTTGGAAAAAGAAAACAAATTAATTCTTTGGTATTATTTTTACGTTTACACATAATTTTTAGCAACTTCGAAAAACACTTACAGCTTCCAAGGATAAGTGGACAGGACTGCCGGTCCATAGGAAAATTCCTAAGTTCCATTGGACATTTTGCTTTTATAGTGAGCCTGTGTTTATATTTTATGAGTTGAATTAGACTAATTGTTATTTCTAGACTGCGGATGTTTATGCAACGTAACATACCGAAACACGTAAAAAATGCACATTCAATAACGCAAGGGAAATAACAAGCTCGTGTTTGGAAAATTTAAAGGACATAATGCACTATCTCCAACGTTTCGTTTCATCGACTGCATTAACAGAAAAAAATATTGAACTCTAAGCATGTAAATTTGCATAAACATCCGCAGTCTAGTTATTACTTTCAGTTGTAATACTTAAGTCAAAGAACAGATTTAAATACGTTGATAGTAACCTCATGGAATAAAGAATATCTCCGTCCTGTGAGATTCTTAATAATTTATTTGGTACCGTGATGGTATGCACGTAGCTGTGTTTTCCATTATAAAAATACGTGTCCGGCCTCCAGATTCTTTCCAACATTTTGATGCTCAAACTAAGTGATTTGATTGGGCCCAAGAAACTTAAACGAGAGTCCCGCCACGACTGCCGAAAGTAACAATCCATCGAATAATCCTGTGAAAATAATATATAAACAGGGTATCCCACCTAACTCTGCCACCCTTAATTATTTTGGTATTTGTGAAGACACAAAAAATCCTTTGAGAAGAAGTTATTGTGTTCCGAGAGGGTAATTAGGCTATGGGGATAAAGGATATATCTTCCGAGATTTTACTAATAGTAACTTCTTCTTAACCCTTTCACTACTAAGGGCGATTATAGTGGCCCATTGTTGAATAGTTGCTGTGTTCGAGGGACCACCAAAGAATCCCAGCGATTATTGACCACGCAACCATAAAACAATTAAACGCTGCTTCTTTTGAAAGCAGGAGTCCGTACCGTGCATATACACTTGCTCTCAAGCCTATTATACAGAATTTTATAGTTGCAAAAAGAAAATTGCATACAATTATATGTACGCTGAAAATACAGCGTATGTATGCCATCAAACTTTGAGCATTGTCGTAGCGAAAGGGTTAAATGGAATGACCTCGAGAGAATGATAGAGAGCAAGATACGCATTTGTTTTACGTTTAAATAAGTGTATTTAGTTTGCTGGAGAACATTTTGAGCAAACATTAAAATAATAATCAGACTGCGGATGTTTATGCAATATAATATTCCCAAATTGGTACATGACGCATATTTAATAATTTAGGAAAGTAAAGATTACACATTTTGAACACTTTAAGCAGCAAATGCAGTCTTGTGGAAGTTTTATTTCTTTAAATGTATTAACGTAGGAAATCTAGAAGCCTAAAATGTATATCTGCATAAACATCCACAGTTTAATAATAATAAATCATGTCATTAAGGTGATTATATTCTTACCACAATTCATTCTCCGTGGGTTTCCACTTCAATCATTTACTTGGTATATTTTCAGCTCAAGCTCATGTTGCGGTACATGATTGAATGCGTTTCGATGCTACGTTTCTCATGGTAAACAAAAAATGAGGTCATTCCAATTAAAAAAGTGTTACTATTAGTCAAATCTCGGAAGATACCACCTTGGGATGACCTTCACCACTATAGTCTGATTTTCCCCCTGAAGTACAATAACTTTCTCCCAAAGCATTTTTTTGTATCTTTACAAATCAGAAAATAATTGAGGGTGCCAGAGTTAGGGGGGACAACCTGTATATAGAATCCATGAACAAAGTAGAAAAAACATTAATATTCAGAAAAGAAGAAATAGATAAGGGACATCAGAAAAAGGCAAAAATATTCTGGAATTGAAGAGAAATTATTCATTTTCTCTATCTCAGAAAAGACTAATATTGTACTCAAAATGTATTTTGCATGTTTTATAAAGGAACATTCAGTTGTGCAATGTTGCTACTAAATCATTAGAAGAAGTGTGACATTAAGCATATAATTAGGAAATTTATAATAACGTCGTGTTATTTAAAATCTGGTAGACATAATTTAAAATAGAATGGGTGAAAAATGTTATACGGTTTTCTAACAGATCAAAATTTTTGTAATTGATGCATATTTATTCCTTTGCCAAGGTATACAATTTTTAATAATTTTTTGAACGTACCATATCCAGTTCCGACACGGGGCCCATGCTTCTTATCAAAATATTTGTTTTCACTACGGTTGGTATACCTAATAATCAAAAATTTGAATTTACATTTGAATACTTGTCATTATTATTAATAATAAATCGTGTTTAACATATTGAATGCCGCGGGGATCACCGATGACCGGCGCTTCAAATTTAATTAAATTAAATAACTGTTTATTATTACACAAACTTGAGCAATTTTCACGTTGTAACATTAATGCAGGAACATAAAAATACGACTGAATACCCGAATATTTTTTTCCTTTAGGATTTACATTAAAAATAATATATTATGGTTGTCTGACTGGGTGTGGCTGTTTTCACTGTGGCATTCAACATGTTAATTGCGTGTAGAATGTATTGTTAAAGGAGCGTTAATTGTGAAAATTTCATGCCTCACATAAAACATTGAACTCATTTGTTTGTGCATAGTATACATGCATATAAGTTGTTTTTATAATTCAATTAAAGCAAAATAAAAGGGGGATTCAAGATGGAGTGAGATTGAGACAGACGTGCAAAGAAAGGGAGTTCAAAGACTTAAGAAAGGAAAGTGAGGAAATAAGAACGAGTGGCAGAAGTAGGAAAATTGGAAAGTAGAAGTAGCGAAGAGTGAGTGACAGTGTGGGCGGAGGGGGTGGGGAAGTAATATACGAAATATAAGTGTATTATAAAATGTAACAAAACAGTCTTCAAGCTCGTACAACGATTTAATAATAAAAATATGTCACTGATGGCGTGAGCTAGACAATGTTACTTCTCAATAGTATCGATTTTTACAAAAAGTTAATCATATCTAGGAATTAAAAAAAAAACCTTTCCGTTTTCGATATTTTACAATTAATTCAATTCGCGTCTATGTTTACGTATTTCTGTAATAAAAAATGTGTACTAAAAAGAATGGGAGAAAGATGAATATTTAAAACAAGACAGAAAGTAATAGATATATTGACGAAAATGGTTTATAACGAGGATAATCATGAAAACGGTTTGGCATTCTTTCAGCTGGAAAAAGATGGGAAATCGCAGAAAATTGAGACCGCATACAAGGGATAAAAGCGATTTCGAAGGGATACTTTTCTTCGACTGGCTGCAGTCCAATTTTCCACCGTCCTATTTTTTCCTTTTTGCTTGATTACTCGTCAATGCTTCTTTCAATGCTCCAGCTTTTTAGTTATAAACATTTTAGAAGCGACTTTGAAAGAGAGAAATTTCTTTCGATACACATAATCGCCTTATCTTGTACGTAATAACCAGTTTTTTAATGATAATTATTAAATCTTACGCTGAAAAATATGGAGAACGCAGTAGGCTTGTTTTACAATATTAGTTCTTTTATTATACAGGGTGGTCCACGCAAATGTTACAAGTCATAGTTCTTTGCTTGGTGCAATTACAAAAGAAAATGTTGGAATAAACAGATGAAAGATTCAAAGAGTATTATATTTTTAGGACCATATATTTTTTGCGAGTGCAAAGTTGCGTGTGCATTTAACACTTGAATTATTTTTTTACATGCAAATGTACATTTTATTCTGCGCCCCAGAATCCTCTCGTCATTCTGCGTAAGAAACTATTGGGGGAAAGTGATCGAAAAATGATTAGTTCACGAGGTATATTAAATAAATAAAAAATAAAGACAATTTTTTAACACGAATGCCGTGGGGTCACCGGTGACCGGCACCTTAAATTTAATTTAATTACATAATTATTGATTGTCACAAAATTCTGAGCAAACTGTACTGAAACAATAAAGTAGGAACAGAAGAAAGCGATTGAGTACTCAAATCTTTTTTTTTCCTTTACGATTTATATAAAAAAATAGTAAATTATATCGTGTCTGATTAGATACGGCTGGTTTCACTGTCGCATTCAACGTGTTAAAATTCTTTAAAAGATCTAAAAGAACAGATAAGATTACACTGTGCAACAATTACCAGAGATCACCTTAATTCAGTTATGAAAACAGTAGAAAAGCGTTATACTAAATTTGTAGATTGCAATGCAGAAGCGTTTGACTATCAGCTTTATTACAGACATTTATTTAAAATACCTGATGAACTAATCATTTTTCGACCATTTTATCTGAATACTTTTTTACGTAGACTGACGAGAGGATTCGATTTATGTAAAAAAATATATATTTCCATTTGAAAGAATAATTCAATTGTTAACTGCCCACGCATCGTCCCGGTTGCCAAAAATATATGGCCCTACAAATGTAGTATTCTTTGAATCACTCTTCTTTTTCCTCTAACATTATTTTTTAATTGCACTGAGAAAAGAGCTACAATTTTCCGCATACAATTTTACTTAACTCATGTATTCTATTTTTCATTGTAACATTCGATTTTCTTTTATAATTCGTATTTATGCTCTCGCCATTAATTTTCTTAAAATTTGTGTCTTTTGTCTTGAGTTCGTGTTAAAACAATCAAATATTCATCTCGATTGGACAAAATTACCACGGGTTTCCATTACTATTTAGTGTAATACAGTAAAACTTTGTTATACGAACAGCAATTATCGAAATAATGTCACGTGATAAGGGGAAACAAACATGTGTGATGTTCAACGAGAATTTTATTAAAAATTTTAATTCATTTATACATGCAGAAGGATATTTCGTCACGAAATAAGTTTTTTAATGCTCCGCTATAAAAATAATGCATAACATTTATTCTTTGGTTTTTAGTATATGTTCTGTGAAAATTATGTGTATATTTTCGGAATTGAAAAAGCTATGCAGCACTTTTATTCTATATTTTCGACTTATTTTTACCTCAGCGATCACTTCCTTCTCGGTTGTACCACAATTTCCGAAACATTCTGTATTTTTGAAGAAAATACGCAACAAGTATTTAATTATAAAAGTTCCTAAAACATTACTGTAACATATTATAAATATATCCGCACCACGAAGGATAATATTTTAAATCAATTTTCAAATATTTCCCGAACAGTTGAATACAGATATTTGTACATACTTACTTCAAAATATCGGTTTTACACCTCAAACATTAAATTATGTACAAAATAATTAACAATTAATGTTATCTTCTGTAATTAGACGATCAGACTGACGAAATCTTAAAGTCTTATCCAATCTACCTACAAATTTTATTGACATTCGGTTTTGGTAGGGTGCGATGTAGAACTCCATGATTCTTTCGGACGTATTTTTGAACACACGAGATTTTCAGTTATAGATAAATCCTGCTGGCTTGAAGTCAACAAAAAACACGAAACGTTTCGATAGTACAGAGTAAGGTGAAACAGCTCGTGTGTACGCTTTTCCAGGTCCTTTTTCAGTCACGTTCGAAGTCGACCACAAAAGAGGCGAAAAGCATTGCACGAAACAAATATCAGACACAGGAAACTTCCAGCCCTTGTCGAGATCAGAAAGCCTCTTAAAACGGACAGTTTGTTCCGACAGCACCGATCAAAGCCAATAGAAAGTACCCGATATTACATTCACGCGTGTCGAAAAAGATATTAAAAGATTCCATCAGACCGCAAAGTGGCCGCACGAGAGATATGGAAGATGGAAATAGGCTACGAGGTATAATACCTGAATTTTTCAGGGAAATATCCGTAATCGCTTAATCCTTTTACTATCGAGACCGGACTAATCCAATTAGTTCGGCGTAAATGAAGTAATATAACTTGCACGCGAATTTTCACTATTAAAAACAGGTACGTCAAAACGAAAATTAAAAGGGAATTAATCAAATCGTGAAACGATAACAATCTATTGTAGTTAATATTATTTATTTTGTTCATAATATGTCGCACGAATAGCTAAGCAATAAATTACCACGTACCGATACTCTCTTTCTCTTATTGCGATTACAGAGTAACGGATATGTTAATTAATACGTTCAATGCCAAAGGGGTCACCTGCAATCGGCATTTGAAATTTAATTTAATTAAATAATTATTGATTGTCACAAAATTCTGAGCAATCTCCGTACTGACACAATAATGCAAGAACAGCAGAATACGATTGAATACTCAAATCTCTTTTTTCTTTACGATTTATATAAAAAATAGCAAATTATTTCGGGTCTTCGTGAGATAGAGGGTTGAAAATTGGTGTAGAATGTTTCCTTTTGGTAAGCTATCGAATGGTCCATCGCAAGTCAAATTTGGTCTAAAGGCACATTTGACACCCTCATCCAGCTATACCCTTGTATACACTCCGTTTCATAACTATAAAACCACCCTAAAATTTTCAATTCTGACGTATTGGGGTTAAAACAAAAAGTCGTATTGAGAAACAATGTTTACCCAAAGGAGGGTAGATTATATTCCATGGGAAAGATAAAGATGGTAGAAAACTGGATCATTGCTGTTTCATAACTATAAAATCAATATAATAAAACACTATTGCACAAAAATTGAACACAAGGTATAATAAAATGAAATTGTAATAATAATTTAGTAACGCGTGGGTCCCCCTTTATTTTCAATAAGTTCAACTATTCGATTTTGCATACTTGTAATTAGATTTCGTCGTGTTGCATCTTGTACCTCGCCCCACGCTGTTGTTATTGCAGCTTTTAATTGAGATATGCTCTGATATTGTTTATTATCAGCATGCATTTTTCGGACGATGATACTCCACATGTTTTCCATCGGATTTTGGTCAGGAGAATATGCTGGCCACTCTAACAAATCAATTTCATGGTCCCGGAACCATGCTACTATTGCTCGACTGGTGTGCACGGCGGCATTGTCTTGCTGGAAAGTCCACTTTATTTCTATATTTCCATTTATAAATGGTAACAAATGATTCTGTAATATGCCAATATATTCTTCACTATTCATTCTGGTTGTCGGAAAAGCTAGAGGTGGGCGTATCATTCATACAAAAGGCTCCCCAAACCATAAGACTACCGCCACCAAAGTTCCGCCTTGAAAAATATTGGGGTTCTCTGCGAAGATCCCTCCAATACGCATGATGACCGCCAGGACCATCCAAATGAAACTTTTTCTCGTCAGAAAATATGACCTACGTTAATGAAGTATGTAAATAAGTATGCAAAGCAAATGTATATAATACGAAAAGGCAATGCGTTTAAAGTTCGTTACCTTACTCCAATCTCGATCAATATTTGTACGTGCAAATTCTCTTCTCCTTTCTTTATGCCGAGGTAAAAGTCGCGGAGCCTTCACTAAATTTTGTCTTTTCATGTGAACACTACGGCTGATAACTCGACGTATTGTAGGTGGAGACACATTTAAGTGAAGCTCCGGTTTAATTTCACCAAGGGTCTTACTGGAATTACTCGCCGTATTGAGAATTCGGCGTTCAGACCGAGCAGAAAGCTTCATCTCCGGCCCTCCTTTCTTATTTTGCCCGTATTTATTCGGATTTTTCAAAAAATTCATCACAACATTATGTGACCGATTGAGTCTGCGCGCAATTTCACGTATTTTCACGTTGGTTTCATGAAAAGCTACAATTTTGCCCTTTTGTTGTTCACTCAGGTAACTTCCACGTGGCATGATCAACAGAAGAAATGCTTTTATGCTTACAATGCGTTAACAAAAGTAAGACTAATGAAATATCGATGGAAAACAATCGTTATATGCTTGGTTCTATAGTTATGAAACAACGACGAATCACTTTTCTGCCGTTTTTTGTTTTTCTAAGGAATATAATCTATCCCCCTCTGGGTAAACATTGTTTCCCAATACGATTTCAAGCATGGCATATTTGGTTCGTTTTTATTTTAACCACAATACGTAAGAATCGAAAATTTTAGCATGGTTTTATAGTTATGAAACGGAGTGTATTATTCTGCAAAGACTCAAGGTTCAATATATTTATTTAATATTGTAACCAATCGATTGAGTAGTTATTCAAAGATTGTTCAATCAATACGTATCATAAAAATACATTTTTACAATGATTGATCATCCGACCGCTTAAATTGAAATTCAAACAAGAATAATTAATAAACTATAATTACGCGATTGACTTATTGAATCAGGCTTTTTCACTTAAAATGCTGAAGATAAATAAGCGAAAGAAAAGAAATGAACAAAATAAAATTGTAAAAATTATTTAATTATATAAGACAGTTTATACACGTTTAAATATTAATTAGATTAAGTACAATTGTCATAAAACAATCTGTGCATAAGCATAAAAAACATGATTCGAGTAAGCGTAACATGCACGACAATTATTATATTACTAAAAATACATTTTCAATTATAATTTCTTATTGTTTTACCCTTTCCATGGGTAGGCAGCTGATTGTTTTCATAATTCATTAAGAGATTCTCGAGAACCATTGTGATGTTCTTGGAAACGACGTCATTCACATTCCCTCTTGCTAACGCGACCTTCGAAGATGCTTTTGGCGATGGTAAAGTAACGTCAAGGGCATAATTTTGATCTTTGCACGTGAACAGCATCACGAGGAATATCAACCTGAAAAGAAAATCTGATTTCCTACATCGAAGGATTAACACGATTTAAATTTCATTCCGCAAGAGCTTATGTTTCAAACAATTCAACTAAGGAAGAAATTTGTTAACCCTCATACGCTTCTCGGGTGAAAATTCACCCATTTCCTGTTTCTAGATACTGTAAAATGTTTGATTTTTCTCTGATTGCGTTGTAATGTCATGCATTTCTTTAAAATATTAAATTATGAGTGAAACACAATTTGTTCACATTTTCTCCAATATATTAATATAATAAATTAGAAAGAAACGTAAGAGCTCCACAGGTGCAGTTTCACCCGAATACCGTGCGCATATAAATGTTATATATTCTATTGTCGAATGAAGGTATTACCGACGATGAACAATTTATCCGTGTAGTAATTGCAAAATGTAATATAATAAATTGAATAAGTATAACTAATTTTCAATGAAACACAGCATAATGGATTACTGATATTAATTTAAGGGTAAAGCGACAATGAGTGAAATATTCCCCATGAGGGTCTTTTGGGTTAGATAAAAAGTGTCGAAGTAAATGTAGAAATATAACGTATTGTTACACAATTTTTAAAAATATGCAGAGGATATGGGGAACGTACAAAAATCTTTCACGGTACTGCGACAGGAAATATTCGTTTTTAATCCTTTGCGGTAGAGCTATGCTTGACATAGGAATTTATGACAATTTGCAAGCGACACTAGCGATTCCAAAAATATTTCTCGTTGTATTAACATTGTATATACTATATGAAGGCTTCCTTTCGTCTTCTGCGTATGTTTCATAATGTGAGAAACATTCAAATAAGATAAGTAGCAGCACTTGAAGGAGACGCACAGTGATCGCAAGATCACTTAATGCAGTGATGGTCACGGGAGCTCCGGTCTTCCCCCACTCTAGGTCCATTCCCCTCATATAGGCTGTGATTTGTGACATAGAGTGGGTGAAGGACGGAGCTCCCGTGGCCATCACTGACTTAATCTATAGACAGAATTATTCAACGGTCATCAAAACGTGGTCAACCATCGTCTTCTGATCGGGAACTGCGGTTAGAAGGAAGTTTGTAGATCATCGTATAAAAATTTAAATAGAATTTGTTATTATCTAATGTAATTTAAATTGTAAATAAAAAGTTTCACTGAAAGGAGGAAAAAGTTTTCATCATCCACAAAGAAAATAAAGACTGTGTAATACGTTCTAATTGCAAAATGTCAGCTGAAAGACGAAACACTTATTATGAATGATTATCTAATGAATTATCGTCTCAGCTTATTTGATTAAAATATATGTGTTTTGTTATATATGTTGCAGTTTTCGAGCGCTATAATAACTGAACAATCGGCAGCATACGTATTACTATAATTAAGTATTCAGTTTATCACGTGTTCTAGCGAGGAAAATTTTAGCACATGGTGCACGCATTTTCCCAAAATCGTCAGGACTCTGAGGGTTAAATCAGTGATGGCCACAGGAGCTACGGCCTTCCCCCGCTCTAAGTCCATCTCCCTCATATAGGCTGTGATCTCGGACGATGATAGACCGAGGAGCGACCTGGAGGGGACTGAAACGAGGGGAATGGACCTAGTGTAGGGGAAGGCCACAACTCCGGTGGCCATTGCTAGCTTAAATGTTGAAAGAATGAAATAAATGAAAACTAGACGATAATGTCCTTGGTGAAATTCCTGCGGTTCGGCTGGAACGACACGGCGAAAATAATTCCGGACCGCAAAGGGTTAAACCCGAAGGAGGAACAGGGACAAGAATTTTATTAAAGCTTCTTTGCGTATGAAAGCTTTATGCTATTTAGACCGTGAGACGTACGGGCAAGACGGTTGACACTGAAGTGCTAATACCCACTATACTGGCTTCGACGTGCCACGTCGTCTATGCTGGTAACAGCTGTTTATTTGCACTCTATGACTGCCACGCAAGTTTTATATGTTTTGCACTGGGGGCCACAATAGAATTTTCATAATTCTAAGTATATAATGATAAAATATTAAGTGATTTTGTTAAATGAGATCAGATCCTTATCAATAGCGCGTTTATCTCGCTGGTTCTAATGGTCAGAATGTTTTCTAGTTATTTACGTTGTTCAACATTTTTTAATCGATGATATTCATCTTATTTTAATCATTCTAAAGAATGCAGTAACGCCGGTCACGGGTGACCACCGTGACAGTCAAGGTGTTAACCCTTTGATTGCGGACGACTTGGCGACGAGACGAACGTCGGATGCGGCCAAGCTGCAGTAGCATATACCGAGCCATTGCATCGACCGCCTATGGGCGTCAACAGTACGCGGTGATCGGTTTCGTCAAGTGCCTATAGGCGCCGTTCGTAGTAGAGGGTTAATCTGTGAGAATTTAGAATTTAATTGAACTCAATGTTTTTCATAAAATAGCTTCGTTTGATGTTTCATTGGGAGCTACGAGGGATATTTCCAAAGTTCTGGAAATTCAGAACCAGCGCAGGAGTGCAGGCCTGATGACTGATGCTATTATTCACAGGCAAGTACTGACATATTTTCCTAACGACACCAATCAATGCAGTTCAGTATCGTTCGATCACTAGGCGAGTACAGATCTGTTTCTGAGGTGATAACCCTGCGACTATGGGAGACGCTGCGATTTTTCACAGAGCCATCATTTTCTTTCTATGAAAAGAGGGCATAAAGGCATCTGAAGCCGTTCAACGATTACATGGAGTATTTGACAACTGTACGGAATCTAAATGTACTGTTTATTCTTGGGTTGATCGATTTAACGATCAAACACTGCTGTAAACCAGTGGATAAAAGAGACTTCCCAGAAGTTTTTCGAACGAGGTCTAAAGAAATTAGTTCCGTACTAGGACAAGTGTATACAATTAACACTTTGAGTGCCGCATTCCCCATACCTGGGTGACAGATAGATTCATACATTCTTTATTTGATCATGTAAAATATTAAAAATATACTTAATCAGCTCTAATAGAAGCAGTAAAACAATGATGAACGTTACTGATATTATTGATTAAAAAAGGTAGAATTCATGGTTACATTCATCTTGTATAAAAATTGCGGAAGTTTGCCATTTTCAGCTAATAGAGCGTGGCACTGAAAGTGTTAAATGGGGATCATATTAAAAGACTGCAACGTAACATAAACGAAAATGAGTAAAATATAAAATTTTGTGCGCAATTCCCAGAATTTTGGAAACATCCCTCGTATTATCAATAGAACAGACAAATGAAAAATGTTAAAAGCAGTAAGAAAACATGGAATATTATAAACAATAGCATCTGTAGAGTGGTTTCCTATCTGTTGCCTTAAATTTCGAGGCAAGTAAATGCATGAGAGACTTAAAATTTTAATTGCTGAATACAGAAAAGAATTTGCCGTAGGAAGCGTAAACCGAATTCAGCAGAGGCGTACCAGTCGATCATGATAATGTCAACAATGAAAGGGTTCAAACATGCAATAGGAGTGTGTTTGTTGTGGCAGGGGCGACGGAGGAAATGCAAAATAAAAAAAGGAACGATTGATAAAAAAAAGAAGAAAAGTCGGTAGGAACGGACCAAAGTGGGGACCGCGGTGTGAGGTCGAGGGAAAGAGAGAAGAAGAAGAAGGGAGGAACAGGAGAACAAGAGTGCTCTCCTTAGCCGCGGATTCAGCAACTTCCGACGAGGGTTCCCCCTCGATCTTTCAAGTGAACATTCTCCCTCGTTACGTCAAAATCGCCCTCCAAGTCTTCCGGTGCCCCTTTTTTTCAAAAAGACGATGAAAAACAAGTTTTTCGCAAATTTTTTCTCTGCGATACATCTTCAGCATCGATTGATTCGAACGTATACTCCGTCTTTCGATTGAGATTTCACAGTTCTTCAGACCACCCGGGAATGGTCGTACGATGCAAATTCATCAGTCTTATTTGTACATTAAAAATAGTAATTTATCCTGACACGTTTCAAAAAACATTCCTTAATATTCATTAATATAAATTATATAAATAAAAAGTAAATATAAATTACTTTATACTCAGAGCCAGGCACGTTTTATTCCGTTTTATGGTTACTTCGTTTTTAAAATATATTGCAAGCTTGAATATTTCTGGGGTCACGAATTAATGATGTTGGAAGTATTTTTTGAAGTAACGTCTCATTTTATTTCAGGGTTATTTGGCGTATACTTGCATGATTCTGTTTGAATAAATAATTCCAAAAATATTTACTGTTAGGTGGTCCAAGACAAAAATCTTTTTAATGTTTAAGTAAGACGTTGAGGGTGTTGCAAGGTATTATTTATGCTCGAAGTTCAATTATTATATGTGTACTCTGAAGTAAATGTAAATTGGTATTTCGATAAGTGTTCCGATTTCTTTTGTAAACAAAAAAATTATTATATATTATATCGTTATGACAGAATAATTGTCAAGCAATTAATAATTTTTATACAAAAAATCAGATTACTTGTAATTCTGTATTTTTGTTATTTTTCACATTCTGAACACTGTATCTACTGAACAATGTATGATTAATTATATTATTTAAAAAACAGTTGCAACTTCGTTGAATGTTGAAACAAATCGAATTCATAATGTTCATTGGAATTCTTTTTACAATTATTTTTTTGATGATACTTGAAATAATAAACAATGAAATAGAACACTACTTAGACTTGCGGTTATTCCAAACAAACTAGTACGTTCTGTTTTATTATTTATAAAAACATATATTCGGAAACCACTAAACAGAAAGTGCAATTCTTTCTCTCTGTAAAAAGACGATAACAAACAAGAAGGAATGAACCGGCGAAAAAAAGTGGTGATTATTTTTTTTTCGGCTGTTTTGGATTCACGTTTACTGGCCGCCCGTGCCACTTTAATTTCAGCTTTTCATTAACGGCCTCTACCAATATTGCCATATTTGTGAGACTGGCTAAATAATCGGCACGGAATCCCGATCTTTGCCGCAGCTTTCATTACCCATAATTTATCCTTCGATCCAGTTCGACGTATATATTGTACTATTATATAATATAAAACTTTGCTCTTCATCTTTCGAAAAATACTTGTTTTTTCACCTAATTATTATAATCGCAATACGAATCCAGTGGTAAAAAAGGACGTTCTTACATTCACGTGTTTATCGATGTAGTGTCATTTTCCTTGCGTTATTAAAAAGAAGAAAATACTGAAAAATGGAGTTACGGATCATAATATGGAGAATATCAATAATAAAAAATATTACACATCTTCCAAAAGCGAATTTTGCGCATTTCGGTGCTCTTAAACGTTCTACGAATTCCTTTCATGTATTTTATCTACCGAAAGTATAATTAACTTTATCATTAATTATTATAAAAATTTATATCTTCGAAAATAGACCCAGTCCCATTGAACACGTTTTTAAAGTATATTCTATACATGTACACATCATATAGACAGTACAAGAAACTTTGTAAAAGAAAATGCTGTTCTTAACCCTTTGAGGATGATGAACGCATGTATTCGCCCCAAAAAATCGTTCACCGTGTGCTACAGGTCACCGTACTGGTCCAGACACAGCTATTTATTGTACGCTGCAAGCACATGTATTCGGATGAATTATCACTTCAGCTGATTCGATTAAAATATATATGTTTCGTTATAAATTTTGCCATTTTAGAGCACTGAAGCAACAGAACAATCGACTTCGTACACATTATTGCAATGAAACATTCAGTTTCACACGTTGTTCCACCGCGGAAAATTCCCGCACAGAATGTACGCTTTTTCCCGAAATGTTCAGGACTCAATGGGATAAACATGAAAGATAAACTATAAATGTTTCAGGTCTAATGGAATAAAGAGATTACTCACGTGAACATTTCGATGAACTCTTTCGAAAGCTGCTCGCCGGAGAACACGAAGAATTTCTGCAGAAAAAATCGAATAGGCTCGAACCGAATACCGGCACTCGCGAAGAAGATCTACATGCGATTCTTGTGACAGATCCTCGTGGATCTCCCACCGGGTGGCGAAACATTCTGCCGCGCAAGCTCCAACAATCCTACCTTCTGCAACGTTCAACGAACTTTCTTACCGTTTGTTCCTTTCTTATTTATTCCCTTTCAGTATTCCATATTCAGTAATATCATTCGTGCTTTTGTTAACATCGTCCGGATTACCTATTATGCGTCTTACAACTTTTAAAGACTTCGATTCGATTTACTTTGAACAGTGCGCGAGCAATTTCCTTTTAGTACGGAAGCTCAGAAGAGGCCGGTCCCAGTTTCAGATAAAATTCCAGTATTCTTTCGTTCGTTTTTTTTTTCCTCTAATTAGAAAGAAGATAACTAGAGAATTTAGCTTCCCTTTGAAAATAATTTCCCTTTGTATATAAAACAGAAGCTGTGTAATTTACGCTGATTTACATAATGATTTTACGCATGACACTCACAAGTGATGTTATTGTTTCAGAATTTATTGAAAATCGTTGATGTACTTGTTCCTCATATGCGAAAAAATATTAAACAAATAGTATATAAATTAATGTATCTGAACATTTTTTATCAATTCAATCGTACTCGTCCAAACTCTATATCTGTATACTCTTTATCTGATAAATACAGAAAAAGAAATGTAATTTTCCTGTTGATATCAGTTTCAGTTTAATTATAAAAATATCTAGTGTATTAAATATGATAATTCCAGTTTTTGAATGTAAGTAAAAAGAATAATAGATGAAATTAAATAGTTATAAATAGTAAAATAATTTTGCGGTGCAAACAAAAACGGAATTATGAAATAATATTTGTTTGTTTAAGACATTGTTTACGAGGGCATTAAGTCTAAAGTTTCTCAGGGTAGTAATATAGTTACATTAATTATATACGGATTTGTGTTGTGACAATAATCAATTAAACATGCAAGCCTTCAAGCAATTAAAATTACAGAACACTATATCGTTAACTCAAAATTTTCTATTTTATACAGTAAATATTTGCATACGAAAACGATGTCAATAATTGTAACAATTCGTATATTACGAAGTAAAATGGTAATTTTATTATAAAATGGTATTGATGATATTTATCAAGGTAAACACGATTAAAAAAAATAGCCGATGCTTATGTTAGTTAGTAAGTACACGCGCAGCCAGCGAATTTTTAAACATAATTTTTCGTAAACGGAGCTTTGAACAAAACAACTTTATTTTACGTTTCCGATGTATTCTTCTCAATATAATCATATCTTATGCAAACCTCTATGATTGATTTCTAACAGACTGAGAAACTATTCTTGTCAGTGTTCAAAGAATAACAGTGTATTATATCGATTGTTGTTACTACTTAATATACTGACCAATATTAATTATGTTGTAATTTCTATTATAATACATTGTACGTTGTTAGAATGACTGCTTATATTCTCTTAAATTTTCTGAAGTACTTTTATTAAAAATTTAACAATCTCATTAAATAAAATTATATTTTATTAATAAAAGCACACTTAAACAGATACAAACACGTATATTTATAATTTTAACACATACGATATTTGCAACACTTTCGTTCCTGACAAAAATTACACTAAATTCTTTATAAAATTCAACGATTCCAAGAGGATTTATCTTCGAGATACAAGTTTCCAAAACGATGGATCTGCTTTCTTTATTGTCTATTTTAATAATTTTTTTTCTGATTTTCATAGCCACCGGGGGGGTAGATAAAACACAATCTTAACAAGTTGAACTCCACAGTGAAAACGGCCATACCTAATCAGACACGATATACTTTTCCATTTTTTACATAAATCGTAAAAAAAGAAAACGATTGAAGTACCTACTCAGCCGTGTTCTTCTGTTCCTACATTATTATGTCAGTATGAAGTTTACTCAGAATTTTGCGACAATCAATAATTATTTAATTAAATTAAATTTGTGGTGTCGGTCACCGGTGATCGCCACGCCGTTCAACACGTTAAATAATAATTCCAACGTATAATATAAGATTTCTCTACGTAAGATTTCATTTAGAAACTAAAAATGCATTGTACGTACATCTGTACATACCGTCATATCCGTCAACAGTTCAATGTATTGTACAAAATTCTATCGGTATTTAGGACCATTTTTTGTAATTTGTTGCATTAGTTCATCCTAATCAGTATATGTTTGAATTTTTAATTGATGTGCAACGTAGTCCCATATGTGCTTTACAGGGTTTTAATTTGGTGATTGACTTGGCCAGCTAATAACATTACCATTTTCTTCTGTCAAAAAAGCTTTCACTAATTTTGAAGCATATTTTGGGTCGTTATCGTGTTCAATTGTCCAATCTGTAAACATTTCTTTCTCTTGCAAATAGTAATATATTATGATTTTGCAATATACTCTGATATAAAAATCTATTCATGGTATGTTTAATTTGTATTAGCGGATCAGTACCATTAAACGAAAAGTAACCCCATACCATTTCTGCCTCTAAATTTCATAGTTGGTTTGAGATACTTAATATTAAATCGTTGGCCCACCGGTCGTCTCACGTTGTTTCTAGCATCATTATCAAACAGATTAAACTTTGTGCAGAAACATGTTTGCACACACAGCGAATACTCGATTTCCAATCGCTCATATCTCGAAAACGAAGCCGCAGATTGCAAAGTAGTACATGTCTTTCTGATTTATTTTGGCTTGTAGAATAACCCCTTAAAATATTTACCAGCAGTAGTGAAACACCCTGTATAGAAATTGCACGGTATCGAAGGGAACATACGATGCTGAAACGGTTTCTTTAAACAACCTATTTGTTGATGAGATATCAAGATGCTCTTGAATTTTTTAAATGAAACACGTACCCTTTTGTATCAAAATTTAAAAATGCAATGAATTTTCTACAAAAAAGTATTAAGCTTTGTTTGTCCTAAACCTAACAATTAGCGAAATATTTGCAAAAACGAAATTCATGGTCTCACTGCTTACCTTACAATTAGTTAGAGTAGGTGCTCAAAGTGATACCCGGTGACTTCCATACACCTGTACAATCTGTTACCCAAGGACAGGAATTGTCCACTTTTTTCGCATTCTACAGTTTGATTTTAATTTGTCTCTTTAACACGTTGAACGACACGGTGGTCACCGGTGACCGACAACCTCAAATTTAATTTAATTGAATAATTATTGATTATCCCGAAACGCTGAGCAAACTGCATACTGAAACAATAATATAGGAACAGAAGAACACGACTGAGTACTCAAATCTCTTTTTTCTTTACGATTTATATGAAAAAAAAGAAACAATTACATAGTCTTTGATTGGGTATGGCCGTTTTCACTGTGGCGTTCAACGTGTTAATAATCGTGTAATTTATCGACACTTGGCCAATGTACTGGAATCTGCCTACACGTGCTCAGGAAAAGAAAGTCGAAGATAAGAAAAATCGATCGCTAAACAAATCACTAAGAAGGCAGAATATATAACATCACATCACAGCGCTTACAGCACCCGGAGGAGATATAGCAAGATAGTAACTTGCACCCCCAGTTACCGGAAGTAACTGATATTGCCAAAACCAGGTCCGTATACGATACACAAATGTAGGGTTCTGACCAGTGAAACGACAAATTCATTTGTCTAAAATACCATATTGGTTGCCATACACACCCCTTCTACTCATAACCCTCCAGTGGTTTGTTGAAGGAAGAAGGTTTAACTTCTTGTCGTATTACGGGAGATACAATGAGGTAACCGAATCATAGTCGGGATATTTCGAACGGTCCTGTCTGAGGCCTAGAAATATTGCCTTCTAAAAAAACGGACAAACCTCTTGTTCCAAAATCGCAAAGGTGTAAACGGTAGGTCTGTTTTCCAGGTACTGTACGTTATTCACCTCGCTTCACCTCATCACGTAGACATTGTGTCATGATCATTACAAGGAGAAGTTTGAGTACAATGAAATAAATAATTTAGAAAGACATTCACATAAGTTGTATTATTATAATTGTTATATTTTATTATTAGATATTGTTATTAATGTATTATTATTCCTAATTTATAAAGTAAATTTTATCATAGTTATGTACAGCATGTAGAATGTATAGTGTTCGTTGCTATCTATGGTTCCAGGCATCCGATTAGGGCTGCCACTTTACTCAAACATCGAAAAGTCAGGTGTTATGAAGAAAAAGTACTCATGTTTATCACATACGGTTAGATAGTGTGGTCATATGACATTTCGTACTAGAGGAAAAGCGAATCTCAACCAATTCAAATTGTTACAACAGACACACCCTTACCCAGCAGTACCTCTGTATAGACTGAACTCGGTCCTTCTAAGATGAACCAAACGTGACATCGTAAAGCGGACACGATTTTGCGGCACATCTCCACCCCATATAACATTACAAGTGTTAATACCATGTAATAACACGATCTACCAACACACAAATGCTCATTAAAATCGGAGACGACCACTTCGGTAGCTTTCCTTGTAAGCGCTCTGATATGTATTGCAGTACAACATTCTAAGCGTTACACTACTTCCAAGACAACTTACTGTGTTAGAGTCGCTTTGAAAGATCACTCACGTTGGACTATTGTTGACTAGATATTTATTATAACTTGGTACAGAACTGATTGATTGATAATATGTTAGTGACCGCTGTTAGAAACGTAAGAGTATGTTCAGACGTAAGTGTGGTGATCAAGATGCAAGTGTGGTGATCACGATATAAATCTGTGAGTGTGTGTTTAAAATCTACGTATCGCTATAAACATATTCAGTTGTGGTGAAGATTCTATATGAAATTGATTAATCGGTGATTAGCTGGTGAGATGTATTAATATTCGTGAAGAGGGTATATCCACACAGGGCTCCAGGAAAGGTGGATCGCGACGCTGTACCTGCGATATCTTCTGGAGAAACCTTCTTATGCTGCTAGAGGGTGTCCTTTGTTCATTGCTGGATCATGAAAGCTATTGTTACAAGTAAAATCCTCGAATATTGAGGGCATGCTCACCAGATGTGCAGAAAGTCACTCGCAAATCGGTTTTTGAGTTTAGACTGGCCATAAAATTTGTGACTTCTTTTGACGTCGCTAACACGAGCATCAACACTGACGAAACCCTCGGCTACCCTGCAACCGTTCCCTGTTCTAGAGACAAAATTCGATGTCATCACCTTTGCATGAAGCTTGCCGAATAAATAGTAAACAAAATGAGTAGATTTTTGCAAGATACCACTCCCAACGACGTATGAAGGAAACGAACGTGTTCCAAGGAGAGGATCGATGCAGCAGCAATCTTCTAAGGTTAACGACTCTCGATGCCGGTGTGTGTTTTGCGAAGGCATCTGAAGGGTGGCTCCGGTTCGATCCTGACATCAAAATCGAGAGACGCGGAGCCGGCTCTGTGTCACTAGGTCGCCGATGAACGAGGCTGCACATGCGTGGTTCATTTTGCGCCAACCTCCGGATCGCCTCGGGAGCCGAGGAATGGCAAGTACGGAGAAATACGAGCTGGTGTTATCGGTGTTCAAACAGAGGCGAAAGATAAATAGGTGAGAGGACGGACACACAACGGGGGTGATGGAGAGACGGAGTGCAAGTGCAAAGAAACGAGAGGGAAGGAGAGTGTGAACGAGAGAGAATGAAACAGCAGAATTGGGAAGGAGGAGCACGTGAAAAACAGAGTGAGAGGATGCACCGTTTCGGAAGCCGATGAGGCAGGCGGAAGAGGGTTAGAGGATACAGGTGAATAGGGATGCACAGGGAAAACAGGAAGTACAAAGATCGAACGGATATAAAGGGTAGAGTGAAAGAAAAGGGAAAAGGGTAGGTGAGAGGCAGGTGAACAAAGTTCGAGAGAGACAGTGAAACTTAAAGGGAGGAGATAGTTGCCGCCGGTACAGTCGGACACAACAGAGAAGCTAAAAGGAGGTTAGTAGAGAGTGACAGTGTCGAGAGGAACAGGAAGGGGTAGGGGGTGGAAGTAGGGAGGGTGAGTGGCGCGCAGCATCCGAAGCGTCAGAAAATATCCTCGACGACGGCGTCGACGTCGGACAGTGCTCGTGAACGTACCTGTCTGTTCGGTGGTGAAAAAGTGTGCCCCCTCGGGGGTAGCCGTGCCAGGAAGGGTGAGAGGCATCGACTCCTGCTGACGTTCTCCTTGACGATGTCCGCACACCACGTCGACGGACTTTCCGTCGATGTTGCTTCACCTGCTGAACGCATCGAGTACACGCTCCTTTGAAATACTATTTCCTTTAATTCTCCGAATACAGGCCTGGGCAGATTTTAACATGAAAACGATTGATAATCCGTCCCTTTCAAAAGTGATCTTTGAAATTTATTTGAAAGAACGGCAATTTTAAATAATAAACCGTTTCGATACTTTTTTTAGTGAAAATATTCAAAAAGAAAGAACCAAGGAAATAATATATTTTTATTTTTTGTTCTCAGCGATTGTAATCACTTAGTAGGTGAGTTCAACATGAGCAAATTTGAAGAAACATGATTACAGTTATTTCTATTGTGGATGTATGTGTATGTACGTGCATTAACTATATTCCTTTGTTGCTATACAGTATGAAATATTTTTTTGTTTATGAGCGTGAAGCAGCCTGGTAAATACCTGTTTAAATTCTTTTTTAACTAGGTTAACAGATTGACTTCAAACATGTTTTATATTTCGCAACAACTTGAATACATTACTTGAAAAATATTCCCGGGAGAATCAATAAGAGATTGTCTTGCACCATTTGACATAACTTCTTTGAATGAAATGATAAAATTGCATTTCAATCAACCGTGAAATACAATAGAATAAAACGTTAATTGAAAGAGTATTTCAAACACGATGATTTCATTATTTCGAAAACATTCAAGTCTATAATGTATTTTAAAACTGAAATAACAATAAAATTGTATGTTATTTCAAATATTCAATATACCAAATAACGTTGATTCAAAAGCGCTCAGGTATGTTCCAAGAGACTGTCTTTCGAATTTTTATTATTTCAAACTTATGCCAGATTTATCGAGTTACCTTTCGAGCAAGATAAAATGTAAGCGACACTAATATATGACGTTCATACTTACGTTTTAATTTTTATCTCACGAATTCTACTTTGTTAAATATCGATATGCACATTCTGGAAAAAATTCTCCGAATATTTATGAAGGAAACCGTCAGATACATTCCAAAGTTTTTCGTCATTGTATCGATAGCAGTGTTGATATAATAACTTTGCATCAAATTTTTATAATAAATATAGTAAATCCAACTCCGCGTAACACTTAAGTTTCACTACCGTTTGTACTAGTATATTAGGAAATACTTTAATAAAAAATCGTTTCATACAGTGGCTCATAATTGTAGATAACGTATACTTTATATTTTTTAAATTAAAAATTTCATTGTAATGAAAAAATATAAAAAGGTCGTAGGAATTCTTGTGAAAAATTTCTTGCGTTTTATGTATACCATTCGTACTGCATGGGTGACATCTTTTTTCTCATAGTCAGTATGCAAAAGATGAAAGATTATGTAATGAATAATAGATAAGAGGGGTCAAGGGCGGAAATCACATCGGTTCTGGTTGCAGTTTCTGGCAGCTCGATGTCAAGGTGCAAGGACCTAACGAGATGACGTCCTGTTCTATCTGCTGACGTAATTTCGGAGGATGCTTCGCAGGATGCGGCTGCAGCAGATCTTCCTGTCGCTGCAGATGATCCACTTAGTTGTCTGGTATAGATTAATTAATGCAAATCAGAAACAAATAGGACATTCATACATATTCCAAATAAAAAGAATGTCGCTGTCGTAAAACACAACATAAAAACGATATTGTATGTGTGTACATATGCTTTTCAAATGCTACATTATAACGTTTACCAAATTTATACTTTTTATTTTATCAAAAGTATCTAAAACAGTTTATAAACACTTTTATTAGAATTTTTCAGGAAGAAATCTGTCCTGTAACTTTCAAACACTTCTTATTGTTAGTTACTATTATGCTATAAGAAAGTATTGGTTTCTACGTTGTGCAGTGTGCATTCTCTTTTTAAAGCATTTGTTTAATTAAAGTTTAAAAACATTATTTATTTTAAAATAACAGAAATATTTTAATAATTATAAATTTATTTTAAATCGTTATTTTTTTAAATATTAAAGAAAGGAAAGCTAGCTGAAAATATCTGTTTTATTCAATGAAATAGTAACTTATTTGACTACATTTTTTGGAAAATTTTCAGGGCCAGTCTTGAGAACACAGGGGTGTCAGATAGATTAGAAAACGTGACACAGACTATATCTCGAATTCTCGATGGTTATGACATTCGACTGAGGCCAAATTTCGGCGGTAAGAGAATTTTGAAACAATTTCTACATTATTTCTACCTAAATAAGTCTGAGCATATTACTGATTTCTAGTGTTAATTTCAAACCTGTACATGTTCGTGCATGTGTTAGAAGCGTGCTTAATATTATTAACTTATAGATGATGTTAGAATGTGCTTTTAGCTTTTTATTTGAAATGAAAATAACAAATAAATAGGACAAATAATTACTGGACATAAAATAACAAATAAGTTTATTTGAAACTGAGGATATGTGCAAACGGATTCCAAAATCTTATTTGAGAAATAAATTATTTCCAAATGCACTTTATACGCTAATTATTTTGTTATTTCAAATAATAATACCAAATAACATTGTCTTTGAAATATATTTTAACATATTAAAATATTAAAATGACTTGTTTGTCAAACACATTATTACTTGAACAATAATTATTTAATATTAATTATTTAAATTATTTCCAAATGATTTATTAGCTAGACATCTTGTTATTTCAAATAATAATACAAAATAATATTGTCTTTGAAAAATTGTTATAAAATAAAAATTTTATTTGTATAAAAGTTTATTTCGATAACGTCGAGACCTGGTATTTGCAACAATTATTAATTCGTGTTTTTACGTGCAAGGCTTCTTTATTAATCAACCGTTAATTAATTAAATGTCTCAGTAAAACCATAATTAATAAAAGCAATAATAATTCAACACAGAAATCATAAATAATATAATAATGCTACTCTTTTTTTCAATTTCATTATCCATATACATATAATATAGCTAGTAGAACTCCAGAGAATTAAAATTGATGTCAAGAAAATTTATTGACCGGCCAGGAATTTTTTACAGGCCACTGATGAGGCCGAAGCTCTAATTAATCCGCTTAACGGTGCTAACGAATTCCCTTAATCGCCGTCGATTATTCCACCTTTCTATTTCTTGATCATATTCTTTTTATTAATTTCTTCAGGGGAACCCTTATTGGTTGGAATGGATCTTACAATCGCGAGTTTCGATGCAATCTCAGAAGTGAACATGGTGAGTCCACTGTTACAAATACTCGCTTTTCTACTAAATGTTGATTCTTTTTTTCATGTGCACGTGAAATGCCACTTCAATCAAATTAGTTCAAAGAATTGACTTCTGTATTGAATTACTTATTGTTAAAACTACTTCGTCTTTTCATGATTTCGTTTAAAAAATTAATTACTTCCTATTTTTTCGCAGGATTATACAATAACGATGTACTTAAATCAATATTGGAAAGACGAGAGGCTGGCATTTTCCCAAGAAAAAGAGATTCTCACTCTTAGCGGTGATTTTGCGGAGAAAATTTGGGTTCCGGACACTTTCTTCGCCAACGATAAAAACAGGTAGGCGTAAATAATTTCCGTCTAGAATCCATGTTGATCGAACGTTTCTAAAAGAAAAAGTTCGTAAAGAGGAAAGCGTTTCTCAAAATCATGGAAATCGGTAAACCATTAGAATCTAAGAATTTCCAGAAGTTCTAGCAATTTTTGAAATAACACGATTTAACAACGTTCAAAGTGCAACACATCGAATCTCAAGAGATTACGTTTTTGATCACATATATGTAGAATAGAAATCGATGATTCATTCCTCATTACGGTGCCAAGCAAAAAATCACACAATCATTACAAAATATATTAAAGAGTTCGTACTTTTCAAAGAAAATAATGTACCGTAGCATGTCGTTCATTTAAAATGTTATTGATAGTCAAATTTTCAGATAATTGATTCGTAGAAACAAAAATACAACATGCGTGACAAGGAAATACGAAAATCCATTGTTTTGACCGAAACACGTTTGTCACATAAAACCTTAGACTTTTAATCATAATTTATGATTAGAATAACAAGATAAAAGATATGTAATAATTGTCAGATTCGAAAAAACCTCTGATATTATATCCCACTCTTTCAAACTATTAATTACGTTCACTTCTTTTGAGATGTCTTTTGAAAAATTATTTTTTTGTATAATCTACGTTTCATTGTATTTCATATTCCTCACGTAGCTGCGTTCCTGACACTGTGTCTGCAATTTAAACAATTCATGTAAAAATGTTGCAATGGCCAATCTAATTAAGCCACTAAAAAATACTACATACATTCAAATATTGAAAAATTGTTTCAATAAAAATAAAAATCCGGTAAAATGGGAATTTCTCTTACGCCGTCAACGACCCGGATTGCGTACGGGGAGTTAAACTTTTGAATCAATTTTTCCGTAACCTGTTCAGCGTGTTTCTGACTGCATTAATTTTGAAAATTGCAATGCAAAATATGAAAAAAAATTCTAAAGACAGCGCACTTTACAAAATTATAAAAAAATCGATATTTTACCCATTTCAACGTATGTCCACTTTAGTGCACGCATATCTGGAAAATTTTCAAAGTCGATTTTCTCGAAAATAACGAATCTCATCCTCGTTCATGAGAAACTGTCTCGTTTGCGATTATACCAGTGATGGCCACTGGAACTGCGTCCATCCCCCACACTAGGTTCATTCCCCTCCAGTTCGTTCCTCGTCCCCCTCGGTCCATCGTTGCCCAGATGACAGCCTATATGAGGGGAAAGGACCTAGAGTGGGGGAAGGACGGAGATCCCGTGGCCATCACTGGGTTATACCATCGTTACTGTCGCACCCTCTATATCTTTTTAATTGAATGGGTATTGGAAACGAAATATTTGAATCACTGATTCCTTTGTTCAATCTGTTCACATTTTTCGGAATTCTCGTTCATTGGGAAAGGTATGAAGGTAGAAAATGTTGGTTTTCGGTTTGTTCGCAGTTTCTTGCACGATGTGACCGAGCGTAATAAACTCGTCCGCTTGTCCGGAGACGGATCTGTCACTTATGGCATGAGATTCACGACGACCTTGGCCTGCATGATGGATCTGCACTACTATCCGCTCGATTCGCAGAACTGCACCGTAGAGATCGAGAGCTGTACGATCAATATCACTTTTCGTAGTTTTTATCGTTTCTATTGGCCCCTTTCATTTTCTTCTTTCCTACAATATCTGCCGAAATGTCTATAGCAGAAACAAGTAATACATATTGGCCATTTAAGGTCACTAAACACTTATCTCGTCGCATCATTTGATTATTTAAATTTTAACGTCATGGCGTTTTTCGAAACGATTTATATCTAATATAATTTAGAATCGAACAAGTGACCTTGAACGATCAATGCTTCGTGTCTCTGCTATAATAAAACGCTAGATGAAGTGTCTGGAACTCTTTCGATTTGCATTTCTCTCTTTCTAACTTTGCTGCTTCACTATTATCGCCTTGTTTCTTTGTTTCAAAGTTTCACGTGATCGTAGACTGAATTAATGTTTCTTTGTGCACCGATCGATCGAATTTACCAAAATTGTGTTCGATTCGCGAACTGTTAAAAAAAGACTTTGTTCAAGTCTCTAGAAAGTCTAGAAATTCTTCTTTGCAGTGTCCAATCTGATCAGTTTCATGATACTAATGATTTTTAATAGAATCTAACGTGAACTAATGGAATTCCAATTAACTATTTATTTAAGTTCTATAACACGTTTTACCTGGCGTGACCAACTGTTGGGTCATACATCTTTGAGTATTCTATACTGGTTTATAAGAAAATGTTAATAAAATGAAAATCCAACCGATGAAAACTTCATGCGTCCGACTAAAGTCAGTTTTTTAAAATTTTGTAAGTTATAGAGTTTATTTGGAAAAACTGAAAACTCAATTTATTCCTATGACGACTTATCAGTTGACGTCTCAAAACATCTACCAGGTTAAGCGTGTTAAATATAATTAATATCAGGACAATCTTATAAAATATACAGGATGCGGTCAAAGTCATCGTACAATCGAAGACATACGGATTTCTTAATCAAAACTGGATTAAAACTATACAAATATTTTCATCGGAGTCATAAAATGAAATGACATGCGAAAATTAAATTTACCATTTGACATTTATCGTTTCTTCATTTTACGAATTGTTCTGTTCTGATATACGTTGGATTGCAAATTCTGCAAATGCTTCGGTAATGTTTTCTATCAAACAGGCGAGATATCAGTTATCCTCAATCAAATAGAAACACTGCCAGAGGCAGGAAAAAATTGTGCTATAGTAACGCTTTGCTTTCATACAAAGGGTGACAGGTCTGTCGATTGTACCGTGACTTTTGCTTCATCCTGTATGACTTGACCTGCAACAGACTTAAAAGAATAATTTTCTCAGACGGATACACGGTCCTGGACGTGGTGATGTACTGGAAAGAGACTCCGGTTCGTGGTGTCGAAGAAGCGGAACTGCCACAATTTACAATAATCGGATACGAAACGAATGATCGTAAAGAGAGACTGGCCACCGGCATATATCAAAGACTTTCATTGAGCTTCAAGCTGCAGAGGAATATCGGATATTTCGTTTTCCAAACATATTTACCTAGTATTTTGATAGTAATGTTGAGTTGGGTCAGTTTCTGGATCAATCACGAAGCGACCAGTGCCAGAGTAGCCCTCGGTAAACAATCTGTAATTTATTCATCCTTCACGTCTCTTCTATAACTTACTCATGGTTGCTTAAACGAAAAATTGCACACTACATATGCCAGTAGTTTGTTTGTGATTGTTTCGTATGCAGGGTGGGTCACTATAACTTATTGCTTACTTAGAACATCCAATATTCAAATTAATAGACAGACATACTAAATTTCTATTAATAATAAACTATTTGTTATTAACGTATTCAGATGTATAAAATATGACTGTCCTTGTATTTCAAATCACCTACATAACAAGGAGAGTCTGCCTCGTCAGAGCAACTCGGTGTATCGTACATTTTTGGTGTTTAATCAAGTTTGAAGTGCACCTAAATATTTTGAAATTTTAGATTATGTAATTTGTTTGTGCACCAGGTACCAAACTATGTACAAAGAATACCATGTTTCATTAAGAAAATTCAAGTAAGAAACTGAAATATTTTTCTATAATATCAACACTGAAACAGTTATTGAATTATAACAATCTTTTGGAATTCGAAATATGATGAACATTCTTATCAATCTCCATTGTAATGAAAGCAAATATATATCTTGAAAAAGAAGTGTTTGAGGATCCATGTTTATATGATCACTTCCTTCATCCTTAGGATGAAGTCCCCTACTTTTGAGACATTTTTATAATTTGTAATGTATGTACGTGTTTTCCTCGTTTTACAGGTATAACGACGGTTCTCACAATGACCACAATCTCGACAGGCGTGCGTAGCTCACTGCCACGTATCAGCTATGTGAAGGCTATCGACATTTATTTAGTGATGTGTTTCGTTTTCGTGTTTGCGGCTTTGCTGGAGTACGCGGCGGTTAATTACACCTACTGGGGCGCTAGAGCGAAAAAGAAGACGAAAAAGAAAGACACCGATGACAAAAAAGTCGTTTCCTCCAAGTCGGGTATGATTTTATCGTTCATCTCTACGACGAAGCGTGTTTAACACCAGAACTGTCGGAGATCAGCAAAAATACACGAATACAAAGGGAAAAATAATTTGTTTTAGGAAGCAAGGCAACGTCTCCGTTCCCTGGTTCAACAGAAGCGGATATAATAGAACTTCAAGATCTTCGAATGTCTCCTTTGCCAAGTATAAGAAATAGATCAGGCCTAGTCAGCGGTAGTTCCACGCCTGGAACCGGGAGAGAACATGACCCCGCCAAATTTCCACCTAGTTTTCGAATTTCCAGAGTCGCGGCCTATAATACGCACGGAAGAAACGCTGGTCTGAGATACAGAGGACCGAAACAGCACAAACCTAAGGTAATATTTTTCAACTTCATCAATTACTGAATTTAAGAATAATTTTACTATGAGAATATACAGCGTGAGCCACTTAAAACAGACATCCCAAATAATGTTTACAAAACACTGACAATTATATACAAATGTGTTTTGGGTGACCTGCTTTAAATGCCTCGCACTGTACACGCTGATACCATAATTTTAATAGATCTCTTTTACTTACATATTAACATTTTATTTTTATAAATAAAATTGATTAAATATGTATTAATTAATATTGACATTTTCATATTAATTAAATATTAATATGTTAATATTTATTAAATATTCTTAATAAATAATTCTATTTATTAAATATTCTTAATAAATAATTCTATTTATTAAATATACTTAATAAATATCAATCTACTATTTGTCAATATTTCTTACTTTTTTTAATCATCTTGCAGAATATATTAATCTCTTCTTAGGATTTGCTAGAATCTATTACCTTTTTCTATCGATTTATTATTTCAACTTTCTTGCGACAGAAAACTTTTATTTTTAGTAGTCCGACTGCGTAAATTTAATGAAATTTTGAGTAACTGATTCCTAAGTGACTCTAAATCAATTAGAAACCTTTGGAACACAACGGCTATATGGGAATATCTAAATATCTTCGCTATTTTTTAAAAGATGAGAAAACTTTTCTACAAAGGAAAGGATGTCTCTCAATATAAATTGTTTGAAATTTAAAAGTTGTCGATGTTTTTTGGAACTGACAAATTCAATTGAATATGTAAAGGAATCTGCTCAGTATGTTATCAAGGGCTACTAAAAATGTTTTAAACAATGTAAGTACTGCAATGAAAAAACATACACGATCGAAGGAGAAAACAAATGACATGAAACAACATTTTCTATTTTACAATGGTCACTCGTTTTTCCTAAGAGTGCTGAGAAGTTGCAGTCTTACAACTTTTTTGAATGAACCATACGCCTTTTCTTGGATAAATCAATTCTTTTGTGCTTTTTGTGTTTGAACATTTTGTGTTCATCTTTCACATTTTAGTCCGAGCTACACTCGGGCAAAGCAGAAAATACTATACTGCTAACAGCCATTATATTGATTCGGGCGTGCCACCTATTCTAAAATGAACTACGTCAATGATAACGCTATTCTTCTGTCGATTTTCTTCCTCATTTTCACCTTACTAATGAGTAGAAGACGAATCCACAAGTTACATGTTAATTTATAATTTAACTGATACGAACTTTTTCCCTGAATTATAATTTTTACTTCATTGGAATAATTTTAGAATGTAGTATTTAACTGCACTTAATTTCGTTTGAAGTTTCATTATAAAAATAAAATTAATAATGGAAACGAATAATCAATAGTTAAAAAAGCAAAAAAATAATGAATATTTAAACACTAAAATTCCCCAAAAAGTATTTAAATTACTCTTTTAAACTGTAAAAACTCTGCAAAATGTCCGAGAAATTTTGTAGGTAGAACTGTGAAATTAATTCAGTACAGGCGTGCTGGTGGATTATGGCAAATTTAACTGTGAAAGAATTAGTTTTGCAGGACATTTTAAATTTTTTTAACTACATCCATTACCCAAGAAAATGCTCAAACACCGTGGAAATACGGTGAAATCGTTTTTTTTTTTCAAAAGCAAAGTGTCGTATACGAAAAGTTTATTCCATAACATCGATTTAGTTTTGCTCAGGAAAGCATCCCTTCCTTTTTTATACCGAGGTTGAAAAAAATCAATAATATTGCGATTAACAATAAAAATATCCAACAAATGTTTAGGTATTCCCAGTTTCCTTCCACTATACGCGTCCATCTGTAAAAATTAGTCAGAATTTCATAAATTTCATGAACAGTAGAAAATTTCAAAATGATAAGATGGAATCGTAATGATTGCAGGTATTACATGCGATACGAAGGGGAGCGTCCGTATTGAGAGTATCTATGCCGAAAATCAAAGATGTGAACATTATCGACAAATATTCGAGAATCATATTTCCAGTGAGTTTTATGCTATTCAACGCCATCTACTGGGTGTTCTACTTTCTCTGAGTTTAATTCACAACACCCTTTCGCCATTTGTCGAGCGACGAAAGATAAAAAGGACCAATTGATACTCGAGAATCAACGCGGATTTCAATTGAAAGAATCGATTCCATTCGAATTCGAGTCACGTTTCAGTATCGATCTCGAATTAGAATCGAGTCGGTACAGCCGAGCTGCGATATGAATCGAAATCTTCGTTCTCGATCGAAGGAAGCAGGTATCGAAAGTACTGAATCGAAAGCTGCCAATATTTATCGTCAAGGAAATATTTTCGAGGTACATCGATTTAATCTTGAAGTATAACGATACTTTAGGGGATACGTTCCTAACCGGTAGTCCACCAAATCGAACGGGTAGTCTGCCATATGGAGCATGAAGAAATTTTTTAAATTTTAAAATCGATTTCAAGGAAACAGAAGTATTTAAATAATAATAACAGAACGACCTAATCGTAAATAAAATTCACGATCGATACGTCCGACATACAATGAACAAAATGAGATTCCATTAAATTTAATTAAAGTTAGAGCCGAAGGCAGACCGTCTTTCGAATACAGAAATTTGCAATCAAGTTAACAACAACCGTTGACAAGAAAAGAGAGAAACTTTAAAAATGGAGAATTTAAATTTTAGAAACATGTATCATAATTAGAGTAGTTTCCGATTAAAAATTCTAATTATCATTACCGTAGCTGACAAATACTATTGCTGTTACATTTCAATATGGTTCATCGCGCAAACTGTGTCGCAAAATTGTCGTTCATCATTGTCCTGAATCTGTATTTCCAACAATCCTGCAGATCACGAAGAAAAACATTTTACTTAAGTTTCGCATACAGAAAAAGATTGTAAATTGTACTTCATCGACCGATTTAGTAACTAAAACAATTTGATTTCTTGATTTACTGCAGAGCTGTATAACTGATTGCTCACGAGCAACGGCGGCTCGCACTTCTCCTCCCGAGTTACCCCCACTATGAGGTTCACGTTAAATCGCCCGAGACGTGGAGGGAGAACGCAGGATACACCATAGCATAGTGTTCTTTCTTTTTCTCTTTCTCTTTCTCTTCTTCTTTCCCTTTCTATTTCCCTTTCTCTTTCTCTTTCTCTCGAGCAAGAGAGCGAGAGTGTCAATCTGAACCCCATAGTGGGGGTAACTCAAGAGGAGAAGTGCGACCTGCTGTTGCTCGTGAGCAATCAGTTACGCAGCTCTGATTAACTGCAACATATCGTACGAATTGAACATTACAATACAGTGACGTTACATTTTAAGTAAAAAAAACTTTAAGCTGATTTGTTGATTTGCTACAACATATCGCACGAATCGAACATTACGCTCGTCGTTTCTCCAATGCGAACTGAAAAGACAAAATGAAATCGATAAATTTTCATACGCCAGACACAACGCAATGATATTTTCCGACATAGACAGAAAAGCAGATATCGTAGAGCTAACAAGGAAGCAAGCAAAAGCCAACAGAACAAAGCAGTATTTTCGGTATCGTTAGACCAAATTTAAGTGATCGTACGAATGTTAAAATTCACCGGCAAGAACGAAAGAGGAAGAGATACTGAGAATGCGAGGACGCGTGAGTGTAAAAGGGAAAGTTGTCTTTTTCTAGGGAGTATTTTTCTGAGAGATTGGAAAGCGATCCATAATGATTACGCGGCGTAACATTACTTATTTTAATATAAACCGTAATTGTAATTTTAAGATAATTAAATTTAGCGATTTAAACAATCCCCGGCGTTTTCATTTCGTTCTCAAGAATTTCGCCCGAAACAAAGTCGTGCCAGCTCCACCGTTTATGCCATTTTATTTGATCTTTCGGCACATACATCGCACAAATATATTACAAAAATGGCGGCTTATAAAGCTAATAAAAATAAAATAAATAGTCGAAGGGTTGAGTCGATCGTCGCTCGATTTCATTCGAGCTTCGCGACTTCGAACGAGGCCTTCCCTTCTCTCTTGCTCCGCGTATTTAAATAATAAAATAATACATACATATAAAAAATGAGTACACTTATTAAATTACTAAAAAATAATACACAAATTCTTCATTTTCGATCGTCCATATGATTTTGTGCCTTTCAATACTTATTTCTCTGTCTGCGTATCGTATTTTAATTCAGTCCAAAATAAGAATTTAAATACAAAATCGCTTAAAAAAATATCAATTCCACTCGTTCTCCTGCTTCCTTAGCAGTCGCTGGATTGGCTTTTCTTCTGATTCAAAAGCGTTTCGATGTTTCGGTGAATCCTGACGATTTGCAATTTCTTCCCTAACGGCGGCTCACCCTCTTCTATATAAAGATTTCCGCTGACTTCCGGCCAACCAACCATCACAGGAGCTTCCCTCCCCCGGTCTACGAAAAACAGAAAAACGTTACGGTGTTTTGCCTGTACATTTCTTCTATTATTAAACATTCTTCACATTGTTAACTTATATCGCGCTGCATCAAAACAAGTTGTCCATATTTGTTTAGGAGGAAAGAAAAATGGTTTTGTGTTTCGCTAGTTCTAAGATACTTAATTTCTACCATATTAAAAATAACGAAAGAAATGATCTGTATCCTTCTTGAAAAATTTCGCATCTTTCTGGAATTTTCTCAAATTCGAAAATTCATTAAAGTACCTCCGTTAGATTTTATAAACTCACCAATAAAGTGTAATAATGAATTTGGATACGAGCTTATAACTTTATGGCACGTCAACATCTCAGTAAGATACACCTTATGTCATTAAACGCGGAATAATTTGATGGAAGAACGCCTTTAAGTTCGAATACTTGAATTTTAGTATTGTAGGCACCAATATGAAAGAATAAATGATACAGCTTACTTCAATATGATATACAGAGTGTTCAGTTTATTTTGACCACCTAAATGCCTCCGTTAGTTACAAAAAAATGTCTCGACTATTAGTTGTTTAGTTTAGAGCAGTTATGGCCACGGGAGCTCCGGTCTTCCCCCACTCTAGGTCCATTCCTCTCGTGTCAGTTCCCTCCAGTTCACTCCTCGTTCCCCCTCAGTCCATCGTCGTCCAAGATCACAGCCTATATGAGGGGAAAGGACCTAGAGTGGGGGAAGGCCGGAGACCCCGTGGCCATCTCTGGTCTAACGCGTGGCACTTAAAACGCGAACAAGAGCACCACTGGTACTTCCTATTCGAGCAAGTTTCTTCCGCTATGAATCAATAAATTTGTGAGAGCAATATTTCGAAGACCAGTTAACAAAAGCTGTATGTAGTATAAGTAACTGAATTCCTCTTGAAACGTACTACCAGATGATCTGAAGAAAATACACGTCTTGAATTAAAAAAACAGAGAACTTGACCTCCGTGTCTCTTAAAATAATAATGTAAAAAAAAATTCGTCTTCGTCAATAAATCTGCCCCTTTGTACCATACAACTTTTATATAAACAATTTTTTTGTATCTCCAACATGTTAGAAAATAACGGTTTGTAACATTTAAGCGCGGACACCCTGTACATATCAAGAACAGTTTGTTATTGCTTACGATAAATGTATAAATTAATGTTATAATCTAGTAGCTTCATACTATATATTTATTTAGTTTTAAACGCTGCACAATGGTGAAGGTGGTTAAAATATACGAAACACCCTGAATATGATATTCAGCATAAATTTTTCTTTTCCTTTTTGTTTTTTAGTCGTACGAAACACTTTATAAATCACTCTGTCAACGTATCGGAAAAGTTCTTTGAAGTCAGACAGCGAATGTTCCTTAAAATTCAGTGAATGAACTTACCTAAGAGTTTCTCAAGGTACTGACACCTGGTTTCGGGATCACCCGGGTTCATGGGTGCGCCGGTAACCAGCTCGGCTAGTTCTGCCTTGACCATTAAATTTAACCGAGCCGAGATCTCTTCTAAACCCACTGCAAGAAAGATCAGGTAGAAAAAACCTTGCCTTGTTCGTAGTAGTATTGTTCAGCCGCTGCTATACACACACTCTTGTTGGTCAATTATTTGAACCGTTTATTTGGAAAATGGTGAAAGTACACTTTTCCGTATTTTTAATTATTTAAAAATTTACATCATAAAAAATATTGATAAATGCCGATACTATGACTTCATCTTCTTATTGTATTCATGAATAGCATAATTTCTCGGATAAATCCTTCAAGATAATTTTAATCGACAAAAATAATGCAATTTCTGATCGCAAATGAAAAATCACTTTCAAAATAGGCGATCCATTTAAGTTATATGGAATACGTAGAAGCATTCTCTGTGTATAAAGAAAATATTATAAACTCTATTTATTTTTTATATTTCTACATTTATTTTAGATATGTCTATAAATTTACCTATTTAGAATACCTATAAAAATTTCACTTCCAATATAAAATTTCGTGATATATTAAAGGTTTCAATGGTCCAAACAATTTATAGTTACAGACGTTCCGTTACATCGTACAGGCGCCCTATACGTTCATAGAAAACATTTAAAAACGAAATAAAGTGGAAATCACTTGCGTGATTTTTTAATAACTTACACTAACTATTGAACAGTACAAATATTATTTGCTTGTCACTGAATCTTTGAAGACACTTGTTGGAAGAAACACATAAAGAATCCAAACCATCGAACAACAACTGTACGTAAACTTATATACTGCGTTGCAATAATCAATAGTTAAATCGTTTGATCTAATTTTGATTCGTTAATGGAGATCTTTCTTGAACTTAGAAAACAACAAATAATTGTTCGCAATTCTTCGGAATATCTCACCCATTCCCAGTGAAGTATTCAGCCTTTCAGAAATCTCAAGACGAGGGGACCCATCGTTGTCATTTACTTTTAATTGACAATTTAGCGAGGGAACGTAGAACGATGGTATCGTCTACCGAGAATGGAATGCGAGTTGAACGGCTATGGAATGCGGTTCTGCTTTCTCAAGGCCCCATGGGATGAATCTAGCGATAGCCTCGCTCCGTACTAAAGTCAAGTTTTTCTCTTCTGGGAGGACAGCCTGGCACACGAAGTCAGAAGAATATTTGTAACGTTCGAAACGGATACCTTGCAAATCCGATCAGGATGAATTGTATTTAAGATAAAAATGAGAAATAACGATTTGAAGTATCATTTTAATTCAACATTTTCAATAGCGCTATTTGAAAATGTAGGAAATATAGATTTATTTGACAAAAATATAGCATTTTGAAGCAATGAACAATTTCATTGTTTTCTTATCTCAAGTATCAGAAAATGAATAATTATGAAACTAATTTCGATGAATATTATGAATTTGATTTATTTTAATACTGAACGAAGTTATAAGTTTTCTTACAAGCAATCAATCATGGTTCTTCTGAGTTTGGAAAATCATTAAAGTTTTCGTTGTATTTATTTAAAATGAATTCTTTTTTCATATAAAATAATAAAATTTATTTTGAATATCATTGTTTTGAAAATGTTCAAGCCTATAAAGTATTTTATAAATGAAGTGGCCATAAAATAAAATAATATATTATTTGAAACTGTCTCGAATAACAGTTTCAAAAGTCTCCAGATCTGTTCCTAATTTATAATTTCTTAAACGTTGATTGCAGTAATAAAAAATCCTTAGAGCATTAAGAATTTTTAAAGCAAGGTAAAATTTCATGAGTAATAATTTCAGAAATTTCATTCTTTGTTTAAATTCGTACTTTCATACTACATTTAACATATTTCGAAAATATAATTTTCACATAAAAAGAAATACATGTAATGAAGCCTAATAATATGAAATAAATTATTCGACATTAAAACTGTTATTCACAAAATATTTAATCGCAATTAAATCATTCTTTTTCATTAAAAAAATAATGTCAGAACATGTTTGAATGCAGTTGATAAAGTCAGATTTTTCTCCCCTCGAAGAAATATTATACCCGGTCGACGAAATCCGAAGTTCACAATAGACATCTCTCAAATTCGAAATTTCTTTACAATTCTGACAGAGTCTTCACTTCGAACGAATAATTAATAATGTCGACAACAAAAAATCGTTTGTATATTAACAACTTTTAAAGCAAGCTAGAACTATACCGGTGAAAATTTTAGAAATTCCGTTCTTAATTTGCATCGTAAATTGATATTTTTTATAATACGTGGACTGTTCGATAAGTAATAAGAATTCTAACTATAAAATTTTCATAATTTTATTTTAAATTTTTATAATTAGATCATGCTACACTTTCGCATTTATTATACCTGTAAATAAAGTTTTAGTATCCAATTTAACTTGTTTTTGACCTTTTACAGAAGTGGCTCCCACAAAAACTGCTATAAACATTTACGACGAGGGTTTAAATTCAGTTAACCTTACGGAATTTGTGAACAATAAATATCACTTATCATTGAACTTTTTGGTAAATAATCTATAAGAATTGTGTTAAAACAGATTTAAGAATCTCCCGCCCAATTTTCTGAGGACGGAAGTAAAAACCATATTTACTGATAGAATAAGTGTATAGGTGTAGAAGAATCGTATGATAAAAATGTAGTATTATTATTTAAACGTAGTAATTTATACATCAAACCTATTTGTGTTACACACCTAATTTTCTACTGTCCAAAGTTCTCAGGCAAGAGAAAAAAAATTCAATCTTGATACATCTTTCAGAAATAAAATATATCAACTATTTAACTTCTAAGAGTTCTCATCGATGCTAAAATATTTAAAATTATATAACCGTTCTCAATTAATATGCATTATACACAATTTCATACTGTTACAAATAACTTTCCATGCAGTTGATAAGACGTTCAATTTACAGAGAACGATATAAAGGAGCAGAAGAAATTGAAATGAACTTTTCGCGACTGAAACTCTTCTCGCCAGAACGGTCAATCGTAACTGAACAATTTTTGACGAAGATATTACTATCACGTTACGATCAAAGCAGATTCGATGGGCACACGTAATACGTGAATCGAATTCTCCGCGTGGAATGTTTCATTTCGTCACTCGCTATTGCGAATGCAATATCAGTGCTCCGATGCACAGTGATGAGAGTCACTTCGTACGAATACGAGTTCGGGAAATATCATTGATTTATTCTTATTGTTAGTGGTGGTTGAACAATATTAGTAGTGGGATCAGGCAATGAGACCCAGCACGAGAAGCGGGCTATCCTCGTAAGTCCCCCTTAGTAAGCGGAGCCAGCAATGAAACGGTACCGAATGCACAACCATTCGCTTATATTACCTATCCGTTAGTGAGAATGCCGGCAATACTTTCTCATTCCAATCGAGAATCAAGTTAAACACAGTTTCATTTGCCAACGATACCTTTACACAGTTTTTTCAGGCACGGAGAGTTTACCACTGACGCTTACGCGACGAATTTTTGTTCTAATTCTATTCATTCTATGTGTATACTCGCCCATTGGATGCTTTCTCCAGCATTCGATAGAAACTGTCGTTTAAAATAACTTTTAACTCGTTAATAATAAAAAAAGGATGTATATAATGAAAGTTATTCTTGTAGAACACATTTTTTTTTAAATGCTACTTTATGGAGGACCATACTGTGTTCTTCGTGCTTCTGTCAGAAATTAATTTGAATAAGTTGTAATGAATTTAATGAAAAATAAGATTTTTGCATTTTCCCTTGCCGTTTACGTTCATTACAAATGAAATCGTATGTTTATGTTCACTTTCCAAAAAAGAAAGACGCAAATAGATTATGTTGATAGAATGAGTTACGTGAACCGTAGTGTGATTATTGAATTAATGAGTGTCGAGCCGGTATTGAAACCAAAATAGCAGTACTTCATTCATTCATCGACTCGAGCAACGAATCAAATGTTTCCCACAAATGTTCACTAGCGATGGGATCAAGCATCTACTAAGCTCCGTTGTGCAGACACATGTTTACAGCAAACGATTTTATCAATCAGTATAAAATATATGAACTAAAAATTCCTCTACACCCGCCGTAACGCAACAGAGAACACTTCCGCAACGTATTAATAATACATGTTTTTCTTTTAATAAAATCGGTAAAAGAAATTAAAAACTGACCAAATGAATACTTTATTTCATGATGCTTTTGTTGAACACTTTTTCAGGATACTGTTATTGGAAGCAAGATTAACGATACCTGTAACAAATTACATTTCAAATACACCTTCAAAATTTCTAATCAGTAAGTTGTACTTGAATGAAGAAAGAAAAGTAATTACGTAAATATTTTATCAATTTCTTGAGTCACTGTGTAATACTGTTCAAAAATTTGCGACTATCCTCGGATGTGTTTATCATTTAATTAAATTCCATCTAAATGGAACCGAAGTTTTGTAAAAATCGACAAAATTTTGGATCAAGAAAGATGTACAGAAATGCTAGAGAGGAAGATGTGGGACACCGTCCAATCGATTGTTATCTTTCTATAGTACAACGTATAGAAACACTGCTAAAGAAGAAAGAAGACGAAGACGTATCACCACCAAAATTGTCAAATATAAAAACTAAAGACCACATTTTATAATAAATAAAATTTATCTTAAACAAACCTTTAATACACTATATCCTCATGTTTTATACATCCATGCATACGTATCTATAAAAATTAGATACGAAATAGAATCAGAACAGTCTTATTGCTGGAAAAGTGTCTGTCCTGCATTCTACGGGGCGTACCCAAACTTTCGAATGGTATTGTAAATTCTGAAGCATCGCCGCGGCTAATGTCTTTAGGACTATACTAAATCTTAAGAGAAATGTCAAGATAAAAATTCGGTGAAGATAGTGAGAAAAGGTAAAAGATCAAACGGATCGATTCCATCACTGAATAATACGATTCCCCGGGAAGCGTGGGTGGCAAAGAGATGGGGAACAGAAGGGAAGGGGCATAAAAAGGAGTGGAGGGGAAAGGAGGAGGTTCCGGCGCAGATGAGTTCTGCGTAACGCTCGTTATGCAAATGCGGATAGTAACATCGTACAAACGTATATCGTAGATTGTAACATCGTTCTTGCTTCTCTTTTATGCCATGCATATTCCTTAAAACACGCTTGCCGATACAGTAATCGGCCGATGATATTTCATTCACGAACATTACGGCAACAGTTTGCAGACAGTGACCCCGTTTTACTGTATCACACTATACAAACGTTAGATAGTTGAAAGTACTTCATATTTCTAAACACTAAAAATTGTAGCAATTTCTTTCCCTGTGAAACAATTGTTTATTCTCTGTCTGCACGTTGCAAATATTTCAGCCTGCAAGCAAGCGAAAATCTCTGGTTTAATTCGAGAAATACTCGTTAAATATTTTCTTGTTTGACTAGTTTGTTAAATCCTCTAGTAAAACGACCGATTCGTTAATAAAAGTGTGAATAATCAAATGATAATGCACGACCAAAAATGTTACAAAATTGTAGTTTTGCACGAAATTTCTTAAAATTTTCGACACAGTGATATGTTTTCAAACGGTCGGAAAAGCTGTGGGTGCTTGAAGATATCGAGGAATATAGTACGAAAGTAAAGTGAAACAATTTGGTAGACTTCATTAATAAAAATCGGAATACTCAAGAGCGAGTGCATGATTAGACGTCGCACATGGAATTTACTTCTTGTCAGTTCTACAATCAATATAACAGGAGAAATAACTTTCAATTTGAATTGTTCGACAAAAAAATGAGAAAAATAAAAATATATAAGAATATATAAAGAACATTGTTAAAATAGTGTCACAACGCTAAGAAAAACACAATATGCCGCCCAGAATGAAGATGCTGAAGTGCCCTTCAACCCATTCGAAGGACACTGATAATGGTTAACAATGCTGGTGGTAATCTATACGAAGGAATCAGTTCTGATGAGATTCGAGAAAGACTGTCTCTTTCTTTTCCGCGTTAAGCGCGGACTGAATCAACTAGACACGAATGAAGGGAAGTACATCCCTTTTTCCAAATGATTTGATCAGAAATGACGTGAGTTGGTCATAAAGAGAACGCGGAACGGAGCATGATGAAAGAAACGAGAAGCATCGAACACCGGGACGTCATATCCGGGCGTGATAGATCGAGCCAAGGTGAGCAGAGGTCGTGAGCGGCCCTCTAATGAAGAAAATCTGCCTTGCATTTTAAAGGACTTCTTATCCCCTCCGTTGGGGCACGTAGCGATCCTTCGGGATCGAATGTATCAAAGTCCCAGAACGCGAAATTCCGATGATCGCTGTCCAATTTCTTCTCTTCCGTTCTATTTTCGAGTTACGAAAGTTCAAATTTTTTGTCAAATACTTTGCCCAAGTGTCATTTCTCCTACCATCGAAGTTCACCTGTCTTTGCTGACCCCCACTAAAATTATACTTCATTTGAAATTACAATAAAGTTTGCTGAAAATGTTTCTACAGAATTATATCTCTTCTTTCTTCCGAAAGAAGTACTTCGGTACAGCAGAACATCGATTATTCGAAGCAATAAGGGGATGAAACATTTCTATTACAATAAACGAATGTTCATAGTAATTTATTATATGAAAACAATGTATCCTTAATGAAAATTAACAATCCTCGCTGTACATGATTAGAGTGTTTATGTTGTTTCTGCTACACTATGTAATTACTATTTCTTTTCTAATACTCCATGGAATAAAAACGTTTCAAAACATATGGAAAATTGAGGAATTTTTTGTATCGGCTAAATCTGGGATAGCACAAATGCTTTTATAGAATCTATTCGAGTCTTTTCGATAATAAACATTATTGCAATCGACATTTCGGTTAGTCGACGCTCCGGTATACTTAGAAAACGTTTTAGGAGATTTCGTCTGGATATCTACAACAAAAGAGTATACTTCTTACCAGGCTCGAAGTTCTTCTTCATTCGACGCCACTGTCTCGCGTAGACCAAAGCCGAGCATCCTGCGACGAGAAAAAAGAGGATACAAGCGCAGACTGCGAGGATCAACGCTCCCGTTTGCCAATCCCACAGGATTCTCTCCTCCGGAGTTGTCGACATTCTTGGATGAGGAGCGCTTGTACCCTGAAATTCCATGAAAACCAAATTGAATGACAAATACAAATAGCGTTCAAACAAATCCATAAAAGTTCAGATCGTTTGATCGCTGTTGATTCATGAGACACCGAAGAGATTCTCTTCCATACCTGTTCCTTTCGTTTCTCGGGGAGCCTCCACAGCATCTTCGAGGTGACAGCCTCGAGACTTCTTTGGCCAGTTTCCGGTCGTTTTCTCGTCGAGAGGAAAGACCAATCGAGCTCGAGAGCCGAGAGCGGCCCGCAAATGGCATCCTTGTGAATCGCGCAGGGACTCAAAGTGAACTCAGGAGCACACACGGTGCAAGGCCAACAAGTGGCACGCTCGACCGACCAAAATTCGAAACCCGGTTTGCAAAGTGGATATCGGGGAGCGGATGTTGAACTGGCAGCCTTGCGAAGACCGACCAATAACAGCAGCACGGCCAACAGATATCCCCGATTGGGCTCCCGAGGCATCACCTGAAACAATTCCTTCGCTCATTGATCTTTAACCTGCTAATTGGATCATTTGTTGCCTGGTAACACCTACTGTTTATAGCTAACGATGAATAAAATCGACTTAACTGTCCTTGTTCAACGTAGAGGTATATTTAAGTGACATTAAATTGTCTCCTTCGAGTAACACGTTAAAATGTTCGTCAACAAATACTCCATCAGCAATTAATACTCATATTACTTATGATGGCACGGTTCTCTCAGGACGAGTTATCTTGTCATCACTAGTTAACAGGTTAAACTATTTTTCTCTATCCAGAAACGAAGGTGAAATCTCCAAGTACTTACACTATCGTTTCGAATTACACGAATGACAACAAATTCTTAATTCTCGAATCTTATTATTGTACTCTAAATTAGCAGCATTATTTTTCAACGAACACAAGCTTCTAATATTTCTCTACCATAACAGTTCGATTTTGTATAACTATAATTTATTTGCAGTTCCGCCTCAAGATTATTAACACGTTCGCTACCACGGTTCAGTTGGAAAACCATCCACCACATGGCACGCGACATTTTTAATAGTCTCATTCAATACAATGTATTTTTGTGATTATGTACACGTGAAACGTATTAAAGGATTCAACTGACAATTAATTCTGTCACACACATGGCACGTGGTGGTGAATGTGTGAATTACAGCACATATAGAATGTCTCAGGTTTTTCCAACTAAACTGAGCCAATGTATTCTACGAGTAGAAATAAGAAAAGGTGCTACATAAATAGATAACCATGAACATTTTATTAAAAAGTTATAACAAAAATATAAAATGCAGAACGAAAGATAGTTCGACCACATTTATCCGATGTGTATGTATATTGAGCTATGTTTGTTACAAATATCGTTGAAAGACTAAACAAGGGAGTAATAATACGTGAAATAAACATAAAAAAATTGTATCATAAAACTTTATTCGTGTTCTCTTTAACAATACAATATAGGAGATGTGCTGCCAAAAATTTCAAAGAAAAACAAATTTTAGTGTGGGATGTATAATATAATACACAGAAATATATTCATCCATCAACGGAACATATGTATAAGAGGAACCAAAATTAAGTACAAAATATAAATTAGTATTTCATTAGATAACTCCGAGATTTAACAATTGAATTAAGCTTTGAATCGATTTGGTATTCAATTAATTAGATTTCTGGTAAAATCGGGACAGTAATTTTGTTCTCAAACAACTGAGTACAAGTTTTTCTAATTCGTTTTCATACTATTTGTTTCACTTATCTGATTACGAAAAGTACTGTCTTTGTAGAAACCTGTTTCTATTCAGAAGATTCGCGCATAACTCTTATATGAAACTTCTGAAAGAACCATTGAAGACAGATCTTCGCCGGATATGCACAAGGAAATTGCAGTGGTAGCTACAGTTTTTTCAAATTTTATAACTCAAAATCTACAGCGTGTCCCATCAGAATTTTTCCAGAATAATTGAAGAGTGGTTCGAAGAATTTATAAAAAAATTGCAACGCAGAACAGTCTAGACTTTTACATTTTTTTATAATTATAAGAAAAAAACTGTTTACATGAAGTTAAGAATATATTTTTTAACAAAAGCAGAAAACTGACAAACCCGTGTTCATTACATATTGATGCGTATAATACTTTTCGACATTGATTTAAAAAAAAGAAATTCCTCTCGAAGTTTTCGATATCAATAACTGAAAGGGTTTGAACTATTTCAGGGAACGGAGCAGCTAAATTTTCTTCCACTCTCTAAAGATTACGTGCTTGAGAAATTTAATTAAAATCAGTGATGGCGTATGTCTGCATCGTGATTACTTAGCATGGAATCCCCCATAATGAGAATAACATCATTCATGTGTTACCGTACGCACATTTATTTCTATGCTGTAACGTTTTTTAACTTATAACGATCCTTTTCGTCAAGTAAATCGTTCATGGGAACACAGAAATTTTTCTTCCAGCCCGTACTTTGAAATAATCGAGCGTGTAAAAGTAGCCGTTCAACCGGCAAAACCGGCCAGACCGTTTCTACTTCCGGCTCGTTCGCGATGTAATTACATCCGTAGTTGTATCGCGAGCGCATACCTTTATGAGTGTGCGTACGCACGCGCATTAGAGGAACAGTTTCGACGTGAATCAATTGACCGCGATCCGGACCTGATTCCACTACGATTTTTCACGAAAATCATTTTAATTATCGATCGTCACTCACAACAAAAACGTTCAAAGATAAACGTCCGTTTTTCAAGGAGCCACGACTTTTTTCTTCTTTGTACATGTGACCCAGCATCGCAAATGACTGCTATTATGGTCATTTTTAACTGGTGGATTTATCAGTACAGTTTTCAAGTGAGTTCCGCGAACCACCCCGTGTGTCAACAACAACACTGAAGACGGTCACCCATCTTAGCCGTAACCGTGCTTAGGTAGCTTAACTTCAGCGATCCTAATACGTGACAACACCGTTGACATTATGACTTTCGACGATGGTAATTTTGCTAAATTCTGTACTTTGATGCCCTGCGAATATCGACCATTTGAATGTATAACCTCTAAATTTGGTTGAAGTTTACAATGATTTGGCAGAAATATAGGCTGTTCAGCAGAAATTGAATGATAGCCGTCGTAATATAGATGATATAACGGCGATCGATGGATCGATGATCGAAAGAAGAAACGATTCGATTGGTAATCGAAAATCATGTCGTGCAAATAGAAAGCTTGTCGTTCTATCTATGGTGGAGATTTCTCCCGGGCTGTTTAAAATTTGTTGCGCGCGCCACCGCCTCTCGAACTTCTCGATTGCGTAGGAAACACACGCAATGTGCAATGGATTTATTGAATTACTAGTCGAATTTGAAATTCTGCAAACGTTACCGTAAAGTAATTCTTAGACGAATGTGGCGAGGATCTTAAATCATAATAAAACTTCGAAATTATCTAGTCTGAAAGAACAGTTTAAAACCTTAGAATGAAACTGTGTCTAATATCGGCTGAAAATGAAAATTCAAGACTAATTATGTTAAATTGTCGATTGAATATTAAATCATAAGACTCGGTTCCAACTAAAATTCTAAATCATCGAAATCTGTACAATTTAACTTCTAAGAACTGTTACGAAACTTCTACTACGAGAAGATGTAATAATTGTGCATTCTTTAAATAATTATAATTATTTAATAATATATATACAGTTAATTATCATTCAAATTACCGGTCATATACACTTGCTTGACATTATTATTATAAATATACAGTTCTATTATTAGTATCAGAACATATCTATGTAGGGCATTCTATATTTTTTACATTATTAATTTTTATTTTATAATATAATTGACAAGAGAACGGCATTTGAAGTAGCTCTAAACTTTGTTGCTCTTGTTTTCTATGTTTCTGTTTCATACAACATATTAATTAATCTCATTTCGTTATAATTAATTTTTTTAAAACAATACTCGAATGCATAGCTAAATAAATGAAATAATTCAATGTTTAAAAATTTAGATATATAAATTTCAATATCTATATTAAATACTGAATTTATTAAAAAATAAAAGAAAGTACGTTAACGAGCATTAGAATAATTAGGAACTATTTACTGCTGTATCGATTTCTATATTAATTCCTAATACGCTAGTACCACTATGACTTCCATTAACGCGTTATCGTACTACCATTCATAAGTCTCATTGACATTCCGTGCATTCACCGTATCACCGAATACTTAAAAGTCAACCAGACCATTTCGATACATTTTAGAGCGTGTCTAAAATCAGTTTCGAACGAATGTTTTGCCATTTATTTTTCCACTTTTCACTTGTTACCATGCGTTGATTTTTAAAAAAAGAATCTCTACTTTTAAATTAGTACTATTAACGTACAAGAATTTATTAAAAAAAACTGTCATACCGTATTTAATACTCATAGAAAAATATATACGTATCTACAACTGCTCTTCTACTTTCTTCCACCACTATTTTATTTACATTGTTCGGTCGTTGTTTTCAATGATCGATCAACAACATTACAATCGATCAATAAGATTCATCGACAATACACGCTGCGAAATAAGGAGCATTTAAAACGAAGCAACATTGATGAATATTCTTTGAGAAGAGAAATAATCAGGCGGAATGTTTATTAAAAATATGTATATATGCATAAATATACGTACGCTGCCTTCGATAAATTCAGATCTGTCATGACGCAATCCAATTGATATATCCAAAATGGATCAATGGGATAGGAACCAAAAGAATATTCGAAACTCGCAAAAAATTGTTGAGTTTTCCATTCGAAAGAAAATTGCGGATGCTTAGTCGAAACGAAGTTTCACGGGCTACTTTGCTCTCGCGGTCAAAGTGCAGAGAATTTTCTTTTCGGCATATCGAGGCGAAAATGGAAAGGGCGGTATTTTCGAAAAATCTTCGCACGATACAGAACAGACCTATACCGGCCGCCGACCACAACACGACTGGCTAGACTGGTTATTCTAATTTCCGCCCACGATCCTCTCTTGAAAAGAGAAGAAGAGCGTGAAAAAGAGAGGGATATAGAAGCAAAGGAGACGTAGACAGACACTACGAGATGAAAGGAGATGAAAGAGGACAGAGGGAGCCAAGCGGTGGAATAAAAAAAAAGTATAGTGATGGCTTTGAACGTCGCTAACTATCGAAGAAAATAATTTCAATGAGAAATAACTAGCATTTCAAAATCTTCATCGCACAACTGTATCTGCTCGAAATACAATACTTTTAAATAATTCTAAGATTTGATTAAAAGCGGAAAAGAAAATTAAATATTGTTACTATTTAGCAAAATTTAGCGTATTTAAGCGTAGGTTGTGATGAGCAAAATTCGAAAAAATCTTATATGTGTTAGACATGGAAATTATACAACTTAATATATTATCAAATTAATTAATCTTATTTCGTTGTTGACTTAAAATGTAATTTACAGTTTTAGTTTTTATAGTTTCAAACTTACCTTTTAGTAAAACTTTAGTATTAATATTAGTGTTTGAATTACAACTGCGCAATTATAATAAAAAGTTATTAAATGTTAAAGTAGTTTGAGAATAAAATATTACACACAACAAATTTGAAAGGCTTTGCTTTCATTGTACGAAAAAGACCCCCGCCCCTACACTCGCGACATCTTGAATTACAGAACAATTCATTCGTGGAGAGAACAGTGACGGTCTAGGTATGAAAACGGCAAATAGGATAAATACCGGTAGGACAATTTTTTTAAATCTCTTCAGAATGAAAAATAATTACTGACTTTATGATATTGTTTTAGTTTTCATTGTTCATTACAGAAAATTTAAAAATTGAATTGTTGTTAATTGTTAAATATCGTTCAGTTTGTTAATTATTTTGCAATGTACCTTCGTTAAACTTTAAATTATTTATATGTACATATATATATATATATATATATGTATCAGTATTCACTATCTTGTATTGTTGTTAAGATTGTTTGATGATACCAAACTAAAGTCGAAAAAGTTCTAACCTTACAATTCAGTCCCAACTACTTAAAGATAAAATAAACCGTTTTATGAGATAAGATGAAAACTATTTAGATTATTTGCACGTGAATTAAATTTTACTATCAAATTTCATTCACGAAATGTATATGAAAATTTCAACATTAAAAGTAAAAATTTCATAACTAATGACAAAAGATAAAATAGAAAGTATTACTATACAGATTACTTAAACTCAGTGACTACACTTGAATGTTGAAAAATTGTTTTATATTAAACCTTGACCATAAAATATAAACTGAAAATACACATTGTTGAATCTTCAGCTTTAAAGAATTTCATATTTATTAACTTATTTTCACAAAAAACAAAGTTAATCAATATTGTAATTATACTTACTCTTTTTTTATCAGTATGACTACAAATGTGATTAAATAAACACTTAAATTATTTTTAGATTCCTCTAAAGAGGCATCGACTAAGCGAGCTCTTATAACGGTTGGATTGATCTTTGCTACTTCATTGTCAGCATTGCTCTACGTGTACACGAGTTTTCCAAAACTTGCAGAGTAAGGGGCAACAACAAAGATATTCATGTAGAGAAGCATTTAAGTTCGTTATTTATTTCAGAGATGAACGGCAACATATGAAATTACCCTTACACATTGAAGATGCTAAAAACTTAGGCAAACTTCTAAGCCAATATAAGGACCTCTATTACTTTGAAGTTTTAGCTGGGTTATTTATCACATATATTTTGTATCCTTTGATATCTAACATCTTGAATCTTAAATATTATACATTTAATTATATGAAAATTCTAGATACTTAAATGTTATCCAAATACTTTTTTTTATTAATAATCATTGAATACTACATACATATTTATGTAAATATTATACAAGAGTTCCTTAACATAAATGTAGCTTACAAACTTTTGCCATTCCAGGTTCTATTTTCCTCTCAATCCTTTCTGGATTTCTCTTTCCATTTCCCTTAGCTTTATTCCTAGTTTGCAGCTGCAGTGCAGTGGGAGCATCACTTTGCTATCTTCTTTCGTCACTGCTGGGACGTAGATTACTTTTCAAGTATTTTCCAGACAAAGCAAGAGAATGGACAATAACAGTGAAAAAACACAAAGACCACCTTTTTAATTATATGCTATTTCTTCGGATGACTCCGCTGTTACCGAATTGGTTCATCAATTTAGCCAGTCCTGTAATTGGAGTGCCCATTGCACCATTTATCATAGGTACATTTTTTGGAGTGGCTCCACCATCTTTTGTTGCCATACAAGCAGGTCAAACACTACAAAATTTAACTTCTTCCGCCGATGCATGGTCTTGGAACAGCATTCTTATATTATGTGTGTTTGCACTCCTATCATTAGTACCTGTTTTATTTAAACAAAAATTACAACAAAAGTTTGATTAAATTATAGGGAAGAAATGAAATGAAGAATTATTTATTCAAAAATATGCGCTTATTTATTTGAAATGTTTAAGGTGCTTAATAGTATAATGGAAAGATTAAAGATAAACATAAATAATTAATTTTTATTAATTCAGTATTGATTAAATATTTAACAATTCGGTTTTCTGTGAAATTAGCTATACTTTCTAAAGTATTTCTTTATCCAAAAGTCAATGTTTTTTGAAAACATTTGGGTTTAAATCATTTTTTATTAATAAAAATAAAAAGTATATTTAGTTTAAATTGTACAGCAACCCTTAATTAGTCCCATGGATAAAAATTTAACCACTTGTATTGGGTCACTTCGACCCATTCATAAAAAAACTGTCATCTACAATTTATGCAAATAGTTCATAGAGTAGATTATATAATATAATTCTTTGTGATGATATGAGATAAATATCGCAAATGAATAATAATAGCAGTAGCTTGACCTTTATATTTTGTTTTTACACAATAATTTTTCTTATCTTTAGTAGTTTTGCTACGAAAATAATAAAATAACAATATAAGATACTTAATTATAAACTATCTGTCTTACAGATTATGCACATTTATTGCAAATGATTTTTACAATCATAATATATAATACAGGTTAACTAAAAATGGCTGTAGTCATATTGACCTAATGTGACTAGTTAAGGGTTAAAAATTAAAAATAATATTGAATATTCTGATGATATAAGAACCTTAAATATTATTACATCTCTTTTAAATTATTTGGACTATGTTCATTGTTCATGAAAGTTTCTTAATCTTTAATCTTTAATCTTGTTCACAACAGTTCTTTACTGACAAACTCTGAATTTGTTTCTTACAAAAATCAGCACAAACTCAATTCAAGTTGCCATTACATAACTTTTAATGTACATTAAACCTTTACTTACAATTTTTTGCACAGAATCTATATTTATACTTATTTAAAAAACGATTTCAATTAAAGGCATAGAAAAACAACTATATTCAAATAAGAAAACTGTTTATTAGATACATAATTATATATAATTTGAAAAATTTAAAAATCGAATTCAGCAAAAAGACGTCAAGTAGTTAATTGAAACGCTAGTCGAATTTAAAGCTGGTAGACTTACTGGTCGCCAATACCACCAATTGTACCATACTGAAAAAATGTAATTTTAACAATAAATTCATGAAATAATAGTAAATAATGCAATATAGTAGTATAGACTAATTAAAAAACAAAATCTTTAGCAAATGTGAATCGACATTTGTGTGTGCATGATAAAAATATGCACAATATGAATTAAATCATTAGTTATAAATTAATTTACTTATTTAACTAATTAAAAATTAAAATACTTACAAGTTTTTCCAGCAGATAATAATATTGTAAAAGATTCACAAGATCCAATGCACTCTGGGCTAGCAATCATTTTTATCAATCTTGTACCAACTGTACATCTTATTATTACATTACTACACTCAGGATTTGGCTAAAATTTTAGAAATCCAAATTATTAATTCTTAGAAAATTTATTTTATAAGTAATACTTTATTTCAAATGTTATGAAATAAAATAACAAAAATAAATATCACAGTAATATTAATTTCTATATTCTATCTAACTAATTAATAATATTTAACTAAATAAAGAAAGCTAGAAATTGCTTAGAAAATATTGTAGACTGTTAAGTACTACAATGTAATTTGGATCCTTTGTATAAAAATAGCGCTCATTAACATATTTAAGAAATAATATTTTATGAATAAGAAATATTTAAACTATTGAAATATAATCCTTTACCAAAGAATAAGGTAAAGATTTTGGTTCATCTAACAAAATGTATTTCTCTGTGCTTTGCTCCCACCAATTTGGTGTATCTATAGGTTTTGGAAATAATTGTCTCAGAATTCTTCCTGCTGTCATCCGAGTAATTCTCCATGTAATATGATTATTCAAATTTTCTGAAGGATGGAAGTTCATCTCACTTTCCATGATGTCTCGAATGTTTCTGAAAATATATGTTTCTTACATAGAAAACAACATTTTTAGTCAAAGTACTTTTATCATTTAAATTCATCTGTAGTACCTGTAAGTTAAATTATTAGAAAAAACCTTCATAGCATCTTTTTCAAATACCTCTAAATTTTCCCAAAATAATTTTCGTATGTTTTCCATACGAACTTCTGAAAGATTTTCCATTTTAGTATAAGGAATTCCAGGATTAAAAGATCTGGATATATGATGACCAGTTAAATCAGGTATAAAACGTATGACACTGCAGGGCCAGCAGTCCATATCATTCACATAGAAGTACGGATTTTCTAATATGCACCATTCATCATAAAATTCTATAAAACATGAATACAAAAATGAAAGAAGGGTAAAGCAAATTTTCAATAAATCTAATATATAATATTAATTTGTAATGATACAATGATTATAAGTACAGTACATGTTGTTTGAGATGATTTTTCTAGTTTAATATTAAACTTTTATAGTTCAACATTCCATTGTGTTAAGTAATCTACATAAAAATAATTAAATGCTAATTTCATGTATTAAAATATATTTTTATTACACATTTGAAATCTTGACATAACTGTTACATAATACTTTCAAATTTGCAAAAAGATGCGTCTTAAATGTTATAAAAAATAGAATATGTGTAAAATATTTGAAGAGAATATTATGATACTTATATGAATTGAATGATACAGTTTGAATAGTAATGAAAGCTTAAAGATTAATAAAGATGCAAGACCTAAAATGAAAAGTTTGTATTTAACATAATTGTTAATAACATGATCTTAAAACTGCAATCTGACTGTACCAGATAAAGATGGATAATGTTGAATTATTGGCACAGCTATTTTTCTAAGTAATTTTAAGCCTGGATAAATGGAATTCTGCAGATTCCTCATTATCACGGCTGCTAAATATTTCCGATCGAAGGATGCAAAACATGTGACTACAACTAAGAAAACTACAATTATAATTTTTATGCAACAAGATACGCCACGTTTTTCCCGTTTCTCTTCAAGAATTCGAAAAGAATTTTGTAAAGTCTTGTCAATTTCATTTTCAGAAATATCGTTTTCGCGCGCGAATTGGCGAATCTTATCTAGTTTATTTTTGTACACTTGTAAGTTAACCATTTTTGGAAAATGTAAAAGTAAAATTTCTAGAGTGTAATTTTGTTTATAGAGTATTAGATTATGCATATGCGTTCTAAATGCAATATGGAATACAGATTTACAGATTGCATGAATAGTTCTGTAACTTTCACATGATTATTCACAGAACATAGAATGACAGGTTCGCGTGTTGACAAACAAGCTGACTGTCACAGCGTTGTACATGTTTCGAATGTTTATGTTCAATTTAAAGGTGGCGACATCTATTCAGTACTCAGAAGTTTTTATTTTTGGAAGTCAAATTGAATGTATCTCTATGCAATACTGAGTTGCCTTTGAAGCAACAGGTATCTTTTTAATTAATATAAATTTTATTTAATCAATAATGCACTATCGGAAGAATCTATTATCAAAAGTACGAAATATAATAAAGTATTGAGTGTAGGGGTGTGCAGGTACCCGTGATTATGTGATAATCTGAGTCACTAAATAAATATGAACACTGATGCGCTAATATTTAACAGCTAAATACACGAGACCTTAACGCCATCTTGTACTTTTGAACTGAAATATCAAATGCTGCGCTATAACTCGTTCATTATGTACTTAAGAGTACATAATTTATTTTACTTTTGACATTCATGTGTTTGGTAATCTAAAATTTCATATTTATGTGTTGTAATTTTATATTTATAAAACACATATCAATACTTTATACACTTGTACTTTAAATATTGAAATAAAACTGATAATAATAATAATAATTATATGTATATTCATTTTCAAGTACTGAAATTTTACTAAAAAATCCAACATTTTATCAGTCACACAGAATTAAAGAATGTGTCAGTTCAATAACCTTTTATTAAGTGTATATATATAAATATTACGTTCTAATATATCTAATTATTGTAATTTTATAGATTCCACTATATTTTACATAACAATTTTATTTCTTTTCGGGAGTAGATTCAGGAGTTTCGGGGTATAATTTGTAATAAAGTTGTTCGTATTCCTTTTTCATCTCTTCTCTCTTTGCAAAATATTTTGGATACATAGCTTTCTCCATTGGAGCCCAAAAGTCAACTACATAATCTGGGATATCAGCCTCACGTTGATAGGCTGTTCCACCTAAGGAGGTAGGAAACTTTATTGGCTGTGGGTGCTGATTTTGAAATAATTCTTCTTCACCATCCAATAGAAGTTTTTTTGCAACACGAGCATCCACAACATTTCGGTTTTCATCAAAACGTGCTCTTAACAAGACTGCGTTATACCTTCATCAAAAAATCATTTACATTTAAATTATAATAATATAAGATATTCAATGTATTTTAATAAACATATAACATCAAGTGGCAATTAACAATACAGAGTGCATGATTATAAAATACAGCTGAGTGTTTGATTTAAAACTTATTAGATCTAAAGAAATAAGTATCTTTTGTTCTGTTTATTTTCTATTAACCCTCTATAGCCTACATTTTTTTTGTGACTATAAAAAAATTTATATAATGTGAAACCAGCAAATATCAACCACTAAATATAAATTAACAATAAATTTACGAATTTTTTTCTTTTATATCTCAGGTTCGAGTTGATAATCGCTACAAAGAATCTTTTTAGTTACCAAGGAGACATTGTAAAACAAGATGTATATGCCACATTACGGCAAAAAATTGAGTTAGACCAACAAGATATCGATATATTGGTATGTGACTTCAAAGTCACACCGGGCTATAGAGGGTTAACAACTAACATTGAATATTGATAAGAGTTTCATAGCATTGAGATTGACCGATTCTACATCCTTTTCATGATTTCATAAAAAGATTGTACATAAATGATAAATAATCTTGAATTCTCTTATTACACTCATATAAACTGTCATATAAGCTAACAAATGAACAATAAAAGTAAACTATGCAATAAACACACAAAGCAAAATAAACTGTACATAAGAAGAGTTTTATCAGATTACCATAATGATAGGTTACTGAAATTAAAAATGTCTCTTGTTTGACAAAGTTTGCTTAATATAATTTTAACATAAGAGGATAATCCTCATGTACAGGATATCATTGTACTATATGTACAAATTTTATGAACTGATAGGACTTATTGAAAGGAACCATAATATTAGTAAACACATGTTAGGAGTATGAGAGACTATACATTCCTTTTGATTTTTGACAATGAATAATTCATTGTGGACGCATACCAGGATCTGTCAAGTCATCAGACTTGAATCTTTTGAACTTTTTTCTACAGGGTTACTTAAAATGTTTAGTATACTCAAGTCCTGTTGACAATGATCAACAACTCTTACAGAGTATCAAAGATGCTTGTCAAAAAAATAAAACAAACGCCACACAATTCTGAATTGGTATGAAACTGACTAAGAATATATGATATTACATTCAGATTAATGACCATCATTTTCAGCACTTGTTATGAAACATGCATTGCACCAAGTATGATATGCTGAGTAATATAAACATTAGCTCATAATCTACAAAATTGAGTATCTCTAAAACAGTTGATTTCCGGACATATGTTTACTAAGACTGTTTGCTCCTTACAATAAATTCTACCAGACTGCATTGATGGTACCTACAATTTATCAACACCCTGCACACTGAAGTATTTGAAAGTGTTTTTCGTTATACCTGAACTCAGCTCTGTTAACAGCAAAATCCTCTACAGAACGCAAAGCACGTTTGTAAAGGCTGCACACTTTTCTACTATGGGTAACTAATCCCGTTGGTAACTGAGCCATTTTCTTTCGAAGGAAGATTGAAAAATTCAACTTTCTTGAAAAATCGTTTTCGTTTTAAGACCAATTATCTAACGATGGTAGCCATAGACTACACAAGCCGAGTGTGTACTATATAGATAGGAGTACTGCTACATAGGAATTACAAGTTTACGCGGATATTGTCGTACAACAGATATATGAAGAGAACTGTATCAGAATTAAGGATTATGTTGCTGTCTATAGTGAGCCGAATGAATGGAATAAAATGAACGTAAAGTCTAGTTTAAACAAAAAAAAATTGAAAAGATAAAGGACTTCCGGTTAAGCAACGCGACGGAAGTGCAGTTAGCTACGGAGAATGGCGATTGTCGTTTCATTCACGGACTCTATACTGTTCGGCGTACTTAACGATCGATTCTAAGGACGCGACGCGAACCTTAATCTGCTCGACGATTGAGGGAACTTTCAATAACACCGTTGTGTGATGAATTTAAGCCTCGATGACCACTTTGAACAATCCGATTCACTTTGAAATTCATATGAAACAAACGATCCAACCTTCAATTTCATTGATAATTTAAGAGGCAAAATATTCAAACTTGCTGAAAAGCAAATTCAGTCGCACTCCCAAAATCTGATGTTTCTTTTAAGATATTCGTTCGCGTAATGTAGGAATGTCAAAAAACCGTTCGAATAATTCGTTTCGTTTACGGATGAAAAACGAATCACTGATATTGGTTTTTTATCGCGAATTAAAGTTTAAATTTTATTAGAACGAATGAAAATTTTAGTTAATTCGTGAAAGTCAAAGACCGTAGAATCGAGTTTTCAACATCGGCGACCACAGTCTGTTTCCTTCGAACGATTTTCAACGGACGAAATGATGCCGACGATGCCGCCGGATTCGCATAAAATTTCGCTGAAGATCATCGAGGCGATAAAACAACACCCGGTTTTATATAATGCCGAGGTAAAAGGCTCTTCGGTGAAACTTCAGGAATTTCGACAGAAGGTTTGGAAGAGGATTTCCGATGAACTTGGTCTTGATCGTACGAATTCATTTTTTTTCTTTTCACTTTTTGAAAATAAGTTTAAATGTTCAACAACGGATTTTCAGTATTTAATGCTCTGAGTTTTTCAGTTTCTTTCAGACAATACTGCAAAGATTTAGTTATCCTTCTATAATTTTGTTTCTTTTCAAAAATATTAGAGGTATTAAAAGAATATGTAAAAGATGTTCCAGAAAGGTGTGACAAATGATTAAAACATGTAATACATATTAAAGTAAGCAAGAAAATCTTAATTATTGTATATCCTGAAGTCATTGGCCTGGGCAGATTTGATTATTATTCATATAGCAGACATTCTCACTCTGATACAAAGTCTTATGATGATGGCTTCATTGCAAAGAAATACATAGTCTTTTAAAAACTACTAAGTTGTAATTATTAAATTATCTAAGAATGCAAGCCATTAATTAATAGAGTGCACTAACAATAAATCTATCATGATAAATCTTATCTTTATTGTCGTCTGTATCTCAATAAGCATTAGTTGTAGAAAGTATGTTTGTTAAGAATTCCTTGTACGTTTTAACAGGTATTATATAAATATTAATGTTAAACTATATAATATTAAAACTTTGTAACCCCCTTTTTTGAAACATCTTATATACAAAAATATTTACTTTTTATTATGATAAAAGTATAAGTTTGTTACCATAAAAATATCATTTATATTATCTTGTAACTATTTAATAAGCATTATACATTTAAAAGTACTTTTTCTATATTCTTTGTACCTATTATTTTAATACTATAATTTTAGTTGTGAAATAAAGTGATCATGTAAGTATAATTGAAATATTATCCTTAGCCACCTGGGTAAGACTGAGATGGAAGAATTTAAGGGATACCTATTGCCGGATTCTTAAATATAAGAATAGAACAGAAAAAGGAGTTCGAAGGAAAAAATGGATTTTTGAAGATCACCTTAGTTTTCTAAAATTCCCGTAAGAAAGTTATATAAATTTTTTAATATATTGCTGTTTATAACATTTATATAAATTGTACATTATTAATATTAATTCATTTATAATTATTACCTGATTAAAAAGATTGAATGTCAATAGAAATGTTCAATTAGGTACGAATCAGATTATCAACCACAAAGTGTAGAACTAACAGAAGACTACATTCAGGATATAAATGCTGGTGGAATCAGTTCTGAAGGTCTTTTGGAACAATTGGAAGACCGTAATGATGAAGACTATAGTGAATACTTAGAAGTTCTAGAGGAGACAACTGCAGATCCAATCTTGGATCGTGATTCTATTGAACTAAATGACAGTGGAGAATGTACATTAAAAAGTACAGAAACAGAAGAAACTACACAGAATGATATTAATACTTATGCACAACAAATTCAATCAAAATATAGGAAAATAAGACCGAAGAAAATGAAAGTCGAACCATTAGAGGTTCCTGCAACATATAGTATTTTAAAAACTTCATCTTTTAAAAATAAAACAGTGGATACACCAATCTTTGTTACTGCACCAGCTACAAATAATCCTACTAAGAATTCTTCTAAAGTAGAAGTGAGAATCATTATAAGTAATTGTACAATTATTTTGCTACCATAACTAGTACTTGCTTACTGATTAATATTTCTTTTAGGATATACAAAGCAATTACGATCAAGTCTACTTAGCACCTGAAGGAAAAAGTAGTATAGAACTTTTCTTTGACAGTATGGCGCAAACAGTTAAACGACTTCCTCCGAAAGCACAAGCTGATATTAAAATGAACATTTGTAAAATTGTGACAGAAGCAGAACTTAGGTACTCTGGTCGGAACACACCACAAAGTACTCAACAGTTTATTGCCCCACCTGGAATGATTCCGAAACTCGTTCTTATTCCATGTAATATGATTGATGGACAAAATAACAAAGGTTGACAGTTTGTGATAATGATTCTTTCTGAAAGAAAGATTACTGTGATGTATTGTGAAATAAAAATTAATTTAATCTTTCATGAATGAATGTTCATTAATAAGTCATAGTAATAAAAAAAGACAAAGGATACCAATTGAAAAAAGGAAAATGTGTCAATAAATAAATTTTTCTATTGAGTGTGATGTTTCATGTTTTTGTAACTTAAATTACTCAAAACAGATTGTTTATGTACATAAGAGTTATTATTACATTTTGTGCTGTTGTTACACATAAATATATGTATTTTATTAAAAATATGGTTGTTATTTAAATATTGCCATTTATAATCAATTAGTTTGTTATCTTAGAACTGTATTAATTTTCTTTAAGAAATAAAATATTATTGGATTGTAAAAGAATAAACAATGTTACATAAAAGTGTTTATAATTGTATTACATATTTTTGCTAAGCAATTTTATTGTTTTATAAAATAAATAAGTATTTATTTTATAAAGATGTGAATAATTATACTCATTTATTTTCTTATTTATCTTGATTCAAATTTGTTGAATTATGATGAAAGTTAACCGTATCGGTAAGCCGAGCAATCTACATATTACGCAGAAGATAACCGTGTTTTAAAAGAGTAAAAATGCTTTATCTTATCACACTTTTTTTCCAAAGAGGTACACAATGTAAAAATATTAGATGTATCTGTTTATTTTGCGTTTATTCAAGCAAAATGCATCATTTCTGGAAACTGTGCGGAAGCTACAATACATGCTTGCAACGTTGTTTGGTGGGTTAAAGTCTGTACAGTTTTTATAACTGTAAAAATGTTACATTCTCTGGTTAGGAATGGGAAACAAATTCGTTGCGTACAAAAATGTATGTTCCATCAAACAAAAAGAACTTTTGCAGAAAAGGTAAGGAATTTAAATTTTCTAGGTTAATTCTTAATACTCAAGGGTTTTGTATCATTTCAAATTAATTTATTTTCACCCTTATTTAGTCATATTTATTTTATTTTATACAACCTTCAGGTAGTTATTATTCATTGTAATGTTTACTACGTGAATATCTGTTGGTACCATTAGTTACTCACAATTTTTTATATTTATTTTGACCTATTGTGGTTTTACTGTTAATGAACACATTTGTATTCTGGTTATTATAACATTTCAAATAAATGTTAATCACAAAAAGGTAAAATATATAATGCAAATATAATAAAAGTAATAAGTATTAGGTTGAATTGGAAAGAACATAAATTCTTATTGTCTTAGTAGAATATTCTAACATCAAATAAAAAATAACTTTTATACTACATTTTGCATACTTATAGACTTCATAGAAAATTAAAATTAATTCTATAGGATAAATTTATTACATGGTGTATATTCATAGTATTTTATGTGAATAAATTATTTTAGATCTAGTCTTAAATAAAAATTTTGAATGAAGATAAAACTTATAAATTAACATTAAACAGACCTGTATTAATAATGTATTTTAACATTACTTTTACTAATAATACTGTGTAACTAATACAGTAATATTAAATTTATTATGTTTTACTCAAATGTTATAATAATGCATATTAAATTTATTATGAGTTGTAATAAATTTTATTTAAGTTTGCATATATTTTTTAGGGTATCATCAAGCGAAATATAGAAAAAGGAAAAACTTCCAGCTATATAACATTAAAAAAATTAAAAAACAATTTGGAATCTGTAAAAAACTCTCTTTCACCTTGGAACAATGATGATGATGTAGTACCATGGTCGGATCGTCCTCCAGAAGTTTCACCTCATTGTGATGTTTTGGTAATTGGGGGTGGAGTAATAGGCAGTTCCATAGCTTATTGGTTGAAGAAACGGGTTTACAAGGATCTTAAAGTTATAGTTGTAGAGAAAGATCCAACGGTAGGTTTTCTTATTAAAAGATTATTCAATTTTAATTTAATGTAAATCCTGAAAATGTGAGACTATAAAAAGAAATAAAAAAGGAAAGTAATATACATTCATTTAAACAATTTTGAATTTTATTTTTAGTATTCTAAAGCATCAACAGTTCTTTCTGCTGGTGGTTTACGTCAACAGTTTTCTCTGCCAGAAAATATTGAAATGTCTCTTTTCGGTGCAGAATTTATTTGCAATATCAACGATTACTTGAATATAGAAGGGGAAGCTCCCATTGAACCATATTTTCATCCGTATGGCTATTTATTGCTGTCATCAGAAAGTGGAGCTGAAACATTAGAAAGAAATTCTAAATTACAAAACTTTCTTGGAGCAAAGAATATTTTATTAACAGCACGCAGATTAAAAAGCATGTTTCCTTGGTTAAACACAGAAGACATTGCATTAGGCTGTTTGGGATTGGAAAAAGAAGGCTGGTTTGATCCATGGACCCTTCTTTGTGCTTTTAAAAAAAAGGCACTCTATTTAGGAACAGAGTATGTTTATGCAGAGGCCAAAGGTTTTGATTATAAAATTATGAAGGATGATAACGATTCTCCAATAGAGAAGTTGGACAGATTGATTGTAAGAATTTTTATTTAATTTTATAAAGAAATGTCAATGCAGTAAGGTCATAAATTTTAGTCAACATTTTCTGCTGAGAATGTAAAATCTAGAGCAGGCATTGGAATTAACAGCTCACGACGGCCGTTTTTCGGAAGCAACACCCACTTTTTCCCGCCGCGCGTCTTGGCCCCCGCGACAGCCCTAGTGTTCGACACGTCTCAGACCCGTGCCATATGAACCGCACGTGGCGCATTAGGGCGACACTCGTATCCTATCGTGTAAATAGGTTTCCACATCACCCATGGGGTATAATGCTTCTGGTACGCGCCTGAGACGTATCGAACACTATGGCCGTCGCGGGGGCCAAGACGCGCGGCGGGAAAAAGTGGGCGTTGCTTCCGAAAATCGGCCGTCGTGAGCAGTTAATTCCAATGCCTGATCTAGAGGAAGCATTTATCTAAGAATTTGTATCGTATTCTATATAAAAAGGTATTCAAACTATTAAATTTATTAAATTCAACATACATTATGACTACTGTAAATTATGCAATATAAACATATAATTAGAAGAATGTTTTTCGCACTATAATTAAACGTACTTTTAATTAACATAGATTATTTAAATTTGCAGTATGCATAACATATTTCGAATTTAGTCAATTTTTGTGTTTGAATATTTTTTCATCCTATTCAACATTAAGTGTGGCCTTACTACGATGATCTTTTCCTATTATATACATAATGTTAAAAAAAGGGTCTTAAACTTCGGAGCGTATAGTTCTTACACAGTGGAGCAAAAAATGCTGAATTAAGTATGCAATATTAAGCCTAAAAATAACACTTACAATGTTAAGAACGTTCATAAACGAGTTTCATGTTGACAATGTTTATGGGTAATTATGTAATGTATTTAACTTGGGATCGTTACTGAATGTTGATTAAAAAAAACTATGAGGGAAATAATAATAGTCAATAAAAGTAAATTTAATGAATAATGGATCCTCCATACAAATGCATACATGAACACTTTTTTTCTTATTTTGAAAGTATCTATATGCCCTTAAAGTTTGTCTATTGCAAGTTGATGTAACTTTTATATCCTGTATAAATCTTATATACATGTTAACAGCTGCTTAATTTTAATACTAAAACTTTCAACCGTTTTGTATTCATTTTTATAATAGCTTTCTACTTTAATAACATTATCTTTAAATATAAAAAAAAACATTAATTGAACTTATTTGTTACCAGATAAAAACCCCAGCAGGTGAAATAAAGACTATACAGTTCGCATTAGCTGTTGTTGCTGCTGGTGCTTTTAGTGGACAAATTGCAAGGTTGGTTAAAGTTAATACTGCAAGTGGAGCACGCAGTGTATATTTACCTGTGGAACCTAGGTATTTAACTAATAATTTAATTTATGTCATATTATTTAAAATATTATTATGTTCAAACAAGTATATACATACTAATAATAGATACATCACTATTTAGTGTTAAAAATATGATTATTTAGCAATTTGCATATCAAGTATACAATGTATATACTAAACTAATGTTATTTTATAGGAAAAGATATGTTTATTGTTTTCATTGTCCTGATGGGCCTGGTTTAAACACTCCATTAACTATAGATTACACGGGAGCATATTTTAGGTGAGATTCATATTGAAGTATATAATCTTATAAATTAATATTTTAGAAATATATATTACAGCAGTATTAAATATTTGCTTTTAATACGTAACAGTTATTGTAAGGTAATTTTTTGTAGAAGAGAAGGCCAAGTGTGAGATGAATATAAACGTAGTATGATTTTTTGAAAAAATATTTATTTTAGGAGAGAAGGTTTAGCGGGTACTTACATTTGTGGAAGGTCGCCAGAACAATCCGAGGAGCCTCCAGTTGACAATTTAAACGTTGATTATGATTACTTTGACGAAAAAGTATGGCCGGCTCTTGCAAATAGGGTCAAAGTCTTTGAAAGTTTAAAGGTGTGTTAAGTTTAATTTTGAAGAAACTAAACATATACTTTTGATACATATATTATTTGCAATTTTCGTTACTTTTTTTTTGTACATTATAATCGTGAATAATAACGCTACCTTTAAGTGAAAATTGAATAACAATTGCAGTTACAAGTATGATTTCAGTGTAAATAAAATTTCCTGTTAACTTCGTTACATTTTCTAATTTATTTACTATAACATAAAGAAGACAAAAACAGAAATTTACCTTTTAACACTGTTGTTGGTTTACAGTTAAAATCTTCTTGGGCTGGGTACTACGAGTATAATACCTTTGATAGAAATGGAATTATTGGAACACATCCGTTTCATAAGAATTTATTTTTTGCAACTGGATTTAGTGGGCACGGAATCCAACAAGCACCAGCTGTAGGTAGAGCGATTGCTGAATTAATTGTTGACGGTAAATTTATGACTATTGATCTATCAAAGTTGAGTTATGATAGAATTGGTTTAGACAAACGCATGTATGAAGCTAACATAGTTTAAACAATTTTTTATATGTACAGTTCATGAATAGTATGTATACATTGTATGATATTGTATAATTTAAATGCAGACAGTTATTCTCTGAATTACGAGGAGAATATTGTTTTCGTGAATGTGTTCGGTTGAGGAAAAGAATATGGCAGTCGATAGGATTTTGTTATCATTATTTACAGAAGTTTATTGTTCAGTTTTACTTAGTCAGTAAAATCTTTGACTTCTACTTCTATTTATTACATATTGTGGGTACACATTATATTACAGTATAATGACATATAAAAATTACGAAAAACGATTTTATCATTATCGGATGCACCCTTTCAACAGCTTTTGTCATTGTTTTAGGTAGCTGGAAGAGATATAGCAAGGTCGAAAAAATTGTGGGAGACATACAGTTTACAGCGTTGCGGTTTCGAAATAAGAGATTTGTTAGTTTTTTTGGAAAATAAGAGTTCCAGACCTCAGTCAGGGCCGTGCAAAGTATCTCAATTATGATTCACCTTCTTCATTATACTAGAAGAAATTAAATCTTCTCCCTCCAACAAACTTTTGGAGGCTTATAAGTAGAAGTGAGGTATATGGCATTTTAGACAAATGAATTTGTCGTTTAACTGGCCAGAACCCTACAGTTGTATACCGTATACGGACCCGAGTCTGGCAGTATCAATTACTTCCGCTACCTGGAGGTGCAAGTTACGAACTCGCTATATCTTTTCCAAGTGCTATACTTCATTCTGTATACACTAAACTAGTCACGCATATATTTTAATAGTTATTATTTCAACATAGAAAGCAGTGGAAATTTACAGCAGGCTGCTATATTTATTTCCTACAATAAATACTGTTATATTTATAAATAATCATTCGGTCTATAAAGCAAATTAAGAATAAAATACACATGAATTGCATACTGGTAAGTACCAGAAAATAAATCAATTTTTTTTATAACAATGAACTTTGTAATTCTTTAATTTACCATCCGATGTTGGCAAAAGAAACTTTTATCTTATCGTTTATAAAGTTATTTTATAGTCACTGTAAAATGCTATACATTTCATAAAAATATAAGAAAGAAAAAACTGTTATAAACTGTAATTTTGCTTGTATTACTGCATTATTTACAAGATTACACTATGAAGCTGAAGTTTATTGAAGAATTCAGGATACTCTTATAAAAATTAAAAATTTATTACTGTTTTATATACTTATTAAAGAATAAATAATAATTCGGTTGTGAGTACATGTATGGTATGTTATCAACTTGTACAATTTGGTAACTACTATAAAGTATACCAGTTCTCACGAGTATACAGTTTATAAACATTATATTTTAAAAAAGGATACAATGATTAATTTTTTGGAACAACTTGAATTCCTTCATTAAATCAGTAGGATTATCGCGGTCAATACTTTCATTAGGGATTTTCTTCTTCATTAAAGATTTCTTAAGAACACAAAACAAAGGAAGTATTTTCATTTTTATTTTTTATACAGTTTTCATGTAATGTTTGTTTTAAATAAACATATTTTCAAATGAAAAAAAGACAAATTATAAAATAAATTTAGACACTAATAGCAACTTGTATTTAATGATGGTGGTACATCATAAGTAATAACTATATTTTTCAAAATAAGGATGCTTGAAATTAAGTTTTATCTTTAATAATACAATCACAAAATAATGAAATAGAATCCTTCACAAACGTTCATGTGAAAGTATACATTACTTTTCAATAATTTAATATTTAATATAATAACGATTTCGAAAGTAAATAAAATAATATATTTCAGTCTTATCATGTATTTTAAAGTCTTTTTAACAAAGAATACTGTAAAAAAATATTGCAAGTAAATGTTCTGCCGTTTCAAAATTAATTATCTGAAAATATAAAAATTGATATATCATTACTTAAAAAGGTGTGTATGGTTATTCTTACCCCTTAGAGATGTTTCAACGATAGTATCCTACGAATCCTGCTCCAAAGAATGTTTATATTACCCATGACAATTAATGCAAATGTAGTTCGTAACAAATTCTATAGCCCATTTTATACATATAATATTTTATTGTGTTATTCTGCATATCATTGTAGAAATTACAAACAATAAGCTGTTAATATAATATAAAAATTTAATTAGAGGAAGGGCATAAAATTGAAATAAAATAAAAAATAATTAGTTCTACATAGCTTTTCATTGGCTGGTTTAGAAACTGATTACAGAAATTGCTTCATAAAACAATAGTCGCTGTTAGAACAAATCAAATGTTAAATAACATCATTATCAGAATAATCTTTTCGAAATTATCTCCATCTACTTCTTTACTTTTAGGAGTAAAACAATGATTAATTTTACGCAAAGAAAGTGATTCTAGAAAAAATATTTGAACTATAATAGTTATATTTTTTATAACATTCGGAAACAGAAAAAAAGAATAGAATGATTCGTCCAAGATTATATGGATGAATTATTTTTTTAGGATATATGTATGGTAAAATGAATCTGTTTATTATATTTCGGTTCGTATCAGTTTACTGTATTTCAATGCTGAATACGGCGTATTATCAGTTAAATGCAAATAAATGCACGCACATCGAAGCAGCAACGGCGAGAAAAAGATTATCGATTCTGACATCCAAGCCGCTCTATGATCAATGTGTCTAAAAATTTTCGTAGAATACGAGCAAAACCAGCCGATAACATCTCTTTTCTTTTTTCTTCCAGTGAAATGTTATAAAGATTATTAGAAATATATTTCGTTAAATGGAATGGATATTAATCAGGACATTGTAAAATAAAAAACTGAATAAAATCAAAAGGCAAAACTAATCTCTGATAAAGTTTGTAAACGAACATCTAATTAATGTGAAGTATATTAACATTAAAATAAAATTTAATAAACAATCAATAATCATCGGTAAACTCAATTAAATACAATTGAAGTGTATACAAATAATAAAATAGTTTGAAAACAAATATTATAAAAATTACTGAAATATAATGAAAATTGAGAAAGTAATGAAGTTTAACATAAAACAATTGATAATACGCATTGTTAACATGACTGAAACAGTATATATAAACTATAATAATTAATTAAAATAAATAAATAAATAGTCGAGGAACGATTGGTTTTTTGCAGTCTAAATTTGTTCCTACACTAACGATGTATAATGAATAAACTATGCTATGTTGTACAATACGTAATAAATACACTAATGATGTATAATACGTATTAACGATCAGTTAAAAGACATTATAATATTTGTATTATTAATATAGCGTGGAAACGTGGAACGATTTACATGACGAAATTCATGTTTCTTTACATATGTGCAAAAAACTACCATGGTCGAAAAATAAAGATAACAACAACTTTATGAACATGATTATGTTTCCGCCACATTTTTGAAATTTGATAATTCATAAACATAATCGGAGCCAACTAGGCCTCAATTATTACGATTAAACTACAAGACCAATTACATTCACGAATCATCAAATTATGTACATTCCCACTAATGTAAACGTTATTTTACACTCAATTTAAATCTCATCAAGATTTGATCACCGAGTGTCGTATTTAGTTTAATAATGACTGTCTTCAGTAATGTTTTATGAATCCTCCCACGTCTCCCTTACGTTTTATAATAAAACTACTTCATTTCCTCGAAACTCAATTTCTTAAAAAAAAATTTAATTACAGAAAAAAGAAAATGCGTGTTTTCGGCTGGCCGATTAATAATTTGATAAAAGAGCAAGTATAATGCAGACTTGAGCGCCAGTCGATTAAAATTTTATTCGAAAATTCACGAACAATTTTTATATTTTATTTCGAAAATCGTTTTCACGAAATAAAAATTTGTCTCGAATAAACACTTTTGTCTACAAAGAGTGCTAGGCAAAACAATATTTTAATTATTTAACTCAAAATAAATTATTTTATTTTTAGATACCTATTTAAATAACCATTTAAATTAAAATTATTTTACGCAATGTCTAGCACTATTTACGGACCTGTATAGTAATTCAATTACGTAAAAATTAGTTCGTCAATTACTCGGATAAAAGTTGCCCAACTTTCAAACGTAAGGAGGCGCGTGTAACTTTGGATAGAAAGAGGTGTGCGGCTATGGGAGCTGGCTCGTGTTTTCAAGATGAAAAGACGAAAAAAGACCATTTATTCCTCTTTTTCGGGCTTTTCAACATCCTGTTTTTCCTCAGCCTCTGTATCTCCCTCAAACTTCGGTCCTGGCGCTTCTTCTCCTTCAAGTACAATTTCCTCTGGATCCGGCGCTCGTGGCAGGAAATCTTCATCAGGATACATAGACTCAAAGATGTTCTTTGCCTTGAAAAGTAACGCAAGTTTTTACAGTTAATAATAATTAACATTCCTTAAATTTATATTACATTTTTAATTAATTTGATATGATTAACTAAAGAAAAACAAACCTGATTAACTGCAAAATCAAAATCAAGTTCTAAGTCAGGACCAGAACAAAGATGGAGGTTACTTGGCGCGGAATCATTTAATTTAATATCACTTGCGGGTAGATTTAAGTACAATGACCATAGAACTTGAGGTTTTGGACTCTCTGTAGTCACTTCCTTGTCATTTTGATCACCTTCCTATAAATATAGAATATTATCTTCGGCTTTCGAACATGAATGTTATTACAATTATATGTAATAAATACGACAATAATATTTCAGAATAATTTTTCAATAGTAATTAAATAAAGCGTTAATGGCATCCGTGTTTTTGCAAACAAATTGTAATGGCATTACCTGAAGGTGTCTCTTATCTGGAGAAACGGTTTGAGTATGACTATGAATGGATGAACGAATGGCTAGGGGATCAAGTGGTTCTGCTCTTAAGAATTTATTGACAACGTAGATCAAGTCTTCCTTTGCATTTGTCGTTCGTTTACATGTCATATGGACCATAACTGTTTCAAACGAACAAGTCTTTAAAATTTATACACCTAAGTTACACTGTTCATAAAACAAACTTTAAAATTATATAAATTTACATACACAGTCCCTGAGGGCAGGCATTTGTGGATGGTCCCAATTCAATCAATGTAACAGGTTCTTGACCAGGTTGCTCCGGAGGGTAATACAAAAGTGTTAAGTTCTCCTTTTCACCTTGCATAATTGACCTAATAAAAGTCATAAGAAATTAAATCAAACTAATCAAAAATATATTATTCAGATTTCATTTTGTTGGAAGCTCTTATTTAATTAAGAATTTTATAATTAAATAATGTTAAGTACATTTTAAAATGACCAAAGAGGATATAAATAAGTTTTAATCTTAAAGGAGATTTTGAAATAAAAAAATTTAATCTATAGATAATTCTTAAAATGTCAACTTCTCTCTCCTTTCATAAAATATTACCTGTCCGTAATGAAAATTCCACGTGATATCCGTTGTTCTCCTTCGGAATCCACGATTTTTGGTGGTAGATGTCCCTGCCCAACAACCAAGTGTTCCAATGTTAAACGCTGTTTGCCACTGATAATAGCTTTGCACTTGTCTTTATTTATTACTACACCATCAAGCTGTCTCTTTAAACAGTATACTCCTCCAAATACTGCACACAACCTGTTAATGAAGTAAAAGTAGTACCTTGTGTACAAATAATATAATAACATACTGCTATATTATAGTAACAATTTTACCTGCAAAAACATTGAGGTAATTCTCCACTACCATACATAGGCCAAAGGAAAGGTGTATTTCCATATCGTCCAAGACTATTGAGAAAATGTTTTGTGCGATTTACACCGTCTCTACAAGATGTCTTTTCAGTAGCCATAGCAATTGCTTGGACAACATAATGCTGCACAATAGGTGTCAAATTCTTTGTATTTAGATATTCTAAGAAGGTCTTGTCTCGGAATCCTATTAATAAGTACAGTTTGTGTAAAAAGTACAAATTAAAGACCTAAAGAAATTCTTCTGGATTAAATGTTCTGTGTATTTACATTAATTTTAGTCTTGATATTTTTTTAACCGCGTTAAATTACAGATAAACAAATAAAACAAGAATGTAATTACCATCAAATTCCACGCTATCTGCTCCTTGTTCCATGCAAGAAGTGAGCAGTTGCATCAACATTCTTTTCTCAACAACACTAACAGTTTTATTTGCAAATACATCAGCCCTTGAACAGGGTACTTGTGTTAGTTTTCCATCCATAAAGGTTGCTACTCTTGAAACTGCTCTGAATTCTGCGTAACGTGCGATATTACTTGAGATCAGTAACTCAACCAATTCACCTCGTGCAAACAGCAACTATTAAATGTAAATAAAGTTTAAATTAATTTAAACGTTTTGCTATAGTAAATACTAGATAAATAGCACACCTACTATTCAAGCATAATTAATTACAAATGCATATGTTTTCATGTGTTTACAAAATGCTCCTTCTTAAATTCAAATAAAACGAATTATTATTTACATAAAAATATTTACGTGTGAAATTTAGGAGAATGAAAAAATAAAATGTATATACAAAAATAAAAGAATATAATAACAAGTTGTATTAAATATGAACATTTGTAAGTTTTCAATACATTTGAAGTATGTATATGTAATCAGTTTGTGTTCTACAGTGAAGCAAAATTACATAGAAATATAATTATTTCTTGTAAATAGTAACTTTTAAAAACTAGAACGCATCAGAAAAGGAAAGCTATTGAATCTCCAAGAAGAAAGTGTGGAAATAAAACTAACAAATAATATTTTCACATAAATATCAATCCTGAAAATTCTTGAACATTATAAAACTTGTTAACAACTACTAGTAGTAAGTAAGATTTACTGAAGCAAAGAAAAAGTTTCTCAGTTTTATTTGTAATTTACTGTTTAATATCTAAACTTATTTTCCCAAATTGCATCAAAATTCTTACCTACTTAATGTAGAGTCCTCATACGAGTTACAAATAAATAAATTAAATTAAAGTATATAGTACATTTAAGTCCTAGTTTTCCATATATTCTATTGTATAAATGAAAAAAATTTAGGTTTCAAACATGCAAAAAAGAGTATATATTATACATCATATTAAATTTTTCCAGTTTTATAATACCTTTGGTGCCAGATCGATATTGAATTTTCTATACTCCTTTCTTATACGATCTATACTCCATTGTTTCACATTCTCTTTCTTTTCAACTTTATCTTCATCCGCTTTTTCATCACCACTACCACTGCCATCTCCAATATTATCAGTTTGAGTATCTTTTGAGGATACCACAGGCAGGTCAGCATCACTATAATATACAGAAAGAGTTACAGATTTAACTTTTGGACTAATTAAAGAATGGAAAAGAAAAATTATAGAAAGAAAACTTACTTTGAAATGTACCAGGTTTCTTCAATGTTTTCAACAGTAGAATATTGATCACTTGCTTTTAAAAACTTTTCTTCAGTTTGAAAATCTAACCCACAAACATCCTTGGTACTGTTTTTGGAAATTTTTAAATCTTCTATCCATTTTTGTAAACCATCAAAATTAAATGTTGCCCAAAGACCACCATAATATTCATTACTATAAAAACAATTTATTGATTATTTTTAATCATATTTAAAATAATAAAATAGTAATATATTATGTGCTTCAAATCATTACTTAAGTACATAATTTATATGCATAATATATAATAAATGTACATTATTTATTAATGAAACCAGAATAGTATTTTTTCATATTTTTCACAAAGCCTCATTTTTATAAAATATATTAAGAAACTAATAAAATAATAACAAAATATTTGTAACACTACAAAATATTAAATATGTCTTTTAGGTTATTAACCAGGTTGATAACACAAACACAGATAATTAGTAATTAGTGTTTAATGCTTTCTGTTGAAGAATAAGCAGAATCATCAACTTCTCATTAGTTTTAATAATTAGAAAACTGGAAAAATAATAAGGGCTAATAATAATTTTATATATTTATTGAATGAAATATGTTTTAATAAAAATGAGTTCGAACAAAATAAAACATAAAGATATAATATTACATCATACACATTCCATAAATTATGTAATGAATTATAAATTATATAATTAGTCTTATCCTAAATATTTCTTATTAGTTTAAAGACAAGGATGTTTTTATATTTAAAATAATATGAACAAATGTCACTCAGAAACTTAACTAGCAAATAAACAAATATTTCCATAATTCTTTAATAAAGTATCAAATATCTAATAAATATGTTTTTTTGAGTACTCCAAGTGCAAGTTCTAATTTGTGTCTGGAATTAATGAGTGGAAATGTAATTATCCATGCATGGCATAAATTTGAAAATTAGATTACCAGATATTTTTGGTGTGCATAAAATTCGTAATTACATGCTATGTGTGTATATATGTAATTAATGCTAAAACAAGTGTGTAAATAATAACGTGTAAAATATTTGATATTACTACACAGACCATGAAGTGTGAAAGGAAAAAAGAATAAGTGTGCGGTAAAAAATAGAGAAAGAACGAGCGATAAAGAGAGAGGGCTGTAGGAGAGAGTCCGACATACCTGTCCAGGTGAAGGACCCTTTTACCAATTCTACTTGCAGCTGCTGCGACAATAGACTCCGTCATACCTGCGTAACATTACAAAAGCATTGTATTTATCGAGGATAAAGAATCAACAAAATACGTGAAACGTGTATCATGTATAAAAATCAATACCCGTCCCGACGACGACGACGTCGTATTCAGTCGGCAGGTCGTCTTCCATGGTTTCCAGATGTAAATTGCGACAGAATAAAGAATTGCAAACACAAATACAGTCTCAATACACCGTGAACGAACGATTAAAAAATCAATTCATTTCTAACAGATTCCACAAAATTCTGTTGACTACAAGGGCCACTCCCGTCGTTTCGCTTTCGCCTCGAACTTTCACTGTTTTACGACACCCTCACAAAACTCGAGTTTGACAGAACAGGACGCCGTAGGTCTAAACGGAACTCGCCGCTGATTCGTCAGAATTCAGTCGCGAAAGACAACTAGATAGTGCAGCTGCTGGTATTTTACGCCAGGAGATAGGTAAACATAGATGCTTAACTTTAACTCCAGAACTGCTGTGGGTTGAGCTCCTCCGGCGCTGATTACCCCCACCACGCGCCGTTTCTAAAAGCTAGAGAACCGGGTAGACTCTAGCGGCAAACATTTGAATTCAAAAATACATGCTTGCCTGATGCATCAACAACTTTTTAGAAACAATATCTTCATTGCAACATGCACAATTTGTCACTTATGAATTTCTAAGGCATTATTGCACTCATTTATTCGAGTCGCACTTCAAATTTCTAAGAAATAGTAAGAAAAGGCTTAAGATATTCGTTAAAATATTGATCTGCTACTGCCCACGAATCTTAAAATGTTATTATTTAATTCGATAAGAGAAATTCACAAAGCACCAGATAAAAGCATACAGGATAGTTCACATAACTGGAACCACTTCGATAACTTCATAAATATTAATTTGGGCAAAAATCGGTGTAGATGAAGGTTGCATAGTTCGAAGGGGTCATATAATGCTCTGTTCAATTTTCTTTCTATTATCGATCACTTTTTTGCAAAACGATATTAAACCATATTAGACGTAAAGTGGATAGTTGCCAAGATATTTGCAATAGAAGACAGATGGTTTTCTCGTTATAATAAAATAGTATCGTTTTACATTGATTGCGTTTCGTGGTGACCGTATGATTCAATTAGACTGACTATGAAATACCTATTAAATATTTGCGATGATAGAAAGTGATTAATGTTTATAAACATAAACAGGAACGCCCCGACAAGAAAGAAAAATAAACACGTTGAAAGAACGAATAGCATTTAAAAATATTAAAGAATCAGAATAAATAGAGTTTAAGAGCATTTCTTGAACACGCCTGTTTTAATTTGAAGCATGAAATTACCGATATTACCGTCATAGCAACATGTATCAATTTGCGGAACTACAAATATGAGTACATGTAACATGTGAAATTATACCGACTTATGGCAGGATTTGAAAGGAATGCGGATATTCTTGGGTAGAATTTTTGTCTTTCTAGAACACAATTATTAAGTCAAGCTTAAAATGTTATGTCATTAACGTTTTCCGACACGCTAACTGCTATTACACGCATTATGAAGACTGAAGCAGCAACTGTTTTGTAAAAATATTTCGAAAGCAGATTCTCACGACAAGCACACTTTACAGCTTTCTATTATACTTCTACAATACACAATAAAAAGTAAAAAATATGTATTTATATTGTAAATCTGTTTTTTTTCTTAAATATAAAAAAACATTAACGAACTAGATTCTTTTCTGATAAAATTTTTATAAAAAATGAAATAATAATAAAATAGTATTTCATGACAATTGTAATCAGGTCGTTTAGATACATAACTGATAAAATTATTTATGTGTCAACTGATTTCATTTTTATGTAATCGAAAAGATAATAAAATGAACATAATGTAATAAGAATATACGGAAATGAAAAGAATCTTATCACATTTATCAGATAAACATCTTATGTATACAAAAAAAAATATCGGATGTTCATTCAACTGTCTAATATGGAATAAATAACTGCTGTGGAAATGAATGGCGAAAAGTTTATTAAAACAAATAAATGTTTCTGTTCAGTTTTAAATTTCTAAAATACCAATATATAAATTCAATACAAATAATAAATAAACTTTTGAGTATAAAGAGTTAGATAAAAATAAAATTGAAATTAGTTTAAATAGTATGTCATATTTTTATTAAATTATGTATTAATGATGCAACAATTTATAAAAAAAAAAAAAAAAGGAAGACAAAAGACAGTGAGAGTATATACTCAGTGAGAGTACATAGTTAATTAAAATTTAATTTCTCAAAATATATCCCTTAACTCCACATTGTGTAAAAACCATTAATATTATTTACAAGATAATAAATAATTGGCTCAGTTAGAGGTTCTTCTCATCTGAACCTTTTTAAAACTGATAAAACAGTGTTGTAAACAAGTGTTCCAGCATCTCTGCCCCATAAATAATCAATGTGATTGAACTTTGAATATTCAATTTTGTGCGTCTCTATAACGTTTGGCAGTCTATCAACAAGTCTTTTTACATCCGCAGGATCAGTAAGGAAATCATTTTCACTGTAAAACAGTACAACTGGTGTTTTCACTTTTTCAAGATCATATTTTGGCGGTTGTGTTGATCCATATATTTTCAAGTTTTCTGTTGGTCCGTAATCAAACTTACGAAATGAACCTGTTAAAAAGGATAGAAATATGTAAATAATAACAAACCGCTATAGTGCTACAGTAGCTGTTACTGTTGCATTACGATAATATTAATGTATTTATATAATATTCTTGCAAAGTTTTACTAAAAAAGTCAGAAATTATGAGCTTCTTGAATAATTACCTGCTATTATACTTTGACTGTAATGAATAATCTGTTTAGCAGAAGCACCAGCAGGAAAATGTCCAAAAATTAATGGCAGCATAGACTTATCTAGTTGATCACTGCCAAATCCAGCAATCAAGTAGAACCAACACACACAAAAACCTTTAGTGAGGCTGCCCGGAGCATTTCTTATTATTGTACTCAAGGCACGAGCCTGCAACCTATTGCGGGGGAACCACTGATGTACATTGCAATAAGAGGATCCCCACTGAAACATGCTCATTATAGATATGTTTGTAAAATATATTAAGCAACCCCCTGACCAGAGGTGGACTTATTTCCTGAACTAATTGTACGTACAAGTTTATTTTATAATGTTTATTTAGGCTCTAAGTCATGAGAAAAGAGGGTTGTAAAATTAGCTTTACTTTACCAACAGAATATATACTATTTTATAATTTTTCTGATAAATTTGTGTATATAAATGTTTGTTATTATTTTAAGAAATATGAAGGTCATGTTCAATTTTTGAAATGGAACCATGTATCTGTACTGTAATTTTATTGTGCGTTCGACGAGAATTTCATGAGTTAAATAACATGTACTTTTTTTTTCAACTACGTCTGAACTGAACGAAAATAGTGCTTTAGAAGTAAGTGTTGAAAGTACTTTTTTGGTCATGATACTTGATTCATGTGTTAAACATAGTCTCTTAAAACATGTACAAAGACCTAAGCAAACACAGTATGCCTATGTATTGAGGATGTTTTGAATATGAAACACTACGTATGCTATGCTCTTGTATTATGTATAAAAATTTGTAATTATAATACCTTAAGATTGGTTAGTACAGAGTGTACGTTATTTAGCTCAGTGAGTTTGCACTATGATGCATAATACAATGATTATAATAAGAATGTATGGCTCCAGTTAACAATGTTAACATGACTTTTATACTTCTTGAAATAATAATCTGAAGAAAAATTTGTTTTCGCCACCACGCGAGTCTCTTTAAATTAAGCAATTTAATATGAAAGACTTTTTTATATCTCCTATAGTTTAAGAAATAATAAAGTGTATACATTTAAAACAGACATAGATATGGATGTATTCCAAAACAGTATATTCTTGAGGATCACAGATTCAAGTATAACTGTTTATGATGTACTTACATTACTTCTTTATAGAAATTGTTTAAATTACTTTACTGATACTTTGTGAACATTGATCCACCTTTGAAACATTCTCCTCAAAGTGTATCAAATGCATGCAAATGGTTCCTAAAATTAAAGGGCTAAATTTAAGTTTGATACAAAATGTAAGTAAAAACTTTTAATAATGAACACTGTACCACAAAAAAAGTGTTAAATTAAAATCTTCTTTAAAAAATAAGCTATATATACACACACACCAATTTCTATAATTTAATAAATACAGACATTGTCTTCTGATAAATACGAAAATTTAGAAATAAAAAATCATTTTTACCCAAAAATTAATAAAACCAAAGTTTTTAAATGCAAAATGGTAATGTAAATAATTACATATGTGATATGATATTACTTGAATTTGTAATTCTCAAAAATAAAAAATTTTCAGAAATATGACACAAGCATTTACCAGAATAGTTGAATGATATAGATACATGTAGAGTGATGAGTTAGTAATAGATATTTCTAATATTTTAACTTTCTCACTTGTATTGTAATCTTTTTTATAAACCTGTTCTTGCATAAATATTTGTTCCATTGTAACTTGACCACCTCTGACCATAAAACACAATTGTACACATTTGGAAACACACCTCCACTAGGCCACAAAAGTGAACAACGAATTTCAACAAAGGACTCCTCTGGTTTGCAAGAAATGCTATCGGTGCTAGGCCAATCATTCCCTTAATCTTCCGATTATATTCAGACTTTTCACTGGCCATTACGTAGAATGCAGTTGTACCTTGACTATAACCCACATAATAGAGCTCTGTGTATCCAGTTTGCTCTAAAATGTAGTCTATTATTGCTGGTAAATCATAGTAACCAACTTCATGCCAGCTAAAAGATTAGTTGAATTATTCACCTGCTAATTAATATAATTAATTTCTTTCATATGCATTTATGAATATACCAATTACTTTCAGTTGTTTGTATTGTATCATTTACTTAATAATTAAAAATTGGTATTACCTAAAATCCCAGAATTCCCTGTCTTTGGTTGTATACTTCTTGTGCTTTCTGGAATATGCATTACCTCGTGCATTTCCTAACCAGACATCATAACCATTATCACATAAGAGGTATGCTAGGGCTTTCTTTGGCCCCACTAGTACCCAATCAGCTGAACTTGACAGAAGTCCATGATGTATGAGAACTGGTACTCGAGCTTCTCTACTTTCTATATCTTCACAACTTGAATACTAAACATCGAACATTCAGTATATTTGAATTTTCATTTACATTTAATTTAAAAACTAATTTTACAATTATTTTTATATCTGTTGTAATGCTTCTATTACTGAACAATACTAATACGATTACCTCTGTTGATTTGCCATCATTTGTGAGTTTTTTATTATTCTCACTAAGGTCAGAAGATATATTTTTTTGTACTTTTGGAGGAAGAACTCGATGTACGTCTAAGCAATATCCATCTTCTGTCCAAACATGATGTGTTTCAGGCACATAACCATGGACCGCAATTAATTCTGGCTAAAAGAAGTAATTCCTTTATTATACATAACATATAAATACAAAATATAAACATTAATTTTTAAATTACTTGTACAAAAAAGAGAAAATTAATTTGTGACTTAATATAATAACACAACACATTTCGCAATGATATTACATCTCTGCTGAAACTATTTCATCTAATTCATTTATTATTTTGATATAAGTTTTTTCCTAGATAGGATAGAATGAAATATAAAAAATCTAATCGAATTATTGAAACGTCAATAATTGTAAAATGCATGCAAACTTTAAATAATTTTGAGTGACTATTATTGTATAACATAACTAGCAGTACATAATGGGAATTTTAAAATGTTTAAAAAATATCGTATGCATGTTTATTAAGCATTTTAGAACCTTTCGAAAATATACAAAATAAGAAAAACTATTGACACTTGCTATTAAAAACAATGAATTGTAAAAGAACTGAAAATGGAATTTACTGTTGTCATATGACTTTCATCCTGAACGGCCGTTGCGCTCATTATATGAACAACTGACGAAAGAAGCTGGATTCCGTGACGGAGAATATTGTCCAACTTTCACCAACAATCGCTCCCTTTTTCTCTTGTTGTATTTCTTTATCTTCCTCTTTGTTTTCTTCGAATATTGATTAAACAAGGCATTAAAGATTCTTTGAGACTTTGGACGCGGTGTACCACAAACATCGAATGATCGAGAAATATCGAAATGATTTCGCGCGGTTTAATTCTTCGAACCAGAACTCCGACACGAACGAGACCCAACGCGCTACATTGACATACCGCGCTACACTACCAAACACACTAAAGTGACAAACAGAAGTGATTCATGCGCATGCGTACCAATTTAATAAACTTCCTCATGATCTAGCAGCTAGAGTCTAGCTAACGCAACTCCACTTATTAAAATCAGGAGAACGTTTCCTAATAGGGAAACAAAATATTTGTATATCTGATGATAATAAATATCCATTTGGTTCTTCAAAGTAAAACACACTTCTCGTATTCCGATCGTCGCAATATCATGAATAAATTTTTGTATATGAATAATGGAACACTCAAACACATTACTAATACCTACGTATATACGCATTGACGTACAAAGTACGTCGTACGTAATGATGAATGAAATTCATCTATGCAGTATTATTACGTATGTAATCAGTTCATTGAAATTAAAATTCTAATTAATTTTGTTTAAAATGTACTAAGCATTCAATATACAGAATTCGCTTCCAGAGAATGATATTTCTAATTATATGATACTACATAATAATGTCTAGTCATCTTACATTTTATAAAATGATGTTTTACATTTTTATAACTAAACTTGATGTATATTTCTTATAAAATTTGGTTGTTAAAGTACCATTCTTAATTAATGTACTTAAATTTTATTATCATTATTCTCTGAAATTAAGAAGTTTACGCTTGAATGTTGTAACTATACTTATAGTAGGAACATTACATTTAAAAATTAAAGTAGGTATAATGTATTGGTTAATGTCTAGATCCGGCACTCGTATTAATTTGATAATCTTTAAATTAGAATTCAAAAATTGGTAAAAACAATATTTAGCAAACTTTAGATTTACATGTATACTTCTTTCTGTAATATTTAATATACATAAAATAAACATTAAAAATAATAAAATCCTTACTTCCTGTTCAGAATTTGTTGAAATTTATTTATTTTAAGGAAAGTTGTATCAACATGTATATACAGACAATCAATAAACATTTCTTAATTTGACATTTTAAGTATACCATCTTTCATTTCCAAGATTGAATGATTGATTACTCTATAGTCTTATACATAGATCTTGTATCAGTTTATAAAAACATTTATTAAATCAAAACATAAATAATAGTTATGTTTCACTGAATTTCAATATTATTTACTCACAGAATGATTTGTACAGAAAAATAAAAGATTTTAATTCACTTTTATTAAAACAAATATATATAAATTCTTGTTTATATTGTACTTTGTAGACTTATATTTATTTAATGTATGTAATATAAATTACTTGGAAAGAAATACGCAGATATTAAATATTAGATATACTTCTTTTCATGCCCAATATTCTTTTCGATGGTATATAGTCACATTCCTAATGTATATGAATTTTTCATATATTACCTTCATCTAACATTTAATATTCTTGATAATTTTCAGAATATATTCATGTTATATATGATTGTATTATTGAAGTACGCTAAGACAAGTTTGTGCTTTAAACTATTAAAATATAAATATGTAAATATCATACTTCTTAATATTGTCTCTAATAAATTCAAATATCATTTTAACTTTTCTGAATGATTATATACACCTTTTTGTACTATTCTTTTGTGGAAAAAAAGGTTAAAATAGTCTACAATCATACAATATTGTAGCTGTTTTGTTTCAAAAGTTGTGTTATATTTTAAGCTCCAATTCTTATAATAAAAGTATTACGTATGCATAAGAAATCGTTAAGAAATAAATAAGTTACATGTATTACAGTAGTTTATATAATTTTATAATGCTATGCATATTATTGAATATCTAATTAAAAACTATTTACATTATTGAATGTGTATATTTACCATTAAGTTTAATAAATTGTAAGATTACCTTTTCAAAGCTTTTATGCTTAAATAACACTAATTTCATAACAACATTAAAACACCTTGTTAATCTTATTTTTAAACAAATGAAAACACGTTTGATAAAGTGAAAACATACAAACACACATTTATATGTTTACTAAACAATGAGCATACGTTAATTGAATCGTATGCATATTATTTACTGAGAAATGTACACATTTCTTGAGTTATGCACATTTCTATAAATATATACAAAAAATCGACGTATAATGCCGATTTGATAGATCGAAAGTTACTACAGGGTCGAATATCGTAAGATCGATGATTTCGATTAATCGATCGTGCAGAAGAAGGCAGTAAAAGAGCAGTGTGCAGTGGTTCGCAGGGTGTCGTGCATTTTTGTGCAAAGAACGAATTAAAGCGACAGAAACTCGAAGGATGATTGTCTGTGGGTAATTTAGACAAGGGAACTAAGCAGGGATTTCAGCTTCCTGTATTTCGCAGAGTGATGTTAACCATACGGTGACGAATCCATCCAGATCGGCGGAAAACTACGTCACCAGTGACGGATTCCCCCGAAACTGGGACAAAGTGCAGTGTACTCTGGCATTGCGCTTTACCGGAATCTCTCTCACTCCATGTCCTAGTACTCTCCCCCCCTTTTCTTCTCTCTTTCTTTCTCTTACTCTAAGGATTGACCAATCGTCTCGTCATCCTCGAACTCTCGATCGAAACTGACAGGTAAACATCAAGATTTTCGGAAACTTTTTCGGGTTACACTTGCTTTCCTTTTTTTCTGGTATCATTTTCCATCACTATTTTCTTATTGTTCTTTCCTTTTCTTATTATTCTTGTTATTTGTTAGCAGTTTTACTTAATTAGCATATATTGTATAGTATACCTTTTTATAACGTTTTCCTTATCATATGTATATTAGTGTGAATACTCTAAATATGTATAAGGTATTAATATCATAATGGATTCACGTTATTAGAAAGATGATTATAGATTGTAGTACACTTTTCTAATAGTGTAGGTAACCAACAACGAATGGTGCAGACTCAACAACGCAGTGTCAGGAGGGTTCGATATCATGTCAGATGGGGTTGATGCTGGTGGCGGGGAAAACGAGGTAGATTCCCATTTCTGTTCGCATGCTGATGTTGGAGAGTCCTCAAATCCAAGAGAAGAAGAGAATCTGGATCCAGATAATGAAGCTGCTTTGAATACTAATTATGACAGCGGCGATGGTGCTGTACCTGCTTTTAGGTCCGTCATCTTCATGTAATTAATATTTTGCGTCTATAAAATGCCTATAAACGTTTAGATAATCAAAGTCTTAAATAGCGTATCAAAGGATCCATAACGTGTGGACAGGTGCGAAAGGTGTGAAAACTATGAGACTATAAATAAGACAGCATTCTGCGCTCATCAGGACCAGTGTCTGGCCACCGCTGAAGCAGGAGAGAGCACAGAAAATCTAGAAGCTGCTGAAAATGATGGGGACGGAGAAGATACACATTCTGGGATTCGTTCTCACAGAAAAATGTTTGAGTGTGATGTTTGCAACATGAAATTTTCTAATGGAGCTAACATGAGACGACACAAGGTGTAAATTAAATACATTTATACTTTGAGTAACTATGTTTACAAGTTAAGTTATGTTCAAAGCATAAGTATAAAGTTATGAGAGAAAATAAATTTGGTCATAGATGAGACATACAGGTGTGAAGCCATATGAATGTCGAGTGTGTCAGAAGCGATTTTTTCGTAAGGATCACTTGGCAGAGCATTTTACAACTCACTCCAAGACTCTGCCATATCACTGTCCAATCTGTAACCGAGGTTTTCAAAGACAAATTGCAATGAGAGCACACTTTCAAAATGAGCATGTTGGCCAACATGATATGGTGAAATCTTGTCCTTTGTGCAACTATCGTGCAGCAACTATGAAATGCCTCAGGTTACATTTTTTCAACAGGTTAGTATCTAATTATTTTAACAATATTACATTAGAAACTAATTACATTAATTTTTTAATATTTATTTTAGGCATGGAATAGATCTGGACAATCCAGGACCAAATAGTTCAAGTTCTTTGATGAATAATTGTGCTCCAGGGGAAGCTATGCCTTCTGCGCCTCTTTCAGATAGCGGTGATAGTACTGGAAATAGATCGGCAGATAATGCAACTCCGCCGATGCACTTTTTAACACCTCACATAGAGATATCAATTCCCTATCCAGAGCAAACAGCAAGTCAACGGAATCCAAGTCCTGCTCCTCTTAATGGAGACAGTCCAAATAGTCCTCAAAGTGCAGATAGTAACAGTAATGCTCCAAGTAGTAGTCACCATCAGTTACCTATTAACAGTAGTGGCATCCATAGGTATAGAATACATTTTTAGTGTTAATATCAATCTAACTTCAGTTTAGTTTCAATTTGTTTATTAATTAAAGGAATCTTAGTGGAAGTGAAGAGGCGATTACTCCTTCAATCTCGCTTATTCCTATTAAACAAGAACCAAACAGCAATGGAACAGAAGAGAATGGAGCAACATCCAGCAATCTTCCTTTACCATCCTTGATAAAGGTGTCTCCACTGAAATCTCTTTTACGGGACGATTTACGACGTAAGCTTTCATCTGGATCTGGAAATATCAATATCAACAATAATAATAACAATGGTAACTTCATTATTTTATTCTATGTGTAATTGCTATTATTACTACAGAGTTCCGAAATCGAAGGATTATTTTCCTTTTTTAGTAAAACATTTTTGAACTTATTATATACTAACAAACATAACGTATTGTGTTGTCGCATATACCACATTTTTCCTTTCTGTTTACTGAGTATATTTGCTTATTTCATTTTTTAATTTCTGCATATTGATGAATGTATGATTGTTGTTGCTAGTGGGTTTAATAATACATGGATTTTATATTGAATCTACATTGAATTGGTTTTGTATTGAAGTCTATAGTGAAGCTAGTCATTTAATTAGTTTGAAACATTAAGTTTTAAATTATTTCAGTATTAATTGCATTCAACTCTCAAAGTATTAATAATTAATATATTTTTGGTGCCATTATAGATTTATTTGTCTTAAATACAAGGTACCGACATAATAGTATTGTTTAAAATATATTTTCTGTAATTCATAAAATACTTTTTAAAGAAGTCTCACAAGAAGCATTATATGATGAAAATATGAATCTTTTAGGAATAATTTTTTATCAATGTCTGGCAGAGATTCTGAAAATGAGTTAAATTATTTACAATTCGGAGTTCTTAAAGGTCAGATCCAAATAATAATTTCATTTAGTATTTCATGATATTTAATTGTGTAATTGAAATGATTCTTGTGTAAATTTGGTTTATATGTGATGGTTGGTAATCTTGAATAACCTTGAACTGTAGGTTGCTGGAGCTTATTTTAAGAGTGATTTTCAGACACTGATAAGAAAACTGTAGCATACTGTATAAGAAAATCAAAATTATCTTTATTTCTTCTTAATGTTTTCAAACAGAAGGAAATATTTTCATAATCAAGAAACTGTTTTGAGAAAACAGATATTTTAAAATATTGAAATTAATGGAAATATTACAGCTAATAAAAATAGATATAATACCCTGCACTATTTTATACAGAGTGACAGGAAAATAGTTGGCTAAACTTTGGTAGCATATTCTACTCCTCCTAAGGATGGAAAAAGGTCATGTAAACATAGGTCCGGAAACGCTTCCTTTCCGAGATATAAACATTTTCTGCTTGCATTGAAATTTGAATATTTCATTATATGATTAGCTGGCATGCGTAGAATTACGAACACTACCGTCGTTTTTTCAAACTGCTCAAAAATACCTTAACAACAATTACACCAGTTGGTGGATTGGCAGAGGAGACCCAATTGCATGACCTCGATACTCCTCTGACTTAACTACTTTGAATTTTTATTTGTGGGGACATCTGAAAAGTTTAGTTTATGATAATAATACTATTAATAATCTGCAAATGCTCAAAAACCGGATTATGTGCATTGTTGCAGGAAGAAGTCATTTTCAGTAATCTCTTTAAGGTTTATGCATTCCTACAATACTCCATCATAAACAAAAAGTGTTTGTGTCTCAGAAAGGATGCATTTTCAGATCTATATTTATATGACCTTTCTTTATCCTTAGGAGGAGTAGAGTATGCTACCAAAGTTTGGCTATCTATTTTCCTGTTACCCTGTATATTATTATCACTCAGAGTAATTTTTAAATAATTTATATTTAAAAAATACATACAAATTGATTTTGTAATAGGTAATAATAGTTCGAATTCAAACCCCCATTCAAGAGGAGAACCTCCTAGTTCAACAAGGCCCGATCAACGAATCAGTGGACTTCAATGCGCTCACTGCAGAATTACTTTCCCTGATCAGACGCTGTACTTCCTTCACAAGGGATGTCATAGTGAAAGTAATCCTTGGAAGTGTAATATTTGCGGGGAACAGTGTTGCAATTTGTATCAATTCAATTCGCATTTATTGAGCAAAAGTCATCAATAGTTCTTGAAAGACTAGTACACTTTTGAAAGGGTCTAGAACCTCGATTATTCAGATATAGGATTAATTGGTACAAGAAAAATTATAAATTTGAACAAAAAAATGTCATTGCATGATTAAACACATCTCTATTTAAAGGAACGTATTAAGTTTTTAATTATTTTAATGTATACGTTAAGAGAGAAGGTTGAACTTATATCAGGTAAATAATCGAGGTTCAGAAAATGATTTTGGAATCTGGAAAAAACCGTGCCTTCATCGAGATACCTTTGCCAACGCTCACATTCGTCCAAATCGTGCTAAGTTTTAATGGCACGAACGATCCGTCCATGGGGCTTTACCAAAACATATTCCACAAGCTCTATTGGTAGTTTTAAACCTAGTTATGTATATTTAGATAGAGAAGGAAAACAGTGAGAATACCAAGGAGCTCCTTTTTTAATCCAAATTCTTTTTACGCACTGTTTTTTCGTTTGGCGTTTTATATGGTTGTTTGTTAAATTATATTAATTTCATATACTGTCATACATTTTATCTATTCCTACTACATTAAAGATAGTACTTTTCATTAAAATGTTTGTAACATAATTCTTATAAAATAAGATTATGATCACAAACGAATAATTATTATAAACTTTCTTATTCATGCATGAAACAGAAACATGAATGATCAAGAAAATTGATTTACAAACTAAACTTCAGTCATCGATTTCTTGTTACTGTGCGAAAAAAGGAACCGAGCCGTGTGTATCGTTGCACATAAATATAAATATATAAATAGGAGAGAAGCGACAGCTGAAGTGTCAGCTCAAAAAATATTTTATATAGAGATATTTGTACAGAGAAGTATTAAAATTACGAAAAAATACGAAAACAAGAAAGTCTAGATATCATATTTCAAAGATGGATGTCACTGATAGAATAAATTACAATGTGAGTAATTATTCAAATGAAATTTTGTTAAAAAATCCATAGATTGAAATTTAGATAAAACAAATTTAGAAAAATTAAAAATCGATCAAGGACAAATTTTAAGTAAAACTAGACTTTAGTAATAAGGGAACCGATTTTAGCTTCAGTACAAATTGGTATAAGAAAATTTCATAAATAGTTTCGAAATATGATTTCCCGACTCCAATAAGTGTTTCTGTGTACGTGTGTATGTATGTACGTGTATGCAGAGTACCCAATTTAAATGCATAAACCTGCATTGAAAATAATATGAAAGATACTTTTAATTACTGTTACATAAATAAAAAGAATTATACTTAAATATTAAGTAATTTTGTAATAGCAAAAGTACTAATACGGAAAGGTTTACAATTAAATCGGGGGCTCTGTACATATTCTATATTTAAGAAAATAGATGGAGCAGGATACGCACGAACACTGCTGTCAATGGTTGTAGTTATTTAAACATTGTTCCGAATATTGCGTAATATTTAATACAATTATTTCTATTATGTTATTATTAATATTATTGTATTATTTATCAACATGTAAGTTATTTATTGTTACTTTGCATTCCAACGTACTAGGTTTTGAACATGCATAAAGCTTGACGATGCTTTTTTTGTTTCAGTACTTTATACTTTTATTTTTGTACTATATTTGTTACGTTTTTAGTTTACAAAGTTACAAATGTAATAATTTGTGGTATCAGTTATTTTTGTTATCTATTAAACTTAAATTTTCAGGCATGACTAATTTTTTCTTTTAAAAAAAAATGTAATAGTTTTTCATGTTGAAAATACAATTGGATCAACAAGAAGAACTATTTTAGTAATCATGACTTCATATTTTTTTGAAAATATTTTCAAATATATGAAAATAACTTTTTGTTGTTTCATAAGTCACAGATCATAGTTTAAAGATATATGTGAATGACCTGTGAATGATGTCCCTTGTAGGGAGAAGAATGCTAAATTAGCATCGTCAAAGCATTAACTTTTTAAATACCTTTATGTGAGACTACGTGTTCATCATATTCTTGCTGGTATGTTCATGTGAGAATGAAGAAAGCAAATGTTTATTGTTATTAAACTTTTCATTTTTAATAATGAAACTAAGAAAAACTGAAGAGCTATATACTATAAATTGTGAAGGTATTAATGTTGTTTTTGTTAATAACTTTATTTATGTAATGAAAAAGTCATATAAATTATACAAAAAATTCTATTGCACTAAAATTTATTGAATTCACTTTGAGAATATAATAATAAGATACAAATATACAATAAAAAACTACAAACAAATAGTATAAATATACTGTTATACATTATTGAATTAATAGAAGATTTAAAAGAATAGCAAAGCTTGTAAGATGAAAGTAAAACAGCTCTTCAATGTTGTCTATTTTTTTATCACTATTATAACAGATATTACTACTAAGTACATGGTAAAAATAGGTGTCTTGATAAATATATTTGTAATTATTATTTCTTAAATTTCGCTTTTACTGTGTTGAATACAATACTTTCATTTACATTTTGAAATTTGGTGTGAATTATAGAAAACTACTTTTTTTTGTTTCCAATATACAAAAATTGAACAAACTTAAGGATTGATACGAAAATGTGTTACGTAACAACATTTGAAAAAGCTAAGTATTGTATTTTTTCTGCAGATAAATCAATCAGTTGTACATGCAAACTGTTTGAAAACAAATAGAATTACATCTAAACAAAAGTCAATTTAAAGTAATAATTCAAGTCAATTTCAATTAAATTACAATTACATTTTATTCCTCTTACATAACTATTGGACTAATTATACTTTGGTTAATGGTTTTTTCAATCTGTAAAGAATGTTAAGGTATACAATTATTTATTTTTAAAAAATATTAAATTACTTCTTCAATTGGATAATATTTGCATAACTAATATGTCTCATATACTGATTTTATTGAAATTGATCTGAATATTAAAATTGACATTAGGATAGTAAATATATCTATATGATACAGTGCTGGGTATGCTTTGAAACAATTCGTACTTAAAATGACTTGAAGAACAAATGTATTGACAGTAAGACATGAATGTTTCTTAATGTAATTTAAAATCCTGCATGCTATTGACTTAAACTGTTATTTTACCTAGCACTGTATATAAATTTTTAAAGATTATAGTAAATGATATAGACAAGAAATTAAAAAATTTATTAGATTAAGCAAAGATGGACCAGATGCATCAAAGAGTACGCCTTTACACTGTGATCATATTTACAAAGAAATTGTAGGATTAGAGTTCTAGTAAAAAAAATAGAGGTATCTTCTTCTCTGAACTTGCAAAGATATGATGAATGCTGCATAAGAAGTATTTTCGAATTTATAAAACGCCTTAGAATTACCCATACCATCCTTGTTAATATTCACGCCCACAAAATGTGCAGGTACATAGCCTCTTTGTTCACACAAGTGTATCCATATAGAAGTATATTTAAGGATATGGAGACAACCAAAATTATTGTTGATATTACTATGACTGTGGTGTAATGGTTAAAATCGAAATACATCATCATTATACATATAAACTTTTAATTTTTCTGAATGATTCTTAGGATAAGATAATAATATAATTAGTATAGTTAGATTAATTATTATAACATTACATTCGTATTACTTATATGTCTTTGAATATAGAATTCTTATTTTAATGATGATTATCAGAATGATAACATATACTTACATATTCTTAAAACTAACATTAATTTCATAACATTTACTCTAATCGTTTCAAGTATTTTTATTTCTTCATGTCATGTTTGTTTCAGTTGAACTTCCATGCAAATGGTTATTTCTATTGTCGGTTGAAGACAAAATTATTTAAATGGCTGTTATACGTGTATAGGGGAGAAAGGAAGCGCACGCGCACCATTTATCGTGTTAGAAAAGAACAAAATACTATTATGGCGGTAAACTATTGGGCGTTGTTCTTAACACCTGTTGCTCGTTGTTTGATTATCGTCTCATGATTCGAATTAATTCTTGATTTTAAACTTAAACAAGTACGGAAATACTTATTGATAAACTTTGACTTAAATCATGACGCAACGAGGTAAGTCCATACGAAAATTATTTTGATTAAACTCCGTCTTTGCTTTTATGAAAAATTATTGTTATTATCAATTTTAAATGAGAAAGGTAAATATTGAAAATTAGAAGAAAAAAAATACTTTCCATTTGTTTGGTTTGAGAATAGAAATATTATAATATAATTATAAACGCCATTTTGAAATGTTGACTTGTTTGACATTTCGCTTTCCCTTTTTTTGTTTTCCTTTTCTGTTTTTCCGTTATCACTGATCTTATGATAATGTTACGAATTTAAATTCTTCGTTTAAATTTCCTCTTTAAATCAATAGATTTGAAAGCATTTAGGTCATTTTAAACAATAATAATTTTGTAGGTTAACGTAATCAATCTTTCTATATAAGTCTGGTCTTTAATTTAATCTATCTTCAATCTTATGCGATTTTTGGAGTAAATATCATACCCCTTATAACTAATCAAAGATTTGTGTATGTTAGATGTACAGTTGTTACATGTCATGTTAATGTTAAACTATTTTATTTTTGTGCAGCAATCAACAATGGGTAAAAGTGAAGAAAGAAACAGCAGTACAATACGAGCAGGTGAATCAACTTTTCTGACAAAAACAAGCGAGGCCAGTAGGATGCTAGAAGCTGCATTACTACAAATGGATGACATTATTTCAGGTAAATTATGATTTTTATAAAAAAAATTCATTCGATGCTTTTATTTATGATATTTCACCATAACATACTTCATTTAATGAATGTTTTCATACAAAACAATTTAGAAATTTCGTTAAAGTTTTTTATTTCTTAAATTGTAGCACCTTTAAAAATTAAAGAAGTTGATAAACAATATTGGATGTTATTGAAAAAATGTATATGCATAGTGAATAACATTGTAATATCTATTGACAGGTGCTTGTACAGAAGGTAATAGTGAAGGTAATACAGAATGGAAGGATTCTGTTAAAGAGGCTACAAGAAACCTTGTAACAGCAATTAAAAGTGCACCAAGTCCCCCTTCCCCTCCTGATGCATCTACCACTGAAATCTTGCTACATTGGATGCAACCGGTAAATTAATTGTGATATTTTTTATTATTATTTCAATTCATTATATGGATTCTTTATTGTAGTAAGGAGAATAGAATTTTGTTAGGAATTAATTCAAGTTCCATCCATTTTACTGCAGTGTAGTTCTTCGCATAAAACAAATTTTCCTTTCAGAACACAGTCAGCTATATTATTTTATCTTCTTATATAATTTATTTAAATTATACTAAATCTTTTAATATTGTAGTTTTCCTTGTTATGTTAGCCAATAAACAAATGTTATTAATATAGAAATAGTGAATCAATTCCTATGTACATACAGTGCAATCTATGTTCTTAGTGCATGCTTTCTAAGATTGTTATGTTAAATTTTTCTTTAAAAATCAGTTTCCAAATAGTAGTTAAATATTCAGATCTGCAACATTTTTGCATGAATATTAAGTTTGAACTATTAGATACAGTTAAATTTGATAATAATACTGTATTACTTTTTGCTAACTACTCTACTGCTCACACTAATTTATTACTGATTTGTGTCAGATATAAGTTTCCAAATGTAAACTACAAACAAGACAGTTTCGGATTGTGTGTTTAATATGACTACTTTTATGTTTTACTACAAGTGCAAACAATGGAGAAAATGAAACTGTATATGTTATCTAATAAATGGTGTACAAATCATGTTTTTCATCCTGATTCCATATTAAATTGAAAATATGAACATACTAAAGATTACATGAAGCATTAAACAGTTCGATTCATTAAATTGTGTATACAAAAGAATTATATACATTTACATGTAATACATTATATCAACATACAAATTCTTAAAAGTGTAAAAAGAAAAAATATAATCAATGTGTGCTGTAAATTTTCCAACTTGATATCTAAGAATGCACTTTGTTCTGGTATATGCAAATTGTTATATTCTGAGAAACATGAATATTTATATTAAAAAAAAAATCAGAATACTAATAAATAAGAAAAATTAAATCGCAACATTATTAATAAAACCGATAAATAAAGAATAATTTTCCATCGAGAAAAGTAGCCGAATGATCTATGTATAGATTTATACCACGTGACTACTTTCATCCTGAGGAATTTTGAGATGGTAATTTTAGTATCTTACCGAGTCACGACGCGGTCGCTTCAACGAAGTTCTCCGAGATTAATATCTTCAATAACAAACAGTTTATTTAGACTGACCTGATTAAAAAGGAAGAATATAAAATTGAAAGTACTATGTGATTAAAAAAGGTTTGATAACAATTCAGAAGATAGAGGATGGAAGAAGAAGAAAAAGGCCATACGAGAGGTTCTATTAATAATCACTTCTGTTTTGGGAAAAGTCAATGAACCAGAATTGGATAATTTTTTTTTGAAAATCATTAGAAAAACTTATATTTACAATTTACAAGTATAATTAGATATAAATATAATTAAATACAATTTCATTAATTAGAAACATTTTTTCAGAAATATAATTTTATATTTAATAAATATCTCAGATAAGAAAATGTTTTATTAAGAAAACATTTTACAAACAATTTTTATAAAATAAGTCTCATAAAGGAAATTGATTTGCTCACATGCACAATTATTAATATAAATAAAGATCCAAGTTTGTGTAGAAAGATCATAAATACTTTGGAAGATTAGTTTAAAAAATTCATTTAGGTTCTGACTCATCCGAAGCTATTCCAAGAACAAAACAATGGGATGACAGATGGACACCCTCAGAAGGCTATGATTCTTCAGGAACATCAAATTCTGAGCAAGAAGAGGAAGAATTTGCAAATGTTGACTTTTTTGAACATCAAGTACATGAATCTGGCAGCTGTCTTTGCCAGGTAGTACATATAACAATTTGGAGTATAAAATGTAAAATACTTATTTAAATCTGTTTCATTAACAATTAAATCTTCATAACTTTAGCAATATTCTGAAGTGATATAAATTTCAACATTGTAGTCATATTTAATTCTATCATTGTTTTTGTTCAATATTTGGATTCAATGCAAATTGTGAAACATTTTGCAATATTTAACATTAATTATTTAATGGTAAACATGATTGCAAAGAACATGTTTAAAAAAGTTTCATTACTAATAGTAAGAATGTCAATCAAGGTTTTTCTTTGTTTCAATAATTAAGAATAATCCCAACTTTTATAATTTTGAATTTTAATATTATGTAAATCTTTTATTCCGATTTCAGTGGTTGTGATATTCATTAGAAAGTGTTTAAAAAGAAGTAAAAAAAAATAATATTTTAAACTTCATTTCATCATACAGGTTCCTCAGAGTTGCCCATTAAGTTATGCTAAAATGATAGCCCTTAGAGGAAGTGTGCCTAATTTATGTGCACCCACAAATATGGCTCATATCAGTACTCTTCCACCATTTTGTCCTGGAATGTATAATTTGAGGTCTCTTTTTTTCCTATTTTTTTATCATTACTATCATCAACAAATTCATTGACTGTATAACATGATTGGACAGCTTGTGTTCAAAGAAACATAGTTGTCAAGGAGACAATAAAGAATACAGAGGAAGTCGAAGCAATCAGTTTTTAGAACCAGGAAAAAAGCGACGATTTCGGAATAGATTAGATCGTGAACAAAGAACTAGATCTCAAACAGATCTCTTTTTAAGAAAAAGAGAATCTCCATGCTGCTGCTCCTTGCAGCATTTTCAAGATGCTCGAAAATGGAATGAATGCCAGGCAAAGACAGAGGTACATTAATATTTGTAATAAAGTATTGGAACTATTGAAGAGTGTAAGCAATGAAATTGCATTGAAAGTAATAGGAAATATGTGACTCAAGTACCTGAACATTTTTTTTAATTAGTATGTAAAGTTACATTAATTTATTCAAACTATGGAACTCAGGATGAATACATGAAATTAATATAAACAAGAAGTTAAATTTTTATTTTTGCACTGTATAAACTTAAGTTGCATGATGTAAGTACATTCACAGAATTGACTCTAAGTAATTTAAATTAAAAAGTATTACATAATATAACTTTTATCCCACGTTTGTACTTTATAAAATTTCTTGCATTACAGTACAGTATATAAAAAGCTTTGTATTATTAACTACATTGTGATTATTAAAGCGAGTTTTTACATAATTTATATATTATTAATTCCAATACTGTAGGAACGTTTAAGAAAATTGGAAAATGAACGTGGAGCACTACGCATGGAAGTATCAGTTTTGTCAGAGCAAGTGGATGCACAGTCTAATAAAATTCAAGAATTGGAAAGTATGCTTAGAGAAAAGAAAGATTCTCTTAGAAGAATGGAGGAGGCGTTACAAAAAGTAATTTAATTTATTTTATTTTATTAACGTTTTATTAGTTTTCTTAGTTTTCTTATTATTTTATTATAATCTAGTCTGTATAGTTTCTACAATTTTATTTTACTTTTATTCATACCTTTCTGTTTTTATTTTATTTCAATGATTCCTATTTTTATAGGAAGTACTCTCAAGAAGTGGTTTGGAAACACAAAAGTTAGAGCTTTTAAGCTCTTTATCAGAAATGAAGCTCAGACAAGCTAGCTTAGAACATGAAAATCTTGCACTTCGTAGTACAAGCCCTGTATCAAATGTAAGTTAATATGACTATATTAAAATAATTTTATATAGTACTTCAGTTTATTTTTTAAAAGGATTATATATTCATTTTTTGCGAATATACATTCTATAATCAGCTTATAACACGATATATTTCAGGGAGAGAGATTTGGAAGGCATACCAGCCAATATAGAAGTCTTCCTAGGCCACCAAGTTCTTCAAAGAAAGGCGTAATGTTCGGTAAGGTTTCCAGTTTAGCTTGTGGAGCACACACGACGGTACCATTGGCCGTTAAAGGAGCCTCCGCGAGATGCCTGTCTGCACCTACTCTAGGTTGCGATTGATTTCATGTCTAAGCATGCATTTTTACATGCTTCTTTTAAAACAGCAATTATTATTTGATGTTTTGAATGACAGGCATCATGGCTAATGACCTGAAATCTATTCTATGTATACACGTGATTAAATCTGTTTCTACAGCTTGATTAATTCTTTTGTGCATGAGAATTTTAATTCTATTTTGACCTAGCAATGCAGCATACACAAAATAACATACAGTACAATTACACAACATCAAATATTGAGAATTTGAATGCATTTAAAAAAATTCAGTATTCATAACAATTAAATATCATTTGTTTTATGTCATGTTTTCTTCTTAACATTGTATTGTATAATGTTAAACGTATCATTATCATATTAAATAAATTAATTACTTACTTATTTTTCTATTTCAGCTGAAGAAGAAAAAACAATTATAGGAGACTCAAGTGCGGAAGTGGAACCAATTACTCAAAAATCTTTGGTAGAACTTTCAATGGAAGAAATTGGAGACTGGCTTGCAAACTTCGGATTAGAATGTTATGCAGGTGAATTGAGACGGTGGGGTGCCACTGGATCAAAATTGCTTGAGTGCTCACAACAACAGTTAGAAAAGGAATTAGAAATAAAAAATGTTCTTCATAGGAAAAAATTATTGTATGCAATAGAGTCAGAAAAGACAGGTGGAATTGATTTTCTCGGATCAGATAAGGTAATCTTACTGTTTGATGACAAATTAAATACATAATTATAAATATACGCAGTTTTATAACATCTGTACAACTACCTAAAATTAATAAAAATCTATGAAATTATAGATGGACAATGCAGCAGTTCTAAGATGGCTTGATGATGTCGGTTTACCACAACACAAAGAAGCATTTCAAAATGGTAAAGTGGATGGCCGAATGTTACATAGACTCACAACTGAAGATCTTTTAACCCTTGGAGTTACAGCACAATTACATGCTGCCAGTCTTAGGAGAGGAATTCAAGTATTCTTGTTTTTTTTTCTAGTACATACCGAATATAAACAAATACTAATGTAATAAGTTATTTTTTTAAACTTAATTTGTAAAGATCAGTACTTTCAGTTATTTATTTTTCATACAAAATTAAGTTGACTGAAGTTATAACCACAATAGAAAAGTAGTACCATTATGATTAAAGGCTCTCTATTCTACATTTTATTAGTTTCTTTTATTAGGACATAGTATAATTATTCTTTATGACTAACATGTAATAGATTTAATCGTGTAAATAATCATATATTTGTATTGGTTGTTTCAGGTTCTTCGAGAATTAAATTTTGATTTTGATAATCTAGAAAGAAGATCTACAAATGGTAATGGAGCAGATGGTAGTAATATTCGTCTCTGGACAAATCATAGAGTTATGGAATGGCTCAGAGTAGTTGATTTAGCTGAATATGCTCCAAATATGAGAGGCTCTGGGGTGCATGGTGGTTTAATGGTGTATGAAGGAAGATTTACTTCAGAATTATTGGCTACATTGCTCAGTATTTCCCCTGGAAAGACCCTTCTTCGTAGACATTTAACTACACATTTTAATCAGATTCTTGGTAGAGAAGTTGTGCAAAGGAAAAGGGAAATTGAAAGCACTCTTGGATTTGTTCCTCTTACACTCACTGCTCGTTTGAAGGTAATTTTTAATCTCATATTAAAATTATCTGTCTCTTTCTTGCAATGAAATGTCGTATTTTTTGTACTACTAATACTAGATAATAGTTCTTTAAATTGAGTAATAACTACTATATTATATATTTCACAAAAGTTTACTTAAATGAAACTTGAATTTAAAGTATGAAAAATGTGGCATAGCAATTAAAAATTAAAACGATAATAAATTTAATTCACATAAGTAAAACTAACTTAACCCTTTCTGTGTTTAATCTGTATGGTGTACAGACAGTATGTATAAAAGAATGAATATCTTTGTACTTAGTCATTTTATTAGATAGTGAAATGGTTAATTAAATTTTCAAGAAATGTAAATGAGGTTAATATAAAAATGCAGGTACCAAAGAAATCTCAATTCACGTTAAAACGTAAAAAAAGCAAGAACGAAGCGGATTATGGAAACTTGGTCTGTCCTCTGGAAGCATCACCACCAGGTACTCCATCGACGCCCTCTTCAACTCCAGGCAGCCCTAACTTGAACTCACCTACATTCTAACCACAATCACAAATTCATAATCTCGTAAGTCTAGCTCAACTAATTCTAGTTATACATTCTGCAATCGAAAGGCAATTATTTCTTATTAACTTGCACATTTCTTTTCACCACTTTATTTTATTTTTAATCACTTTTCTACTTAATCGTTAAGAAAGTAGATCTTTTAGCAATATAATACTTGAATCACTTGTCTATCATCTGCTTATTTATTAAATCATTTATTTCAGTTATACATTTTTTCATTCTTTTTGATACTATTTCTTCATATCCATTTGTATAAGGTTTCATTAATATTTTTCAGATTCAGGGGATGTCAGTCAGAGGAAAGTAATTGGTTGTATTTGAAGAATTTTTAAGCATAAGTATGACAAGAAGCAAGTTTTAGGGACCATGTACATCCTCATATATATTAATATCATTGATAAATTCTGAAGAATGAAAATCATCATCATTTTAAAGAATAATATACTATATTCTTGGAGACAATTTTTTGTAGGAAAAAGATACAATTACAATCAAATTAATCGTTGTAGTATGATCATATTATACTCTTTTGATATCTTTACTAAAACATAAAACATGTTTAAAAAAAAATGAAAGGAAAAAATTGTATGGTAAACAAATAAACACTGAATTTCATAAAATACAAAATATTTTTGATTTGCAAGTATACTAAAAAAAAATAATACTGTTGCATGCACATATAATTGAAATAAGAAGTCAATTTGGTTCTATCACTGTTATTTTACATAAATTATTTAATTGTTAGATTCTTTTTATCAAGGTTTATCTTGGTAAATATATTTAATTCCTAATCAAATTAATACACAAGTAAATATTTGTATTGCTTACTTATTTGTTTGATACATTCCATTGCACATAATTTGTTAAAAATTATGGGTTTCAAAAGTGTCACGAACTCTATTTTAGTCATTTTTATGTTATCAATTACAATACTTGAATTTACTTTTCTCATAACTTTTATAGCTTTGTGCATTATCAGTCAGATAACATCGCATATTTATTTACTTATTAGTTTTCATAATACTCATAACCGAAAAACTGTTTTCACACGTACATGTACGTGGAAGCAAACATAAGAATAGACTCTATTCTACATTTATTGTATTCCAGATACTTGTATATCTCGCTTCTGATTAGTATTAATCCTTTGCCAGTCTCCTACTAGCGCTTAACAAAACCGCTCACCATGTACTGCTGACGCCCATGGGCGTTCGCTGCAATAGCTCACTACGTGCCACCACAGCCGAGCCGCACGAAGCGTTCGACCCGCCCGGTGTGGGGACTAGCCCTAATGTGTTGACCCACGCGCTTGCGCAGCAGTGGTGAGCGGGAAGGGGACGTAAGAACAAAGGAACTCGCCACAAGACGCAAGAGAACCGCGAGAACCTTCGACCCGTTGCAGTGGATTTGTAAACGACAAGGTTATGCCCTCTCAGGGCTGAGTAAAATATATAGTTCTGTACCAAGTACATAGTTTCCGGACTACTGCCTTCCTCCATCATCCAGCCGTCCTCACCGCACATCTTAGCGGCCCATAGAGCCGCGGCTCCCCTGGAGCCTTATCAAAAACTCTATACCGGTACCATATGTGGCGCTATCTCTGTCAGAGGCACGGAACTAAGTAACGGTCGTGCAACTGGCGCCATCTCTGACAAAAGCTCGGAACTAAATTGCGGCATTTCCAATGGCGCCATTTAGCGACAACGACTGTGGTTGTTTCACTCCAGTCTTTTCATGAAAGGATTGTTAATGGAAAATGAAGGGGTTTTAAAGTAGCAACTTCTAAATAAAATGACGCTGAATTCATTTAATTTACATTTATTTAAAGAGTTTTTTGTAAAGTACAATATGTACAATGCACTTGTTAGATATCGAACGAACGCGAGCAAGCGGCCGGAAATTTTGACTATCCTAACATCGTACGATTTTGTATTGTATTTTAAATAAAAGTACTCAAATTTCAGCTGCGTTGTCGTACATTTTGCAACACGTAACAGTGGAGGACAGATCTATCTGTTGTCTAAAATACAAAGAAGACAAAGGTCAATGCTTGGACGAAAGAATCAAAGAATATGGTGAAGCTTTTTGAATTTCATGAGAACACTGAGCCACTGAACCGCATTCAATCGACTTGAACAAGCCGCCAATAACTTTTACTCATTTTCATGGAGAAGAAAGTCAATGTATTGTCACAACGAAGTATAAAATAGACCATTCATCCAATGTATTTTTGTGTAACACTGATTTTGGATGCATAGACTACAAACGATGTCTATTTCTTCAGAAATCGCAGTTACCGACAGTTGCCGACTACATGAGGTGAAATGGACGCAGAGTGGGGGTAGGCCGGAGTGGGGCTGCGCTCCGGATGGCCATCACGGATATAATAGGTTGTGCTCGGTTCGTTTTTTTTTTACCGACATGCGCGCTGCTTAACGCATTCGCGTTGTAAATAAACAGCGTACCATGGACAAGCGATCAAAGTAACAAAATGTGAGAAGAACGTATTATTTTGTTAACAATGGAAAACGATCAATTGGCGATCGTTTATGTTGCAAACGAACAAAAGGAATTTACTGTTTCGATTATTTATGGACAAACGATAGAGGATCTTTGTATAAAGGTGACGATATTTCAAGTAATATATTTATTTGATACACTGTATTTTATTGTTTGAATATTATGTTAACTGTATTTATTGTTAGAATTTGTGAAATAATGAAACGAAATAACAAATTTTTCAGAAAACAAGAACTTCATATGAAAATTTGAAAAAATTAACAAATTAATATTAATATTCGATTGTGTTTTTGTTCATATTCGAATTTTAATATACAGATTTTAAAAGTAGTCTGTAGAGTTAATTAAAAGCAACATTTAAATCTATCTCGGTTGATATGTAACTTGAATACAATACATATATAACCTACATCTAATTTCTTTTTGAATTTAGTTTGTATTTGAATTCATTCTTATATTTAACTGTATTAATGTTGATACTTTTTGACATTCTTTAAATTGAATTTCATTTATGTATAATATAAATAATGTTTTAGGTTTGTAAATCTGTAGGAATCGGACCAGTGGCTAGACATCTCTTTGCCCTTAGACATCATAGTACGAAACTTTGGTATCCATTATCACATTGTTTAGAATCTAAAGACAAAAATAAATTTGACTTCAGACTGAGATTTAAACCTTCAAGCTTATATAGGTTAAAACTGATTGATGCAAATGCATATGATTATTACTTTCAACAAGCACGTTCGGATGTTATGGACAATAAAGTACCAGATATTGTTTATGAGAGACATAAACAAGAACTGATTGGTCTTGGTGTTAGTGATATGTATAGGTATGCAGTACTTAATATAATAATTCTATACTTTTAAAGTATTATTCAACTTTCATATTATTCATTGATTTTATATTTCATTCATTTCAAATTTCATACAACTTTGTTTAAAAGGAAAATATATTTTCATTTAACTTCAATTGAAACCAAATTTATCATTTAGAATTACAATTTTTTGTATTATATTTTTTTGACTTTTTTCTGTATATGTCATTTCATTTTTACTTAATACTAACTCAGCTGCTCTTTGTTTTTGGCAGAGTAATGCTGGAAAAACGACTTCCAAGGGAAACTGTAGAATCAGAATACAGAAAATATATTCCTAAAGAATGTATAAAGCGACATGCATTCTTCATAAAAAAACCAATTCATAATGCTCTTCGTAAAATATCAGGCTATGATGCAAATTATGTGAAAGAACAATATTTAAAGCAATTTGAATGCATGGCACCAAATTATCCATATGAAGAGTATGAAGCTTTAATGGATAGAGGTCTTTCAAATCCTCCAGCAAAAGTGACTTTAAGGGTCAATGTGGATGAAGTAAAATATTGTGAAACAATTGCTACTTCATGGTGTACATTGTGTGCAATTGAAGATTTATGTTTTGTTTCTATAAGGTCTAAAAATTAATTAATTAGTTACCATACTTACAGGTATAAATATTTTCAAAATTATATTATTTTATTATTAATCTTTTATTTCACTTTTTCTGAAGTTTCAAATTTGCATTTCTAGTAATTCTAATTCTTGTAAAAGTAAAAATTTTTAAACTGCAATTTTTGAAAATATTTATCCTGTTGTATTTATTCAATTTAATAAAAATTGTAATAATCTGCCAATATTTTTATTATAATCTCTATTGTTTTTTTTTATAGACAAGACAACACAGTAGAAATATCAAGAAAAAATGGTATACCATCATACTTGAAATTTGGAAAGAGTGCACTTTTAATGTCCTTTGTGTCAGCTCTGGATGGTTATTATCGTTTAGCAGTAAAATGGACGTTTAATTTATGTGGTGAGATAGTTACCCCTTCTCTGAAAAGACTGCATAAATTAAAATGTCATGGCCCAGTTGGGTAGGACTTCATTTATTTAAATTGATATAGCTGTAATGTATTGTTACCATTGCAGCAATAATTTTTTAGCACGTTCTCCATCACGATTCAGTTGAAAAACCATTCACCATACATCACATTATACTTGTGGTAGTTCTATTCAGTAAAATATATTAAAGGGATTGGTAGATTCATCATTGTCACACGTATGTGAGGTCGGTCTCTTATGCGAATCGATGAGTCACACATGTGTGCTATGTGAGTGTGAACGTGTTAAATAAAAAAAAATCACAATAGCAATGTCGTGGCATAACATTTTATAAAATAAAAAATTATGGAAATATTACAAAATAGGATTTTGTTTTAGACAAGAATTTTCATATTCGAAACTTCAACAAAAGCGTGCAAACAAACCAGGCACGTACCTGCTTCGAGAAAGTGAAATAGAATATAATGTATATTACATAGATGCATGTAATAAGAAAGGAAAATTGTTTTCGAAAAAAATAGAAGAAAGGCTTTCATCAGATGATTTTATTATTATTGGTATTCCTGGTCAATATAACTCATTGGCACAATGTATTTCATCTTTTCAAGATTCTGAAGGACAATCATATTTATCAGAATGCTTACCACCCTCTGAGTATGGTAAATTAAATGAATTTTTCTTCTGTGCTTATTATAAGTTCTAAGTGTAATGAATTTGTATTTTAACAGACTGAAGTGCATTAAATATAAATAATGAATATTTTCAAAAATATGTCAGAAACTATACTTTAGCTAAGATGATTAATTACTAGTAACTATAAACAGTGTTTGAAATTATTAAACATTTTAATATTGATTGGTTTTATTACACGTAATTTGCCTAAATTGTTGTTCTATTTCAATTAGTAGAAATAAGTAGAAAAAAAATTTACATTTTATTTTCATTGTTGTTTAGATAAATCATCATTACTGCTTTGTGCCCCTGAGAGCGCAGTTAGCGAAGTTGCAGCCGATGAAGAAATCGTTGCTTCAGTTTTAGAAACTGGCCCTCGGTGTGTACCTCAAAATCAGCTTGAAATTTACAGACCATTCGTAAGAAGTAGTGAGAACCGACATTATTCACCGACAACTCTTCATAGAGGAATTTGGAGATTAACTAAAGGAAAAAAATTGGAGGTTGCACTTAAAATTTTGAAACAAGAAGAAGAAGCTCATTATACAAAAAAGTTTCTGGAACTTGCTGGGAAATGGTCACAGCTACGTTCTGGAACACTTGTAAGGTAAATAATATTCTTAATATACCTCAATATGAAAGACAAAAGTAATACTCTTGTTTGTAGTGTAATAAATAGTGTAGAATTCAATTACCATGGATTATTACATAGGAAATCTTTATATCAATATGAGATGAAATTTGTAGGATTTTGAATGAAGTTTGAATATTCATAAATTTACAATTATGTTCAATACATTATTAATATAATAATTTAATATGTTCCATCAGATTATATGGCTTAACAGTAACACCATCGATCGGAATGCTTCTAGAGCTGGTGCGACATGGGTCTCTTGATGAATACTTACATAGCTCTTCTTCTCAAACTATTAAAACAGTAGATATGGTAGAAGCAACCGCTTGTTTAGCTACTGCTCTTTGGCATCTTGAAGAAAATGGCGTAGTTCATGGTAATATTAGGTGCAATAAACTTTTGGTACATGCACACACTAATAACAGTTTCGTAGTGAAACTTGCTGATCCAGGATTATTTACATATACGGAGGCAGATATTCATTGGTTGCCTCCTGAAACTTATAATGATCCAGAACAAGCTAGGCATAGTTTTCAAGCAGATGTTTGGGCTGTTGGAACAACAATTTGGCAAATTTTTGCTAGGTACCACCATTTAATATATAAAATTTACTTATGTTCTTCAATGTTTTACTATTTTACTAGTCTAGATTTATTTTAATTAAATAGGTAATACTTTCATGAAATGAAGTCATTTAGAGTAAATTTGTTTCTGTGCCTAACAAGTTTATAATAACGTAAGGTTAATATAAATATAATCCATATATCGTAAATTTAATGTCATTTTATTTCAGAGGTGCTTCATTACAAGACTGTCGAAATGCTTCTGTCATGAAAAAATATTACGAATCTGGAAAACGTTTGCCTATTCCAAGTGGTTGTCCCACAGAAGTTTACAGGTTAATGCTCGAATGTTGGGGAGATTCAAGCGGGTCTAGAAAACAGCCCCAAGCAATTATGAGAGATATAAATCAAATTCTATATCAAGTGTATAATTCTCGTAGAAGTCACGCTTATGCAACGGCTTTCCCTAAACTATTTACGTCTGAACTGAAAAAATATGAAGAAGATAATTCTAATACTACAGACAGTAGTTCAATAAACAGTGAATCAAAAAGTAGTCTCTATACAGATAATACAAGTCTACCCTGGAATGACATTGATGATAATAGTAAGATGCAATTATTTATTTTTTTTTCAATATTACTATGACTAGTTTTTATACATGACATAAGAAATAATTTTCAGTTGTGACATAGTGAAGTTTTATTTTAACAAGATCTCTAAAATGAATTCCAATTTTTTTGGTTCAAATTTTTAACTACAATTATTTTATGATAGCTTTATATTAATTTTAGGTACACAAGGTTTAATAAACACCAATGAAAACTACATAGGTAGTACAGAAGACCTTTCTGCATATTTAGGTTGGTTATCTAATGCAAGAAGAGATTCAGAAGGTTGTTCAATATCTCAGAGTAACGTTCCTAATATAAGTCACATAGAACATTCTACTCAAGCTCTTCAAATAAGACATGCTGGTGATTTAGGCGAGGTAATTATATAAACAAATGCATCTACTTTTGTTTCTAATCTTTCATAAATAGAAGATTGAACAGGTTGATTAAGTTATATTGTTATAAAATTGGGAGATGTGTTGATTGTTATTATTATCTTCTAAGTAATCATGTACCCATTATGATGATGGTACTGAATAATATTCTTATAAAAATAGGTAATAGGAAGAAATGATGTGGGAGCAGGAGATGATTGTGGCTCTGGCGGAAGCAGTAATGGCTCTCTAGGTCAAATGAGAGGCATCTATGAGTTAGACATCGACTGTAATGTGATTCTACAAGGTAGAATTGGTCAAGGCTTTTATGGAGAAGTTTACAGAGGTACACTAGAAAGAGAAAATGGGAAAGATGTTGAACCACAGCAGGTTGCTATAAAGAAATTAAAAACTAGAGCGCTTGAAGCAGATATAAGAGACTTCGAAAGAGAAATAGCCATAATGAAGGTAATTGGAATATTGTGGCATATTACAATTTAATGCAATTTTATTTCAATATGATATTAATAGTATTTTATTTTTTGGTGACGTTAATATATTGAATATTATCAAATGTGATTGTAGACTTTAAAACATCCGAATGTAGTAGAAATTCTTGGTGTGATATCAGACCCTGAAGTTTGCTTGGTAATGGAATATGTAAAGCATGGTTCATTGCAAAGTTATTTAGCAATTCATAAACAAGAACTAACCCATAGAAGACTGTTGGGCTTTGCTTTGGACATTGCAACAGGGATGGATTACTTGGGTAGTATGAGCATCGTCCATAGAGATCTCGCTGCAAGGAACATTTTAGTAGCTGATGAAAATAAAGTTAAAATTAGTGACTTTGGGCTGGCTCAAGTCACTGGAAAAAATGACTATTATATTTTACAGACTGATCGTGGTCTTCCTATTAAATGGTACATCTTACTAATAAAGTATTTTTTAATCTAAATTTTACGAAAAGTACGTGAGTCGGTCTCATCATTTTTCGTCTTTATTAGGTATGCTCCAGAAAGTATTAGGGACGGAAAATTTTCTACTCGATCAGACGTATGGTCATTTGGTGTAACAATGTATGAAACGTTTGGCTACGGAGAAGAACCCCGCTTACCCGGACTCGATTCGAGCACGGATCGTCTACAAAATGAACAAGAAAAGGGAAGTACCGAACTGTTAGCCGCATTAGAAAGAGGCACTCGTCTTCCTTGTCCTTCTACCTGTCCACAAGAAATTTATGTAAAACTTATGTATCCCTGTTGGCATTTACAAAGCCATCAGAGACCAGATTTTGCACAACTCTGCAAAGATATCAGAGATCTCCTTGCTCAATATTAAAAAAAAGTTTCTCAGGTAGAAAGTAAAAAGTATATAATTGTCAACAATTTTAATAATTTTTTATTTCCTGTATTTATTTGATTTCAATAGAATTTCAGTTTTACTAGATTTTGTACTAGTAAAATTGATACACTAATTTATTAATATAATTACTGCAATTAAGTGACGATTACAGATTAGTAGCTTTTAATTAAAGTGATTATATAATCCTAATTTAATTACAATTTGAACTGACTTGAACAAATTATTAGATTTACTCAAAAACAAGCGTTCCATTACACGTATTTGAGATTTTTGCAAGACGAGATCATGGCATATAGCAGTGCATTTTGCATCAAGTTGACCCTTTGACTGCTATCAATGCCTATAGGCGTTTGACAAAGCCGTTTACCGTGTACTGTTGACGCCCATAGGCGTTCAGCGGAGTAGCTTACTATGTGCTTACCGTGGCTTGGCCGCACGTAGCGTTCGCCTCCTCTCCAAGTAGTCCGCAGTCAAAGGATTAAAAAATGTAGGGAGTGGTGAGTGCAAATAAATCCTCGAATATCAGAGATTTCTAATAAAGTATGTTTACAAAAAATGTTTTTAAATATTAAAAGTTTTACGTCGTCGGATCGACGTCATTCGTTTATGTGTATATCTTGAAATAATTATTTCCTTATTTAAAAAACTTCCTTCTGAAATTTGAACTTAACATATGCCGTATTATATGATAATTTAAATTATAAATACATTTATAATTTACATTTAAATTGTAACATAGTTATGGAAGTATGCATGCAATGGAATATTTAAACCATCTTTTAGAAAGATAATTTACTAGAAGTATATTTATAATCATTTAAGATTTGTTTATATTTATTGCTTTTTACATTTTTAACACAGTTTTATATAAAAATGAGTCATGACCTGCCTGTGTTAATAAAGAAAGCTATATGTTTTTTAATGAAGCAGTATCAGTCTCCATACAATTAAATATTATGAAACAATCTTACTCGGATCAATTAATAATCGAAAACTATATTTCTATATATCTAGTTTCTGTTTTAGTTTTTTAGTATAGTATTAATATCATAGAATGAATTTCATACAATGAATCTTATTTCTTGTATGTAGGAAAGTTTTTTTAACTTATACCAGAAGCAACATTCTTGTACAAGAAATGGATGCTTGATTATTTTAACTACTTATTAGATGAAATTGAGATTTATTATACTATTTTGAAAAGAAATTTGTTGTGGTAGTACAGATATGTATCTTCAAATATTACATTGTAAATGTTATTGCATTGGTATGTAACTACAATGCAACTTAATAATTATTCGAGGGGGAAATTTTTTCTAACTAAAAATAATGTAATAATTTAAATAGAGAGAAGATATAATAAGTAATCAGAATTTTATAATAGTGAAATTTATGTAATTCGCTGTAATCTAATTATGCTTTGCGTACAAATACTGAAATGAAATAGTATAAAAAAGGGAAACCTCTGATATATTTTTTTATAACTCTTACATTTGTATCTAGTCGATAATTTCTATCACATATTTTGTTAGTTAGATTGTGTGTATGTGTACGCGCGCGTTTATGTACTTACCGCATCATGTTTATCTATATGCAGGGTGAGTCAGCCGAACTATTAAAACTGAATATTATTGAATCCTTTATGACTTATTTTCTTCAAAATATATTCAGTTGTTAGTTGACTCATGATGTATATGTGTATACATACATATGTATATTTTCTGTAAATTCTGTGAACTGTAAATACATCCTACTAAAGGACATTATTTTCCACTTAACATGCTTGTAAATATTTTATTAAGTAGTAATTAAAATTTCCGTTCGAAACTACAGTATTATGGTGTTAATATATTTTCTAACATAATTAAATATTTTTTCTAATACATTAACATTTACCTTCTACATTATTCAAAATTTTCCTACATCAAATAAGTTTACTCATACTCAAAATGTTATTACAAAAAGGTTTTGAAATTTGACCAAGTTAAAGAGCGTTTATTTCTATTTTAATATTCTAATTAAGATGGAATATTTGCTCAAATGAAGTATTACTAGTTATGAAGGGTAAGAAAATTGTAAGCAGTTTAGTATATTTAATTTTTTATTTTATTTTCATAATCGTGAAACGTGTGTATGTATGTACAATTACGAATTAGAATTAGCGTTTGGTCCACGTCGGCGACCGTAAGTCTGAACGACATTCACGAATCGTCGGTTATACTGAATTCGTCTCTTAGCTCGACCAGTTTTCTTTTTACTCTTTTCTTGTTTGTCAACCTGCACAACACATAAGTTCAGAATAAAATCAAAATTAGTGTATAATAAGAAATATATGATGTATTAATAGAAATATAAATACATGCTACTTTTTACTTTCAAAGATATTTCGAAAATTGAAAAAACTTCCAAGTATCACATCTCATATTTGAACACTTTAAAGCTGTTCTTCAATTGTGTAATTTTATTTATTTCTTTTCATTTAAGAGTGATAACACATTTGCATTTTGTGAGTGGTTATATAATTTTAATTCCATTACCTTCGGTGTTTGTGCTTTTACTTTTCCGGCACGAGCTAGAGAACCATGCACTTTACCTAAAAAATTAAAACAATGTGTCTAATAGTATTGTTTATCACTTCTTAATTTATGTGTACTTTAAATGTGATCAAATAAATACTGCAAAAATAAAACCAATATAGAATAGCTCTAAAGTAACTAATATTGTTCAGGGTTTTCAAAGCTTAAGATAAATAAAATGAAAGTAAAACAAATAAGATTTTATTCAACATAAACTATATTTCAAATTGAAAGAATTGTTAAATATTACATTAAAATACCATGTAACTTGCATAAATTTTGATTATAATAAAATCTTCTTTTTAATAACAGAAAACTTACCACCAGGTAGAGGGACTGTTAATTCTAAAACATTTGATGTGAGTTCTCCAACCAAACTCTCGTTGTTCAACAAAAGACCAGAACTGTACAGATTGAATTCTGCATTAGCAGCACCCTCCTGATCTATAATTTTCCTCTGCAAAAGAATTATAAAAAATGTGTTACCATATACTACATCTTTTAAAATTCTGAAAACTATTTTCTTATCCTAGTTTTTCTTCACCGTGTATCTTTCTCTTTAATCATTTTATCATTTATCTCATATTTTTAATAATTTTATCTCATATCAGTACTTTTCTAAAAATTACAAGTTTCTTTTAATATAAAAACACTTGTTGACGATTAATTGCGAATAGTGATCAATAAAAATGTGTATAATCACTAGCTCAAGATCGTTCATTGATATTGCGTCGTTGCTCTTCCTAGAGACATAAAGTTCTGACCCCAGGTTATCAATTCGACGCCAATAATAAATAAAAAATCTGAATATTTAATGTAAATGAAATACATCATTTTATTTTTAAATATATATAAATAATCCTCTTAAATTTAATATTTTATTAGTCATCGGTAATGCATTTAAAATGAAATATTGTAATGTCATTCTTCACATACCTTCAACTCTGCTATCGACTCATTTTCATGCGAGTCGACAACAATCGTACGGTCTCCTCTGATGTGCAACTGCATGTTTGATCTAAACCACAAAAAGTACTGATTAGAAGTTTCTAAAAACCATTTTATTATTTATAATGCTTTCGTATTAACAAAACATTGACTCTGAAGTTTCACAAATCAAAAAATTAACATGATTTTTTTCCATTTTCATTATATTTTAACTAGGAATGAATTCATTTTTTTTTCACATTTGCATGCTTATGAAAAAAAGATGAAACTTAATTATAGTCAATTAAAGCAACGAAATTCTTAAACGTTAAGTGTAAGAAGAGGAGACAATGCAATCCAATCGACAACGAAAATAACCAAACGGAAAATGGACGAGTAATACTGACACGTGTTACGGTGAAAGCGTATCTACGACCAAAACACCAATTTACTTGTAACAAAAATTTCTGTTATGATACGAAACATTATTCAAAAAATATTGGATAGCGACCGGTTAATTATATACTGCTATTTCCTAAATTAAAAGTCAGAAAGAAAGATCGACGCACTCACCAGTAACGCAGTAATGGCAAAAGAACGTTCGCCTTGAAGTTGTTTAAAATCAAGATTAATCATCGATAGCATAGTATCGACACAATTAATCGATTCAATATACATTTATTACCAAAAAGTAATCGATTGTACTAGGAATTAATTGAACGTTATTATCACTATATGTTGAATAATTTATAAATATTAGTAGATAATATGTAGCAAGAAAATAAGTACAAGTAGTCTCGGATATACGAAGGCATAAACCCCGTTCAAATTAATATGATGAAGGATTATATTCCTTAAAAACTTTCAATTTTTCGTTACATTTTGTATCAATATTTGGTTACATCTTATTTTTTTACGATCAACATTTATATTTGAAGTTGAAAAATTCAAATGTTGTTTGTCCAAACTCTATTTAGGAAAATGCGCACAACCAATCAAATTTGATGTCTATAATATGCACGTACAGATCATGTGGACTTCCCGTGTTGCTTATTATGCAGCGAATGTGATAATTATCTACTGTAGTCACCCTAGCCTAAAATTGAAATTTGTGTAAGATTTAAATAACAAAACAGAAGTGTGTAAATGTGTCTTCCTTTCAGTTAAGAATAATAATCTTTATCTGAATAATATAGTAAGAGTTATAGATTCCATGGCATTTCCACTGAACGATCAGGTTTATACAAAATCCTTTACACCTAGAGAATATCAAGTAAGAGAATTTCAAAATCATTATTTAGTTCACTTGAAGATTTTATAGAAATATTTTATTTGATGTATACAGAATTATTCCTGTTGCAGGTAGAATTATTTTATGGTGCAAAAGAGAAGAATATTATAGTCTGTTTAGGAAAAAATTTTGAGCAAACTTTTATTGTTATAAAATTGATTCAAGAATTTGCTACAAATAATAGAAGGTAATATAAAAAAATCTATTTGGTTTTTTAATACATTTCAGTTTTCTTATTGAATATTTTTGTAAGTAATGGTATAACTTATTTAGGTTATTGAGCAAAGGTGGAAAACGATCATTATACATATTATCAGATGTGGAAAAGTGTACAACAAAAGCAAGTTACATACAACAACTAACAGACTTAAAAGTATTACAGTGCGATACTTGTCCATGTACAGAATTTATAGAAAAATTCGATATTTCTCATGTAAGATATACTTTTATAATCGACAAAATGCTTGGCATTTGCTTATTATTTCTTTTCTTTTATAAACACTTTGTTTTAGGTGTTAGTTACAACCTCAGATGTGTGTGCACAATTATTGCTGGAAAAGAAAATTTTACCACATCAGATAAATCTAGTCATAGTTGATGAGTGCCATAAATGTGTAGATGATAATAAGCTACAATTTATATTACAAACTTTTTTATCTTGTATTAGTGTGCCTAGAATTATTGGATTAGCTGTACCATTGTTTAACTTAACTCAAGAGTCTGGAAGATTAGGTTTAGAGATAGAAAAAGTTGAAGCTACATTTAAATGTGAAGTTGAAACAGCGAGTGATATATTATCTATATTACGGTAAGTGTAATATTTTATTAAATTGATAATAGACAAGTATTATTGTTTAATGATATTTATATTTAAATTAGGTATAGCCCCAAACCTAAAGAATATGTTGTCGAATGTCCACAAACTGAAAAAGGAGAATTGCACAGTACAATTGAAAATTACGTGTTACATGCTATTGAATTTTTACGTGATCATCGTCATGATCCAACAGAAATTTATAATGAAGAATTTTATGAAGATATTCAAAAAATACCTGATCCCACAGAGAAGCCGTTTGAAATGATGCAGGATTTCTTGCACATATTACAAACTCTTGGACCATGGTGTGCAGATCGTGCTGCACTTGCTCTATTAATTTTAACAGAAAAATTGAAGATAAAAACACCTTATGAAAGACATTATTTGTTATTAAACATGGTAGCATCAGTTTTCATGAAAATTCGAGCTTTGTGTGATAATGTGTTTGAAGTTTTATCTGAAAAGGAAAGAATATATAAATTCACTACACCAAAAGTTCATCGACTGTTAAAGGTTTTAAAAACATTTACTCCATATTATAACAGAGTTACAAATACTTCTGACAATAAAGTAAATAACGGAAATAATTTTGAAAAGGTATCTGTAAATAATAAAGAAAATTTGCCTAAGAATAATTTTGTGCAAATTAGAAAATCAAATCATAATTGGAAGGGAAATGAAGAAAAGTGTAAGAGAACACCTAAATCTCTACGTAACATGCATGGGCTTACAGATCCTGATTTACTCTGTGGGGTAATTTTTGTGGATAAGTCATTTGTCGCAAAGATTTTATTTTATTTGTTGAGTGAAATATCTATGTATGATGAAGATTTAAATTTTTTATCACCTCTTTATACAATTGAAAGAAACCCAGATGATATTGGTCATTCAAGAGATTTAGAAATGGAGCACAGAAAACAAGAGGAAGTCTTGAAAAGATTTAGAATACATGAATGTAACTTATTGATTTCGACTTCGATTTTAGAAGAAGGTTTGTAATTAATGAACTTTACTTTTGCTAGATAATTTGGTTTCATTGATTGCTTCTCTATGGTGTTTGATGATACCTTATTTTTATTAGGCATTGACATTCCAAAATGTAATTTCGTAATGAGATATGACTTTCCTAAAACTTACCAGTCTTATGTACAATGCAAGAGTCGAGCAAGAGCTATGGATGCATTACACATACTACTAGTACCACAAGAAGTGTCAGAGGAATGCGTATGGCAATTAGCTCAATACCATTATATAGAAAAGGTATCAAATTATGATTTATGATTTTGCTTTAATCATTTAAATTATTTATTATGATAATAAGTGATCGAACATATGAAGTGGATCTGATGTTTGTTTAATAACTGTAATGTTTGCTCGATTTAATCTATTCATGACCTTCAGTGTGTACCAGTTTTAATATCAGCCATTTAATGTGGTTCATTACCTGTCTCCATCCCAGTCGAAAATTTTAATGGAAGAGCATCAATCTATTTTGTAGACTTTGTTAGTTAAATGTTCTAATAACGAACCCACTGAAGAAGAAGAAAATGAAGCAGATATGTATGCTGCTATGATACCACATTATAAACCGCTTGATGGAGATGATGCACCAAAAGTAACTTTCAATTCTGCCATATCATTGGTAAACAGGTAATACAATGCAATAAATGCAGGAAAAAAAATATTTTTAATATTGTGCTACAGTGTATGAAATTATGTGACATTCGTATCAAATTTCATCTGTACAGATATTGTGCAAAATTACCTAGTGATACTTTCACAAGACTAACTCCAGAGTGGTTTATTGAAAAAGTATATGTAGATAACAAGACTATGTATATATGTTCTTTACGGCTTCCCATAAATTCTCCAGTAAAATATGTTGTGACCGTAAGTATATATTATCATACAATAACTTAAAAATCTATTGCAAAATTCTTTTAGTGTAGTATGCTGATTTAAAATTTTATTTCAGTCATATCCCATGCCTAATAGAGCTATGGCAAGACGAATGGCTGCTTTACAGTTATGCATTGACTTACATAGGAAGAATGAAATAGATGATAATTTATTACCTATTGGTAAAGAAAACTTTAAAGCTAAACCAGAAGATGCAGAAGTACCTGCCTTGCCAGATGAAAGTAAAATGGATTTTTCTGAAGCTCGACCTGGAACAACTAAACGAAGACAATATTATTACAAAAAGGTTTTGCTCATTAAAAATGATTATATTTTTTTGGCTATTATGTATATTAGAATATCTTGGCTTATTTTATTATTACATTTTGTATTTTATTTTATTACATAAATCAGTATTTTCATACCAATTTGTGTTTCTCAGACAGCTGAAGCATTAACGGATTGTAGGCCAACAGTTGGAGTTCCATCTTACCTGTATCATATTAACATGGTTTTGAGTTGTCCTTTACCTGAAGAGCAAAATACTAGAGGTCGGCGTATTTATCCTCCTGAAGAATCAGCTATTGGATTTGGTATAATAACACTGAAAGAAATTCCAAAGGTATTAAATAAAATATAAGAAGTCTTACGATTGTACTGTTCATTATAAATCACAATTAACATTTACCTTTTATTTTAGTTATGTCCCTTTCCCATTTACACCAGATCTGGAGAAGTTCATGTAAAGTTGAAGCTTTGTAAGCATACTATAGTTTTAAATGAAGAGCAAATAGAGAAAATTGCCACTTTTCTAAATTATACTTTTACAAACGTATTAAGGTTACAACAGTATTTAATGCTTTTTGACCCTAATGCTTCAGAAAATTCATATATGATTGTACCCGTAAAATTAGGTAACTGAATATTTTTGAACATAGAAATATTGAATTATTCAAGTTGCACATGACGTTATATATATTACTTTGTATTTTCAACAGATGAAGAATCTAGTGTCACAGTAGATTGGGACTTTCTAGAGTGTATATACAAAAGTCGAAATACAGTACCAACCATGGTTCCTGAAGATGTCAGAAAAGATTTTAAGTTTGATGCATCAAAATATCATGATGCAGTAATCATGCCTTGGTATAGAAGTCAAGATCAGCCTCAGGTATTCTAGTAAGATTGTAAATAATAGAACTACAAACGTTGTAGTATAAAACATAACACATTTTATTTTTTCTAGTACTTTTACGTTGCTGAAATTTGTACAAATTTAAATCCTAAGTCTTCTTTCCCTGGTGATGATTATAGTACTTTTGAAGAATATTACCTTAAAAAGTATGATATACAAATACAAAATTTAGAACAACCTTTGTTAGATGTGGATCATACATCAGCCAGATTAAACTTTTTAACGCCAAGGTAAATATTATATTGCAATATAATACTTCTACTGTTATGTATATTTTTAATTCTGCTGTATGCTCATACATTTATTAAAAATTTTATTTTAGATACGTTAATCGAAAAGGTGTTGCTTTGCCTACAAGTAGTGAAGAAACAAAACGTGCGAAACGAGAAAATTTGGAACAAAAACAAATTCTTGTTGCTGAATTATGTGCAATTCATCCTTTTCCAGCCTCGTTGTGGAGACAAGCTGTTTGTTTACCTTGTATTTTATACAGAATCAATGCTTTATTACTGGCTAATCAAATACGATGTCAAGTTGCGCAAACAATAAATTTAGGACAGCAGAATTTAGATCCTAGTATGTATAAAACATAGTTTGAATCATTTTTGTTTCTAATTTATACGTATGTAAAATTGTTTTAGACTTTGAATGGCCAGCATTAGACTTTGGATGGAGTTTAGCAGAGGTTTTGAAGAAATCGAAAGAATCTGAAAAAACCAAGTTGCCTAAAAATGAGACGACTCAATTAAATTCTTCAAACAATGTGATTGTTAATGAAAGTGAAAATAATATGATATGTAAAAATATGAAAAATAATTTGGATAAATTCAATAAAGAAAGTTTAGAGGAAAATAATTACAAGTTTCTGCCAGAGGATACTAAGGAAACAGAAACGGAAGCACAAACATCGACCGATGAAAATGAATTAGAAGTCGGTACTTGGTCAAACGACATGGCAATGAATTCTATGGACTTTGGTACGAATGATTTAAAATCGTTTCCTCTAAACGTAACCGTTTTACCAAGTGATTTTAATTGGAGTGACGTTCGATATGGTTCTCCTGCATGTGAGTCAGACTTTGATGGCTACGAATCAGATGATATTTATAGCGATGGATTTGTTGATACTTCCGATGACAGTGATGATGAAAATCGAGGACTGCGAATTTCTTATATGGGAGAAAATGTCGCAGAAGCTATAGAAAATGAAAAACAGATATCTAAACAAGAAATTAATAAGAAGATCTTGGATCTGCTAGAAAGTGAAAAGAATTCCAATGATACTTTATGGTCGTACAAAAAGGAAAATATTGAATCTTTAATTGAAAAGCATAAACAAACTCATTATGAATTTGCTGAAATAAGAAAGCGTGAAATAATGGAAAATGGGTCTTTTATTTCTTGTGATAGTGAAGTTATAATTAAAAGAAAGAATTCGGCTAACTCGCAGTCTGAAGAAAGTACGTTAGATTACAAACATAGGCCTCATATAGAATTTGTTGTTAAAAAATTCACTGAGGAAGTATTAGATAATAATAATAATAATTTACAACCAATAAAAAAGGATATTAATAAATCCGAATTCACATATCATTTGGACAATAATTTGTTTAGTTTTGATTTTCAACCGGAATTAAATAATCATCCAGGACCAAGTCCCAGTTTAATTTTGCAAGCTTTAACTATGTCTAATGCAAATGATGGTATTAATTTAGAACGATTGGAAACTATTGGTGATTCCTTTTTAAAATATGCTATAACTACATATTTATACTGTACATATGACAATATTCATGAAGGCAAACTAAGTCATTTGAGATCTAAACAGGTATTAAAAATTTGTAATATTCACTACGTTTTTTTCGTTATAATTATTTTCTTTGAGTATTATTAATAAATAATATTTTTAGGTCAGCAATTTAAATTTATACAGATTAGGAAGACAAGAAATGTTAGGTGAAAGCATGATATCAACGAAATTTGAACCACATGATAACTGGTTGCCTCCTTGTTACTATGTTCCAAAAGAGCTAGAACAAGCATTAATCGAATCTGGTGTACCTTCTACTCTTTGGAACCAAGCTGACATTCCAACTTTACAAGCTGTGACACCTACTGAGATCACTCAGCTTGTTCGAGAAACAGAACAGAAATTGGGTATCATGAAGAGTGAACTTGATCGCAATGAAGTTACATTTTCAAATACTTCAGATAACTTGCGATGTTTTATACCTTACAATTTAATTACTCAACATAGCATTCCCGATAAAAGTATCGCAGATTGTGTGGAAGCATTAATTGGAGCATATTTAATAGCTTGTGGTCCTAGAGGTGCATTACTGTTTATGGCCTGGTTAGGAATTCATGTTTTACCTACAGAAGAATTTTGTGTTGTACAAGAAACGGAACCAGAAAACAGAATTCCTGGCAGTACACCGTATACGAAAGGAACAAATGAAAAGGGTCAGACGACGTGGACACAGGTGATTATACCTAGTTGTGATTGTAACTAAAAGCTATTTAAAAGTATTCTTTTTATTTACATTTATTCTAGATTCGATATGGGAAGTTGGAAGAACCACAAAATCCTTTACTTCGACACATTCCTGAGCCAGAACAAGAATTAAAATTGATGCTTGATGGATATGATAAGTTAGAAGAAAGTATAAGATATAAGTTTTATGATATTAGTTATTTATTACAAGCATTTACTCATGCATCATATCAACCTAATCGATTGACAGATTGTTACCAGCGATTAGAATTTCTTGGGGATGCAGTTTTAGGTAATAAATAGTTTATTTACATTACTTTCATTTTATAATATTTTATTGTAAGATAGACTACAAATTCAGTAATTTGTAATTTTAGACTATTTAATAACGAGACATTTGTATGAAGATACCCGGCAACACTCACCAGGTGCTTTAACAGATTTACGATCAGCTTTAGTTAACAATACTATATTTGCTTCCCTAGCTGTCAGATGTGGTTTCCATAAATATTTTCGGCATCTATCTCCTGGTTTAAGCGTTGTTATAAATCGTTTTGTTAGAATTCAAGAAGAAAATGGACATTCTATTAGTGAAGAGGTACAAATTGCAAAAATGTTTTCATTGTATTCAATATTTCATTATCTTTTGCATGTTATACTTTATTATTGTACGTACTTTTCCAGTACTATTTAATTGGTGAAGAAGAATGCGAAGAAGCTGAGGATGTAGAAGTACCGAAAGCATTAGGCGATGTTTTTGAATCATTAGCTGGTGCAATTTACTTGGATAGTGGCATGTCTTTAGATGCAGTATGGGGCGTTTATTATGCCATCATGAAAAATGAAATTGGTAACAAAATTGTTTTCTTTCATATGTTGCTACATTTTTTCATAAAAAAATACATATTTTATTATTTCAGAACAATTTAGCACTAATGTTCCTAAATCCCCAATTCGTGAATTATTGGAATTAGAGCCTGAGACAGCGAAGTTTGGGAAACCAGAAAAATTGGCTGACGGACGTAGAGTTAGAGTTACAGTAGACGTATTTGGCAAGGGTTCGTTCAAAGGAATTGGAAGAAATTATAGAATTGCAAAATGTACGGCAGCAAAATGTGCTCTAAAAAAGCTAAAAAGAATGCAAAGTTATCCAAGAGAAAAAGTATGACAACATAATTAAAGCAAGAATACATGAATCCTTTTTAACGTTGTTGAATCATGTATTTATAAAAATTGTGTTCACGGACATATTTCTGAATTTGCAATATAAAAAGTTTTCGTGTATTCTAATTTTACGTGACATTATGTTGGTGTTAAGATATAGGCGTATAGAAACAAATCGAAAGAAACAATATTTGTTAATGTTTATCACTATTGTAATTACTTGAATGAAAGTAAGATATATGCGTCTCACTAAATTGTAAATATTCAAAGCAACAACGACATAAAATGTACTTATTCAAAAACTCCAAAATTATATCAAGTATTCTTTATTATTATAAACGTCGTTCCAATATTCAGTCGATTACATATATTGTATGTAACTATAGCTTATATGTATAAACCATATTTTATATTGCGACATTGTGTCAACATACAAAATACTTCGTTTGACAAATCATAGAATTTCATTGATTGCGACATTTCTTTTAAATTCTAGTCATTTTAGCATCATTACTTATTATTTTATAAAATAGTTTGAGAAGTCAGTAACAATGTCGTACAATAAACATTCATAATAAATACATTGTACAAAATATATAATGAATAAATTATAAAAATGAAAGTTAAACTTAAACATGTTTAACAAATAATTACAACTATGTATTATATTATCTTTTTTTTACGTAATGACAAATTTATCATAATATCCGACATATTTACAATTTTACAAAAACTCAAGTATTAGATTATTAATAATTTCAATGTAGAAATTTAGTATAAAACTGTATTCTAAAGCATTAAGAATTTTATTATACAATTTTATGACAATATTGCAAGTTTAAATATACATTAAAATTCATAAAGTATATGAAACAATCAAAATATATAAAGGAATTTATGTCATAATCTCATTTACACTGTCATTTGTATCAATCGCAATATGTCTAGTCTGATTTTGTTAATTAACGTTTAAAATCATTAGAATTATAATTAATTGTATTACAATGGTTATGTACATTTCATTATACTTTTCGTAAAAACAAATTCTATTATTACTTTTTATAATCACTTTTTTAATTTACCAAAATACAAAGCAAAAATAAAGTAGTATTTTAAAAGTGACTTTCTTCAATGCAACCTAATATTTGTTTAAAACTTCGATTCCCCTTACACAGTACTGTAATTATATATTATCATAATCATACGTGTGAATATATTACAACATCGTCCGTCCATAGTATTTTTAAAATCTAATATATGCAGAGATTAGAAATCTCCTTATGTTTATTTAGAATTAAACCATTAAGAACTAAATTGACTATAAAAGAGAGCTATTGCTGGGTCCTCACATTCACATGTAATCAATACGTCTCGAAATTTGTCTAAAATTTGTAATAATTGAGATCTGCGAATATTTTCTAAATACATAATCTCTTCTAAGTGATGACCTCCATTAAAGTAGCCACTCCGGCAGAGTCTGTCAAGCAATTTCCTGTCATCAGATGGAATATCATAATTTTCTGATTGATAATTATATATTCCATTTTCTTTGTGAAGAGTAATTGATAACTCTTCTTTTATATCAGTTGGAGTTCCTTTTGGAGTATCACTTAAACTCCATGTGCTGCCACTTTCTGTGACTTCATTTAAGTTATGATTCATTTCATCTTTTGAATCCTTGAAAAAGCAAATTTTTAATTTATTAATTTTGTAAAAGAAATTTTTTCTTTTAGACTTACCAATAATACTCGACCATGTACAATTGGCATATATTGTACATATGTATGTAATTGTAAAAGTAAATGATTTTTTAATAACCATATTATTATCTTAACTAGTTGCGTTTGTTGCTGCGGTTGACTCAAAGGATTTAACTTTTGACTTATTGACGTTGGTAATGAAAAATCACTGAGGATCTAAATGAATTAAAATTTACTTTTATTGCTTATCTGTAGGATATATAAATAATTTTTTAATACATACTTGTAAAAGGCAAAGTCCTGGAAATTCCTCAGAAAATGCTTCTAACAACTGATTTGTTATAACAGCATCTGGTGATACAACATACACGTTGCTTTCACAAAGGGGATAAATTATAGTAGCTTTAGCCCAATACACTAAGTGGCCAGTTAATTGAAATACTTGTGTAAGAGTGAGATCAGAATCAGCAGCTAAAGTCTGTAAACTTTTCAATGGACTATACATTTGAATCAAACGTTTAAGTGCTGGAGAAGAATCTATTGGAAGTGTGTCCAATAAATCCAAAGGTTCGATAAGTAATAATAAACCGTGATAAGGTCGTAAGCTATTTAAACACCTACAATAAAATTTTAAACTTAGTATATTGTTTTAATTCTGATTTATTATAATACTAGCCTGTCAATTATTTCTGGATTAATTATCAATCCTTTTTTATGAGACTGATGAACTTTTTGTGGAAGGCAAAAGCGTACTTGTATCCATTTATTAATCATGATGTTAATTATGCCAGAAGTACTGAGGCTACTAAATACAGATTTCAGATCACGTGCAAGTGAACTTCTTTGTAATATTAATTCATATGGTGATTCATCACAGTCGCTCTCACCTTCTGATCTGAAAATGCACATACAAAAATTTCATTTATTTCTTTCCTTATTAAAATGAAATAAGAAACAATTCAGTATACCTAGTAGCAACTTCATCATGAGTTGAAACCATAATTTTTATTTCCTCTGTTAAGAATCCACACCTTTTTTCTTCATGTCTCAAAGTTATGCCCAATCTAAAATAAATAGAATATAAGACAAGTCTTCTTTCCTGTTTCCATAAACATAATATATAACAATAACAAACCTTCTGCTCAAATCATAATAACATTTTACTATAGAATGACTTGCTTGTGCTTGAAGAGCAAACACAATATTGAAAAGCATAGAAGAATTAACTTCTTTCAGTCCACGTGATGGAATTAGAGTTGGATGTCCAACAAAGCGAACATCATTTACTTTCAATTCAAACTTTTGTTCACATAACTCTGGTTTAACAGCAAATAACGTTGATAGTACTTCATCAGTAACTCCAGTTAAGTTTCCATTATTTATATTAGAAGTTGGAAAAGGCAAAGACTGTTTATAACATTCAATTAGTACTAAATTATTATATGATATGTTAAATTTACTGTAAAACAGACCTGTAATAAGTCTTCTGTGACTGTTAAGGAATAAGGGTTTTTCCGTTTAGTACACTGACTAGAATCTCTTGTATGCTTCGCCATGTGTGGATAGCGAAATAAAAGTCTGTCACCTTTACTATCACTTTTTACAAGGATTATACTTAACGGATTTATCTCCATACTTGCAACCAATTTATTGATATAGAGGTTATAGTAAAACTTTTTAGCACCAAATTATCAAAACATAAACTTCAATTTCACTTAATTCAAAAACAAAATATTAGTATACATAGTAAACTATATCACACTGATATTTTAAATACAAATTACAAATATCACTTTTCTAATTAGAAATTTTGACACATTGATCACAACAAACTGTTACCGGAACCATGCGGTTACGCATCATACTGCATTTAAGTCTATAAAGTATTACACATTTAACATAATGGCTTTCTTTTTTACAATGTTTATAAAAATGTAAAGATATTTTTATAATAATCATTACATTATAAATTTCATAAACTTGAATTTATTTATTTGTCATTGCGACTATAGTTGTAAGCACGTAGTTTACAATTTCCTTAATACTTTATTTACTATTACATACATTTTCATTATAATTCTTTCTTTTTTTTCTCTTAAATAATGTATATCGTACTTTCATTACCAATGAATTATCCACTCTGTTTCATTACAAGTTAAGGGAGCATGAAACGGTAATTACTTTTAGTATTTAATACTGATCGATATGTCTGGATGCATACAGGATTATACTACTGATAGTGCTCATTCGAAGAGCTTATTCTACGCTTCATTCACTATATTCATTGACGCCATTCATGGAATCTATTCCCGTATTCTCTTTCAAGAGCGAATACAAAGAGTAAATTAAAATCAGATAACATTAAGAATAAATTCATATATTCCATAACATTACTCTTCATTCTACTTTTAGTGTACTTTCTACTTTTATTTTTTTGTAAACAATATGTGTCTTATTAAAATTATAATATGATTACGAATAGAAAAGTACGAAGCACGCTAAGCATTGCAATTTATTTTATACCTTCAATTGTATTAAAAAAACATATACTAATAAAGATATTCAGAGGAGATTCATTTTCTATTATGACATACCGATATTATGAGACTTAATAGTTCGAAAAAATTGAAAGATATAGGAAACTGTTTTGTTAATAACTATGTACGAATGACGGCAGAATAGGCAGGGGTAAAGTGGTGTACGAGCCGTGAAATTTTCTCCGTCGCTCAATACGGCAACGCGTGCGCTTTTCTTACGGGGAAGCCACTAGCCGCTTTAATGGTACTTTCATACGGGGGTGAACGGTGAGAGTTTACTTCTTATTGTTATTGTTCGTTCTGTGCTAGGAATCACGCGATATAACATAATCAACCGGCTGTCCGATCGTTCGAAAGTATTGTAACGAAAAATATTAAAACTCCAAGTGACAATCGATTGCGAAAACAAAGACACGGAGGGTAGTCGAAGTACACGGGGCACTGGTGATCATTGTGTGTAAGGGATCATTCTTTCTGCAAAAATAAATCGCAACTGTAGAATAATTTACCTTAATCGGGACGAATGAACTCTATAAATGCGTATCTTTGCTCCGCCTCAAATTAGAATGAATATTTACTGATATTATCAGAACAAAAATACTGGTGTACATTCTGCGACTTTTCAACATTGATTTCTCGGACACAGAATTTCGTTAGAAAGATTATCATTCGTTAGAATTATTCTACCTGTTTACATTATAATCGCTGTCGCACCCTGTGCAATAGTTTATCTATGTTTCAAGTATTGTTATTTATTTTGATTAACCGGCTCTGCGTATATGTATAATGATAATATTTTCTGCATAATATAATGTATTTTACTCTATTAATTGTTCCTTTGACGTAAACTATACATTTTCTAAAATTTTTTGAAATAAAAAATGAAGAATTTAACTAGTTTGCAAATTCTTAGAAGGTAGTATATAAAGCGTTAAGGAAGTATAGTTTGAGTCTTTCAGATAGTATAAGTACTCGTAAAGGGCGTTACAAAGGGGTAACTTCGTGAACATAGTTCCAGAAATGATCTCTACTAGCGTTATGAATTTTTATTTTAGATCACCGGCAAATCCGTTTGGTGCGTGCGGAAAGCGCCCATAGGCGTTCCTTGAACATGATTAGCAAGTATGTTTATGAGTTCACCGCACAAGACACAAGATTACGAAAGAATTAACATTTCAAAAGGCTAAAATTTGTACGGTGACGTTGCATTACGCACGGAGAATTATAATATAAGCAATTATAACATACAACAAAGTAATTTCAGGAGCTATAGGCATTATGCTTCATTTACTCCTTTTTGTGGGTACTATAGTAAAGGCACGATATGTTTATCGTTCAAGATCAATTATTTGATTGTCAACCACAGTAAACAGAACCAGCACATGTATAAGTTTCCATGTGTTTGTTAACGTGATAAGTCATCTAAATAGTTTTGAGAAATGGGACGATAATAAAGTTACAAGCACGTAATCAAGTTCTGGGACCTCGAACAGCCAGTATTACTTGTCTCTTCTCTACTATAATACCTACTCAAGGCCACAGATTTGTTTTCTTCACACCCTGTATGTTTTAACGTAAGGTATGTATAATAAAACATGCTGATTATTCATTTTTTAATATAAATTATAGATGAGGGGTTTGGATATCATGATGAATAATTCGGGCTGCGCTTCCTGTACGCTTGAGCCACCGCCTGATATTCTTCATATACCACCGCCACCGTTTCCAGCAATTCTTCAACAAAGTTCCGATTTTTATCCGCACACGGATTTGCTGTCATTCCCACCACACCTCAATGACAGCCCTTGCAAACATTTCTGCGACCGTCGTTCCGAAGGAGTTCAATATATAGAGATGCCACAGCAAGGTCTGTCTTTAACTTGAATATGGTAACTCATTCGTTGGTTCAAACGAAATTAAATCATTCGTTGCGTTCCGATTAAAAATAGGGAATAAATGTAGTAGTTACTTGGGGTTTATTGTGAAAAAATTGACCCGTTCATTGCGAAAGATTCAGCCCCATCATTTCCTCTCAGGTTACCGAAGAAGTCTGTTTCTTATACGCCAAGAAACTGTTGTTCGTTTGAAAACACCGAAACACCATCCACGTGAATTTTTTCTTAATATATAAACGTTTAAACAAACAACGAGATTGTATGAAAAATAGCAGAGGAATATTGTTTAAGCGATGTTTCAATAATAAATGTAACTATTATTACTTGTACAGGATATAGGTGAAATTTCATGTTTAATGAAGATTTTTAACAGAAATTTGTCGATTCAACGTTGAAGGTGAACTTTTTTTAAATTCGGTGCATACCACCCATGAAGAGGATACAAAGTTTTGAGGGAAACGTACATCGCAATGAGCCGTTCTCCCAGAAAAAGTTGTTAATATTTTTGCACAAGTTAAGCTTCAGAGTTTGCTTTCTATTTCTATGGATAATGGAAGAATGCTGACGCCCATTCATTTCAGATTAATTTGGTTCAAATGCTTGTTATGAACTTATGGCCATCATTTTTTCGGTAACTTGAGAACAATATCTTATTTCTCGTTCAAATTTCATCAAATGTACCGAAACAAGACCAGAGACTCATTTATTGCGAATCAATGTGTAGAATTTTTGGCAATAAACGAGTTACCACTGTATGTCTAACTTCTTATACAAGGTCTCTGATTTTACTTCTGGGGAGTTGTATAGTTCCGAAAAGGGTATCTTATTATAAAAGAAATTTGTCTCGAGGTAGGGGCGTTAAGGGCACATGAAGGTCACTGTAATTTTTTGAAACAGCCATGATCATAGCCCTTTTCTTGACGAGTTAAACAATCTCTGACACAGAGTTATTCAAGATTTAACAACGCCAGTTTGAAAAACTCTTGGATTTTTTTTACTACTTTTTCAAAACTTAATTGGATTTTTAAAAGGCGACGAAATTTCAGTTAGCGTTGCAGATGAAACGTAGGAAAGAAGAACTATAAAAATCCAGAAGTTCGTCACGCTTGTTTTACATTTTTCGTTCTTGAATGATCTTGCGTCCGAAGTAAATTGCAAAAAAACTATCGTAAAAAATAATATTACTGCGTTGAAGATGCATATTGTGTTTCACTTAACATTACCACCTGAAATATTCCCGCTGTCATTTTTTGACTGGGAAATTATTTCTAGCTAAAAATAATGTAATAATTAGAAATTAGTATTTAAAAAAATATTTTCTATGAAAGTTATATGGTCTCAGTCCGAGCAGGAGGATACGATGAAACTATTTTCATTTTACGTGGAGGTATCAGTGAAAAATGAAGGTCTCCTTTCTTTTTCAAACATAATGTCGTATACTTTTTGAACTGTACTTGATGAACCGCACCCCCTGAGCGGCAGAAAATTAATTTTTGAACGTCCGTTCTTAGTTACATACCTTCGAAAACAAAAAGATCAATAGATTCTCTCAATTTGATCAGTATATCGAAATTAAACTTAAACAAAATTATAAAATTTTAGGTACGGTTTTCGATGACACGTGGTTGCTAGTCTTAATATCATCGTGCGTCGGTGTGATTTTCATAGGCATAGTACTGGCAACATTACTCTTAAAATGCAAATTGTAAGTACCGCATGCTTCCTTGTTCTTATGCAGATAAAATTCTGTATATTCTAATGCTATCTTTGAGAGAAATTAAATGACCAATCACTTTCATGCAGTAATAGAAGTGGCAAGGGCGGTGTGATTTCAATGCCGAACTCCGCATCTGGTATACAAACGAAAAATGGAAGAATTCAAAACGAAGCCGTTCTTTACCCTTGCGCAACTGACACTCTACAAGACAGTCGTGTGATGTGGGCTACTTTAACCCCACGGGGTACAACCAGACATTATTTAGAGGAACATACATATGAAACAATCGGCGGTGGACAATTTCACAAGCGTGCCTGTTCAACTACGCCAACTGAACATGTAAAACTTAAGGCAATTTAACGATATTACGTTTGTATATGTAGTACTATTTTTACACATTGCCAATTTATGAAATTCTGGTATTATTTTATCAGAAGAATAATAGTACTTTTAAGTTTCTCATGTGCTAATATCTCACAGTTGTTATTGTTTGAGACTTAGGAACATAGATTGTGTCCAACAGGATGAATATCCGAACATTTTGCAGGCATTGCAGCCAGCTTAATAGTACTATATCAGTGTATCTTCAGATCCCTGAAAAAGCTGTGGTTGTAGCATCTGCAAAATGTTGGAGTAGTTATCCTATTGAACACTAAATCTACACCTAATGACCTCAAGCATTAATAGTTGTAATTTGTTAAATTTCCCTTAATATTTGTAAATTATTGATGTGAAAAATAAATGAAAGAAGAGTATACAAAGTGAGTTTGCAAGGTAGAATCTGAATATTCATGACTTATCAATTCTATAATGTTGCATACAGAATTACACAATGAATTAGTCGCATGTTCTTTGTACAAATCATTCAAACATCTAAAATATCTGAAGATAGGTCATTGTTATTTCAGACTTACGCAGATCCACCAGTTACTACTCCGATTCAAAACCGGCCGAAGGATGACAAAGCCTTTGATAACACTGCATTTGTAGACTACGAAGAGCCTTTGTCAATAAAGACTGACTATTATCAGCTGAACGATGTATTGGACCCAAATGATTCAGGTAATAGTTTATTACATGTTCAAAATTTCTAGTTCATCAATTTCATTAATATGTGAAGTTTAATTTTATGTTAATTACAGGAATACTTACAATACAAAGAGGAACATTGCGTCCCCATGTCAGCTCACCAACAAGAATCGAACATCCAAACTTACCGCCGCTTAATCTTCATCCGCATAAACGTACATCTCGTAAAGGATCTGCTACGCCACAGGCTTCCGATACATTGCTGAGAAGTAGCATCACATCATCTACATACATCCCTACTATATAAATTTAACATCCAATCTCTGTTATGTTTAAAGGCTTATATAATAAGCAACATAAACAACAGTACATTTTGTATCTGTTATCATCATATCTAGTCACTTTACAGAAATAATGACTGTGTAAGTTAAATAAGGCGACCTAGTCGTTTCAAGGCATATGTAAATTACATATACAACATTTTTATTAATTTAAAAACTACAAAAGTAGCAATGTGATCCAGTTGCACATATTTAAATATATGTATTATAACATGATATTACGTATATGTTAAATTTGTATTGTGTATGAAATATCATAATACTTAATAAAACATAGAAAAATAAAGGAATATAAAATTTATTTAGTCACTCACATAAGCAGTTTAAGCTTTCAATTAAATTTTATTATGTGTAAATACTGAACAAAAAGCACATTACTATTATTATTGCGAAAATAACATTTATGATTATCAGAATACAAAAATATATGAAATGATTCTTGCAATTATAGAAATAAACAGATACAGAGAAATCTGAGATTATTCGCTTTTAAAAAATCTCTGAAAACAGAATACATTAGTTTTTCAAATTTCTTCCTAGTTCTTTGACTCAGCTGACCATGGATGTATAGTTCTTTTGATCACCCCACTGATCCTTAAGGTCTAAGTAATCAAGATAGAGATTCCATCTTGGCCAGGAGTTGTTTTATTCCCCTTTACCTTTAGGTCTTTGGGGATAGTAATGCATTGATAAAAGTTGCATTTACTGACAGTTGTAATAGAAATACAGACAAACTAAATGGCTTTCAATATAATCTAGATGGTCACATTGCCGAAGTATGATCTAATAATAAATTTCCAAACAGCAGCGCGTCCACAACCGTTGTCAACAATAAAGTAAACAAAGCAACTACACCTACAAATGTACCTGTATACTCTGACCACTGAAACAGTTGAAAGAAATACACAAGAATTTAAAATTTTGGGTAACAAAATTCTGACATTCTGTGTCAACAATAAATTCTGATGAAATTTTCATATTCAAATTAAATACTTTTCAAGTAAAACCACAAACCTCCATAGCAATAAATACTTTCCCAATCATTCCTTATATGTACAAATGTCTGCTTTCAAATGTCGCTCTTAGATTACATATCGATACTGTATTATTTCAAAGCTATGTTCGCCTGGTAACGCAGCAATATTGTTACATAGCCGGTTGAAGGAAATAAAGATTTTTGGGTTGGTTCATGTGCCCGTGGAGCGCTGATCCGCTCTGCTTGTGGAAGATGCAAAATTGATGACAAAATAAATGTCATTTTCTCAAAAAATAAACAAATTCTTTCCGAGATGCACTTCAATCGTCAGTACGATTGTTGCATGCGCGAGCTCTTGGATTTTTCGCATCCCTCTTTTATCCAATGGAAAAATAGCTGTCCTTTAGCCTAGTGTTGATTCGTCGATGGATCTTCCTTCCTGTTGTGGTCTCGATGATCATTGGTCTGTAGAACCGTGGTAGAACATGTAAAAAGCTTCCTATTGGCGATCCTGTGCATACTTATGAGGTTCCATATGTAAGTTTACGCGATCGCGTAACAATATCAACAGTACATAACCTCCTCACCTTATGTATCACTGTTTGTCAATGAAAGTTATATCTCAAACAATTAAATCATCTAATAATTTTTTTCAAACATTTTTCATACATGAAATCTCAAAGAAATAAACAACAAATTAATATGTTATAAAAATTACGTATTAGATATCTGTCTTTACAGAAGAAACCAATGCAAAGACCTGTATATACAACCTATAAATACAATAAGTACTTCAACTTAGCGTTTAGATAAAAACAAATACACCCTCGCAAAAATGGTAAATAATAGTTCCCATAAAATTATAAATTATTCTATTAATATTCTTTAATCCCAAAAAAATGTTAACCTAAAATAAATATTATCTATTATGCATGAGTATAATTGATGAAAGTCTCAATGAATAATAATAAACCGATTATTAACAACAGTTAATAAGTGTTAAATTAAGACTTTTTTTTTACAGGATGTACAAAGGCATTCTGTACATACTCTTGTATTTCGTTCACTGAAAAGAACACATGATATGTTTTTATTAAATCAAGGTACATTGCCACCAATGGATCCCAATTTGTAAGTATATTTAACAAGATAAATGCCAATAAATATAAACCAAATAATGTGATGATTCCTTATAGGCAAAAGATGAAGAAGTCTGTGAAAGCAAAGGATTGTTATGGCCCTGTGTTAGAACGAGTTAAATGCAATAATTTAATGAAAGCACAACATGAAAATGAAAATGCAGATCCTCCTCCACCAGGCGGTATGTACATACATAGTATATCTGTACAAATATGTTTATGATAGTTTTATTGACAAAGACATTTATAGATGAATCTTTTGGAGGAAACAACAGTACTGCACTTGTATCTTATAATCCTACACAAAATAATAATGTAGTAACAACAACACAAGCACATTCAGGAGGAAATGCAGTTAATAATGCAGTAGTTATACCACAGAAAAAGACACCATCTATGGCAAAACCAAAATGGCATGCGCCATGGAAATTGTACAGAGTTATTAGTGGTCACCTTGGTTGGGTACGGTGTTGTGCTGTTGAACCAGGAAATGAATGGTTTGCTACAGGTTCAGCTGATAGAGTAATTAAAGTAAGATTATTTTTTTGTTTTATATAAATAATGTATAGTACAAATGTTTAATGTCATATTATTATTCATTTCTGTTTTTCTAAAAATATTAGATATGGGATCTTGCAAGTGGTAAATTAAAGGTTTCTTTGACTGGTCATATAAGTAGTGTTCGTGGACTTGCATTTTCTCAGCGACATCCATACCTGTTTTCTTGTGGTGAAGATCGACAAGTGAAGTGTTGGGATCTTGAATATAACAAGGTTACCAAATATATTGTTTATCAGTTGCTTATAATAATTTTGACAGTTTCTTTTTTAAGACTTTTGTTATTTCACTCTTTATAGGTCATAAGGCATTACCATGGTCATTTATCAGCTGTATATTCCATGGCATTACATCCTAGTATAGACGTATTAGTAACTGCGGGTAGAGATTCTACTGCAAGAGTATGGGACATGAGAACCAAAGCAAATGTTCACACACTTGTTGGTCATACTAACACAGTTGCTAGCGTAATTTGCCAAACAGCTGAACCACAGGTATTTTTCATTTAGATTTTTCACATCATCTACAAGGCAACATTTCGTACTCAGCTACATATTTCTGTATCATGTTAGATTGTTACTGGAAGTCATGATTGTACCATACGGTTATGGGATTTAGCTGCAGGAAAATCTAGAGCTACTTTAACAAATCACAAGAAGAGTGTAAGAGCTGTGACTTTCCATCCATCATTGTATGTATTTCTTTTTTTAAGTTCTTCGGTTGTATTTTGATATGTAGACATTTAATTTCTGTTGACCCTTAGGTACATGTTTGCCTCAGCATCCCCAGACAACATTAAACAGTGGAAATGTCCAGAAGGAAAGTTTATTCAGAATTTATCTGGTCACAATGCCATAGTTAACTGTTTGGCAGTTAATGCTGATGGCGTCTTAGTTTCTGGAGCTGATAACGGTACAATGCATCTTTGGGACTGGAGGACAGGGTAAATTTTACCTTAAATAATGATTATGCAGCTTTATCTCAATTTTGCCAAGTCTTATATTACTCTTGTAAATTTTAAGGTACAATTTTCAACGTTTACAAGCACCAGTTCAACCTGGTTCAATGGACAGTGAAGCAGGAGTGTTTAGTATTACGTTTGACATGTCTGGCACCCGAATGATTACGACAGAAGCTGACAAAACAATTAAAGTTTACAAAGAAGATGATACTGCGGTAAATAACCTAATTTATAAAACATTAATCTAATAATTAAAACTTGATCACGAAATTTAAATATAAAATTTAATTACCTCTTTATTTATTATTTTTCAGACGGAAGAAACACATCCTGTAAATTGGAGACCTGATATAATAAAACGAAGGAAATATTAAGCATTTTTATATTTAATGAGTATTAATAATTTCAAATTTATAAGTTCTAATTTTTAATAAAAAAAGATTGATGGAATAATTTCAATGTTTTAAAGTTCTTCATCCAAGTCGTATTCTTCTTCTGGAAAATCTCCCACATTTACATGCATTGGTTTAACAAATCCACCATATTTTGGTAAACATTCAAAATACCGTTTTTTGTTGACACTAAAATAATAAATACACCAAATTAAAAGTATGACACACAAAAATGTAAGATAAGGTAAAAATTAACAATGATCTTACGTTCCATCATTTTTACCAAGTGGTTCATCATACTTCACTCCAATCCACCAACCATCCTTAAACTCCGTTTTTCCTGAAATCATACAGGAAAGTAATATATATAAAAATTCAAATAAACTTTATGTGCTCTAGAAATAAATGTAAATAAAGTTGCATCATTACTTACCAACATACATAATAGTAGCTCTTCGTTTTGGTTGATTTGGAACATAAACTTCACAACGATCACCAACCTTGCATAACTGCGCTGCTGCTGCTTCTGCTTCTTCCTCTTGCTTCTTCTCTTCTGCTTTTTTTTTCATCTCTTCTTCGTTGTATTTTCCTAATTTATTTTTCTCCAAAAATGCTTTCACAGTATCTAAAGCATATAACAATTATGTGTGATATAATGTATGTGTATAATTGTAACATATATATATTCATTCATTTATAATTTCTTATAATTATATTACCTGCTCGTTTAGCATATTCTTCTTCAGATATTTCAAATTTTTCCACATTACTAAGATTTTCTTCTGTGCGCAAAAAATTATCTACTACCTACAATTTTATGTACATTAAATTATTACTAATATTAACAAGGTTGACTTCACTATTATGGAATTTATATTCATTTTACATGTATCCGTATTCCATCATCGACTGGGTATGATCCCAAAAGACGTTGGCCATCATCTAATTTGCAAATTAATTTATCATTTTTGTCATATACTTCAACTGTCATTGTTGCTGGATTACCGCCAGTAACAAGTTCCAATTTTCCCTTTAATATGATAGAAGAATAATTTATAATAATACATAGCAAATAGCAGGGAAAGTAATTGACATCAAAATGTTCCTACCTTGAATTCATCAATTGTTATTCCTTTTTGAAATCTTCGTTCTACGCAATATGATTGTTGACTAGAAGTAGTAATTGATAAATTTACAAAATCCGATGTAACTACACTGTAAGCACTCATCTTTATTTAAAATTTAGCAAAATATATCGATGTATTTTTGAATCGGCTTTCAGACAGGGTCCTCTGTGTACGATAGGTTACTTAGGTTATAATACTTAAACACAAGCTTTAAAAAACAAGTAATTTATTAAATAAAATATATTATAAGTTTGAATAATAAGTAGTATATTATTTTATATGAGCGATGTATTACATGTACCAACAGTTAGATTATAAGTAAGAACAATAAAGATAATAGTACATGTATGTATTGATTTGACAGAACAAATTGACATACATCGATACAATTAGTTATTAAATTTTTATGGAAATCAAATTTAAACAAATTTTTGTAAACGTAAAAATAAATTAGCACTCTTTATTTTCAGCATAATGATTATTTAAATGATAATATATATAAATAAGTAGTATTTAAGTTCTATATTTATTCGAAATAAAATTATGATACATCATATTTTGGTATTCAAATATTTGTGATACCCAAGTATTACATATATTTTTTATAAATGAATTTTTATTTCAAAACATTATAAGTATTATATGTTTAATATTATTTAAATGAAAGATTTGTTCAATTAATTGATAGCTCTTTAACTTATGAGCACAAGGTATCATCTTTTTATATTACAAAAAAAAATTAAGATTTCATGTTTGAACAAAAATATATTTTCAATAGTACAAAAGAAATCATGCTGCGTGACTTCCTTTGGTAGTACAGTAGTAACATGAGTAACATTATGTTTTCAGTATCAATGTTGTATTTTATCTCTCAAGACCTTTTACACAATATTAGCCTTTTACGCTAAAGTATTTGTGATTCATGGAAGTTTCTATCGACTATTTAGATTACTCATCGTCAATAATTGTTTAAATAAATAATATATTTTTTTATAATAGCTTGGACTTCAATATTTCATAAACCATTTTATTTCGAAAATATGGCATATCTTGCTGTGTAAATGTGATTTTCTTATTTGCACAAATATATTCAGCAAACATACAAGAGAAGACACCACAGTCGCTCCCATTCATTTGTTGTGGAATATTTTTGGCACATTCTAACTTCCAATCTCTAGTATCATATGTTTTCTTCTTTTTGTCCAAGCTTTCTTCTTCCAAATATTGTCGCAATGCTAATAAACATTTTGGATTGCTGCCACCCATACTATCAAAGTAAAGAATAGACTTATCTCTAAAATCAATTATTGACATACACCAATGAATACCTAAGTGTACAGGAACAACTACGAGGTCTTGTGCAAAAATATCAACTCTTCTCGTCCATCGTCTTAAGGATACATGTCCACCTGAGATTAATTTTGGATAGAAAAATGTGTTCATAGCATGTACTTTTGGATATTTACCACTGGTACTCCTGTCTATTAATAAGTTCATGTAAAAATTTATTACTTCATCATTTAACCAATTTAGATCAGCTAATGTATGAATATCTTTTCTTGTGATTCTTAGACCAAAGCCTTCAACAAGAACTTCATCTGGTGGACGAGGAATAAGCGCATTCCTTACTTCTTGTACCATTTTCTCTGTTAAAATAGGTAATGATGGTTCTTCTGGTTCTTCTCTTTCATCTAAAACAGCTTCACACAATTTCATAGACCGAGTTAAGTGTTCCTTCAATGCAGCTTCTCTTGCTAAACGATTATGTTTAGATAACACACATGTCATCTTTTTAAGCTCTTCTGCTTCTTTGTAACGCTGTTCTATACGTTCATTATACCTTTTTGCTACTTGTGGAACGAAATCTTCCCTTATTACAGCCTTTGCTGCAAACTGATCTCGTAATGTATTAGTAACTATGCATTCAACATGTTTAGTTGGAGTAATCTTCTCTATGGTGATATCACTTTTATGAGGCTGCATTTTATCATGGATGGAATGTACTACTTCATCTTTTTTATTCTTCTCCAAAGTAATAATTATATCTTTATTCTTTTTCTCTTTGTTTCTTTTTTCTCTGTTTGGAGTACTCCAATGTAATGGTGACGTATCATGTTTTCTAGATACTTGTTGCAGTCTGGAAGGTGTCAAAGTGTCTGACTTTTCTAAATCTATTACTTCTACTGATTCTTGTGGCGATCTCTTTTCTTCATGCTTATCACGTATGACGTGTATTCTATGTGGAAGAAAGTTTTGTAATAGTTCCTCATATTGATTTTTTTCTCTGAGTCGATGAGTTTTGGTCAATGTAGCACATTGTTGATGTGGTCCAATATTTTGGACTCTTTCACTTTTATTAGCAAAATAACCCATGTTTAATTTATCGTAACAAGGTTGAGGTTTAGGCGATGAGTAAGATGATGGTGAACAACATGTAAATGAATTGTCTCTACTACTGCATGTACCATTTAATCTACTAGAAGATTTCACAGGAGAATATTTATGTTTACTTATGACTTCAACATCGTCACTGTCACTGTCATCATTGATGTCAATCGGTTCGTCCTCCACGTTTATTGATTTATGGTCGCAACAATGCCTTTTAGGAGTTACAAATTCTTTTTCTAAACTGAATGAAACAGCCCTACGTTTTCTGGGTGCTTCATCTACCCATCCAAAAAATTTTTTCAGAAAATCGAATATCAACATGATTGTAAAAAAACAACTGCTTGCAGCACAAAGCCCCAATGTTTTTTTTTGATAATATGGCCATCCAGTATATTATAAATTAAATATGCCTTTTTAATTTCCAAGTAATCCTGAAAGTTAAATATAAAAAAATAGTCATTCTTCTTTAGTCATGGCAAAAAATTAAAGAATAAAATTTAACATATAAATAAATATATATTCAATATTTTCAAAAGATAAAAGCCTTTTGAAATAATCATACTTACATTGTATGCACGAAAATATTCAAGAGTATAAGTACATAAAACTTCGAATAATGTCCATCAAGTCACAGTTACCACTCCGAATAACCTAAATAACCTTGTTGTGAAGTTAAGAGCGCCAACTAATAAAGTAAATGAAAATTTAAACATAAACCATTAGCTAAAGACGTAGATTATGATTATATATAATCTAAAAGATGCAGATGTACCTGCGAACACTATTAATTTTATTAAATTTTGTAGAAATTGCGATTGTACGTTAAGAATCCCGGTATTTTATTTTTCCATAATATTCCATAGGAATATGAAATAATTGTACACCACATATATTTCACATAGAAATTTAAATATAGCAAGTAATAAACCGTGTGTCCAATTCCATTGGTATTAATGCAAAGTATGGACTGACAACTTCCGAGTGGTTTACGAAAAATTTGGACGCCCTTTGGTGTATACTTCACGAACTATACACGTCTAAATCGTTTTACCGCCCTTTGGTTTTTATGCAATTATTATGGTTTTATTTAAACTTGTTCAATTATTGTTAACACCAAAGATATTTGGTGTATTTTTGTGTTATTTCAGTAGATTAAATCACGGAAAGATATGTACATATATATATAGTAAATTTAACGTCATACACGCCGATGAAGAAAAAATTGCACGCATGCGTTTTTGAATAGAACTTCACGCTTTGTACACCGTCGATCAGAATAATTGTCACCCCCACTCCTGCCTCCCAAGAGCTGCTACGAAAAAAACGGCATCCCCATCTATGATGCGAGTTTCTGTGACGAGGACCACAGGCGCCACTGAGCGCCACGCGCACATGGCCGTTCTGTCAGTTATCGACACGTTCGAATTTCTGACTTGATTTCGTACAATTTCTTCGGTTTTTACATCGACAATAATGCTAATACAAAAATGGTATTATTATGCGAATAATATTATAAACAATATTTATAAAATCCAAATAAATAGTGCTACAGAGTGCCTACTAATACAAGAATGCCTAATAGAACTAAACTATTTTTATTATTGCGATAAAGAGACGGATGCGTGGTGAAAAAGTTATGTTGTAGCACTATTTATTTGGAGTTTATGAATATTGTTCGTAATATTGTATTCGCGTTAATATCATTTTTGCATTCGCATTATTATCGGTGTAAAAGTCGAAGAAATTTTGTGAGATCAGAAATCAGAAATTTAAACAAGTCGATGACTAACAGAATGGCCACGTACGCGTGGCGCTCAGTGGCGCTGTGACCGGCGTCACAGAACCTCGAATCATAGATGGGTATGCCGTTTTTTCGTAGTGGCTTTTGGGAGGCAGGAGTGGAGTTGACAACTATTCTGATTGCCGGTGTATTGTACCAACACTTTTTCTTTTTTTTGTATCCTTTACGCAGTTAAAGCTCTTGTTGTTGTTTAAAACACACCGAATTTGAAAAATAGAAATTAAATATATCTTACCAGAATATAAAATTAAGTATTAACAATTGTAATTCGATTTAGTAGTAGTTAAATACATATTGTGAACTATAGATAAACCTAAACATAGCGATATTTCTATTGAATTTATGAGAACACTATAACAATTCTACAGAAGTAATAAATTAACCGAACCAATGAGTACTATTAATCAAGGATTTATTGCCGTACACGTGGGTATGTCGTTGATTTTCATAAAATCTGATTTTATATTATTATAAAAAAAAATAAAATTAATTGCTGCAATGACAGATGTAAAAATTTATGTTTATTATTATAATAAATATTCTTCATATACATAGTGTTATTCATTTCATCAGGAGCTGGACAACATTCAAAAGCACTTAAAGAAAAATATAAAAAGTTATGCCGTCAAGCATGCAAAGTAGTAAGTTACTTTTATCTTCGGTAATGAATAAAATAATACTTATTTGTGTTTAATGAAAGTAAAATATTTTTATAGGGTATACAAAATTTGAAAAGCGGTGGTAATACATTGGATGCAGTTGTAGAAGCTATAATTGTATTAGAAAATTCTTCTTTAACAAATGCTGGATTTGGTTCTAATCTTACATTGGAAGGAACCGTAGAATGTGATGCCAGTGTTATGGATGGTACTACATTACAGTTTGGAGCAGTTGGAGCAGTCAGTGGAATAAAAAATCCTGTTTTGTTGGCAAAAAGTTTATGCGAACAACAGTCAATTAAATTTGCATATGGTATAATACCACCAAGGTAAATTTTGTAAATGAAAACTAAAAATTAAGAGAGTGGACAAGCAGATTAATATTTTTCTATGCATTAGTTTCTTAGTTGGGAATGGAGCACATGTGCGGGCCCAAGAAATTGGAATACAAACTTTACCTCCAGAAGAATTAATTTCAAGTAAAATAAAACTATTAACCTTTTCTTATTTCTGTTTAAATTACAATTTTGTTAATAATCTGTTATACTTTTCAGTGAAAGCCCAGAAAGTATATAAACATTACAAAAGAAAATTAGAAACTTGTAATGTAGAAGTTGAAAAGGTACTTTGTCAAGTATTTATTAATTTATCACTTACTATTGTAATAACAAAATAATTCAATGTAATAGTGTGCCAAAAAAAGAATGGACACAGTTGGTGCAATATGTGTTGATGAACAAGGAAATATTGCTGCAGCGTGTTCAAGTGGTGGTATAATTTTAAAATATCCTGGAAGAGTGGGACAAGTAAAACAATTTTCATCAATTTTTTACACTATATAATATTATATACAAAAATTATAAATTGAAATTAATAAAACATATTTTAAGGCTGGTGTGTGGGGATGTGGTACCTGGGCATGTAAAGACAAATATTCAGTAGGAACTAGTACTTCAGGCTGTGGAGAACACCTGGTTCGGACTTCACTAGCACGCACAGTTGCAGAAGCTATCTCAAATAGTTCTTGTCCAATAACCAATGTGCATCATGCTATGAACGTTGATTTTATCGGTGAAAACCCGTAACTACTTTATTACTATCTTCTGATGTTAAATGTTTCACTTATATTAAAAAGTAAGTAAATTAATAGCATTATAGATAAGAATCTCTTTTTTTTTAGATTCCAAATTTCTGAACGGACTTGAACAAAAACTTGGTGGTGTTATTGCTATACGATATGCACCGCAAGAAGGACTGGGAGATTTCCTTTGGAGTCATTCAACCAATTCGATGATAATAGGTTACATGAATTCCAATGAAGAAACGGCAATGGTATGTTTTATTTGATTGTAGCAAAAGAAAAGTATAAAATATATGATTTTATTTTTCCAGAGTCACAGATCCATTCTATCATCTTCAGAGATTGGTAAAAAAGCAGTTGTTGAAGGAATTTGCTTTAAAATTCCAAAAAATGTCCATACATAAATTTTACCTATTTTAAATATTTAAGACCAATATTAATTAATGGGAATATGCAACTTTCAATGACAATATTATTAAATAACATATTAATTGATACATATAAGTTTTTTATAAAATAATACACTGTGTCTATAGCCGCCATTAAAGATGTGAACAATGGAAAACTGTCGAATAAAATCATTTTTCACAAGAAACGAAATTTTACAGAATACATTAAATTCACATAGGATGTCTCAAAAAGGTTATACAATCTGAAAACTATAGATACTCCATGCCAAAACAAATCGAAAAGTTCTTTACCATTTTGCAGTCTATAGTTTCGTTTTGGGGATATAAGCGATTGAAAATTAAATATTCACTGTGTGTGCGTGGGCATTTCTACACGTGCGGCTGAGCGAAAAATTGACAGCACGTTAATGTGGCCCGTACTCACATAGGGGAGCACATGTAGAGACGTGCACTCTATTCTAAAATTATATCCTTTACTTGTAAACAATCGTAAAAAAAAGGCCAGATGGAATGTTTTTTTAATATATTCAAAAACAATTTGGTAACAACGGAACTGTTATTTAATATACAATTTATATACAAAAAATTGTTTGTAAATTTGTACATGTAGTATTTTCTATATCTTAATATACTAAGAACAAAGTTTTCTTACTAATTAATTATGCCATTAGTATGAATAAATATTTATAAACTTCCAATATCATTAAACCTTTTAAGTTTTTCTGGAAAAACATCTTTGAATAAAACTGGATCTGCCCGATATTCCACTGATTGTAAAGGCATTGATCCATAAATTGAAGAGAACCTATTAATGCACTGCGTTCGTTCCACCATATGTGTTAAATCAGCTGATAGCATTTCAGTATTTGTACATTCTGGGCACCGAAATTTCTTTTTTGGCGTTACCTGCAGCATAAAATTGATTATTTAACATTTAATGTATTGAACTGTAACCATGTATGTATGTTAAAAATTGTTAAGAAGTTAAAAACCTACTTTTATTGGTGCTTTTCTTGTAATGTTTGCTACTAAAAAGTTCATAGCTATATCTTCACAATTCATGTGTTCATCCACCCATTCTTTTATATCACCTGGCATAGCAGTAGTATACATATAATTCCAGTACTGAAATATCAATTAGTACACAAATGTAATGTATATTATACCACAAATAAAGAGTTTAAATTATTATACATTATTTCTTTAAGAAATCCGTTCTGGGAAATAAGGAAAACGGTACCAGATATATTTTTTCAGGAGGGAAATTAGTGAATCCAGGAATTATGATGCCAGATTTGATGGATTGTATACTTGGGACCTGAAATTGACATTGTATGGATACTAAATTTTTTTAAGTAATAAAACATGCTAAAGTTTATTACTTTATGATGAAATGCAGCTCCAGTTAAAACCATAGAAATACTATTAGTCCATTCGCTTTCATATTTCCAACAGTTAGTTCCATTATCCCACATATGAATTCGAGAGGGAAAGCCAACTATTCGGTCTGGAAACTCTCTCCAAACCTATAATTGATTAGTTTTTCTTCCCTTTACTTTTATACTTTTTCTTAGTGATTGTTCACGTAATTATTAATTACGTGATAATTACATTACCGAAAGACAAACCTCATAAGCAAACTCTACTTCATCTGCAGTTAACATTATAATATCATCATCTATTGATAAGACAGCCTCGGTTTCAATTTCATCATACGGATAAAACCTATTGGACAGTTTGTTCTCTTTTGTTTGTATAACTTTTAATGGTTTACTTAATTTAGGCCATCTAGATGCTGCAATATATAAACAGTAGTTTCAGTAATTAATATTTTTGATTCGAAATTTACAATAGAAATAAAAACTTACAATGTGGTGGGTCTTTATGTTGATTATTCCATACTACCAATACTTTGGATAAACTTGGTACTTTAACAAGTTTATTAATTAAAAGAAATAGCAATTCTAATCTATCATACGTTAAAATTACTGCAGTAAATCCTCGAGTTTTTGGAGCAGTAACTGGTAAAAAAAGTGGAGACATAGTATCCTGTATACATAATGAAAAAATAGTTAATTATTTAAAAACTTCTCTACTTTATAATCTATTGTAATGTATACTTTCCTCTTGAGGAGGTACATTCCAAAATGTATAATCTCTGGCTAAATGTGGAAATACACGATCTGCAAGTATTTCTAACGTAGTTTCTGTTATTTTCTCCATAGATTTAAAATACTTCTCATAAAGCCATGCTCCTTGTCCTTGAAGTTCCATAATTCTTTGATGTGATATTTTTTTCAAGAGTGGTATTATTAATAGGATATCTACTTCACGTACAAATATAGCAGCTCTAAATAGGAAATATATTTATTATTTATGAGTAATGAAAATTTGTTATTATAGATGAAAATTATAAACGATTTCTACCTTGTCCAATCAATTACACCATAGAAGGGCATTGTAAGAGAATCAGCTATAATTACAGGTATAGAACCTGCTGCCATACATTCCAAAAGTGTACTCTGACCAAGTCTTGCACCACGAATGACTAGGCAAAATGTTGCTGTCTAACAATAACAGTTTTTGTGCAATGAAATTTTGTAAATATTCCTTTACCTTTAAGCATAAATTTCTGTTTATTTTACATACTTGAAGAACATTAGGATATTTATAAACATCTTCCCCTGTGCATCGAATTGTATTGTTCATAGGATTATAATGTAGACATGGACCTAATATTAAAATATCTTTTGGGGATGTAGACTTCACTTCTAATAAGTCTTGTTCAAAAGCAGAGTTAATGTTAATTTGAGATGAAATAACTAACCATTGCCTAGAAAAAACAATAAATTGCAATAAATAAATTAAAACAGCAACATATGAATACTTGCTTACCTTGTAATATTAAAATTTGGTTTAAGACTATTTATAAGAGGGCTATAAACTGGTAAACTAATGTCAAAACCAGATCTATAAGTTAATGATGACATTCCAGCACCTGCAATCATTGCTTTTCCAACAGGTACATCAATGATTGTATTATAATCAGGTACGCTTCCAGGTACCATATTAAATAAAAGATGATTCTCTCCATTATTCCAGCTAAATTTTAAAAACAAGATAAAAATATTGTATATTATTTTCAAAACACAATTATATATAAACAAAAGTAAGACTTACAATGGTAATGACTTCAAAGCTTGAGAAACCTCTTGTAACTTTAATCTATTTTGATTTAATGTATCAATTGAAGGAATAAAGATACACGCTTCATATGGATTTGGTGTATAAAATTTACTTGAAATAATAGTACTTAAAATTTGATAAAACTCTTTTGTCATTTGACTTGTTATTGATCTTTCTAGAGCATCTACATATATTTTTGGCGGGTAAACATATACTAAAAGCTTATTCCCCTGACTACCACAACGATAAACATTAAAGCAGCCAAAATATGTACAAGAAAAATTTGTAGTATCTGCCTTAAAAGAGTCTGCGTTTAGGACTTGTACAGGTAAAGAATTTAAGTCGTTGAGAACTATGGCATTATAGACAGAATGCTTTTGAGTATTGCCAAACTTAAAAATATGATATGCTGCAATTATAATAATGAACAATGTAAATAACAACAAACAGATTATAAAAACATTATGGTAATGATATGAGATTCTATTTGGTTTATGTGCCATTCTTGTTGAAACTACCATGTTAAATTTTTATATTCATGTAGAAAATGTTATAGGTGTTAAAATATATGGTGTTCAAAATAAAGTCCATTTGAATCTTATTAGTTTCAATTGTCTACTGATTCACTGCATAAATTTGTTTTATTGGACCATCTCACTGAATAACAAAAACTGTATCCATTGAGTTTTTGTAAAATTCATTGATAAATATTTGTTGCCACAATTAATTATCATTTTTTGGTATGTCACTGAAAGTTTGTCAGTATACAAGAATAAACATATCATAAATTAATGTATCATTTTATTTAATTTAGTTTGACAAGGTAACAACACTTCCACTATTTATTTCTTAAATATGTGTATTTGTGCTTTTCACTGATCATTCTCGGTGGTGCAAATCATCCTCAAGGTTATATTTAAAAGAATTCAATTCGTTTTTTGTTCGATACTGTTTTCAGTTTTGATGAATCAATATGTTAGTCACATGTATGAGCTATAAGTGGTTATTAATATTTACATTGTTCAATTTCTGAACAATGATATGTTAAGTGCATGAATGCATTAAATGTGGTATGACCATTGAGCTATATATACATATATGTATAATCTATAGTTCAATGGGTACGACAGAGCACAGTCACATTGTAAACATGCCATAACATCAGTCAATGTATCAGTAATCAATGCAGTGTGTATATGCATAAAGTATTAAGCATTTGGTCATTATTATACAGGATTTTCTTATTATAACAACATAAAATGAATCCTTTAACGTGAGTATTATTTGATTTATAAAATAAGAATACCATTATTTAATAGTGGAAAGCAAACTCAGACATGAGGTTACTTACTTTCAGGAATGTAAAAAATATACAAAAACTTGGAGAGCAAGAATTATTCAATGATAGAAAATCATCTTGGCACGATCAGTATAAAGACAGTGCTTGGATTTTTGTTGGTGGTTTACCGTATGATTTAACAGAAGGTGACGTTATAACCATATTTTCTCAGTAAGTATAAAATATTTAGAAACTTCTAATTTTTGAACAGAAATTTCTAATCTATTTGTGTTAATATGTTACTAAAGGTATGGAGAAGTAGTAAACATAAACTTAGTTCGAGACAAAGATACAGGCAAACAGAAAGGATATGGTTTTTTGTGTTACGAGGACCAAAGAAGTACAGTATTGGCTGTTGATAATTTCAATGGTATTAAGGTATGTATATTTTTAATACAGAGTAGCTTTTTTTTATCCAGTATTTCATTTTTTGTATCCTGTTTATAAAGTTTGATAAAATTGTACAGTTTACTTTAATTATTGCTATTTTAATATATTTTAGGTGCTGGGTAGAACAATTCGAGTTGATCACGTATCAAGTTACAAAGCACCAAAGGATTCAAAGAATGTAGATGAAGACACTAAAAAATTGAGGAGAGAGGGATGTGCACCAAAAACATTTAGTTGATGGAATTGTGATTAATATTTTTTATATATAATAAAGAATCATTTTTTTAATATAGTGTATAAATTATTAAAGTAGATTTATATTTGTATATTTATAAAACTATTTATTTAACAAATGATATATAAAAATTTTAAAAATAAATATATTAAACTAATTTTTTCATTACTTTATATATTTTATAAATTTTTTACAGTCTTTGTTTGATTTGCTCAGAATTATGATAAACATTAAAATAAGCTTATGTGAAATAGGATACAAAAATTTCAGCAGTTTTACTTTATGTAATAAACTTATTTTCATATATAACCAGTAAAAGTAGTTACAAAATATTGCGTTAGTAAAAAATTGTAATATAGATGAACAAAAATATGGATACTTTAGAAATTTCTGGTATTTTTTTTTTAAATTCATTTTTATAATTACTAAGTTACGACTACAATGTATTCTCACAAAATATATTTTAATGTCATGTAATTAATGTAAGATCCATGCATAGTGCATTATGTAATTTTAATGAAAATTTTTGTTTTGAACAAATTGTACGCATTTGCAACACTTTTTGAAATTTAAAAGTAAATTATAAGTATATACATATATGTAAAGAATGTCAGTTTCAAAATTTGTTACTGTCTTACAATACTGATAATTATATTTCAAGAAGCCGTTTCTACTTTCTGTATATCAGTATCTATGAATAAAAAGTTTAAACAATCATGATATGAATAAAGAAATTTTACGTCATGCTTTTTGGACAGAATGATATCAAGATGAGCCAAATTCACTCATCCATTTTTCATATTTTTCTAAATCTTCTTGAGAAACACTTTTATTACACCTTTCAACAGCTTCATCAAAGTCAGCAGCAGATACAGGTAAATCCAGTTCTTCTTTTGGTAGCTGTCGGATTTGATCAGGTTTTAGACCTGCGATTTTCTTCCGCATCGACATCATAGATGCATCTCTACAATTGCAAAATACGTATAGTGCTTCATGCACTCGAAAAGTATATGAACCTTATATTAAGTTTTACTTACCTGCAAACGTTTGTAATATCTGCACCAGAGTAACCCTCTAGTTTTTTTGCAATATCTGCCAGATTTACAGATAAATCTACTTTAACTTCACGTAGATTAATTTTCAGCAGTGCTTCTCTACCTTCGTCTATATAATATGTATGTTAAAGAACTGATTAATACGTGATATACGAAGTTTATAAATAAATTATAATAGAACCTACGATTTGGTAATGGAATGTAAATACGCTTCTCTAATCTTCTTCGAAGAGCCTCATCAATATCCCATGGAAAATTTGTTGCTGCTAACACCATTACAACTTTACTCGGATCTTCGCTAAAAGATATATTGTAATTAGTTTATATGATTAAGTATTATACAATATGTATATTTAATTTACCTGTTTGAGCTTATACCATCCATTTGAACAAGAAGTTCAGATTTCACTCGTCGTGAAGCTTCATGTTCAGATTCAGAACCTCTTCTAGAGCACAGAGAGTCGATTTCATCAATAAAGATTGTACTAGGTGCATAAAATCTGGCCTGTATAAATATATATAATGTATATCATAGTATAAACAGTATTGTCTCAAAGAGTAATCAAAAGTTTTGGTTTAAGTAAATCTTTCTTATTTACCATTTCAAACAGAAGACGAACAAGTTTTTCTGATTCTCCCCTGTATTTTGAAGTTAGTGTAGAAGATGATACATTAAAAAATGTTGTTCCACATTCAGTGGCAACTGCTTTTGCAAGCATTGTTTTTCCAGTTCCGGGTGGTCCAACCATAAGTACTCCTTTCCAAGGACGACGTATTCCCTGAAGGTACAATATACTTTTTATTAGATACATAAATCATACTAAAAATTTGTATACATACTTTAAAAAAATCTGGCATCCACATTGGAAGAACAACAGCTTCTTCTAATAATCGTTTTGCTTCATGCAAGTCAGCTATGTCATCCCAATGAATATTTGGATTCTTTTGAACAATATCTCTTTCTGTAATATTAGTAGAAGTGTATAGTACTTTATTTTATCATAGAATTATTACTATATATTCACCCATGTTTTACCTAATAAATCTACCAGATCTCTATCATTGCCAGATGGCTCAAATTTGCGTTCCTCTACTTCTACATCAACTTTTTCTGTTTCCGATTTTTCCTGTAAAAAATATTCATGTACTTGAATATCATTTCACTGCATATAGAATTGTCTATTACTAAAAAGCAAAACAAACTTTATTCATATCATCTTTTTTTGATAACTTTCTATCATCCTTTCTAATATTCGTTTTGATATCTGGTTTCTTGCCTGTAGTAATAGATTTTCGTATGCTTGTCCGATTTTGTTGTTTTGGTTGATTTTTCAATGGTCTAACATTTCTAAAAATATAGTTCATGTTAATATAATCAATCATATGAATATGACATATGTACTTAATAATTAATATGGAAACATTTTTTCTTTACTTTTGTTCAGCAGGTGTCAAAGGTGGCCACACATCTGGATCTCTTGCCGGTGTTTGGTTCCAAGAAATTTCTGAATTATTATATGTCCATAAAGTTGGATCTCTTGTGGGTTCTTCAAATGACAAACATGAAGACCCTAAAAATTTCCATGTATTATTGTCTTCTTTCATAAGCATTTCTGCTAAACGTATACTATCGATTACAGTAATACCTAATAATCTTTCTCCATGTGTGTCTACTTTGAAAAGTTGTAAGGTATTTGAAGTTGCTTTTACTTTTTCAAATTCTTGAACAATTTGATGCTGTACAAGTTGCCATTTAGCTTTTCGTGTAGCATCTGCGATGCTTGCCAATAGTCGATGAATCTGCTGTACTACACCTTGGTAATAGACTCCAGATGTATCATAATTTCCAGTTAATGCCATTTCACGAGCCAGCTTGGTGTTCTCGCAAATTTCATTGATTGAAACTGCCATGATTCTTTTAAAATATATACTTATATATATATATGTTCGTGTATGTATATATTTATGTACAAAATGTATAATAAAGTAGGAGTAATAGTATAAAAAGTAATACGTTAAAATAAAATTCACAGAATTTAATTACACAAAAATATTATTGACTTGAACTTCATAGTTCTTAATGTCAATTGAAGGTAAACAATTCAGAAGTGTCACGCTAATGGTAGCTTTTCTTAACGAAAAACAGCAATGACTTGACCGTGAAAAAATTGTTTAAAAAAAATAAGTATTACACAGTATATAACTGAAAGCACCTTTCTTCAATGACATTAAGTAGTTCAAACTCCATGTATTAAATAGTTCGATGTTTAAGTACTCGATAGGAACCGCATAAAATGTCCCCGTTGCTATTATAGTCCTTATTCTTTTACATAAATAATCATGACGTTGTATCTGAAACATACGTCTTGACAAACTATACACAGGATGTTTTGAATATTAATCATAAACTATTGTCACAGACATCGAGTGTGACTGATATAGTTTGAACGGCAGAAATCGAAGACAATGAAAAAATAGATAAAAAACTATTCATAATTAATATATCGCAAACGATCGTGCGAATAAATAAATTACCGCATAGTTGTTTAAAGAAACCTACTTAATAGTATTACGTGCGGTAAAATTTACTCGAATTTGTTATACTCAGTCGCCATATTAGAATTTCCAAAAGACGCGGTTTTTTTAAAATCTCAGGAATCGCTTAAAAATTATAAGGCAGTTAATTTATTTTCTACATCCGTCAGTTCTATCTTTTTCTTGTTTAGAATTTAACAGCAAAACTAAAAAGGTAAATTTACCTGATCGTAAAAAGGCAACATGAAGGCCGACGATATAAAATCTCAGAGAACCCGTGTCAACGGTAACATGCAAGGAGACTTGACCGTATTACCACAGACGCGGTATAGAGTAGACCCGTCATGGCCATCCGGAGCGCAGACCTGCTCCGGCCTTCCCCCACTCTAACTCCGTTCCCTGCGTTTCAGTTCTCTCCAGTTCCCCCTCGGTCAATCGTCGTCGCAGATCATAGCCTGTATGAGGAGAATGGACGAGGAGTGGGGGTAGACCGGAGTGGGGCTGCGCTCCGGATGGCCATGACGGGAGTAGACCATTCATCCAATGTATTTTTGCGTCACACGTCCGGAGGGCTCTAGAGCCCTCTTACCATTTTCGTGTCACTCACAACGTTACCAATGGAATACAAAAAACAGATTGTAGCGCTTACTGTGGTAAGAATTATAAATTCCATGGCGGGTCACATGAACGGCACCCACTTTAAAATGATAAAAATCTGTGAAATAACTGACAATCTACATATACATATGTATGCTTTTTTTATGTGTGTTATGGCGAAATAAGCTATTATAACGCATGAAGAGTTTTAGTATGGTAACAGGTGTTATCTATGATAGAAAACTGTACAGTTATTTACATCTATAAACAGCAGCTGCGTTAGCCTTGAAACCGATGTATCAAAGTTTTAGTGGCATGTGTTCGAGTCTGTCGTTCCAAGAATCCCGAAAGTCAAAAACAATGCACAAGCAAAAACGTTGGCGGAACTAGCCAAAGGTCTGGCTGCGGTTCATTAAGGTATGATAGCACAACGTTATTAAATCCACTTAAATTGGAGAAAAGGTATAAAAATCTAAAATATTATTTTAGGAAAGATATCATTTTAAATATTAAATAATTTCTATTCATATATTCTTTGAAATTTTAGACTGACTCTAACAGTTAATAGAATAACTCAGTCATAAGAATGAAGAAAATGTTAGCAACAAATATGTAGGCTTTAATATAAACTATTGATAATTAGTCGCAAATATTTAGTCCCTTGAACATCGTAAAAATGAATAATATATGCAGATAATATTTTAAAACATTGAAATTTAGTCGAAAAGAACGAAATGAAATTATGTATGTACCGGCAAGAAGCATGAGAATACGTGGACCAGATTCGATATATCGAACTACTGAACAACAAATAAAATTGTAAATATTATTAATATCAGTAATAGTTTATCATATTATATAGCAACATGTTGAAATTCAGTTGAACAGAATGAAACTGTATGAGTACCAAAAGAGCAGACGAAAACATCTAGACTAGACTAGATTCGATATATCGAACTGATGAACAGGGAATAAAACTGTACTGTTATTAGTATCAATGATAGTTCATCGTATTATATTGTAAAAAGTGATGATTAATTAGAAGATGTTAGAGGACTGTTTAGTTGTTAAAATTTTCAGTCGAGCGTGCCCGAAATTGTTCGATGAACCCGTGTGCGTCGAAAACTGCGCGCGACACTTGTGTAGAAAGTGGAGTGGGTCGAGCGCGGTCCAATCAGGCGCGAGCCCCCACTCCTTGCACCGCGCATTTCGCGTGCGCCGAGTTTCCGCGGGAGCGTTATTTGACTCTGTGCCGTCGAAGTGGTTATGCGTGTTGATAGCTCTCTCGCATAAACGTACGCGTTCACATTTAATTATCATCTAATCGTGTAGTAATCATAAATTACCGCGTTACCTGTCTACTCCTGCCTACTCCTGTCTACTCCTGCCTTCGTTAACGTGTAATTAAGTATTAATTCACATTTATTTATTATTAATTAATTCGATATTCCGAGACGTTAACCAACGATTTTCGCGACATAAGCCGGTACACTTACTACGTTGATTTATGAATTCGTTCATGATATTTTTGATTAAATTTAAACAAATTTTAATTTATTTTAATAATTTTCGATAATTTTACGCCTTTGTCCGTGGTTCATTAATTCGATATTCTCGCATTGAGCATCGATTCTGATAACTTAACCTGGTACACATATTACTTAATTTTCGTTTTAATTTATTCCTTTGTTCTAATTACATTTAAACAATTTCGAAATAAATTTTGACTTGTTTTAATTATTTTTAATAATATTGCGGTTCTGTTGGCGGTTCATTAATTCGATATCTCGCATTGAGCATTGGTTCTAATAGCTTAACCCGGTACACTTATTGATTAATTCTTTTTTTAATTTATTTATTCGTTTTAATTGTATTTAAACAATTTCGAAATAAATATTAACTTGTTATAATCATTTTTAATAATGTTCTGGTACTGTTCGTGGTTCATTAATTCGATATACCGAATGTGATGCAACTGTTTTTGCGTATACTTCCGGTATAATTTAACTTTCGTTTCCTCGGACTAAACTATAACGGTTTGTCACATATTTTAATCAAACATTATAACATTTATAATAATATTTCATTCTTATTTATCGTTAACTAAAAATTTACAACCACGCTAAGTGGTTAATCGATACTTTTGACATTAACATAGCTTCAGTCTTTCTACTAATCTAACTAAATTATAATCCTTTTGAATATAGTAATTCTCAATTCAATTATTCTTTGATTAGTACTTTCGACTGATATGCTTGTTTAATTGTAACATTATTGTGTTCTTGTAATGTGTTTGCTTTAAATTTGAATTTTCCTTCTGTTGCAGACTTCAAGTGACACTTCCAACGAAGATGGCACTACAATCGACATGACATCTTGGACCGAGATATTCGAAACCGTGCCATTTCAAACGAAGCTTTTCATCATATTGGTAACGTTCAATTGTTCGCAACAATCAAGTGGTAATATCTATACATTTTCTATTTATTGTTCTTTAACCTTTATTAGTTGTATACATGATATGTTATACTTATCCAGTGCTAAGGTTAAACGAGAAAAACGAATTCGAGTTTTGTATTCTATATTTCTAATAATTCAAAGTATTATTCAGACATCGTGAAATTCTTCAATTAAAACGAAATTTTTCTTTATCAATTTCAATTTTCATTACAATCGAATCGAAATTTCATGAGGTTGTTTACAATAGTGTCTGTGTTTAATGGAAAATTAAATCACTTGCAACTTGCTGCAATGCGTTCGCGATTTCGTGTTGAATTTCAATTGCGTGTAAATAATTTGTATATCTTCACAATCTGTATAGGACAGTCGATCTTCATTTGTAATTACTTTTTAATGCGAGTTTGAATTAACATATTAACTTCGCGTTTAAAGAATACTCAAATTATAATTACTTGGCAAACTTTGACTTTTGTAAGCGGATTTGAAAATTTATAAATCGGGTTCGAGTTTCGCTAAATAGAATATTATCAGGCTTGCAACTTTGGTAACGAAAATCTTCACTATGATATTTTTAAATATAATTTATTACAATTTATTCATTGAAATTTTCATTTTTACATAATTAATACGTCTCCATAATAAGATAGACTGTGTATTGTATTTGTTAATAGTCGATAAAAAGCAGTATTTCCTTAACGAACGTTAGATAAGAAGGAAGAAGAATATTTCGTTGTTTTTTCTTTGTACCCCACCCTTTTATTTTCAGCAAATTTTATGGCCGCGTGCAATGCGGTCGTAGAGTCAGTGTCTGCCTCGTTCAACTTTTCAGTTTTCTTTTTCTAAGTGGAGCCAAGTGACTCGAAATAATTTTATGATTACACATTAGAGTCGCGTGAGAGTAGAGTCAGTGTTGCTTCGTATCAATAATTTACTTCTAATCGCGAGTGTAGAGTCAGTGTATTCCTGAAGAGGAGTTCGGGCGATCTCCTGAGGAGATTGATGTAAGTATCAATATCATAGACGATTTTATAAAATAAATTGTCGTGTGTTCCGATTAATTATAAATTCTTTGTTCCTTTTCTGTTCAGGACGACCCTGGCGACCACTCTGACAACTGAGAGGATGTGATGGGCTTCTGGCAATCTTCATTGGAGAAGAACGTAAGCATCAAAATAATTGTCTCCTTCTCTATAAACATCATTGAAACTTTAGAATGGAAAGTATGATGTTTTCGGCTCCTTTTCTGTTCAGGACTACCATCCAGTCGGCCTGATGACTTCAGCAGCAGGGTAGTCATTTCTTCACCGGTGAGTCGCATGATGTTTTTTTTTTAGTCCTCCAGTCTCCATCATGTCGTAGGACGAATGGTCCGAAAATCGGCACGGAGACTGGTTGTATAGTAGTTTTTGGCGAGCATAGTGATCGCGAGTAGTGATATTAGATCATGTTCGTGGTAGTAACCCAACGACTGTATTTTGTTTATTAAAGCAGGCTAGGGTCTTCTTGTACGTCGCGTTTTAAAATTAAATTTTTTTCGCGTGAATATATCAAAATGAATGTTTATCAAATGATATAGTAGAGTTTATCAAATAAATATTTTCTATGATACGAATTAATTATCGAATTGTATTCGATAATTAACTAGTATTTAGTGGTGAAGTCGGGTACCCTACGACTTCACTGTTTTCACTTTTGCAATTCCTTTGAAACAAATTAGAGTCACGTTAACGGTATCGAGATAAAGATACTTATCGCGTTTTCTATATTGTTTTTCGTTTGCATACAATTGTTTGCATTATGTTACTAAAATAAATGTACAAGAAGGACGCTTCGCGACGGGTATATTTCGTTATCAAAGTAAGAAGTTTGAGCTACTTTTGCATCTTACGATATTTACTTTGATATCGAGACGCCCGAGGATTTTCTGTGTACAATAAATTTTATTCAATTTTCAGATTACATTTTTTGATTAAGTAGAGTCATTTTTGCATATAAATTTTTCAATAGTCGAGTCATTTTTCTTAATAAAATTTTTTTTATGATTAAAAGTCGAGTCAGTTTTCATAAAGAAATTAAACGAAAGAATACTAGTCCGCTTATTGTTAGATCTCTTATTTACTAATCATCACTTTTAGATCAGGATTTTCAGGTGTATAATTCCGTGTCCATTGCCTAATCCCACTCACGTGCCCAGGTGCTACTTGGGTGGGTGAAGGCAATGGGCACGATGACTTAGTTCTTAAGATTTAATCAAACTTTTAAGCGATTGGCAAGCGTCAGTGTATCATGTACCACGTAAGTCTCACATGCGTGTGTGTGGTTAGGCTGTGAGGTTTACGTGGCTTTAAAAAAGTCTTTATTCTCTATTCTATACATACTATTATTAATTACAACATTTACACCGACTCGGTGAACAAATATCAGACGAAACGCGTTGTTCCTTGTAAGCGCCATGCATTTTAATTCTCACTCATTGTTAGTAAAAAGTTTTTATAAATAACACAAGTTAATATTTATACAAAATTTCTATGAATAAACCCAAATGGTCACTGCGCTTGACAGTCGATTTCAGGAAATGGTACGTACATTTCGTAGAGTGTGAATGTTGTTGCACAAGCTCGGGTGTCGGAGAACGTCTCGCGTGACGTTCTCCCTAGGTTAGGCTCTTGCACCCGAGCTCATGAATGAGAATCGTGGAACGATGTGTGTTGGTGCGATTGAGTTTTGCCAATTTTTAAATATAGGGCTAGGTAGGTAGGTAACTTCTTTCTGGTATGTGTGCTAGATGTAAGTAGATAGGGCCAGGGCAGGTTATCACATTCTCTGATTCGGGTAGGCTCCTTTTCGCACGTGATAAACCTGCACCTGGGGCGAAGTGTACACGATGAATCTGTCACGATTTGAACATGCTCCAGCATGGTCAAATCGCTCAGATTTTCGAGTGAACTCTTCGAACTTATGACTTATCGAGATGCTTTTGCACGTGCGAAGATCAGAGATCTTCCATGATCGTGTTGATCGTCCACAAAGCATCTCTCTAGTTCCGCGAGTTTCTTTTTCGTTAAGGTTTCAGGGGGTAGGAGCCCGAAGAAAGAAAAGGCTGAGAGCCGAAGAGGCCCGGCAAACTGCCACGAAGAGGGCTGCAACGAATGATTGTGCATACTTGAGAGTATCCGATGCTCTCAACGATGCATGGTCATTATATGGTTATTACTTTGTCACTATGCTCGCCTGTAGTTGTAGTAGTAGTAGTAGTTTGTTTCTATGGCCATTGCACTATGGCCCATCACCCAGTGCCTTGGGCAAAATCGCGTTTTCAATTAGTGTCGCGTATGCCTGATCGCGTTTGTCTTAGCGTTACGAACAATTCTGATCGCGTTTGTTTAGTGTTGCGAACAATTCTGATCGCGTTTGCTTTAGAGTTGCGACCAAAGAAGGATCGCGTTTGCTTTTGAGAGAATTTAAAAAGTTTTTTTTGTATGAGGGTTTTCAGGTCTTTATTAGTGTTGCGCTATCGATGACACGCGATTTTCGTAATTTATTCATCATTATAGACAGATCAGAGTCTGTCCAGTTAGAGTTGCGAAAATGATTGATCGTGATTTTTTATTTTTCATACATTAATTAAAGTCCTTAGCGTTGCGGAATCGATTGATCGTGTTTTGAATTAGAGTTGCGTTTAATAAAATGCCCAAATATGACTGGGACCTAGTGGACGAATTTGATGGTCCCCCCTTGGACCATTTTGATATGGTCCCCTTTGGTCCATTCTTCCATGGTCACTGTACCATGTGACCCATCACCCAGTGCCTTGGGCAAAATCGCGTTTTGAATTAGTGTCGCGTATGACCAATCGTGTTTGATTTAGCGTTGCGAAAAATACTGATCGTGTTGTGCTTTTGTTTTGCAAATGAACTGTGTAGGTAACGTCAGCTGTAGAGTTGCGAAAAATTGTGATCGCGATTGTCTTAGAGTTACGGACAATTCTGATCGCGTTTGTTTAGTGTTGCGACAAAAAACTGATCGCGTTTGCTTTAGAGTTGCGACAAAAGACTGATCGCGTTTGCTTTTTGATAGATTTTAAAAATTTGTTTTGTATTACATATTTCTGATTTTTCTTAGTGTTGCGGTCTTGATGATACGCGATTTTTTCAATTAATTTTTGAGTATACATAAATTAGAGTCTATTCAGTTAGAGTTGCGAAAATGATTGACCGCGTTTTGAATTAGAGTTGCGTTTAATGAAATGCCCAAATATATGACTGGGACCTGCTGGACCAATTTGATGGTCACCCTTGGACCATTTTTGTATGGTCCCCTTTGGGCCATTTTTATATGGTCCCACGCAGCTAAAATAGCTGCTTGTTTATTTGTCGTAGTCTGGTAAACTGCGACAGATTTTGTAGAGTTAGTGTTGCGAAATATTAAACACAAGAGTGTACGCGTTTGCTTTTTTTAATCAGAGTTGCGAAATGAAGAATACACCACTCTCGCGTTATTTGCTTAAAATGAGTGGATTATATGCCCTTCTGGCTTATGAATATTTTTTTTAAGTAGCCCTTTTCAGGGCTTCTTTTCAGGTCAGGGGTTTGTTAAGGAAATACTGCTGAAAAATGTACATATATTCACTTGTGATAGAGTCATATATTATTCATAGTATTATTAATATTCAACAGATTCAATTTTTCGGTTTTATTGACATTTATATTCCTATGAACATTTTAATGTTTCATTTTTTTTTTTGAAATATTAAAGACACTTTAAATTTTATTAAAAATAGTGACGAATTTCGTTATTGGAGCTGCAAAATTTTTCGGGAGATCTTTTCGCTTCTAATTTTTAAAGTTTGCAAAAATAGTAGATATATTTATAAATTTTCAGAACTACTTTGCTTAAATCAAAGTTTGATCGCGAGATTTTTTAATTTTTGATTCATATGAAATATGAAAAGCTTGCATTAATATTACATTAAAATTATAAATGATAATCGATGGTCACATATCGATGGTAAAGATATCCTTTTTTTTGTTAAAATCGCGATCGTTCGTTTTTCCTGATTTTATAATAACTGACAGTTCATCACTGATTTGAGGAACTATCATAAATACAGTATATTGCAACAAAATGTAATTGTTCTAATTTTTCATTAAGTGCCCGGGAATTCTCAGATATTTTCATTTACATATGTTCAAACTGAGACCAGGAAAAAATTCGAGAAAATTGACGAATTTTGAATATTGAGAAAAAGAGATAAAATAATTAAATAAATACATAGTATATTCGGGTGTGATATATATGATTGTACCTATATTTTTTTACTTCGGGAGATTTTTCGTGCATTAAATATTTGTAAAACGTAATTCAAATAATCCGTGATTTTTTTCTTCTTTCATCTTAGTACTGAGACAATGTTTCAATTCATTTCATTTCACTTCCCTATTTTAGTTTTACGTGTTTAATAAGTCTTTCTTTTACAGCGTACTAATCACATGACTAAGTTTCTGTTATAGGATTTTAAACAGGATTCCGAAGGATATTAGGATTCAAAATACGTAAGATGTAATATCTTTTGCATTTTTACTAAATTTGTGTCAGTTTGTTGTTCCAGAATCATCGTGGGTTCATTTGCTAACATAAGATGGTTATTTCATTACAGTAGTAGTTTTATTTTAAATACATGTACTAATCAACAGAGAAAATGTTTCAGAGACTGTCGTGGGACTAATACACTGAAGAAAACAGCGACCGAAGATTTGTTTAATTAATGACTGATCAGTTTAGAGAATGTTTCAGGCAGAAACGATGGTCTAGGAAGAAGAAAGAAAAACTTGGACTGAAGAAAGAAGAATTCGAAGATTTTTTAATTAATTACTACTCAATTTAGAGAATGTTTCAGATAGCAACGATGGTCTAGGAAGAAGAAAGAAGAACTTCGACTGAAAAAAAAGAATCCGAAGTTTTTTTGAATTTATTACTAATCAATTTAGAGAATGTTTCAGATAGCAACGATGGTCTAGAAACAAGAAAGAAGAACTTGGATTGAAGAAAAAAGAATCTCAAGATTTGTTTAATTGTTACTAATCAGCTTAGAGAATATTTCAGATAGCAACGTGGACATAGAAGAAGAAAGAAGTTGGACTGAAGAAAGAAGAATCTCAAGATTTGTTTAATTGTTACTAATCAGCTTAGAGAATATTTCAGATAGCAACGTGGAGATAGAAGAAGAAAGAAGTTGGACTGAAGAAAGAAGAATCTCAAGATTTGTTTAATTGTTAACTAATCAGTTTAGAGAATGTTTCAGATAGTAACAACGAAGTAGGAGAAGACTGAAGAATTTGAACCGAAGACAGAAGAAATACTTTAGAAACATCGAGGGATTTTGTGAAGAAGATAGAAGGGACATTGTATATTCTATTAAATGTTTACATATTAGATCTGTCGTTAGGTAGGCTTCCACCTTCTGAAGTAAATGAAGAGTTAGGTAGGATCTTAGATTCTTCATTTCAAATGAAAGATTCTGCGTATATAATGTAATCGATATAATAAATATTTATTTCAGCAAACACCTGATTAGACATGCTTTACCCTTTATACTTGCAATTAGATACATCGCTAGGCAGGTTTCTCCCTTATATACACGATTGGCATTGTTCCCTTTTTACTTAAATATGTTGTTAGGTAGGCTCTTAGATTCATAATTTTAAACCAATGAATCTGAATAAATAAACTAATCAATATACAGAATTATAATATTTCAGCAAACATCGTGGGATTTTTTAAAGAAAAAATGAAGGACATCTTCATATTGTTTGAAATTTTTACTTAGTTATGCTGTTAGGCATGCTTCCACTTTTTTTATTTAGAAATCTAGTTAGGCAGGCTTATCCCTTTTTACTTAGAAATCTGATTAGGCAAGCTTAATCCTTTGTACTTGCAATTAGATACACGATTAAGCAGGGTTCCCCATTTTATTTATTGTTAGATGTGTTGTTAGGCAGGGCTGCCATTCTTCCTTACAATTAAATATATATGGTTAGGCAGGCTTTTTACTGAAAAATCATGATTAGGTAGGGATCCCCTGTTCGATTTATTGTTAGATACACACTAGGGTAGGCTCTCAGATTTTTGTTCTGACTCGAAAGAATCGAGAAAGAATAAACAATCAAAGTAGAGAATATTTATTTCAGCAAGCATCATGGGAGGTTTCAAACGAAGAAAAAAGACAGAGAAGTTGAAGAGAAGAAGATAGAAGAAATTTCGTATTGTATTAAAGTTTCATTTCGATGCACTAATAGTCAAATATTGATGTGAAAAATCTATGTTCTAATTGATAAGTTATTATTTTCACAGGCAGAATTTTATATTTTTCTGCGTTTAGGCAGGATAATATTTTTATATGATTTTTCCAGTATAATATTTTATGTACTTAATTTAATCCGGGTAGGATAGCAAAGAAATACCTCGTGCTGTACTTTTGCAAATCGGACAATAAACGAACGTTTTGCAAATGTGTATCGAGAGGATAGTATATTATTAAAATGAATAAAATTTTACATAAATGGAGGGTTGGTTGGGACGTGGTTAGGGTGGGTCTCCATTCGTAGCTACCTCCACGTGGTGAGACCCGGGCAATCGTTATTATTCATGTTATAAATCAATGTTATTATACCCTAAACAATGTTGTTTTGATTGTTTAGGGTATAATACGATAGAAATTTATAGCATAAATAACATCGAGCAAAACGCTACGCGGTCTAACTTATCAGAAATATTACACAATTTGATTTTTATCAGGGAATTTTCATCATTTATTAGATTCCATCATGTATCAGAGTTATTATCGTGTCACATCCTACTGTATCGTTTGGGACTGGTTTTATATGACAGCGGTAGTTAGTTCGTAACAGGTTCATTTTGATGCCAATAATCTATCTTATGCAGAATTTCCTGCCGAATACGCTGGTTTTAGTTAGAATCGCGTATCTCTTTTCGTTTCGCCAACAACTCGAGAATTGTGGAGGGCTGCGTCAGGCCAGTCTGGCCGGCCGATCGAAATATATCGATTAAGAATTTCTAGTTCGGAGTCCAGTGATTCGAAATTGATGAGAGTAACGTATGATGTGCAGAATTTCATGCCGAACACGCTGGCTTTAGTTAGACTGGCGTATCTCTTTTCGTTTCGCCAAAAACTCAAGAATTGTGAAGGGCTGCATCGGACCGTCCAACCATGCCGATCGGAACTCTTCGATTCAATGAAAAATTATGATATAAAACTGTATCAAATCAGTAATGTTTTAAACGATATATGTATTAGAAACAATAAGTCTGTTTGCTATATGTGATATGTGTTGCTAATTCCCCGCAATTACTACCTAACCAACTTCTATCCGTTTGCCCGATGTAATTCCTGAAGTCACCGTTTTAAATCGCAGAGTGTGCTAAAAACCACTGGTTTTTGGCACCGTCGGTATTTCAGATCGTGTGACCCGAAGTCCTATAAGGTGATTAGTCTATTCCATATCTCATCTGTGACCGCGCATGCATAGAAATATGGCACCTTTCAATACTTAAATTTTTAGTAATATTGCGTTACAAAAAAATCATTAAACATTTTTAAAGTATACTCGAATTTAAATACTTATTATTTTATAAATGTAACCAGACTTGCACATTTAAATGAGAAACAAAAAATATTATATACACCTATAATATATATGTACTTTTATTTAAAATATATATAACAAATTTATATAATGTAAAAATTATTCATTTAATTGATCATCATTCGTTTGTTCCTCGATATATGTTCGCATAACAATGCACTTTGTCATATGACACTGACAAGGAACTTCGTGTTCAACTTCTTCTGCATCCAACAACATTAATTCTATGTTATATTGTCGTGGCTTAGAAGAATTTCTTTTTAGTTCTAATTTAAATGCAATAGGTTCACCGTTTACTACGTCCATATCGGTCGGAAAAACAATGGCAGTTTGTTTCCAATGTGTAATTTCATGAAAAGGACTAGTAGATAATTCTGACCCATCTGGAAACTCAACCACAAACCAAATACAAACTCCTTGATACCGTCCATCTTTATTACAGACAGATACGTATTCCTCTCCACCAAGAGTATCTAACTCTTGCATACTGATACATTGTAAATCTAACCAGGCCAATAGGTTACCTTCAGCCAGAAGGTCTTTCTTGTTTACAACTATTACTTCTGGCTTCATTGATTTTGTCTTCCTGTATTCCTCTCCAATGCACCTACAACACAAGCAATGTAAACATTGTAATATTCTAATAAAATTAAATATCTGAAGACTCAGCAAAATAATTGCTATTACTTCATACTGACTCCATAAACATCATCCCAAAAATCATACATGGATGATAATTGACATGGTGAGGCATATAGTTTGGCAACAGAAGGAAAGAGAATTCCATTTTCTTGCAAAAAATTATTCCTGGCGAAAAGAATGGAATCTAACATTCCTTCATGTACTAAATAAAAGCCCATCCATTCTGAAATTATTATATCAACTTTTTCTAAATCATTTACATCAATGTCTTCTATTCTGCTGTGGACAACTGTTATTTTGTCATTTAATGTATTTTCTGTTACAACTTGTTCAGTAAGTTTTGCCAAGTCACTTGCTTCTACTGCGTAAACCTTCTTTGCACCTGCTTGTGCAGCAAAGATTGACAGTATTCCTGAAAATAACTAACAGCATTATACTTAACTAAACCCTTTAAATTTAACTGGTACATTTCAATTAATTAAGAGATATTAATAATATTGTTTTATCTTACCTGTTCCAGCACCAACATCCATAACAACTTTATTGTTAAATAAATGTTGAGAATTCATTATGGCATTCTTATAAGCAAGAGTTCGGGCTTTATCATGTAGCATTAATTGATGCACCTGTAAATTTCGTTAGAAAATATCACAATGTTTATTTAATATTCAAATAAACAAATGGTGGAAAGTATATACATACATCAAGTTCTTCATAACTTTTAAAATATTGATCCATAATGTTCGTAATACTTTTATTTGTAGCAATATAGTTTTTTATTTGATAAAAAAATAAATGTATGAATACCAAATTTAAATGTTTTATTATTACATAAATTTACGTTCTAAGCATGCACCGTTCGTTTCATGGGATTCTTAACCTCAATATGTACTAAACTGGCCATTCCACGCCAAATCGATCACTTTTTGACGTCAATGTCGGGGATTTTGTTCAAAATGAAATATGATGTAGTGCCCGTGAAATTAGGGGGGGTTTGAGTCATCATTTTGCTGGTTTCAAATTTGTTTAAAAAATACGGACCTTTGAATTTTTGCCTATTTACACGAAAACAGGCTGTACTTATGAATTTTTATCTGGGAAACTATTTGTCGGATTGAGTTCGTCTTTTTTTTATTTTAATCAAGAAGGTTTGGCTTATTGTAACAATATTTTTTTTAATTAAAGAACTAATTCTGTAATATTATAAATTATAAACAAATTTTTATTTTGTAAATTTCTCCTTGAAGGCCACCAGGTTTTAAATTTAAAAAAAAATATGACCATATTCGTTGAAATTTTACCTACAAAATAAGCTCTCGATCAGGATGGAGTCTTTAAAACTAACGTCGCAATGAGGTGTTAAAGACCGGTGTGTCTCCGTTTCAAGTAAGCCAGCTGCGCGTTCTGACATTACAGTCGGCTGTCCTGTACCCTATATTACGTCCAATGTGGATTAAAAACAATATCGACGGGTCTCGTACAGGTTTTGTTATTATCAGACTCTACATTAAATTTATCTTATAATTGTTTAAGTATTTCAGTATCTTCCGCAGCACTACTTGAGCTACTTTGTACGTCTAATAAACTTGTTCTTAGTATATTATGAATGCCTATTTTCTCTGTTTATTTGCCGGGCCTTAAAATTTCATTTGTTATTCAAGAATCTCCTACAGATGATATTAAAGCATTCGTGAAACTCACCATAACGGACGGATCTATTGACGTTGAAGCGTTACTTGAACTGTCATTACTATTATCACATACTTCTGTATGTGATACTCGACATGGCTCTGGTTCAGGTAATGCCGTTTCAATTTGATCGCTATTGTTTCCCCGAAATAATTTTAAGCGACAACTGTTGCAAATGAACCCCTTTTCGGGAAGATTTGGAAATGATCGATGCATTTTCAACGATATCTTACGGAGTCCTTTGTAGCAACTGTTATGTCCACTTCGAGTAAAGGGATTACAACACCGCTGATGTACCATATTCGAAAATCCACTCACGCTTTTACAACAAATAGTGCACTATACTGCAGTGATGTCCAAAGTTGTCTCCCGGGAGATAAACACCGCCCCCACCACCACTCGCCGTTGCACGGTATATAGAGGGACGCACTGAAACAGTAACCAATACGCTCGTTTCCCTCGAAAGCAATGATATCGTCTATTCGTCTAGAACGGTTGGAAGGGGAAGCAGGCGCGTGAGGGGCCCCTACGCTGGACATCACTGCACTATAGGAAAATCTTTGGGAGACTGAACGCTTGGAAAGACGATGCCCAAATATATATATAGCATCTTATAAATTGACCATTATTTTAGGCGAATATTGAAAGCCAAAAATACCGTAAAAATTTGCGAAATCCTACCGACCCTTTCGTTTATTGCTAATATTTTGAAGACTCCAAGTAAAAAGGCAATAAAATGAATACAGAGTATACTTATGCTGAAGCACAACATTATGTGGTACAGAGGCTGTTGAATATACCCCTTGTTTACATTCATATGAAAAAGATTAAAGAAACCCTTCTGTAGGTATAAATGAGATCACTGAAACAGGTACGAGACCTATCGATGTTATTTTTAGTCCACATTGGAGGTAATATAAGGTACGAGTGGTACAGACTGTAATAGCGGAGCGCGCGGCTCGCTTCCCTGAAACGGAGACACACCGGTCTTTAACAGCTCATTGCGACGTTAGTTTTAAAGACTCCATGCTGATCGAGGGTTTATTTTGTAGGTAGCATTTCAAGGAATATGGTCATATTTTTTTTTAAATTTTAAACCTGGTGGTTTTCAAGCAGAAATTTACAAAATAAAAATTTGTTTATAATTTTTAATATTATAAAATTCATTTTTTAATTAAAAAAAATATTGTTACAATAAGCCAAACCTTTTCGATTAAAAAGAAAAGACGAACTCAATCCGACAAATAGTCTCCGAGATAAAAATTCATAAGTACAGCCTGTTTTCGTGAAAATAGGCAAAAATTCAAAGGTCCGTATTTTTTAAACAAATTCGAAACCAGCAAAATGATGACTTAAACCCCCCCTAATTTCACGGGCACTACATGATATTTCATTTTGAACAAAATTTCTCACATCGACGTCAAAAAGTGATCGATTTGGTGTGGAATGACCCAACATAAAACACGTGTTTGTCATTGAGTGACAGAAAAATATTTGTATAATTGTGTAATTATATACAAATTAAATGTGCAGTATTTTACAAGCTACAAAAATACACATATAATAGATGTAACTATCTTAGATAGCCAGTGATTTCAAAATAAGATATGCTTACATTCTTAAATTCTACATTACACATAAATATATCAACCATTTTTCACTTTACTTAATTAATATTTACGATTTAATTTCTTGGTTTCAGTAGATTTTTGCTGTTCTTTTTCCATCATAAGTCTTTTGTACTCTGCTTGTTTCTCCATTTGTTTTCGTTTCCTTTCCATTCGTAAAAGTTCCTCTTCAGACAATACTAAGATCATTTAAGTCAAATTTAGTAATAATTCTTGTTATTTTATTATTGACATATTTACCTTTTTTCTGATCTCGTACTTTTTGATCAGTGTCTTGTTCTTTTTGATGATTTGAGCATTTGGTTTGCAATTGGTCGTTCATCTCATTCAAACTTCTTAAGTTTTCTTTTTGTTCAGATGGGCTCTTTGATTTTGTTAATGTATGCTGTATTGGTATTTGCACTTTTTGTTCGTTTGGACTCCTTGACCTATGTATAACTTCTGAAAATCATGTAACATTAAAATTCTATTGTAAAAGTTTTATGAACCAAAAATGTTACAAGAACCTGGTTTATCTTTTTGTTCTTCATTCTTATGGTTTACAATTGGGGTTGATTGGCCACATGGTTCAGGAATGTCACCTCGTAAACTCGATATGGAAGTACGTGGATCTTCTTTCCGAATATTATTTGTATGTGAATTTGATAAATTTTTCATTAGCTTTTGTATTTCACTGACAATAGCATTACCAAAACATGATAGTACCTTCTTAAATGCATCTGTGAGAGAACCCTAAATGTAATAATAAAAGGATCATTTGTAAAATACACATAAATATGGAATATTGAATTGTTGAACATACAATTCTTGCATAATGTATCGATAAACCTTTCATGGCTCCCTCCGCATGACAATATCCCATATCTTCATGATACGTTCCATCTTGTAATTGAATCTTTACAAATGTCACACAGCCGCAAACATGTTTATTTCCAAAGCTTTCGACAAAATCTGAAAAGGATTGGTAAGCAAATTTTACTTACCAAAAATGAATACTAACTATAGATACAAAGTTATCTCTTAAGCAGATAATATGTACCAATTGTCTGGTTAGTAACAGTATGGCTCCATTTTCCTTCTCCAAATAATCGATTTGCTAATGATATTAATTCATTGTTAAGCGTCATCGTTTCTTTTACATCAAATTTCTGAGAAAGCATTGTTATTGTCGTACTTTGTTTTGAATTAGTTGACGGCTGCAAAATGTCAACGTTATTATGATTTGCCTTCTGCGAATTTTAGTGACAACGCGTAAAACTGGCTAAACCACTGTAATTCGTAAAATACTTACAATTTTTATACAAGAAGGATAATTGTTTGCATTACTCATGTTAGTTTTACTGAAACCGTTAAGTGTGTTTGAATTTTCACGTTCACGTTGCTTTACGATATATCGTTTCTTCTATTGATAATTTTCGATATCTCGAAAATAATTCTCGGTTGTTGGCGGGAAGATTTGAATGTGCCGATGCGGCAAATCCTAGCACGATTCAAAAGTCAGTCAAGAAATTACTCACTATTCTATATTTTCAAATTACATTTTTACAAATTATACATTTTACACTTCTGTAGGTACGGTAATAACGACGGTGGTGTGATTTATTTTGCATATTTATTTATACAATAATCATTATAATAAATTATATATATAATATATATATATTTATATTATGCGTGTGTAGTGATAATATATATTGCATAGAAATAATGTTTGACACGATTTTGGCGAATAGATTGGCTAAGTTATGCCTTGTGACTCACACAATTAATTGCAACTGATACTCACCACACTCTTGCTATCTTTTGATTAAAATCACCACCGAGCCTCTATACTTTAATTTTGGACTTTGCTTTCTTGCACTCGTAATCAAGAACGTGTGCTTTATTAAAAAGTAGCAAGTTTTATCAGCAGTTACATGTATAACAAATTGTTAATGTAAAATGTGCATTAAACATGTGATTCACAATGAAGTATTCGTAAGAACGGTTTGAAACAATTTTTGTATAGAATAATTTTTTATTCAAATTTACACACAATTACGTTCTTAAACATGGATAATTGTTTAACTTGTATAAATAACTTTCTTTATAGATGAAAAAGGTTTTTCCAGCGGCAACTTTAACGTTTCAAAATGGAAACACACATATTAAAATGATTAACAAAAATTTTGCTACTCGTTAATATACACACACTTCTCATTTCGGTCTATTATTACTATAGTACTTAATAATCTTATCTAGAAGAACGTCTGTCTCACATTTAATTATTTAATACAATAATCATAAAGTATATAATAAGTAAAACTCTTAAGCCCGTGGCAATATTTCTATACATATACACTGATTCTTCTTTTAGTAGGTTGAAATACCTAAACAACAGTTTTACTTTAACAGACACACAGTCACACTTAGTGTCATTGAGCTGATCTTATTACGTCTAATTGGTTTCGAATCTATTTTCATTACAATTATAAGGTTAACAGAATGTCTGTGTGAAAAGTAACTTTCCTATGTGATATGGGCCATCTGTGTAAACATAGACAGCTGTTAAAAAATTCTGTATGAACGTGCTCGAAGCACTATCGCGAAAGTGACATAAAAGGAGAAATCCGTTTTCGTGTACAAAAATCAGTTACACATTTACATGCTTAAACGCCATGCTTCGAACTATTACTGGGATTAAATATAAGTATCGCTACCCTTAAATCTACACGATGATATAAAAAAGAAAACTTCTGATTCAGGGCAAAATATCTGGTTATCGTAAATACACCAGTGAATTCGAAAGTTTCTGGAACGTTTCTCTTTTCTTTTTTTTTTGGCACTATAAAATATTTTATGGTACACATCAAAGCATATAAATAATTTAATGAATTCGTAAAGAATTAAGTAAGGTTTTTTTGATTAATTCAAATAGTGTTACTGATGATTTTTAAAATTATTTCTATGATATACTTGGAGTTCGTGTGTTATATACATGTGATTTTCATAATGCAACAATATCTAACTGAACGTTTATACTTGTAAATGTATACATTTAAAGAATAAATAGTGAAACAATAACAAGTTAAAGATCTTACATGTAGATAAAAATATTTTATGTATATATATATATATATCTATGTATATATGTATGTATAAATTTAAACGTAGATGTGATGTGACCCCACATTAGAATGATAAATAGTACTATATTACATGTTACGCATGTAAACAGAAGACAGAACATTATAAAGTAGGAATTGTGGTACCTTCTTGAACTACTTGAGAACTGACGCTTAAACGCTTATTTGGCAACAGTTATAGTTCACCTAGACATTTCTCCCTTTATGTCTCGGAGCAAATCTAAATGTTGCACAGTACGTTACATAATATAGTTGAATGACAAGATGCATAAATTTTGTAAACAAATAGACACAGTACAAAAAAATAAACATAATCACAGCTGAGTTGGCAGGCAGGCGGGCGAACGCAGGCGTGCTATTGGACAGGCTTACTCGACGTAAATGCGCTTCATCGCTTTTTACATGGTTTTGTTGCTTGGTCGATATTATTCCGATAGCCTGCTAAGCCCGTTTTCTTCGACAGAGTGAGTCTTAAACGTAATCGTTAGTCCCTGGACTCGTTAACGGCTCCTGGGCCTATCGAAATGGACATATGAAGAAAATGTAATTGAAATTTGCTGAATCTCCAAGCATGTATAATTGTGCAAGCAACAAATACGATTCTATTGATTGCATGATACATCAAACAGAGTCATTACCTCTTCTCCAACTGTAGCAGTAGGGAGTGGAAACCTATTTTTTTCAAGACTAAATTGATCTTCCGTGGTTTTCCTATATACAGGATTATCGAAATTCATACTCGTAACATTACGATGAAGGTAATGCCTATAGCATAATACTGCTACTAATGCGAGGAGCAACAATCCAAAGGACGCCACACCTATCACCATACCGGCAACCAAACCAGGATCCGTTGATTCGCTTGCATGAGCTTGTCCTTCTCCGTCTGCTGAATGTGTTGGATCTTAAAAAAAAAACGTTCCTCCATTAGATAAAAGTATTGCAGTTTATGTAAAATTGATCTTGGTTGCTTTATTGTTGGTATAACTATCATCATGTTCGTACACATATAATGTTTATGGCTCCGTGTGTAAATCATGAGAATGTAAATCCAATAATAATCATGCAGATATACTTACGAACAGTTGTAGTAGTAATGTTCACTGGTTCAAGTCTCTTGAATGGTTTACTAATTTCTTGCGTTGTAGGTGCTACAGTCGTAGTTACTGGAATACCCATATTCATGCAACATCGATGCAAAATAATATAATAAGTAACAAAGTAATGAACATAAGAGATCAAGGCGATAGTTGTGTGACCGGAGATACCGTTTAACGCAAATGAGTAACGGAAAATTATGTGAAATAACTGAGACGACATGAAAATAAAATTGTAAACATGCCCCGCTTATGAAGTTTCTTATGGACTTTCGTCATAAACACTCATTTATTCGGGTAGCATGCAATACGTTCATTTTGTTTTCATTCCCTTGACTTCCGTCGATACGTGCATATTAAATGAATGCGTGTGTCTGTAAATATTCATGTTCGGTAGAACTTACCTTTTTCTACACACATTAAACCGTCAGGTAAAAGTCTTAGGCCGTCTGGACAAGCACAGCTAAGAAGAGGTGATTTCGAATTAATTCTTGGTGCCGGTAAGCATAAATGGCTACAGTGCCCGTTCACAGCTTGACACTGATTCATTCCGTCCGGTTGTCTGTACGGATGATACACGTGGACGACCATCGGATTCTGTAGAGTTCGGACTGACGTGACAGCTTCGACTTCTTTTCCAGTAAACTTGTTAGCTTTAAATATCGTTTCTTTGTCCCAGTCAGTCCAATACACGTAATCCTCAAACGTCGTAATACTGAACGGATGCCTCAATGTGTCCGGAGAGTACAGAACGGTTCGTCTACCGGAACCATCGTAATTACACGATCCTATTATATTCAATTTCGCGTCTACCCAGTAAACTCTTTTCCCAATCAAATCTAAAGTTAGTCCATTTGGCCATGCCACATCGTTGTCGACAATTACCTAGAACAATTTCATTGATCAGAAATCTCATTTCTTCTTCGGTTATTTAATTTAAAAGCACTTGACTCATCCTTTGATATACCGTTCGATGGGAGCCATCCATGCCAGCTTTCTCGATACGGGCTTCAAGGGTCCAGTCGGTCCAAAACATCCATCCTTCTAATGGATTCAATGCTATAGCTCTAGGTTCCTCTATACGATCTTTTATCAGAGTCTTCCTCATATTGCCTTCGAAGTTTGCTAATTCTATAGTATCCTTGCCGGAATCGGTCCAGTAGATGTGACTGTATATCCAATCGACGGCGAGTCCGTCTGATGCTGTCAATTCACCATCAATAACGACCGTACGTTCGTTACCCTCATCTATTGGAGCTCTGCACGATAACAAGCATACACAAATTAATAAAATGAATGACACGGGTGTGTAGTTAAGTACTTACTTGTAGATCTTCTTTTCGCTTATGTCGCTCCAGAAGATCATACCCGTACGGAAAACAAAATCTAGAGCCGCTGCCATTTTCGTATTATTTACTATAGCAGTCATCTCTTGGCGGTCCAAAGCAACTTTCCTAATGTCGTGCTTCCTAGCAAAGAGCAGACTCGCGTGACCCTCCGCCGCTTTACAACGAGTGGGATTTCTAGGGTCTTTGTGGTATCCCACAGCACAGCTGCATTTGAAGCCACCTTTTTCATTCAAACAGAACTGGGAACAGCTACCGGGTTCCAAACATTCATCGACATCTGGAAAGATGGGACATAGGTATTCTTCTTTTCCGTTAAAAAAATTAACAGTTCACATTATAGATTATACTCCGCGCTATAAATATTCCTCACCGTCGCAAGTTCGATTATCAACCAGCCTGTAGCCTGCGCTGCAGTCACATCGAAAACCTATAGGTAAATCGATACAAATTTGCGAGCATCCGCCATTATTTTTTAAACATTCATTCACGTTGCAGAGTTCCGCATTCTCGTCCTCCCAGCCGATGCAATCTCGATTCTTGTTGCACACGTTCTCGAGGGGGATGCAAGAGCCTTTGCTGCACTCGAATTGAGTTAAGGGATCGCAAGCGACCGTTTTGGTTGTGCAATTTTTCTCGTCGCTGCCATCCTCGCATTCCGGTTTGCCATTGCAGTACAAGTGCCCTGAAATGTTGAAAAGTCGTATGAATCACTGTACACGGTCTCTCGTAATACATGGGCGTAACTCCACGGGCGAATTTAGCACACGAAAATAATAAACAGAAGTGCTGTTTTTGACCATCTCTTTGAATTATAGACACGTTTTTCACGGTTTGCTTATTTAACATACCTGATATGCAAGTGCGATGATCCCCGCACTGGAACTGATCAGGTCTGCATGTAACGTTATGACACTTTTGTGGCGATTCATCAGCACCGTTAGGACAATCCTTGTCACCGTCGCACACCCAAGTCTTATGTATACACGTGATACCATCACCGCAATCGATTTCCTTCTTGTTGCAAGGGATTCGATGCTTGCCATACGGGTAGTTCTAAAAAAATTTCAAAGATATTTTAAAACCTCTTCCATCTCTGGCATGGAAAGCTTGGAACCAGGACGAATACTTTCTGAACGTGATCGGTTTTAAATCGTAGGGTTAGCTGAGAGTAGACGGGCCGTGGTATATTCATCGTACCTGGTTAACCGTTTTTTATAAAAAATAAACGGACATTATGCAAAAAATATTTTCTTTGATTAATAATTCCTAATACTAGCACAGAACCCGATACCATTCGTTAGAAAATGGTCAACTTTTTAGAAATTCAAGCTATTTAATATTCAAAGTGATTTTTATCAAAATTCCTTTGATTTGTTTATACATATTACTCCCAACATTTAAACCCTGATTCTTTGGAAAAAAACACTGGTAAGGATTACGGCTATTTCTTGCGAGATTTGATGAAGAATAGAAGAAATTATTGTAGATATAGGATCGATTCTATACTAATTGTACACATTATAATTTTTATAAAACATTTTGGGTACGTAGTCTTTTGCGAGTAGAATAAATAAACTCCTCTCTTTCCCGAAATGATTTAAACATTTCAGTTATGGATACGGGAAGTTGCTGGACGACCATTGTGGAAGCAAAATTGTCCTGAAGACAAAAATGTTATAACTCAAAATGTACCTCGTTTTCCGTTCTGAATTTTTGAGAGTAATCAAAAGACAGTACAAGGTATTCGCAGAAAGAATTTCAACGAATAACAGGATTTACTTTTCGACTTTTTAAATATTTATAAACAGAAACATTGTTTGTACAAACTGAAAAGATTGTTCCAAGGGAATTGTATTTCTTAATAAAATGTGAAGTATAAGTAAAATGGCGTGTCTTCTGCGTTGATAGTCCAGCATACATAACTCAAAGAGTTTGAAGAATTCCGGGGACTGGAAGTTCTCAATTTTGTCTATTCGCAATAGATTATACGCTCGACAAATTTAATAAAAATGAAGTTGGCGTGTGCATGAACTGTGATCATTTAAAAGGGGATCACATGGGATGAGACGCATCAATTTCAATGACACTTCACTGGCAGGTGGCTGAAAAGTATTAGACACATGTTCGGTCGTTTGCGTAGACACTAAATAGTTTAACAAATATTTAGCAATAAATATCGGGTTTCGCGTCTTCACTTATTTAAAAAATTTCTGCAATGATAGTATTATAATATATGCGACTGGTTCTTTCTATGTTCCTTAGTCTTCATTAGAAAGTTAAAAATGTGAACTCCATACATTCGGGACATTTTCGACCCAAAGACCTTGAGTGTATAGTCAAATGGAAGAACGCCCTAGGGTTAAATCAGAGATGGTCATCCAGAGCAAGGACCGACTCTAGCCTACCTCCAGCCTGTGTCTATTCCCCTCACATAGGTTGTAATCTCGGCATGACGTCGGTAAGTATGATTTCTCAAAAAACAGTGACGTAGTAAGAATAATTATTTTTCATATATGACATCAGTTTTATCTAGAGACTAAATCTCTACTTTCTTATTACGTGAGGGGAATGGACACAGAGTGGGGGTAGGCTGGAGTCAGACCCTGCTCCGGATGGCCATCTCCGTGGTAAACTATCGAGTGTCTACGTGACCGGTCGAACATGGATCTAATATTTCTCGGTCCTCGAACAACCTGCTAAGTGCCATTGGAATCCCTGTGTAACATCTCATATGGTCCTCTCGTTAGCATGGAATCGGTCATAGCCTCTCGCTGTACCTTGCAATCCATTTCATCGGAATGATCAGGACAATCGAAGTCACCGTCGCATTTCCAGCGAGCTGTTATGCAATAATATTCCGAGCAGGCGAACTGCACACCAGGTTGACAGGAGACTGGTTTACAGTCCTTTTCGTCGCTGCCATCCCCGCAATCATCGTCGTCGTCGCACACCCATGTTTGCTGGATGCAGTGCTTGTTTGCGCACGTAAATTGGTCGGACCGACAGGTGACGTCTAAGGAAATCGCGTTTAATGGACAAAGATGAATAAAAAACATGTATTTTCTGACAACGACGCGAGTAGAAACGCGCAACAGGCAAAAGAAACGCGGTACGAAGACGTAAATATTAGGTCACCCCACAGACAACGTCATTTTTTAAAAAAAAAACTAAGTATATGTAAATTAATCATTACGATTACTTTGAATTATCGAGATATCGAGCATTATGTTCGGTGGATTGTTCCACCATTTAAACAATTCTTTCATCTACTTCGTTATCATTTCTGCTGTTCTGTGACGTAAAATTCATTTCTAGCTGATTTCAAGCGATTGTTGAACTATCTGTTAATTGTTACAATTCTTGACATATTTTAATAAATAGCAGTTAGTAACAGCAAGAATATTTGCAGAATCTGGTGGTTAGCATAATGTTTTTTCACTAAATCTCATTTAATCTTATGGTTGATTATAAATCTTTGTTATTATATTTTCCATTTCATTAGAAAATTCAAACTGGAATATACCTTTTACGTTTCGACACACGCACGGGAAAATCTCTATTCATGTTTCTTTAAAGTATAGTATCTAAAATAAAAAACAACGTTATTTATGGAGTAACCTGGTGGTTGTCCTTTCTCAAGGAAACGAAATTAAGTTATAATAAGAATAATATAGAAAGCTATGCTCGTTCATTCGTTCGTCACATGCTTCTTTTGTTCGGTTGTTACGCCTAAGGCAACCTATTTCTTCCATAAAAGGCATTTAAATAATAAAAGCACAGGACCGTAGACTATGATAAAATATTCAGTATCTATTTCTTATCGCTACAGAAAAATCAAAGCGACGGGCATTATCAGTTTCTTCTTTATAACGCGATCCTGTTTGCGTAAAATTTCTGCGATGCAATTTACGGCTTGAGATTATATCACAAAATTTGGACGACAAAATTATTACATTAATGGCAATCTGTAGTTCGAAAGTTTGCAGGATCTTTTAGCTTTCGAGGCTACGTTCGACGGAGATTACGTTGAAGTTATGCAGCAAACTATTTGCACTTTCGGGAGGGTACGACAGAAGAAATAAGTTTCTTAGCGAGGTTCTGTAATTAAGCGGGGTAATTAACCGCTCCTTGATCAACGACAACCGTGTCGTCGCGCACTACTACCACCGTGACACGGCTTGACATTAAGTGTAACGTACAGTAAAAAGCTAAGTGTGTTCGTCTACAAACTACAATTAGACTTCAACTATTTGTTACGATGAACAAGTGTACGGTAACTTTAGTGCAACGCGACAGAAACGAAAAATTTCATTGCGACGATGCTCGCGTCTGGCTGATCATTCGCTGAAAATTAATAATAGTGTGCGATCAAGTGAGCATCATACAAACGGAATGGTTTCAAGAAAACTTAACACTACTTTCGAATCACGCGTTTCACACAAATTGAGGGGTTCATGACAAAAACTACCCTTGTCAATGTTTACAACGACAACACAACCTCACAATGATTTAAAAACCTTCATGATTTAATCAGATACAGTTTTTCTGTGATATAATCATATTTATCAATATTTAATCAATATTTTCTTAAAAATAATTGAAATCTATTGAACAAAAATTAAAGATGCTAGAGTATTTGGTTATTTCCTGAATAAAGACGAAAATAGACAAAGCTCGTTTTTGGTATGAACCTTTCAATTGCTTTCAATACGCTTAACCCTTTGCTAGTCTGGTTTTTACTTATTATATAAGAAGTTTTATGTTAATTAATTACAGTGCATGCGCACCATCTCCGATTTCAACGAAATTTCGTGATTATCGAATTTAACAAAATCAACTTTTCAGATATCGACATGGGAGAAATGCGACTAAATGGAAATTTTATAATTAAAAAATTGCTTAGTAATTTTCCACCCTAATTTTGTAATATCAATGCAAGGACAATGCAAAATACTTACAAGAAAATTTTCAACGTAGAACAACATTTGTTTTTCAATCTTTTTGTATACATTTATGACAAGAAAAGAATTGTTTATATGTTTGATAAGTTTATTCCAGACAAGTTGCATTTTTTAATATAATTTAAATGTTTTACAAAAAAAAACCCTGCTCGCTTTATATCGATATTTATAATAGTTTTCGTCTTACAATTAAAAAAATTGACCCTCAGTTTCAGCATTTTATAATTCAAAATGTATGAACAATTTCGAGAAATGGAAGAGGTCGTTTTGTCACAGTTGCCAACGCGTTCACAAAATTTCATTGTAATCATTGATCATTTACCATGGAACCGCCGGTATTCAGCTTTATTTCAGACAAAGATACTGTAGTAACAAAAGTTTCCTTTATTCCCGATTTTCGTTTGACAAACCGAGTTACTTGATGATGAACAGCAAAGGGCCTATGCGCAGGCCGGTAAGAAGTGAAGAAAGAAACGATAGAGAAGTACTACGGGAGCAGTAACGATGTAACAATTAATTATCAAAGAGAATTGCCACGACGAACGAATCATAAGGCACTGATAAAACTGAACGTATCGCAGGCATTATACAATAGCTTGTGCAACCCATTCATGAAAGTCGGTCGTCTAAGCTTTTGGAAATGAAAGTCCCAAAGCCAAATTTAATGAGACATGGCGCGGAGTTCGACTCGAAGAAAAGTTGTTCGAAATGGAAAAGAAAAGGAAATATCCCAAATGATGAAGCATTTCAAATACTTCGTTATTTATATTTAAAAGACATAATCTTCGTTTGTATCGAAACCAAATGAAATGATTACAGAACATTTATTTACTCTAAATAATTATTTATAAGCTTTAAATATAAAACACAATATTATTTGAGGATGATTCTTATTTTTAAAGAAATAATATATATAAAAATAAGATATAATACAAAAACAGAATACAGACAAAAATTATTTGCGTGTTCCAAGAAACTAACGCGGAAGTATTTGAAAATACCAATCTAATCAAGATAAAACAAAGTATTACGCGAATGAACGCTAGAAAATAACTTTATTCGGATAATACCCGAGTCTGCTCTGCGCCAAGGAAGTTTGTATTTACAGCAAAAATACATTTTTACGATAATACATTGAATTAGTCGTTCCTGCAATTAAAAAATAAATCTTTTTAGCAGTAAAAAGAAGGCAATATTAGATGCAATACAGGCAATATTGGCTACAAACGGTGAGATGTATACAAATTTTAATACACAGAATTGAGAAGCGAATGATACTTATGCCGCCGATAATCATGCAATCGGGTGAAGGATACTAATTAAGGGGGACTGAAAATGATCCCGTAATCGCAATAATTATATTTAGAGCGTAATAAAAACGACAACGTTGGCCCCGCGATATCCGGACAGCGGTCCAATTTGCATGCGTGCAACAATTATTAATTAGAGAGAAGCATGCAGCATGCAGCGATTACGGGGGCAGACGGTGTTCCGTGTTAATCCTTAAAATACGAAGTGAAGGGGGTGCCGGCGTGTTTCAGTTATTTCGCTAGGATTTTACGATGTAACTTCCACGACAGGAACTTTTAATATTCACTCTAATAAGCACCCCACGAGCACCGGCTAACGCAATATTAATAGTCCATCACCCTCCCTCCCTCCCTCCCTTTATTTAATAATTTCGTCCAACGTCAAACAAGCTTTAACTGCTTTCCAACTCGTTCCAATTTGCAGCTGGTAACTTTAGAACAATTCGTGAAATCAGTAAATTCGGGTGTTCATTCTAAAACCGAAAAAGTCAAATGGGAAGCAATTACATCCCCCAGGAAGAACGAGGCTATTATTTAATTTTCTTTTGTATCGATGTTGGTTCAACGTTATTTCGGTGAATGTACAGTCTGTCAAGGAATGGGGCCGTTGATGTTTAGTTTTAATTACATTTCTAACGAGAAACATGGCGTAGAAGGTAGAAAACAATGTTTTTGAAAAGGAAAGATCTGTATTTGATTCCTGTAATTTTAATTTGTTTTCCGTAATCACTTCCAGACAATTCCGTTGGAAATATTTGGGGAATTATGATGATGTGATTTTGAGGAAAGAGTACATGTACTGTTGAATAATTAATGCAAAATGTTTCAAGAATCTAATGGAATCTGTCTGAATATTATGTTATTAATACGAACGTTTGCAAACCTCATTAAATAATGTATTTGTACTTTATTCACGTTTTTTAAAAAATTACGAGTCATTCTGATTAAGACACCAAGAGGTTTTGTAGCTCTTTTAATAATTTTTTGTAGTGTTCATTAAAGAAAATTTTGTGGAGAAAATGCCTAAATTTAATATATTTTGGTTCTGTTAAAAGTACATTATTTAGAAAATTATTTCTCTTGCAACTAAAATGAATAACTTTACAACTGAAACAGCTTAAGCAAAGATTATTTTTCTCGCGCTACTAATGGAGCATGCTTTAACTGATTAATTCTCAGAAATATTTTTAAATCAGCATAAAGTAACAATTTATTTATTATTTATAATTTATTAAAAAATCAACACCATTGTTTAAAAATTAAATAGTAGGCCTACATGGGAGACTCTTTATTTAGAGAATGAATTATGGTACTTGATTTGGTATCTATTGCAAATGAATTTTTAAGATGACATAATATGCACAAAACAATTAGAGAATCCCATAGTTAAATGACATATAGCTCAGTGAAGCATCAAATATTTTCAAAGCTCTACATATTATACAGAATAGACATTTAGTGAAAATATTATCCCTAGACTGCGTATATTTATGCAATTTAATATATCCAGATTGGTGAATTATTGACATTCAATGTCTTAACAAAACAAAAATTAAAAATTTTGAACATTTCAAGCAGTAAATGCAGTCTCGTTAAACTCTCATTCATTTAACTGCATTAACGTAGGAAATACGGAAATTTAAAAATGTATATTTGCACAAACATCTGCAGTCTAATTATAACATTATAAAAGTATTAATGAGGTTTTGAGGGGGATGAAATATAGTATCAATTAAACGGTTCATATAAAAAACAGCCCTTGACAATTTTCGACTTTTTTCAGGCGAGCGAAACCATACTCTACCATCTCCAATTTTTGTTCAACAGATTTCAATTTTTCCAATTAATTTCAATGTATCCAATTAAATTATGAAGTTGTGAAGTTGGGTTGTCATCGGAAACTTTGACAAGGGTTGTTTTCTATGAACCTCTCAATTGTTTATGTATACGTGGAGGCGTGGAAGAGATATGAAGATCAACTTTGTTATTCTTTTAATGAAACTCTTTTTTTTTTCTTATATTTTTAAAAAGTTCAACAATAATTTTCACAAATGGAGATCAGTCTGACCAAAGAACCATCACAGGATATCATAATAGCAGCAGACATCAGAAAGAAGTTAAGTACAACATTTAAGAAAAATTACTAATGTGATCAGTAGACTGCGGATGTTTATGCAAAATATACATTTTAAGACTTAAATATTATTTATTTTAATGTAGTTTCCGAAACGAAACTGATAAAACTACACTTTTGGCTTTAAATGTTACAAAATGCATTGTTTATTCTACTGACTGTGTAGAACGTGCATCTTTCACGTAACTAAATGTTTAATTGCATAAAAATCCGCAGACTAGTGATCACTAACAGTAAACTGCATTTACATTAAGATAACGACAATTTGTTTAAATATCCTTGAATCTGATGGTTATAGATCATCGTGAAAGAGTACTTAACTCCAGTAAAAACAGTAGTTATCATTAAAATCAAGATATTCCCAAAATCAATGGACTTTCGATAGAAACACTCTGATACTTTTTCACAGACAATGAACAGCTGTCTCGATGAACACATTAAAAAATACAAGACTCCATGTAAAAAAAGCAAAATTGTCCTTCACATCTTCTTTATACCTGCGCCTATAAAAGACAATCGATACCACGATGTATCTCTCTCCAACAACTACCAATTTAGAAACGATTCAAGGTGATCACCTTAGCTGCCTCGCCCTGTATGCACACTACCGTCCATAAGTTTTCGGACACTTGCCATTTCTGTTAAGGAAATGCAAAAATTTGGAAACAATATTTAAAACAATTGCAAGGGTAATAAAATAAAAATCACGTACTGGTCTTCCAAATCTTTCGATTTCAACGAAATTGAGAAAATGTGAAAAAATACAATAAATTAGCTGAAAATTAAAGTCTGCCTTGTGGAACCATTTGCAAGTGAAATGGGACCAAATATAATAATTGAAAAACTCACTTATCGAGAAACTTATTGAGCAACTCGCAATTAGAATGGCAATGTTGGTGAAAACGGTAATGAAGGAGCGAAAGGGCTGTATCAGTGTAATGATTTGATTTTTAATTAATTTCCATGATGAGATTTGTTATATAGCATTGAACATACATTTCCTTTGCGGTATAAATTATAGAACAGATCAATGTTTGTCCAAATTCACCAGTAATTTCATAACCTTACTCAAATTCATTTAAAATTTGTTGAGTGTCCCGACACTTATGAACGGGGCTGTAGAACGTATCTCTAACTTCTGATATTCAACAGATTCGTATAAAGTACCCAGAAACCTGATACCGTAAATTGCTTTGAACGGCGTCTTTAACTTGCCTTCGCCCTGATGTTAATTCAATGTTATTTCACGGTATGTACATAAAATCCAGCTTGAAGATACCCGCGGGAAGCTGCCGTCGATTTCGACCTTTAAAATGGCAATAAAGGAGCAGCACTTTTAGAGGCGCGTAATCTCGTTTCTCCGCTCGTTAAGCTTTGTAAAAGGAAAAGTGGTTTCGGAGTCCGCCGGCCGTTTCAGTTGTAGGGAAAAGCGTGTCCACCGTGAACCCATCCCGGCGTGTATTTTAAGAGCTGAAAGACAGAGGGACGGAGGGCAAAGCAAAGCTACGAAGAGATGAAGGCACATGCATAAAATGAGGGCCCCGTGCACAAGCTTACTGCACTCAGCCTCGTCAGATTGGTCCAAACAGTCTGGCTTGCTGTCGCACATCCATGTAAGTGCCACGCATTCGCCGTTTCCCGAATGACACGTGAATTGTTCCGCCGTGCAATTCTTCGACCCTACAAGATCACAATTGATTGGGCTGAATTTTTATTTTTTTTTTGGATTCCAAAGCGTGACGAGATGCCAGGTGCATCGGGCGAAAGCCCCTGTTCGCATTTACAATGCTGTCGTCGTGTTCTATTTTCGTCGAGAGGAGAGCCCGGCTCTCGAGAACCGCGAATTGCATCCCCAGGGTCAGCTGCAACACTGAATTCTCGGCTTTTCAAGTTCACACCCCGGCCTTTTACGCAGTACCACGTCGAATTTGTAATAAATTCATCATGAGGATCGTTGCAGCGTAACGACTCGTTTATTGCGAAATAGTCAGCCCCATCACTGGTTGGCTAGAAGTGAGACATCCTTCGATATTTTCTGATCACCGAAGAGGTGATGTGCGTTTTTTATATATTCATAACGTTTATTTCACTATTGAATCAATTCAGGATGTGTCGGTAAAAACTGTCATCTGAAATCTGACTTATTTATCTTAAGAGAAAATTGTTCGAAAAAGAATTGTTAAAGTATTTACACAAATTGGGTTTAAGAGTTCCTTTCCCATTCCTACGGATAATGTAAAAATACTGACACTCGATACAGTAAGGACAGACTTGGTCAAATGTTCGGAAACAATTGGTTCGGTCATTTCGAACCGAGGGACCAGATTTTCGCAGTGAACGAGTCGGTACTGTAATACAACGGACACCCAAAGCGTAGACATCAAATTATCGCAAGATCCTGTCTCGTCGAAGTGTACGCACGCGATAATTCCGTGACAACGAAAAAGTTCGTAAAAATGGAAGAATCCGCCTCGGTATTCGAAGGCTGATATTTATTCTGTCGGTGATTTATTTTCTTCCGGTGGCTGGTTCGCGATTCTGCTCTGACGGGGAAACGAGTTTCGAACGGGTTAAGGGATGCAATTTGCAATTTCCAAGACCCGGCATCTCTCCTCCTTAATAATATCTCGACTGTCGCCCCTGCTGCCGTAGTTTTCGAATCAGCTTTCTCTCTTTCTCTCTCGTTCGCTTCTTCTGCTTCCTTTCCGGCGTGTCTCCAAGGCTAAACCTAAACTTATCGATAACTTACTGCTGGTGCAATTTTTCTCGTCCTGCATGTCCGTGCAGTCGATCTGGCGATCGCACAGCCAGCTGTTCGGTATGCACTCGCCCGGGCTGCACTGGAACTCCGATTCTCGGCACGGCTTCTCACCTTTCGATCGTAATCGTTTTGTCATTTTTCATTTGCTCGGATCGAACCCATTCCACCCAACGGAGCTAATGCATCGCGATTCCCGTTCGCGCGACGCTTATGACCGATTTATCACTGGCGATTTATTAGAGCCGCACGCGATTCATTGGAAACAGGCGAATTAACCGTGTGTTACGAGCGCTCGCGAGGAAATCGAAAGACAATCACTTCGAGGATTTATTTCACGTCTTCGGGGGGGTGAATTTATTAACGTTGGAGAAAACTGATGTTTGAAAGGAATTCGTGCCGGCTACACGGAAAATTGGAAAAATTCGGAATCTATGCGGAAAGCACTGCGGAGAAGGTCATTTTGCAACCGTACTTTGAAAAGTTTGCGATGAAGTCAGATTTATACATATCCTGAAGGATGAAATGCGTGGTTGTAGATATTGGTATTATCTTCTTTGTGAGTTATTTTTTAATTTTATGTCGCTCATAATGCGGTGTAATTTGTTTTCTACGAAATAACACTGAAAAATGTACTATGCCGAAGTTTGTGCAGTGCATATCTGGCCAGGAGGTGTGACTGTTTTATCAATAATATTTTGATTAAAAGAAGTGTACAATGTGTCAATCAGTATTCATGAAGAGATCAGATCTATGGTATTTTGGTGTTTATTTGCTGTTTAAGTTAAAAGTCGTATCAACTACCAATGGTTATTACTGACAAATCAATTATTTCAAACTACTATTACAATAGGCCTTCCATCAGCCTAGTTAGGTAATTTTCACAGTCAATACGAATTTTTAACGTCAATCACATTTCAAGGTCATTTAAAAATTACTCCTTATATTCAACTCGGCTTCTGCCAAGTAATAATTTGGAGAAACATATCGTTCATTAGAAAAAAAACTTACGATGTCTTTGAAATTTAAAAAAGTTAGGACCAGCTTTAAAATATGATATGTAAGAAATGATGCATCATTTCCTACCGTTACACTATCATGAAGGTTTCTTGTGACATCTTCTCTGGTTACTGAGATATTGATTTGTAACAGGTGAACGCAACCCTATATTTTTAATTCTAAATTTGATTCGAAAATAATGAGAATGAAGCATTCGTTCCAACTGTTATTTAACCCTTTTCAATGCTAAGTGTCACTGTAATAGTTCCAGCATGTTGTACTGTGACAAAGCTATGTTAGAAATTCACCACTTGTTGGCTCTGCTTTACTAATAAAGACGAATTTAATTTTTCTCTTAAATATATATATTTTTAAATTTATAGTTTCATTTTATTCGAAAAGTAAAATCAATGAAACAAAGAGTAGTGAAAATGTAAGAAAGTAAGAAGTGTCTAACAAATAAAATTCAAAACTGATTTCAAACGTACTAAAAGATTTAGAAACCTAATTTTATGAAAGGTATCATTAGAAACGTGGAACAAATTCAGCACAGCCATACCGGTCAACTGCAACAATTTCTACAGCGAATTGACTGAACTACCATCGAGAAATTATGTAGAGTTCAGCGGTCAGGATTATAAGAAACTATGTCGTTATTTTGAACTCCTCTATTATTGTGGATTTTAGTATTATCCCGCGGTACGGTATCGTTCTGCTGGCGAAATACTGCACCGTTCTCACCGAATACAGCACAGTTGGCATTGTACGGCGTGTGTATTGGCCTGGTGCATATGAAATTACCGGACGCAGGTAGTGCAATGTTACCTTGGTTTATGGTAGGTATACAGCATGAATTATTCAAACTGGTATATATTGGCACCAAGGGGCAAGCATCCTTCAATCTTTAAGACAAACTCGGAGAGTTTAGAAATGACTGAAGCGTTCTGGTGGTGCATATTTGAAAACAAGGATCCTAATCACATCAGAGCAATTACGTTTTATGAGTACAAAGGTGGAGCTAATGCAGCTGAAACGATAAGGAGAATAAATGATCAATTAAGAAAAGGAACCATCTCTAAAACCACAGTCAGAAATTACTTTGAAAAATTTTGTTTTGGTATGCAATACAGTAGTGCCCGGTTAGTGGTCGCAGGCCTCGGACCTAATTGCGACAACTGTCGCCTCTGGATTCCACGGGGACGACAATGAAACGCAATAAGAGCGAGGGAGATAGAATGAAATGATATTCATTGAATAACCCAAAAAAATGCCTTAGTGGGGATAACACCGCGACCATTAACCGGGTACTACTGTATTCAGAAAATGAGACACGCAGACGACCGCATCGTTGGTTGGCCCGTGAAGTTCTGCAACAATTTGTGGAATCGACGTTCACCAAACCACTCGAGAACTCCCTCAGAAACTTGGGGTCTGTCGTACAACAGTCGTACGAGGTCAGCAGGAAATCAGTAAAGTTAAAAAAACTTGACCGGTGGATCCTTCTCAAATTGTCAGAGGAAAACACGCAGAATATGATCTACTACTATTCTTTCCAAGACTGTGGGGTAACATGCGATGAAAAGTGGATACTATACGACGACGGACGAAGATTTGAATGATGGCTGAATGCAGATGAACCTCCACAATTGGCTCCAAGAGGCAAGCTCTTCGCTCGAGGAAACAAGCTTACCGCATGGTACACACGAAAAGGAATGATTCATGACAGCTTTTTGAGAACTGGAGACACAATAACAGCTGAAAATACTGCGCTGAATCGCTGACAATACATGAGAAATTAAAAGAATGCAGAGGGTATCAATGAATCGGAAAGTGTGATCCTTCTGCAAAAGAACGGTAGAGCTCACCTTGCATGAATGATGTTGCAATAACTGCATGAGTTACAATACCGAAATTAAGCTACGATGGCCACGGATCAGCGCTAGGATGGGTGGTATCCATCTTTAATGATTTTGTGATACTGTTGACAATATGGTGGTTTGGAACCCACCTAAAACTGTATATTCCCCGGTTGAATGATCATAGCAGTCCGTGCTGTGTTACGTACAAGGAAGAAGAAGTTACAATATCAAATTCTATTCCATCCACCATACTCGCTGGATCTTTCCTGGGCCGATCTTCATTTTTTCGAAAGGTTTTGATAACTTTTTTAAAAAGCAAACGATTCACCAGTGAAGGGATTGTACTTTCATGCCGTCAAAAGACACTAATTTCTACCATAAAGGTATACAAACCGATGGTAACTATTAGGTACCGGAAAAAGTTCGTGCAGTTTTTCTGTCAGCGATAAACTCAACTCGAATTCCTTGTAGTAATTCGAAAATCTAATGCACAGGGTTGATATCAGTGAAAGGTTTTGTCCTTATTTATATAAGGTTTTATACATGTAACCACACAATTCCTCATCTTTGATTAGAGATGGACTTCCCGAACGTGGCTCGTCCTCCAGCGATTGCCTCCCTTAACAGTAGAACTACCAAGGCAGTCAAAATGACTGGTTTGCCATTTTACTATGTACGATTTATTTTTGAAAACTATTATGTTTGGTTTGAATTGACGCTGAACAAAGCTAAAGAGAAATATGAATAGATATTGTCTCGTTGAATTACGTATTTTTTCTAAAATGTTATTTTGATTGCTTCGATCAAATAGATAGTAAATCTAGTGTTAAATCGTTTGAACCATTTTTGTACTGTACTTTCACTAACAGAACCTTCCCCACGAACACTACAAATGCGTGTTGCTGCATTTGCTGCTGTATTCCCAAGTTTAAATTCATAAGGTAAGTAAGCACGAATTTTTAACACTTCGCTAACCATCTCTAATCTTATATAAATAGTGGAATATGGAAACAGATGAGAGATACAAAGAGTATATCTTTCTTACTGTTATAATAAAGAGACAGAGTTTGTTTGTATGTTCGCAAAAATCTCAAAAACTACTAAATCGATTGTTATGAAATTTTCACAACAGGTTCTTACGTATTCCGGAGAGCCATAGGCTATATTCTATCGTGAAATAAATAATATACCCAGATAAAACAACATGAGAATATTTTTGTCGGCGTGCCGTCCACAGGGGCATAGTTCACGCACAGCCGTTAGGTGGCAAACCTCCGTGCCCGCGCGCTCGAAAGAGAATTCGCTCCACTACAAGATACAATGAAAAAAAAAATAAATATTTTAAACTCTATACGCAGAAATGTCGCGTTCGAAGTCGTGCCCAGGGCATGATTAAATAAATAAAACCATCCACTGATAACAACCCTGAGCATTAGATTTTCGAGATGCTATAAGAAATTCGGTTTTAATTTATCGCTGACAGAAAAACCGCACGAACTTTTTTCACTACCTAATATTTTGATTCGACAAAACAGCAAAATACAACACTTATTTGAAGTTCCTCATCCAAAACGGCAATTTCAAATGCATCAACCGAATGTGCAGTTTCAAAGCGAAGCTAACGCCACGTTCTAACGGATTATAAGCGATCGTGAATGATATTGATCAGAATATGTTTGCTCGAAGCGTTGCAAGACGAAAGGTCACATCGTATTTACTATCGAAATGTTCATTAGCCTTTGACCATTTCACGTTCGCATGTCGATGCTATTGTTTTCGATTTCAAGTAGCGCTGCCGGGAAGCAGCATTACCGCATCGCCGATACGTTTTGCCTTTGACGCAGTGGCTATTTATGATCCGGATCACTGATGTTTCATGCAATTGAGGAAGCGTACGTATTCTCACAGGGAATACAATTTCTGACATTCATTTTCATGGCAGTCGGTCTGAAAAATATCGACGAGCGTTCGAGTGATTCTACGTGGAAAAACAAATCGAAAATGTAGAATAAAATTGGTTTGTGTGAAGTTTCGTTTCCAAGGAAAGCTCTCGTGCTTCTGTAACACAAATATGAAACACTTGTTTTGTTTATTTTCAGTCGCATCAACCTCTGAGTTGCGTTATTAGCGACTCGGTCTATAGTGACAGTTTTTATAGTTTTTGGAGAAGATTAATGTTTTTTTTAGAAATCTAAGTAGCTGTTGTATCTTCTTCTTGTCAGTCAAGATAAAACATTACTCGTTCTTGAAAATTATAACTACTCTTTTCATTATACAGTATTATTATATAATAACCAATTCATAAAAGATTTCAATCGGAAAAAGTGAACTGATAAATCATGACCTTAGGAATGTTTATCCAGTACTCACAGAATCAAACGTTTAATCACAAAGGCATTCTTGAAGGACATTCTTAATAAATTGCATGTGTACTTGAAGCATTTTCGAAATTGCTTTTCTCGAAACTGAAGGATCAGAAAATAATTTATTAATTTATTCTACACTCTTTGCTTGTTTATTCATAATAATTCCGAAGAGCAGCGACAAGCGTTCACTAAATTTTTAAATAATTTAATTAGTGTCCTGTTTCGAATCACTTTTGATACTAATTAAATATCTATTTTTTTTTAAACTCTGTAAATTTTTAAATCTATCTATATCATCAATTTTCGTTTTTAAAATTCCGCTAAATCCGAAGAGAGTGGAGAAAAGCGGGCTGAAAGTGGCGATTCGCCATAAGTTGAACAAATTAATGACTTTTAAATAATTAAAGATAGACAAGTGGTACTTACTTAAAAAAATAGTAAAAAAATAGAGCGTTCAGATGATATAGAAGTTTTTTAGTGTACCGTTATTTTGCACGATTCATAGCCATTTTGTAAATTCTGAATAAAATCCTTTTGAAAGCATATTTGAAACCAGGGCTGCGGAGTCGGCAGTCAAAAGTCCCGACTCCGACTCCCCCTTTTTTGACCTCCGACTCCGACTCCGACTCCGACCCCGACCCTGACTCCTGCATTTATAATAAATTGTCAACATAATAACTATATGTTTGTTTATAACTAAATTACTAATATTTAATATACAATTTGATGCAAATGTAGTATTTTTAGTATTTATTTAGTTTTATTACAACTTTGAATTATTCTGAGCACATTTTTTATTTTTATAAAATTTACTAACATGGAGTCGGAGTCGGCATATTTTTTTCCGAATCCGACTACAGTAATCAGAAATTCCTGCCGAACTCCGACTCCGACTCCACAGCCCTGTTTGAAACGCAATTTATTACAGATTTTGCAACCATGCCTCGAATAACAATGCCTTGGAAAATTGCTAAATAAAAGCAAGTTGAAACAAACGTATTCAGTACATCAATTCATGAATCGCTGTAAATCAACAAGAATAAAGGATAAATATTCTGGAACCTCACAAATTGCCATTTCCAACAAAAAGAATACTTCCTATGACAAGAACTATTCTCAGCAAAAAAAATATACTAAAAAATAAAACCATAAATAACTAAATAAAATAAATAAATTAAATAAAATATTTTCGTTATAGTACTATGTGAAGTAATCTGAAAACCAATTTACCATTTATAAAATATTTCGTTACATTTTATGTTATTACTACGCAAAAAGTAAGGGAGTATGTTTCATAGTGAATTTTAATCAATTACTTAAAAACAACTTGCGTTTCAATCAATGCGAGAATGTCCAAAATTTTCAGGGCTTATTAAGACTGTCAAGACTTCCGAGGCTCTGAAACTCGAATTTTTCGTCACATGAACCGTTTTGTTTGTTTAAGTAATATAAATCCAATTTTTCTTGTTTCAAGAGACACAAAGATTAGTGTTTGAAACAACTGAAAAACACTGGTAAATTTTAATATGCTTGTTTTATCTATTCAAGATGTTTATTTTAGTTTGTGAATATTTTAACATGCGTTAGCCATGCAAAATAACGGTTTTGTTCGCTGCAAACGGACTGATACCAATTTAAAGAATAATGAATTGTCGAAAACAGAATTTACAACAAATTTTCCTTTGGATTTCAAATCAAACAGCATAAAGACATTAAAAATATTTAGATCGATTAATTGGAGCAACGTCTAGTCTTTCTCTTTTAATACGTATCATCGGTTTCATTTGATTTTTATTGGCTCTTCCGTTTAATTGCATTTACGATATTGAAATCCACGAGCAAATAAAGCGATCACATTCGAGGCAATTAATATTGCAGCCGTACACTCGAATGTGTAATAATGGTCTCTACGCGATGTTAACGGTGGAACGCGAATATAATCGATAACACTTAAATCGTGCAAACAGAATCAATAACACTTGAATCGCTCAAGACATTCCGCAACGAGGAGTTATGTAAATTGAACGCGCCTCGATGTTGATAAGGTAAATGCAATCGATGATACTGTTTGCGAATGCAATCGACCAAGGGGTCAGGTAACGAGCACGAAGAATTCCGTCGTACCGTTTTCATCGCTTAATTAATGAAAAGCTCCCCTTCACTGGAATACTTATCAAAGGAACTGCGAAAATTCGCGTCTCGTCGGTTGGGAGTCGATGCCGAATTACATTTGCAAATAATGAAAAACAAAAGGCATTTGCTCCAAACGTTATTCAAAGTGTTCAGTGTATAAAGCTGTGGCATGTTATCTATATTAAAAGCTACATTAGTGATGAAGCTGTTTTAAAATTTCACTACTTACATTCTTAATGTTAAATAATTTTTACGAATTAACCTTGTCGATACCTTTGAAGACGGCATGAGCTTTCTAGACAACCTAATATTTCCTAAAACTTCACCGCTCGATAGCTCTGCTATACTAGTGAAGATAAATTTAATTATTCTCTTAATTATAATTTTTGTTTAAATCTACAATTCAGCTGATTTTCTAAAATGGATGCGGTTCAAGGAATATTAGATGACCACACAAATAAGGAAACTCGTGTACCATATAAAAATGTGTAATAATATTTATAAATGTAATACTGACAATATATGCAGAAGTGGAAAGAGTGAACAGCTTCATTTTCTTTATTAGTTATAATTTTATTATATTACAAGAATGAAACTAATGAAACAAATAACCAGTAACGAAAATGTAAAAAAATACGAACTATCTAAACAATAAAATTTAAAACTGACTTCAAACGTACTAAAGGATTTAGAAACCTAATTTTACGGAAGACAATGTATTCTTAGAAACGTGGAATAAATTCAGCGTGCTCTACCGATCATCTGCAATCAAATGCAATCGACCAAGAGGACGAGTAACAAGCTACGAAGAATTACGTCGTACCGTTTTCGTTCTTCAATTGTTGAAGAGCTTCTTCATTCGACTACCTTTCAAAGGATGCACTAAAATTTGCGTCTCATCGATAAACGATTCGATCCATTACAATTTATAATCTATGAGATCGGTGCATACGAAATGTCTGACTCCTATCAATCTTCCAGTTTCATAGGAATGTTTCAACTATGCTATTGTGTCAGTTGAAGATCAGTACACTATTCGAAAGCTTGGTGTTATCGTTAATCCCTGCTTGGAGGTCTGCCTACAAAAGTGTTTTTTAACTTTCAAATTGAGTTGAAAGTTGACACAGATGGTAGTGAATCTTGCGTCGTCTTCACTGTTTTCAGATTATAAGCTCGAAAATCAAATTTGCCATATCTATGAAATTATATACAAATTGACTGAAATATTAAGCTGGTGCATACGAAATGTCCTTTTTTAAAGTAGAGCGTTAAAGACATATAGTTTCTTCAAAATATGATATATTTAATCGAAATAACTTCCATATGATCCTTTACACTTTTCCCGACGATCAACTGAGTTCATTATTCCATTATTGTAGAAATCAACAGTTTTGGACTTTAAAAATTCTTCAAATGCAGTTTTTACATCTTCTGAGTTTCAAAACAATTTATTCTCTAAAAGATCGTCTAGACATTTTAAAATGTGATAATCTGTAGGTGAAAGATCTAGCGAATAGGGGGGATGTGACAAAATTTCGTATTCTTAATCAGTAAAGTTTTATACTGCCACTTTTGACACATTAAATCTTGCCTTGTCATGCAATAAGATTGATTTCTATTTATCCTCCAACGCAGGTTGTTTTACCCTTAATTTTAAATGCATCCCCTCTGTTTTCATTTCTTTACACATCCTACATTTACATAACCTTCCCCGGATACCGAATTAATTTTTTCAACAGTTTTCACTGCATTATTGCCAAATTTATATTCGCAAAAAGAGATTACCTGAAAATCCCACTTATTCATAGCTTCAAGGAATAATTTTTAAATAATCACCAGCATATATAAATGACAACTAATGCACACGAACCATAAGGGACTCCTTTTTTAACACTGTCTATAACAATTAACTATAAAACAGTGTTTACTAGATAAAACCATCCTGCAAAGTTACAACTTTGGAAAAACATTTTATACGCACCAATCTAATATAAATTTTGACCTACAGCCATGCGTTCGCGCAAAAAATAAGACATTTTCCACTCAAAGCGGTTAAATAATGGTATTTTGAAAATATCCGAGTCTCTGGTGCGCTACCACAGAAACTATCAACAGAACGAATGCGTGGAAACGTTCGAAATTTCGCTTGCACACGTACATCTGTGCTGCACTATCGAACGCGCCGATGGGGGAGCATTATCGTTGCGCCGTTCCATTATCCGTGACTATAGTACCAAGCAAAAGCGATCGGCGAATAGAAATTTGCAAAATTGATTTACACACGCCCATCCGGGTCATATGCTACCGTGCGCCTCGACAGGGGAAACAACGTTATTACCCAGCTATTTAATTAGAACGATATATCGCGACTTTAAGTACAGGTTGGAAGGTCCGTGATTGCAACTCTCACAGCTTGATCCTAAGTCGACCGTCTCGTCGGCGGCTGTGTCGAAATCAGCTTATGATCTCCGTGACGGCGTGAATTTCGAATTCAGAACGCGTTTGGAGTTTTCACGGATTTCCAAGAACGAGACGGCTCTCCGGTTCCACCGTCGATTTCAGAAGAAAAATTTTCAAGCGAAGGGTCAACGATACCCGACGAGATTCTCGTTTGGAAGAGTAACGGTAGCTTTCGTTCATGCATCAATCCGCCTCACCTGCGCGAAACCGGTCCGAAAAGTTGCACTTTCACAATCGCCGTGGTCTCCACGCAGCAAGGGAATCGTGTTGCGTCGATCGAGGATCGTTTCGAATTTTACGTTCGTCTCTCTCGATCCGTTGCACTTATTTATTTATTAACAATTGAAGGAGGTTAAACAGAATACAACTGCGTTCACTTTGTAGAAAAAAAAAAACGTACCACCTGCCGTTTAAAAAATGTAAATGACCTTGAAATAATCTTAACACCTCCATGTAGGACACTTCCATGTATGTAAGGGTTTACAGAACTATATGCCTAGACTTATGTGATGAGTCTATCACAAACTAATTATACTGGAGATATTTAGCTTTATATGTTGGGCTTTATAAGTAAAATCCAGATTAAAAGATAACGAAGTGTATCGTTGCAGTCGATTGTGAGATAACTGAACGGAATACTACTGAAAATATGCACAAAATTATAAGTTATCCATATATCGGTCATTCTACGATATGTGTAACTGAATATGTTAAAACCCATTAGCTCGTGGATCTGTGTTTATTAAGACATTTTTGTTCATTCTCGAGGACTCTGTTAGACAGTTAGGTCCTGATCCGTAATTCTGGGACACTGTACACAACTCTATGTACCCCTCAACATCCTTTAACTTCTCTAAAGCTATTTCTTTCTGTTCAACGTACTCTGCAAAATATATCCATTCATACGTAAAACTGGGGCACCCTGTACATGACGCTGGACCGACTTATTGCAGGGTCACGAAAAATCGCGCTCTAAATTCGGTGAATCATTACATAGAACATACAAAAAAACGAGCTTGTTCGCCTGTTTCCTTTTCTCGCGCACTCGAAATAAATTCCGCGGCCGATTAATGAGTTCGAGCACCGAATAATTATGCCGCGCGTTCGGTCGCCGCGAGGTGTTAATTGCACAAAGCGTCGTATCAATTTATTATATCATCGTTCCGTGAATTACGATTAGTTGTAAATAACTGTTAGGCGGAGAGTGACGGTCGTTCGGAACAATTAGCAAAACGCGAAAGTAATCAGCGGGGACGCGACCGGGCCCCTTCTCTATTTACATACGAGATCGTTATATTGAATATTAATTACGAAAGCAGGACGGCGGGAGAAATACGGACATGAATATTAATTTCGTTGCGAAGCGGTGAAATCACGAACGGACGCGTTATTATTAATAACGCGATATCGGATTACGAGGCCGTAACACCTACGCGAAATAACAATATATCACGATAAGAATTATATCGAACTCGGCTAAACACGGTGGATGCGCGTACGGTTTATCTGCATTCGCGAAATGGGAACCGGGTACACAACGGCGATTAATGTTTCACCGTGACCGACAGCTACGTATGCCGCGAACGAACGCGATATTTAAATAAAATACACGGTGGAATGATATAACTACGTTGTTTGCCGATTCTGTTTGCTTCCGTTAATAATTTCACCGTTAAACGTCATAAACGAACTGGTCGCGAACCATCGCTCTTTCCTCCCATATGTTACAAGGTATAGTCGCTGGGAGAAATAGACGGTGTACGAGGGTGTTCCGGATAGACTGCGACAGTGTGTTCTACGAGTCGAAATAAGTAAAAAATGTTACATGCGCGTTATTTATGTATGTCCGCAAATGCTGCGTTATATACGTTGTATACATTCCCGTCCATAAGTCATGGGGCACTTACCAATTTCAGCTTTACGTTTAAATTAAAATTATTAAACACCCACTATATTGAATCAAACGATTATTTACAGATTCTGTACACTGAATACAATTTCTAAATGTTAAAATATATTGAAAATTATATGTACCAAGTTTAAAATTTGTTTACTAACGTATGCTCCCCGTTTCGAAATAATAACTCAAAACAGCTTTGGCAGTCTTGCGATCATTTTTTTGGTATTTCTTCTTGGATTTAAGGTCCAGAATTGCTGCAAATGCGTCTACAGATCACAAAATTAAAACAAATGTCGCCCAAATTTAACGCATTGAAAAACTGGTCCTGGACCGTACTATAATTATTTCAGGTTTTTTTAATATGAATTATAACAGAATACTAAACATATCATTAAAAATATGTTAAAATATGTAAGCATAAATGTTTTTAAAAGAACCGTACATGTCGAAATAAATAACCAATTCTACTATATCGTAATTCAGGTTTATTCAGAAATGGCAAGGTGTCCCATGACTTATGCACGGGGGTGTACGTCCTCAAATGCTTCGTTAAAACAGTAGAACCTCTAATATTTGAATGTTCTACTATTCGAATGTTCCATTATTCGTATAGCAGACTTCCTGCTAATCGTAAAACATATCCGTTTTTATCCGCATAAGTATTAACCCTCACACTACCAAGGGGGGATACTTTATGTCCACGATATCATACTTTGAATATTTATTTTGCTAATCAGTCCGGTAAAAATTCTGAAATAACAGTTATTGTTGAATATATTGAGGCTAAGCATATACTTTATTGCGGAGTAATTGAATGTTACGGTTTCGCAGAATGTTTTTTATCATTCAATCCGGCATTAATTTGCCAAATATAATTATTTCTTGAAGGTGGGCCCTATATGCCCCCCGTTGGTAGTTCGAGTTTCAAAAAATACCTTGGTAGTGCAAGGGTTAATCCATATCTGTCCCTTGACGTCAGATTAATGCAATGGTAAGAAATCAATACAATGAGAATATAAATAGTTAAATTTGTAGATTATTTTATTGAAAATAAAAAAATTATATTTCTGTACATTCAGTACATTGAGACATAAGATTATTCGCGTCTTTGACAAATAATAAGGCGATATTCAAGGCGTATAGATTTTTTACATTTATTGCATTTTTGTGAAAAAAATGTGTCAAATTGGCACAGGGGACATTAACATTGCTTTTACTTGATTTTGTCATTATCGAAATTAATTCCGTTTATAGTGTTCCAGTCTTCTAACCAATAGAAAAGGTAATGTGAATGTTATCTGACAAAAATATTCAAGGAAATATTACTAATTTGGAACAGCTTGAGAAACAGAATGAAGATGCCTAAAGTAGTTTCTTAAATGCATGAACAGTGATATTGCATACAACTGAATACGCGGATAAACTTGTGCAATATAAACATAAAAAAAATGTGGTACGTTTCATCTTTATTACCGATGTTTGCATCATTTTCCTTGAAATATGGGAAGACCATCAGGAAAAATGTGAACTTTCCGTCTTCCGAATTTCCTTTTATCCGAACAATTATGTCCCCCTACTAATTCGGATATTGCAGGTTCTACCGTATATACAGTGAAAAAATGTTCTTATACAGAAAAAAGTAAGAACATATGACATTGTTGATGCTCTAAACAAAGCAAATGATGCATTGATTAAAATGAAACGGAATTAACACGAAATTAGTACGATAGTGAATGAATTTTTTGAAAGAGTTCAATTACATATTCACAAAAAATCCGACATATTAAAATGGAACAGTAACTATAAGTGACAAGTGAAAACTGTAACATGTACGTTGATTGTCAGCAATAATGTGTACCACTAATTGTAAGCGTAGCTTTATAAATAGATCAGATAAATATTATCGAACTATTCTTGCGTTGTATCATGCTAATAAATATTTCATTTTTTTTGTTATAACCTTCTAACAAAGCATTTATGGATATATGTTTATATCACATTTGTTGTTTACTTCGACTTGTAGAACGCTGTGTCTCAGTCTGGCCGAAAAAACTTGGAACACTATGTATAGCGCGGTCGAAACTTGAACAAAAGAAAATAATCATACTTTCAGATTCATATGTTACTATCATGATACAAGTATGTTGAAATTAATATTTTACCTCTGATTTCTTTCGACAATTTTCATTCGAATATTTTTGTGACGCAATGTACAATCTTTTTGCATTTTATATCGAGAGCAAAAACGAGTGTACGATTATTTTAAGGCAAATAAAATATCGAGCGTTTTCGAATTAAATGAGGTTGCGATTGATTTTGTATGAATGATATTCGAAAAACAAAATGGTATTCCATATTTGGCTATTTACCTCTACGAAAACAAATGTGAGAACGTACGTCCATAAATGTTTCATTAAAAGTTTTATGAGAATTATTAAATATACATTAGTAGGGCACGCCGTCAGAGGAGTTTAATAACATTTAGCGAAACAACTGTTGTTAAATACAGGTATTACTGTTGCATTTCAAAATGTCGGTCCTTCTTGTTAGCTCGAAGTGCTCGAGAAAGGTGAATTTCGTTTCATTCTACTGAATGCGTTATTAACTTTAAATAGTAACCCATACCTATATCTCACTTGTTTATATTTAATGCTTTTCTTACAACGTTTTAATAAACCATTATCACAAGTTTGCGTAACATTTTTTCTTTATTTTTACTAATAGAATATAATGGTACAGTGAACATTATACACAGAGCGAATTTTAAAATAAATAGAAAACGTTCTATGAATATAAGACGCGCATGTCACAGTTTCTGAACTATCGAAAATATTAAAGAAAATACTTGAAGAATATAAAATACGTCTCAATAGATTTGAATTCATTTCATAATTTCTTCTCGAGAACCCAGAGAGGTTTTCAACAAAATCAGGCGACCACATTATTTATGGTTCCACCGCAACCGTATCTTCTAACATTTCCCCTGGCTCAGAAACCGCAACGCGCACGACGCATAGTCACATAATATTTTCTGCTTATTTTAGTTTATAGATTCACCCTGCCAACTATTGACCCCTATTTATTGAAACACCCTGTACACCGATCGATCTACTCCCCGCGCTTGTATTTTCATTCCGCCGCAGAAAATTTCAATCCCTCCGAAGTTTCGTCTCGCGAAGAATGCGGGCGCTATAAAAACTAGGCGAAGTAGAACAAGGGTGCATTCTTTCAGACGCAGAAAAACAAGAGAAGGAAAAAAGAACGGTAGACTTACTGCAAACGGTCGAATTCTCGTCGGACCCATCGTGGCAGTCGTTGTCGCCATCGCATTGCCATGATGCAGGTATGCAGTAGCCGTTCGTGCACTGGAACTCCGTCTCGGTGCACGTCTTCAAACCTGCAAGCCCACCGTAGCCGTGTTGATTGTTGACAGCAGAAACAAAGGCCGTGATGCACGCGAATTGCAGCAGGGCGCACGTGTACCGCGACACGGCGGAAAATCGGATCGAACTTCCAGGGAACCGCATGTTCGTGAAAAGTCTGTGTGTACGCGACCGTTCACGATATACGCGAGGACATTCGCGTATTTCCTCGTCGCACCTTCCCCGAAGCCGTTGCTTCAATCCGACGTGAAAGCTCCCTGAGTCCCTCACGACGCTTCGGTCGGTTTCCCCCGAAAAAATCGTGTATCGTTCTCTGCTGAATTTCGAGCGTCGCGCGAAACTCGGTTGTACGCGATGCTCAACCGTGGGGGACCCAGAAACGGGGTACGAACAGTGGAAAACACCGATTTGTTCAGAGCACCTCTCCCGCTCCCATCGGACGAATAAAATCGATGCCCCGAAAAATCCACCCCGTCACAATCTTCACGGGGACTTCGAGAAACTGTCGTCCGTGGAACGAAGATCCGGCATAAATCAGCCCTTCACTGTGGTCACAAGAAGATTTCTCTTTACGCCCGATTCCCGTGGCTGTCACTCGGCGAACAGGGAAACTGCCGGTGATCACCTAACCCGAAAAGTTTGAACTTTCGAAACTCTGTGCGGGGGGGACAGACACCGACTCGAACGGCAGGAAACGGAGCAGAAAGAGTCCGCACTGGAGAACGGTGGTTCCCTGAACGATGACTATTCCCCCACGACGATGCACTCGGGCTGGCTGCTGCGGATGCTGTAAGCCTGCAGCCGAGGAAAGGGGCCCCTATATATGGGCCTGAGGACTGGCACGCGATGTATAGGTGGTGCAAGTGTACGCCGTACCCCGACCACCAGGGTGGAGAACGAATCAGACGCGATTGTTATTCCTTTTTGCGTGTCTGGCAGAAAGAGAATTCCTTGAGCCCGGAAAAGCGGCTCGCATGATCGTGGACTCCGATGAGTCCGATTAAAATCGTACGATAAAGTGGCAATGAAACGGTTTCGTTCATCGTCCACGCAATTCGCTGCGATTACAGCGTCAGAACGCTTTTGTTTCGCGAGAGAACGCGTTCGGAACATGTACAGGGTGTCCCGAGTGTTTCACGACGAACTTCGGCCACGCGTTTCGCGGGTAGAAGGACATAGATGTTAATGAAGGTTGGATGTAAACGCTTTTTTATAAGGTTATAAACAAATATGGAACGGAATGGAATAGTGAACAATGAATTTCCAGTTTTTTTTGTTACTGTAAGCAAAATGTTTACAAAACAGAAGTGATTTCATATGAAGAGCTAGTGCGATGAGTTAGTAATTTAATTGCGGAAATTTGTAATGTAATAAACTGCATATTACGTCGATATCGAAGTTTCTACCGACGTACAAGGATATTTTGAAATGAAAAATTTTGGGCAGTGAGTAATTATTTATTATGACGTCGCTGTTATTAGTATTAACTATCAATAACATATACAGAATACATGAAATAGTGATACATTTTTTTTTTCAATGAAAAATCCATTGTTACCTATTTTATGTTCTGTTCAATATTTGTTTGTAACTTTGTAGCAAAGTCTTTATAGTCAACCTTCATATAACATTTTTTTTTCTTATTTCTACCTGTAGATTGTACTTACGCCGGTCGTCGAGAAACAATCGGGACATCTTGTATATGTGATTCCACGCTAAGTGATCACTAGACCTGCCGATATTTATGCAGGTATGCATTTTTACAGTTCAATAATTTTTGTGTTAATGTAGTTGAAGAAATGAAACATTGACGAACGTGTACTTTGTCTCTTAAACGTTTAAAAAGATTTTTTTATGTCATTAACCCTTTGAGCGTCAATCTTTCTGTTGACGAAATACTTTTGAGTAATATACTAAATTTAAAAAGAAAATAAATGGTATCTTAATTATTGAAGTTGCGATGAGAATTTAGGATCGTAAGTGCATATGTTTACTAAAACGACTGAAGATTTTGCTAGAGCTGAAAATATAAGTCGAAGAAATTTTTCAAGAGCGTATTTATGTCTATAGTGCATGCTAATAATTTTGGCAGACGCACATAGCACTCAAAGGATTATACACACACCATTTCCGATTTCAATGAAATTATATGAGTACATAATCTTTGATTAATATAACAAAATGAGCTACTTCTCGAAATTGTTTCAATTTTTAGAGTTGTCGAACGTTGAGGGTCAAGTTTGTTTCTTTAAATCACGTGTCAAAAACTATTACAAATATCGTAATTATTCGCGTGTAAAACTTTTGAATTATATTTAAAAACTAAAACGTGTCCACAACAAATTGCTAACGAAATTTTATTCTGATAAATATATTTAGAAAATCGAAGAATAAATTTTCTGCGTTAAAATTTTACTGTACCTTGCACAGTCCGTTAATTATTTTCCAAAAATCATCAGGATCACAAAAAATTCTATTCTATTGAGACAAGTTATAGCTCCCAGTTTATTGAAAGTAAAAAAAATGCTATAGTAAAAAGTTATACGATGTAACGTGATTTATTTTCCTCTACAATCGACTTCAAGAACTTTCTAAAGAATATCGGAAGACGGAAGAGTTCATTTTATTTCACGCACCAAAGATTAAATCATTTTAAGATTCACATAGGACGTACACATTCGGATATATAAATGAAATCAGAAATACATTTAAAAATTTTTAAAGGCAGAAACAAATTTCTAACCAAGTCTCATTCGCGTGCCTGTATTAACACCTTGACTGCCATATCACCCATATACGGGTGACACTTAAATGCAGTCGTTCATTTGACCACGAATAGTCTTACTAAAACATGTAAAAACGTTCAGCAAAACTGGTAACGCACTATAAAAAATTGCTAACAGTGTTAACTAAAGAGAGCTGACTGTTACGTCGCATAAAAATCTAAAAAATTGTGTCGTTTTCAGTCTATAGAGTGTGCCATTCAACGTGTTAAAATGTTGCTACACACAAATGTGCATAAATAATCACAGTCTAGCGATCACTTAGCGTGGACTCGCTCGTGCCTGGACGAGTGACTCGTGGTAACATTAGAAAGTTCCCTAAAGTAGGAAAAAAATAAGGTCGATGCGCGTGCATCAGAAAATCGAGACAATTTTCTGCTCGTATGATCGAGTTGATGCGCCGACCTTTTTTCTTCCTCTCGAACACACCAGTTGGGCTTATAGCCGCGCCAGATGCGAGTACGTGTAGAGGTTGAATTACCTATTTAGGCAGAACCCAGATACGCTGAGGCAACTTCTCAGGTTAACCCAACGCGTCGATGCACAGACAACGCGGCCTCGAACTAGGTTTCGCGAAACGTAACGGGTCGAACGAGAAAAAATCCCGATATTAAAATCTGATATTAAGTTCGGAGCTTCTGAAAGCGCTCGAGAGTTTGAAACAAACTTCTCCGAGAGGGTACAAAGGGGAAATGAAATTGTACACGAATTACGAGAGATCCGGAGGTTTTTCATTGAATTTTAAATCGTTGGCGAAAACGTTGCTGTCTCGAATGCAGCTAACGTAAAATATATCGAAAATCGTGGTACAACAAAAACAGTGATGAATCTTGGAGCAAAAGTCGAAAGTTTAGAATGAAGTTGCTCCCTGGCAGCTCTGGGCATTACCGAAATGAACTTTTATTCAAATAGTTATTCAAACGGAATTTGTATTTTATTTCTTACTTGTTCTATTACATTATATAAATTGTTATATGAGTGAAAAATTATTTGAATGTCTGTCACTCTATTTGAAATTTACATAGTTGTTATTTGACCAGGAAAATAAGGATGCTTTTCTATCGTCCGTGGAACATTTCAAAACATTCCGACGAAGTCGGAAGTGTACTTATACCGCAATGTGTATACAGAGTGTCCCACACAACTGGGACAAGCTGTATCTTCCAAACGGTTGAAGATGGATAAAAATGCTATAAGTCAAAATTGGATGACATTCAATGATGCATAATCTGGAAATAATTTTATGCATTTGTATGAATTGGTGCACCCGGAAAATGCAATTGCATATTTCTTTTAAATGGAATCCTATAGTTCTGACTGAATGATTCGATGCAGTTTTCTAATCTTTACAAAAAAGTACTAAAGTACTTATGCTCTAAACCTGTTAGATCATAAGTTATTACAGTTAAAAGTTTGCTACAGTACGGTTCTGCTTATCGGCACATTTTCGCCGAGATATTCTCGTGCACTATTACGCATTTTAAACTACACATTACAATGTTTGTAAACATGAATCCACTACTAATATCAACCAGTGCATAATCGAATTTCGTGGTGTTACCAAGTACTCAATTTAGTAAGCTAAGGGAAAAATTGAGCACTGCACAACACGCGACTAAACACTTGAACGGTGGAAGTGTTGATAGTTTAGAACAACTGTAGTTCAGCGTGCTTAGCTGCTGGAATGAATGTGTGTGTGTTGCGTGTGTGCGTTGCGCGAAAAATGCGCCTGCTTAACGTATGACTGCGTGCGAGAAATTAAATGTACCGCGCTGTAATTAGACACTGTACTGACTAGGTTAGTAATTTCTGGCAGCACTAACGGAAAAGGCAAGTTTCTCTCCTTTTTATTCTCGAAGAGACGTTGTTGAGGCAACACGTGTTTAGTGTATCCTCTCTCACTATAGACCGACGTGTTATATCGTTCGAAGTTATATTCAACAGGTGAATATAATCGAACTTCAAGATATCGATAATCGAACTTCGAGATATCGATAATCGAACTTCGAGATATCGATAATCGAACTTCGAGATATCGATAATCGAACTTCGAGATATCGATAATCGAATTTCGAGATATCGATAATCGAATTTCGAGATATCGATAATCGATCTTCGAGATATCGATAATCGAATTTCGAGATATCGATAATCGAAAATTCGATTATACACTGGTTGATATTAGCAGTGGATTCATGTTTACATTATTGTAGTGCGTAGTTTATAATGCGTAATAGTACACGATAATATCTCAGCGAAAATGTGCTGATAAGCAGAAATGTAATTTAGCAAACTTTTAACTGTAATAACTTATGAACTAACAGGTTTAGGGCATAAGTATGTTAGTACTACTTTTTTGTAGAGATTCAAAAACTGTATCAAATAGTCCAGTCAAAACTTTAAGATTCTATTTAAAAATAATATGCAATTGCATTTTCCAGGTGCACCAATGCATAAAATTATTTCCAGATTATGCATCATTTGATGCCATCTAATTTTGACTTATAGCATTTTTATCCATCTCCAACCGTTTGGAAGATACAGCTTGTCCCAGTTGCGTGGGACACCCTGTATTCGGATTGACTGTCTTTTGTTATTCTGTATTATTATTTGAAATAACCAAATATTTGGAAAATAAATCATTTGGAAATAATTTATTTCTCGAATAATATTTTGGAATTTATTTGCCTATAACCGTATTTTCAAATAAACTTATTTATTATTTTTTTTTGAGTAATTATTTGTCCTTTTTATTTATTATTTGCATTTCAAATAAAAACTGCCCAACCCTATTCCCTACGAGGATTCGTCTGTGACAAAATCAAATTAGAATATTTAGCAGCTACGTGTGCACTTAACTAACAGTGAACTTGCATTTCTATATAATGCAATCTTTTGTTATAGTTTAGCGTTTAAGTATGTTACGTCACAAATTGTTGAATATATCATCCTAGGTACATATTACACATAGATAAAAAAACATAAGCTGATTGTAGAGTGTTTCTAATTCCTTTTGCGAGCGCCTATCTATATTACCAAAAATTAAACAATTTTACTATTTTTACACTGTACATTATATCACACTGCGAAAGCTCGTGCGAAAAAACAATTCGGTTCATATTGTCGACTTATTTTTACAGAAGGAATCGGATTTTTTGTTGTATCAAGATTCCCAATACACTCCGTATACCCGGTAGACAATCGCCGTTTCGGATCAACGGACGTTTTTGAAGTCTATTCCACCGACTATCGAGATAAGAACGATTTTTCCCGTCTGCGCAGACGAGGAAACACAGAAATCGTTGCACAATCGAGCGAAGAGCAGATCGAACCGGAATTCAGGAAATCGAGCTGGCGCAAAAGTAACTACGTAATTGAGCGAAATCGCATTGGGTTCCACGTGTTTCGCGAGTTTTATTCGATGCGCCATGAAAAGCAGCTGAAACATATTTTCGAGGGAAAAATCGAAGGAAAATTTAATTAATCAATACCCTATCCGCGTCAGAGGTCGCAGGGTGGAGAGAGGAATCGAGAAATGAAATACAGAAAGTCGGGCACGAGGGAAGGGAACGACAAACGGGACACGGCCAATCGCGAGTGCGTTTATGTCTCTTTTAATCGGAGACGCAACTGGAAACAAGCGTGATTTTCATCGTTCGCTAATAGAAATATCGTCCACTGTATATTATATAATTCACCAACGTCCGTAATGCGCAAAAGCTAAGAAAAGCACGGAGAAACTTCGACAATGATCGTACGATTTTACAGAGAGCGACTCTCGATGGCGTTAACCCTTTCACCGCTGAATTCGTAACAGTCGACCGACCGGTACTGTGCTGAATTCATTTCACGTTTCCAACGGACAGTTTCATTAAACGTACCGTAATTATAATTTTAACCTCTTCAGGGACAAATTTATTGAAATTGGAAGGGTATGGTCCGCTTTTGTTCATCTATGCTTATTCAAATATGAACCCGTCGTGGGGAAAAATTTTTTTAAATTTACAAATCTCTTAAGATTCTCCATTAACCACACTTGAATTAAAAATGTTGAACGAATACATATCTGCCAGTATCCCTGAAGAAGGTTAAATGTTCTATGATATTTTTTTTCAATTCTTCATATCTTCTTATTTTGTATTATTAGACTGCGGTTTCTTATGCTGTTTAATACAGTCAACTTTTTAAACAGACGCATTGAGAAATCAGAAAAATAAAAAATATAATTTTGAAGTTTTTACAAGAAAAACAAACTGTTTTCGAAACCCTGTTTTTTATTTGCACTCAAAAGTAAGAAAATTTGAGAATCAAAATATGTAGCAACCGCAGTCTGTTTATTATTGTTTGTTTCCTTAATTTAATTTTTATAATAAAACAGCGAGACACTGTATTTCGCGCTGGATTTACCAAGAAGAGTCTACTTCTTAAACTAAAAAAAGAAAAGAATATAATTTCCAATTACACTGCTATGAATACATACTTTGATTGCTATGTCATCCATATACGGTTAACACCTACATTTAATCATTATTTATTTGATCACGAATAGAATTAATAAATATTTTTTATAATATCTACCAGAACCAATAAAAAACTACGAATGTTAATATTATTGATCAAAAGCATAATTCGAAGATATAATTTTTTTTCGCTGTCTAGAAAATTCAAAATGACCACATTAAAATATAGTATACGAAGATTGCTAGTGTCCCAACAACTTCTTTGTTATCTAGGTTCTCCTCCATATACATTATTATGTTGTTTCAAAGGGTTTCACCCCCTTTACGTTGACAAATAAATAAATAACATGCGTTGTTTTCTGCAAATAAAGGATGACAGGCAACGGGTTAAGCGTATTTATTAATCATATTTAAAATTTTCATAGCCTACTAATGATTCTGCCAGACATTATCAAAGATATACTATTACGATCTTATCTTGTTAGCACTACTGACATATGAATATTGTTCCTGATTAAGCAAATAAATCGTTGTGATATATAACGTAACACAAGTCTCAGTAATATACACGCGACATGGTATTCAAACTGTTATACAAAACTATTTATAACAAAATGCAGCTATTGGTGATAACAGAATAAAATTCAGTTAAATTATCGATTGACACGGAACCGATAGATCTCAAGCTTACGAACAAAGTGAAAACAAGTAAAGAAGCCCCAAAACAATATTATCACAGAAAATGATTCTTGGTAGAAACAACGAGACACGTCTGAGTCAACACAGTGATTCTCAGCACTTCGACGCTTTCTTTGTTTGCATCAATCGTATTCTGTGTCACGAGCGTGACTCGTTATTGTACGGCAAAGGGGTAGAAAAGTGTTGTACTCGATAGCATGACTCGGAATACAACAGCGTTAACATCGGGCTCCCTCGAACAACGGGCTTTCAACAACCGAAAAAGAGGACCGCAAAAAGATTCGGAACAGCATCGATCGTCGATGTTGTGTTTCACGTGCGACGGCGTCCCGAAAGTGAAATCGTTTAGCGTTCCCAACAAGCGTTAACAAGAAATTCCCGGCGTACATTGAAAAAGGCACCGTACGAGGAAACAGGAAGTTGATAGAACGTAGACGAAGCGGAGGGAATAGGTAACACGGTTCCGTCGGTTTCGATCGAAGACAGAACGAGATTCTTACGGGCAGAAAACATGCAACTCCCTCCTTTAACAGGGTGCCACCTTTAACGCGGGCGCGTTACCTCAGGTGTGTGTACGTGCGTGTGTGCATCAGACAGAATGCACGCACACGTGCAATTGTGTTGCATGCATACGTGCACGTACTTGTTACGTATCACGATCAGTGGCGTAGAGGAGGCGCAGGATCGTCATACTCGCTGTTTGTTTCGACACCAACCCCGCTGAATTCCGATTACAGCATCGCTTTACCGTCTCCAAATTTTGAACGTTTCAGAATTTTCATCGAACTCCTGCAAGTGCTCGTGCAATGCACCATGCGCCACGAAGAATTCAGATATTTATTTATTTAGTTGCGAGACAGAAAAAAATAAGTACACACGGTGAGCCTATAGTTCGGTCGCAACATTTTCTGCAGTAATTCGGAGGCCTAAATTAACCCTTAGGGGGTCTCCCTAGTGTGACGGTCGAACAACAAAGCGATTTTTGGGAATTTTTTTAAAGAAAAGTAATAAACGTATGAATGAAACAGTTTGCTGCTGTGTCAGACACTGTTTGAAGAATACGTGATAATTGTTTAGTGCAGAAATAATGATTCTGTCCAAAGCTATAGCTAAAAACCTAAAAAAAATTTCTCTTCATGGCTGCCATAAAATCTGCCCTCAGAATTATCAGAATGAAAAAAAAAGAAAAGGATTTTTAATCTGTATGAGTGTGGCTATAGTCGGTACTAGAATAAATGAAAAATAACGAAAAATTAAAAAACGGCAACGCCTGAAAGGAGAAACTTCCGTGTTTGCACAAAAATGGCTGGTTTTTTAAGTCGCAAAATTAGAATTTTACAAATATTGAGTTAGTTCTAGTATCGACGAGAACGAGACATCTACTGAAGATGGCTGCCAAGTTTCATGTAAATCGGATGATTGGATTTTGAGATATCGTGGCAGCCATTTGAAAAAATATCGTTCTCAGAAAAACACGTCCAAAGTTTCACGTATCCTTTAAAATTATATGAAATGTTCCCTTTCAAAGCCTGTAGCATTGTCAATTTTTGTAATACGTCTATTATACTTTGGGAGTATGTTTTTAAGATGTAAAACTATAAGAAAATCTCAAAAAAAGAAAAAATTATGAAAATATTGGTGAAATTCTCCATTTGATCAAACGTTTCCACTTTATAAAGACTCCTCCTTCTATGATTCTCGTTCGACAACTTTTCTAACATCTTCTAAGATTTTACAATTCCACGCGGTTCAACAAAAATGTTGTGTCGTTCATAAAAAGCGTTTCTTCGATCGCGAACGATCGTGTACTTGATTTCGATCAATAGAAAGCGGGGATAACGAGTTCCGTTATTAACGGGGTCAGCCATGTAGTATCATTTTTAACCGCTTCGGCTCCAAAATAATTTTCATCCAGTGGATATCGAGGAGACGGGCGAATGTTAAACCGCTAATTGGTATCGCTAAAACCGAGATTACAATGAAACCGTGTCCCAAATATATTACGGTTATCGGGCTGGCCAACATTTGGCGAAGTTTAGACTCGCCGGACGGAAGCTAGAGCTGATATCGCAGAATTATCGATTCATCGAGTGCAACGTTCAATTTTAAATGCATTCTTTCACCCTGATCTCGTCAGCCGCTCGCCTCGTAGTACGCCGAGTAAATCCGCGATATAATAAATAAATAGATAAACAAAGACATACAGAAGCGGTGAAAGCCGCGATTGAGCAACAAGGAAATTCCTGTAGTTATAGAATACAGCCATGATTGCCTGCTTCTTGGTCTTGCGAACTACTTTTATTGTTCAAAAGAAAAATTAATTGTTACACAGGCTGTCCCACACAACTGGACGGAGTTGTATTTCAAATACTTCGAAACAGAAAAAAATACAATTAAGCAAAACTAACCCTTTGACTGCAATCAACGTCTTTTTCAGGCGCTTGACAAAACTGTTCACCGTGTACTGTCGACGCCCATGGGCGTTCGATGCAATAGCTGACTATGTACTATCGCAGCTCGGCCGCACCCAGCGTTCGCCTCGTTTCCATATAGCTCGCAGTCAAAGGGTTAAATAGTTTTCGACACTCCACATTCCCATGTTACTTTTCTGCTTTTTATAATGAAATCCAATACCTTTGGAAACAAGGTCAATGTAGACATATCTTTGTATGGAATTATATTATTCTTGTCAAGCGTTGAACCCATGTCTGAAGTGTTTACCGTATTTTAAGTTACATCCTGTATAATAATACATAAGGTTATCCGATGAGTCATTTTTTATCGTATATAATCGTATTTATTGAATTGTCATTCGATAGGGATTTGACTCTGCTTATGGAGGTACGTAAATAGCGTAAATGTAAAATTTTTCCAATAAAAACTGAACTGTAATAGTAAAAATCTACAGATGCAGCTTCAGTTGAAAAACATTCTAATAACGTTTAAGTAGCACAATCAGTGGATCCTTAGAATTTTGTTACATCTACCAAATTATTTATGCGTATGATACCAAATTTTTTAATTTAGAGAAGAATACTGTAATACTAATCATTCAAAATCATTTTAAAATGAATATTGCGGTACAAACAAGTTGAAACTTGTTGAACAGAGGTTAAGAGAGCTATTCAGGCAAATAGTGCAAAATAATGGACAACGTCCCGATAATTAAAAGTAACTATATCAGTTAATGTTAAATAATATATCAGTTTACTATTGAAAGGGTGTATGTCCATATTTTGGGGACAAATTGAGTTATGCATTTAAATTGTTGTAGGTAACCCACACTTCGGGTTATGGGGCCCAAAAAAATATCAAAAGTGTCTTTTGATACTTTCTATCGATGTCGATTGAAAAAAAACTGAATAAACATTATTTCGAAGAAAATTAGGTAGTTTTAATTACCTGGTGTCAAATTTTAACACGCTGAATGCCACAGTGAAAACGGCCGTACCTAATCAGACACGATATAATTTACTATTTTTTATATAATTCGTAAAGAAAAAAAAGGATTTGAGTACTCAGCCGTGTTCTTCTGTTCCTACATTATTGTTTTAGTATGAAGTCTGTTCAGAATTTTGCGACAATCAATAATTATTTAATTAAATTAAATTTCAGGTGTCGGTCACGGTGACCGCCACGGCGTTCAACGTGTTAAAAAATGGATATATACCCTTTCAATAATAAACGATTCAATTACGAAATGACCTAATACATTAGTATACTTTTTTAATATACCTATAGTCCATAAAATGAAGTGTCCTGACTCACTGACGATCAACGCAATTGATTAGCACAAACCGCTGATCCTGGGAAGCTGAAATTTGGCACTTTCCTTCTATAACGTGGATAACCATTAAGAGAAAATTTTCCTCCCCCTCCCCACCCCCTGATAACAAAACTGCCCGCGCGACAGCGGGTGCATCAGCTACTTTATAATAAATTAATATTGTACAATATTGAATTAAAATTGAAATGTTCTCCGTTGCTGAAGGGTTACACAGTTTCGTTCGATTGCGTGGGACAGGCTGTCGACGTGAAATAAATGATTCATTACAAGTGTCGTTGTGCGGTTCGAGTGTGCTCGAAAGTAAAGGTGAAATACATGTTTTTCGACGGGAAGGCGTAATTTACATAGCATCGACGGTGATTATTAGCCACGTCTATGTCGGCATTCCCAATCGTCGAACGTATTACTTCGAGCATTCGAAACGACCGGCGTATATACGTATAATGGCAGTCGCAATCGCGTAATTACGAGTTCCAAATGCACGGCGCCAATGTTCGCCGAGCAGCGGAGCGGAACGACCTTTCCCTTCGATATAATATTCTATTGTCGTTGGTGTGCGCGTTAATTAAAAAATAAACGGCAAAAGGGCCGGAGGAGCAAAAAATTACGCCGCAATGGTTGTTGTAAAACAATGAGGGCAAACAAAGGCATTTGAGGGTGTCCCGACTCGAACGGGACCATCAATATTCCCGCGCTTTTGTGCAATGGAGATTCCATGCTATTGCGTTTATCCAACGATCGCACAATTTTGACTCGATCCGTTCCACGAGCACGCGTGAATCAGTTTTAATATCAGATTTAATATTATCCGACGAACCGGCGGAAAAAATTCACTCTTCCGCCGCTTCGAAATGTTTGTGAAAAACGCTGATTTTCCCGTGCACTGGTCAGCGAACCAACGAAACGTAAAAAATAATACAAACACAAGATATCGCTGACTGGGTACGCAGTTTCCTCTTGCTTCTTTAGAATCACAAGGTTCACTGCGTGTCATGCATCTCGAGGGAGACAGATAATTTTAGCAGAAAGAGCGATACCGATATCGTAATGTCAGGAATTGCGCATACTTTATATAATCATGCGAACAACTTCCGCGAATCGAAATCAAAATGCTGTACGTCCTTCGATTAAATTGAGGCGAAAAAGATCACCGAACTTTCTTTCTTTACTTTACGTGATATAGTGGTCAGCGTCCTTCTGCAATTAATATTGTCGTAATAACTACGTCTGCTGTATCGTGTATTTTCATTTCTATTATACTTAACGCATTGACAACCACACAATTTACATTTGATTAAACGTTAGACACATAGTGTCTTAGCTTAAACCAGTGATGGCCATGCGAGCACCGGCCTTCCCCCCACTCTAGGTCCATTCTCTCCTCATTCCAACATCGTCCCAGATCACAGCCTATATGAGGGGAATGGACCTAGAGTGGGGGAAGGCCGGAGCTCCCGTGGCCATCACTGGCTTAAAGTATCATCGTTTTTGAAACATGATGATCAATAATATAAAATGTGAAAATTAAACTCATTCTGTCTATCTAAATGTATTAACAGATCTAGTTTATTGAAATTTGTTGTCATATATTTATATCAAGAGTAAAAAAGGTCACAACGCAAAATGGTAGGCTCTAACCCAATCCAACGGTTGCTAATGCGTTAACACGTTGGCTGCCACAGTGGTAACAGCCATTCCTAACCAGACAAGACATAAATTGCTGTTTTGATTGTAAATCACAGAAAAGGAAATGTTTAAGTACTCAATCGTATACATGCCCTTCTATGTTAATCTTGTAATGTAAAATTCGCTGAGAATATTGTCAAAATCAATAATTATTTAATGAACACGTTGTGTTAACGGTATTACCATTGTTACATGCAGTTCCTAATGCCAATTCTGTAAATAATATTACTTCTCACAATTTGAGAGATTACTCGAATGACTAGAAACAAGAAAACGTCGTATGTTAACACACAACCACAAATATTTTATTAAAATATGAGACTTCCATATACGGGACAGGATAAGAATAGTTCAATGATGTTTCTCTAATCTGTTTACAGAGCTATGACAACTATATGATATCTATGAAGGTCTAAATAGTCGATTAGGAATGCATTCGTTAAAGAGAACCGAAATTGACATAAAATTCACACGATAGTAAATTCATTTTATTAGAAGCGCCAGTCCTAATTGTAAAAAACTGCTGATATTTTGAAATTAATAATAACAGTGGAATGGAAGCTACATTGATTTTCTAAAACCATTTCAATTAGTAAACGTAGCTTTATAAATAGATTGAATAAATATTATTGAACTACCCTTACAGTGGGCCATACAAATTTATATTTCATATTTTTAACATAATATTTATATTTTCGCTTAATTTTACTTGTAGAACATATTACCACGAATCAGCCTTGGACACCCAGCATAAAATAACATTAACCTCTTCGTAGACGAATTTACTATAGTTATAAATAAATTATATTTACGCAACATGAATTCATACCTACCGAACAGAAAAAATAAACAATTGAACAAAATTTTAAAGTGGCTGAGGAATTCAACGTATACGTACGTAGCCAAATGGTGTTATAGTTTTGTCAACAATATTTGAATTGAATAAACACGCGCTTCAGTATCCCTGAAGAGATTAAGTGCTGTGTTTATAGTTTCTCTAACATTAAGATTACAAATGCTCGATGTTGGCGCCATGAAATTATTGTTAACTCGCGTTGACGCACATCCAGGTCAGCTTGAATGGCTAGAGTGTTCATATAAAACCAACAAAATATTCCTTGACGCCGCTTAGTATAAACAAATTAATTTTCGAGCGATTTGCTGCACATCTGAAGAAGATACAACCAATGTTCGAAAACGCTTTTTTTTAGCTGAAGTAGGTTTTATCTAACAAATTCATTCGATCTTCACAAGTGTGTTTTTTCGTATAATATAATTCCGGTGTCATTTTCGGGTCGTAATACATATCCAAACGTCTTCAGTATTGCTGCATTATATGCACTCAACAGAGACCTATCGAATGTTCAGGTAAACATATGTTGTTAACACGTTGAACGCCACAGTAGAAACTGCCATACCTAATCAGACGCAATATAATGTAATCTTTCAAATATAAATCACGAATGAGAGAAATATTTTATTATCTGAACATATAGTAATTACCTTATGTTACTGTTATAATATTAATGCTTTTCAACATTTCTAAAATGTAGAAATTGTTTTTTGAAAACCGTCATCTGACTTGTATGCCGTTGACTTTTGTCTGTCTAGGTTTAGCATACCGGCCTGCATGTACGCGTATTCTATTTGACATAATAAAAGTCCAAAAAAAAAAAAATCTTGTCCTGCTTTAGAGCTAGACGTGCTTGTAACGAGCTCTCACCTTTAAGGTGCTCCCGACAAAAGGCCAATTCCCAGAGTTCTCGAACTACTTTTTCATAGCGTTCGTGTAGTACTTGTAAAATGCTCGTTATAAAGCCCTGCCGTAATATCCATCCTTCCATCGTTGCACAATGCCCCTCGAAATTTAGATGCACCAACGTACATAGCAACGTCAGTCTACGTCCAAGACACGAAAAACCGCGTAACAAAGGTTACATGGAATCCATTTGCTCGACACTGGGTTTTATAATGCAATATGCCGACAGCGTTTCTTTGTATATGATTATACAGATGTGTGCATTGTTTAACTCCCTTTTCGAGTTACAAACGTTTTGTGTTTTAGTAATTCACGTTACAAACTCAGCTAACGTGACTGATTCTACTCAGGAGTTCTTTATCAACGCTTTATTATTATATTGGTAAACTGTCAATAAACATTTTTATTATCTTCTACGCATCACTTCAGTTCATAAAGTTATAGATTTCCTTACGCCAGTTGAGTTTGTAACAAGAATCATTGAAACACAAAGTCTGTGACTCGAGAACAGGGTCAGAGAAGACTTAAATTGTTTAATTGTTTTTATTACATAAATTATTTACGAGATAGACATAAATACTTATACATGTAATGGTGTAAAAGGCGAGGTTCCGCAAGAGTGTTATCGAAGCTAACTAAAAATGGTTTCAAACTTTTTCCATCATTTCCCTGTACGAAGTTCACCAGCGGACATGCACATAGAATGAAATAGCTCGTACAAAAATTTCTCGTTTGAAAAATTTTTAATGCGTTTAAACGTCCATCGTTGTAAAATAAAATTTAATCAAAATGGGATGTTCCACGGTCGTCGCAAGAGTGTAGTATCGTAATTGAAACGCGAGCTAGTTTCAGCGTTGCAATTAAATGGTCTTTGACGGGAAATCGTGGACATAACTCTCGCATCTGTTGAACTACTTACAGCAATCAGTACCGCCAGAATCTGGCGACAGTAATTTACACTGAGCACTGGAAATTTATAGTAAATTAAACAGTGGCCATCAAAATTCCCTTGAGCAGTTCGCTCAAAACAATATGCTGCATTTCGACGATGCTACAGAGTGTTAAAAACGGTTCTAAGTCTTGGGAAGCATGCAGTACTTTCAAAGAAGTGTACGAAATGCTTAATCTCTTCAGGAGCGAATTTATTCAAGTTATTTGCACTATTGAAACCTCAAAATGGAAGGAAATTCAAAAATCTCTGAGAAATATAATGTATGATGATATTTATATATGTAAATTCAAAAAAAGGCGCAGAATGTACACGTACGTGTCAGTATCCCTGAAGAGGTCAAGCAGACTGCCTAAACGTCCATAACAATATAGAAAATACTAACTATCTCAGCCGGTTGAACTCGTACATGAGTTTCAGAAAATCATTCACCGTAGGGGTCCATCACAGCTGTTTACTGTATGTTATGAATATATATTTGTTAGATATGTTGAAAAGTTTAACGAGAGTTCTATTGCGAAAGATTCCAACACATGGTGCACGTTTCTTGATGCAACTTTTAAAGCTAACAGAGAGCGTCCATAACACTCAAACGATTAAATTATAGAATCTCCATTGATTATTAATAATTGATTTGCTACCACGCAACAGCGACAACAAATCTACAAATTACTTCAAAATAACTGAATACCCACGTCCGAATATAGGATGAGTGTCATATACAGAGTGTCCCTGTTTTTTCCAGCAGAACTTTGTCAGTACATTTTACGGTATAAATAAGACATAAATACTATACGAAGATGGATCGTTTAAAGCTTTATTAAAAAGTTATAAGAAAAATATGAAATACGAATGGAACGGTAATGAGCTTGCGGTTACTATGATACAAAGGAGAGCATTAGTTGCTTCTAGGGGTGGTACGAGTATTATGATACCTTCAACGATCTCAGACTAGATGTAAATATATCTGATCTATTCCTACTTTATATCATAGTAACCGCAAACTTGTTACCGTTCCCTTTGCATGTTGTATTTTTGTTATAACTTTTTAGTAAAGCTTTAAACGACCTATATGTATAAAATTTTTTTCTTGTTTATACCTATAGAATCTACTGGCGAAGGTTAACTGGAAAAAAACTGGGACATCTTGTATATGTGACACATTATTTGCAAGCTCAGTTGGTCCCTTCAATACAGTTATGTGTGCAAAATCAGAAGACACATTATATTTAGTAGAAATACAGTAGAGCCTCCCGTATCCAAACCTCTATCATCTGAATATCCTCATATCCGAACATTCTATTATCCGGATGTTCTGTTGTCCAAACAGCCGTTTCGTGAAAACTTATGTGTTTTAACAGCCAACAAAATATGGGATCCTTAAATATTAAATCAAACTGTCAATTTTGTTGATTTCTATTCGAATAAATGAAGTTTAATATAAAAAAAAGTGATTGTTCTATTGTCCGAAAATTCTGTTATTCGGCCACATTTGTTTCCCCATTAGTTCAGATACGGGAGGCTCTACCGTGATAAAAATGTTGCCTGGTCTGTAACGAACAGTCGACCTTGGTCGACAGCAGCGACCGCGTCAAATATTTTTCATCCTTCCTAAAACTGCAGGCTCCCAAAGTGTTACGGCTTTTTCTGCAACAGCCTGTACAGAGAGCCGTCGGATGTTCGTCGTGGGAAAAGCTGGATGGAACGGCTTAGCCGTTCTTTTGTGTCGAATGCAGACCAATCAGGCTTTGTTAACGATTTCTAACTCAATTGGGATCAATTGAAGGCCGGTCGCGAAGCGTGCTGAAAAAGCGCCGATACACCGGCGACCGAAACTAGCTGACGAAGGAAGAAGAGGAACACCCTCGAGAAGGAGCTATCGATGCGGCCGCCAATGTGTCGACCACTTGACTCGCCCTACACACAACAACACACCATGCCACACGATCAGCAAGCACGACCGGCTTTCACCATAATTATATGGTACCCGAGTTGAGAGTCGAGTTCGTACATGTGCGTCCGTGCGGGCAGCCGAATCGGTTCTCCGGAGAACGGAGACTCTGATGCAACCGGTGCAAGGCTTGCGCTACAAATTACGATAGCCCTAGGGGATGGAAAGGGGGACGAGGGGGAGACGCAGCGACGACGAAGACGACGACGATGAAAGAAGAAGAAGAAGAGCAACAAAAAAGCCGCAGACAGTGTAGGGCGAACCAAGTTTGGCATCGGAGAGAAACGCCGAAACGAATGGACCCTCTAAACCTGGTAGCTGCTGGTCGACTTCAAACAATGCCCTCCTACCTTTCAGTGTCTTTCATTCTGGTTTTCGAATGAAGTATCAGGCGCAGAATATTCGGAGACAAGAAATCGAGCCTAAGTTACTCTACGATCCTCAAAAATATTTTCTATATTCTGAAAATTGGTGAAGGAATTTCAGAAAAACGATTTCACTCGCTAAGCAGATTCCTACATTCTTTTCTGTACAATTTTAAATTGACGAAACTACTGAACGGATTTCTTTCGAATTTTCTGGAGTCACGTTTACATGATCGTGCGCTGTTGAAAAACAAGCAGAATTTTTATGTAACGTCACAGTTTTTATTTCAAACATTTGTCGTTTCCATTAAACGCAAAATTTAAAAAAGCCAGGTTACGTGTGTACATCCGTTTGAAAAATCGATTTGGTTTCTCGCCACCAATTAATTCCAATGAACAAAATCGTGCTAACCGCAAACCTCAACACGGGGAAAAAACTCAGTTTAAAACATTTTACAGTTTAGAATAAATTTGTACTGCGTACAGGCGATGCTGAATGTCACAAACTGCGATCCCTTTTTGTAACATCTTCTTGTACGTAATCTTGCAACTCCGATTAACTCACGATCGATCCGCAACGGCGTCCTGAAAAATATGATGCAAGACTGCGTCACCGGCTGAAACATCCCTAAACGAGGAAAACGACAATGATGAAAAAGAAGTTCCATCAGAGAGCAGGGAACAAAACATCGGGAGTCGGGCACAAAAGAAAGAGCCGGAGCAGAGTCGGTCGGCTGGCTTATAAAGTAAAACTGGCTAATTTGGCGTCAAATATCGCATCGTGTTTTATTCGCAGCGGTGAATTAAAGACCAAGGTAGTAGGACGAATGCTCCGAAGCTTCCTTAGCTTGAAATTACTTCGATAACCGATACGATAAAAGCGTATCGAGTATCTCGTTTCCGCGGGATATTACGTGCTTCACGGAGACAAAGGTAACGGAGGGAATAATAAGACGAAACAGAAATCTGCAGAAGAATTCGTTTACGAAAAATCGACAGGCTGTTGAACGGGCCTTTTATGAGGCATTCTGTCGAAGAATGCACGAAACGGTGTAGACAAGGTTTGCGTGTAAATGATCAACATGTTCCGAGAAGCAGAACAGGGCGAAGCCCTCGCCTCCATAGCTGTCGTCCGGTTCCTTCAACGATGTTGCTTCTTCGATGTTCTTTTTCTGCATAGTCCATGTCGGCTACCTCCAGACTCCGCCGTAGGCACCTTTGCCCGACATCTTAATGTTCAAATTCAGTTCTTGATAAATCCGACTACTCTTTCGCGTTCCTCCCCGTACGATCTACATGTCATTTTGCAAACTACTATCAACCAGATGTTTGGTCAATTTTAATTGCATTGAATGGTCCAAATTTTACTGTAGTGATTATTCTAGTTATTTAGTAAGTTCATTGTCCCTATATGGTTCAGGAGAAACTGCGAATAAAATTAAATTAATTCTAGATATGCAATCGTTGTAACATTTCGAGGATTTCGTAAATGTACAACAATACTATATGAGATGAATCTATGGATTAAAATATGGAGTAATTGCACATAGGAATTTTCATTCGAGACCGCAATATTTATTTTGTATTTTGTACTTATTTATTTTGTAAATGCAGCTCGTCAAGTATCAACATGTACACCCCCGTCCATAAGTCATGGGACACCTTACCATTTTTTAATAAACCTGCATTGCGGTACAGATTTGATTTTAAAGGCATTTATGGTTACACAATACATTTTCAATGATATGGTTGGTACTTTGTTATACTCAGTATAAAAAACCTGAAATAATTTTATACTACAATTCAAGACCAGCTTTATAATGCGTTAAATTTGGGCGACACATGTTTCGATTTTGTGATTTCTGGACAAAAATCCGGGAAGAAACACTAAAAAAAAATCACCGCAAGACTGGCAAAGTTATTTCGTGATATCATCGCGAAACAGGAAGCGTATATTGATGAGAACATTTAAAACTTGATATATATAATTTTCAATATATTTTAATACTTAGAAGTTGTATTCTGTGTAAATGATCTGTATATAATCGTTTGATTTAATATCGTGGAGGTTTTAATGATTTTTAGTTAAATGTAAAGCTGAAATTAGTTACGTCTCATGACTTATGGACAGTGGTGTACTTATTCATGAAACACTCTGTATAATAATTTAAAGATATAAAACCCGCGAACTTAAAAAAAGGAAAAAATCGTACGAGATTTGACGTGGAAAATTGTTCTACCTTCCATGTGAATCAGGGGACAGTAAACGTGTTAGCAGTACTCGTAAATCTTGAATACCTCTTTTTAACAACCCGTAGATTAGCATGATTATTAGATTCCATGGTTATTAAGATTCTACAGGATGTTCAAAATGTGTTTAGAACTTACACAGCAGATTATTACTCATCAAACTCATATATTACTCCGATTAACGACCAGTTTTTGAGACCACTATACACTGCCCGTTCGCATACAAGAGATTACCCTTCCATAGCGAAATGAATGTCTAATAAACAAGAAGTAGAAAATAAGTGTTATCTCAGCTGGAAACAATTTTGTATTCAAAGAAGTCTTCAGAAAATTCATTACAACTTCGACAATATTGAGTTTATGACCTATGCTCTCTAGATATTTTTTATTCTATTTCTTAAGTACTATCTGCCCTGCAAGTCCTGTCTACTTTTTGTGAACAGCCTATAAACATATTTGGTTACTGAGCAATTGAATCGTTTATTATTGAAAGAGCGTACGCCCATATTTTGGGGGGAAAATTCAGTTATGCGTTTAAACTGTTGTAACACAAACTTCGAGTTATGTGACCCCCAAAAAAAAACAAAAAATGTCTTCTGATATCTTCTATCGATCCGAATTGAAAAAAAAAAACGAATAAACATTACTTCGACGAAAATTAGGTCAAGTTTTTGTTGCCTAGTGTCAAATTTTAAAAAATGAGTAAAACAGATTTCCCCTTCCAAAAATCCATAATTAAAAACATATTCAATATTTAAATATATTTTATACTAAAAATCTGTAATTAGAAATATTATAATACTATAACATTGACAATATTTTTAATTACAGATTTTTAGTATAAAATATATTTATATTATAATATTATAATTATATTATAATATAAATATTGTTATTTTAAAATATTTTATTATTAATTATAATATTATAATATTAATGCTATTTTAAATTACAGATTTTTAGTATAAAATATATTTAAATATTGATAATGCTTTTAATTATGAATTTTTTGAGGGGGAAATCTGTTTTAATTCAGAATATATTTGAATACTAATAATATCCAATGTCAATAAGATCCATTTTGTGAATATGGATTATGTGAAAAATATTCAAATATTAATAAAATTTTATGATACGAACATTTTTATTAGATGAACACGCCCTTTCTATAATAACCGATTCAATTTGCGTTGAACGCAGCCGATAAGTAGAGCATTATATTTAACGTAATCGTATTCATGCGATACGTTTGCAATCGATAGTGCGATAAAAAGAAAGATCGAACGATCATCCGCGGGCATGGGCAGCTCAGGACAGCCACGGAAAAAAGTGCATTAGAAACGCTTAACCTGTCTGATGCAAGATCGCCGAGAACCTACGTCTTGCCGATTCCCATGTATCGTAAGCGAAGAAAACCATAAGTCCGACAAGGACGACCGCTTTTTCTATAGGTATCCTTACGGAATTCCATCGAAACCTGTAATCACGTGTTCATAAAATTATTACAATTATCATCGGCGCAGTTTTTTGTCGGATAACTGTTCCTGTTTCGGTGTTGCCATGAGACGAACGTTAACGCCAGTGTTTCATGCTTTCATTACGTATGTACACCCCCGTCCATAAGTGACCGGGTACTTGATCATTTTTAGCGAAATAATCATTAGAACGTGGATACAATTTCTTAACTTGATTTTATTACTTCATGTTGTTACATTTTTCTGTTTTGCGTTAACACTTTTAACTGCCACGCTTTATTAGCTGAGATTGACAAACTTTCTAAATTTTTATACAAACTGTTTATAATTTCAAATTCTACCTGCTGTTATAAATAATATTAATAATTTCCATCATCGTTCATTGATTCCATTAAATTTTATTAGATATACTTATTGTGCTATACGTGATCAAATAAATAATTATTGAATCTAATTGTAGGTGTCATCCATATGTGGGTGACGCGGCAGTCACAGTGATATTAGCATACCTGAGTATGAGATTAACGTTACACACGTATAATTTAATCCTTACTCCGTAAACGTGGGTCATTCATGTCTGACACGTCCTTCAATGGGTGAAAGTCTTAAAAAAATCTGAAAAGATTCATATAGCTTCTTCATTCAAGCATTCTAAATAAAGATTGTGAAGATTTGAAAAATAATTTATGTAAATATATTATGATTGCAAATATATAAAGTAAAACACGTGTATACGTCGATACCTTTGGAACCAGCTCTGAGAAAATTGTCTCACGTTTACGGAGTAAGGATTAAATAAATATTTAAAAACAAGACTGTAGCAAGCGTAAGTATGTTTCTAATAAAACTCCAACTCGGGCAGACGATGGTATGTATACACTGTTCGTTAGCTCTGGAAGTTTTGGCCAAAGTCAACGAAAGACTTAAGGAAGAAATTAATTCCGAAATATTAAATTCTTTGATCGAGAGAATGCCGCTATTGGTTCAGGCGGTGATGTCCTCGCGAGGTGAATACATTGATGAGAAGAAAATGTATGTAAGATCTTCAACCCTTAACTAATATAGACGTTGAAACTTACGCAACTACTATAGAAGGTTTCACAGACCGCTAATGTTTATTGCATCATTACGTACATGCAAGCGCCGAATAAAGATTAAATCCAATTGTTCTTGCTCTGTACATTAATAATAAAGAGACCCAAGCCTGACTGAACACTACACTCTAATTGAAAGGTGCATGGCGTGAGAAGATGATAAGTCATGCAGGAAGGGAAATAGGGATGTATGGAAATTTGGAGCGGCCTCACAGACGTTCTATAGCAGTTAAGGATTAACGTATGATTTGAATTACATATTCTCTACGTTACAAACAATTAATAAGTGCTAAATTTGTTTCATAATGTGGATTATTTCATACTGTAAAATCGTCCACCTCATAACTGGACTAACAAAGCGAGTTGCAAGTGTTTGATGGCTTATGGCCGAGAGTGTACGTACGCATTAGTCGCGATAGTTGCGCGATTTCCTGATCTTTAAACCCGGCATTTACTTTGCCTTTTTGTGGAGTCGATGAATGGAAACGCACACGCACGTATTTAACAAACCAGAATCGATCTGAACTAATTGGAGGCTTTGCACTCGATAATGGGTCAATCGAGATAGGAAGTAATTTTTCCGCCGCAGTCCGGGGCCTCGTTACGAGGTCACCATGAATCGGCTTTGTATCCACGAAAGAAATCTGGAAGATTCAATAACTACGCTGTTAAACAACAGATTTACGCAGCACGATTTAAGTGGATGCGTGTAAATACTTCTCATACAGTAAAGACATTGATAAACAAAGACAAAAAAAGAAAGCTGGAGGAACAGACGAATATAAAATACGGAGACTACTGAATTTTAACTAAATAATTATTGTTAATTGTGACTTGAACAGTAGATTAATACACTATAAAACCTTACCTTAAAACTCAATCTTTCATGTAATCTTCAGATCACAACTAATGATAATAATTCCCCCCTCAAAAAATAATTATTATTAATTAATTATTTACTCTGAATTTAGAATTTAAACACAGTAGTGAGCGTAAGAATGTTGAATTAATGTTTGATCTTTCCTGATACTGAATGATCTTTAATTATAGGTTATTAGTCTGAGAAACCGCTATCGCAATGTGGATAAAACAGTATGGCATTCGATTTAAAAAATGACGTTGTTTCTGAAATTTTTGTTTCACAACTCATAACGGTCCATTCCAAATCGAACAAATTTTGTATATACCACTTTTTATTGTATTCTCAATTGTTTATGAAACAATGCGGCCAAAAATTGCGGTACAATCAGAGAAAGATTAATTTCTTGTGCAAAAATAAGACAAGAGTACAGAATATGTTTTTCATATCGGGTTCCGTTTTTGAGAAAATTGATTTCGAAAATCTGTTCAGCATACACCTACAACTGTACTACAATTTTGTTTATGGTTTTTATTTCTAAGGTTTCACTTCTAGACTCGTATTAAAACTGTCGAGTATAGTGGATACATTACTTTCAATATTAATTTTAATTTGAAGAATAACAACCTGAAGGAACATTAGTAAAAGTCTTCCAAGACTTTCTTTTAGAATAAAACAAAGCAAGTTATAGCTTTGAGAATGACGTAATCTTTGTGCACGGATATGGTGTTTTGTACATTAGCTCAAAGTGTCATTTGACTAGCCGTGTCGTAATACAGTACGCTCATTGAATATTCAATATTAACTTTGCTGAAAGTGAATTTCAGAGTGCAATAAAAATTTTCATGTATCTTTTGTGCGAAAAAATTAATTCCTTTCCCGGCTGTACCGTACTTTGTATATTTAACCACGCGATGTGTATGATATATTTGAAAAGTTCACGGTCAGATTTTTATGGCTTCAAGTTGTTACACACAGCGTGTAGAAATTTCGGTGCAATTTATAATTGTCAGTATCCACTGACAAATTAACACTTTGACTATCGTGTAACCCGCGTACGGGTGACACGTATTCGCTTACTATTTATTTATTTGCCAACAGTATTATTGTAGGAACGCAGAGACTAAGCACATCAAGGTTACATCATCTTTTCAACGTTGTTAAATATTTTTTACTGTACGCCTGAACATGCGATATTCATTATTTTTCACACTTATTCTAATTTTCAAAACAGCAAGACTTTCAAAACTTAGCTGTGCATGTATCTTATTTTAATGTGCCTCTGTGAACAAAATGCGACCATGAAGTGCCCATTCTCAATGTTCATACTACAGTAAATATTTCTGGAAATGTTCAATAGACCCAATGAAAAACTGTAAAAAGTACTAATCTGTCACGGATTAAAAGTGGTACAATTTGAAGTTACATCAATTTTGGATTAAAATCTAAGCAGTGTGTCGCTTTTGGCGATCATAGATAACGCGTCAAGTTACTTTCATTGCGTGAAGGACCGTGTTGCAATTAACACACGCAATACCTGAACAGGAAATATATTAATTCATTATCATCCTACACGATCTTGAGTAACCTTGAAATCGATAAACACCGCTAATGACTTTCTCGAATCTTATAACTTTCGTACCGAAAACTTTCCTTGACTTTTATCAAGTGAATGACAGAAACGAATTGATAGCCTTACAGATAGTGTAATTAACTATTCTTTCAGGATTTTACTAAATACTATGGAATAATTACACTCGACAGGATTAACTAAATCTGTCACGAAATGTAAAATGTATTTGTGATGTGGTTGTTTAACACGCGTGCGCCGTTCTGTTTGGCTCGGAACGGCAATTCTATATTTAATAACCTTTTAATGAAACATTCAATCTAAAACAATGATTATGTTGGGTTAAATTCTAATGTCATTTTATTGAAATGAACTGTAGTTGAGAACAGAAAATTACATTCAGGGTATATTCTCCTATTTCGGAGTATTCTGAATGTATATCTTGGGAATTTTTTTTCCAAAAATTAAATAATATATCTTCATGAAACATTGTAGATTTATTCACATACACTTGTACTATATTTTCGAATTTTTGTATATCGTTATCATCTACAGTATAGTAATCATTGACCGGAAAAGTATACAGAATGACTAAATTCTTTTCGAATAAGGATCCACGATAACTGCCGTTGAAGTTATCTGAAATCAAAAACTCAAAAAACTCGTAATTAGTACGAGTGTGGTGAGCGCCTGAATTACGAAAACAAAAAGAAAGGTGATTTTTGACAAAATGGCATCAATCTGAAGAATGAACGTCGATTTTTTACTAATATTTTGACCTTCAAACCACTCTGAAAATTGCAAATATTTATATATTTAGTTTTCGGAAAAAATTCGGGACATCCTGAGCAAATGGAAGAATTTATCTGTCCGCCTCGAGTCTCCATAATGAGAAAAAATGTGTTTGTATCAATATACAGTACAAAGTAATTTCACAGAAAGTAGCATGGAATTAAAAAAAAATCAACCTCAAAACATTCCAGGTATTGAGAGAAAATTTTAATACCTTATGAAAATTCTGAATATTGTAAGATTTGCTTATGCACATTTCATCTGGCCCTGTAAGAGGGAAATTTAGAGCGCAGGACATACTTTTCGCCACACACATAATTCTATAAAATATGGAATGTAGTTTGTTACTCGGCTGGAACGCGGTGAGATAGCATCTTCAGGGTTACAGGCTGGTTAGCCTTAATAAATACGATATTTTTGCGAAATATCGTTCTACGAAGTTCATGCGTTTCCTAGAATTTACTGGTCGGATAAACTTTTAAGTAAGTGGTGAAAAAGTACGGTTTCGTGAAAGTATTCTTCAAGATAGAATCTTGCGCGAGGAAGTTTTAAAAAAAATTTTGAACGATCTTTAGGAAGAGTATCTGAGAAAAAGGAAGTGAAATATGCGCTTTAATCTCTTTGAAATTGCTGCTTCAGAATAATTTGCCCGGTAATATCTGACAGGGATTAACCCAACCTCGTGTAAACATCATTCTACGATCTCCAACAACGCAACTCCAACAAACGCGGACCTCACACGTTTATTTAGCGAAAAATTGTGTTGTTTCGATTTAATGAAACATCCTTGCTACCCATACGTTGGAATATTTTCAAAATTCAATATACTACAGTTGTTCTGCCATCTAGAAAAACACATTTCGCAACTTCGGCGGCTCGAATGCGATTTGTTCTCCTGTCCAAGCGATTCACACGCGTGTACAGTCGGTAAAACGAAGTATTTAGTTGATAAACGAGACACGTGTACAGTGTTTACTCTGATGACGTTGTCACACTGATAGTAATGCATATGCCTGTGTAATGCGAAACTATATTTAAAGCAACGTTAAATATAACGTCCCATGGCCGTAAACCACGAGACTTGTAGCAAGGGATTAATCACCCGAGTTTGTTTACGGAACCTGTTAATAACGCGATATGTGGCAATTTAAATTGTATTTTCCTTACAATTAAAACGATGGGGCCAAAACTCTTGCTTCCTTGTTAACCCTTCTGCACCGTTCGCATAAATGTTACATCGTAGCCGTTCAGCTCCATTTGACCGAATGTTCAAATTAAAGAAAACAAATATATTACTCTATTAGATTTTAATGTAATTTAATACACTGGATGCCGTGGAGGGTGACCGGCACCTAAAATTTAATCTAGTTAAATAATTATTGATTGTCACAAAATGCTGAGCATACTTCATACTGAAACAATAATGTAGAAACAGAAGAACAGGATTGAGTACTCAAATCCTTTTTTTCTTTACGATTTATATCCAAAGTAGTACATTATATCGTGTCTGATTAGGTATGGCTGTTTTCACGGTGTCACTCAATGTGTTAATAAATATCAGCTAAAATTAATTTGTACATCTATTGTAAACAATGACAGTGTTACTGACGTACGTACTTTTTGTATATACAACAAAGTTTACTTGTTTTTCTGTCGCTTGTAGAGGGACATACAGTCCAGCAGCATCTCTTAACACTTTGATGGCCGCTGTCGCGTACTCATAACTTTATGCATTCGAATAACAACCATGTAAAACAAACCGTGAAAAGTATTTCAAATGCTAATAAAGCGGAAATGTTAGAGTATTCAAAACAAAGGCAATAATGCATAATGCTTAATTGGTTAACCCGTAACTACTACTATAAAATATTTGTAACTTAAGTACTGCTGGCGGGTACCTGGGACCCACTTCAGAAATTTATAATCAAAATCACATTTTGCATAAACAAAAATTTATTTCTTCTTAATGAATCCAACTGACTAGAAAATACTCCGAAGCACGATTTTCCCCGACCAAAATTTATATGGTATTTTCGAGAATGTTTGAAGCGCTCGGTCCGTGGGATCCGATAGTAGTTACGGGTCAAGAATTCTTGTAAAAACGTCCAAAAATAATTAATGTTCACAAAATATTAACCGCCGTCAATGTATGAATATACAGGATGTTTAAAAGAAAAGGGTCTTAGACTTTAGGTGCTAGTACAAAATGTATAATCAACATAGGTCCAAAAATCAATCCCGATGAAAAATACAGAAGTTTATTTTCACATTTGTTACAGATGTTCGATACGCCTTCGTTCCATTTCAACATAAAACTCTCATCTTCGGAGCAGAGATCGATGTATATTTTCAAATATTCCCTCCGTGTCTCGTATTGTACGACATGCATTTTCTATTCGTTGCCACAAGTCCACCGCATTATTTATTTCTTTTTATTTCATTTTTTTTTAACTCAGGTTACCAAACGCTCGTAAACATAAAAGTTGTTTTTTGCATCGAAAGTATTGATTTTAGGACCTACTACGTTGACTAGACATTTTTTACTACGCGATGAGCACTATAAGCACCTTTTTTTTAACATCATGTATACTACTAGTTTTTTTTTATTAGTCCATAAAATGTAGACGGTTTCGGTATTGCATTATTTTCTTGCATCGTTTTACTATTGGTATCACATGTAATTATATTTGATTATAAATAGCTTTGTTTAATGTGTCATCGTAAAAGAAAGTAAGAAGTAATGAACAGTAATGTTGATAAAAGATTTCGACCCTCTATAACCGGAATTTTCTTGCGTATGACGAAAATGATACATCAGGTAGATGATAAAGATAAATGATAGAGCTGGTATCGTGAGATGTAAATATAATAATAAACGAACAGATTCCCTGGTGGCAGTGTAGACATAGAATACAAATGTCCACGATAATCACCGAAAAAAGATTTAAAAAATATAGGTATAGAGGTATGCAACTTCCACGTCACATGGCGTTACAGGGGGTTAAGCTTACTCTTTCAAAGCTCGTATACTAATAAAATCGGTCTTTAGAAACGTGAAATAAGTTCAGCACGGGCGTGTCGGTCGATTTTGATGAATTCAACGGCGAAAGGGTCGATGACTGAAATCGCAAAATAACTATTGGACCCAGTCTGTACATTTTAGTATTCGCCTGATAGCTCACCTTTGCAATCGTCGATGTCTTCATCGGAATTGTCTTTGCAATCGTCCGAACCGTCGCAGACCCACGCGAACGGTATACATCTTTCATTCGCGCATCGAAATTGCCTCAAAGAACATGCCACCTTGCCTGAAACAAAAATAATGGAAAAATGGGTAAAACAGCATCTCATTCAAAAGGGTTTGGCCGCGCGCAGCAGCGTTCGAGTCTCGTATGCAGGCAAAAATGACGCCACTTCCCCCGTAATGTAAAACATTATACAGTATCTCCATAAACACGCGTAGCTCTTTCTTGCGCCGACCCGTTCACACCTGTTTGTCAGTAACATTGACCATGACGTGCGATTTGCAATTCAATTTTACTGGCCACGCTTCGATCGATCTCTTTCAGAAAAATTAATGCATGCGCTGCTCCTTTCGAGGATAATTTACGACACCGCCGGCCATCACGTTGAAAAATTCTGGTAAACGTTATCCGATAATATACGGACTTTTACAAGTCCGTTCCATTCGCATGGGAAATGTTCTATTGTAACAGATAATTGATTACATCGCGAAGAATGGATGCCTCGTTTGTAGTTTGTTGAGATATCTGGCGACAGGAAGAACTTGACCGCGTTTCGCGTCCTATTATGAAAACTGCCTTAAAGAAAGCGTGTAACTCGTTGGATAATTAATTATATCTTGCACTGATTACGAAAAGTTGAAAAAAGTTTAGGGTTTGTAATAATCACCAAGTTGAGTGAAAAATGTTTAATCGATATAAATAAATTTGACTATGTCTGAAAGTGGGGGGGGGGGGGGGGGGGGGGCTCCTTGCTTTATTTATGGCGAGTGCTTATAAACAAAGCATTTTCTTAACATCAATACTGTTTTATAAGAATATTTTCATGTGTAAAAATTATATGAAAATGCTTAAAACATTTTTTATTAAACTTATTTGATTTTCTAGGACAAGAAATGGCTCCGGCTCTGATAAGGTAAATTTATTGGCTATGTTGAGTAAACATTTTTTTACATTTTTAAACATCCCGTATAATTAGTGATCTTGTATCAAAAGCCTCGCTACTATAATTCATTACACTCGCAGCCACGTTTATTTTAAATTATTATCAGAATTTACATTTTATAGTAACGTGAGGCATTTTTCATTCACTTTGCGTAGAATTAAAAAAAAAAGATTGAAGTGTTCCTTTTATCCGCATGAGAAGCTGAATTACGTACAATCTATAAAAACGAGTCGGAGTGTTTTTATGTTTGAATATTTAAATGCTCGCAAAATGGAATAGAAGTAAACACTGCCAATTCACACATACAACTTATAAATATACAGAAATTAATTATAAAATATGTCAATACTGTTACTCGGTTAGAACAACTTTTTCAGGATAATACAACCCGCGATGAAAACTGTTTCGGTACTAAAAGCTTTGGAACTTCTATAACAGACGTCGAACGGTTTCATCTCTTTAAACGACGCGTGCGTTCGCAAAAACTGATTTTACGGAATAGCCTTGCCAGCTAGTTAATATAGATGAGATCAAACATGAAATAGCACTCGACTCGATCGCATCATTTAAATTACATGATCTGTCATATTTTAGCGTGGGATGCGCAAGTCGTAGAGGAGAAAATCGCGAAGTACCTTTTCGTGTCGGGATATTCCGACGTGATGCTGTTAAAACTAAGGGCACGGAATAAAAAGATCGATATTTCGTATCCTAATAAACCTGTGCATGAAATCGATCAAAATCGTAAATGAACAAATCGCACAGATTCGCGCCACTTTGTAGCGAACATGAGATCAACGTTTTTTCTCCTCTTTTTAAATTAATGTTTTTTTTCTGTTTCAACGGAAGCAAATAATAAAAATTCGAAACATGTAATAAGGTCATTGAAAAGTTTTCTGACATCACGAAAACAAGGATAACGACGATAACTTAACCGTATCTCTATGCAAATTACTAAGATTCGATAAGGACATGCATAACGCGTACAGATATTAATTTGCTATGATTCTTTCGGTAAATCGTATATTTCGGTCAAAATAATTTCACTGGGAACGATCTTCGTGAACGTCTGGCAAATTAGGAATTGGTACTATATCAACGAACAGAATCCAGGAAGGAACTATCGAGTAATGCTGATAAGGACACGTGAAAAGAGGACGACATGGTCATGCTCGAAAAATCGACCAATCAGGAGGTCAAATTTTTTAGCTTTCCTCATGCCTCGATGTTCATTACGTTAATTACCTTCATATTCGCATCTAATACACAAATTGACCCCAATTCACGAAAACGAATATTTCCCCTGTATATTGAAATTAATATTTTCGAATAAAATGTTTAAGAAGATTATATCACTGAGAAATAAATTATAATGTAAATAGAACGTTAACAGGGAATATAAAAGTTTCTATTGGAGATATTAGACTTAAATAAAGGCGCTTTTTCAGTTTTACATAATAACAAATAAAGAAAGTATTTAACATTGATGCGTATTCGTACATAATTAAATTAATAATTTAAAGAAAATATTCACTCTACTGCAATTTACATACGAACTTATACGTTATGTTTCTTGAAATTTAACAAGTGTTTGCTAAAAAATTGATTATCTTACCGTTTTATATTACTTAAATATGTATGAGAAATCAGAAGTATGCTTCTGGATTACTAGTAACTCGTTTTTTTACGTGACGTTAAATGTTGTTTTCAGCTATAAAGCTACCTAAAAGGCTAATGAAAATGCATGGACTAAGTATAAAATAAAACCTGTGCAATCGATAGTTCCATTCACCTATTATGACATTATGTAGTCAACACGTTACTACAGGTAACAACAACCACCTTCCGCATTTTTTGTAAATTAATTTACACGCTGAATCGAACTCAATATATCTTGTTTAATCAATCGCTCTCTCTCGTCGTCGATACGAACTTTTCAAACCTCATTTAGTTTAATGTTAATCTCGTTATTTCAATATTGCATTAATATTCTTGAATCATTAAAGGGCTATTTGCACGAAATGTACTGCACATATTTTATTTAGCAGAATCGACATATCTCAACCATTAACGTTATGAATATTAACAAATATCAAAATTTTACTGTACGTGAAAAACTCGAGTTTTACGTATTATATTTATATAATCCAGAAAAAACTATTTATAATTCCATTTCACATCGTACTTTTAAAGATTTATGGACCAATACATTGTATTCCCGTTTCTATATCACTAATAAATATGTATTTTAATTGAAAGCATCTTTATCGATATATATTTATTTGCTAATACTTATGTCATGTATCTCGTGCAACATAAAAAACATACCGCTTTAAATAAATTTTCAATTTACGTACTTTGTTTCATGTATTTTAAAATTTCGAAAATTCGTCGGGCATAAATAATTCCATGATAATTATTAATAACTTTTAAAGAATTTTCGAAGTATACTGCACAAAACAGGGGCTCAGAATTTTCAATAATTATAGACAGTCCATCAAGTTGCAACAATGAAAAATAATATTGTATATACAATATTATATCATTTTCATTCCATGCTTATTGTGTATAATTGTGTATATTTGTAGCTTCCATAGTATTTGACACATTAATGAAAAATAAAATCATTAAAACGTCCTGAAATTATTTTTACCAGTATAATAAAGGGGATAAACAAAACCCTGTATCTGAGCCTGTTCTTTCCAGCAAGAATATTATCGTAAACATCATATGAAAATGTGCTCGTACGATTATCCGAACAACGTGTTCTTCAATTGGTTCAGACAAACAGAAGTCCTACGGTACTTTTTTCTATGGGTTTCCAAGACTACCCTGAAGACGAAACGGAAAAGCGCCGAGTGTGGTAAGATCTTCACGTGCTTCCATCTATCGCGGTGTTCCCCCATTTTCAGAGCTACGCACCACCACACCACCAGCATCCCCCTCGCTGAGATGATCTTAAGATATCGAGCTTGCACATCGGGATATTCTCTTGTATCGACGACTGTTCTCCTTTCCCGCGTCGACCGATTCGTCGGGACATCTCGAAAATGTACGCGAAAGATGTCGATTATGTAAGCGACACCGGCGCACAACGCATCCCATACGTATTTCATGAATCAACATTCACACGTACACCTTCGATGATAACGTGCCCCCTTCACCTGTCCGTTTCTCCGTTCCTATCGTCTCGATAAAAGAAAGAAAAATACAGATGCAACTTACTGTCAGTGGAGAAAGCATCAGCCGCCGCGAGTAAGCCGAATACAGTCAGCAAGAGCAGCGGCGAAAGTAGCAGCAGACGACAGCTTCGCCCCATAACAACCCTCCTACGTAGCACACCCGTTTTCTTCGTTATCCTCCACCACCACTCTCCACCCACTGCCACTGACACCGTGAGAGCTTCCTAATCACGCTCGTGATGTTGTTTTGATATCACGCCACGAATATCCGTCTTCCCAAGTGACTTTGACAGCCGGCGAGCCGGGATCGATCAACAACAACAACAATCCTTCTCGCTCACGATGCGCTGACCGATCACTAACAAAGTCTGACAAGACCACGCGGTCCAATAGCCTCTGCTATGCATCGGGCGAGTCACGGATCCTCGATCTTGTGTACGTGCGAACAGACCACAATCGAGGGTGGCTGCGTGCTCGAGCACAGAATAAAAAGTGCACTCCACGAAGTGGTTGAGACTGCCAGGCCCGCCCCGTGTGCGAACACCTCCGTGTCTCTCGCTGTGTATCTCTCGCTCCCTCTAGTTCTATCCTCCTCGCTAGCTGTACCGATACGTCGCTCTTTCTCTCTCGCACTCCCGCAACTACTCTATTTCTCTCCGCTAAACAGAACCGTTCCCTCTTTCTCGGGCTTTCTCTCTTTTTCTTTCCCTCTCCCGGGCGAGACGGTGGCGACCACTGATTCTGACGCACCGATATCGCGCCACCTGCGCGCGCAGGTACTCCCTCTTGTTCTTTCTCTCTCGTCAATCTATCTGTCTCTCTTGCTCCCCTGCCGTGTCGCGCGTTCCACGTCTCGCTCGCTCCCGCGACCTTCTATCTCTGTCTCGCTCGATGCACCTTGTCGCTCTTTCTTTCTCTAGCAGACGTTCAGTTACGCTGCGTGCGTACTCGTAGCCTGTTTCTTTCATTGTACGACGTGACCCAGCTTGACTTAACCCATATTCTGTCTTTTTTACCTACCGCGCGCGGGATACGTTGAAATCGTGAAAAATTTCACTGACAAACTTTATGTCAATATTATTTTATCGACCACTGCGGTCACCGACGTTATCTGTTTGTAAACATGCACATGTCACCGGCTGTGTTTGAAAAAAATGCGTATAGTAGTATATACAACATAGATGTATTCTACGCAATCTCCTTGTTGAGTTACAGTAGAACCTCGATTATCCGAATTGTGAGTAGCAACAGGAAGACTCACATTTTAACTATGTTAGGCATACAAATAATAATTTGATTTTAGAAGATAGACTATGTAGTGATGCAGAGTTAAATATATAGTATCGCTAGTGATAATTGTAACTTGTAACTGACATAGGATGATCAATGTTCAGATAACAGGTGTTCGGATAATCAAGGTCTACTGTACCTATAATTTCCTAGAAGTTTTCTGTATCATAGTATGTCTATGTATGTCAGTAAACGCATAAGGTCGGTCCAATCAAAGTCATTATTGATGAAATAGTGTTCATGTGAGCTATGTCAGTGGTTTTAATGTATTTTGATTGAAATTTTTTGAAAATTAATACACCTTGTGATGACTGCGAAGAAATAGATAATCAATTTTATTATCAAATTGTTATTGTAATTGATATTTAAAATAAAATATGTACAAGATTTATAATTACAAACTTTCTTACAAAATTATTATTCTTGTGCAGAAGATTCCACATTAAGAACACTCCACATTAATATACTTGGCCCATTAGTAGCTAGGAAACAATTTGTTTGTGGGTGAACGCTCAATGACACTATGGGATGTTTTGTAGGTTTATATCCTGAAAGCTTTGCAACCACTTTTTGAGAAACTAAGTCCCATATCCATAACTTTCCATCTGCTGATCCAGAAAGAATACGAGTATCCTGAGTATCAACGCTTGATTCTAAGCATAAGTTGTTTGCTACGTGACCTGTGAATTCTCCTAATAATTCTCCAGAGTCTTTGTCCATTAATCTAACAGCAGCATCTGCACAGCTAACCAATATACACTGACCATCTCTTGTGAAACTAACGCAAGTCACTGCATCTAAAATATTTATATCAGGTTTAATTTGTATTCAATGTACTTCTATTATGAATATATTATTTTGTTGACTAACCTCCCATATAATCAGCATACATTTCTCCTACACGTATATCATATCTACGTACTTTGCCATCAAATGAAGATGTAAGAATTTCATGGTCAGATACCTTCAAGCTAGAAATGGAATCTTTAGCCTCACCTAAACACTGCACAGGATCTTGTACCCTGGAACGTACATCCCAACACATAACTGAATTATCTCTTGATCCAGAAATAGCCATAGAAGATTCCTCATTGAATCTGTCATTGGGAACAAAATTAATCTTGTTCATAAATAAATCAATAAAGGGTGTATATACAAGTATACAAAGAATTTTTAGAAATATACCTTACTGTATTAACAGGACCTACATGACCTCTTAAACGACGAACTGGAGTTCCACTTGCAACATCCCACAGAATAACCGACTTATCTAATCCACAAGATATAATTTGACTACTGTCACAGGATGCACACGCATCCATTACTTCATCGCCATGTCCTGCATATGTTTTTAATGCAACACCTCTGTGCGGATTCCATAACTTTAATTTTCTATCTGAGCCACAGGTTAGACAATATGCACCATCAACTGAAATTCAGTCTTCTTAATAAATGATACTTTAGATTAAATAAAATAAATTAAAATATGGTATACATACCGCTAAATCGTACAGATCTCACTGCTCCTTGTTTACAATCTATTTCTCTTATGAATTTGTATTCAATTTCCATTTTAAGAGGTTAAGCTGTTAATTTAAAATGATTGTTTAAAGTAAATGTTTCTGTAAAATAATGTACTTATGTGTCTGTGATAGTTTTTTAACATTTTCACTGACTACTCATTGTTTACGTGCAAAAATGTTTGACTGTAAACACGTGAAGTACATCGAATATTACACGTTAACCAATATCGTATTTGTACATAACTTCAGTCACTTGTACTGTTCATCAAATCACTAACATTACGTTTCACACGTATCGTTCGAACGAATCTTGATGTACGAAATTAATTCATTTCATGTGTCGGTTTATGCAAAAGTACAAAAATATTAAATGTTAAGGATTATTATTATATTTAACAGCAATTAAATATTCTAAAGTCAATAATCCAATCAGCACTTTAATATTCTAGTCTAAATAAAAACAGTACTGTCATTGGATATTCGCATTTGAAGATTTACATCGTGCCATGTATCGTCATTGGATACTCGCAAGAATATGATAGCAAATCTTTATCAGGGCATTTACTAAACTATAGTCATGAATGAACGTAAACGAACGATACCTACGTTACATCGTTACTCGTCGGCAACAATTTAAGACCAACAAATTTTCCTATATTATAAAGTGACAGTATTTATCTTTCGATGTAGTGTGTGTATTGGTTATAATTATTTGATAATTAACATAATCTATCGAATTTGAATGGATAACCGTTCAAATATGTTCACAGGATTGCGTCAGTATAGGTTAGCAACATCTGACAACTGCTGCAAACCTGTTTAAATGTTTGATTGGAAGAATAGTTTTGCCAGGGATGCAATTAATTGACTAATAAGACTTATAACTTGATACAGACAAGAAATAATGTAAATAAAATGGTTGCAAATATGGCAGCTGACACAACTGGACCCATATATCATGAAAGACAAGTAACTGATCAAGCGTTTTATGTTTCTAATCAATTCATATGTGTAAATTCATCTTTATGTAATATCTATTGGTTATTCCTTATAGGTGAAGGAACTCTGTGCGTTGCATGCATTAAATAATTTATTTCAAGAAAGGGGATTTAGTAAACAAGAATTGGATGAAATTTGTTATAGCTTAAGCCCGGACGTATGGATTAATCCTCATAAATCGTTGTTAGGACTTGGTAATTATGATATCAATGTTATTATGGCAGCATTGCAACTGAGGGGATGCGAAGCGGTCTGGTTTGATAAACGCAGGTTTGTGAAATAAAATATAAGGCAAGCAAACACATCAAAATATTAATAATCACATAAATTCTAAATTTTTTACATTTGTAGAGATCCTAAATGTCTCTGCTTAGATAACATTGAAGGCTTTATATTAAATGTACCAACAGAGTATAAATTAGGATTTGTATTACTTCCTTTAAAGAGACGCCACTGGATTGCCCTAAAGAAAATTCATGGTGCTTTTTATAATCTTGATTCCAAACTTGATTCCCCACAACTTATAGGAAAGGTTAGTTAATAATTTGTTTCAGACTTATAAGAAGTTACATTATTTATTGTAAACTACTATTAAAAATGACATGTTATTAGGAAAATGAGTTACTCGTATACCTGAAGGACCAGTTAGATAGTAAGGAGAAAGAATTATTTCTTGTTGTGTCACGAGAAATAGATAGTAATCAAGGTTGGTTAATAAACGCATGTGCAAATAAAGAGAGTGACACAGAACATGAATCAATTACTTATATTGAAGATGGTTATGCAGACATAGGCTTAAAAAAAAAAGATTCCAAGGAAATGAATGAAAATGAAGAATCTCTAGATAATAAAAATTCTAGGTAATTAAAATTCGATAGTTTATTCAAGTTTCTTATTCATTGCTTTGGGCCAAAGTAAATTTAGAATGAAAGTGGCAGTACTTTATTAATAAAAAAAAGTTTAAAATCCAAGAAATTCAAAGAAGAAATGAAAATTGAAAATAATACTATGCCAACAGTTTCGTGTTTTTTTGAGATATGTGACTGAAATGAAGAAAATTTTAATATGACAAAAAAATAAATTTATGATATTATGTCTATGATATGTCGCTAATTGTTAATTTGTTTATCAAATTATGATAAAACCGTTACATGTTATTCTCATTATAGTAACTATAAAAATAAGTAAATGTATGTAATATATAATTGTTTCAAACAAAATCGAAATACGTATTTATTTACACAATAATATATAGTTTGAACACATTGTTATTTATTTTTTAAATGTCACACTGTGTATAGTAGTCTCTAAATTTAAATTAGAATATTACGATATTAATAATTGTTTTAACAAAATTCATAATTTATGCATTCCTACATGTATTTTTATTCTTTATTACGTTTTTTCGAATTAAATCAAAACTATTATTTAAGTACAAAGTACATTATGCGAAATCAGCAATTTGCTATATAAAGTACATAGCTTTCAAATAAAAGTATTATGAAAATGTTAATTATAAATATTGGCAGATATAAAAGTTACAGAATATTATTTAGTAACATGTACAAAGTATAACCGCGTTGTTTAAAAAACAGTATGGAATAATACTTTTTTTTCTGAAAAGTATTATTTTTCCGTATTCTAGTCGCATGGTATTATTCAATAAAACAGTATGAAAAAACTATGAAAGACAATCTTTTGTACTTTGAACAAATATATTACTGTGTAAGTGTGATAAAATATAATTGGTATACAATTTAAGTAATTTTTTATATTTGCTGTACATTTTAATATTGTAGTCAACTTAGTTGTAAGATAATTACTTTGTAATGAAGTACATTTTATTTTCAGTATGCTGTATGTTTCACTTTTGTGAAGTAGTTGTACTTAATAAATATCTTATTTTAAACGCATGTCACACTTTTTTTACATTTGAATATTTTATCTTATACGTCAATAATACAATCTGTACACGTATAAATACACGTTTGTGTATTTACCATTTTATTGCAAGAGCTGTATCCATTTTTTTTATTTCATGGTACTGTGTATGGAAAAATGCTAAAGCTTTGTCCGTGTGCTCCCCTCCTAGCCAAGTCTTATACAAATTTTGAACAATCATGTTTTGTTCTGGACCACTTTGAGGAAGATCATGATATGTAGCTTCTAATTTTAATGCTAATTCGCGCGGTTGAATATTATTTAAAGGTCTGATTTGCGCTCCTCCATTAAGACATCCTGATAGTTAAGTCAAATGTATTGTTAAAGTCTATTATCTATTATTCAAACATTGTTTAAGTGTTACTTACCACAAGGGCACGCCATAACTTCAACGTAATCGTATGGACATTTTCCTCTTTTCAATTTTTGTACAAGATTTTGAATGTTTCTAAATCCATTAACAATTGCGAATTTTAAAAGCGTTTGACCATCTTTTTCAAGAATTGCCTCTTGGAAATCAGGATTTCTCAGACTTTTAAATTCAGGTATCACATCAGTTTCTTCGAACAGATGTTTTGCAGCATAACGAAAAATAAAATCGGCATAACCGCCAGATCCTGAACCGCTGTGACCATATAAGTCGTTTATCAAATTTTCAGAACATGATCCAAAGAGCCTTTGAACTTCTCTTTCATTCATTTCACCCAGTATTACATTTTGGTCATTAAACATTTGTTCTAGTTCAACTAAAACAAAAAAATATTTGCGTGAATAATAAGTTGCAGATGTAACATGTGTAAAATTTTACTGAATTACTAAGAAAGACATACTTGGCGTTATAACACAATCTACATCTCTAGATTGTTTCTGTTGATTATAAAAATCTTCTCTAGATGCTTCTAATTTTTTATCATAGCAGGGCATAAAAGTCACATGGTATAATTGTTCTGGTGAGAGGCCCATAGTTTCAGCTAAATGATATTTAACTAATGATCCCATAATTTGTTGTGGAGACTTTGTTACACTTATGAATGGAAGTATAAAATTACCATGGGTTTTCTCAGCATAACACACCCAACCTATGTATACAAATATATATTTAATGTTTACAAAGTGTATTCACAACTGTTACACTAACTTAATCAAAGTTATATACATTACCTGGACACGAAGAAGATAACATTGGCAATTGATTTTTTGAACCTCCTTTAGCTGCTTTGTAACGTTCTACAAATTCTTTGGCAGACTCTAGGAGGGCAAAATCATCAGCTACTGTCATGTCTAAGACTGCATCTGCACCCAACTGATAAAAGTACCCAGAAAGTTTGTGTAGTGCCTCTTCTGGATTTAAGCTATAACGTTCTGCTATAGACAATACAGCTTGCACAGACAAGCTGACTACTATGAATGTTGTACATGTGCCATCTCCTTTCTGCAAAATATGTATATAATGTAATTAAGTATAATATAAAACTGTTTCCATAAAATTTTGTACCTGACATTGAGTCACTTTTTCTTTAAAAACACGTAGCAATTCTTCTTGACTTTGTTGTGTAACTAATACACTTTCTGCTGACGTAATACATCCACTACAAGCCAAACAATCAGCTAAGGTGATTTCAACTTTTTGTAACTTTTCAGACTGTCCAGTCTAAGAAAAATGTAAAACCGTCAGAAATTGTATATTGTATGTACTAATACTAAACAATATAAACATAATTAAATATAATACTTCAGTTAATACTGCAGGTATCCCATCTTCTTCGATTTTTATTTTTGCACCGGTTTTGCTCTTTGAAGCTTGAATTTCTATAGGTTTTATACATTCCTATAAAACAATAATTTCCGTACAATAGTATATCATTGAGTTAATGAGAAAATATATTAACATACTTACTTGTGATGGAGTAATAAAATCATCCAAATTTGTAATTTGCAATGCTCCACTAAACCGGGATGTCATTTTGTCTAAATAAAATATTTAATTTAAAATAATTTAGTCAATGTATAATAAATTTTAGATTCTTTTAAATAACTATTTACTACAGAATCTATACAGACACTTTAATAAATTCCAAATAACTTACATGATAATAATTTGATATTAACACTTTATTATTATTATGTTTTTACTTTGAAATTGTATTTCTATATATATGTATTACAATGAATATTAATTACAAATTCTGTGAATATCTAACTTCTCGTATTAAGTACTGTAATCTTACGAGTACAAAACATAACCTATAAACCAACAAATAAGAAAGTACTTGAATGACACTTCATTAAACTCAGTTATTCAAAAATGCAATAATAGCGTGCAAAATAAAAATATTAAATTATAGATATTTTGAAATAATGATGTATTTAACATTTAAATAATTTTCAAACATTGTATTCGATTTCAATCGTAAATAAATCATCTTACGAAGAATTCGCAGAGATAAAACTATACATTTTGTTAGTGTACTTTAATAATAAATACTAACTAAAATATGTGCAAAAATGCAAAAATTCAATAAATTTAGACCAACAATAAATGATTTAAGAGATAGATTATTCCTTGGCAATTAAAAATACTGCAGAGATGCATGTATATATATAGCAAAATATTAGAAATATATTGTAAGATTGCGAAAAGATTAATCTAAAATATTGAATGTCTAATGACTTCGTGATTTCATCAGTTCACCCCCGAAAATCGACAATAATATGAGCACCCCTGATCTAAGAGTTCGGGGGGGTGAGCGTGCGCCTGGAAGATGGCAATATCTTCCCCTTGCATGTATCTGTCAGACAGGGTAGTACCTGACTTGATTTTTATGTAATTTTCACTGAAAAAAATGACTGAAGTGAAAAAAGACGACGTGGTTAAAATTTTGCACACGTATCCTCTCTGTAGAGTAAGTAAAATCTGTTTCATATTTCCCGTATCATGAATTATACTGACAAGAAGTAACTCTACTTTTCTTCATCAGCGGAGTTTGATCAATAGAAGGAAGTGTAATACGGGAAGCAGTGTTTTGCTTAGACAGAGTTGTTATTTTCGAATCTTTTCGCAACTTACTATTCTTGATGCTTAAAAAATAGTACCGAAAAGATATTCGAACATTTGTTTATAACATGTGTATTCGAATTATGATGCTCTGTTTGGAAATTGGAGAATCTATAACAATGAATACGTCTTGTATGAGGTGTCTCGACTAACTTTATATGAAATAATTACATAAGCAAATGTTATATTATCCGAAAAAATAATACACATATACAGTGTCTTAAATGACTATATATGTTTAAAGAAATGTTTCCTACAAAAGTTACAGAGTTACATTTTAGGATACAACTGTTTTCATTCTCTGTGTAATTTTGTGTATTTTTTAAAAATAGTACCTTATCGCGGTTATTAAGGCTCATTCAAACCCTTTAACTTTTGTACAAAACTTGTCTTTAAAGGCTTAAACTAGGTGAAATATTTCAGGTGATACAGTTGAATGAGACACCCTATATATTACTTGCAATACTGTCCGATGTCTTAATCTTGAGACTTAAAGACGAGACTCATAAGCGGTGACAAATCTTCATTATGAACAACACATTCTCCTACTGAATTTTTAACTCACAATAAATAATCTTTATTTATTTACTTTTAAACAAATTTTAAAACTAATTACCATTTACTTTATTCAAACAAGATTATTCAGCAATGAAAATCTGTCAGTAATCCGTAGTCATTATAGCAAGGTCTCTCTAAGTCACGCCTCAGGTCTCAAGTCTAAGTTGTCGGACGGTACGGTACTTGTTTATGTAATTATTTCTTGTTAAATTGTTTTTTTTTTATTGTTATACATGTTTTAGAAATGCGATATGTCGGATGAAATGAAGCAAGAAGCAATGGAATTATGTGTGACCGCGGCGGAAAAATATGCCGATAATTACGAGAGCGTTTCTCGAATGATTAAAGAGACAATGGATAAAAAGTTCGGCGCCTCATGGCACACGGTCGTCGGCGAGGGCTACGGATTCGAAATAACTTATCAGTTGAAGCACCTGCTGTACATGTATTGTGCTGGGAATTTAGCAATATGTATATGGAAATCGGCGTAGGGCAATTCACAGAGATCTATGTCTAAACGTGTGTACAAATTGTGTGACTACATCTATGAAAAAACAGATAATTTTATACAATGCTACTTTTGTTTCGAATAGCATCGAACATTAGCAGATCGAGTGAATCGTACAAATGAATTATTCAAAATCGTACAATTGCAAATCGTATTTATCTATGCGCAGTCGAATTTTCGTCGCTAAAACTCACGAAAGCGCGAACAAGGACGAGAAACGGATAAGACAAATTTTATAATCTTTGTACAAACGGCAAATTATAATAATATTATATATACAGAATGAATATTGTTATTCAAATGTCTTTAACGCCACAAAATATTCTATAGTGTTTGTTACCTTTGCCAATGTATATCTATTTTTGTTTCGTTCATGTAAATATTTTTCTTTTACGATAATATTACTTAACACCGACTGTACAAAATGTGATCTACTCTGTATAAGAAATACTATGTCAAAAATAACATTATACGTGCGCGAAAGCGCGTATGTGTGCAATCTATACAAATAACAAATTTTAAAATTATTGTACTGAATAATTTTAATACTCGTTTTTATTCTTGTAAATTGTTTTATTTATTTATGTGAATTTATTTGGCGCCACTATTATGTAATTTGAAATGTATAAAATATAAGTTACTATGTACAAGCAGTAATAAAAAGCATGTGTCATTGTATGAACATCCTTTGAATTTATTAGTTTCATACAATATATTAGTTTAAAGTATCTTTGATTTCGGAAATCTAATAACAGATATTTGAAAATAAGAGTACACATACTTTCTACTGGCCGCTTTATACGGATTCATACTACTTTCACGATTCACTGTAAAATTAATGAAATCTTTTCTCTCTGAATGTTTATACCTTTTTCTATGTGGATTTCAATTTTCATGGTAAGAAATTTATCATTTATTTTGAATCATTTCGTTTACAGCATTCCGAAACTACACTGTTATACATTTCTTTTATTTCGTTTCAAACGATACGAAGTACTGGCTTAAAAAATATATTTACAACATAATTTTCTGAACATCTTTCGATTTACTTCAAGAATTAGAACTGGGCGTATTTTTGCATGAGACGACTTTAATGTGTCCATAATAACGTAATTTGTAATAATATTTTACAGTCTACTATTCCATTTGGAACAGGTATTATAGAATACGCTGTAACGGATAGTTAGTTATTCAAAGTGAAATATAGTATTATGCATATTGTAACGTGATTGAAAAAAAATTAGAAAAGAATATACAATATTTTAAATAAATGTTAAAATTTATAATTAAAAATTATATTGATGATAATAATAATAATTTCATCTATATTAGGTATTTACATAGTATTGAGGAATGATTTTAAATTACATAATTGAAATTAATTTATTACATTTAATAGTAATAATACTAATACCTCTATAGTATTTCACTATTTACTATCACCATTAATAATACATATGCTCTCCATTTTCCATTTTTGCAAGACAAATTCTCTAGTATTTACAACTCTTACAGAGACTTCTACACGCGCTGCTAAATCGTATGTTCCAGGAGCTGGAAGTACAGCTTGTAATTTTACAGTACTGCTGCTAAGTGGTTCTATGTGAGAAGATATTGCTGAATGACAAGCATATCTGTAATATGTAGATGCTTGTGGAGAATACAGCTGTGATTTTATATTTGGAAGATGAGTTTCGCTGAAACAGAATAGTTTGTAATGTACTATTACTGAAATATAAATATTTTTTATTAAAATAAGCGCATCAATGCTTAAAGAAATTTAGTTAATTATAACATGTCCCTGATGTACTTATTTCAGTCAAAACAGCTAAACTTGTACATTAAATTTCATTTTCGATACAATTAATATTTACCTGCTAGTACCTACAGTATTGACTTTAACGTCAATTTGTGACTCTAAATGATTTTGTATATACATTATTACTGGAGCAAAGCACAGCCGGCTTTGATTAAAATTATGTGTAATCTGTCTGGCATGACTTAAAGAGAAGGAAATTATATTCTTCAAAAATTCGGTTTCGGAAATTTGTTCTTTATTAGTCACAGCCAAAGAATTGGGTATGGTTTTATCTGGTCCAAAGATCTTCAAGCGTCCTCCATACTCGCTTGGCTCGACTTGGATTTCCTTGGGATGTTTGTATGTTTTGTTCAAATATTCAATGTCAAGATGATGTTGCCCGATTGCTTGTCTAGTTATAATCCCACCTTCAATTATTTTCGCTCGCCATTTGAGGATTAGTACAGAATTTAATGTCATAGTGACAGAGAGAGGTGTCTGCTCCACATTGTGTGGCTGTCGTTGAAATTGGTGTTGCATTTCAGTTAAATTTTCATTTAAGTCTAACGATGGTACATGCCTCTTTTGTATAAAACTGAGGTACGGATAATCCTCATTTGATGCTATGCAATCCTCATCTTGAGTTAACATTACATCAGAAAGTACTAACTCACCTTCGCTCTTTTTTCTTAATTTAAGCATTAAATGAAACATCTCCTGAGGTTGTATCTTAATATCAGTTGGCAATACGGATAAACTAAACACAGACCAAGCATCGCTTTGGAATAATACTTTTGACAACATAATTTCATTCATAATGGGATCGTGAACTTGGTTTGCATTTTTAACACAGACTATCAAGTTTAGTGTAGGTGAAACGTCCTTAAATAACACGCTTCTCGAAGCAACTGCACTAATTTGTATAGAATCCAAAACCGTAAAATGCCATGTGTGTCTACACAGTCTGTGTTTTATCACACTCTTCGAATCAATATTTTCATAGTAAAAAAGTACGTCTAAACGATGAGTTCCCTTTTCGTGAGGTGCTCGAATCCACAGTGGTATAGTATGAGTTTCTCCAACGTTCAGTGTATTCTTTTCGGAAGGTAATGGAATTCTTGTGATAAGTCTATTACTCTTTTTTGTTGTATGCTCTGAAAGTGTAATTATTACATTAGTATAAAACTTCTTTCGATTAAATATCTTTTAATTATTTCTATATTTTAAAAGTAGATAAAACACATAAAACAGATTTACCTTCTTGTTTGTTCGTGTATCTATCCCCTAATGAAATGAGTTTTGCATCTGTGGATGCTAAATAAATATTTGTCAGCGGCGCATTACCCACATTCTTTAATGTGATTTCTACTCTTTGAATTTCACCACACAACATTTCTAAAGATAATTTACTAAAGAAAACCTGCAAATAAATTAAATTCGTGTAATTGTATCATAAAAATATTAAACTTTTCAAGGATGGGTGTATTATTTGAACGTTAATTACCTGCATAAAAGGAGCTTTATCAATAACATTCATTTCCAGTCTATAATCTACACCGTACATATTTGTACCAGGTTTTTCTTTAACGTTCTTTACTTTAGGTCCCCTAACTTCGAATAATCTTTTTCCTTTAATAGCTATTGTTGGATTAACGACTGGTGGATCCGTCGCATGTGTTGGATTAGATAAATCATAGCTTAAACCTAACACTTTTAATTCACCTACTTTTTTTGGTATAAGATACAACATAATATTTTGTTTACCAACTGGTGGCAAAACAAATGTTTCAATCACTTGAGCTTCTACTGGTTTTGAATTCTCTGGGAATTTCATTTCATTAGTAAGTTGTTCATTGGCAGAAGTAAATGACCATAATAAAGTTACATTAGTCAATGGCAGCGGTAAGTTTAGCGGATTATACAGTTCAATAAAAAAATGAACTGGTTCATCTACAACTGTATTTGGTTTTACGCTATTGGTAGTTGTTTTTGAATATAGCGCAACCAGTGGTTTAAATATCATAGGCGGAGATCCCTGAGCTTCCGTTATTAATATCTCTTCCATCTTTGACCATCTGACATCGTCGCATTCTTCAGTATCAAATGAAACATGACTTGCTGGAACATTATTTTCATATGCTTTAGCTACTGGACCATACAATACTTTAATGTTATTACTATCTATTAGTGGTAAAGGCAAGATAGGAAGCTCTTGATGATTTGATAAACCTTCCTGGAACAATAACTGTAGTATACAGATAAGAATTAGTATTAAAGGAAATACACATGAAAAACCAATTATAAATAAGTAATCATAATACATATACATACATTATGAGTAAGTAAAAATTCACGTAAAAATGCAGCTTGTTGTAGATCTGGTTGCTTGCTATATGCATTTAATAATTTTTCAAATGCTTGAACTGCTTCGGAAACTTGTTTTAAGGATGCAGCTTGTCTGCCAATGGTAAAATGTATATGATCTTCAGCTAATGACCAACCTCTCCCACTGTAGACCTATAATAAATGTATATATATATAAAAGATAATCTAATTACTAAAGGCAATGCTGTAGCGTTTAATTATAAATTAAGAGTACCTGATACGCTTGTTGGTAACATCGTAAAGAATGCTTCCTTTGGCCTGCTTTTGAAAATCTATGACCAGCAAGAACAGCATGAAATGCATACTTGCGCATCATTTTCGGCCCGATAAAACAATAGGCAGCCTGTTCTAATAAGAGCGCTGAACGCAAATCCGAATCTTCGCTAGTCATACGAATTAATTGCTTAGCTGCCTCCCCATATAAACCTCTACCTTTCAAACATTCTGCACTGAGAAGCGTTGCTCTTGTAGCAAACTGAGGTTTCTTACAACTGTTAGAGTACGTTAATATCGCATCGTCCATATATTCAATAGTTTTCCTATTGGTTTCACCTTGCATGAATGCGCTTAAAGCAGCCATTTCAAGAGCACCTGCATAATAAAGCCAAGCTTGATCTGCTGCAAAATCTCTCTTTGCACTATGATACGCTTGGTAAGCAAGTGAATAGTGACCAAACATGAAACATAAGTCACCTAAGCGACGCAATTGTAATTCTGGAGATTCGGTTGTATAACTGAAATCCAAACAAGCTGGAACTTTATATATATTTATATATGCTACGTAAAATTTTGTTCTATCCAATTCTATACAAGTTACAAGTATATAAAATAATGATGTACAAACAAAAATTGATGAATGACATACATTACTGCATTTGATGGAGTAGGTCCTGGTATGCCAGGTTTGTTGGTTCCAAACCATCGTCTGGTAGCACTGAAAAGTGATCTACTGACACCCTTTTTGTTTGAAATTACATCGTTCAGTAAACCTATTTGTTTTTCGACGTAAGGTAATAAACTTTTTAAGCAAAATTCTGTTATTAACGCTCGTAGTCTTTCAAGATCTTGTGTAGACAATCTAGCACCATGTTGTATTGCAATATAACTAGGAGAGTCAGCCCACACATTTACATTTATTGGTGTATCACTAACTGTTTGTCCCTTCATATGTACAACAGAACTTGAAGTATGTGATTTTTCAAGTGTTGGGCTCAAAGGATGAATTGTAACAGAAACAGCTTCTTGTCCAACTTCCAAATTTGGATTTGATGATTCAGATATTTCAGAAGAAAAACTAATAGTATCATTTAAATCAGGAGAAATCAATGCAGAGTTTTGCGGAGCTACTGGTGTCCCAGCTTGACTTGTTCTAAAATGTAACAATTTAAGTATACATTATACACATTCTACAAACTTCTAAAGCGAGTAATGGAAAACATACTTGTCCGTATCCATTGTAACTTCATTGGGCATTCCAGAAATACCACTAGTATCTGCAGGTGTACGAGGTGAACTATTTTGTTCGCTACTCCCAGATGCTTCTGAATGCTTTATTAAAAATTGACTCCAAGGATCTGGTAAATGAATATTGTCATCGATTTGACCCGGTGGTCTTGAATTCATTTGTAATAAGAAACAATTGTTAGCACCATAAATATTTTTCATATCTGTAAAAACTACTTCAGCCCTGTAACAAATATAGACAATTATTTTGCACGAACAAAACTCAATGTATAGGGATCTAGAATAATAAAAGCAAGTACTTGTTTCTGTCATCCTGCAGAGTGTCATGTACTAAGATATAATATCTAAGCGTATTGTTGTTGAACCATTTTGGCAATTTTCCAGGTATACTTTGATGTAATTGTGCACCCATAGTTTGTATTTTCTCCAAAGGATTGTCCTCTGCTGTAGAAACAACTATCATACAAGCAAGAAAATGCTTTGTGAATTCGTGATCCGATGGAAATTGAACGCTGAAGAACATTTCTCTCCAGGCTTCAAACCAAGGAACTGACACAGGTATATCAAGATCCGTTGTTCCAATTCTCACAGATGTTATATGTTCACACATGGCTGAACTCACTGCTTCATTCAGCATTTTCCTAGCAATAGTTGGTTCTGGTGGGTGCGCATTAACATCTTGTATAAAAAGTCGAAGATTTCTAACTGTTACAATATTTCCTTGTGGATCTTTGAAATGACCTATAACAATTAAAAGAAACATTAAGATAATCCACTTATTAATACTTTAGAAATTATTCTTATCACAATTAATTAATATCTAACATATATATGTACTCAATACAAATTGCTTTATATGTAACGCAATAAAAAGCTTGCATATACTTGGTTATGATTTGTAATTCATTTATTCCAAGGCAACTAATGTTTCTAGTATTGCAATACATGTATGATAAAAGTCAATAAAACATTGTGAATAATACAAATTATTGATCACTATTGGAACTGTGTTATTGTACAAAATAGAAGAAGTGACGTATGAAGTTCTTACCTTCAGTGTTTAACTTGCAAAACGGTTGCAGAAGTTCAACAAATGATAAATTATTCTTTTGACAAACAGCATCGGCCGCAGTTGAGCACACAGCAGCAATTTGTGGAGAAAATGCGTTGCTTATAAACTCGCGAGGGGTTAACTTACATTGAGCCATGGTAATTCGTCGATATTACTACAGGTGATCGAGGTTACGTGTTACTAATAAATAGAATTACACAGCGATTATCGGCATTTGGCCGCTACATTACTAATGTTTATTATCCCAGAAATTGACAGAAACCGAACTTTTATTACGTCCTAGTGAAGTTGTGATAAACATCTCTACAGAACAGCTGTTTTGTGAATATTTACCCATGAAGGGTAAAAAAATATGGAGATGACATATACGTGTGACGGTATCAAACGGAAGTTCTCACAGACGGAACTATGCTTGTTTTTTTAAACACATCTTCCTTAATACCAGTTATCAAACTGATTGAATTCACTTGGTGCATTACTAAGAAAGCGCAGAGACAATTATTTAATTACAGTTATTAAAATACATTTAATTATGTGATCTTATTACATGTTTAAGGTGAAAGTAACATGATTGAACGTTAATTTACAATGTAATACAACGTATAGATAAGTCATGCGTATTATCACTTATATCAATTGAGATAACAAAATGTTATTCGATAAATTATATAAAACTGCAAGTCGGTTTTCTGCGTAAGGATATCGATCTTCATATAGTTACGTTAATACTTATTGCTAATGCAATTTGAAGAATTTATAATTATGTAACTTTAGATAACGTAAACAGCTTTCAAAGATATAGACCAACAACAGAATTTTTTTTATATTGAAGAATAGTACTCGGTAGCGGACCGCTGCGCTCAAAGCAAACTTAAAACGCATTTTTGTCGAAACTATACTTATCAAACACGTGATCAAAATATTTCGGAAACAACTCGATCGATTTGCTTACAATTTGACTTAGAATTAAAATTCTTTTTCCAATGTAAACTTATTATTTTAGAAATGAAATACAGATTTGTGAAGAAAACGTTCGTATTTACAGTTATATTAATACGTAAAGTACGGTAGTAACACAAAATTACTGAAACGATACAAATATCTAAAATATTAAATACCTCGTGAATATTACACTAAATATGTGAACTATTTCGTAGTCCACATGTAACTAAATATTGTACAAAAAATAAACTGATTTTGTGAAATTTGCTACAGTATTGAATAGGATAACTGAGCAATGTTTAAAATTTCTCATTTTAGAGTGAGAAGTCGAATCATCCACAAGTATATCAAAATGCACGGAAATTCATCTTGTCTGCTCAGGTAATTAATACTAATTGTTGAAGTCAATATGCTGTTATGGAAAAAAATTGTTTCCTGTTTTTCTTACGAGCCGCATTTTTGAAACCTTCTGTAGCGCGAAATTAACTAGCGCCTTTTTACCATGGTAACGGAGAAACAGAATACGGAGCTTACAAAATTGTCACTACTAATGATATATTTTTCAATGTTGACTGTGCAAAAAACAATACAGTATGGAATACAACAATATTATAATGTGCTGCGTTTCTGTATAAATTATAAACAATCTGTAACCTTTCATTATTCATCGGTACACCATTCTTCACAATACTTGTCAACCCCACTGCTGCCGCCAAAGAGACTCTACAAATGACGGCATTCCCATCTATAATGAGAGGTTCTGTGGCGCGGACCACAGGTTCTAGGCGCAACTGGCGCCATCTCTGACAGAAACCCAGAACTGAATAGCGAAATACCAAGTGGCGCCATCTCTGACAGTAGCCTAGAACTGTATATTGAAATTACATGTGGTGCCATCTAACGGAAGGGACTCGGTTGTTAACAGAAAACTCCGCCAGGGGCGCCCCAAACAGTACCACAGACGAGATACAAGAATAGACCATCGACAAACTACAGAATAGACCTATCATCTTATGGGACTTCGTGTCACATGTTCTGAAATACCGACTTCTCGAAAAACCACAGGTTTTCTTGCGCCCTCTGCTGCATCTAGGGCTGGTGATTTTGAGAATCATATACAATCCAACCACCAAAGACGGTAACGTTGCTAAATTCGAACTCGGATTCTAAACAAGGAAAAGAATATAACCCTATATTATAATAAAATATATTCTAAATAATGAAGTACATCTTATTACGTTGATAACTTTAATGAAGATGAAGGAATTTGGGAACTCTTTGACATTCATCGATCTAATAATTTTTCTTTTAAGAATTATTAAACTTGTAATGAGTTAGTTTATATTTTTTTTCCTTGTTCTACCTTATGCACGTATAGTGTAACAAAAAGTATAACGAAAGAGGTTAAAAGTTAAATACATATGTGATTACTTGTTGAATATATAAATAGTAAGATCAAAACGGTAGACCTGATGGCACTGTTTTCATTATTTCAAGTTATAAAAAAGCAATTACTTTAATTTTTAAAGCACCAGTGAAAAAAAGTTTTTGCCGTACGTAAGTCGTGAGTTTGATAAAATTAGGAGAGTGAGAAGGAAGGAAATTACATGTAAAATAAACATGAAATACAAAATATATAATTAATGCCAAATTTAAATACAAAAAGTCTATTTATTCTCTTGAAACACTCTCTACATTTGGAGGCTTTTCCTCGTGAAAAATCCTCTTGCTAAGGAGTTCTGGGACATGCACGCTTGGCCCCTTCTAATTTATGGCAGGATCCTCGTTAAGTGGCACGCGACACCAGACCCTGCATTCTTGTGTATCCCGATTCTCCACTTTTCTGACACAAACGAGAAACGGCACGAGATCCTTTACGCGCAAATCATTCTGACAGATACAACAAAGTATGATACTTTGTCGATGGATAGACACTTGATATTTCATTTTCTCTTCGAATAAAATTTTGAATCCCTTCAATTCCATCAGGGCGGAGATCCACGATAGCACCGAAATTTCGTGTCTCGCATGAGACTTTAATGTCATCGCACAATTATTTCACGACGTGATTCCCCTATAGGGCAAATTTTGATGTCATCTCTCATTAATTCACGTCTCATGTGAAAATTTTGACCCACTGAAACGGGTTTGAATTTTTTATTATTTCCACGATGCATCCAAATATCCTGAAGTAATGAATGATTACTTCTCAAGTTGGTTCTCATTTTGAAAGATTTGTTCTTATTTAAGTTTGAGACATGGCATTTAAAAAACAAAGCAGGCAAACAGTAGCCTGTGCTTACTTAAATTTCTTGTCCAATGCACAGCTTTTCTATTTAAATCTTTGTGCTCACATGCTTGTTGCATGTTTCTAACAAAGAAATAATATGATTGATAAAAAAATTCGTTTAACTTAATTGTTCATTAAAAATGATTTCAAACAAATAATAGTAATATATTTTATTTGTATATTTTATTAATAATAGTACATTCTGGTCTGCCATATGAGAATAATTATAATAATAGCATCTTATATTCGAATTAATATGGTACTTAAAACTAAATTAACAATACATATACATGTATATTAATAGTACGAACTATAAAATAAATCCTGTAGGCCGACAAACGCGCCGAAACGGTTTGCGTTGCTCGGTGCATCGTCTTTTGTTTCGTCTCGGTTCGCGGGACCACGTGCAACTCCGAAAACTGTATATAAGCGGCCGACCAACGAAACAACGAAGTATTATAACTGCAAACCTCCGAAGGAACAATAAAACAAAAAGGAACAATTCTCGCCTCATGCTCTCATCATTTCTCCTACAATCCACACGAGATAAATAAATTACGAAACAACAAGAAACATCACGCGCTATTGATGAGTTGAAAAACGAAGTGGTGGCAGACGTAGGCACTGCGCGCATACAGCTGAACCCACCAATGCGCGAGGCCGAATTTCCACTCAGCGTTTACTCCAGGCAAACCACTCTGATTGGATTTCGAGTTCCCTCACGCGACAAAACCACCAAGCTCGCATATAAATACGGCACAACGCAATGTCCACAGTCAGTCTTCCGCCGGCTGCCTCCCGATCCTGATCCTCCTCTTCCTCCTCTTCCTTTTCCTGATGATCCTGCTCCCACTCCTTGAGTACCTCTTCCTGCACCTTATCCTCATCGTTACCCGTATACTCCCGATCCCTATCCCCATCCGCATCCCCATACTTACCCATATCTTCCCGATCCCTATCCTCGCCCTCCCCCTCTCGAACGCCTTCCTTACTATCATCCTCCTGATCCTCAGCCTCATTCTCCCCATACTTATCTTGATCCTCCGAATCCCCATCCTTACCCTTATCCTCTCGAACACCATCCTACCGATCCTTATCCTTGCCATCATCCTCACGATCCTGATCGTCATCCTCATACTCTTCTCTCCCTCATCCCAGCAACACTTTCCCTCCGCCACCCACCGACTGTTCCAGTCACCTCTGCCAGCATGGTCTTCGCGGTTTCTTGGAATCCTCGGTTTCTCTGTCGCTCACAATCAGATTTCGATCTCTATCGGCCTCTAACTTTCTCTATCGGTGTTTATCGCTCATATTTCTGTCCCTATTGGTCTCTATCGTTCTGCATCGCTTATATTTCGGCCACTGTCGGTCTCTATCGCTAATATTTCACTTTTTAACGTTCCCCATCGCTCCCTATCGTTCCCTATCATATCCTACGTTCGCTATCGTTCGGTGTCCTTCCCTATCGGTCTCTACCGATCTCTATCGCTCATATATCGACTCCTCTCGATCCCTGCAGTGTTTATCGTACATGTTTCGGTATCTATCGTTCCCAAACAGTTTTTGCCGCTCAAATTTTGGTCTCTGTAGCTAATATTTCGAACTCTATTGGTCTGTGTCGTTAATATTTTCGCCTATATCGACATTTATCGGTCTCTACCGCTAATATTTCGGTCTCTATCCTTCTGTACCGTTCTCTATCGATCTCTAGCTACATCTATGGCACATACTTCGGTTTCTATCGTTCCCAAACAGATTCTGTCGCTCAAATTTCGGTCTCTATCGGTCTCTATCGCTAATATTTCAATCTCTATTGGTTTGTACAGTAATCTGTCGATCTCTAGCGGCATCTATGGCACATATTTCACTTTCTATCGTTGCAAAACAGTTTCTGTCGTATATTTTTCGATCTCACTCGTTCTGCACTGTACTCTGTCGATCTCTAGCGGCATCTATGGCACATATTTCGGTTCCTATCGTTCCCAAACAGTTTCTGTCGCTCCAATTTCGGTCTCGATCGGTCTCTATCGTAATATTTCAATCTCTATTGATCTTAACAGTAATTTGTCGATGACTAGCGCTATCTATGACACATATTTCGGTTTCTATCGTTCCCAAACAGATTCTGTCGTATATATTTCGGTCTCCATTGTTCTGTACACTACTCTCTCGATCTGTGGCGGTATCTACGACACATATTTCGGTTTCTATCGTTGCAAAACAGTTTCTGTCGTATATTTCTCGGTCTCAATCGTTCTGCACAGGACTCAGTCGATCTCTAGCGGCATCTATGGCACATATTTCACTTTCTACCGTTTCAAAACGGTTTCTGTCCCATAAATTCCATTCTCTATTCATCCTTATCAATACTATTTTGGCCTCGATCATTCCATACTGTCCTCTAACGGTCTGTACCGACCCCTATTGCCAATATTTCGATCTCTACGCACCTCTAAGGATGTCTTTCGGGATCAGGTACACCCGAAAATAATTTTTACATTCCGGTACTCCGAAAACTCATATATTTTTTAAATCAGGTATCCCCGAAAGCGACTTTTATCATTCAGGTACTCCGAAAATTTATATAATTAAAAACCAGGTACTTCCAAAAACGACTTTTTCAATCAGGTACTCGGAAGATTTATATATTTGAAAATCAGGTACTTCCAAAAACGATTTTTTTTATTCAGGTACTCCGAAAACTCATATTTTTTTAGAAATCAGGTACATCCAAAAATGACATTTTTATTCAGGTATTGCAATACATGTATAAGTGTAGTACCTACTCCGAAAATTAAAAATCAGGTACTTCCGTAAGCGTCTTTTTTCGAGCAAGTACTCCGAAAATAGAAGTATTTAGAAATCAGGTACCTCCAAAAACGATATTTTTCAATCAGGTACACCGAAATTTGGTATATTAAAAAATCAGGTACTTCCAAAAGTGAAATTTTTTAATCAGGTACTCCGAAATTTGATGTTTAAAAATCAGGTACTTCACAAAGTGACTTTTTCCATTCAGGTACTTCGATAATTCATGCATTTAAAAATCAGGTACTTGGGAAAGTTCATTTTCGGAGTAGAGTAGATTTTTAAATATACCATTGTTCGGAGTACCTGATTGAAAAATGTCGTTTTCGGAAGTACCTGATTTTTAATTTTCGGAGTACCTGAACAAGAATGTCATTTTTGGAAGTACCTGATTTCTAATAATATAAGTTTTCGGAGTACCTGAATGAAAAAAGTCGTTTTTGGAAGTACCTGATTTTTAAATGTACAAATTTTCGGGGTACCTGATTGAAAAAGGCGTTTTTGGAGGTACCTGATTTTTAATTATATAAATTTTCGGAGTACCTGAATGATAAAAGTCGCTTTCGGGGATACCTGATTTAAAAAATATATGAGTTTTCGGAGTACCTGAATGCAAAAATTATTTTCGGGAGTACCTGATCCCGAAAGACATCCTTAGAGGTGCGTAGAGATCGAAATATTGGCAATAGGGGTCGGTACAGACCGTTAGAGGACAGTATGGAATGATCGAGGCCAAAATAGTATTGATAAGGATGAATAGAGAATGGAATTTATGGGACAGAAACCGTTTTGAAACGATAGAAAGTGAAATATGTGCCATAGATGCCGCTAGAGATCGACAGATTACTGTACAAACCAATAGAGATTGAAATATTAGCGATAGAGACCGATAGAGACCGAAATTTGAGCGACAGAAACTGTTTGGGAACGATAGAAACCGAAATATGTGTCATAGATACCGCTAGTCATCGACAAATTACTGTTAAGATCAATAGAGATTGAAATATTACGATAGAGAGCGATCGAGACCGAAATTGGAGCGACAGAAACTGTTTGGGAACGATAGAAACCGAAATATGTGTCTTAGATACCGCTAGACATCGACAAATTACTGTAAAGACCAATAGAGATTGAAATATTAGCGATAGAGACCGATAGAGACCGAAATATATACGACAGAATCTGTTTGGGAACGATAGAAACCGAAATATGTGTCATAGATACCGCTAGTCATCGACAAATTACTGTAAAGATCAATAGAGATTGAAATATTATGATAGAGACCGATAGAGACCGAAATTGGAGCGACAGAAACTGTTTGGGAACGATAGAAACCGAAATATGTGCCATAGATGCCGCCAGAGATCGACAGAGTACAGTGCAGAACGACTGAGACCGAAAAATATACGACAGAAACTGTTTTGCAACGGTAGAAACCGAAATATGTGCCGTAGATACCGCTACAGATCGAGAGAATAGTGTACAGGACAATTGAGACCGAAATATATACGACAGAATCTGTTTGGGAACGATAGAAACCGAAGTATGTGCCATAGATGTAGCTAGAGATCGATAGAGAACGGTACAGAAGGATAGAGACCGAAATATTAGCGGTAGAGACCGATAAATGTCGATATAGGCGAAAATATTAACGACACAGACCAATAGAGTTCGAAATATTAGCTACAGAGACCAAAATTTGAGCGGCAAAAACTGTTTGGGAACGATAGATACCGAAACATGTACGATAAACACTGCAGGGATCGAGAGGAGTCGATATATGAGCGATAGAGATCGGTAGAGACCGATAGGGAAGGACACCGAACGATAGCGAACGTAGGATATGATAGGGAACGATAGGGAGCGATGGGGAACGTTAAAAAGTGAAATATTAGCGATAGAGACCGACAGTGGCCGAAATATAAGCGATGCAGAACGATAGAGACCAATAGGGACAGAAATATGAGCGATAAACACCGATAGAGAAAGTTAGAGGCCGATAGAGATCGAAATCTGATTGTGAGCGACAGAGAAACCGAGGATTCCAAGAAACCGCGAAGACCATGCTGGCAGAGGTGACTGGAACAGTCGGTGGGTGGCGGAGGGAAAGTGTTGCTGGGATGAGGGAGAGAAGAGTATGAGGATGACGATCAGGATCGTGAGGATGATGGCAAGGATAAGGATCGGTAGGATGGTGTTCGAGAGGATAAGGGTAAGGATGGGGATTCGGAGGATCAAGATAAGTATGGGGAGAATGAGGCTGAGGATCAGGAGGATGATAGTAAGGAAGGCGTTCGAGAGGGGGAGGGCGAGGATAGGGATCGGGAAGATATGGGTAAGTATGGGGATGCGGATGGGGATAGGGATCGGGAGTATACGGGTAACGATGAGGATAAGGTGCAGGAAGAGGTACTCAAGGAGTGGGAGCAGGATCATCAGGAAAAGGAAGAGGAGGAAGAGGAGGATCAGGATCGGGAGGCAGCCGGCGGAAGACTGACTGTGGACATTGCGTTGTGCCGTATTTATATGCGAGCTTGGTGGTTTTGTCGCGTGAGGGAACTCGAAATCCAATCAGAGTGGTTTGCCTGGAGTAAACGCTGAGTGGAAATTCGGCCTCGCGCATTGGTGGGTTCAGCTGTATGCGCGCAGTGCCTACGTCTGCCACCACTTCGTTTTTCAACTCATCAATAGCGCGTGATGTTTCTTGTTGTTTCGTAATTTATTTATCTCGTGTGGATTGTAGGAGAAATGATGAGAGCATGAGGCGAGAATTGTTCCTTTTTGTTTTATTGTTCCTTCGGAGGTTTGCAGTTATAATACTTCGTTGTTTCGTTGGTCGGCCGCTTATATACAGTTTTCGGAGTTGCACGTGGTCCCGCGAACCGAGACGAAACAAAAGACGATGCACCGAGCAACGCAAACCGTTTCGGCGCGTTTGTCGGCCTACAGGATTTATTTTATAGTTCGTACTATTAATATACATGTATATGTATTGTTAATTTAGTTTTAAGTACCATATTAATTCGAATATAAGATGCTATTATTATAATTATTCTCATATGGCAGACCAGAATGTACTATTATTAATAAAATATACAAATAAAATATATTACTATTATTTGTTTGAAATCATTTTTAATGAACAATTAAGTTAAACGAATTTTTTTATCAATCATATTATTTCTTTGTTAGAAACATGCAACAAGCATGTGAGCACAAAGATTTAAATAGAAAAGCTGTGCATTGGACAAGAAATTTAAGTAAGCACAGGCTACTGTTTGCCTGCTTTGTTTTTTAAATGCCATGTCTCAAACTTAAATAAGAACAAATCTTTCAAAATGAGAACCAACTTGAGAAGTAATCATTCATTACTTCAGGATATTTGGATGCATCGTGGAAATAATAAAAAATTCAAACCCGTTTCAGTGGGTCAAAATTTTCACATGAGACGTGAATTAATGAGAGATGACATCAAAATTTGCCCTATAGGGGAATCACGTCGTGAAATAATTGTGCGATGACATTAAAGTCTCATGCGAGACACGAAATTTCGGTGCTATCGTGGATCTCCGCCCTGATGGAATTGAAGGGATTCAAAATTTTATTCGAAGAGAAAATGAAACAACAAATGTCATCAGTGTTGTTGATTTTTATTCCTACCATCAATAGAGCTGTGATGCCTGTCACAGTCGATACGGTAGGATGTGTCACGAAGATGGAAGAGGGTTCTAGAGCCGTAAATCCGTGTGACATAAAAATACATTGGATGGCAGGTCTATTCTGTAGTTGTCGATGATGATAGGTCTGTTCTGTAGTGTGTCAATGATAGGTCTATTCGGTAGTTTGTCGATCTATTTACGAACCCAACTAAGCGTCACCCGCGCCATCTTCTGCCAGGATCTGGAACTAAACAATGATGTGACGCTTGGGGCGCTCCTGTCGGATATTTCTGTAAATATTCGGGTCCTTTTCGATAGATGGCACCACTTGGAATTTCGTTTAACAGTTCCGCGCTTCTGTTAAAGATGGCGCCACTTCGACTTTCGTGTAGGATGCAATTTTTCGTAATATGTCTCGGGCGGCAGAAATGGGGCGAACAAGTATTCTGAAGAGCGGTGTATAAAATACACAGTTATTTATGACTCCATGCTAGATATTTTAATAAAAAAATCTTTATTATTAAAGTACTTCACTTAAACAAAAGATCACAATGTTTGGGTATGCTTTGTGGACGAAAATATCGCATAGAATGATGTCCGCAATTTTCTTTCTAGCTACACTTGGGTCACTTGAGTCACCGTATGGTTCGTTCCCGTATTTCCATTGTTTTCCATGAAAATCTGTTTCCCAGTACTCTTGGGTATGTTCCAGCTTTTGCAGAAGAGTTCGTTGAAGGTTTTTCGGAACTGTCTGCTCATTGTGCAATAAAGAATGAAATTTATCGCTGAATTCACAAGAGTTAACATATCGATCACATCACCTGAAAATTACAGAAATGATCAATTAAATAATTCTTGGCATTAATACGTATTAATGTACCAATCTTTATCCATAATCATTTATTACTTTCACACAACTTTGTTGTACTTTTATATTATATTAGTCGGATTAATAAATATGACTATTTTTAGATAATTATAATAAAATTGTTACATAAAATTTGTAAAATTATGTAGTTGCGTTATTCGAAACTGCCGTGTAAAACAACTTGCGACTCCTTGGGGGTTCATATGTTGTAAACATTTAATTTTTTATGCGGCTTATATTTTGTAAGATTTTCAAGGTGATTTTGAAATTCTTAAATTGCACTTTGAAATTCTCAAATTACGAATAATGAATGTGCAACAAGCATAGGCAGAAAAATAAGTCTTATTCGAGTTATAAACAATTTTCTAAATCATTGTTTCAACACTAAATTACAGCTTGCTTAATAGTGATTTTTCGACCAACGTTTGTTAGACATTTTCTGTTGAGTTCATCGAGAATTATTTATACCATAAATCCTGAATATGTTTATGTTAAGAGGCCGTATATTTACAATGATTATTCTTAACGTTGTACACGGTGTTAAAAAATGTATTCAAGATTTACAAGGTAGATAGTGCTCATAGATCTAAATAAAATATGTTTAATGGACAACGGTCAGAAATCGATATTAGTCGGGTTATAAATAATTTTCTACAAAATTTTTCAATGCTAAATTATTTACAGTTTGGTCGATATTGATTTTTCAACCCACGTTCATATGACATTTTTTATTCAATTTGTCGAGCGCTATCGATTCTATAATTCATAGTGCATAGTGCAGTTTGAAAATTTCAAGGTCGGGTTGAACTCTTCTGAAATGAAACCCGGATAAAAAGTTAAATTCTACAATTTAAACATTTCTGACCGTTTTCTTTCTACCATCGATGAGTCGGCTTGTATAAAATTAGGAAAATATTCCTTAAAATGTTTCGGTATGTTTCAATAATTATATAATCACAGAAAATGCAAATGAAAATCTTTATGTAAATATTATTCGATGATATGTTAAGATATGCAGGCGAGTGGAGAAATATAAATATTCATCGAAATCCGTATGTTAGAGACAATTTAAGGATAAACGAAAATTCGCAGCAATTAGTATGCACTGCACTTTTTTTCCAAATATTTTCTAATTTATTTCGACAAACGTCCGCCGCTTTGAAACTTTTCGGCTAACTGTGTCATGCTTTTAGCCGTGATACAATAGTCTTCTACAGCTTTTATATCAAAGTGACGATAACTCTTTTTCCATAGAGGCAGAAAATCAATTACCGCATAAAAAAATTCTTCCCCCCCGGAGAATATACACTTTTACTCTTTTTGCAATCAGATTCAGATTTGACGGGGAAAATGAAGCGACAAAGAGACGTTTCCGATAGTGCGAGGGAATGGAAAAATATTTCTGTTACTCGCTTAACCAGTAACGCACATTTTTATTAACACACTGGTATAAACGTGGAAATATCTAAAATCATACGAAGAATGTTGTCTATTTATTATTTGTCTCTCTACTTTTTTGTTTATTAACGTCAAATCGTCATCTGTACGATATTTATGAAGGTAGTCGTTAAAATAATTTTTTTTAAATATCCGAATAAAAATTATATTATATTTTGAAAAATTATGAAAAATTATGAAATTTACTAATATTATTGATTGAAAAGCGTATTATTTTGGGGTATATTCATTCTGTATAAAAATGTAGAAAGTTTGCAATTTTCAGCTAACACAGCGTGGCAGCCAAAGCGTTGAAGAAGAAACAAATATGCTTATAAATATTTCTTAATAAAATTGTAAAGTACTCTTCAAACAAATAATGTCAACGTTCATGTGTTAGAAAAAAAAAATGAAACATATATAGACCATGTTTTGAATTACTAAAATACTGTAAACTCCAGTTAATACTTGACTGTATGCAAAGTGTTCGTGTTATAATGAATTTCAGATATTTATGTGTTAATTTTATTTTATAACATTTTTAACTAACATAATAAGTAAATTTATTGATGCCAATGGTTTGAAAGTAAACATTTCACAGCGCATCCTTCGATACCTCTGTTTCATTATACAATTTCGTTGTAAAAGAATATGCATTTTTCCATGCTGACATTTTTTGCATTCCTTTTCTGTGAGAAAATTATTAAAATGATTAAAAATGTATATTATTATTTTCTCCCACTTACGATTTTACTAAACTTTTACTTAAAGGCGCACAATTTGTGCGCACGAATTAATAAATCTGTTGTGCATCTCTTTTGGATATTTTCTAATCACATTCGAATGAATGTACTCCAAAATTACATTTGCACTACAGTAAAAAAATGATTAAAATTGTGGAAGAAAGCTACGAATTCTATTTCGAATCAGAATATGAATTTTTATGAAAGGAAAAGTAAATTAATATTAAAGATTGACATCAGACATATTTAAAAGCATGAGTATAATAACTTAATATTTAGTGCACTATGATGTCAAAAACATTTTCAGCTTGGTGCTAGATGTACTAAAAGGGATTTTGAAAGAGATGCAGAGAGCGTAATGACGTTACAGAAACTCTTACACCACTTTTAGCTTTCAGAAAAGATCAGGTTTCCTTTCCTTTCATCCTGTACGAATGACCATCATTCCAAGCGTAATTGTATGCTTTAACTACATAATTGTTTTCGCATAAAGATACAGATCAAATTAAATAATTTGTTAAATTCAAAAACTATTCAATTAATGGTGAATTGCATTCAACCTTTTTACCACGTTTGATTATTTTCTATACTTATTAACCTCTTTATGCGCACTGACAAATATACACATGCAAGTATGTACGTTTAGTTTTTTAAATTCTGATACCGATTATTGCCTTACATTTAACAATAATAATAATGATAACCACATATCGGGTTTCGCCTATTGCGATGAGTCGCGGCCAATACAGGTATCGATGTCTTATTTTTAGACTTGTATCTAATAGTTTATAATTAATAGCACGTGACATCTTAAATTTTATTATTGCACATTCGAATTAACACTTAAACAGTAAGTTGTACTTGGTGAAAACAAACTAAAATAAAATAAAAATAAAAATACCAAAAGTAAAGCGAAGCATTAAGTCTTAATTTTACATTCAATATAGGCATGTGTATATCCATTGATCTTCCAGCAGATTTCTGATTTTTAAAAAATTTCTTTTAGTAGCTCTGAATTTATATTGAATAAATTGAACCATTTCTTTTTTCCTGAAACGGTTGAAGAAAAATCTGGAAAAGCGTGGAAAAGCTTGCCGTCATTGTTTTTGCTTAGTCTTTCAATGAAGATGTTAATTTCACTCTGCAAACATTCATTATGAAAGCGTGTTTCATAGGATCCGCTTCTAGCGAAAAGATTAATATTACGTATTTATAGAACAGGGAAGACACAAAGGTGTTGCGTTTCCGAGTGTTGTATCGTTTGCAACACAATGTGACTTCATTTTCATGAAAATTGAAGCAATTATAGAGTATTATCCACTATAAATTCACCGTATACAAAATAATGATGGGTTCGCTTCCTATGACGGAATTGAATCAAATTTATGGAAAGCACGAAAATTCATTTGAAATATAGGATCTATTCTCGATGATTGCTATTTAAGAAAAATCTGTTTTGGAGCTAGTCTAACCCGTCGTCTGCTATCGGTAACTATAGGCACTTGACAATATCGATCACCGTGTACTGCCGACGCCCATGGGCGTTCAGTGCAATGTCGTTCTATGTACTGTTGCAAAGGGTTAAAATGCGTGGGCTTATTACAGAGCAAATCGAATTAGGTAAGATAAATAATTTCTTCTATCATCACTTTATGAATTTAGAAAGCACGGAAAGTACTAGTTACTACGAGCGTGTCTTAACGTTTTTTGGAATTTTTCATTTTGCATTATTCCATGGCGGAACGTTGACATTGATATTAACTTTAATATACTTCTTGTAATAGTTGAGAGTATATTTATATAGCTTAAAAAAAATTAATTTATCGAGTAAATACAGTGGAGTTTAATCGTGTCAAGAAATAAATGATTTTTGGTAAGACTAAGAAGTATACCTATTTTTTAATGTTTACGAACGTTTGCTTACGTCGTGTAAACAAAGTTGTTTCTCTAATTTTCGGTGCCTCTGCGAAGGAATGTTCCGTTTAATCTCCGACTCCTGACAATGCAAACAGAAACAAAGACATGTTGATAAACAAGTGAAACGTTTTCAAGAGTCGAGGATTAAACAGAACATCCGGATGCATGAGCGCAGTTGGTGTTGCCACATTACAATTTACTGAAGGAACAATGTACCACCGGGTTTACATTGATTGTAAAGAGAAATTCGTTTTTATGCACGATAATAACCCAAAGCACACTGCGTACAATACGAGAATGTGGATTTTATACAATGCCCCAGCGTATTTAAAAACTCCTTTACAATCTCCGGATATTAATCCCATAGAACGCCTGTGGGATTACTTGGAACGCAAAATTAGAAAACACCAAATTTCCTCTCAGGATGATTTAAAAAATGTTCTCATGCAGGAATGGAACAAGATCTCATCCCGCATAACATAAAATTTAGATAACTCAATACCTAGAAGAGTTGCGGTTATTATAACATCAGAAGGCAATTCTACGAAGCATCAATTAAAGTGTCTAACTTTTTTTTTGTTGTGAAATTAATTTAAGTTCCTTTTTTGTTGTTGAAACTTTAAGGTAGATTTATCATTGAGCAATTGTGCGAATACTTATTGCTCGTAAAATTTCTATCGATTTTTTCAGTTTTTCTTATTAATTTCGCAAATTATACGAGTACTTCATTTTTTTGTTCGATTGCTATCCTGGAGATCTTCGAAAATATGTGCAAATTCGATGTTTTAAAAAAGTTAGTTAACAAGTTTCAATTTCACGAAGTGTCGTTTGAAACTGATCGGTGTATGAATACTTTCTGCACCCACTGTATATGCAATTTGTTAATACGGGCATCTTGTGTATCAACTGTGAATGTTTAACATACATTGATCGCCCATATGCATAAAGGCAGTTTCTAAAACTTAATTTTCTCGATAACGAAACCCCCAACAAAAAAATTGTATTCATAATTTTTTGTTGTTGTTTCACGTAGAATCATCCTGTATTTTTCCAGTTGCAAGTTATGTTGTACAGCATAAGGATTTAAGTAGCCTTCTAAATGTACTACAAGTCATTGAAATCGCCTAAACACACGCTATTATCCTAGGGACAAAAAAGAATAGCATGCCATTTAGAAGAATCGAGTTGTCCTTGAAATCTCCGAAGATCCTCCACCAACAAAAGAATTATTTTCTGGAATGTTATGACTCTCTCCGTACCATACAACTTTTGTAAATAAAGTCTTTTCATTCCTCTAAAAATAACGGAGATATTCCAGGTGGTCAAAGTTATTTCCCCATCCTGTACAATGATCAACATGAAGAAAGTACACCTACACTTTAAAGGGTGTCCCATAAGAGCGCCGAATTTAACTTTGTAATAAAACGCATCATTTATTCAAAAAGTGCTGATATTTTTAGTTCAGTATAAAGTACACATGCTACGATTAATTATGGAACACAATATCTGACAAACGTCCCCCACGATTCTGTTGGCACACTGCTGCTTTTTTGACGAAATTTTCGATGACATCTCTACATAATTGCGGCACAATTTTGCCAATAACACGTCGAATCTCCGCCTTGTGCTCGAGAGATAATGTTGTCGAGAGATGGGCCGGTACGATGACTCACGGCTGATTTACTGTCCATAATTGATCCTGCTTTCTCGAATCTCTTAATCACTCGTCGAACTGTTGACGAATACTTTGCATTTGGTGCATTTTGTTGACCGAAAATTCCACGGACTTTGCGAAGCGTTTTCGCGTAACTTTCCCCATATTTGTAATGAGTTTATACAACAATAACGCGTTGTTTCTTCGTGTAGCGTTCCATTACTACTAATCGCAACAATGGCAGATGACAGATGTCAAATTTTTAATGCCGCTAACCTAATAGAACGAGAATGGCACGCAATTTAAATCCGGCGCTCTTTTTGGGACCTCCTGTATCATCCGAATTTTCGTTTATCCGAACAATTGCGTCTCTCGATCGATTCGGATACTGGATGCTCTGCTGTAGCTGTATCAAAGACAACTTTACGTGTTTTGTTATACTGACCTAACATCAGGTAACAGGTCTCAAAGAATCCTGGTCCAAGCAGCACGCTGAAAAGTCCCAAGATCCCCTGCGGCAATTCTGTCAACAGAAAGAGCAGCAGGACCGCGAGCAACATCATCGTGGTTCTATCGGTTTGCCGCTCCTTGTCCACCCTTCGGGTGCTTTTCTTCCTTTCGAAATTTTCCTCGTGCATATTCGTTAACTTCCGCCTCCTCCGCTTTGCGTCCAGCAGAACTTGAAGCAGTTTCAAACTGACGATCGTCAGGACGAGGCAGGGGAAAAGTTTTATCACGACACTGTAGATCCAGAAATTCAGTTCTTCCAGAATACCGTGATTCGCCGCCGTTTCCGTTAACCGAACGAAGTACAAAGTCGTGTTGGTCGTATTTCCTGCTTGCGAATCTAAAGAAACGAACACGATCCTTGTTATTTTCGATTGAGCTACGCTGACGCTGGGAGCTACAGAAGGAGAAGCTGTCGCAGGGAAATCGCAAATTGGCGTTCCAAGGTCATCTTTTGCCGATTCAAACGCACAGGGCATATGTAAGAAATAGCATGATGGTTAAAGCCCCGTCCGCACTAGCAAACAACTTGCGACATTGTGCAGTAAACTTGCATGGGTGTCTACACTACGGCAATTTTTTGCGCTAAATTATTGCCTGCAAGTAATTGCGGGAGAAATCTCATTTTCTCTTGCGCCAAACATGTCGTGTGTGTCTACGCTGCAGTGTTCTGAAGGTTGGCATTAAATAAGACGAAAATGTCGGTCTAATAAACAGGGTGTGCTACTGCGTGTACAGTGTTATTTCTGTTGCCAAAACAGAAAAAGAAGAAAAGAATTTGAGCAAGGGACTGGATATTAAGAAGATGTGATCTCGGAGTTCATCAATCACTGTTTTCTGAATTGAGAACGGAAGATCTTCAGCAAATTAATAATTTCTAAGCATCTGGTCAATATCCTAACAGTTCAACACGTTGACTGTCACAGTGAAAACAGTCATTGCTAGTCAGATAGAATATAAATTTCTTTTTCTTACATAAATTGTAAAGGAAAAAAATGTTTAAATATTCAGTACTGTAAATATGTATCTATATTACTGTTGCAATGTTAAATTTGCCCAGAATATAGTAAAGATCAATAGGTATTTAATTAAATGAAATTTGAAGAGTCGGTCATGGGTGACCCCACTAGCAGTCAACGTCTTAAAAATACATAAATTCTCGAAGCCTCTGAAAAATGGTCGTCCAGCTACCTCACCATAAATCTGATTGATCTGTTCTGCTTGATCTCTACTCTCACCAAACATTTCTAGTACGTTTGGAAATAAAGGCAGACTCTCAAAGGGAGGATTGCCGGGCGTTTACACTATGAGAGTTTTAACTTGCTGACATCAACTGGCGCCAGTAAATTGAACTTGCTGAGTTCAACTGGCGCAAGTAAATCGAACTCGCTGATATCAACTGGCGCCAGTAACTTGAACTTGCTGAGATCAAGTGGCGCAAGTAAATCGAACTTGCTGAGATCAACTGGCCCAAGTAAATCGAACTTGCTGAGATCAACTGGCGCAAATAAATTGAACTTGCTGAGATCAACTGGCGCAAGTAAATCTAACTTACTGAGATCAACTGGCGCCAGTAAATCGAACTTGCTGAGATCAAGTGGCGCAAGTAAATCGAACTTGCTGAGATCAACTGGCGCAAGTAAATCGAACTCGCTGAGATCAACTGGCGCCAGTAAATCGAACTTGCTGAGATCAAGTGGCGCAAGTAAATCGAACTCGCTGAGACCAACTGGCGCCAGTAAATCGAACTTGCTGATATCAACTGGCGCAAGTAAATTGAACTTGCTGAGATCAACTGGCACCAGTAAATCGAACTTGCTGATATCAACTGGCGCAAGTAAATCGAAATTGCTGAGATCAATTGACGCATGTAAATCGAACTTGCTGTGATCAACTGGCGCAAGTAAATCGAACTCGCTGAGATCAACTGGCGCAAGTAAATCGAACTTGCTGAGATCAACTGACGCAAGTAAATCGAACTTGCTGACATCAACTGGCGCCAGTAAATCTAACTTACTGAGATCAACTGGCGCCAGTAAATCGAAATTGCTGAGATCAAGTGGCGCAAGTAAATCGAACTTACTGAGATCAACTGGCGCCAGTAAATCGAACTTGCTGAGATCAAGTGGCGCAAGTAAATCGAACTTGCTGAGATCAACTGGCGCAAGTAAATCGAACTCGCTGAGATCAACTGGCGCCAGTAAATCGAACTTGCTGAGATCAAGTGGCGCAAGTAAATCGAACTTGCTGAGATCAAGTGGCGCAAGTAAATCGAACTTGCTGAGATCAACTGGCGCAAGTAAATCGAACTCGCTGAGATCAACTGGCGCCAGTAAATCGAACTTGCTGAGATCAAGTGGCGCAAGTAAATCGAACTTACTGAGATCAACTGGCGCCAGTAAATCGAACTTGCTGAGATCAAGTGGCGCAAGTAAATCGAACTTGCTGAGATTAATTGACGCAAGTAAATCGAACTTGCTGAGATCAACTGACGCAAGTAAATTTAACTTTCTGGCTTCACTCTCGGGCGCATCTACACGGCGCTGGCAGCGACTGTCGCAATAAATGTCGCAAGTTGTTTGCTAGTATAGACGGGGCTCTAGAACTGCCAAAAACTGTAGGATCCTCGATTACATGACCATAACAGTCGATATTCATTTACATAGAAAGAAGAAGAAGCGGTTCTTCCTTTGACAAGTGATTTGAGATTGATCGCTGTACGCATCATTCATCCGTCTCTGACTCCTACTATTCTCACTCTGCACCAGCTGTTCGTCTTGTTACCTTATCTATTTTCTCTTATGCCCTCTTTATAACACTTCGAGTGCTATGCTGCTACCTGAACGCAACAAGATTTCTAAATTTGTATAGAAAATGAATGTAATTTCAAATTATAATCTTTTTAATCAATAATATTAGTAGCTATCATAAGTTTTGTTATTAGGTTGTTCGAAAGGTTCGTACCGCTTTATGACTTACAATGAGCTTCTATCGAATAATCAGACGCTTGATTGGATCAAAAGCACTGTTTCCAATTTAATCAATGAAAAGCAGCGGTCAAAGAAAACCGTCCGGGACTGTTCAATAGGAAAGGAGTCATATTATTACGAGATAAAGTTAGAACACATTTTTTCGATCAAGCTGATAGAAATTGTTGGAACTTGAATGTCCTATCCTATTTGTCATATTTATCGGTATAACACCCTTCTTTATCATATGTTTATATCGATTATCATCTCTTTCAGCCTATACAAGACTATTTTAACCCTTTGAGGACGATGAACGCGCATATGCGTTTCAAAAAATTATTTACCGTGTGCTACGGGTCACCATACTGGTCTGGGACAGCCGATTATTGCACGCTATAAACCCATGTATTCGGATGAATTATAACTTCAGCTCATTTTATGAAAATATATGTTTGTTTCGTTGTATATTTTGCAATTTAAGAGCACTGAAACAACTAAGCAGTCGGCAGGATACACATTGTTATAATGAAATACTCAGTTTAACACGTTGTTCCACAGCGAAAAATTTCAGCACACGGGGCACGCGTTTTCCGGAAATTTTTACGACTCAAGGGATTAAAGATTTGATATTCAGTGATCCAAGGGCGTGAAAACTCATTTGGAGGAATTATTTGTTCACAGAGATGAGAATTTTTTCCAGGATAGAACCATGAAGTTATAAAGCGGCAAAAAGTCACTGGAAGCAAATTTAATGAAGCACAAATTTTATATTAAAACTTGACTTTTGAGTTTTCATGAAATTTCGCTGCGAATTTTCGGGACAACCGAATAGTTCTATTAGAACTTACTAGATACATTGATTAATAGTATCGTATAGATCAGAGGTGGACATCCGAAGCGAGGCCTGGCTCCGGCCTACCCCTATTCCGCGTCCATTCCCCTCACGTAGATTCTGGTCTGAATACAACGTCGAGAATGTCGGTAAGTACGATTCTCAAGAAACAGTTACGTAATAAAAATAATTATTTTTTATATGTAACATCAGTATTCTCCAGTGGTTACATTTTTGCAGTAACCCCTTGCCTTATAATAACGAGTCACACTCGCGATGCACATTATGATCTATGTATTATAAGTATCAGTTTCACTCAAATATCAATTTCTCAAAATTCTATATTACAACACCCCTAACTTTTACAGGATTATCTAAAGCAACCTATTTATGTTGATGAATATTCTTCCTAGATTTCACCCTTAGAACACTCGAACAATAAACTTCAGTGCAGACAGCTATTAAAAAAATCATAAGGCGAGGGGTTAATGTACATCATTTGTCATATAGAAACTCAGCTGACATCGTGTATACTTACTTATTCGGATCTGTTTGATAATTATTATAATTATATGTAATATACAGGGTGTCCAACGCAACCGGGATAAGCTCTATTTTCCAAACGGTCAGCGATAGATAAAAATGCATAAAATTATTTCCAGATTATGCATCATTGGATACCATCTAATTTTGACTTACAGCATTTTTATCCAGGGCTGTGGAGTCGGAGTCGGAGTCGGGAGGAATTTCTGATCACTGGAGTCGGAGTTGGGAGTCGGAAAAAAATATGACGACTCCGACTCCATGTTAGTAAATTTTATAAAAATAAAAAATGAGCACAAAATAATTGAAAGTTGTAATAAAACTAAATAAATACTGAAATAGGAGTTTGCATCAAATTGTATATTAAATATTAGTAATTTAGTTATAAACATACATATACTTATTAGGTTGACAATTTCTTATAAATGCAGGAGTCGGGGTCGGCGTCGGAGTCGGAGTCGGAGGTTAAAGAAACGGGAGTCGGAGTCGGGGTCGGAGTTGGGAATTTTGACTTCCGACTCTGCAGCCCTGTTTTTATCCATCTCTAACCGTTCGGAAGATACAGCTTGTCCCAGTCCCGTGGGACACCCTGTATACTGTTTCTTGAAAAATTGTACTTACCAATGTTCTCGACGTCTTACCTGGACCATAACTTACGTGAGGGGAATGGACGCGAAGTGGGGGTAGGCCGGGGCCAGGCCTTGCTCCGGATGACCGTCTCTGGTATAGATGGTATACGTGTCACCCGTATATGAATGACATAGCACTCACAGTGTTAAAGTACACTTTCTTTTATTCATTGCCTTTTTCCTTATCCATCCATACACGCGACCAACTCGATCATCCAGCTTCGAAATGTAAATTTTCCTCTAAAATGCAGAAATTCTTAGTAAAGTTTTTCCCTCTTTAAAATAAAAATGAATATGTGTAGTGATGGCGAGATGGCAGGATAGCGAGAGAGTGCAAGATTTATGAGTTGAACATTATGACTATTCTTCAATAGGGATAAAAGAAACAGACGCGTCAATTTATAGAACACTGTTCGTATTCGTGTTACAGAAACGTGCGACTGATAAGTTCGTGGCTGTACGCGCTTCGTTTATTTATTGTTCGAAACTTTCCAGCGACGACCTCTTGGATTTTCAACGTGAATGTTAGAGTGACAGAATTTTGTTATGTTGCACAAGTTAATGCGTTGGATGTATACTACTTTTCTGCCGATTAACAAATAAATACACTGTACGTAGTGCATGTATAAAGAAAGCGTTAATGAGAGAACATAATTAGACATTGGATATATCATTATTAGACTGCGGATGTTTGTGCGAATATACAATTCTAGATATCAATATTTTTTGTTATAATGCAATTGAAGGAATAGGACTTCGAGAAATTTTAATTTTATACTTTAAATGTTACAAAATGTATTTTTTATTTCACTTACTTTGTGACACGTACATTTTGCACGTATCTGAATATGCTAAATCGCATGCAGATCCCCAGTATAATCATTATACAAGGCGTGTCGGAGATCGTGACAGAAAGTTCTCTGTATAATGCTTTGTGTTCGAGAAAATCGAATACGAGTAGTTGTTAGATACACGTGCACTTAACTAACATTAAAATCGCACTTGTGCACAATGCCATGATGTAGCATAATCCAAAGCGGTACAAAAGGTTCGAATGGCGCTTTTATGTTGTTAAATTACAAATTGTTAAAACTTTTGTGCGAACGTAACAACATGAGGAACCTTACATGACTTTTATTTGTAAGATTACATTGAAATATAAGTTATGTCAAAAATTATCATAATTGTTTCTAATTGAAGAACTAATATCATGTACGAACTTAGGGAGTCAAAACCGAAACTCAAAACGGTCACTTATCGGTTTTTCTCAGTGACCGTATTTACCTGAACGAACCTAAATTCAAATCGTTTTGTCTTAACCGAAAATGAGAAGTAAAACAAATCGAACGAATACTGATTTCTAACAAAATAATTATTACTTACAAAATTGTTGAAATTAATTTCGAACAAAATCAGACGTACCAAAAGGATTAACTCAATTTTAGATTAAGTCGATTGAAGATTACTTTAATCCTTAACAAAATGAGACTTACGTGACAGGTTCATTTAATTTCTGACAAAATAAAATGAATCGTTGAGGTGGAAATGCACGATGAGATATTTTACGAGATGTTCCTCTCGTGAGACAAAAATCTCATGGGACTTTACATATACATATATACATGTATATATATATATTTACATTTAGTTGCTACTGAGATTTTGGTCCCATGAGAGGAAAATCTCATCAAATATCTCATCGTAGATCTCCACCATTAATGAAATAATTACTATTTGAAAAATTACAGCTACGCTTCTGCTACGTATTTCGTGTCGAACTTAATATACTATAATCACGGACTGATTGTTAATTAAGTACCCGTGTACCCGACGTATATTTAAACTTAATTTTTTCAGAATCGAAGCCTCATATGAACAAATTTATATGTATATTTTCCATTTATTTTTATAGCAGAAATCACCTGGTTTTCGTTCGTGCCACGATTTCCTACGATAGGGCCTGCATTGATTAATAAGAGAGAGAAAGAGGGTGAAAAGGAAAGCAGATGAATGAACGAAACGAATCTGCAAGGACAGAATGAGAATTTAGCTGGGATGAGGGAAATAGACGAATAGTGCGAACAGCGACCAGTCTCACATTGCTTTTCAAAAAAGGACCGCGTGATAGACAAGAAAGGAAGGGTATCGTTAACCCTTTGAGGCCTGAAAATTTCGGACAAAAGCGTGCACCGTGCGCTAAAATTTTCCGTGGTAGAACACGTGTTATATTGAATATTTCATTACAATAATATGTATAATATCGATTATTCAATTGTTTTAGCGCTCTAAAACTGCAAAATATGTAAGAAACATGTACAGGGTATCCCAGATTTAAAGTGCCAAACTTTGTCAATATTTTCTATGGGTCTAAATAAGAAAAAAAATGTTATATAAACATAGGTTGTTTAACGCTGTATTAAAAAGTTATAAACAAAAATAGGGAATTCGAAGGGAACCGTTAAGCGATATTTACATGTAGTTTTATGCGAGCTGTGTCTACTATCTGCAGTCATTAAATTAATACTAATTTTTGTTTAATACTAACTATTACTACTAGTCACTTAATAGTAATTATTGCTACTGATACTAATTTTAATACTCAATTCGTAGATGCAACTAATATTCCATTTCAAAATGGCCACCGCCCTTAGCAATACAAGATTAAGACCTCTGATAGTAAACACGGCTCAGGTAAACAAACTAAATGTAAATATTGCTAATCTATTTCGCCATTGTATCGCAGTAACTGCGTCTGTTACTGTTGCTTTCGACTTCCGTATTTTTGTTTATAACTTTTTAATAAAGCGTTAGATAACGTATGTTTATATAAGTTTTTTTTTCTTATTTAGACCGATAGAATGTACTGATAAAGTTCGGCACCTTAAAACTGGGACAGCCTGTATATTTGAATAAAATAAGCTCAGGCGATTATTTATTCGAAGACGTAGGTTTATAATGGACGATAGATAGCAGTATCTGGACCAGTGTGGTGGCCCGCAGCACACGGTGCACGATTTTTTGAAACGCATATACAGCGCATCACTTTGTAAGCGCAATATACCGAAAACCACTTAAAATCGGGTGTGTACATTAAAGGTCTGTGAATTCGTCTTGAAGTGCACTATCAAATAATCTGAACAAAAGTACACAGTTCCATTCAAAAAAACGAACTTGACCTTCATATCTCTTGAAATAATAATGTAAAAAAAGTTCGCCTTCGCCGAAAGATGTACCCCCTCATACCATGAAACTTCCATATAAAATATTTTCTCTATTTTCAATAAGTAAGGAAATATGAGCTTGTAACAGATAAGCTGGGACACCCTGTATGCGTTCATCGTCCTCAAAGGGTTAAGCTAAGAAAATCGGTCCCAGTTTGGAAGAAAACGGTGTACTGTTTGTTTCAATGTATTTAACAGTTTCTAGAAGGTAACGGACATGCACTTATAGTTAGAATCAAAAACGTCCAGAATTCTTCTCATTTCTAAGCAAAAAATACCGAAAAGTATGCCTTAAATGACATTTCAAAAGAACACTCATTTTTTGAAACATATTTATGTTGCAGATAATATATACTGATTAGTATCAGTGCATTTTCACAAGGAAAGCTACGGAAGTGGTCGTCTCATATTTTACATGTTGATAGATCATGGTACCACGAATCTTCTTATACATGCTTGTAGGCGTAGATGGTCAATAGTTTAAAAGGTATTTAATGTTAAAGTTCAGGTAGGGTTTCTGTACTCTACTGTAAGAGCTGCTTTCAAGTAGAAGAGCTTGGGTCAGTCGGTTAGGCGTTAGTTTGCTACGCAGTGTTTCTCTTCGCATTAAATATCTTTTAAACTATTGACTATCTACGCCTGAAACCATATGTAGGGAGATTCGCAATAACATGATCTATCAACATGCAGAAGTTCATTAAAATCTGTGACGATCACTTCGGTAGCTTTCCTTGTCAGACCCCCTGATGAAGCTGCGATACTGGCGAAACGTTGGGAACATTTTCCTATTGGACACGGATTACACCTGGAAGCCTCAAACAGTATCATATGTAATAAACCGGGCCGTGGAAGTCTCAAAACTCTCATATTTATGTTTATCATACATAGAGCGCATTTTTTAGCAGTTTCTTACATGCATCTGCGTATAAGGTTAGGGCTAAGGCACAACATATTAAAAAATTAAATTGCCAGAACACTGCGCTCATAATGTAATAAAGCTTCCTTTTCCTTTAACCCTCATCCGTCCCTCATTTTCCCAAACTAATTTACCTCGCGTTGTCAAACTGACACAGTAGTCAAAAACGAATACAATGAAAAGATAAATAGTTGCATTTACAAATTCTGTTATTGAAAATAAGAGAAATGAAACTTCTGTACTACATTCAATACATTCAGACATAAGATTGTTCGCATCGTTCACAAATATTAAAGCGATATGCAAGGCATACTGTTTTTTTACGTTTATCGTATTTTTTTGAGAATAATGTGTCAAATTGATACTGACGGATGAGAGTTAACACGTTCCATGCCACAGTGAACAATTCCATAACTAGTCAGACGCGTGAAAATAAGTTTCAATAAATACATAACGTTAAAAACACAAACATTGAATTGTCTTATGATATACCCATGCATTTGGTACTATTATTGTCGCGTTCGTTTTAATTGGAATATAATGAATATTACCATTTATTTAGAATAATCGAATTTGGTGCGTGGGGCGCATAGGACCCACGCGGCACGGAACGTGCTAATCATTATGACATTTCTTATTACACTATGAAAATTAAACCAAACTAATCTTCAAAAAATAGAATGTATATTTTTTAATACAGGCTCTGTAGGTATAAACCGGAATTATTTTATCTTTTTTAATTGGTCCCGATTTTCTTAGCTTAACGATGCTCCTTCTTTGTAGCTGCCACAGACAAGAAATTTGCACTAATGATGCAACCTAAATATACAGTAGTGATAGCACAATATGCATGTGCCCTGTGCGTGTGGCTCGGCAAAAAAGAAGCTCAGAGACTCGTTCCGCATTTCTCTACAATAATTAATTTCTCTGAATTCTAACGAAAACATGGGGTGAAAATGCTCGCACGAGGAGGCACTGAAAGTTCATGAATACGTTGAACTAATTTAATGAATGTCGCCAGCTTCATTTTGATGCACGACTGTTTTGCGTGCTGAACGTTTCCTCGACATTAGGAGATGTTATAGCTAAAAGATGAAAGGATAATAACAGACATTTCACCGTGTCATGAGTTCGAGAAGTTACTTAATTAAAACTTTTACAAGATTTCTGAGATTAAAAAATTTTATCCGTAAAAAGAACGGTGTCCAGCGCCTTTAATTACTATTTTACAATATCTAACTATTATAATCACAAAACTGCACGGTCTTTTATCCATGCACTAGTTTTACACCCGGCACACACGAAAGCCGGTTTTTAACTATCGCGTTAATTACCGCGTGTGTTAAACGTCCTGTTAATACTTCTAGATGCACAATTAAAAGTTTATGATTGTGCGTAACATTTTCAGTGAGAAAAGCTGTTTCATCGGGATGCACACCGACAGTTTCTCATCATGTCCGCTTTCATGTGGGCGTTTGCAGCAATATCGAACGATGCTAATATATTCGTATTACCGCGAAAAATGATGGAATGACGAACGCAATGAGCGTGCATGACGTGTTCCTCACCGATTAGCGTTTCATTTCGAAGATTGACGCTCATCCCATTGGAATCCAGCAGCTCTATTTTTTCCCTCACTTCCGTGGTGATGTACAACGGTATGCAAAGCACAGGGCAGAAAACGTATGCGATCGCAATCGCAAGAATAGTTCTTCTGTAACTGCACCATTCTCTGTTTTTTTGCGGCCTCGCCACGGCCACGTACCTCCACACGGCCAGTATTAATGTTAAACAAATTGATATAGTGTGACAAACCTGCGGACATTCCATCGGAAAACCATAAATTTAATTTTATCTGTTTTAACTGATAAACTGCAGCCGAAGGTTGTATATTCGCGTCTACATTTTTCGCGTCGAGCAATTTATGTAGCAGCACTTCTGATGTTTATCATAAAGAAATATGTTGTTTATCGTTCAAGGATAGCAGAAACTTAACAAACTGAAACGAACCAGAGTCCATTTCCTGTTTAAATGTAATCTAGTTTTTAATTAAAAAAGTAGATTGAGCCAGTGTGTCGAATTGATTGGTTTCCAAACATGTAGGTCAATCCTCATCAAGCAAAGGAAAGAAGTGACGATCCAGGAAGAATGAGATGATCCGCAAACACCAAAACTGTTTTATGGGTCAGCAGTGACATACTTTCTCAATGATTTACCACTAATGATTTATACATACCTACTTAACACTAGAAGTACCAAGGCAGTCAAAATGACTGGTTTACAATTTTACTATGTACGATTTATTTTTGACGACTATTGTGTTTACTTTGAATTGACGCTGAACAAAGTTAAAGAAACATATAAATAAACATTATTTCCTTGAATTACGTATTTTTTCTAAAACATGCCATTTTGATCGCTTCGATGAAGTAGGTGCACGTTAATCGCCGGTAGATCTAGTGTTAAATAAAAAATTCAATACCACGAAAGAAATTATTTCGAACATTAGGTTGTTCGTTTAATTTATTTAACCCGAGATAACTAAGCTATCTGTGAGTAATGTTATTACTAGACTGCGGATGTTTATGCAAATATACATTTTTAGACTTCCATATTCCTTCTGTTAATGCAGTTTAATAAATAAGATTTCAACAAGACTTCACCTGCTCCTTGAAATATTCAAAATATATCATTTTTATTTTGCTGTGTTATTTAACGTCCATCATGCACCAATTTGGATATGTTAAATTGCATAAACATCCGCAGTCTAGTTATTACTAAGCATTCGTGAAAATGACGACATCAATTAAAGACACGAATATAATTGAAATTTTTTTTATTTAACAACAAAAATATTTTATCTTATAAAAAACAAGATAAATTAAATTAAAAGGCTATATGTAGTATTGAATTTATTAATAAATAAATAAGCAAATAATGAGCGTAATTAATTTATTTAGTAAGCGGATTAAGCGATATTACGAGATTCAGATGTTCCGACCGTCATATGTACGAAAGGTTAATTATCCAGGATTAATAATCCACTACTATTGAATGGTATTGAAATAAAATATTGTAACATATTGTAAAATATAAATTTTGAAAATATCTAACAGCATCGTCCTCTCACTTATATTTTTTCCTGATCTAAATTCTGGCAGAACATCCGGGGAAAATGAATTTCTTTATTCGGTTTCTGCGACAAGGAAAAATCTACGTTACCTGTGCGAAGATCGAATGAAACAATACGAAAATCGTCCATCCGTACGTGAAGGTTTCTCTCCTCGATCGACGATACAGGTAAAGGTGAAACGAGTACGGGATGTAATCGATCATCACAAGTAAATCCGCGACAGCCAATCCCGTTAAAATTATATTCGTTGGTGATCGCATTTCCCGTCGAGTCAGAACGAGAATGTTCAAAACGTTTGCGATCGAGCCAAAGATACAAACGAAAAGTGAGATCCATCCGTGCAGGTGAGAATAATGCAAATGGAACGACGATAAATGGCAAACGTGGTTACTCGACGAAACGTTCAATTCTACCATTTTTTTGTCAATCTATAGCCTCCGCTTCCTTTTTTGTAATATTTTAATTTGTTACGCTGCTCTCTGTCGGCCCTCTGCGCCCCCAGAGTATAATCGTTCGAATAAAATCTGTTCAATAACTTCCCTCGATATTCAGGTATCCCGTATTGGACGATAATTTTTAATGAAACGGGACCGATTGTTAGAGCGAAATTTTCCTGCGAGAAATTTCTTGGATATTTGAACATCGAATCGTCACTTCTCTTCGGCAAATTCTGCTGTAAAATTCGTTTCCATCTCAAATATTCAAATATCAGACGATATATTACGAATCTGACAGAACTCTCTCCGACTTTTAAAGGATATAAATGTTTCTTCGTTAAATATTTTGTATATGTTCGATTTATAAAACAGTCTTGTTTGCGGTTCCACGAATCCCCTCGGTTCCTCGACGTCCTGATGGATATTTGCACACAATTCCCATAACGTTCTTGATTGTTTAAGGGTTATCCCCTAAATTATTCTACGTCCTCGGCAAATCCTTCGCACTCTCATCTTCGATCCCCGACAGAGAAGTTCCTCGGACTTCGTTTCCGATTGCTGAAAGGTATTTCCTTAAAGCGCGTTCCTCTATCTTCGGAAGACTCTCAGGAAATGGCCTTTTATCCTCGACGATATACTCTGGACCAGAGAAAATTTGAGATTCTGGAAGTTCGACGATCTCATCGGGAATGTGTTTCCTTTCAATTTTTCCACGACGATCGAACAACCCTGCCCCTTCGGGTACCCTCAGCTCCGTCGACAAGAAGCATTCAACATTTTCCTTACGATTCGTTCCTTTTCAACGTACATTCGCGATGAATTTTTGCTTTCGTTAAACGAAACACTGGAAAGGTTCCTTTTGTTTCCTACGATCGCAACGAGGTCCACGGTGCATCGTTGACCGAAAATTTGGCCAGCTTTATTTCACGTTTATACGCTTTGTTTTTAATATCGTCGTAAGTTAGAGACACGGTATATCGGATAGTTATAACGGTATTTAAATTTCATTTTATTTCAATTCGGTTATTGGTTCTTGATGCATAGGTACTCGGACGTTTCGTTGATAAAGATCGCACTAGGAAATGCAACAAGCGAACGATTGGACGAAAACAAATCGACGGTTCGCGACGTACGCGTCCGTGCGGTGCGACGTCGGCCGAGCTTGTGTCGCCGCGACGCTCTATCGTCGTCGAAGCCACCCCGAAATTCTAACGCAGTCGCAGATCATTTCACTCGGCTTCTCTTCCGCCGCTTTCTCTGCTTCCCGTTCTCTACAATTTTTCATTTGTTTCTTTGTTCAATCACTAAATCTAGTTCGCCACTTACCCTCTATTACCCCCGGCAGCATCTACGGGCACCATTAGGCAATCTGTGTGCACCCGTGACTATAAGGAACAACACTGGACGATGTTATTGTTAGTCCGCAAAATGAATGATTTATTTGATAGTGCTACCCGGTGATAACCTGTCGATTATTTCAAATTTGCAGCGCGATTACAGTGCAATACTATACGGTCGTATTACAGAAAATGTAATACAGTAGAAGCTTTATAGCTGCAGTTTCGATACTTGCAAGCGAATCTTTTGTGTTGCATTCCGTCATCTGGTAGGGATAGTCGCTTAGTTACGAATAAACAAAATGAAAAGCGGTAGTAAAAGAAGAAGCGTGTCTTTTCGCAACCGATTGTTTACCTCGTTAATTGCATGAATCTGGATGCTTGCATGCATTTCCAGCCCCGTTTTCGTCCAACCATCGAGCTTCTACTGTATTGAGAATGGATAATGTTTTGTTGATAAAAGATTTGTGGCTCCCCTGTAAATGTGCGATCTGAATGAATGATCTGTTTTTAGATATTGAAATGGTATGGAGAAATATTTCTATACAAAATATAATTTATATCGATGTGAATTGTTATTGTATTTTTTTATTTCCTTTCATTAAGGTGCAGGTTTACGATGAAACAGAAATGTCGTGTCTTATATGAGTCTTTAACCCTTCGACTGTGAGCTATTTGGAAACTAGGCGAACGCTGCGTGCGGTCGAGTTGCAGTAGTACATGATGAGCTATTGCATCGAACGCCTATGGGCGTCGACAGTACACAGTGAGCGACATTGTCAAGCGCCTATAGGCGCTGATAGCAGTCGAAGGGTTAATCTTATGATCGAATTATTTCACGATGTGTTTCCACTGTAAGACAAATTTGAATGTCATCTCCTATTAACGAACATCTCATGCGAAACTTTTCTCTCGCTTAACACTTTGATTGCTACGCTGTATTAGCTGAATATAGCAAACTTTCTACATTTTTGTATAGAATGATTATACCCCTAAATAATATGCTTTTTAATCGATAATATTAGTAAATTTTGTAATCTTCCTATTGGTTCCATTAGACCTGCTCAGATATGCTTATTAGTGCTACTCATGAACAAATAAGTAATTATTGAATCAGAGTGTACCCATATATGAGCGACATGGCAGTCAAGGTGTTAAACAGATTCAAACAGGTTTGAATTTTTTGTTGTTTTCACGATGCATCAAAATATCTTGTTGCGGCGAATGATTTCTTCTCAAGTTTGTTCTTATTTTAAAAGTTTGTATTCACATTTTTAGTTTAAAACGTGCCATCTAAAAAGCAAAGAAGAAAAGCAGCAGATTGTGCTTACTTAATCCTTTCGCGAGAAATAAAAGGACTACATAAATATTGGATCCGTGATTGGATTAAACACAGAGACAATGACGGTATTATAGGAAACTTGCACAAAGATTTAAAAAGAAAGGATGGAGAATGCTGCAATTCACAGCTTTCTTTATTTAAATCTTCGTTTTCATCCTTTCATTTCATGTTTCCAGAAAGGAAATAATGCAATTAATATGAGAATTCATTTAAACTAATTGTTTATCCAAAACAATTTCAAACAAATAATAATAGTATATTAGTTATAATTAGACTGCGAATGTTTATGCAAATATACATTTTTAGAATTCAGTACTTCTCATGTTAATGCAGTTATTCAAATGAAACTTTGACAATCCGGTATTTTCTTTTGTAAATGTTAAAAAGATGTACTTTTTATTTTTTCATAGCTTTAAATGAGCGTTTTTCAGATATTTGGGTATGTTAAATTGCATAAACATCCACCGTCTAGTTATAATATATTCTGGTCTACCATATAGAAGTAATAGTTAATGATAATAATAGCATGTTATATTGGATGCAATACGGTACTTATAATTAAATTAACAAACACACATAAATATTATTTACTATAAAATAAATCCACACGAGATAAATCCATTACGAAACAACAAGAAAACACTGCTGGTGAAATTGCGTCGGAGTCTGATTTCCTGGATTTACAATCAGATCTCACCAGATTTGGGAATTGGAGCGAAGACAACATGTTCTCGTCAAACGTAACTAAATGAGGAACAATGAGAAATGGTCGTAACAAATGTATTTCGAACTTTTCTTATAAGCTCGATAGTATTGCCGTGTGATTAGTATATAAGATTAATGATCTGGGTATATTCATACTTTTTTCTTACAGATATGTTTTTCAATCAAATATTTATGTACTGTTTCTCTTCATCACGTATGGGTTATTTATATCCGCTGCTTCACCTTTTATTCCTTTCCTTTCACTATTATATTTTATATATTATTGCAAGTTCCCATTTTCTTAAAAAATGATATTATGTTATTATTTGCACTTTTCTTATTATTTCTTAATGCCTATTCTGCTTTATATACTTAATACTTCTTTTCTGTTAAATGCATACATTTTACAGTATTTAATTATATGCTTTTGTTTTGTATTTTGTTACAACTTAGTTTGAGCAGCTTAGAAAACAGGAGATCATTTCTGATTTGATTACAAAAAGTATTTAGAAACAATATTAACAGTAGTCTTTTATTGGACACATAAATTCATTTCGAATGTTCCTTCTGGAAGAGTTAGAAAGTTTCCTCCATTGAAACCACGATTTTATTTATTTTCGAAGTTCGAACATTCAGATCCTATTACTAGGTTCTCAAATCTTGCTAATTTATACTGCAAGAAGGTTGCCATTTTTACGACTCACTACCTTGATCTTCGTATGTCCTTTATCCCTCCACTTGCAAAAGAACTGTTGCCATTAGATTATGTCCTCCTTGAAATCACACAATATTTGTCTGAAGTATTTTTTCCATCATTAAAAGTAGGTGGCTTGTCTTAAATGTCCCACCCTTTATAGTAATAGATACTTCGTATGGAATTGCAGCGTCATACTCCACGATCGCAATTGATGAGGACTGATCAGACGCGGTTGGATGATTGATAGACGTCCAGATTGTCCATCCTTGATAGGATATGTTTTATTGTTACTATTTACAACTGGACTATATGAACTACGACTCTATGACTGTATAACGTGCAATGTCTGACTGACTGATCCGACCTATGTGGTTGCTGTATGAATGTTTGATGTGAACTGTGTGATTGCCTGAGTTGAACTATTTTATTCCCTATTCTCTGAACTGATTGGTCGGAATGTATTGACCGGTTGGTGGACTGTTTTTTCGAGACAGATGAAATTTGAAAATTTAGCTTCAGGTGGCACGTCGAGGTGGGGATTGCAGCGACGAAGAAAAAGAAATTTGTTTATGTGGAGAAAGTTGAGAATGAGGAGGGTAGGAGTCTGAGGTGCTTGCACTGACCTGATTTACGACGGTGACTACCTGTACTTCGAAACCTATCCGTGGGGTGTTTAGGCTCACGTAGACCTTAGGTGTAATTACAGGTGGTCTTCCGCCTATAGCATGTGGAGATAGGGTTGTAACAGGAGTAATTAATCATTTTAATTTATTATTATAATCTATTCTTATTCTTAATCCTTGCCTTTTGGCTTAGGATAGCTTCTAGTTTACATCTGTCTAATGCATTTCTTGTTTCTATTATTCTAGTTTCATAAAATTTATTATGTATATGTTTATATCAGTCTTTATGCAACGTGTATCATTAAATACTAGTAGTATTTCTTTGCACCTTTACAACGTCTTTCTCATTTCCATTCTTCCATACTATATTCCTATGAACTATTATCTGTATAATATCACTTTTTAAACATCATTTGTCTCTTTGTACTGCATTTTTGCTTTTTTCTCATCTTCTCTATTCTGCTTCTTCCGCCTGTACATCCTCCTCCTGATTTTGGTATTTTCATCTAACTTCCATTATCCTTTTCATTTCCATCAATCCCCCTCCATCATGTGCTAGCACTTCCTTTACCTCTATTAGATTTTCTTTACTCCTACTCTTCCAATACATGTCATATATCCTTTTTTGCTGCTTTGCACATTCCTGCATCGTTACCTGTCTTTCTTCGCCCAGTGCTGCCTTGCTTTTCCTTCGTTTCCTACTCTGTGCCTGGGTATTACTTCCCCATCCCATTTCTTCAATCTTCCTTCCAGGTATTTATATATGATTCAGCAGTTCTGCTCTATTCTTCTTCCATCTGCTTCTCTCACTGCCTGTCTTATCCTTCTCTATTTCATTCATGCATTCCACCACCAGTTTCTTACGCGACTTCCTCGCCTTTTCTTGGCACTTTACCGCTCCTCCAACTGCTGCCATGCTCAATTCCTTTAATTTGCTTTCCTCTTCAATAATGTAGTTCGGTGTCGTTCTGTCCAAACCCAAAATCCATTTCATGTATCTCCTTTGAACCTTTTCCATTATTCGCTCCCTCCTTCATCCCTGTATCACTGCTCTAGATAACGCCTCACGGCCCATCAATGCTTTAACATCTTCATTCTCCTTCCGTAGATACCTTTGAATTATCTTTCACCGATACACCATCATTTGTGTATCTTTGTGATCTCACGGACTTCTTCATTGCCACGATTGCTTTCTTTAGCCCCTCTCTTATTTGTTTCTCCGATTCTCCATTTTTCTGCAATATGCATCTTAAGTATTTTGTTTGCTTTATTCCTTCTACTTTCTGTTTGACCTGTTAATGAAATTTTAATATAGTACAGGACTCGAAAAAATATTTGACATACGTTTGTCTTATCGGCAGTCATCCGACTTTAAGTGGTGAAAACAGCCCTTCAATTTGGGTCTGAAAATTATCGATTATCTCGAAAAGTGTTAACAGTACAAAAATATTAAACGGTATATTCAAAATTAACATATTTTTGTGAATTCTTCATTTAAAATGTTGATCTACTTCCATGAAAATTGGTGTTTGTGAACTGTAGGCCAAAAGTAAAAATATGAATGAATTTTTTATTTTGTACTTTCACCCTTGTACTAAATATTATTCCATATACAATATTTACTTTTTACGTAAATTTGGTTAAACGGGTTGTAATCTTCTATAACATTATGGGTTATTATAGTATGTTGCACGATAACAATTGTCCCTAGAATGGTGAAAATCAACACAACAGGGCTCTAACAAAAAAATTAGTATATAAGTCAACTGTCTTTGATTAAGAGGCGATTTATTGGAAAATTTCAATGTAACAACAAATAACTTGATACTAGTATAATAGTATTATATCAGTAAATCAGTAGAAATATATATATGATATATTTTAGTAATTATAGCACATAACACTTATAAATATGCAAATGAATCTAAATTGCCAATCAAACTTGCTAGACTAATAAAACGTGCGTCGAGTACAGAATGCGAGTGTATTGTACATGCAATTATATTTACTACAAGAGTGAAACTAAAAAATCCAATTTATCCATATTTTTTATCTTGACCTACAGTTTACACACACCAATTTTCATGAAAATTGGGCAACGTTTCGCAAGGAAAATTAACGAAAGTATGGTAATTTTTAAAACATTTTTCAAACTGTTTGCATATCTGAGGTTGCCATTTGAAAATACGCAATTCACATTTTGAATTTTTCTAAATATTCGATATGTTTCAGCCCCAAATTTACGGGCTCCTTACACCCCTTGAACTTGGATAATTGCCGATAAAAAAAATATAGGTATGGCAAATATTTTTTCGAGTGCTACATCATATCAAAATTCCATACAAATCGACATGTGTCTACGTTCTGATGTCCTTTGTTAGTGCATTCTTTTAGTATGCGCTTAACCGAGTTGTCGGTGTTGCAACTTTTACAATTTTGTGGGCCTCTTTTTTACTCCGGTAGGAGTGTTGATATAATATCCTTAAAAATAATTTTCTGTGTATAATGCCACCGAACTTCTTAAATTTTGTTACATATCGTTGATATCATGTTTTTAAAATTTCGATAAACCGTACAGGGTGTTCATCGTAACAACAAATTGCAATATTTAAAATTGCCGAAACACTGTTTCTTCAACGAAAGCTGAAGTGCAGTGTTGCTATTTTCCATTAGAAAATATTAAATTAATAAACTTGGATTTTAACATTTCGTCTCATTTTTAAGAGAAAACTGATCACGGTAAACTTGAAAAAATGGCTATAAGTTGTGTAAAACAATGGCACAATTTTAAAACCATATATCATGTGAAAGCTTTGAATTTTTACCATTTTTTACCGCAATTTTCATTGGTGTATCTGCAATAACTCAAAAGTTATGAATTTTTTTAATTTTCGCGGTAGAGTGCTTCCACTCCACGCCCCGCTCCTCGTGGACTTATTGTTAGGAGAAAATTGACAACGGGAATCGATAATGCGAACATAGATCGACAAGTATGCAAAATTCGAAACAAATCACAGGGAGGGGATTCCGTGGATTTTTAATTTAACTCCTTTTCAATATTGATGAAACATTTTCCTGATGAATTCTTTAATGGCGTGAAATAAAACTATACCATTGAGTATCAAGGACGTGTTAGTACGTCTTTGCCGATATACTAAATACTATGTATGTCATGCCTTCTGGAAAGCAAATTATGAGTATGATTCTTATTTGTAGTATCGAAAAGGGTGTCTCAGAAAAAATGTCTTTTTTCTTGTTAGTTCTGATCTGTCATTTTTACGTTCTGCATCGTAATGAAATATACATCTGTTAATACAGGATACAAAAGCTGTTCTTGCGCCGAAACAGTGATATATTTTTCATTTACCTGTGTCTCATGTTTCAATTCATTTCTTTCTTAAAATAAGCATGGAAGTTTTACGGTGGTGATTCACGATGAGATATTTCATGAGATTTTTCTCTTGTGAGATAAAAATCTCAGCAACGACTAAATGTAAGTACATGTCCGTATATATGTATATGTAAAGTCTCATGTGAGACGAAATTTTCGTTTCATCGTGGAGCTTCACCTTTAAAGCTGCCAAAGCGCTCCAAAAAGTATGCACAATTGAAACTGAAGGAGCTCTCCAAATTCATACGATAATTCAAATAGTGAAATAACCAAAATTCCGATTTGTTCGTCGCTCATTTTAAAAAAGAAATTAAGTGAAAAGCGGAAGGTTCACAAAAAAACAAATATATGATTGTATCTGGCATAAAAAGAGCTTTCGAAAAGTGTATTAACAGATACATATTTTTAAATGACAGAACAGAATTCCATAACGAAAGAAAAACATGTTTTCTCGGACACCCTATACAAACAATAATTTGTCCTACCAGTGTAACTCGATACACACCTGTATATTACACCCACCTACCTGCCTACATTTGGTTATCTATTTATCAGCCGATATTTGATCGATTAATTTATTCACCGTGAAACCACTATTCCGTTATTTACCAATGTTATGTGGTCGAACGTATTTACTCATCCACCCATTCGCTCGTAGTCGAAATAGCAATAAACACTGTACATAAAGCAAACAATCATCGAACAGATATTTGAACTTCGTCGTACGCCACTTGTTAGAATTTTGAAGTGGCGTTAGTACATTGTGTTTGTTTAACGTTGGACTTGACGTTACGGAAAAACATGTTAATTTGTAATTTTTGCATGATACGAGCGCAGGGAGTGCATCATACAATCAATATCGTGTTTCGTTCCATGTTTTATCGATATGTTTCAGGTTATACGCTCCTTTACCTTGTTTCCACTTTGGGAACCTATTCTATATTACCTTTCACTGGTGTTTTTTTTAAATTTGTTTGTTGCAGAATACCTGTACATTTCAATTGTAAATTTTGGTGCAATAAACACAACAATAAGCTAGTACAATGATATTGAAACTTACTGGCTTACTCAAAGGCATATCTACGTTATAAAAATATTGCGAATTAAACACAGAGTTTTTACCTGTGTAATTGTTTCGCTTTTTTTTAATTACGAATCACCTCGATTGAGTAATTAAGTTATAATATTAAGGTATCAGAAAAGGAGGAATATGCAAGGAATGAAAAACGTGACGAACACATTAGACACCTTACGTCGTTGTATACAAAATGTTATATAAAATGAAAGAATTAGCTATAAGGTTGTCTTATACAAAAGGAGGGAAATTATAAATGCAACTTATTTGCGGCACTGTTACAACTACTTTCTTACAATACTATATATGTACATGATGCATTCTTAAACAAAAATATTTTAACAAAAGTTTCTTATTAACTAAATCAAGGAAGTTTTTCCTGCTGATCTCTTGCCTTTTTGCCTATATTCATTTTAGGCATTCCTGTATAAAAAATCAGATTGTTTGCAGTGTAGCCAGATAACTTAGGTCGTAGTTCAAAGCTCCTGAGTTTTCTTCTTGCTATAGTAGATAATTGGTATATTTAATTGATTTTTAATATATCCTTTACTTTCGAAAAAAAGGAAACGGCTCCGGTGGGATAACGCCATTATTCTGGACAACTCAGAGCACTGGGGATTTTGAAAAATCATGCCACGGATCAAGTAATTTTCGGTTATACACGCAGGTTTGTATAAATGTTGCCTTATGAGCTTTAGCATCAAAATGTATACACAACTAAAGTTACATTTAATGTAAGAGCATTTATTGCTTACATTTCGAAATGTGGGAGCTTGCATAGGGCTCAGATTATATGTATGTAGTAGCTTTTCAGGGCTTGAAAGCTCGAAAGCTCACATGTGCTCCATGACATATGGGCTAACATTATACCATATGGGGCATGCATACGTAAGGATGGATCTAACAAACAGCATGTAACAGATAGTCTTAACAGAGCTATTTATAAATTTTGAGTAGTATAATCTCGACAATTTTTCAAGGGAGAGTTCAGCTTTAGCCAACAGTTTCATCGTGTGGAAGTTATGGTTTAGTCAGCTGTTTAACATTACGTCAAGATATTTAACTGAATCTCTATGTAAAAGCTTAGTACTATTGTTTTCAGGGTTTATTAAATAAAATTTTCTCGAATTATTGTTGGTGTTCCATGAAGATTTATTTACCAATTTTTTAAAAAGAATAGTCTCGCACTTGTCTTGGTTTATGTTTAACTTCCAGTCGTAATAGTTGTATACTTTGTTAAATACATTTTGTAGTTTCTCACGTTGAGTGCCACAGTGAAAGCAGCCATACCTAATCAGACACGATATAATTTACTATTTTTTATATAAATCGTAAAGAAAAAAAAGATTTGAGTATTCAATCTGTTCTTCTCTTTGTACATTATTGTTTCAGTATGAAGTTTGCTCAGAATTCTGCGACAATTAATCATTATTTAATTAAATTAATTTGAGGTGCCGGTCACTGGTGATTTCCACGGCATTCAATATGTTATTTTGAGCAATTTGCACTTTACAATTACAAATGTAATTACGTTGCTATTCTTGTTTTCATTTGACCCTTTCGTCCATGAATTTAAAAAATTTACTAGGATCGTACAAAACAGCATGACTTCGTTAATTTGGAAACAACTAATAACATTTTATTAGTAGAACTTACATTTTGTATTCTGTACCGATAGGGACGAAAGGGTTAAACCAAAAAACATTAAATAATGTCGGCGAATTAGCTGCACCTTGGTACAAACCGTGTTCGACTTTAAAAATTGATTTCGATTGAGTTTTGTCACGTGCTGTTTGGAAGGTCCGTCCAGAGACCATAACGAGTGCCGGTGTCTTTTTTTTAAATTTGTTTATTGCCTTGATCAGTACAATGTGATAATAAATTTTCGTGCAACAACCACTACTATAAACTATCATAAAAAAGAAAATAGTACTGCAAACTGAATGGCTTACTTACAAGCTTCTCTAAGTTATACACTTATTTTTAATTAGGAACAGAGTTTTACCTACACTCCCGTCCATAAGTCATGGGACACTTACTAATTTCAGCTTTACGTTTAAATTAAAATTATTAAACACCCACTATATTGAATCAAACGATTATTTACAGATTATTAAATGTTAAAATATATTGAAAATTATATATATATATATAATAGATTTAAAATTTGCTCACTAATGTATGCTCCCCGTTTCGAGATGATAACTCGAAACAGCCTAGTCCTTCGGTCATTTTTTGGGTGTTTCTTCTTCGATTTCTGTGCAGAATCTCTGCAAACGTGTCTACAGATCACAAAATCGAAACAAACACCGCCTAAATTTAGCGCATTGAAAAACTGGTCCTGAACCGTACTATAATTATTTAAATTTTTTTTTTATATTAATCATAACAGAATACTAACCATATCATTAAAAATGTGTTGTGTAAACCTAAATGTTTTTGAAAGAACCGTTCATATCGAAATAAGTAACCGAGTCTACTATATCGTAATCCAGGTTTATTCAGAAATGGCAAGGTGTCCCATGACTTATGGATGGGAGTGTACACGTACATCTCTTTTGCATTCATTTTAGATCACAGTTGATTGCACAGTCTCGATTTTTTTTTCTGGCGTCAGGAAAAGGAGAAGACACAAGTAAGAATTAAAAACCTAACGAACGCAACGAGAGCCGGTGTTTCCTACGTGACAACGCCGTTGACGATTACGGTTACTGCGTATGTACCTCCTCAATATCGTATCCACAGATAACAGGGAAGAAACTTCCGCGGGGAACATGTATTTGTCTTACTTAAGTTGTGCTGTACACCCACGTTCGCACAGCACACTGCATTTTGATTTAATCCGTTTACCTTCCTGACTGCTGTATTTATCTGCGTTAACGAACATCCTTTGCATGTTATTCTCTCGGGTATCATGATTAACAGCTAAACGCTGAGCCACCACGGTGTTTACTCATTCGATATGGTCTTAAATATTTTGTAACAGTCACTTGTTACACAGAGTTTTGACTCGCCACGCAGCCACCCTTGCAATTCTGAGGCATCGAGCAACTGCACGACGTAGTTGAAAAAAAAAGAACTATAACTTGACGTAATCGGTGAGATAAGTCGCGTGATTTATATACAGTATTACAGTATTATATTACAATCTTTTACTTCCAGAACAGTGGTGCATATAATTCTTGGGAGATTTTCCGAGATTATGAGTACACTCATTTCTCATTACACAGCACACTGCTAACAAAAAGCACGTAATGCTTATTACTCTTGCAAATTGACATCGTGAACGAAATTTATAATATTGTACCATTTTAAAACATTCAGAGTAGATTTGGAGGAATGTGCGAGTCAATAAAATATATAAAATAAGTGAAATTGGTGGTACAAGTAGAATTTGTGAAGCTCATTTAGTTGTTTCTTTTTCACCCATACACAATTTAAATAATTTGCTTATTTGTCTGCTCAGTTATGCTTTAAAAATTCTATATTAACGCAATGACTAAATTATTAGTCACTAGTCTTATTTCTTGACCATTTAAAGCTTTTCCTTACCCTCCTGATCTCATAATTTATTTTATTAGCGACGTCATATACGGTGTAATAAAAAAGTTTCAAATAAATATCGAATAATTGGGTCTGTACGTCAGATGGAAAGGTATTATGTTCCAGCCACACCGAATTTTTTGCTTTTGAAAATATATTGGTTTCTGTCATTTAGTTCGCCAGTGTACCTGTACACAACAAATACACTGCTTCCGCGGTGTACGTTATGCAAACATGTATCAGATTTTATTTGCTCATTTTATCGATAGTACATGGCATATAAAGTAGCAAAACCACTTTATATGTGTGAAAAATGAATAAACGCATGCATACTTTTTGCTTTTCCTGTATGACCTACATCGATACTAATCGATATAGTAAGTAACTTTGTCATGTTCGTATTATTATTCTTAAGAATACGTTTCTTGTAGAATGTAGGACTTTCTTAATGAACTCCTTCGTACGGTAAATGTTTCTCGAATGAACTTAACTTGCCACAAAACAATAGACCGTGTATCCGGAGACGTTCACATAAAGACGTTTTTATGTATATACATTTTCAAAGCGGATTATAATCGAGAGGAGAAACCTATGTACAAGATATAGATCCATAGCCTTGATGCACAAAACATGTCCGGAAGAATGTTGACGCTTGCCAAAATTTCATACATGCAAAATAATTTCACCCTCAATCTTCGACACGTAGGTGTATGTAGCCCCTTAATGTTAGGCACATGTTAGTTAATTTTTCTTCAACTTAATGTGTAGGCACCGGATGTTTATGCAAATTTATATGAGATCTTTATCAATAAAGAAATCTCCTTTAGAGATGAATATCTTTTTCTTTTAATGTACCCGATGAAACGAAACATCAACTAAACTGCATTATGTCCTTTAAATGTTCCAAAAAATTGCTTTTTATTTTCCTTTCGTTACTCAGCGTGCATTTTTTACGCATCTGAATCTGTTAAATTGCATAAACATCAGCAGTCTACTAATGTGAATTAATAGCGATTAAGTAAAAGGGACAACAAATTAGAATAAATGTATCGATATCTTTGGTCATTAATATATGTAGAACAGGTAGTGGAAAAATGATTTACAAAATGATAATTGCAAAGAAAAATTTTAGGAGAGTTCTTCTTCACAAAATATTTATCCCTGTACACTTCACTGACGCTGTTACTGAGCCATACATTATTTTTACAAATTCTGTAAACTGAGGGACATGGGGATTTAAAATACGAGTTTTATTTATTGTTACACAACATTTATTATAACATAAATTTTCATCGGAAAATCAACACTTTCTATCTGCAGGAAAGCATCACACAAAATTCCAGTTTTAAATTATAAGCATTCGCATATCCTTGTTGGAAAACAACACTTTCAATCTTCAGAAGGATACCACAAAAATGTCTTGGAACAGCTCGTCGATCATGTTAAAAAATGTTCGGTGTGCAAAGAGTTAAGTGGCAGGAATTGTCAATTTTTTTCTCGCGTTACATAGTTTTCGAATCATTCATATCGCGTAAGACACCTTCCACATTTTCCAGGTAGTTTTCTTTGATTCTTTTTTACTGGCATCTTTATTTACAATCGGAGCTCGTGTCAGAATAAATCCTTCCTCCCCCCTATTTCTCACTCACTCACTTTGTCTCCGATGCTCGATCGAAAGCAATTTATTTTTCTCCTTTTCATTCCGTGTGTGTTCTCGTAACGACGCTGCATTTTGAGAGCGACATCAGGAAATTACGTCTATCGTCAACGCTGTTACTCATTTCATGTTTCCAATTTATCACAGAACTGAACACAGATAGACATGTTTTGTTTTTGTACAAATATGCAAACAGTTCAGACAATTGGAAATTCCGTAGTCTTACAGTAACCGTTTTAATTATCAGGTACTCTTCATCAAATTATCCCTCAATTTAGCACCAGTACCGTGTTTACTAGGAAAATATCAGCTGACCCTATTTTATTACCTCGCTCTGAGAACTACAGCACTTAATAGACCTTTCGAGTTGATAATTACTGTTTCGATAGGAAGTTAATATCGAACGTTACATATGAAGGCAAATTTGATATAATATAACAACAATTAAGGGGCGCTACCATTATCCGTATATCCTTTTTTGATGTTCATTTATAATGTACACTCAAATTTATTTAGACTTTTAAGGAAATCGATTTTTCTATAATGACATACACTTGTATAACGTGATAAAATATGAGCCCATTAGAGGAAAATGGCCCCGAGCGTGCGATGCAAATTTTATATTGAAACTGGTGTAAATCTAATCTTGGAAAAAGTCGATAATACCGTTGATACGGTTGCAAATTGAGCTAGTGTTTTCATTCCGAACGAGTTGACAACCAATTAGGGAAACGTGTGTTGGCTATACAAGAAGCTTAGTCTTGCGGAAATTTCGAAAACGTTGATCTTGCAAGTGAAGTAACTCCTACGATTTAAAGTATATAGTAAGGAATAAAACTGAACACATGCAGAATTTTAACATAAATATTCTATTCAATGTTTAAGTATAGAACGTAAAAGAAAACAAAATACGTAGTATTGTGTACTGAGTATTACTATCATTATTATGCTTAATATAAATTTTTTTCATGGAATCAGTTGTGCACTGCAACTGATTTTCAATAAACTATTGAGTTTTTTTTCAAATTTAGTGTTTGGTTCACCATCCTTTAGCTTTACTAAAGACTTGAATACGGTTTGGCATAGACTGAGTGTACCGAATATGAGACCCCATTTATGTTTTGTTTAATAGCGGGGAATAGAAAGGGATAAAATTAAGTCTTTTCACTATTACGCTGATAATTTACTTTATACATAAGTAAGAATAATATTAACGTGATATCAAACATTATTTATTAAAAAAATAGAGAAAATATTAACGAGAACAAAATTAGTAGTTTTGAAAAAGAGTTCCTAGTATAAGACCCTGTCATTTTGAATCAAGTCTTTCAAAATCGCCTATTTTTTTTTTACCTTTTTAAACCAATTTGGACAGACGAAATTAACATCTGTGGCCCTGCAGTATTCATACATCCATCTGTAACACTTGGTGCATTGAACACACTCTGCGTCGTTGTCATCAAAGTCTAATCCTGAGCTATTACAAATGAGTTCTTCCTTGTCAATAGTTCCCTCCTCTTCTGAATCTTCTAAAGGTGTTTTTTAAGTATCTCATATTAGGAACAACACAGGGTCTCATATTTGGAACATCTTTGGTTCGAACAAAAGTGTCAGATTAATCTGAGAACAGCTTGTTAATACTTCATCTGAACAGTAAAAGAATTAGTTGACAATATTAAGACTCTAAGCTAATGGTGAAATTCATTGATTAACTTACCTTTAATGATGCACGGAGTTTCAATGTGCACAACTGAGAAAACTACAAAGGATAAAAAAAAACTCAACGGCGTCGTTTCGAAACAATTGCTTTCGTGAGAGTGTCGATCGCATACAGGCGGTACTGTCATATGTTCTAATATTCCTCATGACTGCCATAACATTTCAGCACTTCCTTATGGAAATACTACGCGTTTCATATCAGGTACTTATCTCATATTCGGTACAGTTACTCTACGTATTACTAGTTTCGCAGTATTCTGGGATAATACTATATCAGTGTTCCTGCATCCTTTGCCACAAGTCAGTCAAGGACGAGGAAGGAGCATTGTACCCATTTGTCAATTTCATCCTTAAACATGACCAAACATTTTCTATCGGGTTCAAATCTGGGCTTTGAGCAGGCCATTCTAAGACTCTGAATGATTGAACGTGCAGCCGATTCATCGCACCTTTCGCAGCATGTGTCGAGTCATTGTCCTGTTGGAATATGATATCACATTCCGGTGCTGGCATATTCTCAATCGTTTCTCACATGTTTTTGTATAGAATGTCTTTATACGCGTATTTGTTCATTATACCACCGATTCGATGTAATGGAACAACGCCACACAATACAACACACCCACATGACATAATGGAACCATTATCGAATTAAACTGTTTGTTCAACATCACGCGGCAAAAGAGAGTCACCTTTTCTTTTCCAACATCACGAGAGTCTATTCCAGTGATGGCCTCGGGAGCACCGGCCTTCCCCCACTCTAGGGTCCATTCCCCTCACATAGGCTGTGATCTGGGACGATGATGAACCGAGGGGGAATGAGAAGGGAACTGAAACGTGGGGAATGGACCTAGAGTGGGGGGAGGACGGAGCTCCCGTGGCCATCTCTGGTCTATTTAATGAAAACGATTATGTTTACTTTCATCTTTTATATTTTTTCATAAAAATCAAACGAGCCTTGATATTCTTCCTCGAATGAGCGATGTGTTCTGTTTATTCTCAACTGCTGTTAAAGTAGCTTCCTTTAATGCTCTTCGAGGCGTCTATTTACTAATTCTTTTTCCAATATCGTTTTCTGATGATTTCGCTGCCATTCAATCTTGTCCTCTCCTGTCAGGATAGTAATTTCGTACACCCTCCTGTGGATGCAGGAACTTCATTCACGTATCGTTTAACGTGATTTTCGAACTACCGACTGACTGAAGGCAAATGTTTTTGCAACTTGCCGTGTTGATAAGTCACGTCGTGGGTGAGAAATGATATTATTCTTCAGACTTCGTCATAAAGGCTTCATGACAGAATGTTAAGAGTATTTCGATGTCTTCTACCGTAGAAACTACAACGGAGTAATTAGCAGCACAGTCCCAATAACAAATGTCAACAGCATTTGTTAAAAAGTTTGTCTTTAGAACTGTTGAGTCGAAGAATTCTAACGCGGTCCAAAACTGAGTCCATGGAGAATGTTTATATTAAACAAACGCTGGTACACGCTCATTTCTATCTAAAATCTTATCATTTTTGTCGATTAACATTACTTTAGTGTGCATATGTGATAAATTACACTAATTCTGATCCTAAAACAATCACAAATTTATTTCTGTTTTTCTGTCAAAAATGATCCATTAACTTTTATTATTCTTTCAAGAGGTGTAAATAAGCTGGCAAACAGATGGACGACAGTCACTATCATTGATAGTTTACAAGGATTTAAAAAATACATTAGTTTCAATAATAGCAAATTTACTCTTCTGTCCAAACAGCCGATATCCAATTGATTTGATAGCGTTAGCACTTATTTACACTTTTGAGTAAGTGTGAAAGGTAAACCTTTTTCTACGTCGGAAGAAGAAGTGGATTTATACTCCCTTCAAAATAAAACAGCTCATTTATTAATGAAGTACTAGCAAGATTTTGTACTTAACGCGAGAGGGGAATTTAAATGATTAAAAAGTAAAGTTCCCCAGCGTAATTTATTGTCGTTACAGAATCGATAGGTTGTCTCTGCTCGTCCCTCTATTGGAAAGCCGACCCTTCGCGTGAATTAAGACGTCCCAACGACGACAGGCCGTTCGATTTATTTGACGTAAAAGTGGAAAATCGATATCGGCGAAATTACTTCCATATATTTTTGTCCCTTTCATTTAACTGTTATTTCTACGCTTTGCTTTCACTTCGTACACCAGGCGGGAGAACAAATTTATACTCTCCACAATATTTATTTCCTACAATAAATATCTTCCACGGTTTTCAGCGATTGTTGCGTTTCACTCGATTGCATCGAGCTCCGATCAAGCTTATCCTTTTGTTCTCGTTTCTTATTAAGCTTTTTCCTCTTTTATTAATTCGGGACAATTCATACGATCGGTTTATCTCACTTTTTATTTTACCATTCAATTCTTTATCCAATTGAATTTTTATATTATTTGTTTCCCTCAGGGGGAAACATACGTATACCTGGAGAATCGAAAATCACGCCGAACTTCGAGATTTTTTTCCGATGAAAATGAAGCTTGCTTAGAAATAAACTTTTGTATGTAACACTGTTCCGAAAAAGAACGCATTTAAAGTTTCTCCGATCAGTCTGGACGGTATTCTGATTCCTGCATCGATGCAAGCCGCTTCCGACACAGATACCAACCTACACAGACTGTAACCTGCGTCATGAAATCTAGGAGTCGATATGTGCATCGCAACAGTTTTCACTGTGTGTAGGCTGCTTAATGGGGTAGACAACCTCGTCGGTTTCAAGAAATCAACAAAATTTCTATTGCATTATTTTCAAGTTACATACGCGTAGAATATTGTTGTAAAAGAATTTTTGGAAATTCGAATAATTGGCGGAGTTACGGCATTGAAAAGAACTACAGGTCAGGTCAGATTAAATGGACGCGTTAGCAGTCGAATGACGGAAGGCCAGACAGCGAGACCCACCTTAAAGTTTGTGAAATTCTACGTCAGATAGGTACACCGGTACCCGTCTCTGTCCACTTCTGGAGACAAGAAACAAACAATTGTCAGACAAGTGGCGATTCGGGAAATGTACCTGGAACAGGTACCTCCTCAGAATTCTCTAATTTATGGCGTCCCTGTTGCAGATAGGAAAATTTGAACTATATCATCTTAAAGGGCGTGAAATTCTACGCCAGATAGGTATACTGGTACCCGTTTCTGTCCACTTCCAGAGACAAGAAACAAACAATTGTCAGACAAGTGGCGATTCGGGAAATGTACCTGGAACAGGTACCTCCTCAGAATTCTTCAATTTTTTACGCCCCTGTTGCAGATACGAATTTTTAATAGTTACTATACTCAGTGTTCCAACTAAAAATAACAGCGTTACAGCTCATCATAGTCTTCCTAGCCTGCAAGGTATTTCTTTGGATTTATTGTGCGACAAAGAGAGTCTATGAAAACATCGAGTGAACGAGACGATGCGATAAAGAGCGTATTCGGGCTTTCAACGCAACGCCGATACTATAAATTTCTGTTTATATTATAAACAATCTACGAGCACACAACAGTGACCTTAAATGCAATACCTCACCGTAAAAAGTTGGACAGAAATGTTAAATTAAAATAATTAAGAAATCGAAGAATAAAAAGTATTCAATTTCGAACATTTCATAAATAATTAAAAAAAATTAGTTCATGGCTATATAGTACACCATTACGCACTTTTTGATGTGGCGATTTTCCACAATCAGAAGACTTTAGCTCTTCCCTTGAGACTCGAGTTACCGAGGTTCGACTGTATATGCACCTGTAGATTAAACTAACAATAACACACCTGGTATATGATCATACAGTTCGTTCACTGCCGTGAAAGATGTACAATATTAATTCTTACCTTTAATCTGGAATTCGATCGTTCAGTTCGCTATCATTGGGTATCATTACATCGCAGCCAATGTAGTTGCTGCTTTTAATTATTTCCAACAATTGCGTTTTACCTGGCTTTTCGGCATTTCACCTGCTCGATTGCAAATCGCTGCGAATGGAATCACTGTAGCCAGCAAGTTTCTCTTTAACAAAGACATCGATTAAAATTAGTTGAAAAGCTGAACGAGTAGCAAAGTTAAATTGAATCCTCCTAACGAGTTTTTCCTTTTCACCATTGCCCGATGAATAAATTGCGATATTAACAATGCGTAGAGCAATTTAAAATGTATTATATTTGCTGCAAGGATTACCGACTATCATTCAGATTCGTCGACAATCTACTTTGTTTCTTAAGGCCTGTCCTCACTGCGGCGGCGATCACAGAACACTGCTGTCATGACATTAAATCTCGCAGCAGTGTCATCGTGTGAACAGTTCTTGTCGACACCGTCACAGTATCGTGACAGCAGTGTCACATACCTAAAAATGTTGATGTTGCTACTATCGTCAACTTCCACACTCACAAGGAATGTTATGCAAGTGATACACGCCGATTTTTGTGAAACCTTAAGGCGAACTTAGACTTTACACTTTGGATGTGCATCGCGGATGATCCACAGTAAATGTGAAAGATGAAAGCTGAAGTGTTTATACCAGTTCAATGGTTGAATTCATTTCATTAGTTTTCAAAATGTCGGTGACTGAAATAATTAGTCTGTTTGCTAGCACAATTAATTAATTAATTAGATAGCGAAATAGTGTGTTATCTGAACGGCTGTTCACTTGTTACTGCCGCTTCACTACGGATGAATCATCCATTCAATTCATCAAAAGTAGAGATTGGCTCTACTTTGTTCACTGGTCAGTTTGGATGTTCACTTTGTATGAAATGCACCTTCCACTGTTGATGAATCATCCGCGATGCACATCCAAAGTTTAAAGTCTAAATTCGCCTTTACAAAGGAAGGTTCGCGAACGTTCCGGCTTTGATCTGGATGAAACTTCGTAGGCTTGTAAAACAGACAAAAATAATAGATACCTATTTTCTTAGCTGCAGTAACTGAAGTTAAAGTGGTGAAATCACTCTGTAAAGTTTGACCTCCAACTCAAAAATGGTTAGAAACAGCAAAGAAATATTTTAGCAAGACTTGAATGGTTTTTGATGTACCAAAATTAACCATATGTATACACTTTTGTAAATTTCTACGGTAAAATGATGAACAATAATCATGAAAATTTGTACACGTAAGCGATATACTGCTACTAAAAACAGGGGAAATTGTAATTTTTAATTTCACCCTTGTAATGAATATTATTAAATGCGCAAGGTGCTCGTATTTCGTACCCTACGACTGTTCCTAGGTACGTATAGTCGAAGAAATTCTAATCTTTTTTTCTTCCTTCTACGTGTGCTCTTTTTCAGAGTTGTCAACTGTTTCACAACATTATCAACCGCAAGAATAACATGCAATATTTTGAATTTAATGCCACAAAAAGTCAACTTTCTCAACCAATCGCGTGAACAGGAAACTGTCGTGGCAGAGGATGTCATTTCATTTCATGACGTCAGTGTCACAACGTCAGTGCGCCATGAGAACGGATCTTTAGAAGCTCTTTGGTAGCAGCGAATTATCTGGATTAATTCTAAAATGTTATGTAGAATAAAGTGGGTACTTACTGCAATTAGAAAAATTGAATATTAATATTCCTCCGGTTCTGGAGCAACCCTTTTCCCCATCGAATAACGTGTCGCAATATCAAACAATTTCAATGGCATACATCTTCTACAAAAGTGACATACGCGTAACACGTAGTCCATTCATTGTACATACTTTGTAATAAAACGAACATAGACATTCTACGTAGCAGGAAAACATGTATGTATACAGGATGAGCCAGGACGGGTGGTACAACCGGGCAGGGGGTGATTCTACATGTAAAAAAAAAATAAAATTTTTTCATATTGTGGAGTTGGTGAATATTTTTGTATGTTTCTTGTTTAGTCTCGAGGACAGTCTAGATAGGCGAACTATTTAGACGTATGAATGAAAAGTGTGGAAGGATTGATGGGATGCGTGGTGAAGTGGGTGCGTTCTCAGAAGTCAAGTGTCGAACGGATCGTGTGACTTTCTGGGAATGCAGCTCCTCTGTATGAACCTGGTGTGGGAATGCGTGTGGAATATGTGTGTATGTGTTTATGTAGATTTTTGGGACCTCCGGGTCAGATAGCAGAGGAGAACCGATCGAGGAGTTGAGTGGAGAACATTGCGTGGAGAGTGTTGTGTGGAGAGTATTGCGTGGAGAGTTTTGTGTGGAGTCTGTGAGGAGTTATATATTGTACTGTGCTGTTTGATTATTTTAATATATATTTATAGTTTTTATTTATTCAACTCACGTCTCACAGTGTGTCATATTTTTGAATCCCACAATATGATGCTTTGTTTTCGAGAAAATAAAGTTTAAAAGTTTATTGAGAAGTTCCTTACGTCCCGTGCGGGGAATCGGCAAGCTTATTTATTAAGTACGACGTCTGAACGCCCATAGGCGTTCTCCGCACGGGCCGCAGTAATATTAGGGGAGTGTACTAGATTGTATTCATATTAATGTCACTTTTTCATTGCCGGAGGCAGTTAGTATCCAGCTAGACTAATATGGGATCAGGATTACGTATACCCATCGAATATTCAAAGTCGATTTTCTCGAAAACAAAGTTTCACATGAAAGAATTGTATTCTTTTTTTTTCGACTTATTTTTACATGTAGAGTCACCCTCTGCCCGGTTGTACTCACCGCCCTGGCTTACCCTGCATAAAAGCAAAACGTTCAAAATGCGTACTGAGTCAGAGCAATAAATTTCCATATGGACTTAAGCAAATGTCGAGTTCGAGGAAAAATATTTGTGCATGATAAACTATACGGGAAAAAGACAATTCTCTTAGAAGTTTGAATACGAATGAAGGTTTTCTTGCATGATCTCAGGGTTTCAATTCACCGGGCATTATTTGATTTGAATTCACAATTTAATATCGTTCTTCTAAAAATTATTTCGGAATATTAGAATAAAGTAACGCGACTGTGCATTCCACAATTTCTCGTTTACTCTGCCAAAATGTACTTCCGCTTCGATGTAGTGTAATTTGCATAGTGAATCGTTGCTATAGAATTTTTCCTACACCCCTTTCATCTTACTTTTTTCGTATCCCCTTTTAGTCGTAAAGAAATGTGAGAACGTGCAATGAATTTCGAGAATATTCACAAAGACATTCAATATACTGCGTTCGAATCGTTACTTCATTCAAATGTTAATCAAGTTAAATTGAATATAATTCATTAGATGCATATTCACGTTCAAGACGGCATTTCTTTCTCTACGAGCAGCTGCACGATTGAGGAATTGTTCTAGCAGTATTATGTCAATAGGACAATTGTGCATGGGTATAAAAAAAAACCATATCGAAAAAAGGTGCGTGTGGTGTAAACAACGTATATGCATTTTATTTCAACATTGAACATTCACTAATGTGTATACAATATAATATATTCGTATGTATAATGTAATAATAATATTATTATTTATGTATACAAGTACATCGTTTACATTGCTGCTGTTAACGTATACACGCACATATATGCATTTAATTAATAAATCAATATAATAATTATTCTAATGTTTATTAATTATTCATACTGTATATCTCTCTATCGTTCTCTAATTGTGTGTCCATTAATACAGTCCTTAATTAATTACCTTAATCACTTATCTGCATCGTGGATAAAATCTTCTTTAATTTTATACATACACGCGTGCAACTAACATATTCTTCCGCATGCAGCGCGTATGCATAGGTATTATTCCCTGTATCTTATTTTCATGATCATCTAAAAAATTACCTACTTCTATATGTTCGTTAATTAACTAATTGATTGGTAATTTTCGTCTTTCTCTACATTACGGTTCTTTTTCTTTTATCACAATTACCTGGTATTATCGTGTCGAACGATTATTTTTTCCGAGCTTTGCAAATTATTGTTCTACCGTGTTTTTCACGAGATGTATGGCTCCAAAGAAAAGTAATTAATGTCGCAGGATCGTAATCGCGATAATTAATGTGTTGATTCGAGAAATCTGCGATTTAACCTCGCTGATAATTGATGTTTTAATTCGAGATACCTGCGACCGTGATTTTCACATGATTTTACAGAATTTTTCTCGATGTTTCGCTCTAACGATCTCACGTATTCTAATTTTACAGTAGAAACGTGGATGTTATCGGAAAAATGACAGGAGAACTACAATTTGCAAAAACGAACGAGAAAGAGAAATTCGCGAAGCGATTTAAAACGTTTCAAACTCTGACATGAATCAGACAAATGATATGAAAAATACGCTTTGGAGTCTCTTTGGAAAACGGTAATGATTGTAAAAAGAAATAATGTTTTTTTAATACACGATTGACGTGAAGTCTACTCTCTATTCGAGACAAAGTTAATAAATTTGTTCACAGGGAAATTAATGAAAACTCATTTAACAGTTATTCGCTTCGATAATTCCATTTCTTAATTTTCACAGCTCGATCGATTAACTATAATTAATTATCATTAACAATATTGGGTAGTGATCGCTTAAGAATCATTTTTATTGCTATTGCTTCGTGCATTGACTCGGGGCTTTGTGATAAATGGCGCTGAAGTTTAAAATTATTAATACAGTCAGTGATACATTGAAAAAAGTCACACTGCTCATGTGACGAATGAATTAAATCTGCTATAATTTTTCACTGAGAGCAACTTCAATCATTTGTTATCAAATATGGTATTCGTTCCAAACACCTAAAGATGATTTCAAAGATTATCTGAAAACACACGGCAGATGTTCATGAAATTTAATGTAATATAACTGGGAATTAAATAACATTTGGAAGAAGTAACTAAAACTTTGTACAAAAAGGCACTGAAAATTTATCCAACAGAACACCATCTTTGGATTGTTCCTTTTGTACAGATAAATTAAAAATAATTTAAATATCAGTATAAAATCGCCACAAAGTGCATCAACCTTTTAAATTATGCTCACTTGGAAAGAGAAAGTAACGATATAAAATGTTTCTTAAAAATTACAATAAAGAGTGGGTAAATAAAATTACGTACATGTAATTGAATAATTATATAAATATGAAAGACATATATGATTCTACACTAGACTACGTATTCATAGATGTACGTATGAAATAGTACACAACAATTGAAGTATACTGTGCAATTATATCTTAACAAAATCACTTGTACAGAATGTTAATAAAAATTAAAAAATTAATTTTGAACATCTTCTCCTTTAGACATTGAATACGAACAATACGAAAAAAAATACCTTCAATTTGTGCTAACATCTTGTACAACAGAAATTATAAGCTGTGTCAAATTAAGTTTATTTTCAAGATTCATAAAAGCGATACGTAATTAAGGAAAACTGATTCTTACTTAACATATATATTAGGCATTTATTAGGTGCATATGAAATAGCCGATTTGGGAGATATAGAAAGTTCTATACAATTTGATAACATAAAAGTGACACTGAATAAAAATTGTACTCTATCAATTGAAAGCTAGAAGCCTGTTGCAAGTCACTGTATGAACGTTTTTTCAATTACTTTAATATAAAATGGCCGAAGGTTAGGCAAAGTGAACGATGAATCTGAATCAATATTGATAAAACAACTGAATGAAGGACAGCTAATAAATGTATAACGCAACGTTGGTTTAAAAAATTTCAGTCAGAAGACTGAATCTCTTAAGTACGTAAATCACGTGGCTAACTCAGAGAAGCAACAGACAATGATCTGTTAAGGAGTCTAATCGAGTCTGATATACGCCAAACTGTACGAGATATTGCACAGAAATTAGACTGGCATCATTCAATAATTTCTCAGCATCAACAGGATCATCAGGAAATAGCAGAAAAATCGTTAATGGATCCTGTAGAGTTCATTAATTGTAAGAAGAAACCCCTGTACATTATTCTTCAGACTGTTCACCAACTGACTGCCATATTTTGAAGTACCTAGGCCAGTGATGACCACGGGAGCACCGGCCTTCCCCCCCTCTAGGTTCATTCCCCTTATATAGGCTGTGATCTGGGTCGACGATGAACCGAGGGGGGCGAGAAGGGAACTGGAGAGATGTGAAACGAGGGGAATGGACCTAAAGTGGGGGAAGGCCGGAGCTCCCGTGGCCATCACTGATGCAGGGCTGCACAAAGTCTCTGTAAATTGCATTAGTTTTGAAGAACACTAATAATTCATGGATGTCCTATTACTTAGTCGCTTTGAATAAAATTATAGTAGGAACTTTCGTGAATATGTCGGTCATTTCATACGCACCAACCTAATACATTGAGGAAATGAAATAGGGGACAGGCAAGGGGGTTAAATAAATAAACAGACAGACATTTAAACAAAATAATCCGTGAATTTATTAAAAATAACACAGGAAAGAATAAAAGAAATGACAAACAACAAATCAGGAAAATGAAGCCGCACTAACCGGTTAGGACGATCGTCTAATCAATTAATTAGGGAATCAACTAATCGTAACTTAACAAATAGCTTATCACAACCGCGGGTTCTTGTCTCGATGCTTTCTTTTCTTTTTCGTGGTCAAGCTTTCGAGAGAAGACCATCGGTATTGCCATCACTTCAAGTTTACCTGTTTTCTCACGTGGACCAATTGCACAAACGACATTTCCGTTCGCGGAGTTTTCCGGCTCGCTTGTACAATGAGGATAAATTTTCTTTCTTCGCGTCGACTCAACGATAGAAGTCGAAGAAGCAAGCAGAAATTATACAGCTTGTAATTAGATTCACCATTTCATCGCCGCAAAAGCAAAACTATTTCTTATCGGTAATTATCGACACCGCCGCGGTATCGTAGGAAAGTTTTCGCGAAGTTTGCCGTGAAACTTGTCGCGAAATAACGTTCTAGAAATAGCCTGCAATTACCCCACTGGCGGCGATTTGCCATCCTCGTAATCGCGCGGTCAATATGTTTCCGTACAAACAAATTCTATCGTTGATTCGTTACAAGATTCCCGCGACACTGTTCGACGCTTCGCATTACAACATTTGAACCTGCGACAACGTGACGAAGTACGATCAATCGTTTGTACAAGTGGAAAACTACGATCCAGCGTTTAGACTTGTTACAATTTTTCCACGTGATGTAATTTGTTTCGACACCCTTCAACTTTTTCGTGCAGGCTGTTTCTCGTACACGGTGTTCCACGCAAACGATGTTTTCATAAATTTGTGTAAAATCTATTCGTTATTCGTGGTACCTTTTTGTAACTCTATTCGGCTTTTCAAATTGTGGAAAGTTTTATTAAAATGTCCAATGTCATAAGAACGATGCAGCGTAGTAATTGTATTCTCGAAAATCCATTTGAAAAAAACCCATTTAGAGTTACGAGGAAAGTTCGAAGGGGTCAAGACAGTGTTTCTCAACCAACAAACAGATTAAAAAATATAGTTGTTTCTAAAATTTAACAAACACATTGATTAGCAGTGAATTTCATCTTGAAATTTCAAATTGAAGTTTAGTTCCAAAATAAGTAGTGTTCTAAGGTTGAAAAGCACCGGTATATATAATCGATATATGAACCTACATGCGAATGAACACCCATTTCCAGAATGTCTACGTATTGTTTACTTAATTATATTACTTTATTAGAATAAACGAACAGCAGCGGGTTCGTCAACAGCGACGGAACCGCGTTTCACGTTTAAGAAAAAAAGTATTAAAAGATTTAAAGTAGCCAAACAAATTTTTCAGTTACTTAATAATCCATAGAAATAAGTAAATTAACAACAATTTCTTAAAAAGTAATTATTCTTTCGTTTTTAGTTTTTTTTTTTAGTTGTTGTTTACTTAATATTTCGTTATCAATCAATAACAATGAAACGAACCAATTACTCTGTCGAATCTTGTTATTTATTCGAATAAACTTGAAACATCTTCTTTTAATTTATTTCCACGCTAGTAACATATTTAATTAGACATTTAGACTATTGCGATCAAGCGTTTACTAGCAAGTTATTAAATCAGTTAAGAAAGAAATAAATTAATGAACAAAGAGTTCGTAGTTTTAATATTTCCACTGTATAAATAAACAACATTAAAGTAAATAAATATTTATTATTTGTATTTGTCTTATCACACGGTAACTATGTAAATATCTTTCTTTGGGGAAATCATCGTTAAAAACTATTTAGTATGTTATTTAAACAATGCTTTATCGTTCGTTATTAATTCTGAATTAATAAAAGACAGAAACGGTTGAATGTTAAGTTCTTTACGTTCAACGTTTAGGAGCAAAATTTTCAATGTCTAGTTTACTTCAGACGAACTGTTTAACAAATTTATTAATTTTTATTGCCACGCAATTATCATTCACGCCAGTTTTTTAGGAGTCTGTAAAATTGCGAATTTAAGAACAAAGAGGATGAGTAGCGAATGAGAACGTGAGCAATACACGAGAAGAAACAAGAAATCGATGAAATTTAATCAGAATCACTTGGCAGAAAGTATTTTTTATCTCTATAATGTAATTATGAAGTTAAGTGTTTAACCAGGTTAAGCTCTGATTCAATGAAGTTCCGAACTCGCGGAATTTTTAATTCGCGATTTCTTCAGGGATTTCTACAAACGATCAGCGCCACTTTCCACCCTAATCAGGGGTATAAATTGATTAAGAAAGAAGCATGGTCAATAACGAATCTCCACATTCATCTGCTTAATTGTTTCTCTAATCTTCCCATCGATAACTTTGACGATAACGATTGAAATCTAAAGGTATATAAATATTTGTAACTATCGTGCATTTGTTTATAGCAAAATCGTTGATGGAAATATCCATATGAACAATCGTAAAATTCTTAAATCTCGATTACTCGTTCAACAACAAGCATAACAGAATGTTTCCCTTCTGCTCACCTCCGCAAGAAAAGAAATTCTTTTTAAGGCAAACTGAAAATTGTTATTATGCTCTTAATATTATGTAATAATGATTTGCTCTCTGGCAATTGAATAACGGAAGCAAATTAGCGTGTAATTACGAACATTGGAGTAAATCTGCCGGTAAGTCCAAAATCAATAACACTGTATAAACAAATCACGCGTCTGTTTTATACAATTACATAATTACGAATTAATTAACCCTTTATGCGAACGACGCCTATAGGCGCCTGGCACAGCCACTCATCGCGTACTGTCGACGCCTATGGGCGTTCAATGCAATGGCTCATTGTATACCACTGAAACCGGACCGCACGCGGCGTTCGCCTAACTTCCAAGCAGACCGCAGTCGAAGGGTTAAGGCAAATTGAGATTTAAGTAACTGAATTTCAACCGCGAATCACTGTTCCACTTCAAGGAAAAGTTCGTATATTTTGATACGTGAAATTAAAACGAAATATCACTCATCGATCACGCAGAAACAAGAATCATAGTCGAGTAACTGGCTTATAAGTTTGTATAGTCAGTCGACGCTATTCATCGAGCTCGCTTACACCTCTATCCGTCATTGACCATTGCTTTTTTTAATTGATTTCGATCAATACGAATAATTAAATACGTCTACTTAGGCTTAGATAATTCTATATAAGGCATGGAGTATGTCATCTCGTTATCTAGTATCTAGATTATTCGTATATCTTTATAAATTTCCCTTTGTTCCTCTCACTCACACACGCACGCTCCTATTCCGCGTATTAATATATTTATCGTTTCGTTCATTCGGTAAAATGTTTTCCATCGAAATCACGGTTTAACGAACAATTCGCACTTCTTTCTTTCTCCACCACCAACGCTTCCGTTCGGTTGTCCTATTAACAAATTTCTAACTACTCGAACTCCGTCCGCTTTACTTTCAACAATTTCGATTAACACCGCCTGATCGTGCGACTGGATCTTCCGTCCGATGATTAACTGAATTTTATCACTATCCCGCGAAAACTTTGTCCCGCCATGTGTGTATGTGTGTGTGTGTGTGTACATTCGACTCGTAAATTCTCGGGAATCCTAGGTGTGCACGCGTATGTGTTTACATGGCAGAAACAGAGCAGAGAACAGGCATTTCCGGCAATTAATCGTACAATCGTCTCACGATCCTCCATGAAAATCACAAGAAAAACATCGATGAACGGCTAACACTCTTCCGTGATCCCTATCAGTATATTATCTACAGTAAAAGTCCCACGAATTCTCTGCTCTAAGTAAATTAGCTCGTTGATCAATTACTAATTCGTCGGTCAGCGAATAATCAATAATTAACAATAATTAAGGCTCGATCACGGTCGCGAACCGCGCGCGGTTCGTTAATTATTTGTTAATCGTCCATTATCAACGTAACCATCCATCACAAAGGTTTCTGTGTTTCGATATCGTTAATTGTTATCGTTAATACTATTATTATTTATATCATTATTATGTACAAATTATGTAGAGTCTTATAAAAAAATAATTCATGGAAAATATAACAACCAGAATCCTAATAAGTGAAATTATTATTAATTCTACGGGCAATGTTTTTTTTTAAATGAAGATCTGCGTGCATCTCGATCGGGCCGGATAATAATTTGTTGATTAACTTCAACAATTTCGCCGAATTTGTAGACGATTTTCCATGATGTAATTTCTCGTTTAGTAACAGAATCACCGATTTATAAGTCCCTAGAAAATATGTAACAAAACCTCGTCGTTTAAAGCAACTTTGCGATTTCACCTGATAAATTTAAATGTTTACGAATTATCTATACACGATCTAATAATCACCTAACGCTTGCGATTTGCAGCGTCACAGAGAAATAATACTGTATCGTTTTTTTAAAAAATTAATTCTGTCGATCACTTTCAATTGCATTACATACCGCTTGAAAAGTTTCTGAACAGCAATTCAACTTTAAGAAGTTCCTCGTTAATTTTAATGACTACCTACTAATTTAGAAAATTTATTGCTACGTTTATCTCCTTACGTGTAAAATTTTTGTCGAAATTTTTCGTCCTCGATATTTCTTCTTTCCTGTGACACGATCGATCAAGTTTTAAATAATTATGCGATTCCCATACAGCCCGAAATGATAAACACCCGATCATTCCGATGAACGACCGAGCACGGATCGAAATAATTAATATCGTCGGCTGAAGGTTCATAGAGAAATGGAAAATTCAAATGAGTCGCGAAATGTTTTCTACACGCTGCCAATAAATATTCGAATCGTTAACAAAATATATACATTATATTGGATCTGTTTATCGTTTTCGATGACAGAAGAAAATTAATAAATCTGTTAAATCATTAAATTGCACTAAGTAGTGTGGTATCGACTCTAGACAAGTTCGCTAAAAAATGTTTAACGAAACAACAATCACCGTCATAGCTATATTGCACTAGTTCTATGTAAAATAGTTACGAAATACTCTCACTTCGAAAACAATTTACCGAGATCGACATATTTTTTTTCTATCGAATTAACCCTAAGACTTTCTTTGAAAAGCACTGAAATTAAGAATTAAAAACCTCCACCAAAAAATAATGAGATACGAGTTTAAAAGAACGTTCAATGGTTCGATTAGGTCTGCCGTCACTTAATCAACGTTTCGTTATAGGCCTCGTTTAATAATACCGATAATCGAACAATAATTAACTGCACTTTGTTCAACGTACTAATTGTTCGCTTATGAGTGAACTGCGATCAATGAAAAACAATACAAGATTGTACTTCTGTTCGAAAACATCCGAACAGTTTAACGTAGTGAAAATTTATTAACTCACGATCGTACGTTTGTTGTAAAATCGTTCTAATATACAAAAGTTCGAAAAATCGATCTCGGCAGCAAAGAAACAATGAAAGAAAGACGACAAGTTTGCGCTTCAATTATGAATACGAGTTTCCTGATTGAACCTACAACGAAAATTCCATCGCGCAAAGCAAACAATGAAAATTAAACTCACGAAGTTGAATAATCGATTTTTCCCCGTCGAAATACCATATTTTATTTGTTTACACCGTTCATAGGCCTTGTAAAAATTATTTAGCTATTTATGTATATATATTCATCTATATTATATATATATATATATATATTATCACCAAATCAACAAATAAATATTCTAAATATATTAAATATAGTATAATATATGCTCTCCCAACAAATAATATATAAGTTCTCATCTATTCTCGTTAATAATAATTCAATATAATTATATGTACGCATATGTATCTGTATACATGTACATATGTATACACATATACATATACACATATGTATTCATTTATTTATTTATATTTATATATATATATATACTTTTCACTTTTTTTTTAATTCTTCGGTTCATTTGTCTATTCATTTGTTTAAACTTTAGGCATTTACCTATACGAAAGTGACTACCCTTGTATCCCGGTAGCTTAGCCTTTGTTTTTCACCTTTCGTTATACACATTGTGTAGATGTAAAATTCTTAGAAAATTCACGAAAAAACAGTAATCGACTTTTTTTCTACAATCGACGTTGCCGCCTCAAGCGGTGAACGATAAATAAATAAAATCTGTTAAAAAAATATGCAAACATTTTTGTCGAGTTAATAAAACGTTCGTTGCGGTGCTGTTCGATCGAAAACAATATAAATCATCTTTTGAAACGACGATCATAACCGTCTGATAACAAAAATGTTATGAAATATAAACCGAAAATTTGATTTCGCGGTACAATTTTATATTACTATACCTGACAATCTCTTTAATTTCGCGCAACGGAAATATTAAACAATCGATAATCAAAGATCGATCACTATTTCTTCGACAGTTTCATTGTAAAAAGTAAACTAACTGTAAAATGTGAACATCCAACGAAACGAATTGTACGTTTCTAAATGTAGCAAAGAATAATTCATTAATTCACCTGGTAGTTTTTCACAATTTGCCATCATTTTTTCAGTTACTCAATGCAACATTGAAGTAATGTTTTTCTTGATAGTTCGTAACAAAGAAAAATATATTGTATTAGTTCTCCCTAGAAATAAAGTTAATTCAAAATTCATCAGGCATAAATTCAATCTGTTTTGTTATTATCCTAATTAGCTCGTTTAATGCCTTTCTAAGGGGTTGCTAGCACTACGTTTGTATACATTTTGTTACTGTTAACAAAATTCATGTTTCCTTTTCTAATATCTCCGGAAATTTCTGTGCCTAATTTGACGATACCCGCGGGTTTCAAGATCGATTGATTTTTATATCCTTTTATATATTTTTTTTTTGTATTATTCGCGTATTTTTTCCTTGCTTCAGAAGCTTCGAATTAGATTTATCGTCCGATTTTTAAATCCACGATATTTCTCGTTGTATTATTCATACTTTTACCGTTACCGCGCATCATTATAATTTACACGCAGCAAAGTTTCCTCGCGTTCAAAGAATCAATCGAATCGTTTAATGCATAACTTTTAAGGCTGAATTTTTGGTCACTAAAGTCGATTGTTCGATTTCGTTCGAATCGAAACCTCCCGATATAATCCGAATTCAGGTTGAACCATTTAGAAAATGCGATTTCTTGATCAAACTCCGATGCCTTTAACGCGGACCACCGTTTCGTCGTCCGAAAGCCACAACGTTCGGGTTCAGACCTGCAGCGTACGTTTCGGCTTCAACCAGGCCCTTTAAGCGGTTACGTATGCTAGAACGATTTCAAAGTTCGTAGTAATTAATGAATTAATCCTAGAGCGACTCGAGTGTCTAGAATTATCCGCAGCTTCGACGAAAGGAGAACCGACTCCCGAATCAACTAAATTCCCCAATAATCCCACGACAATTTTTGAAGTTTCGCTTCGCGAACCCTTCGAGCAATTTACCGAGGGGTGTTACACATAAACCATGGCTAGATTAACCCACGAACCAACTTAATCGACGAGAGTAATTTCAACGTGTCGGGGAGCCGACAGTCGAGAAAGGGTGAAGCGGTGAGGTTAGTCGCAAGAAGTCCTTAGACTCAAATGAACGCTCCGAAGTTCTTCAAACGTAGTTGCACACGTTCAATGAGCCCCTACACCACCCTTCACTTATCCTCCGGATTTGTCCTCGGTGATCTTTCCGTTTCCTGTCTCTCACTGTAAACAGACATCAACATATCCAGACTTCTTTCGCTTTCTCTCTTTCTCTCTCTTTCTCTTACGAGGGGAAATCACGACCTGGACGAGCGGTTTCTCGATGGGACTGACAAGCAGAGGTCACGATCGGAAGCACAGCTTTCTGGAAGAACCAGGTTTACAATGTAGCGACTGTCGTGTAGACTGCGGACCTTTATGCGAACGTACATTCATGGACTCGGTTGTATTTATGCTTCAACCCTTTGCACTGGACTGGCGCTGCTACCGCGACATACAGGGCGTCCCAGCTTGCCTGTTACAAGCTGATATTTTATAACTTATTGAAGATACAAAACATGCTTTATGTGGAAGTTGCATGGTACGAGGGGTCACATCTTTTAGCGATGGCGAATTCTTTTTATGTTATTGTTTAAAGAGATATGAAGGTCAAGTTCATTTTTTTTAAATGGAACTACGTATGTTGAAGTAGCTGGTTTGTCATGTTACCAAATTTGTGGAGTGCAAAGGGTTGATAAATGCAACGGGATGCTTCAGCAGACACTTGCTTCGTTCCATGAACAATGTGAAAATGCATTGTTCAGATCGTTTATTTTGTATACTGCGGACGTTTTCCGTGCTTGAATATGTTCAATTGCATAAACATCCGCTGTATACTGATGAGTACAGGGTGCATCACCAGGAAGAAAACACTTCCAAAGGTCAAAAATAAACATCTTAGAGAAAAGTTCTACAGTTTAAATACTGGCGTGTAAACAAAACTCTCCATTAAAAGCATTTTCAAGTTCGTTTCAGGGTAATGGGTATTTTCTAAATGTCATTATACAGGGCGGGACATGGAAATTGGAACAACTACATATCTTTGTTTACTGTGGAGGTAGAAAAAAGTGTCTCAGAAAAAAGTTGCACTGTTCAAAGAAAGAAACACGATGCTATAACTATATGCTTTCACAAGGTCACCATGAAAGACATATCAAGATCACTGATGTTTCTTTTAGATGGTACCACATATTTTTTAACGAAACCTTTACTAGAGTAAAATAAAACAAAACATAATAAGAAAAATGAATAAAACGGATCCAACATTGTTGCTCAACTATTATAAGTAATCTTGCTGTGTTAAAAAATTACGTAAAACATAAAGAAAACTTAATATCACGACAGTACGATCGAGCATTTGGAAGAGTAGAACAAATCTCTGGAAAAGTGAACAGACTGTTTTACCAGAAAGTCATCATAAAATATCGGAAAATGTTGGAATGTAAAATTCCGCTACTTCTGCACCCATAAAAACCTGCTGACACAATGTTATGTCTACCTTAAAATAATTCAATTTTTGTCTGAAACGTTTTTCGATATCAGTAATAGTTTCGAAGATATTCACGTGGAAAGATTAAACCGGGTCACCCTGTATAATTGGAGGAAATCTGGGAAAGGTCACCTCAAATAAAAAATCGATTTTTAAATTATTCAACCGAAGCATATGAAAATTACACCATCCAACATGGCGCGGAGAATCAGCCCTGGAAGCCATGACAAATAGTTTCCTAACACCCTTATGGGGCTTATGACACATCGATCACTGTTTAGGTAGCAGCCAAAGGCTCTAAGGTTTCCACGTCTTAATTAGAATTTAGAGCTTTCTAACCATAAATGAATATATGAAACTAAAACAGCTGATATACGTAGAAATTCTGTTGGTCACAAAGATACCAAACATACCACGTCCGTATTATAAAACCAGTTGATATCAAGTACTTTAATCGGATGTTGAAAACTAATTACTAGACTGCGGATATTTATGCAATTTAGTACATCCAAATTGGTCCATGATGGACATTTAATAACTTAGCAGAAGTTCTTGAAGTTCTTAACTTTAGCTACTTTAAAGACAAATTCAACTTTTGTAGAAAACATTTCTATCAAATTTTAAGTATAGCAAAAATATTTCAGATGATAAAGTCAGGTGAAACACCCTGTATATTCTCTAAATATCGTTGTACTTTTATGTAATTTTATCAATATCTTTTTTTATTACGTTTCTATCATTATTCTTTTTGTTAATCTTATATAAAGATAAAGTTAACACTACCTGCGCCTTTAACTCACTTCTGCGATAAATTCATAAACTCTAAATAATAATATGTAATTTTCATTATGAATACTTTTATATGCGATATTTCAATAATAAACACAACCATTATTTGTATAGGATGTAAAAGATAATTGGAATGACCTTCAGAAGTGAAATTGCACACCAGACTCGATAAAGCTTTATAACAGAAATTGTTATAAAATTTATTGTTAAAAACAATATCAATGTGCAACATAAAGTTCCTTTCGCTTTATTAATTTTTCTCCTCCTTCCTATTTTAAGCGCCAGTCTATTATCTTGTCTAATTGCATTCCGATTAATATTTTCAAACGAGCCTTTGTTAAATCGTAAGGGCGATTGTTTTTAAATTTGACGTATACTACTCAAGAAGAGAATGAAGAGGTCTAAAGCAACCCTGCATGAGCCCTTCACTCCGAAAAATTGTTAAAGTTTCCGCAGAAATTGAGTTTGAAAATTTCTTTTCTATCTCAGACCAATTTGGTTCAAACGCAGTAAGGAGCTGCTTACTATGAAAAACTGATATTCACCGCTTCTTCGCGCCACTAACCCTCCAGTTTACCTGTTTACCGATCGTAATGTTTACAGGCCAAAGTAAAAGTTTCCTTCGTTTACAAAAATATGGTAGCTCTGAAAACGGCTAACTTTAAACGAAAAACGAAACTTGCGTTTTGTGGTGAAATTGAATTTTGGGAGAAATATCTTTCGCCTAAATCTCTCTGTCGAACGTGACTTGGAATTTCACCTGAGAGCCATTGCAATTGCTTCTTACAATCCGTATAAACAATATTACAGAAATTTATTGTTGAAACACAAGGGAAACTTTAATGCTTCGAGCCATGTTTTATAAAAATGGCTGTCCAGAAATTCTCAACATTCTAGTCTTAGTTTACATTTACTAGTCACTACATTTTGAGTCCAAACCCATCAAAGAAACTTTCGTCCAGGTCGTGATCTCCCCTTGTTGGCAGAGAATTTTCGTTTTTAACATAATTGTTACTCGTTCGGTACAAACACTTTCTCTTTAAGACTTCACGCTTAAATGATCGCGTGCAATTACTGTACCGCTAAAATACATGAGATTTCGGCGATTTTTCAGAAAGGAAATACAACCAGAAGAAAGGCAATTTTCCTCTGCGAAAATGAATCGACGATAGAGAATAATTTGTTTTATCGAAGACTCTGTTTTTGAGAAAACGATTTTAACACGTTGAGCGCCGCAGTGGAAAATCTCGTAACTAGTCAAACACGCGAAAATTGCTTTTCATTTACATATGAGCCGCTCAGAAGCCAAACTGACTGAGTCCACTTTTTCTACATTTCTCACATTTTTCTCAACTTTTCATTTTATGGATTTCATCAATTTGACTTTTGAGCAGCTCATATGTTAATAATCGCTGAATATATAAATATTTGTCGGTTTGATAATACATTTCTTATTTATACTACCATTGTAACATAAATATTACTCAAAATTTCATAGAGGTAATCAGTTATTTGATGAAATTAAAATTGATACGTGGGCCACTGGTGGTGCACGAGGCGCTCAACGTGTAAAATACCAAACTTCGGTTTGTCTTCGTCTTAGTGCACTTGACTACATACTCAACGATTAAAAATAATGCATGAGAAAGAATTAAAAATCAAAGTGGAAATTATCCGAATAAGACACTGAAAACAAATACAGAATTGAAAGTTCGTTAACGCTTGAGCAGTTACAGAGGCAACCGAATGAGTGCACTATTAATCCTTGTTACCACATATCATAATTATTAAGCGAGTATAGATTGTTGATCCTGATAGACAATCTAAAATTCAAAGCACGTAAGCAAGGCTAAGTAAAACAATTTCATGCAAAATGTAAACGGGTCGCCCGAGTTCGAAAAAGGAGATCAGCTTTGTCGATTAGACTTCGAACGTTGGAAATCATTTGGAAATCGCTTTCAAGTGCAAACACGTTGTAGCTAGTGTCTTCTCGGTGCCTTGGCGAAAAAAAAACGATTGCTATTGCTCAATTAATACAGAACAATTAATCAGCGAGTGTCGAGGTGAATAAAAAATTTCGTTTCGAAAGGACCTCATTCAAAATCACGGAATCGTTATTAGATTGCGGATTTTTATACAATTTTACCCTAGTGCATTCTTCGGGTCCTTTTCGACCCACCTCGTTCTTATTTTCGTTTAAACTTCTGTTGTCATCGAAGAAATGCAATGAAATTATTATCAGTATGCTTGTTTCTGTTCCTTTGACATTATATTAAAAGTTTGTATGGGTTCATATGGCGGTCTGATAACGAAAATTGTTACACGTAAGGTCTTTGGGTCCTTTTTAACCCAACGTAAACCAGACACAATCGAATAACAGAAATGAATCATGGTTAAGTCTTACAAACTGGGTGATAGTGTGATCAAAAGATATAAATAGCATAAAACGATCAGAATAGTTGTATTTACCTCTTCAGGGACGAATTTTTTGCAATATTTTCAAATCAGTGATTGTCAAGTAGAATAAAATATTATCAATGCTGCCATACGACAAGTTTTTTGTTTTTATTGTTGAGAGATTCTGTTGTGAATAGTTCTTCAACAGATTTTAATTTTTCTGTCACTGAGGATAATTTTAATTTAAAAAAAACGAAACGTACACATATGCGTCAGTATCCCTGAAGAGGTTAATGCAAAAAAAAATGAGTTATTGTATGATGGGGGGATTCATATGCAAATGGCACTTACCAAGTATATAAAACCTGTTATAAATAAACTGTTTGGGCAGAATATGTTATTTTTCTATAATTAAAGCTGTTATAATAGATGCGACTGGGTGATCCTATGCTTCCTTAATCCTCAAATTGTAGTATAAAACTGAAAATACGAGTTCCATACATTGAGGTCATTTTTGACCCAGAGACCTTAAGTGTATAGTCGGACGAAAGAATGCTAGGGTTAACACATTCAAATGCATGAAGGATTTCTCAAACTAACAAGTGAAATGAAAAATACATTTTGTAACAATTAAAGCAACAAATACAATTTTCTCGAAGATCCATTTCTCCAATTACAATAAAACAAAAGATACTGAGACCTGAAAGTGTACGTTTGCATAAACATCCGCAGGTCAATCACTATGCAAACACGAATAACTGGCATAAATAAAAGCATAGCAAATAGCAGTAGAAGCCAGTAAATACCCATACTGTATTGAAAAATATGCTTCTGAACAATATTCTTTTGCTTAATGAACTTTAAAAAAATTGTATAAAACTTGTAATGAGAAATTGAAGACTATTCTTATTTTTGCAACGGCCACAGCTGTAGGAATTGACGTTATAACTCGTAAGCAATAAATTGCCCCAGCATGCAACACCCGAGAAAACATTCAACAGCATAATTGAGATAGTCTGTTGTTGAAACCGGTTAATGTAGTTTTTTCTTATAGTAATATGTTATAATATAATATGATAATTTTTGAAACACAGGAATAAAAAAAACATAAATCACATAAAACAATGATAATCTACAAAAACGTGACACCATTAAAAGATTCTAATTTTACGCTACTTTTAGCGTAAATAGCATTCTATCTTGATTGATCCAAAAGTTATGAATTAATTTTAATTTTCGCGGAATGACGCTATAACCCACCCTTGACCTCAACCCTCTGCAGATTCAAGAGAAAATTGAAAACGGAAATGGATATCAATGACACAGATGTAAAAATGTGTTCAATTTAAACAAAGTACACCGAGGGGTGAGAATTCGTCGATTTTAAATAAGGTCCTTTATACTGAGTGTATCGGAAATCGTGGCACAATCGAAAACGAGATAAATCCTCCTCCGGAAGTGATTGGAGAATATAGAATGAAATTTTTCACACGGGGTCTCGTGTCTGAGAAAATCGGATTGAAATAATAGTGTTCATATTAAATTCGTACATGATATTATTTCTTAACACTTTGACTGCCGTGCCACCCCTATATGAGTGACACTTACAGTATATTCAATCATTATTTATTTAATCATTTCTAGCATTTATAAATTGATTTACTAAAGTTTAGTATTCCCAATACAAAAATTATGAATATCGCTAATATTCTTGATTAAAAAGATTAATTTGTGATTACGTTTCTTTTGTATAAAAATTTAGAAAGGCTGTCATTTTCAAACAACACAGTGTGGCAGTCCAAGTGTTAAACAGAAATGATTCTGATCACTCCTCGCACATATTATATTTTAATTTGATCCCATGAATTAAAATCATGGGAGATAATGTTCAGCAAGGGTAACCTACATCGTGATTAAACACTTCATGTTTATGTTTGAATATCTTAAGGTGGAGATCCACGATGAGATATTTTACGAGATTTTCCTCTCATGAGACTTTACATATACATATAGTAGTTATGTATTAACATTTAATAGTTGCTGAAATTTTTGTCGCACGAGAAGAAAATCTCATAAAATATCTCATCGTGGATCTCCACACTTATGTTCAGTAATGCTATTTATGCCTCTATCCCAGGCAAGCATCCGTTGATCATTTTTAATCAGAGAAACCCCTATGATTTACAAAGACTGTATGAAATGTAAGAAGTTAAAGGTAATACTTGACGATATTCTTAAGTCAAAGCTACTCAATAAATATAATACGTGAAAGATGCACATTCTACACAGTAAGTAAAATAAACAACAAATCTTGTAACATGTGAAGCGAAAAACACAGTTTCAGCATAGTTTCATTTCAATACCTACATTGAAATAAATAATATTCAAGTCTTAACATGTATATTTGCATAAACATCCGTCTATATAGTTATAACTTTAATTTCAAATGAAAAACAATTAGGGTATACATCGTACTTTTGCATTGAGCATTTCCTTTTAACTTCTCTTAAAACGATTATGTGTACTGGATTAAACAAAGAATATCAATTCGTCTGTAAGTGTATGTTACCCTGCATGAACGGTTGTTCGAAGAAAAGTTAGGTACACATTACTATAAAATTCCACCTCCTTATTTTCTTATAAAAAAAATAAATACGTTATAGAAACGTATCGTAGCACTTTGAATTATACCAAATCATGACATGTGTATATGAACGCCATTTTATTGATAGTAAAGTGCACACGACCCTGCCGAATACTCGTGTCTGACTCTCTCGAAAGCGAAGTCTCGTACGAAAAACTGTTACATAACACGTTCGACTTGCCTTCGCACGAGGAGCCAGCTCCCGTTCGGTTGTGCCATGATTTCCAAATACACCCAGCATTCGCCGCGTGTGTGCATAGAAATATTCAGCATCGTGTTCTTTGATCGTGAATGAAAACCAAACAAGAACAAGACATTAGCTAACCTGAACGTGTGCTCGGAACTTCAGGCTGTAATCCGGGAACAATAGGTAAAAATTTCGTAAAATGAACCCTTGGAGCAGGTAATAGAGTTCGCTTGTGGCGGGACTGAAGGTCTCAATTTGCGGCCGAGAGGGACGCGGAATCGCAGGGAATAATCGGAAATTGAGTTGAACTCACCAAATGTATCTAATAGATTTCATCTTGAGTGCCGTCGAGTTCTCTTTGCACTTGTATGCCAACACTTGTTTCACGCTGCTCACGTCGACCGTGGGAAACCTCGATGTCACGTAGGCTGTAACATTTTAATGAAAAATGCATTTTCCACTGAAACGATGAGAATTCGAACGCGACACCGACACTTTTCATATTTCATGTTTCCAGTAAACATCTCAAGCTATGATTCCTTGAGAAATATTCAACGCTTGCACCGACCCCTGCGTTTGGCCAGTGCTTCAGCCTTTCCCGCATTTTATGCCTCTCAAGTATCCACGATATCGTAACTTGCACAGAGTTCAAAGTACGTTTCGATCGTGTACAACGCCGTTCAACTGTTTTCGGTCGGATCGTGGACTGACGCAAATTTCTTTCTTATGCATCAGGTAACCGACAGAGCTCGTGCGGTTTTTTTAGAATAAAAATTAAGCACGTACAGACATTTCCATAAAAAGTATGGTGAAACTGACGTTTAGGGGAGGCAGCCCCGATGCCCTTGACTTCGACAAATGTTATCGAGGTCATCCTCCTGAGTAACTTTCAGAAAGTTTTAGCCGTCGCTCGTTATTTTCATTGAAAAGTTATTAACAAAAAACGTTTGCAAAATGTAGCAGTTATTTTGAGTACTGCGAGGCATAAACGACTAATGTATGTGGATATAGTACGTGTATGAACAAAGAAAAGCCATTTGAAGCAGGAAATCGTTAATGGACAGTGGATTATGATATAAGAAATAGTTGACGAGTATGCGAAATGAGAATTTTAATCAGTATTTAAACGATCTGATGGATACATAGAACTCATTATTTCAAAAAAAAAAGCCTCAATGCGTCTTGGTATTTTTGCTAACGCTGCATCGAAACTATGAAAAATCACGGAACGGGAGCCCCTCCCTTGTACCCCCACCCAAAAAAAATCCAACCCAACCTAACTCAGTATTGAATTAAATTCAGGATGGGATAGTTTGATTTATCCCAAGGACTACTCGAAATGATCTATCCTAACATAATCTAATCTGCCCTTGGGATAAATCAAACTATCCTATCCTGAATTTAATTCAATACTGAGTTAGGTTGGGTTGGATTTTTTAGGGTGAGGGTGCAGGGGAAGGGGCGGAGCCAATGTGTTGAAGTTTTGTGCCGGTTTTCCATTCAGTAATGTCCAAGTGTTGCGACATGTATCAACTTTGTTGCGAAATGGATCTCCGTTCGTGTCCTATATTTAATAATTAATAACTTTGTAAAGAATAACGAGCGACGGCTAAACCCCCTTGCGCGTTACTGAAGAAGGTGTTCTTGATAATATGTGTCAAGTTCAAGGTCATCGGGACTGCCTCCCCTAAACGTCAGTTTTACCAAAAGCATTATTCGCTCAACTAATCACCTTCACAATTTACAACCCTTTCCCAACGAGATACAAATTTGTAAACTCCGCTTTTACAAAACGTTGTGTCTGTAAAAATAAAAAATCGACCAACCTCTGTCACAATCTCTGCTTTATTGGTCTAAAATTGTCTATTTTGTACGTGATTATCTAGCACCAAGGAAGGGTGATAGTTGCTTGGAGAAATATCGGGAGAATATGGGAGATGAGCTAATGCTTCCCATCCTAAAGCACAAATTTTTTCACGGGTACGTCTTGCAGCACAGTCGCAAGGTCGTCCTAAACGGGGTGATTTTCAAATAATTCGTTACCATAATAAAATTTTTTCAAACCACTTCTGTGCGGTACGTTCTTTTACCACATCTTCTCCAAATGTCACACATGCTTTACGGCATGCTTCTGCAGCTTTTGAACGAGGTTTAAATTCATAAAGCAAACATGCTCGAATTATACTAGATTTAACTGACATTTTAAAAGGGCTTAAAATCATAATACCAAGTCAAAGTGTACCGATTGACTGATACATATCTATGCTGTATGATGGATATAAAAACTTGGGCTTTGCAAGTCACAACAAGATACAATAAGTCGCTGCAGCGAACTCTACCGAACACCGCAACAACTTTTTGGTTACCTAATATTTCTCGATATTCTGAAATAAATTAAATTTTCATATGCTTGTATAATAAAAGAACAATAATAAAACGTATGGCGTTCAAGAAAACTTTAATTAACATGAGGGCGTGGTGTAATTTGACTTTCATATTTAGAACGAATAGAGGTATGTTGGCAAGTATAGCTGGCCACCCGACCGAGAAGGGTTAATTAACCCTCTGAACCCTCGCAGTGAAACATTCGATGGTAAACATACGTTAAGTAATTGGACACTTACTGCGATAGGGTAAAATCTGTGCTGAATACTTATTTATGATAATATACAGGGTGCCCCAATTATTATGAACACCTTGAATGTCTGCGTTGTTTCTCTCAAGGTGATATATTTCATGATTTCACGGTTATGGAGGCTTCTTATGAAGCTCGCGTAGCGCTGTTCGACCTTTAATAATCTACTGGTAATTAAAAGTCATCAGCATTATTTAAAATTGTGACCACAGCTCTTTAACCCACAGAATTCGTTTCTTGTATTGTTGATTCTGATATTATACATCTTTCTGCATTGTTTGGTAAAATTTTATTTACTTCCGAACACTAGAAGTGCTTAAATTATTATTTCGAACATTTAATGCCATCACCGAAGTAAGTAATTTTCAATGAATTCCAGTTTTATAAGCAGAGTGATCTCCTTCTTTGTTTGTGGAACATATCTTTTAGTTTTATCTTCCAAGTTAATTGTATGTTAACAGCGTTACCAAACCTAAAAAACGACTCTCCTCTGAAATTGTATTTTTCATCCATTTTGACCCATTTTCTCAGGGTCTAAAGAAGCAATTTAATGAAACTTTTTGTGGTAAATTCAAAAAGTTGCTGAAGATATTGAATGAAGGAATTTCGAAAAAAATCCCTACATTTGGAGAACAAAAAGGATCATTCATCGCTTTTTGAACGGTTTATTAAGCATCACGTACCTTTCTTTCAAAAAGGTTTATTAAAAAAATTCGTGTACTCATTTTATTTAGCACTGACAGAGTTCTCGGTCGAAATTTGATTGCAATCGCTTCAGTGATATGGGAGAAAATGGATTATAAAATTCCTTAAATTCATAACCGTATAAATAAAACTGTTGCCATAACCAACCACTTTTACATAATTATAGCAGCGCATACAAGGGCACGGCATACCGGAAATGTCAATGAGGTTGCTATAAAATTGCAACGTCGTTGTATTCTGCAGACTAATAGTGAAAGTGGTCGGAAAAGAATGCGAAGAAAAATAAACGGGCACGGACGTTCGTGCAATTGAAAAGTACGAAACGTGTTAAACGGGTTCGATACATTTTTATTTGTTGACTTCGGTGGCTGTACGATCGGGAAGAATATTTGAAGATCCGAAGAATCTAGATCCTGCGGAGAGAGAATGTAGCGATTTTATAAACTGGAATTCCAATTCTCGAACAACCTATTTTCGTTCGACGTAAATGTTTAGACACCGCCGAGAGTAGTCACCGTTTTATTCTCGGATATCCTGTGTTCGCCATGTTTCTTCAAACGCGTATTTTGCGTTCCACCTTTATGTTTCATTCAGCCATGCTGCATCAATTGTTCCGCGAATCTTGAATGAATTCTGTACACAATCGTTCGTCAGTTATCATTTATTTTCACCTCCAACGAATGCACCTGTGTATTTTATTTACATACTTTATTCGAAACATTACGAATGTATTCATCCTGTAAGATGTCAAATAATTATTGATTTCATTTAATGATTCTGAATGAATGTAGGCTTTCCTTTTAATCCATCTCTGAAAAGTAATTCGGAGAATCAAACGAAATAAAAGATACAATATTCTCAAAATTTCATTAGCACAAATGCAGTAAAAATGAATAAAGCAAGCTCGCACAATTTTGAAACGCATTTCTGTGAAATATTATTCAATTAATTATGATGGGAACTTTTGAGGTTTAACGAATTTTGTGACAGACATAATCGTTTACCGAACAAACGATTAATTAGCCAAATGAACGATTTAATGGATTAACAATCAAGAAAATGATCGTGACTTTATTTATCAATCGTTTGCAATTCTGAAGATTAACTATTATATAATTATCATTATCGTAAATATTTTAACAATGAATAGCTAATGTTTGAGACGATGTATTATGGGATGCGAATGAATTAATATACAATTTCAAGCATTTGTAATAAAGGAATATATTTGATATATTACAGCGAATCTCTGTTTCCTGATTGATCTCTTTCTATTTGTTGATTATAAACTCTGATCAAAGTACGCGAATTAATTGAAAACGAATGTTGTTCAGCAGCAAATTTAAAGGATTCGGAAAAACGCTCTTCACGTATTTCAGACTTTAACGTCCTTCAATTCATTAATTCTATAAACTCAACTTTCGATCACGGAAACGTGAAATATGGAAGGGTGAAGGCTTTTGTATAGATATAAAAAACAGCCCATGCGAATTTCCATATGAAACAATTTGCTTTGAGGATAAGCAACTTTTGAACGATTCACCCTGTCTTCCCCTCGACCCCCCATATCACTACATGTATGCATAATAAACTTGGACAAGCGTGATACGTTCGATACATCTCAAACATTGATCCAGCGGATATCCTACTAAATATTCTAAAACATCATTCACAAGCTGCGAATGCACTATTTTCCTCCTCTTTCTATTGTAAAATATAGCCTATAACACCCCGGAGAGCGTAAAGAAGCTATTGTGAAAATTTCATAACAATCGGCTTAATAGTTTCTGAGATTTCTGCAAACATACAAACAAACTCTGTCTCTTCATTATAATAGTAAGAAATGAAACAACTCAAAGGTATATACCACTGGGTATGTGCCTACAAGCTATCACAAATCGTTAAACCAACTGACTGAATGTTTTGAATAAACAAATTGTAAATTACTACGAGGAAAATAAAAGAAAATATTTTCAAACAACACTTGCACAAGTCTGATATGAACAAATGTCTTCTCTGCTGGTGAAATATAGACAAAAATAGATTGTCAAGTGTTAATAAATGCAAACGCCATGCGGCGTTGGTCTTTTTAAACATTCGGATAATTTGCTTACGCAAGAATGCTTCTAAGATCGACGTGCTGTTAAAAACAACCTTAAGAAATTCATCGCTTCCAGAAATTCGGTTTCGCATGCGACTGGCATACATAAACATATTTCTCATTGAGAAATGTATGTTGAGGCAGATGGTTCATATTTCAACTATAAAACATTACTTGAAGATGAATTATGGCCACTAGGGGGTTTGCCGTCTAAAGACGACATTTACAATCCAATAACCTAATACATGTTGCTATTAATCATTCACGTTAGTGGTTAGAATGATAGCATGATAATATCGTGGCACCGAAAAGTATCTTAACCCTAGAACTCCCGAGCGCTGAGCTGTCACGCGGCAGCCCAAGGGGGGTGCATCGAACCTATACTTCTTCTTGCACATTCACCCTGAAAAAAATGGTTCTTCGAAGAAAGTTTTATAACATTTGAGTATCTTATACTTTCTGAAGCAGATAGCATACGTTTTTGCATTAAATTTATTTCTATTTATATGTACTTACAGAATAAAATGTTATTGTAAAATAGTGTACTAACATGAAACGAATCTGAATCTGATTCTTCTGATGTCAAACATAAATAGCAAAGTATCATGTTCATTGAATGCCTTCAGCATACATGGTTTCTGCGTTGATCAACTCTTCTTTCTGTGGTCCTTTGTTATTCTTTGGAAATGAGAATAGCGTAAGGAGTAGTTCAGTTTCATTTTCTTAGACACAGTATTTTTCACATATAGCAATGGTGTTTTTAGAATATCAAACTTAAAGGTGTACACGACAATAAATAATTTTTTGATAATTTTTTAGCCAAAGGAAATAGTTCTACTTTAAAGTTTTTCGTCTTGTCGGTTCGAGGAACCCCTCTCTTGGGAGTCCTAGGGTTAAACAAACGTAGAATGATTTTGACACAATGCGGTGGCAATAGTTCTTTTATGGGTGGAGATACAGCAGAGATATGGAGAATACATCAGTAGGTACAGTTCTTCATTCTCCATGAAAGAATATTAGGGTACTGCAAAAGTATTTGTTTAACCCTTTGATTGCCATCAGCTCAAGAAAATTTCTGGTTCCGTTTCAAAAAAAGATGACATCTCTGCTATACCTGCACCAATAAAGGAACTACTGACACCACATTATGCCCTCTTCGAAATCATTCAACTTTCGTCTGAAATGTTTTTTAACGTCATTAATCATGCCGGTGAGATTCACGGGCAAACATTAAAATGGGACACCCTGTAGAGTGGACACCTTATCGTTTTATTTGTCAGAATTGTAGTTCATTTGATTGCGGGTCTGTATACTCTTATGGTGTTTCATAAACACATTACCGTGGTTAAGAGTTCATAAAACCTTGCTATAAGAAGCAAAATGTTAAAACAAGATTTCACCATTTCGTTCGGAAATACGATATTCTTTCAAACGCTCGTCAGGATTTGATACTTGCATGCAATGACGCAAATTTCGACGATAAAACATTTCGAGTATCAACGAAATGAAAAGCTCGTCCTATTTTTGTCGATCTGTTGTTTCACGAAACACAGTCTCGACGTACGGAACAAAAACGTGCCGATTGCACTCATGCTTTTTATATCTGTTTGCCCTCAACAGAAAGGGCAATTACTTCTTTCGCCGCTTCTTAAAAACAGTGAAAGACAATGCCTAAAATGAAACATTAAAAATTACCCAATTGTATGGCTCAAGGAGCATATAAAACTCTAAAACTTTAAGTAACATATCAAAATTCTGATTATATTATTTACTGTATTATGTCTGTTCTATTATTCAGATTTTTATATTATTTATTCACCAAAATTAAAAAATATTGCTCCTCATCATTATAGTACGATCTTGCATTTGAAAAGCAGAAGGATTCTTCAATTGTAATGTCTGATCAGTTCGACGATCGTACTATGCATCTTGACTCGTGAAATGCGATGGGACGAAACGGTCTTTGAACAAGACTAAATAAAGAGATTTTATCCGGTTGAGAGACATTCGTAACCTGACTGTCGTCGAAATCCGATAACGGGAAACCATTTCACTTCGCGAAGCTCTGTAGCGTTTTAGAAAAATTAAATTCCCTGCTAGCTCAGTGAACCCGACAACGATCGGGTCTGACAAGCAGGTGCGGAAACGGTGAAATTTCTTAGGAAAGTGTCAGTGAGAAATAGAACATTTCACTGGGGAAATACTTGACAATACTCACATATGATGGCCTGCACTTTGGCTTTATCCAGCGCAGGTTTCACAGGCCTTTCGGTGGCAGTTCCAGCCCGGCTCCATCGTTGCCCTGTAACCGAGCAGGTGGCCAGCTCGGTGGGGCTGAACAGAATAGCTGCTAGACCACGAGTCAATTTTCTGTAATCACTCCATTTCACAGCCCTCAGTTGTTCCTCGCAAACTGCTATTCCTTCCCCCAAGTGCACCTGTAAAGAACGGTTATTCATCAAACCCGCAGATGTAAGGTACCCGATTATTCATTGAATGAGAATGATCAAAAGTACAGGAGAGCTCTGGATGGCACTGAAAGGTACTCGGTCTTTCTAGGCTCTGGTGCTATTAACTCCCGAAAACATATAAGACATCAATTATTTTGTGTTTTTCTTTTTCTTTATTCAATGTACACTCCTTCCGAGTTAATAAGACGTTGAAGACAATTAAATAATTTTCTGAAGCATTCACTGTACTCCGTTTCTGGCACTGCCTTTAAAACTGCGCTAGAAGCCCTTTGGATATCCTGAATGATGTCGTATCGCTGCCCTTTCATTGCTAACTTGAGTTTTGGGAATAGTTAGAAGTCACGAGGCGAATACGGTGGGTGTTAGAGCACTGTGATACCTATTCTAACCAAGAAATCGCGTACAATCTTAGGTTTGTGAGCCGGTGCATTATCATGCAGAAGCTGTTTTTTCTACGAGCGTCAACAAGGTACTGTTACATTTCACGTCAAAGCTAATGATGCAGATACGCTGGCGCCTTGAAATTTTAGATGGCCATAGCTGGAATGTTAAGCTTCACAACGCTCTCATTCATTAAAAGATAGCGCTGCAGAATAAAAAGTCAGTCGCACCAGGATCTGGACAGACTGTGTATTACTGACAAGAGAAATGTGATGGAGCAATAACAAATTACAATCACGTTCATAAGAATTAGGACACCTGATGATCTCACACAAAAGGTGATATTTCATCGAGATTATAGAACCTTCAGTTTTATAACATCATATTAGACAAAACAAACAGGGTGAGTCACCTAAGACAAGTGACCTAAGAAATAGTGAGAAATCTTTGAAACAGAAGTCATTTGGTTCCAGGGGGGCCATTGCGTGATGGGCAAAACTTTTTTTTCATGTGGAGGTGCCACCTTCATTTTCTTAAATGGAACCATGTATTTTTGAACAACTACGATCGTAGCTCTCCTCGAGGTGATTTGTATGACCATGGTTATTCGAGGTTACTCAAGGCCACGGACACAAAAAAGGGTGAAAAATGGCAACTCATTGTGAGTGCCTCTGAAACAGAATATTCTCGGCTTTACAGAAATAAAACGAAAATGTGATACGAAAATGAGAAGAGGCCAAAAGGAATGATTTTCGAGGAAACTGAAAAAAGGAAGAGCAAAGTCCGAGTAAGAATCTAAATTTACGCAAAGCGGCGTCAGTCCGCGACCCTCGTTTCTCCTTTGTAGAAATAGGGCAAATGTCCAAAATTATTGCATTTCAATTTTATGCACCATTCACATAAAAATTATGAGCGTTATCACAGAAAAAAGGGTCACTGACTTAGTTCTAGTGTTAAGGTTTGTGTCCTCCATTCGAGTAGTCAACATTCAATGAGGCAATGATTTTTTTGTTGACTCCAAACAGTCCCTGCAATTTGTCCAGGTAGACATCCGGCAGGTTGTTATATTTTGTTTATTGGGTAGCATGAGGGGGCTGTTCCCATTGCGGTATCTTTACAAGTGCGTTCCATAGAACATGATTATGCTTATGACTATTAATGTTATCATGTTATAAAGTCTTGTGAATGTTTCCTGCTTAGTATTCTGATGTTTTTATTGTTGTAAAGTGTTTTGGCCCATAGGTTTGGATGCTTTGTAGTTCTAGTTTTGTGTCGCACAGATAGGAGAGTGGAAAGATGTGGAAAGATGTAGAAAGAAGTTGAATAATTTACCACGCCATCGGAGGAGGAGGACTCCGCGAATCCACGGAAAGCAGGCATCGCAGCAGGAGGTGTTGTCCTCATATCCAGTGGTAGCCATTCGTTTCTCGAGGGTGAGTTGCCCTGCACGGTCGGGGATCCATGTTTTCCACCCCTTGTTCCAAGTCGCGGCCTGCCGCGACGTACCCTCCGACCTAAATAAATATTTTTATACGATGTATTACTGAGTTTATTGAAAAACATTCAGGATGAATATGTCTCGAATCAAACGTGTCTAATAAAATATCAAGAGTTTCTATTTTATTTCTTTGGCGGTTGAAAGAAATAAGCTGCATTTAGTGACGTGTTAAGAGGAAGGTACCGAAACGATACATTCGGTCTCACAAGGCCTTTTAACACTTTAACACTTTCAGTGCCACGCTCTATAAACTGACAGTCGCAAACTTTCGCAATTTCTATACAAAATGAATGTAACCATGAATTGTACTTCTCTTAATCAATAATGACAGTAACATTCATCATTTTTTTACTGCTTCTATTAGAGCTGATTAGGTATATTTTTAATATTTAATATGACCAAATAAATAATGATCGAATCTATCTGTCACCCAGATATGGGTGACGCGGCACTTAAAGTGTTAACTACATCTGACTTAAACGAAACATACTACTAGTACGTACGTAGACTTGTCATATTGGATTGAGTCGTAAATAACTTCCGATTCGTCTTTGAAAAATTTATTAATAATTAGACTGCGGAGCTTTATGCAATTTAACATATCGAAGTTCGTGAAGAATGCACATTTTATAGAGTAAATAAAACAAAAAATGCACTTTTAAACATTTCAACCGCAGAATGTAATTTTGCCATAGTTGCGCTTCATTAGCTACGTGAAAATAAAAAATATTGTAGTCTGAAAATGTATATTTGCATAAAATATCCGTAGTCTGTTGATGATTTATTATAAGATGATTATTGGAGCATCTAAAGCTACGTTTTAGGAATCCTTACTTTCAAATATGAAGCAAAAATCGTAGCCCAAGTAAATTATTTGAATTTCTAGAAAGAAAAAGATCTATTACGTGTCAGCAATTATTTATGACTCAACTTAATAGAGTGTTATGTACAAGGTAGTCCAGAAAAATGTAACAGGTCGTTTTCTCGGAAACTATTAACCCTTAAGCTGAGCTGTAACGCTGTATCGTACAACTCTACCGCAGAACACGAGTTAATGATATTACTAGCACGATCGATGTTTCAGTTAGTATTTCAGTAACAGCTAATCAAATTATAATATTTTCATTTATTTACATATATTAAATTTAACATTTTTGCTATTACCAGCGACTATAGTTGTCCTCCACGAAGTAACCTACTACTACCGCTGGGAATAGCCGTCCAAAAAAGAAAAATCGCGTAATTGCCTAAGTGTTTGTTAGGCATTATGGCATTTTAAATTAAACTTTTTACGTAAATTTCAGTTTGTTCTTTGTACAGAAAAAATGTTAAAATATAAATTAACTGCAATACTCTAACATGCACATAAACACTTTAATATTTAATAGTACAGTTTCGTGTGATGTACAGGGTGTTCGTGTTATTATGGACCAGCGTTTTTCTCGTAAATGGTAAGTATACACAACAATTTTACTGTGTTTTATGACCAAAACAACAAAATATCATCTCTAATCTTTAAAATGGAATGCTACATATTTTTTTTTATATGATATGAAAGCGATTGTTCAGACGAGTTCAACCATTTGGCATACAATGACCTTCAAAGTCATGCAAGGGATCGGACAGTCAGTAGCAACACAGTTGCAGTCACATTGAACACGATACGTAGCCTTATAAATAAGGCATACTAGAAAATACAACATTCATTTACTTATTTATTTATTTGTATATATATTATGAAATGTTCAAATAATTTCTTTTATTTCTGTCTTTGTATGACTTCGAAGGTCATTATATGCCACATGGTTGAACTCTTCTTAACAGCCGCTTTCATATCATGTAAAAAAGTATATAGCATTCGATTTAAAACATTAAAAGTTAGTAAATACAATATTACGAAATGTTCAAATTGTTTCTTTCATTTCTGCCCATTTATGACTTTCAAAGTCATTGTATGCCACATGGCTGAACTCGACACCTGTTTTTCACTTGTTTTTCGAAAAATATTGTAAACACAGTAAATTGATATATTCTATTGCATTGATCAAAAACCACTGTAAAACATATTCCTCTTCGAATCTCTCTGTATACTACTATTTATAAGAAAAACGCTGGTTTATAATAACACGAACACCCTGTCTTTTGAAACACGAATATTCGCATAGTCCCACGTCGCATTTATCACACTGACACCACGAACCTCATCTTTCATCATTTTTGGCGCATCTGCATAACGCTTTTTCCGTCTGACTATTTTCAAATAGAGGCAGAAAATGTCTCTCATAGAGTTATAGAAGATGACCAGCAGCCGACAGTTCTTCATTATTGCAATTATTATTCATTTTGTTATCTATGCTAGATTTCTATAATCCTTTCGGTATGGAACAGCGCAATGAAGAAGCACTGTGTGAAACCGAAATAAAAGTAAAAGTAATAAGCGTTATGCGGTATGTAAGAGGGTATATTTTTTAACCCTCTATAACCGGAATTTTCTTGCGTATGACGAAAATAATAAATATAAATGATAAAGTTTGAATCGCGGAATATAAATTTAAATAAATATAATAATGAACGAACAGATTCCTTGGTGACAGTATAGACGTAGAATATACTTGCACACAGTGATAAATAAAATAAATAAAATTTAAAAAATATTGATACATGGATATGTAATTTCCAAGTCACATGGCGTTGCAGAGGGTTAAAATGCGTTCATTTTCTTCAAACTCAAAATATTATTCATTTATAAACATAGATATGAATAGTGAATTCATAGATATGTTAGAAAGTATCGAAAAAGCAATGTAAATTGCATAAAATTTGTGCATTTTAATGTAATAATATGTTAATGCAGTCCATTAATTGAATGTAATGTATTAAGTTAAACTAGAATGCTTTTTTTGTATGATGTAATACAAAGCATTTATCTATACAAGGGCCTACATTCCATTGCATGCACTTGTATCATGATTCCGATCTCTTGTTTGCTTTACGCACACGTTTTCGCCTGGCAGTCTTCGATTTTACTGTACTGCCAGCGTATATTAAAGGAATATGGCTTTCTGTTAATGTAAATGCAGTGTTCTCAAAATTTGTTGTACATGCACTTACCCCGCAGACCAAATCGAACTTCCTACTCTGAGAGCTTACACACCCCCGTCCATAAGTTATGGGACACCTTACCACTTTTTAATAAATCTGGATTAAGATCTGGATTAAGATACAGATTTCGTTACTTATTTCGATATGAACCTTTAAAGACATTTATGTCTATACAATAGATATAATTATAATGATATGGTTAGCACTTTCTTATAATTAATATAAAAAAACTGAAACAATTATAGTACGGTTCACGACCATTGTTTTTCAATGCATTAAATTCGGGCGATTTTTGTTTCGACTTCCTGATCTGTGGACCAGACTACCCAAATTTCACGACTATCATTGCAAAACAGGAAGTGCATATTGATGAGGAAATTTAAAACATGATATATATAATTCTCAACAGACTTTAACGTTTAAGTATTATTCAAAATATTAAAAATGAGCGTTTGATTTAATATTGAGGGTGTTTAATAGTTTTAATTTAAATGTAAAGCTAAAATTAGTAAGTGTCCCACTACTTATGGACGGAGGAGTATGTATATGTGATTTCATTCATTTGTATAACATCCATATACAACAAATAAATGAGCATGCCTATCACTGAACAAGAACATATACTCAAGTACTTATAAAATGGAAATTATGATCTTGTATAGGATCATTGTTTTTTATAAACAACTTATCACATATTGCATTACTTTAAATACACAATTCTTATTAAAGAAATTATTCTTTGAAATTAAATAGTATAACTGTATTTCAAACATAATATGAACGTAAAATACGATTTACAACGCTATTTCAAATAATCTTGTTTAAATTCATATCAAAATCTCTGCGTACGAGGGATATTTATTTAATAATACCCAGTTGTAAAATATCTGTGTGCTAAGATATCCCATCCAACACAATAAACATAATTATAATATTGAAATCTATTCGGTTTCAGGGTTGCTTTGCATTTTTTATGTAAAATGACAGATTTTCCTTTCTGAAATGACGTCATGCATGCAAGTATGAATCCGAAAATGTATGATTTTTAAGTTACTTTAATCGGTAAAATTTATGCCCGAATTCGGGTCAATTTCACTGATATCATCCGAAATTGCTGCGACTTATCAGAGGTCTCCCCGATTATAGCCTTCGAGGGAGGAAGCCGGAACGTGGGGACAGCAAAGATAACAATTTTGAATGTCAGCACTGGAGTTTCCCGAAAGTCGAACGCGAATCTCAATACTCAAAGTCACATTCAAGTTTCATAACTATTCATTTTCATATTTTTCATTGCGTGCTCTATATACTTATTGAAAGAAGCAGATACAGCATTCAACTTAAGGAATTTAAAATTAAGAAAATGCAAAAAATCAGGTATTTTAAGTTGCACGTCCGTGCAGGCTATTAAAAATACCAAAAGAGACATGATTGTGTTTTTCAACATTTTTATCCGTAAAAATGTATTACTTAACCCATTTCAAATTCTTTAAACAATAAAAATTGATTACTTTTAATCAAATTCAATAAACATAAATAATTAACGCTTAGAATATTACATTTTCACACTCTCAAAGTTAAAATTACTAATACTGTATACAGGATGTCCCACATAACTGGGACAAGCTGTATTTTCCAAACGGTTAGAGGTGGATAAAAATGCTATAAGTCAAAATTACATGGTATCCAATGATGCATAATCTGGAAATAATTTTATGCATTTTTATGAATTGGTGCACTTGGAAAATTCAATTGCATATTTTTTTCAAATAGAATCCTATTGTTTTGACTGGACTATTCAACACACTTTTTTAATCTCTACAAAAAAGTACTAAGGTACTTATGCCCTAAACGTGTTAGTTCAAAAGTTATTACAGTTAAAAGTTTGCTAAATTATTTTCCTGCTTATCAGCACATTTACGCTGAGATATCCTCGTGCACTATTACGCATTTTAAACTACGCATTACAATGTTTGTAAACATGAATCCACTACTAATGTCAACCAGCGTATAATCGAATTTCGATATATCGATAATCAAATTTGGAAATATCGATAATCGAACTTCGATATATCGATAATCGAACTTCGAGATATTGATAATCGAGCTTCGAGATGTCGATAGTCGATTTTCGAGATATCGATAATCGAACTTCGAGATATCGATAGTCGATTTTCGAGATATCGATAATCGAACTTCGAGATATCGATAATCGAACTTCGAGATATCGATAATCGAACTTCGAGATATCGATAATCGAACTTCGAGATATCGATTATCGAACTTCGAGATATCGGTAATTGTACTTCGAGATATCGATAATCGAACTTCGAGATATCGATAATCGAACTTCGAGATCTCGATAGTCGAACTTCGAGATATCGATAATCGAACTTCGAGATATCGATAACCGAACTTCGAGATATCGATAATCGAATTTCGACATATCGATATCTCAAAGTTCTATTATACACTGATTGATATTAGGAGTGGATTCATGTTTACATCATTGTAGTGCGTAGTTTATAATGCATAATAGTACACGATAATATCCCAGCGAAAATGTGCTGAAAAGCAGAAATGTAATTTTGCAAACTTTTAACTGTAATAACTTATGAACTAACAGGTTTAGGACACAAGTATGTTAGTACTACGTTTTTGTAGAGATTAAAAAGTTGCATCGAATAGTCCAGTCAAAACTATAGGATTCTATTTAAAAAAAAATATGGCATTGCATTTTCCAGGTGCACCAATGCATGAAATTATTTACAAATTATGGATCATTGGATACCATCTAATTTTGATTTATAGCATTTTTATCCATCTCTAACCGTTCGGAAAATACAGCTTGTCCCAGTTGCGTGGGACACCCTGTATATTAGGTTGGCACATATGAAATGTTTTCCAGCATGCTAATTTTCTGCTTGACGCAATCGTGTTCATTTGGAAAATCATTAAAAGTAATCACTAATTAGATTGCAACCAATATCGTAAACACCCGTTAATTGCATCTATATAAGTAACATTTTCGCAAAAATGTTTACTGATTCGCAGTAAAATCGCAAAATTCATGTATATTTGGTGGAAAGCGCGGACAAAATATATAGAAAGATTTTAATTGCAAAAAGGAGAAAATTTCAAAAGGTCAATCACAAGGAAATTGTCCTTTCTTAATTAAAGGGCGAAGAGAAAGAGAAGGGCAGCGGAAGCCGGTGGAAAGCGTTCTCCTGTAATTATCATCTAAAAAATAGAGTCTGTGGCATGCAATAACAGATTCTGCAGAACTTCATATCGAATCGTATAATCGATTATTGCAAATTACATATTCCTCGTCAAAGGTGTATCTCTTCCACAAATGTTTCCTGACAAAGATTCTTCTGCAATTTATTTGAAACTATAACCATAAGAATTAAATTTTAACGGAACTAAAATAATATAACGTCATGTGCTAATAATCAATGTTTCTTCCCATACTTGACCTTACATAAAATATTCTATTTAATGAAAAAATATACTGAAGCACAATTCCACCTGCTGGGAATATTAAATTGCACTTTGAATTCAAAATAAAGGTTCCATCAATTTTTAAAGATATTACAGTGTAAGTAAATCATTTTAACTTTTATTTGAATATTAAACCAAGTCAACTGTAGCTGTGGAAATACTTCAAAATAAAAATCAAATAACTATATACAAGATTAAATAAATAAATGAACAGAAAAATTTGTAACCCTAAATTATCACGAAAGCTGTTATGTTGTTATTTATAAATAATATGATTATAGACTGAAGTCGAGTACGAATTATTTTACAATAAACCTATTAACTGATTCAAATTCTTTATCGTTCTTAAAAATCACGACGGACAAAAACACTAAAAAACGAAATGTAAATGTCCTCTCAACATAAAAATTATATCTATGTTTTAAAAATCGGTATGGCAATGTTTAATTGAAAACGTCGGAGGTAAGATTCGCACGAACCCGTAAACATTGCGTACATTTAAGTTTCACCAACGAAAAATTATAGAATTAATGAAATGAAAAATGTAGGGTATATCTATTTGCTTATCAACTACAGAATCGCTGCCGTTGTGGGAATTTTCAGTTTCATTTAATGATAAAGTGATTAAAGTATAAAGCGTGAAATAACTATATCGAGGCTGACGTACAAATCTGAATATCTTTATTCACTGATATCTTCGCGCTGACAATTAAAAGATCGCATACAATTAACGGAAATTAGAACACTGATTCGGATACAGGAACCGAAAACCATTGAAAATTGTCGTGAACGAACACGTGTACCTGCGCGTGTACTCGTATCAATGTTCTAATCCCGATAGTTACCTATATTAAATACCTATTGTTAATTCCTCGAAACGGACTTTTCTCTTGTCAAGAAAAGCGTTTCTCTAAGTCTTGTTCATATTTCGAAACGGAGCCCGAACTGGTAGAATAATCGAACCGAAAACATGTCGTATTGGACGAATACAATACTATTTTACATAAATTAAATCGAACGGAAATCACTAATACTAATTTCATTTCATAACTAAGTAACCTAACTACCTGTTAGTTAATTAACTGTTGTACAACGATCTAGTCGCAACGATCGTGCAATCCGTTTCTATCTAAATTCATTTAACAAAATCTATGATTACGAACGTTTGATTTTGAAACAGTTTTCTTATCCGATTTGCGAACTGTCAGTCGTCACATTTTAAATTTTCCTTAAACAATGTGCAATGCGTGAAATGCGAGACTCTTCCGTCACGAAAATTCGTTTGAACGTTGTTGCGAATTACTGGTTGCTGTCAGAATTAAACCCTCTACCGTTGTAAGTTAATACTGAAACAAGAAACACTTCAAATACTATTTTTCAATTTAATTTAAATTCAAAAGGATTAAGCCAGTGATGATCACCGGAGCTACGGCCTTCTCCCACTCTAGATCCATTCCCCTCGTTTCAGTTCCCTCCTCGTTTCCCCTCTGTCGATCGTCATCACAGATCACAGCCTATGTGAGGGGAATGGACCTAGAGTGGGGGAAGGCCGAGCTCCCATGATCATCACTGGATTAAGCTATAATTGTTATTACTTTTTAAAACATTTGTTTCTGACGCGACATGCAGTAGTAAATGTCGTTTATTAGTCGTTTATTACACGAAGAGGGTTTAAAGAAATACTACTTCCTCCAGGAATGTTTTATAATGACCAAAATATCAGAAGAATTGCTTGAATCAGGGGTAGCTGTATCATTATGAAATGTAACAATATTTCTAATATTTTGATCAATAAAACATTACGGGATTCCATGTGGAATGCATATAAAAACAATAGATGTCTCGTGGAAATCAACGAAAACAATCATTTCTTACAACCTGCATTCTAGAAAAAATAGAATGCATGTTTATATAATGAATGAAACGGTGGAGTTCTTCATATTGTTAATTAAAAAGAGTGAATTGTTCCGAATGCGTTCGAATTTTGTGAGCACGACGCTTGGAAATGTCACAAATCGAATAAAAAAACCTGGTCCTTTCTTCTGCGATGTCTGATTGAAACAGTGAAAGAACCTAACCTAACACAGTGTAAGAACCTAAAGTAACGCAAAATACTTGAACGTTTCATTACGGTTTATACAAAAATGATTTCTGCCGAGAATTCACGAAAAGTAGAAACTCGTTTCGATTTTAAATATTAACGAATTACTTAATGAAATGTTTAAGTATCAGGGCTCAATAAACCCTTTCTTTAATTAACAAACGAACCGAAAGGAAACAATTAGTCAGCTAAATGATAAAATGGGCTATCAGAAAAGGAACTCTATTGATAAACTTATCAACCCTTTGCAGTCCTAAAGTTTAATTTAATGACGTGTATAATCATCGCCGATTTGTCGTAGAAATTCTATTTTTCTACAGTAACAATAAATAATTAATTTCTGTAAAAAGGAGACCATAGATTTTTCAGAGATGAATTAATTCACCTTCCATACATTTTCTTCAGTTTTCTTCTGTTTATATAATTTTATCTACAGTTCCTCATCGTTTAATTATTTATTGTTTACAATATTGTAATGTGTAACGTTGCTTGTTTATTGACGTTTCTCTATGAACTCTTAATGGTTGTAGAATTCTCTGAACGTACAGAATCGTTTCGAAAACGAAACAATTGAAGAAAATATGCTTTTCTTTCCGTCACAATAGTAAACATTACATAAAAGACTGCAAAAGGTTCACAAGATTCTTTTTCTTATGACGAAGATCAGTCTGCACAGATAACTGCCCATTTTAATTATTTCCTTACGCTATTGTTCATTAGAATTGTACCTAAGTAATTCTCCCAGTTTATAGTGTCCTTTAATAAAAGTAATAACTAATGTGTTCGCTCTACCTGCAAAAAGTACTTATTTTACTTTAAACGAAACAATATGCGAGTGAATAATAATCATTTCTTTGGAGTTCCACTGAAATTACATGTTTAAAGATAATCATTATTTTCAGATTCACTTACTACTTATCAGGAAAATATCAAGGATTTCAAATAAAACTGAAATTAGTTTGATCAAGAGTTTAATAAGTGGTACTGTACCTCCTAAAAGAGGAGAAAGCAATTTGATTAATTTTTAAGTAAGCAATTATTCATTTACAGGACTTCTGGTTTGCTTCAGACTTTCTACAGAAGCATGCTGAAATAACATTAAAAGAATGAGTTTGTTTAAATAAAGAAGATTGCAATTATCTGTCCAGATATTCTCCTAAGTACAAAATCTCATTTCTGTTTTCTGTTACTCTCGTTAATATTCTTTCTCATAGTAGAAAAAAAAAAGCAGTTATTCAGTCATTCATGTGAATAATTACGAATTATTATTTTGCATATCTACGCTATGTCACTCGGGGTAGTTTATGATAATAGGTCCTAATAAATAAATTCACTTAGATCGAAGCGTGAAAAATGTCTACGTTAGAAGCAAGAAAATTCGAAGAAAATCCACTTCCAGTATTTTCGTTCTGTGTACGTACACTGTTTCGTTCTCGATGAGAAAATATGTCGAAAATTTCAATTTCAATTCCAATTCTTTTTCTTTCTTTCCGGCAATGTTATTCGCTCCTTGTAGAAATTTTAGAAATATTCATAACAAACGTTTGAACGCCTAATTTATCAAGTTTATTTTTTATTCTGCGCGACTACTGAAAAATTAACTTCGTAGATTTTTTGCATGACATTCTTCGAACATTTCGAAAAAATTCTCTTTCCTCCGCTCTGAACTTTTTTGCAGCATTTTTTGCATCGTTACAAAAAAATTACGAACTCTATTCATATCTTTCGTGTTAATTACGTACACCCGAATTTCTGAAAAAGTTTATACAATTGTCGGCAAGAATTGTGACGTAACTTCTTTTGACGCAATTTTTCAGTTCGCTTTATCTTGGAAAAAATCTAGAAGTTTATTTTATTTTCAAGTTCTCCGTAAAAATTCTACAATCTACATTTATGATTTCTTCGTAAAAATTTATGGATGTACTATTTGTAGTTTACTGCAATCATCCTATAATATGACATTTGCAGTTACTCCCAAAGAACTACCAGAGGCTCAAATTTTAATATTTAGTGTTCTCCTTCGAATACTTGTTTGCAAACGAAATCGCAACACTAATTTTCTTCAGATTCTTTGCAAAAATTCTCGAATGATATTACGGAATTTTTTGCAAAAATTTGATCTCTTTAAATTTATTATTAAAATTGTACTTTTACATCATTAGTGTTCCTTGTAACACATTCAGAGATCAAAGTTCCCCAAGCATTTTTCATGCACAATCTTTGATAAACTTGTAGAAAAATTCAAAGTTCGATCCCCTTTTGATTTTTCCTTAAGAATTTTCCGGCCTGGAATCTTAATTTTTTTTTTGCAAAAAATTCTGAAGAACAGTAGCTTCTATTTGTTGCAAAAAATATTAGCTTGATTGATCACGACTATTCTAAGAAACTTTGGAGGAGATCTATCAATTTGTTGTAAAGATATTAAAGTACAGTTATCCCACATTGTTGCAAGAATCTAAAGCATAATGTTTACTATTTTTTTGCTTTTTTTTGTTGCACACGAAATCATAAAGTTTAATTAGTTCGTCATTTCGACATAAACATCGGATTGGAATCTTCTAAACTGTTTGTGAAAAAATTGGGAAAAATAATGACATCCATTTTTTGCAAAAACTCTAAATGTTTACTTCCTTCAAGTTCGTATAAAAAGTTTAAAAACGGTTTTTCACGTGACTTTACAAGCGAATTTCCAAACAGTAATTTTAGTTATTCCTTGCATTTCAAACGCTTCTTTTTTTTTGCAAAAAAAGGATTTCCCAGAGTCAATTTGCAAAGGAAGCTTCCCTATCACGTTGGATTCTCGTTCGGTGAATTTTTTCACTGAAATTCGCAACCGGGGTTTTATTTAACGTAGAAAGCAATAATTTACAGCTCGATAACTATTGCTCGGATACTTTACGTTATTTTTAGATAAATATAATATAGTAGACAGATACCTTATCTAGTAATTATTATTTCATACAAAAATGGTTTAAATTAATCCTTTAACCAATGCATAAGTCAAGAACTGATATAAATAAATAAGAACAACATCGAACGTCATAATAAAATAATATGTACATATTTATCTCAACATTGTTTGTAATAGTCATCAGAAGTAGTGAACGACTGTGATCGGGCCGATAAACAATGATAAACTCTACTTAGATTATTTTTCAATTGAGATTTGTTCAATGATTGCTCCAGTAAGTCAAATGTTTTTTTATTATGTATTAAATAATGGATTAATGTTTCGAATATTATTATAATTCGAATAATGATTTCGTTATAGTTGTCACTTGATTAATTATGAGTAATCAAATATTTTCAATGTAAAACTATTTCATTATTAAATGTAACTTTTTATCAGTTTTATATTGATTACGTATAATTGAAAAGATCAATCAACTACTCAAATATGTGCCGATACAACCGTAATCCATTTAATTAAAATCTTTTCAAGGTCGAATCGTTGTAACAAATAATTTAAATTGATTTAAATAATTTTTTTACTAATTTGACGGAATTCCAAATAAAATAGAAGTACCGAAAAATTATAGCAAAACCAAGCTATTGCTTTGTTTTTTTACAAAACCAATCAACAATTACCGTCTTATTAAGTAGTGATTTGATAATTGCAAGCATATCATTAACATGAAATTAAACTTCGACCAATTAATAATTTAATTATTTTTCTTATGCGAGAGTGTAACACAAGTCTCATACATACAAAGAAAATGAACAAAAAAACATCAATTTTTAATAAAACATTTCATAAAAACAAAGTGCTAAGAAAATTAATTCCCTGATCAGAGATTTAGTACATTGATAATTTAGTTTACTCGACTCACTAATTTTCTTAAGCGAAATAATAACTGTTGGTTTGCATTCCTGCTTAAATTACAATAAAAGAAAATTTCAACGAATACTGCGTTAACAAAACCTGCACAGGATTATAACAAAATATTTCACTGTGGAAAATTGCACGGAAATCGCAGACACGCTTATGAACCTTTTAATACTGATGCATTAACTATGCTTATGCTTGGGAGATTGCACTATCGATTACTGCACCTTTACAATTATAAAAATCACTATTAAAAAATATAGTGAAATACTGGTCGTTTGAGTATGCTATCGAGTAGAAAATCCCTTACATTAGACACAAGAATGATAGACATAGATTAAAGAGGGGTAGAAGGGCGCGAGATAGAGAGGGGTAGGGGGAGAAAGAGAAAGAGAGAGCGAGCTAAGGAACGTGAGATTAATTCCTAATATAATTAGAAAATCCTTCGGTCGCAATTTCAGTGAAGTATATTTCGACAATATACTTGTCTTATTCAGGAAAACTTCTTTTCGTTTCATAAAAACTTTTCCTTCAGCTCAGTATCACTTGTTTTCACGTATATCAAAATTAGTCTCTTTTCTAGACACGGTGTCAAAAAATAAAAGAAAAAGAATTTTAACCCAACCAATTGTTACTTGTTTCTTGGACTTGGTTACAGGGTGCACAGAGTGAATGGCATAGAATCGGAGATGCTATAATGTAAAAGGAAATAATTAGCAGTTGCGAAAGGAAGTGAAGTGCGAAAGAGGTAAACGAGAAGTGGCAGAGAGGGCAGAATAGAATCATAAGGATAATTAAAGAAACAAGGAGACGAAATAGATAAGACGAAGTAAAAATAGCAAGAAAAGAGAAGGACAATAGAATAAGTCAGGAAAGAAGAATCACATGGTGATAAAAGAAGACGGAAGTGGGGAGAATAACAAGAAGAATACAGAGAAAGTCAAAAAGGGTAGTTTGCTGAGTGTAGCAGGGATGGAAAGAAAAGACACAGGATCTTAGAAATATGTAGACAAATTTGATGTCATACAATTATTAGAAACATGGGAGGAGCAAATCGGAGAGCCTAAAGAAGTAATTACCAAAAGGATTGGAGCTGCCAAGCTGCAAAAGAGGAAACAAGGAAAGGCATGCTGCGAAATAATGGCGGGGGTTGAAGAGGGTAGCGAAGTATAGCAAGGCGGAACCAAACGGAGGACCTGGTAGAAACAAAAGTTAAAATAGTGGACGAAGTATGGAATATTTGCACAATGTGCAGCAATAGAAAGATAGAATAAGTGTAAACCAAGTCCAAATTTCTTGGCTGTGAGGCTAGAATAAAGAATATACGTACATCCTGATTTGTTTCACTCATACATGAAACAAGCATTAACCTCGAAACGTATTAATATCAAAATGATATTAAACCATACGTAAAATAATATTTCTGTTCAGCTTTTCCGTACAAACAGATTATTTTTTCGATCGTGTTTCCTTTATCACGAACCGATAATGCAAAATAAATTAAGTTTCGCGGAATTTAGTGAAACAATTTACAGTACTAAAGCATAATTTCCTAATCTTTTTTCTTGTTCTTTTTTGGCACCCTGTAGGAATCGTTAAAACTTAGTGAGCTGCTTATCGAAACTTCACTCTGACTAGATTTCACTCTTACAAGTAACTGTAGAATCTAGTTTCCATTTTTTTTCTAGTTTAATGGAAAAACTAAAGTGCCCCGAACGAGAAACCAATCTCCCCTTTCAATTAATCCTAACTCTAATCCTACGGTTAATTACTAGCTCTCGAGTAGATGAATCACTGTAATTTACAATATATACAACAAATAAACGAATGCACTTCTTTTATAAAAAGAAGAAAATAGGCAAACAGAGAAAAAAAACGAAAATTTCGTCGAAAACTTCATACAAACACGTCTTAAGGATTTTTTTGAATAGTTCTATTCGAAATAAATAATAACACAAATAAATAATGATTAAAATGAATCGATCAATGAAGAACGGGAATGTTAATATCCGTAGCTACTCGTCGAATGTTTCTTTATAATCTTTCGTTTTCCACTGATAAAGGAAGAAAATAGTTGAATTGAAAATTGGAAAGTTCGTGATCAACGAACGATTTCGTTTGTAGAAGCTTCGAGCCTCTCAACTGTCACGACATTGGAAGTTTCAATTTGAAAATTTTTCTTCAGCAATTTTCTAATTCTTCCGAACCCTTCGAGGTTCTAGTTCGAAGTCCCGAGCTACGAAACTTGTTAAATTGCTTCATTTAAATTTTCCAAGTCCTGAGTTACGATTTCTCAATATTAAAAATACTTTTGCTATTCGGTAACTTTCGACAATCTTAAATCGAAATTTCCAATTAACATTTTCTGAGTTTAAACGCCCAATTTCCTCGAATTCGCTGCATGAACTCGAGCGAAAGCGTTTCAACTTTCCAATTTTCAAGTCGCTTTCCGGCGCAAAAGAAAACATTTTTCAGGAAAAAAAAGACGAAGACGGATTCAAAATTCTGCAAAAAGGTGCTTTTTCGCGATTTAGACGTTTCTTAGATAATGAACTTTTAGCTTTTTAGTCTTGTTGTTAATCAGTTGATTATTCGGCGGTTTCGGTTGGAAAATGGAGAAAATTGCGGTTTCTGTTGGAATGTTTCAATCAATTAATCAATCAATCAACTAATTGGCTGATCGGTATATCACTTTTAATGCCCAGCGAATGAATGCGAGTGAAAAAATGATTTCCCTGTAATTGTCTGCTTCGTTTCATTTTCTTCTATTTTAACTGTTACTGTTTTTGCTTTTCATTGCTTTATCCATTCTGTTTCTCTGCTTTGCGGCTCGCTGTTTGATTCTGGCTATGTGTGTGATATATGTATATGTATATGAGACTCAGTCTGTGGATCCAATCAATCGATCATACTGTAAAGTAATAATTAAATAATGTTTAAACATCACCTTATATACAAAAATATCTTCACGTGATGAACAAACGGTAGTTAAACGAAAAAAGTCTTAAAATCTTAGACACGCATCAATTGCTTGAAAAAAAGAGCAAAACATAGATATTGATCAATGAGAATTAATTAAAATTAATAATTACGAAATATAAATTAGCAACAATTTTGTGTAATATTTTAAATACTCGAATTCTGAGAAATTCTGTGCCTGTTTCAAAATCGGCACTCAAACCTTTGAACAATAAAACAAGAAAAAACTTGAAACGAAAACTGTTTGCGAAATATAAATATCTTTCGAAATTTCATTTAAATTTTGGTACACGTTGAAAATTGTTTAAATTTCAAGGGAAGAATTGATCGTGAATAATACAATGTGTTATATAAAACATATGATCATAATCGAATCGTATAAATGTAAAGCAACGTTACTTTAATTATTGTGATTGAAGAAGAATCATCTTCGTTAAGATGAAAAATGCAAATAATGGCAATGAATAAACTGAAAGAAGTTACTATCGAAAGAGGATCCAGAGCCCAAGGTTTGCAACAGGCTGTCTGTACAACAATCTTAATAACATGATATGCAACATTTATATTCTAATCTTAGAGTCAGTAAAAACTATGCGCTGGGCACGAAGCTCTCTGTTCCACGCGTTGAAAGAAAAACGTTAGAAAAACCTTGGAAAAAGTGCGTAACAATAAAAACCGAAAATCGTCCACGTACGAGACGAAAAAATTGTAACTGTCTTGTTTTCCCATCTCTTTCGTGGTCAATGCGTCTGGCTTTTTTTTTTAAAATTTGATTCGTCGCAGTTGTTGCGACCCCGGCACTATTGTAAAACGGTATGTAAATATACTTATTATAATAATATATAGCTGCATCTGTGATTTGATTGTAAATCGTGAGGTAAGGAGCCTGTGTGAACGGCGCGATCAGCTCGAGAAATATTTCGACTTTCTTCGAACACAGAGTCTATATGAAAATTCTCAATAATTTCGTATCTGTGTGAGCTGTAACTTAGTCAGATAATAGTTCAATATTCTCTATTGAAGTAATAATTCAAATACTTTTCACTTATTTAGTTAAGTAATATAAACAAGGAACTGAGAATATTAAAAGAGATAATGCACATATAACTATGCAATAACAAACATCATTTCAAGTAATTAATTAATGTAGATAATATGTAGATAGAAAATTTAAAGAATTATTTAAGTGATATCTGAAACCATTACTGAACCGATTATTATTTGAGTAAGTATTGAACTATTGAAAATTCTAGACTCTGATGAAAAGCGTATTGCGAAAAATTTGTCGAGGACATCGCGCTCACGGAACTATTGTCATCTGTAAAATATAATATAAAAGATCCTGAGTTGTACTGTGTGGTACTATGGCTATGGAGTTCGGCGATATCTGAGGTGGCTTTATCTCTTCCATTTAACCTTATAAACAAATATAACATAATTCTCACAAGATTCGTAACAACGCAATATTAAGCAATACCTAAGTAAAAATGCAAGCAATGTTTTGTGTTTTACAATTATCGATTTTAAACAGTTTAAGATACTGATAAACAAAGTTTGATACACGTATAAAAATGTGTGCGATCTAAACTGCGCTGCCGTCTTCACTACACGTGTATCCGATGTGAACCAGTACCTTAAAACATTAATATTCGATAAGCATAGAAACATTCTTACGAAATCGTAATATTTTTAACGTAGGAATCACTTGGCCACTGTAAGTTTCATTACTATTAAAATTACGATTACAAAACAGATAGTAAAAACAACTCATTTAACTAGATATAATTCAACTTGTCTGGAAAAAATCATTACAAAATACGAATAATAGATTATAAAATAAATAAATTTCCGATATTTAATAAATTCATTTTATCAAATAATACTTCATAAAATAAATTTAAAAAAAACATTACGTTGCTTTTAAATTTGTTAATCTTTTTTGACTACCAAAATAAAACTTAGAAGAATAGTAATACTGTTAGTGATAAATGCTCGCTAAAAAAATGCAACAATACTCTTAGGAAATGAATACCATTTAAAACTTTTCATTAATGTCAAACCAAAGAATGTAAAGTGAACACAAAATCCATAGATTTAATACTTTATAATACAAAAATAAAAATCTGCTAGAAGCAAAATAAGATCCTCCTCTAAGATCGAGTTGAACCTACTGCTGTTAAGGAAAAATTATTAATTTAGCTCTATAATATCACATTAGAGCATGTAAAAGAATTCACAAGAAAAGCCACCTCGGACACAAGCCTCTTATAATATATTAAATTCAATCTGCTGCATCACGGTGGTTTCCCATCGATAACTGTCAATAATAAATCCTCTGTAAATCTGTTTGAGCTGTAAAATCGGTTGGCTGTCTATCGCACCGTTAAACTGCTACGCGGTGAAAAATATATTATAATATGTTCTTACGTCATTCTGGGCGTTTCTGTGCGTGTCACCCAGTCGTGTGACGCAATTAATAAAGTAAATATAATCCTCTGTAAGAATATAATATCGTTGTAAATATCTGTAGTCTGTATAACACTGTATAGCATCAAATAAAACAACAAGTTATCCTGGCTCGCGGAATAATCAGTACGAGGTGGGATGGCTGCTCCACTTGCGGCGGTTGTTTGTGGTTTCTTTCGTTTTGTTTTTCTTTTGTTTAAGAAATATTCTCGCTTTTCCTTACGACGAATAGGCACGGCACCTTTTGCGAGTTGTCCAGCAAGGACTTCTGTTGCTTCAGTTACTGTAAGACACTGCGAAGAGATTTTTCTATCGAGCAACGTGCTGCATGGATCTTTTAAAATGAATTTTTACATCATTTTATTCGAAGTCTTTAGAGCAAGCTTCTTTCCTTTTATACTATAATTTGTACATAGATAAAAAATTAAGGCGAGTCCTTTATAGTTCTTAATTCGACTAAAAAAAGTACTGTTCCTTTAAGATCAGTCATTTCGTACAATTATGTATACGATTAAGGAATAATTTCTTTAGAAATCATAACCAGAAAAATGATACTTCACAATTTTCGACTGAAGTATCACTACACAATTCAAAAACTATGTTATTTGTTTAAATGAATTTTGTACTTGCTCTTTTTATAATTAAACAATTTTTTAAATAATCTAATATATAAAATTAGTTGCACAATTTTTTTCATGTACTGTTGCATTCTAAAGACTTCAGAATTGGAAGACCTGACTTGTCCCTGTAATGAAAGAAGATTCTTACTTTTTAATTTTGTTCCAATAAATAAAATAGAAATTATAGTAACTTTATGTTCATTTGAAACAAAATTTAGAAATTTTTACATGATATAAAAAATATGCATATGAGTTGTTAATATTGCACAAAAATATCATGAGTTCTATAAAAATCTTAATATTATCCATCACAGCACAAACCCTCAATCTCTTCACAGCACCTCGGTCTTTTATTGAAAGACCACATTCAACTCCATTTGGAGTTAATGACTGCCAGTACTACTGGCATTAATCCTACTCAACCAAAAAAACTATCACAAATGGGCCAAAAAAACTAAGGCGCATTAGTGGTATGCGGCATCAAACTGCATCATGTTGCTTTGAAAGTGCTTTGTTTCGGCACTGGTCTGATCGACATCGTAAGCAACATCTTGGAATGCTCTTGATTTGTTCTCCAGAGTCACTGCAGCTGCACCCTCCTCCGTAGAGACTCTGGGCGCAGAGAAAGATTTCACAGCATCAGTTTGCTGTGCCTGGATTTGTAGATGAGCTTGCGCTCCAGACTGCGGTTGTGCTTTTGGTTGCTGTTGCTGGTAGATTTCTTCCTGGCGATGCCTATCTGCGACGCTGAGCTCATGGAAGCTGACCAGGTGGCGCTTCAGGTAGAGCTTGGTCTTGAATGGCTTGTTACAGAGGGGGCATGTGACACTCTGAGGGTTGTGGATCAGGCGCATGTGCTGACGCAGGTTCGACAAGTTACTGTACATGCGGTTGCAGACAGGACAGGGACGTGGGTCCAGCGAGTGCAGTTTGCGTAGGTCAGCTGCAACACACACACAACTTGCTCTAACCCGGTAGAGGCAGCACGGAGAAGGAAATTAATCTTTTCTTTTTTTTTTGGTTTGATTTGTTGAGTGGATTTATGGGTGGGGTCTCCGATTTGCCAGCCACCACCGGACAGCAACAACCAGCTGAGAAACCCTAGCTGCACGATTGTTGTACGCTCTATCTAGTTTAGCAATGGGATCATTGTTAAAATTTGTCCTATACTGTGGTCAAATTTTATTTCTGTTACAATTTCCAAAATATTTTTTCATATAAGATTGTTAATTTAAAATACTAAACATTCCATCTTCTATCAAAATCATGCCTAATAGATGCACAGATAATAAATCTCCAGCGTAGTTTGAAATAGAGCTTCTTCTCAGAAAACATATGCCTGGCAATATTTAAAGTAACTAGTTCCATGTGTAATATTCATTAATAACGTGTAAAACTTTATTTTTTTTTATAATGAGTTCATAATAATTCACAAAACCAAAGAGTCGTAATACTATAAGCATAATACTGAATTTGTAGTAACATTTAAATTGATATTATCATGTAATTTTTTCAACCTTGCAGAATTTCTTGGTGCAATCAATTATTTATTAAGAAACTCTCAAATATAATACACTTTATAAAAATTCAAGGAATAGTACTGGTTGATCCCATTGCTAGCTATCGTGCGCACCACGAAATCGCGCGTCACCAACGCACACACATCGGAGACAAATGGTAAGCGTGTTGTTATTGGGTACATGAGGCGTGAGAGTTCGCGCTGCATCTTCCGAGACTGTTCTATAATTATTTCTTGACAATAACACCCTTTTGCATTTACAAAACTTCGCTTGATACAAAAATTCTTTTCTTTGAAATATTTAAAAATAATTATTACCATTACTGTTAGAAAAATAATTTCTATTTAATTCAATCTTCATCTGTTTCATTTTACATTTTATATTAATAATCCTCTTAATTTTACATAATATGCTGTGAACATTAGAAAAGAACAAAAAGTTCTGCTTTGAATAAATATTTGAAGATAAATAATATAAAATATGTAAAAATCAAACTACATATCAAATTAAAAGACAATTCAATTATTTGAATTGAAATCAATTTAAATAATTAAATAGTTTATACACCTTATAACATAACATGATACGATTAGTGAAGCCAAGGATATTAAATCTTTTTAATTACAACACCGTAATTAAACACTGACCTTAACCAAAAAGCTTACAATGAAACTTAGCATCAAGCAACTGCTTTACTATGAATGTCAAAATAGGGTGTTCTGCCATTGGATATACATGGATACAGAGAAAAAACAACGCCAGTTAGACAAGATTTAACTTAAGAAAATATTAATAATAGAATTAGATATATACAGTGACATATATTTGACATATGTGCTTCAAACGAAAAGTGTACCACAATTCATACTAAATATAGTCACTTTGAGAGACTAGACAAGAAAATGTAAATTAACAATTTTTACTGTTTAGTGATCTCCAATTGGCGTAGCTTCTACAGGACAAAAACGGAAAACGTGGAAGCAATGGACAGGCAGTTTTGCCAGACGGAGGGATTTATTTTTTTTTAAAAATTACAAAACATTTGATATTTCCTTTTTCATTCTAATGTAATTTTATATTCCAAATTTTTAAAGATTGTACTCAAACTCTTATTGGGCCCACAGATACTTCTTAATAATTAAAATTTTCGAAAGCAAAAAAATAAATGTATAAAGTAAATTTGAAAAATATCCATAATGTATAAAATTTTTACTTCATAAACACTAATTCATGTAATTAATTATAAAACTTGTACAACTCTTGTTAAAAAATTAATTATATGTTTTCAGAATCGCCTCCAACTCTGGCAAATAAAATGGACAGGTAGAGAGCCCGAATATGTACACGCAGCTGACTTTCTCACACAAACAGCCGCAAACTGCACTCCGCCTGGATGAAATCATCAAAAGATCGCCTCCGAGTGTCAAATGTCTCTCTCTTTTCTTTTCCTCCCTCTCCCTTTCTCTTTCCTACCGCCTAGCAAGAGCTACCGAGCTACACGAGCTTACCATTTCAAACCGAGGCTCCCCTTCTCCTTCCATGCCTCTACTCGCATCCAAAAAATTCTCTCCGACATGATCGGCTAGGTTGTTGCTGTTTGTAATGGTGCTCGCAACTACCAAAGAATTAGGGCTGGGATGGGTGGCTACTTACCTTGTTGCTCTTGATTTAACTCCGAGTTGCCTGCATGAGATGGTCCTGGCATTCCACCTTCCAGTGACCCGCTGCTCCCACCGCCACCTCCTCCTCCTCCACCCCCTGCTCCACCCCCTAGAATAACAATGTATATTTAAAAACTACTTCATTGTAAAATATGTGAATCTTAAATTTAGCAAGTATAGGAATGGTCTAAAACTTTGATATTCTAATGTGTAGAAAGATATGAAAGTTATTTCAATCACATGTCATTACCTTGGTAAGAAGTCGGATAAGATGGCAAAACTTCCATACCACCATCAAGGCTAAGGAAACCACTTGGCAGTGTGTTAACCTCCTGCTTTGGAGAACAATCGTCGTCACTTCCATATTCTGGTAATTCTATTTTTGGCTAAAATATAGAAAGAAGCATCATAGTCTTTCAGTTCTTAAAATAAAAATTAAATATACAGTATTTATTATTCTTCACTAGTAATATGCATTCTTTGTATTATAAAACTAGAAATAAATGAAAGAAATTAACCTCAACAATATCGAGATCTTTGTAGCAGTCAAGTTGAACCTGAGGCTCAATTAGTGGCCGCGTGCGAGGCGTTCCAGTTGCACAGGCCGCCGCAGCTGGTACTGGACTAGATATCTGAGGCGAATCACTTCGTTTGCACAGCCTTTTCAGCGGTGGAGGACTTGAAGCTGGTGGCGTTTTGCTACGGTCCTCCTCTAAACATGGTGAGATCAGCCCACGGCCGTTTGATGCATGTATGTTGTTTGTTTTCAAATGCTAAAATCAACAAATTAGATAGTAATAGTTATTTTTATAATCAATACTCAGTTTAATCATAAAACATATGTTGAACCATAAAAATTATATTTAGAATTTCAAATTACTTCAATGCCAAAAAATACAATGAAAATGTATTATTGACAAATTTTTTAATGCAAACCTTTTCGTTGTTGTGCTGACTATTTTGGGAGTCGGTGAGGCCACGGATTTGTAAGGATTCAGCAGTACGTAAAAACGTAGGCAATTCTGCTTGAGATATGTTAACCTCTCCAGCATACATGAACTCGAGGAGTGACTGTAGATGTTCGAACTCCACATCTCGCATAAATATTATGGGATGCTTACATGGATTTGTCTGTAAATACAAATTTATGTAATGCCTTTTATGTAATACATTTTATGTCATAAATTTATTATTATTATGTAATACATAAGGTAATTACTGTTAATTTTTGATACGTAATGAATTTATTAAGATATAAATTAGGATCAATAATTTATTATACAAACACTGAATTACAAAGTTTTAAAATTTTAAATAATATACTTAGTATGTGTTTTTATCACAAATGGCAATTAATGTAACAGATATGTATAGCAAATAACTGTTTAGTAATACATCAAAGGAAATATTAACATATTTTTCAACCAGTTTAAGAATAAGACATGTACCCTTTAAAAACTATTTAATAACATTAATTCTAATTTTATAACAAACATTAATATGCATAACATTATACATGACCATACATGTATACATACACATTTAGTAAATTTATTTTTATGTTATGTTTTTAATAATGAAGATATATAGTAATTTTTATGTATGTAAAACTGCTTTATCATATGAATTTATTTAAAAAGCAAAATTTTTATATTTTTAACATACACTTCCATAAATAAACTTTGACACATGAAATGTAAAATATATTTTATAATTAAGTAAATATGAAATTGTTATATTTTAGTAAAAAAAGAATCATTGACTTTAGAAAAATAAAAAATAATCTTGAAACTAATGTATACAATGTAATGAAACTGTATTATTCATCATTTGTTAAATAAAATTAATTATCCCTTTCCTGTTATTTTTCTTTCTATTCATCTATGTATATTTTTTTTGCAATTTGCAAGAATTTGATAATTAATAGCTTTAATAATTCAATTTACTTTTTTAGCCATTTCTTACTTTGAATAGCTTTCATTTCACCAAACCTTTGCTCTGCCATTTGCTTCAGCATTTAATGAAGAACCATGTCCATGATAGTATCAATAGTAATAACATTAAAGTTATTGATTATGATGACAAGAACATTACAAAAAGTATTCTCTTACCTATTTGAAATAAAGTGTTTTTAACTCAAGCTATTCTAATAAGCAGTGCTATGTGTTAAGAAATAAAGTTTAAGTGTCTAATATACCTGCTAATATCTGATTTTCAGAGTTATTTATAAAGATAATTATTTAATTTGCACATAGACATTCAAACTGAATGACAATAATATTACTTGCACAGTTAACTATTAAACTAAAGGATGATTTTACATTTTTAATTTGTTTTCTGTAGAAATATTTATGTCACGTACAAAATAATGTAATATAACTTCTTACATTTAGAATGGTAAAAGAAATTACAAGAAGAAGAGCGAACAGCAGTTTACATTCTTGATTCTTCTATTTCTACTGTAACTCTTATATTAAATGATCATCCTAAGGAAAAGAGTACTTCATAAACATAATTACATTTATGTAATACAACAGTACATATAGTCTTATATAGCGCTGAAGTGCTATAGTGTCAGGGAAATTCTTATATTTTGTAAGTTTCTTCGGAAACTGGTCTCTATGTAAGTAACGTAACGAACAGATTTTATTGCTCATATTGGTAACCATTCAATTGTATGTAAAAGTAGACAAAATGCAAATCTAGAACTAAATAATACCATTGAGTACTAATAAACAAACGAGTAGTATGAAGAATCAAAGAGCCCTGTGTAAAATGTGTATGCGTCTGATAGGAACATCACGCACACGTACACACATGTGCACACATACGTATACACGTACACGTATGCATGGCAAATATTCATAAGAACTTTAATTTCGACAACGTCGAAAGCAAAGCATGATTCTCAAAGAAGGTAAGAACGAACGGCCGAGGGGGGTGGGGAGGAGGGAGGGGAACATTGAGGAACTAGCAGTGAAGAGAGAAGCAAGGCGGGGAATGTTTTCTAACCTTGAACAACTCCTTGAAGTAAGGGCTGCACGCGGAGAGGACAACCTTGTGCGCCTGGAGACGCCTACCATCGCAGGCGAAGGTGACATCGACGAAGTCCTCGTCATCCCGGAGGGCCTCGAATTGGCTGGTGATATTAGCTTGAAAGTTGTTCCAACGCAAGCAAAACTGCTGCTGGCTATCCGTCATTCTCCTCGCTCGACTCCCTTCGACCTCCTCTCTCTCCCTCTCACCAAAACCGAGAGGCCCCCACCACCCACCCTCTGTCCGTCTCTCTCTTACTTTCACCTTCTTCTATTTCTATCCTTCTTCCTCTTTTTCTTTCTTACTAGCGTCAGCGCTGTTCTTTCCTCGTCGCACACTTTGACTTCTCGAGTGTATCTTTCTCTGTCTTTCTTTCTTTCTTGCAGGAGACACTTTAGTAGAAATTTTCGAATGATATCGAATATGGAAGATTCATCGAGACAAAGAGGGTGAGGGTGGTGTCGCAGGTTAGGGTAGCCTGTTTTAGTGCACCCTCGTGCTAGCGGTTTCAGATGAAGCTCCCATTACTCTGGAAAAAAAATGGCAGGTGCAAAAAGTGCAATCGATGACTGAAGAGGAGGTGTATGCGTGGGGAGAATCGATAGACGGCCTGCCAACATTTGAGAATGAAATAAAGTACATACTTGCCGTATGGAACTTTTTGTTGATTTTTAAAACTTATTTTGTTTCACTTTAACGAACTGAAGCTGAGTTACTCTTAATATTTACATATCGCATTGAACATAACACCATGAAATAAGGCATGATTTTTCGTACAAAAATTGGCGAGTTTGTGAAGTCACTAAAGCTTCTAACTAGAGATATTCTACTTTCTTGATGTCTCTTTTCTTTTCTCTTGTTCTTGAAAATAGTGTGCTGATATGTTGCCTCAAATTGATAGCAATAGAATTTTTTATTTTAAACGACGCATATCAAAACTGAGTAGTAGCTTGTAAAATTAATGCACTAAAAAAATACAAAAGTCTGTCAAAACACATAGTCGATAAAATTATTGTTAATAATAAAAAGGAAAATGATTATCTAGTACTTTTTATGTTAAAACCAAACATTTTTCCAAAAAAGTATGTTTCTAAGAATAACAAATTATTATTTTTTAATACCGAAACTTCTCTACTCAAATATTAATTCTATTTACATTATATTGATTTTATTTAAGTTTGATTATCTTATTCTATAAGTTTTTCTATAATTAAATTTGTTTACAACATGAAATGTTCCTAAACATGCGTTTCTCACTACAACTATAATTTAAAAATGATTTATGGCGCGTGGTAACGTATAATACTTAATTGATTATTAATACATTATTGTAATACTCGTTAATTGTTTTTAAACTTCAAGAAAATTATATACACAAACATTTATGAAGCATGTAAATTACGACACAGCCTCTTGTTTTTCAAATGCAGATTTATAAAACTTATATTTCAAATTTTGAATCACTACCAAAAGAATGTAATTGAATAAGCATGCTTCTATGATCATTGATATCTTGAAATATTTTTAGTACGTGTGATAATTAATGCGTTCACCAAATAGTTAATTCGTTAAATTAATTTAAATGACTGTAATGGCAATTACTTCTAAAATAAACGATGTAGAAAATAGTAGAATTAAAGTGTAATTTGATAAAAAATGCAACCAAACGTTGAGAATTTAAATTAAGAGATGCATAATAACGATAATAATTTAATGCGGGAAAAATATTTGATTTAAATTCTGAACACCACATTGTAAAAGTGCTTAAAGTAGAAGTATACAGTTTATATCAGCTTCTAAGTTATTTCTTGTAGTAACATTTAAAAATTCGTGTCGCGTCTATTACAAACAAGAACAAAATACAAATGGCCGGAAAATTTTCCCGTGACTGCAGACAGTTTTCCCGCATCCCGTCATATTCTGAATTCAAGCAAACTCTTCCACCCGGTATACGATAGTCCTCGCAGCTTCGGAGAGTTTCGGGCCGTCATGGACGCCCGAATTTTCCTCGCAAAATAATTCCCTGCAAAAAATTTTTGGTCGCTCCACCGCAACAGATATGAAAAATATTTTGAAAAATCACATTAAAACTGTGGAGAACTGACAGTTATGTGACACAAGAAGAAAATGTCGAAAAGACAAGTAAGTGAGACTTATCTGTTTTTCATCATGTATCCTTGTCCTTTCAGTGTGCTTTTCTTTTTCTTGTTTAATATTTTCTGAATGAAAATTCGCCAGGGCACAATGAAGGACTCCAAAAAACAAAAATCAATGAAAAGATTGTAATTGTTGTTTTCAACCTTGTTTCGAAAGGTTACTGCAGATGACTCAATCGATATATTGCCCCCGAATTTTGTTTTCTCGATTAACAACGAATTTTTTCGACTGTCTGTTGTTCGTGAACGTTTTATTATTGTTTTTTATTCCGTTATAGTACGCACATGTCTGATATTCGTGCTTGAATGGTGTACATAAAAGGTCAGAAGACAACTGTAACCTTCATTAGGTTAACCTTTCTTTGTATTACTTTTCATGACTTTAGTTTTGAATCAAATATTATTTAAATCTATCTTTTTGTTGACATTGTTTGATACCAAGTGTTTATAAAGGTTGAGGAATCATTATGGAGTGAACTTTCTACATTCTTGAATGTGATTGTACATTTTTCCTGAGTTCAATTTCATATTGGTTATTGAGTTTTCAAAGTTATGATTATTGTTAAACATATGTGATGGCATACAAAACTTGAAAACATAATTATAGGAGCACTATTATAAACATTGTTATAATGTTTAGCACTTTTTGAAAAATGAAATGTTAAACAATATTACCATCATATAAACCATTTGAATATTGCTTGTTTAATTTTTATGAGATGTGTAATATATGTGTATTAAATATTCTTATCTGCAGATGTTAATATTTCATATTTGTTAATATAGATCAGATGCAGAAGAAAACTAATAGTTATGTTATTTGGTTGTAAAAACCAAAATTAAAAATTTAGTAGCAGATTTCTTTATTAATTTCAACCTTGGAAAGATGTATTATCAGATTTGATTGTTATCGTGATGACAGAACAAATTCACTAAAATGCTATAGCCATTTTAACATGTTAATAAATACTATTGGGAATTATTTGACTGTAAATCACATCATATGTTACGTTTACTAAATTAAGCAAATTTTCAAGATTAAAACACTTTATAATTCGATACTTCCTGTTATATAGACAGATTTAATTATATAGATCTAAAGATTATCCCTTAGATACTAGATATAGAATTATCAGATTTTTCAGTGCACTTGAGCAATATCTATACATATTATACTTCATTTGGATTAATGTATTCATTAGCTACTCAATTTTGTTATATTGATTGAAAAAAACTTTTACTTATACCCATAAGTTATTTTACATGTTATGTATCAGTTATAATTTAATAAATATTTTTTACTTTAAAAGCATATTTTAGTAAACAAGATTCAAGTGACTTTTTTTAAATAATTATATGATTTTTTATGTTCTCAGAATTTCTACAGTATCTTCTTTTGGTGATCACTGTGGTTTCCCTCGTGGAAACCAAGAATTTTATACTACGTCACGGTGAGTTTTCTGACAATTTTTTTATGTTTTTATTAAGTTAACAAATCTGTTAAACAAATTTATGGATTTGCTGAATGAACATGTTTTTAATAATACGAGTTTTAAGAAACATGTGTTAAATAAATGAACGTTTTGGGTACATTATTCTATTACATTATTTTGCATGACTTTCAGTACTATTAGTAATAGTTAAACATTTACTAAAATCATCCTTTATAAAATAAAAAGAATAATCACTCCAATAATATTTTTTTTATGAATAATATCATGGTTAGTACAAACTTATTAGAAATTTAAAATATAAAGTTTGTATCTTTTCAATATTCTTTGATGGAATAAGTATTGTAACTACCATCACTCTTTGAAAAAGTTACGCTATACATGATTAACTAAATGAGGATTATTTATTGTGAGATCAGCTACAGTGTTGCACAATCAATATCAGAGATACGTTTAATCTTGATGTAGATATCTATATTAAAACTGTACACTCTAAAAGAAGTAGGAAGAAGGAAGAATGGTTAAAAGATTAGTTATCCTCAGTTCCTTTGTATTATTTTTAATATTATTTTATCCATATTCAATTAACAAATTCGTTTCATAACTTTTCACATAATTTTTTACATAAATTTGTATAATTCTTTTCTGTGTAACATTTACATGTTTCTTCTACCCTTGTTGATTAAATTTACTTGAAATCTTTTAAGAAATCCTCTAGTATTCAGTAATTGATTTTTTATTACATCTCAGATTTATATATCATGTTTAATTCAATGCTTAGAACAATTTTGTAATTACTTTCTCTTAATAGTTTGGTAAATTTTTATAATGGTCATTTAACTAACAATTTTTAAATTCTTATTTTTTAACTTCGCCTTGCAGTTCCACAACTAGTTTAAACATTTCTTTAAACAAATTTAACGCTATTCGTTTACATTTACTAAACCATAATCATTATTATTTTCACCAATCTAATGATTTTAAATTTCATAAAAATATTCATATAATTATTTTTGATAGAGAAAGATCTGAAAAATCGACAAACTTTTGAACGCGATTGTACAATTGTTATCAGTGCACATTAAATGATAACAAAAAGGAAAAAAGGCAGTCTGGTTTGTAGAAATCGATAAGTTGTTCAGAAGCTAACCAGTTGTTCTTACAAAAGTTGCGAAATATCTGCGTTCGTTTCACTGTGTGACATTTAATTTATTTACGACAACCATAGAAAAAATTTGTGCGGTGTAAAACACAATTTGTGTGGAGGTTGAAACAATTACAGGAAATATATAATTTTTTTTTCTATTCTAAATTTTTTTCGAAATTTATCTGAAAATTTTTGTGTCACGGGGAAATAATTGACAGCGTCCATGATAGTTTATATTCCGTTCATGAAACACTAAACTTTGAAACCGCGATTGATTCCGCGAAGTGGAAGTGATTTTATACATTAAAAGGATTTAGCACCGTTGTAATAATTATATTAGTCTCCTCTTTCAAACGTCTTTTGGACGTTTCATTTTTTATTATTCAAAAAACGATCCTTTTTGTGAATAAAAAAGATATTCCCGAATTGGCAACAAAAGCTCATTTTTATGTCGGAAGACAGATACTTGTACAGTAAAAAATATTCATTCACGTGATAAGTTGTAATTGTTTTGAATGAAATGTTACTGAGAGGAATCGCGTTCGCGGAGGCAAGACGGAGTTCCACTAGACGTATCTTGAAACCTCAGAATTCTGGTTGTGAAAAAGATAACGCTGAACTGACTTATGATGGAGTTTTCCAACGGAATTTGGGAACGAAAACAATTGTACTTCCGCAAACGAGTGGTGATGTTAGTTCAACGTCAAGCCTTACTTCTGTAAGTTTCTATTAGTCAAAATTTGCCACAATAATCGAAGTTGAGAAATGTGCAATACCGTGTAGCGGAATATTAATACTAATTATTCTTATTATTAAAGTGTGTACATTATGACGGTAAAATACGAAGCAATTCTGTATTTAAATTATTCATATTAAATTCATGAGAAATGTGTAATTATTCGGAAATAATGTATTATTACAATGTGCTTTCACGTTCGTATATTATGTATTAGTATAATCGTAACAATTCATAACGCTTCATTTGTGCATTTATTGTGGTATACAATTTAGTCTCTGAAATTGAAACCAAGGAAAATCGATTTTAAACAGTCGAATGAATCAATTTATTTATAAAAGTACATCGTAGTACTGCAAAGATTAAAGCTGGTCTTTGCTCGCTTCATTCTTATCACAGTATGATAATGTATCGCCAGCGAGATCTCTAGGAAAATTTTGGTACTCGTATTAAATAATAATTATTTGTCAAATTATCTTAATCGGGCGAACGTTTCCGTTACAATACCACGTTGAAGCGATCGACCATAACAGTAAAATATTTCGATTAATGATTATTTTAAAAAGAATAATATAAAAAACGTCGTTAAACACTTAATAAAATTTGTCGTAAATAATACATTATAATTAAAGAATTTCTGTGAGCAGGTGTAACTAGAATAGAACTTTCTTAGAAAATGCTTGACTTTACAGCAATAGTAGTCATTAAATAATTAAGCATGTGCGAGACGCAATGTTGTATTAATGTTTGCCATGACGTTTGTGGACTCAAGAACAGAGAAGGCACGTGAACTTGGTAATTGAATACAGTTCATTGGATGCAATGCAGATGCAGTTTTCTTTATAAATAGCTTGGACTCGTTCTTTTGCAAATTCCAGTCACATTTTGCCCTTGCCTGAAACTAACTCGAAGTTGTCAGAGTGCCCTTTCGAGCGAATGTTTCACGAAAGAGAATTTCAGTATTGTCACCTCACGCTATATTTTGAGTCTATTGAAAATTTAATCTTCCTAGAAGCTTTTCTTTTAATGAATCTTTATCGCGTTGATTGTTAGAAATTTTCTGTATTCATTACAATTTTTTGAGATTTACGGTATCAAGAAAATGTCTTAATTATTATGATACTTATTGTTTGGAGTGTTTGATAGGATTGTGTGGAACGTTTCATATTTCATTGTTGTTTTATCATTCTGATTACCAAGAAGATTTTCTGTTATAATTTTTCTCATTTACTTGTTTACGTGCGATCTTTATGAGATAAAGTAGAGAGATGTGGCAAACGTTCATAGAATCGGATTAGTATTCATCATTCTTTTTGTAGAAGTGACATTGACTTATAAGTCAAGAGATGGATAAACTGAAATCTACGTCGACGATTTCCTAGAAGTGTTACAACAAAAAGAAAACGGATCTGCATATTGTAATTGCAATATTGCGTTACGCAATTCGTACACAGTTTGAACACACATTTCATGTCAAACAAATTTTTTCGATGAAGTGAAATATAATTGCAATCAAAATTGTAGCTTTTTAGTTGAAATCGAAATTCTCCTTATACTGTTCAGAACCACTTGTAATTAATTCTTGGAAAAAATGATTAATACTTAAAAACACTTAAACACTTTGAAGTCTTAACACTTTTTCTGCTGTTGGTTACGTGTCTGTACAAACCTACAAAATATGGGTTAATTATATCATGTGTATACCTTCAGTCAAGAACAACTGTTCTTCTAGTACGCATGCACTTAAGTCAGAATTATTACATTGGAATATATTCAGTGTATGATATTTGGAAAAAAAGTTAGTGCAATGTGTACCATTTATACATTTTTCTCCTGTAAAAAAAGTACTAAAACGACTGGAGTGCAGTCAAATTGAAATAAAACTGTGTATATAAGAAAATTCTCCGAAATTAAAGAATACAAAGTGTAATATATATATATATATATATACTTATACATAAAAAATGTATACATTGTATATATTCAAAATAATTTACACATTATTTAATTATTTTTGTCAACAGATTATTACAGATTGAACTATTTACAGTAAAGATTATTTATCACAACCATTATCACATTACAATTTAGTAAATACATATTCTCAGTATCTATACACTTTCTTCTTCAATCGTGGAGCATTTGTTATTAGCTCCAAAACAGGCATACAAATTATAATTAAAAACTCTTTTGTCATCAAACTTTTTGTTATGCTTCTAAATGCATTTCAAAAGTAAGAGCACCATGAAAGAAAATAATGTGATTCCAAACGTACTTAGGTTTGCCAGCGAAAGAGTAAAGCTCGAGGATCGTATCTTAATAGCTGTTAAACTCGTTGCTACGAATGTTAAAGTCGTTAATTCTTGCTTGTTTACGGTTGTTTGGATCGAATGGTGAACTAATATATTCGGTTTATTTATTTTTCATGGTTGCTCCTGAATAAAAAGGAAGGTGAGGCGATATCCTTCGTCGCCACAGCGTCCAAGCTGGCCGCCGTGGAGGATGCGGCTCCGAAGGGGCCCGAGGCTTCGATTCGATCGAAGGCTACCACACTTAAAGTGTCGCCCACAGCAAGGGCCACCCTTCAGGCCCTCAGGTCACCCAGGAACAAAGTATCAAGTCCTCTTACAGCACCTTCAACTACCACCAGGGACGCCGAGACCATTACTGGTCAGTTTGCAATCATTTCACTTTGCATTCTTACCTTCACCGCTAATTTTCTCTTGTATCAAGCGTCGCAGCAAGTTCTCAGGTTGTTGGTAGTGAAATTGAATGAATTATTCAAAGTAAAATTTTGCTAACAGATTTGTACTTTATTAACCCTTTGATTGCGAGCTACTTTGTAACGAGTCGAACGTTGCGTGCGGTCGATCTGCAGTAGTAAATACTGAGCTGTTGCTCTGAACGCCTATGGGCGTCAGTAGTACACGGTGAGCGGCTGACAAAGGGTTAAATAATGTACGCACCGGTCTACTTCAACGACCTTCGCCATCTGTTTGGTAATTTCGTGAGTCTATTTTCAAAAAGGTTTTTTTCTGAACAGAGAATTCTTTCTGCGGCTTGCACATGCCTTTAGGTCATCGCTTCTTTTGTCTTTGAAAAATTGTTTAGCAAATCGAAACAAATGGTAAACAGAGAGTTGTCATACTCAATGAGTACAAAGGGTGGGATAAGCCATATGCGACATGCTGTAATAATTTTTGATGGCTCTACGCCAAAACGCGTGGTCCAGCGTTGTCTATGAGCAAGAATGCGATTCCTGCCATATTGAACAACTCTGCACGTTTATGTTTAATTACTACCCATTTGTAAACAATACTTGTCCGAACTAAGCGTCTACTTATTTGGCACAAGTTCATATTAAGTCATTTCTTCTCAGTCCCAACAAATACAGAGCGAAGTCTAGCTATCGTAAGTGCTACAAACTTTCCGAACAATCTAATATATTGCTTTCTTATTGTACTGGCTTAAATCTGCTGCACTGACATTTATGATTTTTCATACATTGGCGAATCTGTTTGAATCGTCATGAAATGCTCTAGGAAGCCATACGTTCCCTTTTGTTCAGGTTATATCCGACTGTCGTAGAAGAGCGTTCAAATTGATCAGCGTCGAAGTTAGAATTTGTTGTGTATTACTTTTTGAATTAAAGCTTGGACGAAAAATTACTGAAGCAACTCGTAACATACGCCAGGCGTAAAAGATCCTCAGGAAGTTCAAAAGTTATCAGTAATGATGAATTGTGAGAAAAAATGTTCTTACGGAACAGTGAGTTCTAAAGAGAGAAGTAGATCCAATCTTTGAGTGTAAAAATTCTTATTTTTATATAGAATGGAATTTCTGACATAGCTTCCCATAGGGAAAAGGTATTCAATTACGATGGAGATGGATTGGATGAATGAAATTAATTTAAAAATATTCCAGTTGTATTTCTTTGTGTTTGAGAAAAAACGACAGAACTTCCTGCGGAACCTGATAACTTGTACCAGTAATTTGTTGTGAACAATATGAATCACATCTTTATTTATAGGTATTTTATTAATATATTAATGCTCTTACTTGCACATATTCGTTTGCCCGTAATTCTCCACGATGTACATTACCGCTCAAAAGTATTAGAACGCTTACACAACCACTTATTTTTGAGAAAATTGGATTTTGATGCATGGCAGTGACTGCAAGATACAACAAGATTCTTCAATGTTTGTTTAGAACAAATATAAAAAAGTAGTGAATTAAAACTCATGAACTGGTCCCTGATTATTTAATCGCAACGCCTATGGAGAACAAAAGATTTAAATAATGATGAACAAAGAAATTTAAATAATTCATTTTTTGATGAGATTTTGAATGTAATATGTTTTTACATTTGTTAACGGTTCCATGACTTTTCGGTTTTATGTGAAACGCACGTAGGTGCCCTAAGACTTTTAAGTGGCAGTGTATATTACTGCTATCAGATATTACTTCCTTCTGTTTCTTAAAACATTTGAAATATTAATTATCTGTTTCGTATACTAATTAAATTTCTTTTATTCATTATATCATTGAATACAGAATACTTTCTCAAGCTTTTGATCGTCGTCTATTGTAACCAAGTGCTATAGAAATACAGTGGTTAATTTGAATTAGAAAATATTTTTAACGTCTTACCTATCTTTCAATTTCGAAAATCGTGAAGAGTCACAAACTGGTTTGAAGTCGTACACATTTAACCATGCGAATACGAATCGCTTTTTGTATTTTATGAACCGTACTGTTAACTGATGAAAATATCGCTGTGGTAGGAATTTTAGCGTTTAAATACAATTGTTTTGAGAAGACTTATAATTTAAAGAAATGCTCTAGTCTTAGTGAACTCAAAGGAGGAACTATCCTCTCTGTTCTCGGGTGCGAGTATTTTATGGTGGTCCGTGAACCTCCATGGTAAACGACATTCGCCGCCGGCAAATGATGATTACTTTTCTCGATCATTATCATCATCATTATCGTTAGGATCGTCATCATCATTATTATGATTGTTGTCATGAAACAGACGATCGAGCATTTTCTTATTCTAGGAAAATTAAGAAAAAATGTAATTCCTTGTTCAAGTATTTTCAAAGTTCTGCTACTTGCTATTTTTGATCCGACAAAAATATTAATAAAAACTGAAATAGAATCACTATGGCACTAAGTAAAATTTAAAATATCGTTTAATTGAAATTTCTTATATTTGTTCATTCATTCCTAAGATATTGGAACCCCGAAATGAGAAATTATTGTTTTTCATACTCTGTTCGTAGTTAATAATTTATTATAAGACAATAAGGGAATTTAGTGATTTATTGTTCTCGCTGTCAAGAGAACTATAAAATCATGTATATAATGTTGAGTGTTACAATTGTTGAAATGACATTTCTAGTATCTGTGATACTGTATACGGTGTTTCAAATCAGCTGACGAGATAATTTTACGATTCTGACGGTGGTACAAGAATAACCAACGCACTTTGTTGCGTGCTGCCGAAAATAACCGACCTATAAAGGGTCGGTCATTTCATGCTCTCCTAACGTAGTGTCCATTTACCCGCTATCAGTCCATTAATTTATGAATTGGCTGTAATTTTGGTTAATTTTCAAGGTTGCTTCGTTTATCATTCAAATGAAAAGAACAGAAAAATGGAAAGCATCTGTATAATTGTCACTTGTATTTTCTTGTGGTACACTTTTCAAAAAAAAGTATATAGCTTGAAAACAGTCGCAATTTCAGTATTTTGAACTATGTATGGACTATCATACTTTTCAGGATTGTCATTTTCGTTCAAATATGTTTTCGAAAAATTCATGTTCCGCAGCTTAGAAATATCTTACGAGCAACAAGTGTGAGGGTGCTTGATTTATTACCAGTTTTAATCATATGGGCCTAGTATTAAATGTGATCACTTAGAAAGTGTTTTACCATGATTATTTTCTAACATTCAAAGCATTTTGATCGGATGTAGTTACATAATCATAAACATGCCCTAAACTATTAACACTGTTAGCCTAACGTGTGCGAAAGACGTGAACAAAGATTCTGAAGTATAACGATATTTCATATTTTTGGTACCCTTATTATGGTTTATAACATTCCAGTCTTACAATCCTCTGAAAAATTAAAATTTTGAGACACCCAATGGTACATTTAATTTGCGTTGAAATTCTAAATAGTCGAATGAAAAATTAAAAGAATACTTTCACATGTTCGAACAAGTTTTAACGATGTCTCATTTAACCTGTAAATTTGATGATTATAACATAAAAGTATATCGTGAAATGACAAGGATTAAAATTCTTGACTAGCTTGACTGGAACTTAAAATAACCGTTTGCAATGTCACAAATTTGTAAGATTTGATTTGCTATTTTTGACAGGTAGTGTGTATTCGCACCTTACGTTAGACAGCAACTGTGTTTCAATGACATACTTAAACTATTGTTCGGTTCGTGTATCATTAATTCGAAGGTCCACTTAAAAATTGAATCTGCGATCACGTAGAATCACTTTATGGAAATAGATAAAGAAGCATCGAAAAGGAATATTTACAAAAATCGATCGTTTTGCGATCGATCTATTCAGGGTTCAGTAAAGAAACGAGATTGGACAAAAGCCAATAGATTCGTTCTATTTTGTTCGGTCTCTGTGCATCAAGTTCCATTTCGACCTGTGAATCTGCACGTTCGTTCCCTTGACTGTCCAGAATTTCGCGAATTTCAGTCACCGTAACAATCGAACGCCCTCCGGAGACAATTAACGGTGTATACGTTTTGTTAACAATTTTTAGAAAAATATAGACACATAAATACGTTTCATCGTGTTTAAAACGCAAAGTGTTCCTTTCATAAAGTTTCAAATAAGCGTAACTTCTCATACTTTGTGACTGAAAAACCGTGTAGTTATTTCTTCATTAAGTACTGTGTGATTTTTGTATTAATTACGCAAGAATGGTTCCACTGACATTGTAGACAGTTTATCATATTTACTTCTTGATTGTTACAAAACAGAATTTAGTAGTTTTCGTCTGTTATGCAAAGTGCTTTCGAACGATTACACAATTTTGTTTTATAATGTATTGAATAAAAAAACTGGCTTTTAAACAAGTTGGTATTTACAAAAAAAATACTGTGCATTGCGAGATGATCAAGAGTTATGTGTAAGAAAAGGGCCAAACAGGATTCGAAAATATACCAAGAATATAACGTACACCTGTTGAAGGATTTGAATGAAATTATTGAATGTTCATATGATAGTGTTCAAAGAGGCAGATATTGTTATGAAGAAAAGATGAGTTCGAGATATTAACGTGGAATTCAGGATTATGTACCTCGGTAGTGGGGAATCGAAACAGCCGAGTGGGTCTGCTAGGCTGAAAAAGATTCTTGAAAGAAAGGAAAGCATTCTTAACAAGTGGAGAAATGGTACGATTTCTTTTATAACGTGTTTATTGCAATGATCAAATTTAATTCAAACTTGAACTCAAATGTCGACTCAATTAAACAATTTGAACTGCATTATCAATGCCATTTTTTATTTTAGCCCTTTGTAGCCCCTACGGTCTTGATGTCTTTATCAAACATATGCATTCTGTTATCATACGAGATTGAAGTTGATTTTCGTGTCTACTTGATGTATCAACCGCCGTGTGGCAGCACTAGTGACACCAATGTTCTGTGTATACATATGTATATACATGCTGTACAGTATTTTAATTTATGCATTGCATTTGAACGTACGGAAGTCATTAAACACAGATATTCTTTTAATAATGTTATGAAATGAACGATAAAAAATAGAAAATTTAAATTACTTTATAAAGTGATTAAGAAAAGGGTTCTTTTATAATTTCAGTTCTTATGCAGTTCAGATTCGTTTTGAACGTGAATCTTTACGTTGAATTTTATTACGATGTTATTATTTTAAATATTTTATTGTAGTAACAACAATTAGTTCAATAAAAGTACGTTTACACGAGGCTTTATTAACACTAGGTTTACGGACATTTCTTACATACCTATCTCTACGGACACGCGTCAAATTGACGCGCAAACGAAACCGCACATTTTCTTTAAAAACAACTTATTTTATTTAAGAACAATATATTATACACTATTAACTTATAAATGAAACTATATGATATTATATATTTATATAAAATTTATAATATTTAACATTATACAACATTACATTTATTCCGCACATTTGTGAAATTCGAAATGCGTCAAAATGTCGGGTCCCGTAAACCTACTGTTAAGCTCCACATAAATTTTAATGGAAATTTACGTTTTATAAGTTTATAAGAGTAAAATGTCGCGAGTGTGTATCATACTAAGCAACAGTGCAATGTTAATGAATATTTCAGCAATTAAGATCATTGATTTGTAGTTAAAAATGAGGGGAACGTAATATTTTTATAAATATTTAAATCTCAGTTTATTGATTTATTTGTCAAGTATTATATCTTCAATGTAATCTAAAATTCTTTATTATTTTAATTATCAGGTAATATTGGAGGAAATCACACGATAGACGAGCAAAATTCTAACGAACAAATTATACGTTTACTTAATTATGTGTATCAATGTCGGTTGACATGACCGTCATTCAGATTATATGTCGGAGCAAGCGGCTTTAGTTTCGAGTTAATTTAACTTGACAGTATGCAGTAGGATCGATTACGCCAGTGTTTCTCATAAACAATTCATACGTGGACACTGAAAACTTCTTTTAGTGCGCCGCGAATTCACTTACCCTTTTTTATACACACTTCTTACATTCAGATCTTCAGTATGATGTGTTTTCTCCACGATTCATGTGAAATCAAATTATCGCTGGATTTCTTCTTTATCGACAAATACAGCCAGATAATTTCTCTAAGTGATCCGCAGAAAGAAAAATTTGAGAAACGTTAGTCCACGCGTAACATCGTACCGGCGGATAATACCACTTGTCTCTGTGATCATGTGCATCACGGTTCGATGGCCGAAGAATGAGAAATCGAGTCGGTTGTATAGAAAATAGCCACTTTCCAGCTGCGTTGTCATCATCATTTTTTCGGAGAAAATATGATAACAATCGTTTCGTATGTGCGTTAGAAAATATGTTGTGTAAAAGGTAAACTCTTGAACGAGTAAGTGCATTTCTGGAAATTGCAAATGGTATGTTCGTACGATGAAAGTAGTGCTTGATATTTTTTATTGACAAGTGGAGTTTCTTGATTTTATAAAGAGAGGACACGCAGTGTGATATAAGAATGTACGAAATGAAGAAGAGAACATAAACTGTGGTTTGTATTATTATCATTTTAATTAACTTATTTGTCGAAATTTTGGACATATCCCAATTACGAATTAAGTGATTTATTTCCGGGGAAAGTTTTGCAAATTGTAATATATAAATCAGGCGTAAATCGATTAAACCGCGCGTGTAAAAGAAAGATCAATTGTTAGTATACTACGTGTGCCATAAATACTATATAAACTAAAATATAAAAATTCTTCGTAATCAAAGAAATTAGAAAGTTTCGTACCATTTTGTAATCTAAAGCTTCGGCTTCCAGGTATGAGCGATTGAAAATTAAGAATCTACTTTTCAGCAGGCACACCTTGAATTTCAGGCAGTTAAAATATTATTAAACACAGTAGCATTAATATTTTTAAATAATTTATCATTGCATTTAATAATGTTTCATTACGATTACAATTCCATTTACTTTGCAAGTATTTATAATATTACCACCTTCGAACTGTTTTTCATTTGTACTTTCACGTAAAAATAATTTTTTGAACGATTCATTAATAAACTGTAATTTTTCCATGCAATACACATAATGCAGATACTCTTCGTCCTTCTAAAATTTCCTGTTTGAAACACAGTCCATTTAGGTTCTAAATTGATGTAACATTAATCTTTTATAATAACGTTCGATATTCAAGAAGTCTTCGAGTCTCTTTCGCTTATTAAAAATGTATGGAAAATGTTAAGAAACTTAAAACAGTGAGTCAGTACAAGTTAGGACACGTTATAAGACAAATTAAAAAGCACATGTGTTAAATGAGAAAGCACTATGAGTTCTCCTGCAAAATACCGATTATGACTTGGAAAAATAAACATACTCTGCAAATTTCAATACACTCAAATATTTCGGAAATTATTTAAGATAAAGTACAGTCTTGGAGATTGCACGTTCCAAGAGGGACACTTTTTTATAAAAGAAGTTTATCCACATATAGAAGTGCCAAAGTCATGAAAGTTACCACCGTTTTGGTTAATAAGGCCATCATTTTTTATTTATCTACGATTGTAGCCCTTTTCCCGACACGTTTAACCCTTTTACTGAGGGGTACTCCGAAATGAAGCCAACGCTGTGTGCGGACGAGCTGCAGTAGTACATAGGAAGACATTGCACTGAACGCCTATAGGCGGAAGTAGTATACGGTGAGCGACCTTGTCAAACGCCTATAGGTGTCGATAGCAGTCAAAGGGTTAACAATCCTCCCTTCAAGGTCTTTCAAGACCATACAAGGCAAAGTGAACATAATGAACTTTTAGATTTTTATACGACTTCCTGGTGGGTGGCATACATGAATTGCTATTTCGCTATGTTTACCAGAAGTGCTCAAATTGGTAGTCTTGAAGGTGATAGCAAACATTAATGCCTTTAAAAGATTGTGAAACTTCAGTTTATGTTATAAAGTGAATGTATGTCACCTTCGAGGCAGAAGTACATTTTTTTTTACGTACCTTCAATATACTTTACAATTTCTCAGTATAGACGTTAGGTAAATTGTTATATTTGTAGAAGATAGCACGAAGACGGTATCTCCATTGAGACGTCTTTATTGTAAGATCTATCGATCTGAGTTATGTTTACTAGGTCTGCAGAAGTACATAAATCTAAAAGTTCTGTAAGCTCGCATTGCGTTGTCCGTCCTTGAACGACCTTATTAGGAAGATTGTTGAACTCTTTGGGAAAATGGCTACAATTACAGGTGTTTAAACAATTATAGTCCCATTGAAAGGATGATAGGAACCTTTACATTGCCTTGACGCCTCTATTTAAAAAAATGTTCTCGAAGAACCATATAGTCTCTCAAAAGCGTATTTTTATATCTTAAACAGTCTGTGAATTATTTGAGTGCATTGATCAAACGGGCCACCATGTATTAGGGAAGTAAATGTTGTACAACATTTGTAATGATAAAAAGAGAAAAATATTATTAACAAGGTTTTACAGTGATTGTAAAATACAGTTACTGAAGTTTCAGATTAAACAAATCGATAGAATTGGAATATATAAACAAAATAAATTTGTTTCAGAGGTCTGCAGCGGAGGTGAGCTGCCGGAAGTTGAGATTATCAGTCTGCTAGAGGAACAAATCCCGAGGTATCGTCTGCGAGCTGATACTCTCACTCAATTTCAAGGTAATCAGCCAAGAAAAAAATAAGTACACCCTCTTTTGATCTTCTAATTGCGCTTTTCAAGACTGTTGATGTATTACAAGCAAGTAAAAATTTAAACTTCTTAATTTTTTCTTGAAAAATATAAATGTATTTTAATCACAGTAGATTAAATAAATTTCTCACTGATGAAACTGTATAAACAAATAGGACGAACATTTTTTTAAATAAAATGGACGTTTTATATTCTTACTTGTTAAAATCAGTATGTTAACATTGTATCTTAACATTTAAAAATTGATAATCTATATATTCAAATAATTGATCTTATTTGTTGTATTTAGGATACGAGAACGCTGATTGGTTTATTCCATCGCCGGCACTAAAATCGGCCGACGTTGACTTGAAATTGTCACCGGATCAAATCCGGGAGACCCTCAACTATTTCAGTAAGTAACTATTTGCATTATTTTTTATTTTTTTCTCTTTGTTTTGCATATGCAAAGTTCTGTACACACTGCTTAAAACGGGTAAGTATCCTGTAAAATATCCCATTAGTAATGAAATCAAATTTTGAACGGTATTAGTGTTAAATATTTTACAGGTAATTCCAATGTTTTGTGTACAATTACCTTGAGTATTCTTAAAAGTTTCTCATAATCATGAAATTCTCAGAAGTAGTACTATTTTTCCAAAGTGTTATATCATAGGAAAGATTTATAATCAGGAAACTGTGGTCTAACGCTTTATTTTCAAACATTTCATCCAGCAGTTGAAATTGCAATGTGTTTACCTTGTTTCATAAATCACTTTTACAATTTAGTCAATCTGTTTCTGCCAGTTACAAGGTCGTCTTTTCGACGATAAAAGTCCATCCTTATCGTTCACCTGTTATCGCTAATTTTTAATATTTCTTGATCATTAGTATTATACGTTCGCTGAATTACTTTAATACTTATATTTATTTATTATTATTTCCGGTGAAGCGTTGCATCTTTATTCTTCAATTTTTATCATTTTTAATGGTAAATTTCCACAAATACAAGCATTTATTTATAGTATACTTAAGGAAATGTAAGACATAAATTAAGACATAATATACAATCTACATGATACTATTTATGCATTCAACTGAGAGGAATTACAAACCATAAAAATGATTGTTTATACATGAAGATTACATGTAACCTGACAATTATGTTCTGTGTTTCCAAATCGTTTTTTATATCATTATCCTTAACGGAATATAATTTTTGTACATCTTTTATATTTTATTCAATATTTAAGAAATCAAGCTTTTTTAGAACTCCATATCTTTCTATCTATGAATACATGATACCGCATCAATTTTCCATCTTCCACATACTGTTCTAAAATGATTTCATTATAAACACTTTAATATAATAATTTTCTGGATCCTTAATTCTATATACAAATAAATCTGGCTCGTCCATAAACAAATTTTCAACTGGTCCGTGAAAATCATAAAGGCATTATTGGATACTCCTTAAAGAAACTTAAATATTTCTCTTCGTTTAGTGTTATTCTTCCCGTCTGAGTGACCGCAGCAAGTGGCTTGCCTTAAAGAATCGTTTACCTAAGACAGTATTTATGAATCGTTTCGATAAACAGTCTTCATTCTTTGCTTAAAATACCATTTTACGCATCATTGATAACGAGTCGCATCTAATTAGGCGCTCTTTCGTACGCCGACCAATCGTAGCACCCGCCCGGAAGAGTGTACGGCCAATCGGAGCGCTTGACCCGGCACTTCTGCTGGAAATTCCATACTGTAGTTTAGTCGCCGCTCGTCCTCCACTTTGGAAGGACGTTCTGCGTCTCTGTTGTCGTAGAATACAAAGAATTTTAATTTTCTCCCCAAAAGTGATCGACGGAGTTTTCCCGAGTGTCGTTTGTGAGAAAAGGAATATTCTTTTACGAACTCCGTATGAATAGAGTGTCGTCGACCGATTACTGAAAGTGTATCGATGTTTTCAGTGCATTCTTTCACATGTTTTTGTTCATGACGTGTATCGATAATATTGCGTATACGTGATTTTCTCATTGCCGTGCGCAAAGTTTACGAAACTTTTAACGAGTAGGTACAACTTCCAACACATGATCGACATTTTTCGTGTATTAATACCGCAACGGAAGTTCGAAAGTCTTTTCGGGGCTGTTGTATTAGAATGAGCACGAGAGAATAAAAGTACGACCTTGTTGACATTTCTTTATAAATTCAATCTCTATAAATACAGTCGTCTTTTGTGTCACTCTGTAGTAGTAGAGCGGAAAGTATACTTGTGAATTGCAAATTTTGTTATATTTCTATATTAGTTCTCGTATAAAGTAATTTGTCAGGAACTTTTCGCATCAAATTCGTAAAATAATATTTTTGTTGCGACTGAAGAGAATGTAAAATATCAAGATATTTTGAAAATTCTGTCGTTCTTATTAGGTTAGGTTAGATCAGTATGCCTTTCTTAAACTTTCTTATTATTTAGTTGAATTAACTTACATGTTTTTCTTATTAATTACTTACCAGTTATACCGTCAAAATGCATATTTTCGTTTATGCAATTCAATATGCATTAGAACATTTAAAAAGTTGTACATTTTGAAGACACGCGTATCTAGGTTATGTCAGGTTAGGTTCATGCGGAGGTCACATATTTATCTCATTTGTAAATAAGTAATTTGCAAGTTACACATATTTCATAATGTTTTTCTAATATCAGCAATAGTATTTTATTACACTGGAATAGAATTTATTTTAATTACAATTTTTAAGATTTTTTTATTAAGCATCAACTGCTTAATTCCTTCACAATTTAAAGAGATTATATCATTTTATGCTTAAATCGATTCCGTGCACATACCAGTTTTTATAAAATCTTGTTTGTAGCTATTTTGCTGTATTTTAGGCGTGTGCAATTTTTTGTATATTATGGTTACGTAAGTTTACGGCGCTATGTTATCTCCGCGAGCATGTCGTTGATAATGCAGAGTTCCAAATTCCAGAGTGTTCCTTTCGAATAATGTACAAAAGTGTATGATAAACAGTAGAATTCACTTTCAACATTCTTTGATACAAATATTGCAAAATATGCAATGTACTACTACATCCTGTATGTACATTTATAGATAAACAAATGTAATTTTGTAAAGTTAGTATTTTAACATATATTAACTACATACGGAACTGAAGTTTGAACATTAAAAATGTTAACAATTTTTCATGTGTTGTTTACATTTTGTCATAGTAGACAGAGATTTTAGTTTTAACAAATTTTATAAAATTGTCTACAATTTTTCACTCGTTTCTTACCGTAGAAAAGCTGTTGAATTTTTCATTAAATGTATCGAGCACAGTTTTTCTTTTAATAAATTTAGTAATCGTCCAATTTGTTTGGATGCTTCGCGACTATGGAGGTCGTTTTCGTGATTCGAGAACATACGGAGAAATATAACGCATTCTAACGCGCGTTAATCAGCGGATATTCCTGCGCTCCGATTATTTTATGCATTTAAATGCGTATTTATACACACATACACTTTGTTGGACGTGTTGCAGATCCTACACCTTGAGAAATAAGATTCTTGCATTCGTACGAAACACGTTTCGCGTTAAAAAATGTATAGTATAAATACAATTTCTGATAGTGCAAAAAATTTCAGTCTAGAAACTGAAGAGGGCGTATAAATTTATTACGATGTGTTAAGACGTGCAAAAATGTATACTTTTATAAACTATTGAAAAGTTGTTTATACCGTGAAATATTCTTTTCCCGAGCAACTAAAAATGAAGGAAAAATTCGAAAGTATTTTTTAAATAATACCAGACGTATTATATATTGCATTTAATTGTCAAATATAAATTTCTCAAGCATTATGTCTGTTTGGCAGGGCCAATGAAAATGTATTTCTCAAGATTTGTATTTGGTTTCTTCAAAGAATTACGTAATAAGCGTTAGACGATCAATTAAGACCACCTCGTTAAAGGAAAACCGTGTAATTCTTTAGATGCGTTTCCTCTCGTCTGGTTCAACGCTTTCTCATAGACATAATCTATGAATTAAGAGGTGGCCAGGAGAAAATGCGAGACATAATGAGTTATTGTTTTCGATACTTCATTGGATCTCTTTCACACTAATTCATTACTGCTAATTAAAATAATATATGTAATTAATCAGGAAGCACGACAATTCTGCATAATACGTTCGATTTTCACTCGCTCTTACACGTACACGAGCGTTTGGAATGAAACTGAAACTTTTCAGTTAACAACCAAATTTATGTTAATGTGCGAATTCTACAGTTTTACAGTGCTGATACATTTGATTAGATATTAATTCTCAAATAGTAGTTTAAAATAAAAACTACCCTGAACGTTGCTTTTAGGTGATATTTCCTTTTTTTTTTAATATAATATTCTGAGAAATTTATATTTCGTTTAACGATATAAAAGTAGTTTATCAAATAGTATTACTTGTCTTGGAATATTGTGACGTTTCTTTATTATTTCTATTTAATTAAATGATTATGTGATTGATGTACTTCAATTTGTCTGACGATTTTTAAATAATATTTTATTATATAACGTAAATATCTTTTGTCTTATACCTCGCATTGTTGAGTATAAAGAAGTTGCAGTTGTACATTAAGAAAAAAAACAAATAACTGATAACGAGAGTGACACTTTATCGGTGTTCGCATTGTTCTTATCGATTTATTGATCGTACGTTGTGGATATTTTGATCGATCGTTTCATTATCGGTATTACTGCGCATTCTTTGTCGTATGAATTCAGCCGACTTTTGTATCCAGTATTCTGATATGATTTCTGTTGTTTTCCAAAACATTAAAGTAGCTGATAAAAGTATTTATACACCCTCACAATTCGTCATAAGAATCAAAAATAATCTCTCGAATCTGTTCAATCTTTCACGCAAGGAATAAAATCAGTAGTGCACTTTCGACACTGCCGTTGCGATTAAGTCGCGAAAAATCGTCGATCCGCCCGATTATCATTAGCAATATTTGTTCTTTAATAGTAGAGCGATGGAGCAAGCAAGCGAATGAAAGAAAAACAAAGAGAAAGGGAATTCTTATAACAAAACTGCTTACAAGAAAATTCTTTGAGTGTTCTCGTTGAAGTAATTGTAAAAATCTCGATCGTTTGAAGATCGAGAAGTGATTACGATGACATGAGCAACAATCACGGTTCAGAGGAATTCTCTTTGAAATCAAACAGGAAATTTAACGAAACTTCATGCGGAGCAGCAGCAGATGAACAAGGCGGACGATCGAACGAAGAAAATCTTTTTTTGAGATCGACTGACGATGCTGAAAATGCCTCGCGGAAAAGCGCTGAAGACATTTCAGATAACTATGTGCGAGGAGGCGTTCTGGTATCGGAAAAACGTTCCCAAAGCAAGGTGGAAAATTCCCGGGGAGACTCCTCGTGGAAAACAATCGAACATTCTCAGGATAATTTAATTTCCGGGGAAAATTTGTGGAAGAACAATCTCAGTGAACCTGGAAATTCCAGGAGGGAAATGGAGGACAATTTTGCGGAATGCAGTGATCCACGAAGTGACTGGAAATCGACCAGAGCTTTTGTGAAAACCTGCGACTTCAGACACTTATTAGGGATCGGGGAAAATCTCTCAGGACATTCTGAAGAAAGGAGCCCTGTGAAATCAGACGATAATCCGAACTGCTTTCAAAGAATGACGGAAAATGTCTGGGTAGCTTCGAATCAACGTTTCCATAGAATGGACGACGAAAGTTCCGAGGAAACCGGCAAATTAGAAACTTCCTGGAAGATAAAAAATCGTGAAAATTTTTCCTTGAGACTGGAATCGAGTTCCCCGCGAGCACCAACGTTCACAAACTTAGCTTTGGATGTGTCTTACGCCGGCCTGGACAGTTCGAGTTTTCTGGAGCTTGAATCGCCGAGAAAGTCTAAAGAACAGGATCCACCGGAACTCTGGGACGATTTCAGTGTCATCGAATGTCTGGACAACAATTTTGCAGCTAACGATCAAAGTACTCCGGAAGAAAGGGTCGAAGCTTTGAAGGAGCTTTTGGCTGAAACCGATATCCACGAGGGAGATGGAATTGTTTCGGATTTTTTGTTTCACGTAGCCAGGACGAAACACGGGAAGATTTATATCAGGGTTATTAGAACAATGCTTCTAAATCGAGGTAGGACATTAATCATTCAGATTATTGATTATTGCTTTGATCTTTGCTTCTCTGGAAGTAGATAAAAATAGTGTAGCTAAAATCGTTCCCAGTAAGCAAATGAATGAAAAGAAATTAAAATTAATAGAAAATATTTCAAAATTTTGATACACTTAATCAATTTTATACCATTTCTGTATTGTTATCGCAGTATTTATATTGTTCAAGCTAAATTCGAGTTCAAGCTAAAAAGACATCAATACGTTTATATTATGAAATATTAAAAAAAAAGAATTAAAAGTTAAGAATCATCATAATATGATACAATAGTTTTCCAACCATGATTTATGGATATATTAGTAAAAACTTTTCATTCTATTCATAATAAGTTAGATTTAAATATGTCAATATAAATAAGTGAAATACTATTACTATCACGGAAACGCCTTTTAGTGATATACTAGGAAATCATATAATGTTTACACGTCAGACACACGAAGAAAGGAAGCGTGATTTCGATCTTCCTTTTTTTTTAATCGATGGTCTAGTTATACTTTCATTTACCTTCATTTCGACTGGAGTTTCGTTTCTCGCCTTGGAAATCGTTAACCAAGTGTGATCAACGGAATAGAAAATGTTTGGGGTGATCGAATTACGTTTGTGTCTACGGATTATGATTAATACACCAATTGACTAATTCTTACAAAACTTAAAAGTTAGACAGTACTCCAACAAGTTTCATGACTGCAAGAACTTGGATTTAATGAATGAAGAATCAAAAGAATACTTTCTCATTGAATGGTTATGAAGTTGATATTTATTTTATAATTTTCGCTACTTAACCATTTCAATTATTTATTAATATAAAACAAAGAGGAGAGGAAGGTTCGTTTTCGCCGATGGGAGCTATTTAAGACTACTTGAACGAGTTTTTTTTAACAGAGATTTAATATTTTCCAACTTAACGGGATTACTAATGAGAGCTGATAAGTACGATCATTAATAAAGTGTAACGAGTGCCGAGTTCGGATTATAATGAGATAATCCAGATATGTTTGAAACGAGATGAAATTTCCACTCAATTAAAAAATCTCTATTACTTCTATGAAAACAGATATTGAAATTAATTTTTCAAATTATTTACTTCGATCAATTAATCTACTGCATTAAATATTAGTCAAAACATCAGTCTACTACATTTTGAGAATTCTTTTGTAATCGAATAGTATGCTATTAGAATTAATCCGATGTCTTTTATGTTATAAATTCCTTCCAAGTTGTTCAGAGCTTTTCTAAGATTTATTCAAGGTTTGTAAGTGGTTGTTATGTTTTACTGAATAACTGCAGATAATACAATAAAGGAAAACGAACCTATTATTAAATTCAGAAAGCATTTTCGTCGAAGAATTTGCTGTATATTTGACGAAAATAACTGAGAGTTTGGAAAAAAAAGTAAACTCGTAACCAATAATAAACTAACTTTACACAAAGTCAAAAATATCTTATTCGATACAGCATTGTTTGAACGCAATTTTTGGAATTACGAACTTCCACGAAGATGAAACAAATTGATTCCTTTTACTGAAAATACATAACTTTCAGAATTTTAGAAAACCCCTGTTCTTTCATTAATTGAGAAGATAACTAAAGAAAAGAATTTACTTCAAAATTACTATTTGACTGGAGTTTTTAACAGTAGAGTAGTTCCTAAGATGAAAAACAGTAGAAATACTGACATTTTTAAAGTAATCGAAAGTATCCGGGAGAAATATTTAAACCAATTATTTCTTGAGTACTTCAGAATTTTTTGTTTCATAGTACTATCAATATTATAGCACCTAAAATTTTTTAATGGATTCTTATCTTTTTATTGCTCCGAATCGTTTCACTAAAATTTCATGCGCAAACCAGCAATTAGGAAATTAAAGGCTTTACAAAATGGTATTCTGATATTATAAAAAATAATTTAATTGCACAATATTGTAAATTTTCGTAAACATCGCAATGAAAATTTCGAGACCTTAGTTTTAAAAAGGGACAATTTCGCGACTGGTAATTTGCATATACTCTTGAGATTAAACGGAATACTGGGAAGATCACTGGAAATTCGGTAACTCCACTTCAAGGCAAAATGCCAGAGATATCTGGCGAATTATTAATAGTTTTCCCTCGGGAACAAGCTGTAGGTTATTGTAAAGATATCAAACGAATCGAGAACAGACACGCTCGGGTCAGAGGAACTGCTGAACTTGAAAGTAAGACTGTTCATGTTATTGACAAATTCTGGCATCATTGAATTTCTTATAAAAAGAGTGACGTTTTTTCAACCTTATGTCCGAATTATACTGTATATTGTACGCTGAATAAGAATTTTTAATCACGATTTTAAATATATCAAATAATTTTGTTATCTTTATTTTCTTACATTCCAAAAAATATATCTATAATATTAATATTAATTATAAAAATATTAATAATATTAGATATTTATAAATTTATGGTGTACATGCCACACACCTATTGTGTGCATAAAGGCAAACAGAAAAGTGATAGTAAATCTTGGTCCGAAAGTCACGTGTAATTCAAGTTATAAAATGAAAATACTTTTATTCATAATAAAAAGTGTTCGATGTTATCCGTTGTTTAAGTGTATAACGCAAAAGAATGCGTCACATTAAATAAAAGAACGTTCACCGGTTTTTTGTCTTCTACATTCCTGACATCAAATTTATATATTTTTATTTTTCTGAAACATACATTTCGCTGAGAATTTTTTACATTCGCTGATATTCTGACGTTATCGATGACACTTGGCCGTTCCTAAAAGTGATTGATTACTAATAGAGAATAAAATCAATACATTTTCACAGCACGAAAACAGTTGAGTCATAAATTTACATTATTGATCAAATTTTGATAGCAGTCCACGAAATCATCGATAACTGACTCAATATCTAGAGAATGCAATTGTATTCTGTAACGTTGCAAATCTTAATCGCGTCATAATTAAAGCAGACTACTCTGTAATTATTAAAATATAAAAAGATATATCTAAATAATAAATCATGCCATGTACAAGAGTTGGTGTATAACAAAAGTTAAATTATTAATAAAATAGAAGTATGACAACGCCTAAATAATAATATTCTAGGAGCGTGTACAAATTTGTAGTAAATTAAACATTTATTATTAGTGCATTTATTTATTTTTTACATTAAAGTAAATATTTACACGGAACTCTTACCAGCTATTAGTAATGTAGTAGCTATTGATAGTAACGCATGTTGTTGGACAACTTTCTGTTTACATCGCAAGTATCAAATTCCTTCGGTGTTTTGTGAAACTAATAGTTTGTCGGTTTCCGCGATTTAAATTTCCCTCTCGCCGCGCTGTACGCCTATTTGCGCGCGCAGCCTGCCGCTGACAGTCATACGACATGGCGCCGTAGCAATTTCGTCGTTTCTTTCGATTCACGTTTTTTCCATGTTTTTAATGACAAACAGAAGTCTTCTTGCCGTGCAACGTGCGCAAACGATCGAATAATACGTCGACCGGTGCACGTGCAAACGATCAACCGTTGAACTTAAAGTAAATTAGTGAAATGTGCCCGGTGAATACTCCGACGTCAGAGGCGGAGAACTAATGTGTTGAATGGTAAGTATTTACTCCGAAAGCGACGCAATCATGTTTCTAACTAAAGAACAACTATAAAATCTACTTTGTGCATCGAACACTACGCCCGTTACACCGGCGATACTTTTGTCTCTCAATTGTAAGTCTCCTTTCATTGTTAAATATACTTGGACGATGGTTTCTTTAATTTCGTGTTCGATCGATTGTCAGAAAAAAGCGTCTGGAGATTTTTTTCGTTGGCAACTTCACGTAAATCGTTCCGATAGGTTGTTCCCCGTCAAATAAGTGACCCCTCATGCTTTTCGAAGTACGTCACTGCGTAACCTTTGCAACGGGACGCCATTTTTAAAAGCTGTAGACTTTAACCTTTTCGTTTATTTTTTTTTCCGTTTAAATGGAAAGTGCTCGTTCTTCGTTCGAAATACTTCCGTTTTCGTCTTCGATAATTCGTTTACAATGATCGCGTCGTTTGTACGTAAAACCGCAATTCACAGACAGAATGAAAATTCAATAATATTATAAAAATAAAATATAAAACATTTTTCGGAACGTATATATATGATTTATTTAGTTACCACGATGCGTTTGCAATAATACAGTCTTCGACATTTGCTGTAAATGCTTAAATAAAACGGTATGATGTCACCACAGAAGTTTTACATTAGACTTGCAAAATATTTTCAATGCGACTTCAAATGCTTTCATGGTTTTCTCGTTTATATTTCGTATGATTTGAATGCTTGCAACTTCAAAGTATGATTGGCTGCGGTTAACTTCGCAGCTTTTGCTAAAGCGCTCGCAGTTTGTACGTTTAATACACGGCGTCGTAAAATGTGTACTCTAATAAGCCGATAGGAGGAAAATAGTAATGGTTTCGGTTTGTCATTGAAGCATCACGTGGAACGTGCACGATATGAATCCTTAAGAATCAACAGAAGGAAACGAACACAAGGTTCCAATTTTTTGCGGGGATAACGTTTCGCTCAGCGAAAACTGACCAACAGTAGAAATTATATTTGGAGGTCAGCCATCGAGTTGTGTTGTGCAACATCGCAGATTAATGCACTTCGCCACGTGGTTTCGTATCGCGAAATTGTTGTACTTCTCAGAAACTGTATAACATCTTGTTGCTACCTCAAGCTACGTACAAAGTTACGTTGTATTTTACAATTCTATAAACAACATAACTTTAAATTATATAAAACAATGATTTGCCATTCCTCTTCAAAAATAATGTTCATAATTTGCTTTAACCAGTATTTTTTAATAAATTTTTATAATCAAATATAAGTATATTAAAAATATTTGTCCTATTTCATAAGGTAACTGAACGGACAAGTAACATTCATTCCCTTTATTTCTCTCTTCTTAAAACTTATCTCAGAGAGGAATTGTTTAATAAAGAGATAAGACGGATTATTAAAAGAGACAGTTAGAGTTATTTTGCTATTGGCTTTAGATATGTTGATAGAGGTCGATGAGATTTGCGGAACGGCCTTGTTTGCGCGTTTTTAGTTTGCACCACGACTCGGATAAAATGAAACGTGCAAAGTATAGCTCCTTGTTGAGAGTTGTCCGTTGATCGTTCAGATTATAATGAAAGCGTCAAAATTAGTTACACGAGGGGATGATATTTATCGCACAGTTGCGTCTTCGTCCCTATAAATAAGAGATGAGAGTGTCGCGGTCTCGGTTTATCACTCCAGTGCATGCTCTTATGCAAGCTTCAGCTCGCGGAAAAATCAATAATCACCTGCGACGTCTCTACCTAAGATATTGCGTCAGAGTCGTTTGCAGTTTCATTTTCAATCATTACATTGCAAATTAACGGCAGTGCTTTCGATGCCCTCTCTATACGTTCATCGAACGTTGTTTCCTTGGTACGCATGTCCTACGTATTTACATACACTCCCGTCCATAAGTCATGGGACATTTACTAATTTTAGCTTTACGTTTAAATTAAAATTATTATACACCCACTATATTGAATCAAACGATTATTTACAGATTATTTACACTGAATACAATTTCTAAATGCTAAAATATATTGAAAATTATATGTATCAAATTTAAAATTTGCTCACTAAAGTGTGGTCCCCGTTTCGAGATGATAACTCGAAATAGCCTTGGCAAAAGCAAGTCTACTATATCGTAATCAGGTTTATTCAGAAATGGCAGGGTATTCCATGACTTATGGATGGAGGTGTACATGTTGAGTATCCGTACACAGAAGGTCTTTCCTTCAAACAACCGGAAGTTTGCCAATGTATAATCAAGTAATTTCAGTTTAATAATTTTCAGTAATCCGAATTGAAAAGAACAAGACCCTCGTCCAAGTATATTTTATAGCACAATTCCAGGACCTTCGTGTGTTAATATGCCGTGTAAAAACCTGTCGTCAATGATACAGAAAACGGTATATATTTTTATATTTAGCAGACAGCTTTGTGCGATTAAGAAGCACGGTAGTATGTAATTCTTTAGAAAAGAAATCTGTAAGCATTTACTGTTTTCTGTTTACGTCTTAGCCATTTCGAAATTTACGTGTGTAGGGTGTTTCAGAAACTCCATGATAAAGAATTCTCCGGTACATGTGTATTTATAATATTTCTTTTATAATATTATTAGCTCTATGAACGTGCTTTTATGTATCACATAAACAAATTATTGAAGCTATTCATAAGAGGGTACATAGTGGTAACTTTCTATGTTCAAAGTGTGATTGATATATATTTCAAAACATTTTGTATTAATATTACTTAAGATAATAGGAACTTCAGACATCTCAAACCACAATTTCGTTTACTCTTTTAAGGGGTCATATACGTTTTTCGACTTCGAAAAAACGATCTCTTTTTTTAAATATTTTGAAAGGTACATGTCTTACAAATATTTTAAGTCCAAAACGAAGTCGAAATTCAAATTATTGGCAAAGTTACAGCCGTTTGAGCGAAACATGTTGCGTACCGCTCCGCAAGGTCAGATTTAAATTTTAAACACGTTTTTTTCGAAACAGCATTTGTCAAGACGGTGGGCATGATAACCGCCTCATCGTTCATCCGATTATCTTTATCTTTCACACACATATTCTAAACAAGATTCGTTATCGGCTCACGACGGATGTTTTAAATATATTGATCTCTGTTTAAATTGTTACCATCGACGCAATTTTTTTCTGAAAGACCCCCTCGTGCGCCGTGAACTACGATACCAAAGAGTTTTAAAAGGTCAAAAACTTTTATTTCTGATAACTCGTATGATCTGAATCATACCCACCGTTTGGAAGGACGCCAAAAAAAAAACCGTTTTACGTCACTGCACACGGACGCCATATTTTTAATAATATTCAATTTTCCATTCATATTTTCTACTCTATAAACATATACTTTTACAATACAAAAAGAATTAACTCGATCGGCCCAACAGTTTGTCCTCCAATCACTCATAAACATTGACCACTTTTTAGTGCTGAGAAACGTATATGACTCCTTAAGAGAAATATTACGAAATGTAATTTGACAATTTTAAAAAGAAATATTCCTTATTTACATGTTTTTAAATTAAATGACAAATAAAATAAGTGAAATTTGTATTTGTCGATATCGTTGATACATTCTCAAAAAGCTATTTCTATCAGAGGCAGTTGAAACATCCTGTACATTTAAAGCGTATCACATTGAATTAATGAATCTAGCTAGTATTACTTAAAATTTGTAAGAAATTAATTAAGTTTTACAAGGCACCCCATAGAAATGCAAAGCACCGTAAATTGTATACAAAGTGCTCCAGTGATCGACATACAACCGAGGAGGAGGTGGTTGTACGTGAAAAAGTAACTCGAAAATGTAAACACAAATCTCTTCATGCCTCAAAGGCTTCAATTTAAAAAAAACAACTTCGACAAATCATCGTATACGTATACACTTGACTAAAATTTTATTCCACACTTTTTCGTATGGTACTATTTCTACTCGGTATTTATAAAGATCCTACACATATTTCTATTTTTTTCGGGGTTTCATAAGTCAAAAGCATATTTTGATGATGGCACGAATCAGTAACCTTTTCGCTGCAAAAGTTTATATATACACTTGACGAAGTCGCTTACCGTGTGCTGTCGACGCCCATGGGCGTTCAGTGCAATGGTTCACTATGTACTACTGCAGTTCAGCCGCACGCAGCGTTCACTTTATTCACAAGCAGCCTGGAGTTAAAGTGTTAAAAACAGATTGTTTTAGCATTCGAAGTAGTAGCGCATAATAGACTGTAAAGGATGCATAATAATTTGACTCACATAGCAGAGACCTTCATGGAATAACTGTGGCAGCATTTTGAAAAATATCCACGCCGCTAAAAGGAATCACAAAAGCGAACCGTCTCATCTTCATTTATATGTGCGTACGTAGCTGGTCATTTTTCTCATAAACGAAGCGTCGCATGAACAAACTTTACTCTACATTATCGAGTTATTTTTTCATGTACAATCGTCTCCTTATCGGTTGTACCGTGAAAACTGGGGCACTCTGTGTATATTTTGCAATGTTATTCGAAAAATGAAAATGAAGGATGTGAAACGGATGAAATGAAAGAAGAAGGTCCTGGAGAGAAGTAGCAGTAGTTAATAAATACAGCTAACGAATTAGCCGTTGCTCCCGATCCTCCCTGGGTTCCTGGCCGATCCTGGCGGAGGAAGAAAGAACCATTTCAAAGCATACGCTCCTGGAACCGGAAGAGTCTTCCGACCAGGAGCAGCAAGATCCTCAGGAGGATGATCCTTATGAGTACGATGAAGACATCAGACCCTCGAACGAAGACTCACCGGAGAACAAAGGTTTTCTGGATGGAAATTGCCCCAGCTCCTCCAGGGTACCCGCACCCTGTTGGGGGTGTACCGGCTGCGCAGACTTGCACTTGCCGATTTTCCTGCTGGCTTCATCTCCGACAGATCCGCCCTGCACCTGCGTTTCCTGTCAGTAATTTTCAAATCGCCAGGACTAAAATGGCTTAAGCTTGTTTTCGTTTCGATCTGATTTTCTTGTTGTGTTTCTTTGGAAGTTTGGAGCCACCACGTGCGTTGTAGCCGCTTAATCAATATCACGAATCGTATTTCGATGTGAAACTGGATAAACCAGTTTGTTTCTACTGTCACCGAAGCAGGCGTCATCCCACAGGGGGAGTTTACGATGCTGAAAGTCGTTCCTTACGTGACAGTAGGTAATATCTACAGGGTCACTCACCTAAGATTAGAACTTAGAATATCTCTGCCGCTTCTGGAGCAACGAAAGAATGTATAAGGAAAATAGTATTTCATTCGAAGGGGCGAATATCGTTGCAAGACAAAAATTTCTTTCTCGAAGTCACGTGTTTAAAAATTTCAAAGTTATCAATATTTTCTTCAATGGAACGACATATCTTCGTTACCACTATGCTGCAGACGAAACAAAATAAATTCAACAATATAAGACGTTCACGTAAAGTCGACCCGTGTAACGTAAGCGCGCATTTCACTTTTTTCACCGAACTATGACTTTTGCTAAATAACTCCTCAAAACTTCGTCTGGTCAATGTATCTTACGTGGTTGAATTTGTCTTTTTTTCCAATTACAATACTGTTGTAACGAACATAGATTTTACCATTCCAAAAACCTTGATGTCCATGAAATTTTGAATTGTACGAGCTTGAGAAAAGAAATTTCCCTTGCCACGATATTTTCCTCTTCGAATCGGATAACTTCTTTCCTTACGCGTTATCTCATTGTTTCAGAGACAACAGAGGTATTTTGGGTTCTAATCTTCGGTGACTCACCCTATATAGCACGTAGTGTCATTTGAAAAGCGACTTCCACCATCTTATACTCTCGATGTCAGTCTTTCCTTAGTAGCTTTCGTGAGTCATACGCGTGCCATATCCAAGTTTCATTTTTCCTATCCGTTTCCCTACCGCGCGCACTTGACCTTGCACGAGTTTATGCCCCTCAGTGAAAGGGTGAAAGAGCGTTATTTTGGTAGAGATCGCGATGAAACCGAGGTCTTTTCAGACACCCTTTTACGTTTAGACTCGCTCCTAACACTGCATTCCTTCTCCGTTATTTTTACTGTACAAATTGTTTGTTATCAATACACACACGCTCCAACGCATCTGTTATATCATTTTATACCATTTGTATATTTATTGTATTATTTATTGTTCGGGCGGATTCATTACGCCCTATGTTTCTAGCTTCATTTTACTATTAACTTATACTTTCTATCAGCACGTCATTCGTAACGCAATATTTTACAAATATTCGGTCGGATGTTACAATCAGTCCGGTCAGCCACGTGAAGTGTTACAAGCTGCTTTCTTGGGAGGTATTAAGGACAACGAGAAAATTCTTGGCATTTTAAGATACACCTGGGACCTTTTACTTAATCAATTGCTCCCGGGCCCCTTCGCGAAGGCTCGTCGGCCTCGTTTTCTGAAATAGAACGGTAGAACACTTACTACAGCACGTCTACGTAGCTTGCTTAAAAGTACAGAATATTTTATTCAGATATTATGTCCTATTTCGTAGTGTGATGAAACTGAATCGAAAAATATTCATCATAGGGAAATCTTTGGTCATGGGTGGATGGAAATCTCCAAAACCGATTTGTCGTGAGTTAAAAAATCATATCAGACAGATGTCTACTGTGAGTTCTGGATTCAGTTCTTCTTCCGACAATATTCTCAAAATCTAATGAAAATAATCGTCTGGTCTTGTTTCAGTCTTTTCGTTTACAACACAGTAATAGATTGTTTGGTCTCACGTTTGTGAATGATCAGATATGTTTGAACACGTTTTCTTACACTTACGATAATCACAGTCCTCTGGGATTTAAGATGATAGAAATGATAATGACAACACTCATTTGATCGATAAAGGTGTTTTTAAAAGTACTGAAAATTCTGATCGTTGAATTTCAGGGGAGTACCGTGAAAGTAATAACGAGTATGAACCTCAACATCTTGAATTGTGAAACATTAAAAACGGGCCTAAGTGATTTGACATAAATTAGCAATATTATTTCATGCAGCTAAATACGTGAATAAATTGTGATTTTAACTATTAGGAAAGTATGAAAGTCATAAGTTTGTATTATATCGATATATTTTCATGTAAGTATAGAAAAATATATGTAGAATACAGTGTTTTCTAATTAGTTCGAATAGTGGAGGTTCAACTGTATACAAAATTTAAATTGGACTGAGTTACCTTTCTTCTAAAAACAACTATACAAAACATGCATGTGTTAATACATGAAGAAGTTAATAGTACACCATTTGTCGTATAATGGTTCTGCAGATTAATTTCTATTATTATTCTCAATAGTTCTCAAGAAAGCAGTTCCTGTAACTAATGCTATATATTTACTGTTCATATATTATTTTCTTAATGGTTAGAAGATTTTTAATAGTTCAGTATGCAGTATACTGAATGTATGTTATATTAAATTTTTTCTTTTGACTTTTATTTAAGATTTAAACAAAGTTTATTTCTCATACAATCTGTTATTAATTTGTATTTTAATAACTTTTACGATAAAAAACTAAAGTTCACAATCCCCAAACAGTGTATATTATACCATAAACTAAATCAACGTAGGAGATTTTTGTTCCCAATTTTGATTTTTGTTAATTTCTGTAATACAAGTTCCGCACATCGTTGAAATATTAAATTTGCGCACGCTTTTTAATTAGAGCACTGTCACGTACAATGAAAGTTTATAATTTTTACCATCGTTTGCAATAAGCGAATTATGTTTGTAATTATAATGACTTCTTAGAAGTTATGAATTTGATGTTTTGTGAATTCCTTTATTTTTATAAGCCTTATAAATGAACATGATTCTATAGTATAATTACAAGGTCGATTTAAAAATGTTATCCAAAATTGAAATAATCGGAACACTTTGAATTCATTATGTACATATAATTCTATTAATTAATTATTACTTGCTATTGCATATTTGCAATATAAACAACGACTACTTCATTCATGAAACAAATGCAATATAACTTGTATTCAAGTAATAATAATTGCAGGGATTCTTTGAATTGTATGTACAACGTTTATGCAGTTTGCAAACGAGGTGTGTACAAGCTGTATTTAAATAGACCATGAGGAGATGCTTGCATTGAAATTGAAATTAAAATGCAATGCATTTGAAAATAAACCTAGTACTTTTTTCGGTTACTTCAAAGCTTGTTCGATATTCAAATTGTAAGTTATTTATAGAAATAAATATTATGAATAAGTAATAATTATAAATGGAAGAATGATTGTGCTATTTATTTACACCTACCCTGAAGATAAATTATTGCTTACACTGGTACTGTTACGTATTGTAATAAATCTTCTGTTGTACATTAATGGTTAAATATTACAAAAGTGATCGATTAAATTTTGTCTAGTAGTTCATAAAACTGGATGATACAGTAAAAATATTTTCTGTATGCTATACACATAAAGAAATATTTTATATTTTATTGTATTTAATGATGTATTCAGCGATTTCTGTTCGTGAATGTAACAGAACTGAAGATAATATTTTAATTGTTACAAATATTTAAATATCGTTAATAAAAACGGCAGGCTTCATTCCCCAAGGGTATATTTAATTAATTACTTAAAATTCGAATTCACTTCTTTCCACTTAGGGCCACGTTTACTCGATCATTTTGATAGCAAAATTTCACTGTAATTTAGATTTGTTTTCTTATGGAAAATCACGTTTATATTGTTGTTGATAATTACTTTAGCGTTTTTTGCACATTACGCTAGAATATAAAATACGACAACACTCAAGTAAATTGCCAGCCTGTAACTTGAAAAAGCGAATTTCAATATATAAAGTATTAAGTGATATTTAATATGAGTATGCTTCTGAAAATTTTATCACGTCCTTTATATCAATACCGCTAAATTTATCTCCGTTGTTATAAATTCCGAATCATGCCAAATGTACAAAGTTTAAGCTGCAGATGGACTAATATAAAACTGCGAAATTTAGACCACTTAAGGCCACTAAATAACTACTTCCAATACTTTGTTCTTTTTTCTGGGGAAATTAGGCTAAAAATTGTGATATGCCTTTTACAGGACCGTGTTTAAATATTTTAGAAATCCTACTCACTGGTGATATTGATATCATTATATTTCCGTAATTTAAATAAGTATATACCCTGCCATTGATATCAATAATAAAAATGTGACGAATAAACATAAATACTCTTGCAAGACTATTGCTACCGGATAAACATTTTGATAAACACAAACGCAACGATTGTATAAATAGAAAAAGATCGCATTTTTAATCGTAAGAGTTCTTTTTTAACCCTTTGACTGCTACTTGGAAACGAGGCGAGCGCTGCGTGCGGCCGAGCTGCAGCAGTATGTAGAAAGCCGTTGCACCGAACGCCCATGGGCGTTGGCAGTACACGGTGAGCGGATTTGTCAAGCGCCCGTAGGCGCTGATAGCAATCAAAGGGTTAAGAGTTGACCACTTTATTACGAAATCATAAAGATCAAGACCATGCTTGATAGTACGGAGATGTGACCTTGAGTGGCCTACATTTCATAGCCTTAAAATGAACAAAAATCTTAGTTCTTTTTGTCCCTTCCAACCTTTCGTTGTCCTCCCTTTTTCATTGAACTGTCAGATGAGGTTTCTCTATAAACTATTCAGCTGAACGAAGTCGAGTATTTTATGCGTGCCATGAAAATACGACGCGCCAGGTGCGTGAAAAAATTTCATAGTCTTGAATAATTTTGAATCCTGTAGTGTACATGTTACTCGTTTATACAGTGTCGTTTTAACCAACTAAACAGTATCAGTTGGTTGACAGCTCCATTCTAATACTACGTGCTAATTTTCTTCTAAATTCGTACATGGGTGCTTATCGTTATCACCACGGATATCTTCGTTTCTTTACGTGATGCGATGAATTGTCAGATAAAGAAATTGTTTGTTCCAATTAGCAACGTCTAACCTCATACACGATTCTGTCCAAGATTTCAATGACACTGCGATCGTTTCAAGCGGTATCGCATTATCGCCAGCAGAAGAACCCAAATTTAGATCGTACGTAAACATTCGAAAAACCGTAAGCAAGACGAATCGAATTAGTAAAAGAAGAACAGATTTTTACAATTTCTGTATTCCAGCAAAAAGTATCTGATTTTATATGTTTCAAACGACGGGTTTGGACCTTACGTAATACGATAAAGGAACAACCGTTTACGTATTCTACTTTCTAGTGTGCATTGGAATAATGACACAAGATGTACGTAGTCTTTGCTTGAACAAAATTCTCGTATTACATCATTATAAACTTTTCTTGTGCTCTTGTGTATAAATCGAATGTCGTTTTGAAGGGATTCGTATTACCAATCGAATGAAGAACAAATGTTTAAATGAACGTGACACTTGTCTAGACATGGTACAATTTTTTCCCCGATCGTTATTTATTTAACAAAAAGATATGTTTCCATCGAAAGGAAAGATGACAGTCAGACAAATATGGAATGTTAAATAATATCTAAAAACAGCTAGCATATTTGTTTGAGCAATTTTTGAAACATTCCATCGCATTATCGTTGAATAAAGTGGAATATCCAATGTATGATCGAATGATTCTGGGATATATTTTTTTTCTGTTTCACCTTTTATTACACAGATACATTACAGACCAATAAATTATCTTAATCGAATGATACGCAAGCAATTCATGTGTTATGACCACAATTTGTTTATTTACTAATAAATGACTTAGAGGATTAAAAAGTTATTAATTCGTTTCAAATATTACGATTCTTTGCGCGAAGATTCTATCTCTATGGTTCGTTTGTGTAAATAAATTTAGCGTTACAGCATGTTGGATAGTGTAATCATTCATCACATTACAAATAATTACGATTAATCGAGTACATATGACAAATTGTAATTAATGTATTAATGCAGAGGACTTCAGATAATTCATATATAATTTCAGGTGTATTTAAACTTTCTAGGTTCACGCGTTAATTTTATATTACTGCTCTTTGACTTTTTGTTTGTATTGGCCTGTTGTATAATTTAATTAGTGCTTCTTCATTATAAAATATTAGTTTACTAACTGTAATATAATTTTTATTCCATTTATACACTGTGAAATAAGATTGTAATCGCAGCTTTTTCTATAATTAATTGTTATTGTTTATTGCAGTTCTATGTAGCAACCGGGTGAGCCAAATGACAAAGACCTATAATGACATAGAAGCAGTCACAAGGCTTCTAGAAGAGGTAAATGTGATCACTGATATAATAAATATAAATAGATTTGTCAAAATTTGTTTGAAACTTGACGGTTAGTCAAACCCCTCTATCATCCGAAATTGTATAAAAATGAATGATTTAATTTATAGAAAGAGAAGGACCTGGAACTGACTGCGCGCATCGGCAAGGAACTCCTATCGCACAACCAAAAACTCGAGACGACAGTCGCTAGTTTAGAGTCCGATTTAAAGGAAGCCAATGAAAGAATAACTCAACTGACACACGAGCTGACCAAAAAGACAGAGTTAATTCAAATCCTTACAAATGACGCTGAAGAGTCAAGCTCCGAGGCCGGTACGCCCACCGGATTTCGTGGTGTCAGTCTTGATTTGATGCAGAAGAAAATCAGTTCCCTCGAAGATGAAAATAAACTGCTGAGAACCGAATTTGCAACGTTAATGCACGATGCTGACCACTCGGAGGAGCAGGAAGCAAAACTAGTCAAAGATATCGCAGCTCAACTTGGTTAGTTGGAGAATGTTTTTAACACTTGGTAGTTCTTAATTTGTGTAACGTTCATTATCTGTATTACAATATTTAACTCTTGTAATTATCAAAACTTCTTTACAATACTGACTTTCGTGGATATTGGTAGTTAGGATTAAATTAACAAGATCATTCCTTATGCAGCAAGTGCAAACATGGAAGTGGACGGAATTGCGGAGGAACTTGATAGGCAAAAGGAAGAAAACCGATTGCAGCATGAGCAAATCGTCAGTTTAACGGCAAAGTTGGCTGAAACAGAGTTGAGACTTGCACAGTTGATGGCCGAACATGATGAAGTGGGTGCTACTTTGCTCATCACCAGGGACAATCAGAACACCCTCGCGAGTGAGTTGGCCGAATTCAAGGATCGATATGCAGAGGTGTGTCTTAGAATTATCGTTTTAATATGTTGCTGTTTTATTCAGTGTGTTCCCTTATTTTTTTCTTTTCTAACACTTGAAATGATTAGTAACTAAGGAAACAGTATCAGAATGAATTTTTAAGAAAATCTTTATATCGTTATTATCGATAATAGTATCAGCGTACAGTTCATTATTTTCAAAGAATACTAAATAAGTCGTTTCATTAAACAATTTATCTTTCAAGGTGGTGAATTTATTAGCGGAAACTCAAGAACAATTACGAAAACAGAGAAAGAAAGGAATGCCGACGGTCAGGGGAGGATCATTGTTTCCTTCAATGGCTGCAGCTCCACAACCTGATTCCATTGCATCTGAATTGGAGTCTTCTCTTTATTCTGAACTCAGTTTAGATTCTGGTATCAGCACAGATAGAATGTACGTTTCTTTGGCCTTTTGTGTTTCAGAGAAAAATCGTTGCAGTCGTTCATTATTTTAAAAAACTAGTTCAAAGGATGTAGTGCGAATATTAATATTTATTTTTATCTGCTGTTATTACTTATATAAAAATTTAATTTGATTTTTTTTTAACGTCACATAGACCAACGTACAAGAAAGTGTTCGAAACGGTTAGAAGCGCTTCAAGAAGTTCGTATGGAGTTGAGAGCAATCAATTCCCAAGGATAGGTTCAATGACCACATCGACTCTGTCTACTGGCTCTGCTGGACCACGAATGAGTTGCGGACAAATTCGACCCGCAGCATCGACGTTTCCTAGCTTGGATTCTACTGGACATAGCGATTCAGAAGGCTCATTGATTACAGAACCTGAAGATTATCCGTAAGATATTTCTTATCTGTTAAATAAAACAGTACTTGCTTATAAGATTTTTGTAACGGATCAAATCTAACAAACAAAAAAAACTCGTTCTTCTATAATAAATTTGATAAATTAATAAAGATTCATATGACTTCCCAGAGGACCTCAACAAACGGGAGTACCAGGAGCTCCCGGAGCAGCAGACCTTGAAGCGGCTCTTCGCAGATTAACCCCTGCAGAAGTTCTTGCAAGGCGTGCTTGCCTTAGTACGGGTGCAGGATATAGTTACGACTATGATGCTGGAACTCATTCACCATCAACTTTCGTGCCTCTCGGTTGTAGAACACCGGACAGTATTATGTCCACAGGAAGTAGTGGTAATTTAAGTGGATACGGTGGAAATGCTTGGAGAATTCCCGAGAAGTTGCAGATCGTGAAACCTATGGAAGGATCACAAACTCTGCACCACTGGTCACAATTGGCCACTCCAACTTTAGGTAATGGTTTATAAGTATTGTGTATAACATTAATTCTTAAAAAAGTGTACATGGTATATAGTACATTTAATAAAAACGCCATAAAAGTTTGGTGAGAATGATGATGCATCAATGGAATGTTTATTTATAAACATGTTAGCTAACCGAATATTATATTAATTTGATAGTTTTCACGCATCCAATATTATAAATATTGATTAAATACTAAAATAAATGTTTGTTTCATTATGTAGGTGGCCTTCTGGAGGAGCGTCCAGGAGTGAAAACAAGAGGAGGCCGTGGCTTAGAGGATTTAGGCCTAGTCACGTTTACTTTAAGTGACCTTGAAGAAGACGAAGAGTACACCAATCCCGGAAAACTTTTCCAAGACACAGGCTCCGTCTATACTTTCACAAATAGTACTGTTCTTCATCCTGATGATCACACAAACGTAACATCAAGTATCGTGGGTAGCAGAGTTGCAACTGCACCTAGCAGTGCTTTAAATTCCGGAATGAGTACTCCAAGGACTTTAAGTAGAAGAAATTCTACTTCAACGTTTTCGACAACCCTTGGGCTTGCGAAAATGCTAAACGAGAGAGGTACTTCACTATTTAATATTTATGTAGAAGTTCGTTTGAATATACACCTAAGATATTTATTAAACTAATTGAAATATTGCTTTAAAATAGGTATAAAAGCCGTAACGCCTTCCTGTGTGGGAACTCCAAGCGGGGAGAGGAATTATACACCCACTGCAACACCTTGCAATAGTCCTGATGCTAGTCCTCCGGATAGTCGATCAAGTTCACCAACTCCAGAGAGTGGACTTTCCTTGGGATTATTATCTAGTGGAGCAGAACTGTTAAAAAGGGCGTTTGGTGGAGAAACAGAGGTATGTAAACATATTAATTATAAAATCGTAATTAAATTTCAGAGGTTTACTCAGAAGAACACAATGTGTTTCATTTTACGCATAAAGTATGTATAATTGTATTTTCATGAAACCCGAAGTTACATCATTTATGCCTACTAACATATCCATTATAATTTATGTATGTACTTATTTAGAATCTAACCATGTAATTTAATTTCACATTAAAGCACATGCAATTTGTAAATAAAAATATATCGTAGAAACTAATTTTGAAAACAATGATGCAATGAAAATAGCAACAGAAATAATGAAAGTAAATAGTGATGAAAATAAATTATATTTAATTAGAGAAATACTTTGCTCTCCGTTGATTCTATTCTAGATACATATAAAAACAATGGAAATCTTTCATACGAATATAATATTTAACGGTTTCCGCTTTATAAATACCAGTTCTGTTTCATAAATTTGTTATGTATTTCAACTGCAATATGTATTTTAAATGTTCTATCGAACTGTCCAAACAGGTGAAAAGAAAACGGACTGTCTCGAGATCCGACAAAAAAGCTCATACCACTATCCGTCTAGTAGAAAAACTCGAAAGAATTGGTATTGATACTATAATGGCTACAACGATCGGTTCCTCCATATCTCCGCTAGCACTTCAAGGATCTTTGTACACTAGACGCACTACTGAAAGCCCTATGGCCCAGTTAACTTTCTTGAAGAGCTCTATGTCATCGAGTGGAAGCCAAGAGAAGCTTTTTTCATCATCTTCCTCTGAATGTGATTCTTCGTCAACAAAACGAAGAGTTATTGACAAAAAACAAGACGCATCTGCTCCAAATAGGGAAACAAACAGACAAAGAAGAACTGGTGCTAGGGCTACAAGACCTGATCTTGGTCAGGTTACGCCTGCGATCCCTGTTGCTGTTACAAAAGAATCGCCTGCGCAATCCGCTTTGGGAACTATTAGCTCGCTTTTGTTTGGACGGAAAGGTGGATTGCTCTGAGACCACTGTTTGTTGTGCGTGAAATAATCATTAAGGGAAACTCAAATGAGAGAAAGTAATGAAAGATAGTCGGAGCGGTGAGAAAATGGATAATTTAATTTTCTCTGTTAAACGTCCTTTACAGTATTGTTCAACGTAAAATGTGAATCAGTTTTTGTATAATCTGTAGGCGACAGCCATTTAGTGTGTTGAATTTAGGGAGACGGAATTGGTAGTGGGTTGGATTGCTTTGTGGGATAGCACCCGCCCGGAAAGCGGAAGGTCTCGGGTTCGATTCCCGGTCTAGTCCACACAATTTTTTCTCCTTTAAGAATCTTAAAATTTTAAAAACAAATTTTAATCCCTGCCTAAGACGGAGATTTTTTATGAAAGAATTATTGCATTACGCAAAGTACATAAAGTACAAAACTTTTACTATTTTTTTATATAACATTTAAATATAATTATAAAATATATATTGATTAACTAACGAACTATAACTTCACTATTTTATAGCATCTTTTTAACATTCTAAATGATTTCAGTGTCTGTTTTAAAATATTTTTTTTTTAAGATTATTTGAAAGCTGGAATGTTTTTATATAGCATTACACAGATGCAACACTTTGTATCTAACTGAAAAGTCTGACGTTTCTATGTTTAACAGAAAAATGAATTATGATTTCAATGTTTCATGGTATTATTATGTAGTATAATAGCATTCATTTCTTCTTCTTTCTATCTAACCCAGCATCGACTGCTATGGTCATTTAGACAGAAGACCTACAGTTTCAGATGGGCTTCGAACCACCATAATATAATTTCTTTTCAATCAGAAAATATCAACGTGAAAATCACAAACATTATTTACTCATTCAACATTCCTGTTTACTGATTTTTTGAAATACTGTCCATGATAGTACATAATTTTTCTTTATTATACATATTGAAATGTACTTCAAGTATTATTTTTAATGGAATAAGGATTTAAATATGTTTTAATGGTTATCAAACTTTTGCTACTTAAGCTTGAAAATAGTACTTGTTACATAAAAAATATTTCAATGACATATGAATACCAATTCCATAGTTTACAGTATTACGTTTGATTGAATAAATATATAGTAACAGTTTTTAAATTTTCATCATTTTTTCAACGCTCCGACAAGTTGCAGTTAGTTATCAGAATGAAATAAACACTATTAATTTTAACTTTGCAAAACAGCTACTTCATGTTAATTAAATAATTTTTTAAGCGATTTGTTGTATATAAAGAATTCATATTTGCGAGGGAAACGCAAAAATATCTGATAGTATTGGGTAGCTAACAAACAAGTCGTGTAAATGATAACTTTTTGCGCTCATCGATCAGTGAAGATCAATCCAGACCCGTGCGAACAATTTGAAGTTACTAGTGAATACACACAAAAACCAAATGGGAGTTAGAAAAAATGTATTATATGAATTAATTTACATTGTATAGAAAATAACACAATGTAGTAGTTGATACTTAAAAATGACTTAGAAGGTTGCAATCGTGTAATTATAGCATGCTACAATTTATTCAATACGTTTTTTTAGTGAAATTAACATTTTTTGTTTATCACGGGATTTACATTAATTTTTTATTGAATATGTTATATTTTGCCGTTTTTATCATGCATTAGTTTGCACTAATATAAAAGCTTGAATATAAATCATTGCAAAATTGGTTCGTATGAAATGAAACTTAACTCATTGATATGCACGCCAAAATGTCCAAAGACATGGAGAAATGCAAACATAAAGCATACAACATTCATGGAAAACAGAACAATGACTATACACATAGTCACCGGTGATAAACAAGAAATTGGAAACAAAATGATAACTGTTGCGGGGAATTAGAAATTATGCAATATGTCAAGAAAATTGAACAAAAGTCGCAGCGAATTTTATAAGTCAGAGCACAATTTTTAGGGACAGAACTTTTAGGGTGCTTTAAATTCAATTTTTTTTTCTTTAGTTAATTTAAGAGACTAGTAATTGAATCAATTACATTTTAGATTAATTAGTTAATTGCGTCACTATTGTCGGTCTTTACAAGACCTTACAGTTAGTACTGATAATTAATTAATTAGTCATTAATTATCGGTTGATTATTGATCGATCAATTCGAGTGAAATATTTTGAAATAATTATTTGCAGAACTTTCTGATTGCTTGTATATAATTAAATGAATTAATGATTATCCTTAGTTAATTAATTTAACGAATCATGAATACTTTGACTAATCAATGATCGATGATTATGGTTTCACCTCCATCTCTACATCTGATTAAAAATTGATTCCAGAAGTTTACAATCATCTCTGTAAATTAAAGTGTTCTAAATTTTTAGAATACTTCGTCAATGATTAACCGATCAACAGTAATTGATCAATCTATTTTGTAAATAGTAATCTGGGGCTTTCTGTTTATTTTGTCTCTTTTTTTTAATCGCAATCGATTAAAAAAAATGATTGCAATGTATCGAGTGAGTTTGATGGTGAACGCTGTTTTATTCGTAAATAAACCTCTGTCTTGTATCATAGAGAGGATTGTTTAGCTGACGCAGCCTTGTACATAGACAAGTACAGATTAATAAATTAAATTAAAAAATCTGAAGATATTTATATATTATTCTCCAAACTGTCCAGTTTTATTGCTTTTATTACGTAGGAGTCGCAATATAAATGACAATTAGTATTGGTATTATTAAGTTAATTAATTAGTTAGAAAGCATCGGTTACTGTGGGTACGGAAGCACTGGAGCGTTGATCGTTTTTTTGCCACGATACTGCAGAGGCGTTTCTTTCCCTACAGACTACGCATATTCCGTACCATGGTTATCCCCACTTTCGGTGCAGCCCCCAACTTTTCCGACTACCAAGCGTTAGGAATTGCGACACGGACGAGTGTTAGAACCCACCCTTCCACTGGCCGCGGACCACATGAAGGGGACGGCCCTACTTGGCAAGGGTGGTCCTTCGCAGGTGACAGGCCAAACCTACCTACAAGTGTTCTAAAGGACTTTATGACGTTGAGCCAATTGCTACCTCCAGACAGGACAGGTCAGACCTGCTCGGTGTAATTACTGCAACCATCATTGACCTTAGACCTCCCGAAGCAATCCTATAGTAACAGTCTTCTACTATCGGACTAGGATTAGTCCGGAACCGGCCCCTTCTCCTGATACCTGCATAAAGCTACACCCTTCCCATCGCAAGACAGATAAGTGCGCACACCGTCAGTACGCAGAAGGTTTCGATTGCGCACAACTCTCTGAAGACAGAGAGAAAGAGAGTGAATTGTAGTGACTCTAATCTAGAGAGAGAGAGAGAGAGAGAGAGAGAGAGAGAGAGAGAGAGAAAGAGAGAGAGAGAGAGGGGGGGGTGTATATGGCAACCCTCAAAAGAGAGAAATTGAGCAATGGAGTGGTCAGGTCAGGTCAGGGTGAGGAGTGGAATCAAAGTTCGGCAGAAAATTGGACCTTCACCACTCGCCCATACACTATTAACCCTTCCGACCCCTCAGTGCAGTCTGCGATTTGGAACGGTGTATTTAGGAATTATATCGGGCAACAGGACAAAGGTTGGTTAGGTAGTAAATGCGGGAAATGCGCAATCACATATAGGGCATATAGAAATTTTCAAGCGCAACGAATACTTACAAAAATATCTTACATATTATTGTTTCTAGAACATACATTGTTTAAAACATTACTAATCTGGTGCAGTTTCATATAATTATTTTCTTTTTCGTTGGTTTATTTCTCATTGTTAATATAAATTTCACAAAAATCGAGGAAAATATATTATGTACGGAAGTTATATGTATATGAATTTTGCCGAGACCAAATGTGTCCTTTCTCTTTGATGTCACAAAATACGTTCTTTCGAGATACATTTGTTTTTTTATGGTTTTGCGAATTGTATGCATATTTCATGCATATTCGGCTAACGGGCCACCACCTTCAGAATCAGTCCAGAAAACAATTGACGAGAAAATTATTAATAGCTTTTTCATGTTCGAATCAAATGATTTTGCATATATTTTGCATATTTTGGTATGTTATAATTGCATAAAAATCCACAGCCTAATAATTATGTTCATAATGTATGTGGTACATTTATTCATTGCAAGATTTTGATTCATGTACAAAATAATTATTATGTGTAACAAAACGAAGCACAAGATTTCCCGAGTAATATTGTAAGAAAATGCAGCGGTCAGGGTATCTGGAAAACGTCGCCTGTCATAGCCATGGGGGTGCACGCTTCATTCTGTATGTATTAATTGTTAATTAATTATAAAATAAAATAAACTTTGTTGGACATATATTTATATATACGTAACAAGTTTTCGCACATAGAAGTTTCTATCATCTATGTCACATTCGCGTAACATGCATACGGGAATTAAAGGAATTCGAAAATTCATTGAAAAATCATTGATGAAAATAAAAAATGTCTACGATTTCTGATTTCAATTCCTACCACTAATAGCGCTGCTGTGTAAGGCCGGTCCCAATCGACAAAGTAGGATGTGACACGAAAATGGTAAGAGGGTTCTAGCGCCCTAAATCCGTGTGACACGAAAATAGATTGGGTCAGGAGTCTATTCCATACCTCGTCTGTGGTATGTACCACATATTATACATTGCCTTTTGAAATAAACACGAAGAGCCTGCGCCAGAAATGGCAGGCTCAAACTGTGGACAACAGTTTTGACAAAAGCCAAATTTTGAAATTTAATACGAAAAGAATGACCGTTCAGTGATCTTGACTCGTCAACTTACGTGAATGAATTCGTTTTATTACATTGTGAACAACTGTTATGTACGAAAATATCACAGGACAAAGTTAAAATCCAGTTTCTTTTAATAACAATTAATTCACTGACTAATTGATTTTTTAGAACCATGGAAACAGTTCGGCCTTGTGGTTGTAAAGGAATACGGTCATGTCTCCTCTGTGAAACTGAATACAACATAGTAAAACCCGAACTTAAAGCCGAGTTAGAGGTTAGGTTTGTATTTGCTTTAAAGACCGCAATTTCTGTTTGATTAAATATATTTGATCGTAATTTGTCTTTTCTATTGTTTGCTGGAATTTTGCTTAAATTTATTATCCATAATTGTAAGCTTTTTATACAATATTTAAATTTGACATTCTTATTGACCAACATGTTTTGACACCTGTTGGAGAGATGTATACCTCTCAGAGGGATACGCACTTCTGATGAATTTTTGTCTGTTGTGAAACACAAGAATACTAATTAGCAATGAAAATGTAATAGTAATTGCAATATTTACAACTTCTAAAAGATATTTTATGTTAACAACATTTTATAATTTGTGGGTTTTTTAGAAACTTCCCAGTTATGTTTATTGTCCACATTGTGACAAAGCATGGCCTGGATGGGATGCTGATCTTTACAAAATGCATCCAGATCACCAGGGACAAGCTATAGAATTTTCTGGTGTTTATATTCAGGTATTTCCTTAAGAATTATCATGCTCATTTGCACTGTTCAGCTGAAAAGTCATGCACCGCAAATAATATTATTTTTAATAGTTATGTTAAACACAATGTATCTTTTGATTATGCACACATGAAACATATTAAAAGGACATAAAATGTATTAGAGGAAAAAACTAAGTATTTTAAATAAGATATCTTGTATATGTATAATACTCATCTCATATTTACATACATGTAACAGGTTGTTTTAATAGAATTATCAAATTCACTACTGTTACATATGTGTGATGTATTTCTATCATAAGAATTGGTGTCACACATGTATAACACATATTAGCAACCATGTTAAAAAAGTATTTACTCAGAGATTGTTTAATAAATTACTTTATTTATCACATTCAGTTATTTTCATATACTGTAGACAAAGTAGTTCCAATAAAGTATAGTATTGTCAATTATTAAGAAAAGTATGTTTGTCCAAAAATAATATAAACTTACCATGCTTACTGTACACCCATGCTTGATTAAGGTAATAATCCATACTTGTTGTTTACAAATAGCTAGAGTTCTTAAATCACAATGAAACTGCATTATTGAAGAAAGCATTGGATGATTTACCTTGGGAATCTTCTCAAAGTGGCAGAAGAAAGCAGGTATTTTAAAGTAACTTAACTGTATACATTATTATAAAAAATAATTAGAATGAAAAATTCTAGCATGCTAGTAATTAATACATAACATTCGTTTAAAAATATAATAATTGAAAATACAATTTCTATCAATTCAGAACTTTGGTCCAAAATGTAATTTCAAGAAGAAAAAACTGTCTTTGGGTTTCTTTGATGGATTTCCAAAATCTACTCAGTTCGTACAAGAAAAATTTTCTGAAGTGCCTCTTCTTAAGGATTTTCAAACAATAGAACAGTGTACTTTAGAATATGATCCATTACGAGGAGCTTCGATAGATCCACATATCGATGATTGCTGGGTTTGGGGTGAAAGAATAGTCACTGTTAATGTTATGAGTGAGTCAGTTTTAACAATGACTCCTTATTATGGCTCAGACACAAAATACAATTTGACTACTGTTGCTGAATATTCTACAACATGTAAAGACCTGAAGTGTGATATAAAGAATAAGGATGCAGATGTTAGAAACATAGTTGTAAGGTTGCCAATGCCAGAGGGATCCCTTATGATTCTTTATGGCAATGCAAGGTAAAAAAAATTATTTACATTTTTTAAATTATATGTACGTAATTAATAATGTTCATAATGTGTCAGTTGTTTATTTGAAGCATGTTATTATCATTTTTGTTGTTTTTTTGTTTTTGAATTCTTTGACTATACAATTTGTGTATTTAACACCGTATTCTTTTCTTTCCCTTTCCTACTCACTCAATATGTCATCCAATTGCTTCTTTAACAGCTCTTCTTCACTGTTTTATTTAAAACATTTTACGTAAAATACGTAAATTTTAGAAGTAATAAACCCCTTTTTTCATACTTTTTGTCTATAAGAATATTTATTGTTTCATTTAAGTTAATACTAAGAGCTTTGTACTTTGTTTTAGGTATAAATGGGAACACTGCGTCTTGAGGGAAGATGTATCTTCTAGACGTATTTGTTTGGCTTATCGCGAATTTACACCTCCTTATCTAAACGATTCATCAAAAAATGAAAGAGTTAAAGAACTCTTAGAAAGAGCATCGATCTTTCGTTAAAAGTACAAAATAAAATTTGGAAACGATTTTTTCAATAAACTGCGTAATTGTAAAATAATAAAAGTTATTTAATTATACATTTCATTATATAATACAGAATTATACTAATGTTGTTATCTAAACCGCTAAGTATTCCTAAAAAATATAGTGAAAGCAGCACAGAATGTAGAAAACAGGGAACGAAAAATCGAAACGTACAGGGAAGAACGTTTCTTCATAACATCCGATGTAAAAATTAGAAATTCAGAATATAACGGTATCAATAATTTGAATCCTGAGAAATACTGTTATGTAAATGAAACATTTATGACACACTCTTAACGAAAGGTATAATTGATTATGCATTTACGATAGAAACAAGGAACTAAGCGTTTTTTACAGGGTCAGAATGCGGCATGTAAACAGCAGGAAAAGCGGTGAAGAGATCTGCTTTTCCTAGTGGTTGATATCCGTTGACTAAGCTTTCTCTTAATTCCCATCTACGTCTCTCCCTTTCCGTTTTCTGTCTTCTAATTGCTCGGCCCAACATGCAGGCAAACATTATTCCAGTTAACTGAAAGTATAGAACGTCAGGGTTAATTTTGAACTTCGTGTCATTCAACTAACAATTATTACTAAGCAATTTTGAATACCTGAATAACGACAATAGCCACAGCTCCAGTACCAATATAAAGCGCACTCCTATAAATAATTACTGCGAGACGATTGATACATCCGTACGAGTATGGAGTACAGGTAGAATTGTCATATTCTGGATAGGCACAACAGGATTTTGGAATTTCATCATCTTTGAAAACCTCAGTCCAATCATCATATCCATTGTATCCGCAACAGTAAAGCTGTTAGATAGTACTGATTTTATGCAAAGTGTATGGACTGCCAATAAAATTAATTTGGCTCAATAGTAATTATATTACAGAAACAGAAATGGCTGTAAATTCTATCTTAATTTCGTAATTTTCGTTTGAATATAACAAGCATTGTCCATTTCTACAGTATAATTAAATATTTTCATACTTTGATAGTAAAATAATGAAAGTTCATTTTAATTACCCTTGACTGTAGGAAATCGATTGCATTTCGGGCATCAGGATTTGTTTTGTAGTCGTTCATCGTAGTATTAATTCTTTCAGACAAGAGGGCCTTTATTCCGTCCTGAAGAGTATAAGCTGCAACTGCAGCAGCTAATTCCATCACGAGGATCAACGAAAGGGATACTGCAAACTGAAAAAATCATGACCTTTATTTATTCTCTATATAATTAATTTACATATAAATTGTTTGTGCAGACAGAGTATCTGAAAAGAGCTGCCAATATTAAACAAAATATTAATAAGTACTTGAATACTCGAATAAGAGATATAAATACACTATGTGTTGAAAGTACTGATATAAATAAAATGTAAATTACATATTAACAATTACATGACACATGAATGTTAAAGTAAAGTACAGGGTGCTTACCACAAGTACCATACAGGTGCTTTCCTTAAGAGCTCCACAACATCCTAGAAAAGCTATCACGAAGATTAGAATTCCAACAACAATTAAAAGAGTTGCTGGGGAAAAGTAGCTCGGGTCGAGGAAACTGGAGAAGTCGTCATAAACTGCATAGATTGTTGTTCCAACAGATATTATCATAATCCCCGTTAGCTGTAACATAATAAAATTAGTGAAAATGAGAATTTGACACATGAATTTGAAATTTAATGATCCTTTCAATGGGAAAACTCCGATTAGAAAAATATGCTCCGATTTTTTGTACTAACAATTTATTCTTAAATTCTATTGTTGTAAAGCAAATAACGTAAACGACTTTTCATCCACTTCATAAAGTTGCAAAAGAAGCATGCTTTATGTCGCGTATAAAGTATAATACAATGTTCAAATTATTAAACAAAATTATTTAATCTTCTGAATCTTTTTAGTACAGTTATATTTTATTGGCTTTATTTATATTTGACTTATTGAGACAAAAGAAATAAAACAATTATCATATGTTAACATAGATAATTTGTATGAATCAACAAATTTGAGAAAAAGAATATTGGTCATTGTATATTATCGAATATTACATTGTTTACAATTTTTAATTTGTTTTTTTAACCGTATTATAATTTCCAGCATCTCAAAACTAAGAAAATTCATATTTTGAAAATGATTGAAAAAATTGGATTGCTATCGAATATTCATACGTCAATTGTTTTTCTTACTTCTGCTCTATGTTTCAACTAAACATGTTAAAAATCAGATAAACTAAAAGCTTATTAATGTTGCAAAAATTTAACTTTCTTGAAGACGGACTTAATTCGATTGTTGTATATTATTTTGTGTTTCGAATACGTCAGCGAATAAATAAAGGAACAGATATGGGAATAACGGTGTATCTAAGATAACTGTAAAATATGTAATAATAATAAGAGTAGTATTAATATATTATATATCAGTAGCCTTCTGCAACACTTTTCTCGTAAACTAATACTATCTACCACGGAATAAGGGTTGCTGAACTCTTATTATTAAGAAAACCCTTTTCTTTTGTTCGTTCCACGTATCAGTGAGACAAAAAGATAATGTAGCTCTGTTATCAATATCAAAGAGAGATTACGAGTTATCTGTACTGATAAGATCAGACATTTTACGTTTATGAAATAACGCTCGCCAGTTTTGGTACCAGAAATATTACGGAAGGCGAAAATTCGCTATCTGCTAGCCACGAACAGTTTCGAACAATTTTCATAATTGTATGCAATACATATAATTAGAAAAGAACATGCACAGTGTTCCAAGGTTTAACGCTCACACTTTGGCAATATGTTTGCAGGTAGAAGTAAGAAAAAAATGTCATATGAACAGAAAGATGTCTGAGAATACCTATGGCATTTTGCTACGCAGTTATGCTATACGCTATAATTTGGCATCAGCACAAGTCATGTTATGATGTCGGGTATTAAATATTGGCCAACAAAACTAATACAGTTTTTTCATAATATTTCCATTGCTGTCTTCATAATTAACATTCCTATTACAACTCTAATAAGGTGTTTGGGGACCTATCTTTATATAACATTTTCTTCTTGTTTCTACCCATAGAACCTATTGGCACAATTTTACCCTTCCACTCTGGGACACCCAGTGCAGACTATAGGCATTAAGGGAAGGCGATGATAGCGTTCTGCTTTTGTTTAAAATGAACATTCCTGTTTGCAGAGAAATGCGCAACAATGATTCTCATGCTGGCGGTATTCAAGCTTGTTCCTCATTGATTTTAATGAGTTTTCCGCAAATGTATCGAATGTGGCGAGGAAAAACACGAAAGGAAATGAGGGTCGCGGTGTTGTAAGTTTTCTGCACGGTAATAATTCATCGGGGTCGGCCTCACCCAGCCAATATCGATCCTCCAGCCTGTCCTAACGACACCGTAGACCTATGATCCACGTCCGTATCGAGGGTTGACCTAACTTGTTGAATCTCATGGCCGAGTATGGTTATTCTCGTCACCTTTTCTCGGTTCGAACAGGAGGAAAAATCGACGTCGTTGCAGTTATCGTCACCGACGACCTCGACCGCGTTTATTGTGCCCGTTTTTCTCTTATGCTTTGCCTAATGTATATCTATTATTTGTTTAAACCGTCACGTTGCCCATCCATGATATTTCGGTCTAATACCACGTTCCAACGAAACATTGTCCTCCTTGTCAGTTCTGTTCTAGTCATTTTTATTCCAATCCACTGCATCGAGTTATGTACTGAGTGTTAAGAGCGGTTTCAAGAGTTCGGAGGTGTATGGTACTTGTAAAGAAGAATAAAAAATGCTAAATTAAAATTAACCGCCTGAGCATTATGGTGTTTGTAAATGTTCCGTGCGGAAAACGCCCATGGGTGGTCGGACAGTGCACTTAGTAAACAGGCTTATCGATCTTACGCACGGGACGTGTGGTTTCGAAAGGAGTAGCCTTATCAACGCGAAAGCTTGTATGATCACGTCATGTGCGTAGATCCGTGTATCTGTTTATCCAGTACGTTATCCAAATGTTCATAGGCGTTTCCGCACAAATTATAGTAATATACAGAGCCGTGGAGGTTCTATAATACTCAAACGATTAATTTCAGGATCTATGTTGATTAAGCACCTTTTATTTTTTTTATGGGGGAATAGTGCATGCTTCTGAAATCCTAGACTATTTTAATACTCTGCGTACGGTAAGTCACCTCGCAAAATATAATAAAGAATATTTTCTGTTATACTACATTTTCAGTTATCTGTTTATCTCCTTTCTAGAACGATCAATGAAGAAATAGGAAATTGGTACTGTTAGATAATTTTTGGAAAGAAAACTGAATCTATAAAGATAAAAAGAATATGCAAAATTTAATGCGATGGAGTTGTTTGGATCAAATGCCGTCTTTTACGTCGCACATTGTAAAAAGGAAATAAATGCAAAACACGACGATACATAAGTGCATAAACGAGAAGTATATAATTGTACACAGCATAAAAACAAACTTTCGAATAATGTATTAACATATTTCGTATTACAATGCGTTATTTAAATATTCTGGAATTCAATTAACAAGATAAACTATATTTTCTCTGGGTCACACCAGTATTTGTCCGTACGCGTTATGAGTCAATCGATCAAAATTAAATTGATTTCCTCATTTACTGATTTACTTCTCTTTCCATGCATTTTGTTTGTATAGAGTACCAATGTAACTACCAAGATACACATGAATAAGTAAAAAGGTAAAGCGATTTAATTAAATCACATAAAGTATTGAAACGTAAAAATCATTTGGTTTTAAATTTTCATTGTGTCGTGGAAGAATTATTGTTTGCAGACATGCGTGCACGTGTCCATACTTAAATATATTTAATCGCAAATAAATACTTCAAAATAACAAATAAATGGAAATGCATGTGTTATTCCTGCATTTCTGTATTATTAAATATCTTTGGATTCTCATCCGTCTTATTCCCAGGCGTATTTATCTTCCCATGTGTAAGCTTGTTTATCTGTTCCCTAGCGATATGTTTATCTGTTCAAACGATCCGTTTGATTGATCAGGAAGGTGCAACGAATAATTTCGCACGTACTCGTATTCGTTGAGTCCTCGTATTCAAATAACAATCACAAGGTTAATTATGTTTGATCTTGAAGCACTCGTATGAATACATGAATCAACAAGCATCGTGCGCGTTCGAGGTGGAAGACGTACCTGCGTATTGGCATTCATGTAGATACGCTTTCGAGCGGAAAAACAAATAACGCTAAGTAAATAAACGACAAAATAATCCATTAGACAATTAATTCCACGAGAATTGTCAAACTCGATCCATTGTATTACAACTGCCAAAGAAACGACCGAACCATGTTTCCGAAATACACGGTGAAACCATGAAGGACCGCTGTCTACACAGCGAAACGTTTTATTCAAAACAATAAAGCATTCACCCTTTCATATCATCAAAATATTCACTAAACGATGTTCCAAAAATCGAAATAACTGCTGGCTAGCATTATCCAGAATCTCTCAACAGAACCTGCAAAACGGGTGAACCACTGCAGATCCACTCTGTAAAGCGCAAACGATTCCTTACCGAGAAGCCAGTATAGTGGCGCGTACTATAAAGGGTTCATTCGAACGAACATTATACATTGTAAGAGGTAAATATAAAAGCCACGAAAGGTGAAGAAATTCTGAACGGAGAAACGTAATCTGGCGAACCGTCTGCACGATCGATGTTATCGAACGAATATTTGTTCGCGGAATCAGCCGAGCGGGAAGTTTACGCAGCTGTATCTATTCTTCGAAGCGAAAGTGGCAATGAGATGAAAGAAAGAATGTGGTTACAGACCACAAAGAGGGAGTTGACCGCGCAGAGCAGGTACTTGATGCATCGCAGGCCAATGTCGAGATGCGTGGCAGCCATTTTGGTGCACGTCCACCAAGGATCCTCTTGCACGCAGGTGCACTACCGAACAGCACTGTTCCGTCTCTCTCTCGAGCCACGAGGAGGAACCGACTGACGTGGAAAACACCTTCATTCGATTGGTCATATCGCATTATCTACTGATAAAGACTTTTACGTGCCAACGGTACACGCAACGCAGTTATGTATTTTTGTAATCGTTTCCTTCTTTTCTTTCCTTTCCTTTCCTTTCCTCCATAGGATGGACTGAGGTCGAAACTAATAAATTCAATATTTTAAGATGTATCATAGCCATTGACGCTGTTGTTGATTATATGATGAAAAATTACAATTGAAATACACGCACCAATGCTCCCACAGCTTGGATACGCAGTAGACATGTACAGTGAACAAAGTACATGTCCAATGAGATAAAGTTTCCTTTTCTTATTGCTTCTAAATTGTAATATAAATATTTCCTGTGCGAGTACGTGCTATTATTTATTTTAATTTTTGGTCTAGTCTTTTTCAGAGTAACGATGATCGTTACATAGCACTTTCAAGCACCCCATTCAGTGACAATTTTTAATTAAAGTTTCAAAATATGGTCGGGGACATTTGTAACATCGTTGGCCGGGGTAAAATGTGACTCTACAACCGACTCTGGCTATTGCAAATTATAAAAAGCAGTAAAACTCAGCCAGCGCAAGGTGAACAGATAAATCCACATGAGGAGTTCATGATAGAATCTGTAAAACCTTTCCTTAAAGTTCCACCTCTAAAAAGTTTAAATAGAGGCAACAAGAAGAGAAAATCTGCTATATGTACCGATACCCCTGATAAATAAAAGATTAGAGCAGAATATGAAGAAGAAGAAGGAGAAAAAGTGTAGAGAAATACACCTAACTCGAAATCGAAAAGAAAAATTCTTAAAAAAGGTGTAACCCAAAGAACAAGAATAGGAATGACCATAGTGACGAAGAGAATAAGGAATATTATTGTCTTGTTTGCTTGGAGCCATACAGTGCCAGTAGATCAGGCGAAAAATGGGTGCAATGCATAGAGTGTAAGAATTGGTCACATGAATAATGCACAAAAGAAAATGATTTATATACTTGTCACCATTGTAATACAGACTGACCTTTAATTGGGTAAAAAGCTTTACAATTTCTAAATAATTGTGATCTATCTTTATTCTTTTTATTTATACACACAAATATTTTATTTTGTTTTCATTTATTATAATTTAGTTGAATAAATATTTGGATTCTTTTAAATTAAAATTGTGTTACCATCGACCTCATATAGAGAACATTTCCTCTCGTTTCCATTTTTGATTGATAATTTTGATATTATTTAATGTTACGGCTAACATCAATTCTTACATGCGACCTCATTCGGGAAGAATTAACCGACCAACGAATTGACTTGTTTTTATCAAAATTTTTCGATATGAACGGTCGATTTAACACTGACCGCTGTAGGCGCTTGACGAAGCCGCTCACCGTGTACTGTCGACGCCCATAGGCGTTCGATGCAATAGCTCATTACGTACTACTGCAGCTGGGCCGCACGCAGTGTACGCCTAGTTTTCAAGTAACCCGCAGTCAAAGGGTTAATAAAGTAAATCATATGTTTTTAATATCGCTGACATAAAAATTAAAATTGATTCCGATTTTTGTTCAATAGTTCTGATAATACGAACGCTGTACGAATTTGAACTTGTGAATTTAATTCGGCGGTCTATAAAAAAATTTCTGAATGAAAAATATATTTATTCTACGAATGTTTAGAAAACTTAAGAAGCATCGCATCATTAATGAGAATTTATTATAAAACATACTGTAACATTAAATTTTCGGTTTAGCTCTGTACGAACTGCTTCTTGGAGGTCAGATGCCATTTATTTGTTGTATTTTATATTACAATGTATTATAATATGAAATATGAAGGCTTAAAAATTTTAAAAAATGGATCATCGCAATTTCTTTAAAATTGGTGTAATAAGACGTATTTAAAAAAAAACACAAGCAATCGTTTCGGTCAAAATACCAAAACTTTCTGAATTTATCATTAAAAACAAGACGGAATACTTTAAGGACCATTCATATCAAACAGTATGTAAAAAATTGTACTTTGAACTATTCACGTATAAAATAAAAAAAAAAGTGTATTTTATGAAATGGAAGAAAATTTAGAAAAAAAAATAAAATATTTATTGTCTTGTAATACCCCTGTTAAAATAGACATACACATAAATCATGAATATAGTAAATATAGTACAATTTTAGATTTATTTGCAAATGCTCTCGAGTTTAATAAAGTTCGTGATAGGAAATTATACAGTCGACACTATGTTTACAGTATATGTATGTAGTTTTACGTCTCTGACTATGACCGATGAATTATGCAATAGGAAACACTACGTTTGCCTCAATTAACCGCGAATCGCTGCTTACACCGTTGTGGAAGTTATTATTCACGGCCTAGTACAAACAAGCATATTGCAAAACAAATGAACGAATTAATATATTGAATATTTCTGTAATATGCATCAACAAGTTTCTATTATTTTATATGCCTTTAGCGTCGTCCACTGCCAACTACAGAATCAATTAATTAATGAAATATATGCAATTATCAAAGTAATTGCTTTGAAGGGAATTAGAATTGCTGATTACTACTAAACATAGTTACGTTTTCAAACCGTTTCTTCGATTAAAAGGATTGGCAAATTCTTATCGCAATTAAAGTTAATAAAGCCGTTCATAGATATTTTTTCTCCTATATTTCTGACTTATTAGCGTTACCAATAGAAGCATTAGAAGCTGTTTCTCAGGTTTTCAAGAATTTTCCATATTTGCGCATGAATCTGCACGCGTAGCTCAACAGGTATCTATTTCGATTTTGCACTATTGATCATTTTTTAAACAAGTATGCTTAACTGGAAACGGTCCGTTTCTTAAATCTTACAAAAATTGAAACTTAAAAATACTTTTTAATGTTCAGTAACTTCACGCATTTCTATACATTTTTCAAGGGTAATAAGGATAATTAAACCGATCGATGGATTGTCCTGCATGATACAGATAGATTAAGTAAGAAAGGAACCGAGTTGCAGTCAAATTTCTAATAGAATTGGAAAAGAGTTGACGTGATTAATGTACGAAAATTGCTTGTATGTACGCTTTGAAGCTTTTGTCTGAAAATCATGACCTTTATTTAAACGCTGATCTATCGAACATAAAGCGCCTCGAAGCTATCGACACTGGGACATCGACCAGTTACTACGCCCATGCGTGAAAACACACGGAACATGACTCACTCACATGTACCACTGTGTGAGTAATTCAGCACACATTCATTATTCATATGCGGAAAAGTATTACGAGCCACAGTAAACTTTATTTCAAAGCACGAATCTTTTCCTCGTTAAAGCAATATCCTGCCGCTACATAGCTGCAGTACAAATTCATGCATTTCTATTTTTTCTTATACATTGTTTGAATCACCATGCCAATATAATTGGAACTTTAAACAATAGAAACAAGAAATGGATATATCTGTGTATAAATTTTGTCGCTTAATTGGGTAAAATATAGTACAAATTAAATTGGAGCAAAAATGTTCAAATGAAGCCATTTCGATAGTATGGTGTGACTAATGATTCATTTTAATAAAGCAGTTGATACTCTCTTCTTGAGTACATACATTTGTTTACAACTTTATCTGTTATTTCATCAGACAAACATGATTTGGATCCACGAATATAACAGACATTATAAACAAATTAATTTCAATTTGAAGATTTTTGATTACTAGAAACTGAATTCAATCATTGAATGTTCAATACAACTATTCACTTCAACTTTCGTTTTATGTTCTTCTTACATTGATGTATTTGATTCACTAGTTGTTAAGCCTTGAAAAATGGGTATTTCTTTTAGTCAATGTTAGGACAGAGTTTTATGCTTTATTTCAATGAAAATCTGTTGGATACAGACTTCATTGCTTCTTTTCTAATACAAATCTCATGCGAGTTTCACATTACATTCTACTAGCAATATATACATTCATTCATAAATGTAAATACACAATATCCTATAATAAATGCTACATAAGGAGTCATGAAGATACAAAATATATCTTATTTAAAATACACATTTTATAGTAAAACGACGCTGTAGTAATATAGTTTTTCGTAATTATAGTCCAATTTGTAATAATTGCTGCATGGCTGATCTTTCAAATTTTCTGGAAGTACTAAACGCTTTCGTAACTGTTTCTGATCTGCCGTGCTAAGTAACTTGAGAACCAGATTCCAATTGCCTGAAAAGAAAAGAAAAATAACGGTATTATAATTCCAAATATAGTGAAATCATTGGTGTTTGAAAATTCATACGGCAGTCTTATGTCACGGGCGTGTAATTAGTCAGGGGATTTATTTGCCATGTTCAAACTTATTTGAATTCCTATGGTTGTTCTCCCGTAGACACTGCAGTTAACTTTTTTAAACAGTTTTGCGTGCTGATTACCTGAACAACAGCAATGCCAATGCCAACGCCAGCAAGCTGTAAGGCGTGCGATCCGATGAAGAGGACAAATTTATGATAACAACCGTCAGGATGGAGAGTCGGTGACTTAAGGGTACAATTTGACGTTTCTATAGCTCCTACAGGAATATCACAGCACGAGACAGGAAGTCCTCCTGTATCCAACTCTATCCAGTCGCTTGCATTTTTCGTACCGCAGCAATCAAACTGAAACAATATTTCATTCCTTATGACCTGTTCACTTTAGTACAATGTATTATTTTCTTGCACCCCGTTCAACATACTTAGTAGAGACATAAAGTATTAACAGTTCCAGAATACACTTGATTCTAGGACTAGAAACTGGGAGAGGTATGACACCTCTCATTTTTACAATCAAGTCCAAGAATGTTTTATGTGCTTCAACTTCATTTCCACATTAACTTAATTTTCAAGACATAACAAAATCAAACGGTATGATATGATAGGGATATAATTTTCCTTGACAACTAGTATTTCGTGCCTCTATTGTAACACACGCACAGTAATTTATGTATTAATATTATAAGAAATACACTAGGACCTTCACTATCCGAATTTTCGTTAACCGAATACAATTTTGTGTTTCATTATTCAAACTATTTCTTTTTAACTGAAGGAGTGACAAATTGTGAATAGAAAAGCATTATACCGTGTTAGATATAAAGTAAACACTTTCGAGACATTTCGAAATAGAAGATGAACGCGATATTCAATATTATTTGTCTTTAGATCAAAATAATGTGAAACAGTTACTACTGACAAAAGTAATGACGAAAATGACATCTACATTTCAAGGCATTTATGGTTTTAGAACAAGAAAAAGACTGGCAGAGTATGAAGCAAAATGAGAATGTAAATACAAAAACATCTGTGATCTAGCGGCTAAGATAAATAAGACTGTGCAAATTAGATAAACTAAGTGAGAACTAATTAGACGTTTCTAAGGCTTAGAGATTGCTGAGAGTATAAGTCAAATGTTTCGTTCAGCATTACTTTTTTTGTTATTAAAACAAATTAACAAAAACAGGGTAAGCCTATCTTATCTAAAAAATACTTTGATCCTGATAATCATTTTATCCTATTATCAAATCAGACAATGGAGTTATTATTAAACAAGTACTACTTATTATTGCTTACTGTTAAAGAATTCTTTCGTTAAAAATACTAAATAATTTTCGTTACTATTTCACTTATTACTATGTACTCTACTTGCGTATATACATACAAATTTTCTTAACACGTTCATTGCGAAATTTCAAACAGCATTTTCTCCCCAAACAGCATATTTTCTTATTGTTTTACTTTTATATAACTTTTTTTATGTTTCTAAGTAATGTATGGTAAATATTAATAGCTGTTCATTGATTTTAAAAATTTTTAAACGGGGGTAGTTCTACCCGGCATTGAAGCCAGTGGGGGTAGATCTACCTGGTCCGCAACGAACGTGTTAAAGGATAATAATCCGCTAGAAGTGTCATGATTAAAAAATACAGTTTTGTATAAGAATAAAAAAGTTTTAGAAAAAAGGAAGACACTTTACATCACGCTGCAGCTTATCCCAAACAAACATTATTTCCTGTGATTTGTTTTTGTACATGAACATCGTATCTTTCATCTTGTCCTGTATAATCGTCGAAGCCCTGGCCCTCAGTACGTAGCCGGAAATGCCGCCGGCCAGTTCCAAAATAAAAACAATAACCAACAACGATGTGAACTATAAACAAAAAATAAAACGGATAAGGAAAAGATATAACAGATTAAAAGAAGCTATTGAAACGACATAGTAAATATTAAGGATCACTGACAAGTAACTTATAAATATATAATGATCAATTAGAAACACAAAATCTACGTTTCCCTTTGTAAAACGGCAACAATCGTATCTTTTCGTTAAAAAATTTATATTTAAAAATTGTCAACTTCCATTTGAAACCTTGAGCATTTAATTTATAAAACTACAAATCTTGTTGAATTTTTACTTCTCACTTTCTTCTAATTTTTAATATTTAAATTTGAAAATTTAAAATTATTTTTTTAAATAAAAGAAAGTGAATAATTTTCAATTTTTCCAATTAATATGGTATTCCAGGAATTCTCAGTATGTCGCAACGCATTCGTTTCGACATCCTTTACTCTTGTTACAAGAACATTTTAGTCCGGAGAATAATAAGAATCGATTTATTTAAAAAATATAAATGGTACATGTAGATGTACCATTATGATCTACCTGCAGCCAAAAAAGAGATGTCACTTACCCCGTATAAAGTATGTCAAAAATAAATTTTATAGAAACAATTGTTAGGATTGACTTCTATTTTCGGAAGAAAATTAAAGGAACTATATCGAAGTTATATTTAATATTTTTAAACGTGACTTAGGCTGCAAGCTGTGTTTCTTGTAACTCAAAACTCCAATAGAAAATAATTAACTAAACAAACGTAGTAGTTTTAAGGTGCTGGCCACTGCAATAATTTTACATCTTTTAAGGTTGAAAACTTCAGGCTACGACAAGTTTGTTTTTAATTTTTATTCGCGAATACAACAGTTATATACCAGTTGATGCTGTTCTGTGATTACCTACCGTGACTATCATACAATAGTTTTCACGAACGGCACCGCAACATCCGAAAAAGGCAATAAAGAAAATAATTGCTCCAATCGCAATCAGGAGTGAAGGAACTGATAGAAATTTATTATCCAAAAAATGTTGATAACTGTGGTAAACTCCATGGATCGTCAAGCCAATGGATAACAGAATTATCCCCGATATCTGAAAGCAAACGTGCATTTATTTGTTTATAATTAATATTCCAGATCTCATTATCCGTCGACGAATCTACAAAGATACACCTTAAAAAATACACTTTTCCAAAAGTATTTCCATTTTTTCGTATAACTTATTATGCGGTTAAATTGCTTTCCACCTCCCAATTATTCACGGCTTTTGCGATTGATATTTATCGGTGTCGTTTCGATGGATTTATTATAAACAGATTAGCCCTGTTTATGTATATCGTAAATTGGATCAATTGGAAACAAGATTAAATGTTGTGTAGATCCAATTTCCAAGTGAAGGGAAAACGAGGCTAAAACGAAGCCACCTGCTAATATACATATGAAGGTATTTAGGCGATTGGTTCACTATCAGTTGGTCAAAAAATAAGTGCCAGTATAAAACGGTATTCGGAAAATTATATCGATCGAGAATAACTAAAAGTGGCAATGCCGTACAATAATTGGTAATTTTATGATACTTATATGTATATTCTTTATTTCAACCTCACAGCTAAGAAATTTGGAAATTTCATATACTTAATAATGACAAAAAACTGATCAATACTACTAATATTATCTATAATTAGAACTTTGAGGATTAATTAATTCATATTTATCGTTTAAAAAAAATACATAAAGAAAAGTGTTTAGAAAAATGAACAACTATTTCAACAGGAGGGATAATAAAAATTGCGTAAAATTATTTTTTCTTTGAAACTGGAAACGGTGAACAAAAAAACTACTGTATTATGTATTCACATAGAAAAATTGGAGAAACTTCATTGTTAATCTAACATATTTGCGACTAAAAATAAACCATATGGTTACGTACACGAATAACAAGCACGCATATAAACGAAACCGTTATTAATCATCATTACCCATTATTAATTAATAAAGAATACAAGAACGCTGGACAAATTTGTTTCTGTTATTTCAACACGAAAAATGTAGAAGATTAATATGTATACATGCATACAAGTATATATATACAAAGATATATAATTAAGTATTTTAATTCGTTGTTTGAACTGCAAAAATGAGCATCCGAAAAATAGAGGTTATGGGATACAATATCTCAGAATACGCGTAAGTGGAAGATATAATAAAAGAAAAAGACTTAGAAGAATTATTATTATTGTTATTCGCTAGACAACATTTAAACCGCCATTTAACACGAAACATGTTTAGTTAATTTTGAATGGAGTATACATGCGATAAAATAAATCTAAATTTCAACTGCTGCGGTGTCCGAGCGGTTAAGGAGATGGACTTGAAATCCATTGGGTTCTACCCGCACAGGTTCGAATCCTGTCCGCAGCGATTCATTTTTTTTCACCCGAAAAAATAATTTTATCTAATATTTATGACGCACATGTCCATATGTTTCTTCTATTTGCACAATACTGGAATTCCCCGTATTATATACATCGATATGATTAATAATCTGATACTGATGACTCAGTATTGTACTACTGCAGGGACGGCAGATTTACTGGGTCTATTTTGAGTATCATGAATATAGTTTATTATTTTGACCAACAATTGTCTTCTGCTCAAAATAATCCATTTCAATTAAAAGAAAATTTGGTTAAAAGTGGTATATAAATATGTATATATTACTGCGTATTCTATATTTCATACTTAAAATAAAACGCAATATACATACAAGTCGATAACGAATGATGTATAAAGATCTACATGTGCGTGTAAAAGTTCTTTGAAACATTAAATGAAAGAACAAACAGAATTCTAATGAAGGCTGCAGATATGATGTTTTAAATAGCAAGTATGGTTGCAGTATTTCACGACATTCTTAGGTCCCAGAAGTCTCTTATTAAAAAGAAGAAAACAAGACGCAAATGCGCTCGCGCGCATCTAACCTGCATCGATATATCGGATGTACGACGCAAAATCTATCGAGAAAAGTCACATTGTTATAACGAACATCTGTCAGCGACTCATGTGATGCCTGAGTTGAAATTTTATCTACCTGTTTATCCTACAAGATTGAACAATGCTAATAATAATCTGCATCGATATTTGTATGAATGTTTAGGTTATAAGTTAATATGGTAACAACTTTGTACTAGAACTACATACTTGAACTTTCATGGTTAATATAACGTTCATTGGCGTAAAGAAAATGTAAAAAATATTATATTAAACAAACAACTCATGTTTATTTTGCACAGATTTTATACAGCAAAGAAATAAAATAGAAATACAAAAAATAAAACACTAATATACACGTATCTGAGGAAAATGCGCAGTTTATAATACAAGTGATGATTTCCTATACGATCCCCTGATTAGGAGGTATTTAAAACACCATATTTTTCAGAATTTTTCACATGTGAATGGAGGTATGAATGCAAAAATGATCCAGCATGTGTGCACCTTTATTAACTGGATTTATTATAAAGCAAGACATGCAGAATGGCAAAGTAATAAGATTTGGAATGATCACTCGAGGCGGAAGATCTATCGAAAAAAAAAAAAGCGAGAATTACTCACAACGAAGAGCAGGTTGAACACAAACATCAGATACTTGACACATCGTGAGCCAAGGGACAATTTCATGGCGTTTACCATGTTATTTCACTTTCAATTGATCGGAATAACACTTGCTGATCACGAGAAACGAAAATGTTGGAGCGCGATACACTTTTTACCGTTTTTCCAAAGTTAAAAAAAAGCGCAAAGACCGGTCGAGAACATCGCAACGACGATTCACTTGTTTCAGCAGTTATCGCGTGGCTGCGTGTCCGCGCGCATGCGTGATTATAATGCTCTCAGCCAAGGTTACGAAACTTCAAAGGTTACTAACCGTAACATTGTTTTACTTCACGTTTTATTATCATTATTCACATTCTCGTCACTAATTCCACGTGGAATTCACGTCATGATAATGGCAATTAAAAGCAACATTCGACACCCCTGATTCGGGCATTCATATATCTTGCGTTTGCATATTCTTCTTGTTTCGTATCTATCGACTGGGCTATCGTAACTCTTTTAGCGATTCGAATTAATGAAATAATATTATTAATATAAATAGTTCGCGTCGAATATAATATTTCTGAATGCAATAAACTATTTAATAAATGTACGTAGTAGTAATAGACGAAGAAACTTAATTTCGCGTCTACGTAGATAAAGATAAATAAATGTATTGAGTTTTAAATATAAGTAAATTTAAAAAAAAAGGTGGGTATGCAAATCAAGTGTGAATAGATTAATAAGTTAAATAATTAGGGCGGATTTACGGAAAATTCATTAGAAAATATTTAGTTAGAAACATATTTAAAGTACAGAATATTTTCATAATTAAGGTTAGTTTGTAATAATCATAATAATATTAATTTTCGTCTTTCAAAAAGATGAAAGAATACTGAAATTTATAGTTACAGAAGGTATCAAAACTTTTAAGGTTCGTATTTTCTTAGTACGAACTGCACATGCGCAGTAGATTCGTCAAGAATATGGCGGAATATAAACTACATTTAAACATAGCAACGACTTGATGCTTTTTCAGAAACATCTCATACCTATTTATATGTGAAATTATTTATTTTTACGTACCATTCGGCTTATTAAACTTTCTGTACTTTATTACATAAAAATATGGAAGATTATTAAAAAAGGACAAAAAAACTACGAATAATTTTTTTAATGATTGGCTCATTTCTATCATTTTCTTTAAATTGATTCGAGATAATAATTAATTTAAGCAAATTTATGGTTCTGTTAGTTGGTAGCAATATAAATAATTTCTTATAATCGTATTATTAATTTTACTGTTATAATAATTTTTAGGAGAAGTAGGAGTGCTTGCGAATGCACTAGGTAGATAAAATTCAGTTGTCCAAGAAATCAATTCATGTATTTGACAAAAATTTGTAGATTAACAATTCTTTCTAGGTTAATCTCCTAGTTTTTGCGTAACGCATGATTTTATATCGACCAATAAGTATGAAACATCGATCGAAAAGTCGAAACAGTTACAAGTCGCTAATAATTGTAAGGCAAGCGTCGTATCGAACTGGAACAGATGACGTGCAGTGCATCGTTCCTATTATAATGCAAGGAATCAATGTTGAGAGATCATAAGGACAAACCTAACTACGAATAGAAAACATTAGTTCGTCGCTAGTAAAACCTCCTCGAATACACTTCTATACGACATTTTAAAATCGCGGCACAATGACAATATATTTCCCTAATTTCAACTTATTCTTATTATAAACGAGAAATTAGATCTACGAACTCTTTGCAGCTAAACATATAACATATTTTTTACTGAAACTGCAGAAATCTTAGATGAAGAAAATTTCGAGTTCGTGCAAATTACTCGTTAGTTGACTTTTGACGGAAAATTAAGAATTCGAAAAAATGACAGAAAACGGAGCATGTGTAAAGTAATTTTTAAATATATTATTGTGCAAAATGTCAGGATAATTTCTTCTATGTTAAAGCATAGACGAGTTAATTAAAGTCAACTAGATTAAAGGTTACGTAAAAACATATAAATGAAACAGCTAAAAAATTGAAGCACAGGGAGTAAGATCGTAAATCCAGTATACTCTATAAAAATTGTTATGTCTAATATAAAAAATTTGATTACAGTCTCATTGTCATTTGTTCAGTTTGTATGTAAACAAAATAAAAACGTACAAAGTATTAACAATTTAATGTAAGACACCATTGGTGACAGTTTAGAATGAAGACTTATAGTGATCGATAGTAAAATTACACCGTTATTCGCCATGATGCAACCGTAAGGTGCAGATTCGTCGAACGAAGGTGCAACGTGCAAGCCCAGGGCCGTCTTATTACTTTTTTTTTACGGCGAACATAACATTTTTTAAATTTCAAATCGCTTGACCTTTAAATTTAAGTAATTCCTATAAAAATTTGTAACATAACATATGATTCTCATTTTACTTTCTTTATTCGTTTGCTACAAACTGTAAACTATTTTGTAAAGAAACTATTGTGGTACTGTGAGGCACCTAAAAAAATTGGCAACACAATATTTTTTTTTTTTTAAAAGTATAAAAGGATACAGCATACATTTTCTCATGATACAAATATTTAACATATCTTCTGAACGTTTATCATCGCTTCTTTATATGTTATTTATAAAAAATGGTTTTTTGTTTAATTTTTACACTGCCAAGAAAAGATTGTTAATTTATTTTGTAATTGTAAAGATTGAAAAGCTATTAAAACACTCAAGCATTTATGGAACTTTTCATTTAGAAAAATAAGGTACCACCTACCTTGCTACATTCATCAAAAGACCTTTAATTAATTAAAGTATCTGAAAAGATGTACCTTTATCTTTAATGAATTGTAACAAAATAGTTTACAGGTGTACCGGGTGTTACAGGTGTAAGAGTAAGGTGTACTGTTTAATTACCTTTAATAATAAATTTTCGACATAAACTGAGATTTATATAATTTTCAATAACTATCTTTTAAAGTAACATATGTGTAGAAATGCTGTTGCAACAAAAATATATGGTAAAATCCCCTAAGCGTTTATTTGAAAAATATTTCAATGATCCTTAAATGTGGATGGAAAATGTTAATCTGCAAATATTTCTGGAATTATGAAAGTAAGTAAAATATTATTACAATAAAATAAAACAAAATAATATCGCTTAAAATAATATAAATGTAATGAAATAAAAATTATTTTGCAGTAGATAAATTTTATTTAACTTTACTACTTTTCCCAGCATAAACGATGCTGAATCATAAACGGAAGTTAATATTTATCGCAATAATGTAACATGTAAATACCGGCACCAAGTATAAATTTCAATCAAAGATTTGTGAAAACAACTTTCCATGTAAACATCAAACATATTTTATCTTACTTTATTATATTTCACTGTTCATTCAATGTACTGGGTGATACGATATCAACGCACATTTTATATTTCTTAATGGAAATACTATACAATAAAGTAGTTGATTAGCAGATAATTCGAGTCAAATTTTAATGCAATTGGCACATAATTAGCAAAATATGCTTTCTTGTATGCAGCTTCGAGGCTGTATGTTGCATGCACAACAGTAATAAACTATTTGAGTGCACTTAGTTAGAGAATATGTTAATTAATCTAAAGCAATGAATAATTTAATCGGAAGTATACATTTTACAATTCATACATATTTATTATATCCAGATGTAATACGGGAATGATGTTAAAAAAAGGTAAAACGAGAAGCACTGTTTAATTTCAACAATATACGGGGTGCTTTTAATCGACCCACGCAAAAATCTTCGAAACTATTAGTAATATTGAAAAATATTTCAAACAAAACTCGAATGATTTTGATGCAAACATATTTTAATATCAATACTTTCTTTATGCGTGGAGGAATAACGTAGATATAGAAGTCAACTTCCTTTTTTTAAATAGAACCATATATTTTTGAATGTGCAAAATAATGCAGCTCTACTAAATTAATGGCTTTTCAATACAACACTATATATAACATTGACAGAGAATGAAGAGTTGCATCGATCAGAGCATTATAAAAATTTATGATTCTATTGAAAAAAAAAGTATATAAAAATATTCTCCGGTTAAGTGTATATATATACTCTTTAGTATATACACTAATCGATGCAGTTCTTTATTCTCTATAAAAAAGTATTATGACGTTTGTGCCCAAAAATTGTTAGTTTAGAAGGTATATTTTTTTTAAATAGAACCGGAGAATATTTTTTTGAATATTTTGTTTATATATATATATATATATATATATATATATATATATATATGTATATATTTGTTTACAAAAACGAAATTGATCTTCATATCGATTATTAAAAAAAATTTTCCATATTACTAATGTTTTCAAAGATATTTGCGTAGATCTATTTAAATGGGACCCTTTGTATGTACGTATACATGTATAATATGTACATATACATGTGGAGTAATAAATAGCTGATAGTACATAGATTTTGATAAATTAAACTGATTTTGCCGTATTGTCATGTCTTGAAGATATTAACACTTTATTAATAGACATGTAAGCCAAATCAATGAGCGCACTCATCACTGGAAAAATAAATAATCACGTACTTAGAAAACGAAAATTGTAAAATAACGAATATGAAACGAATAACGTAGAAAATTATATTATTTAACTAAAGCTTGACAGAAGTCACTTTGCGATTTTGAGATATTTAAGGTTCCGTATTTTAATGTTTTTAAAAATATTATTGTGTACTATGCAGGAATTTACTTTCTATTTGTTGTATCGGATACAAGTAATTATTTTTCTACAGGATGTTAATGAATCAACCTTGTTTCATTATAGCAAAGTGACCTAAGCCATATTCAAAATTGACATTTTATTAAAACTAAAGACTTATAACAATGTAATATAAGTATAAATAATTCATGTAACACATTTAATATTCAAGTTTGCTTGTCATCAGAAATAGGAGTCATTAAGCTTTCGGACACTTCAATAAATTGCTTCTAGATAAGAAGCTCTATCTGTAACCAAAAACAGCTTTAACACATTTTTTTCGAGAAAGTGACTTGTGCCAATTACAAAATGAAGGGATTTACAATATTCTCTCGAATACAAATCTTATGTGGCGGGACAGATTCTTTACAAAAAAAACGTTATGCCGCTTTCAAAATAAAGGGCTCAAGTGAAAAAACCCCATGGTTCTATGATGAATGTAGTCGGTTCTGAGTAATTACGGAGAAGGTGCGCACGCAACCAAGTCAGTCTGGGTGGACTGATGAAAATACGACTATTCCTCAGCGAGCTCTCGAACCGTGTAAAGCTTACGGCTGTCCTTAAGTTCAACGCAATTATAGAAACGACGCGCACTGCTCTGATTACACATTCTACCGTCAATATTCCTCATAATATTCAATAAAATCTGTTCCGTTCGAAACGAGTAAACAGTGAGTGTGAAAAAATGGTGTCCGGTGGAATGGCTTGCGTTAAATACTTGACGTTTCTTTTCAACTTAATATTCGCGGTGAGTACTCCATGTTGTGTTCGTGTCCTGTATTCTTTTTACGTGTATTTCAACATTCTTTCGCAACGACCCGGTGACGTTTAACGAATGTTTTCGTCCGAGAGAATAAAGTAAATAATACACGCACCAACGCTCGTACAGAGAATTCGGTAATTTATTTCATTCGAACGATCCAAAAAATCCTGGTTTAAATTATTCGAAAGTACGATTTGTGAACTCCACCATTTGGGGTGCAACAGTTGTTCAAAACAATATGACGGATCACATATTTTCTGCTTTTTTTTGGAGATTGAATATTTCTCAGACTTTCTGTAATGTTTTGACTGTTCGAATGTAATATTTATTTGTCTCAGAATGTTGATGGAACTGAAAACATGTGAATTTTTCGGGGGAAAAAAGTAATTTGTCGGTTGATTGCATTTTCATGTAACATTAAATTTTACTTTTTTTTTACTCAATTTTTTTAATCTATCCGTAAAGTGGAATCGTTAAGCAATCGCGGCTCGCATCCGTACGTGGGTTACGTGAATTACTCTTATGTTTGCGTGGGTATTTACGTCTTTCGTGTATATTCTCGTACATGTATTTGACCGTTCATAGCTTCGTGAATTATTACGTACGTGTGCAGTTACGAATTCTGCCTTTGTGTACGTGTCTTGCCTTATAAAGTGTTAACGTACCGTCTCCTTGTACGTGCAATCTTGAATTTTACGCGCGCATTTTTTTGTAGCTTGTATTTATATTATCGTATCCATCTTTTCATGACAGTTTTTCAATTAAACACATCAAAAAGAATTAATCCCGTTTCATAAGATCTATATTCGAGAGAATATTATAAATAAAACAATACCTATAATTATGTGAAAAAAATAATTATAATTACTAATGAGTAAAATTTGTATTCGATTGAGAAATTTATATTTAGTTACTTCCGTAAATATAATGGCATTAATAGACAACTTTATACGAGAAACTTAAACGTTTTGTAAAGTATTTTATAATATAAGCTTTATACTTGTATATGTATGTATATGGTATATGAATTACATGTTTGCATTAAGCAGTGTTTGCTGTGTCTGATTCTTTCATTTTGAAAGTGGCATGAGTCACTTTCCTGAAAGAAATGAATTAAAACTGGTTATAAATAGATATGATCTTTTTATCTAGACACCATTTATTGTTAATATCTATCAAAGCCCTTGCTACTGGGTCAATAGAAGTTCAGATATTGACCGGAATTGCACATGTATTTATTTTGAAAATGGCATAGGTCAACTGCAAAAATTTAATTTTAAATAAATTATGTTATGCACTAGAATTTTGATATGTTGATACGTATTACATACAGCAGTATGATGGATGTGCCTCCACACATATCACAGTTTTATCATAACTATCTTAGAAATTTGAAACAGACTGAAATATCCAGATTTAATAACTCCTAAATATTTCTAATCATGATGAATGACCTTGAATATTAAATATGTCATATAAATTACCTACATTACATGATTTATTTATGAACATATGAAGTATATGTTATTTCAATCGGTGTAAGTCTTTGGCTTTAATAAAATGTTAATTTTCAAAACAGCTTATGTCAATTCACTAGTATGAAAAAGGTTGATTCGTTAACATGTGTATAAAACTTATAATGAGGAAAATTATAAGTAACCCAGATAGCAAATACATAATTAATTCCTCCATAGTATGCAATAATACTTTTAGAAACATTAAAAATGAAAACATTAAATATCTCAAAATAACAAAAAAGTAACTTATGTTACACTCAAACTTAAAGGGTTCGTTTTTTTACAAATTTTTCTTTAACAAATTTCATAAAAAGTATATTATTACTCATAAAAATAACAATTAAATCTTTCTGTTTATAGATAACTGGAATCGTGTTTATCACAGTTGGCACTGTGATCCTTGTGGTTTACAGTGGGTACAATAACTTTATGGATAGTTGGTTCTTCGCAGCACCGGTATTGATGATCATAGTAGGTGCTATTGTATTTATCGTATCATTCTTTGGCTGTTGCGGTGCTGTCAAGGAAAATCATTGCATGATAATAACGGTAAATATCAGTTGTTACTATTATCATTCAAAACTATTCTTCTTTCTTTAATATATTTTGTTGTTATTAATATAATAGATGTAAATAGCAAAATGAAAGTAAAAATTTATACTTTTTGTTTAACACATCTTAAAATAAAAATTAATTCTGGTTCTCCTGTGTATGGACTTTCATGTGATTCTGATTTCTTTGTACATTTGCCATAGTTCTCTATATTGCTGCTCCTAATCTTTGCATTGGAACTTGGTGCTGGAATTTCTGGATATATGATGCGTGGAGAAGTCAGTACAATGGTGAAAAGTCGTTTGAACAGTACCATGGAACAATATTTGACCAATGATGATATTCGAAGGTCCTGGGACATTATGCAACATGATGTAAGTATAAACATATGTAAGGATAATGTTGTTCTTAAACGGATTTAATATTTGAAAATACTGTTTCAATGTTAGAGAAAGTTGAACAATGAAATTATAATTTTTTAAGATATTAACATTTACAGTACAAGTAAAAACAATGACCAACCATATACAGTTTGTTTTGTAAAATAATGAGATACTGCAAACATTGAATTAAGTTAATTGCATTGTACATCACAGCAAAACACCTTGGTTACCAACCTATCATTGAAATTAATTTTAGGAACACCTGTTTTATACTCTGTGTACATAAAAATATTAAAGAAAAACATTTAAGCACAAACTCTAATAAGAACATGCCAAAATCAAAATTTCTTACAATTTAAATACACAGCATTTATTGGCGAAATATTTATTTTCAGTAGTTTCAATTTTTTTAATACTATTATTGCTTTATAAAAGTGAAAATCACCAAAAGTATGTTGCCCAACAAATAAAGCAAATGTATCTTTTGTTTTGTATACAAATCTTTTTTGTGTTTATTTGAAACTATGTGAATAGCATTAATATAGTACATGTTATTGAATTACTTTTATCTTTTAATAATAGCATTTTCTATGTGAACATATTCTATTTTTGAATTATTCAATATTTCTTTGTTGGTATACACATTTATGAAAGAGATTGTAACAATTTATTGCATAGTGAAATAAACAAATTATTTAAAAAACATACATTTATCATATGAATGATACAGAAATTTCTTTTTGATATGTACTATCATTTCATTCTTTCCATTCAGTAGGTTATTTTGATACAGCACCCAAAGTACAATGACAATGTCCTAATTTACACGTATATAGGATGAGTCACCTACCTCTAACTCTTGCAAGACTTAAAATATCTTTGATACTTTTAGTGATAGTACAAAGTGTCAGGGAAAATGTTTAATTAAAAGAATGTATATTTTTCATCAAGACAAATTTTTTTTAGGACCATAATTTTAACAATTTTTAGATTGTTAATCCTTTTTTATAGAATTCTTTTATTGGCACTGCACTGTAGTTAATTCTAAGGCGCATCGTGCAATGTATTACTGCCATATCTTGTTTGTATGAGACCATTTATAGGCTGTAGTAAACGCATGTGGGTGTTTCTGTATACATATATGGCGATCCCATCATGACCGTGAATGTCCCCATACAATGTGGGGTCAACACCGGAAATTTTACCATGCAAAGAGTTAATAAACCTTATTTAAGGGTAAGGTCGTAATACCTCGATGAATTCGCTTTTGTGTCAGCTATAACATAATGCCAAACAAAACAATAGTCTTGCGTGGAAAATATTTCAGTGTGCTAAAAATTTCGAATATTGTGACCTTAAAAAATTTCCTTTTTCTTACCATATAATAGCCGGTATCGGCTATTTTCATTTAACCGTAAACCTTGAGTTTTAGGTGGGTTACGATCCACCATGATTTCATATATTAATTTCTATTGTTATATTTAAAGACATTTATCATATTCTAAATTAATTTTTAATGAGATTTGCAGAGTAATTATTTGTACACATCAAATCAAATTGTAGATTAATTTTGATATTAAAATTTTTTAATTCAATTTTTACATTAGACTGTTACTTTTTAACCACAATGAATATAAAAACTTTATTTTATTTATTTTTAATCTTAATTTTATTTTAATAATTGTAAAACTGTTTACAAATTTCGAATATTGTTTAATATTTAATTTTAATATCAAACAATTTTTAGCATCACAGTTCTAACATTAACTATTAACGTACGAAACATTTTTTACGAGAATTTTTACAAATAATTTCATGTTAGCATATATTGCAGCATTAAATGTGAATATTCCAATGTATCTTATATAGTTTTCATATTTTTTTGGAAATCACATTTTTATTATTTTGAAGAAATTTAACTTTCTTCATTAAATCTTGCAGCAATACCACTACACAGTGACAAAAAAATTGTAGTTATAGCAGACATATTTATTAAAATTTCTATTAAGAAATTTTTTAAGATTAGCAGATATACTTTAGTCTTTATTTCAATTTAACTGTAACAATAAAAAGTTTCACAGAACATATTGAAAATTATTAATCTAATTTTATTTCTATTATTGATGTAATACTTATTTTTTTAAGTTAATGTCTCATAATAAAAAAATATTCATGTGCATCTTTTATTTACACATGTATATAATATAGTTTTATCGTTACTTGAGAAACTAAAATGTAAGTAATTATAATTTTATCAAATAATATAAATTTTTTAAAGTTTATATTTTCATTGATTGTGTTTAATAAAAATTAAATTGTCAAATTCCAGTTAGAATGCTGTGGCATGCATGGTCCATACGATTGGGCTCGTGTTGGGTTCTCTGACAATACTGTGGCAAACTCCTGTTGTAAGGAAGTACCAGAAGGAAATAAATGTGACATAAATTCAATTTATATACATCAAGATGGGTGCATGCAGAATCTTCAGGCTGCTATTGAACACAATGCATTGATTTTGGGTGGTGTGGGCATTGGAATTGCTCTTATCCAGGTAACTTTAAAGTTCACATTTGTTTTTAATTTCAGACATTCTACAAAGTATTACGAATTTAATATATTATATTTTTCTGCTAAATGTAATTATTATTGTAAAAAAAAACCTATATTACTGAGAATAATATCTGGTAAGATTTTTTATTTGGGCGATGTGATGCTAAGTGATCATAGGTCATACAGTCACACTTTCAGATGTTAATGAAAATGTTATTTTACTCCTAAGCGAAAGCTTTCAGTTTTGACTAATAAAATGTTCCAATCTTTTGTAAGTACTTTGAATCATCTTTCAATTAGTCTGAAAAATTCAGGATGTAACATCAAGCATATTCTGAGTTAAAAAATTTAATTGTAAATTTCATTTCGAAATACAATTAGCTGCATTGTTTAGATGCATTGTAGCTCCTGTATTATTAAATGTAGAAAAAAGTGGCAGTAGGAAAAAATACAGTCGAGCATAAATAGAATTATATATTTTCATTTACATATATCGATTCTCCTATATATTTTGTATTTAAATGAAACACATACAATGTTCATGTTAAGAAACTGCAAAGATTTTATAAACTATCCATTTTTCAGAGGAGAATGATAATGTATGTAATGCAATCACTTAACATGCAATAGCCCATTTATGTACTTTTTCTATTACTGTACAACAATGTAAAACCACATTTCTTCATAATCTTTCTATTTATTCATAATTCAGTTTATTTCAGTATCTATATAATATTAAACAAGAAATTATTTTTAATTATTATACTTCTATTTAAAGTCTTTTCTTTTGATGTGTTGTAAATAATGACAGTTTAAAAAATATTGTAAGAAAATAATTAGAAGAAAACTATGTAATATAATTTTTTAATTTCAGTTGATTGGAGTGACCTTTGCATGTTGTCTGGCACGTTCAATACGTCGCGAGTACGAGACTGTGTAAGCAGACAGATATCTACAATTTTAATGCCTAAAAGTTGCACCAGGCTCCAAAATGTGCTCTATTTCTTTCTCTGTCACATATTCACGTGTCAATCATTTCTGTTTTTCCTTTTAAGTAACAAAACATTGCACAAATTGCACATCGCAAATACCTGTTTACTATGCTGCACAAAAAAACAGCAACAAAAAAGACTTTACATGTACATAAAATTATCAGTTGATACTATCATTCTGATAATATTATGTTTTACATTTTATGTGTGTATGTTTACAAACTCAAACTCAATTTTATTCATCTTATTATTACTACTATTGTTAATATTTTCACCACTACTATTATTGTTATTATTATCACTATGAGTGATATTAATACTAGTATTATGATTTTTTTTGTGGATTATTACCTTAGTAACAAAAATCTCAATGTAAATTAAGAAAGATATTTTTGTGCAGTACCATGCCTTTATGACTGGTTTTTAAAGACTGATCAATTTTATTCTATGCTAATGAAAGAGAACATTTTGTACTTTGTTAACAAACTGCACGCAGATTCAAAAACGAGAAACCAAATCTAATATATTTATGTTAAAATTTAAATATCGAATACACGAATATTGATACCTTTTTTATTATAACTGAATTTCTGTTTAATTTTGTTTTGCAAAAGTAAGTTTGGATATCAATATATGTTACCTTATTTTCTTCTTTACTGTAAAGAATATATTATTGTAATTATTAAGAATATTAAGTTTTCAGTATGAAATAGTCTTAACTGTGTTTATTAAGTCTGAGTTTTTACAATTGTTTTGAAAGTAATTCAGATGTATGGCTACTCTTACTTTGTATGGTGTTTTTTCAATTTGTTGTTAGACAAACTGTAAATAAAATTATTCAAAAATACCAAACACTGGTAAGAATGCCAAAGACGGAACAAATTTTAATTAAAGAAAGTAATATAATATATTTACAGATTCATAAGGCATTCTGGTTTAATCATCAAGCAAAGTGGAAGTACTTAAAACAAATCAAATTTGTAATCATTTTAACGCTTTTTATACTATTTTTTAATTTATTCCTAATATCTTCAATAGTTATTCATACATTTTTTCAATGCATTTCGCACATTTTTGATGTTTATACCACAATGCCTTTATTCAATTAAAGCAGTTTATTTAAAAGAAGCATATGAATGATAGTTGCAGAAAAATTATCTAAGGAAATGTCTATTTATCTAATAAATAAGAAAACATTTTATTGTTCTTACAAAGTTTACATAGGGTTGACATACTACGTTATTATTATAATCACTAAATTTAACAATCTGAGTATGATTGCACGATTGTATGTTGAATAAACTTCAAAGTCAGTTCTGTATGCAATACTGGACAATATGTCCTGTGCACTGATGCAAACTCAATGCAGTTAATAAACAACTGTATTCAATTAACATCAAAGCTGTCTCATTCTTTAGAAACTTTATATCTACGCTTTCCACAATCTGGAAATTGAATCGAACTTAAACTTCAAAATACACGGTTAAAATTCTGATTTTGGAAAATTTTCAAATTGAAAATAATATGTACAGTATCAAAACATTTATGTACAAACATATTTTTTATCATTTCTTAATGTTTTCGCATCCCAGTGAAAAATTCAAAAACAAAAGAAGAACCTTAGTACAAAATAATTTGTTGGAACTTATTGAGAATTAAATGAACTACATTTGTTTTCATGTAATAATTTTATAAGTCCCATGTATCCTTATCAGCTAAAATACTTGTTCTATTTTTAAAGTTACAGCAAAATTGTTTATAAACTATTTATTAAATTATTAATGTTACTGTAGAATGACCCATTTTTTAAGTTCTTAACTCTGACTACCATAATTCCTAAGATACTTAAGCAACAATTAACTCAAACATCTTTTGTTTAAGAAATCACTTGTTTGGAGTAACGACATATTTTCGAGATGTTTAAGGATTATTAATTACTACAATAAATAATATAAAATTTGATTAAATGAACGGTTACTTCCTGTTAATGCAAAAGAAATGTATAATTTTATTTGAAGAAGATATCCCAATATTTTCTGTAATACAAATGTAATTACAAAAACAGAGAAAACATTTAAGATGATAAAATTATGTGGAACATTCTGGATACACAGTACCTTTATTCTTTACTCATCATTATTATGGAAAAAGGCCTCAATACTTAAATATAATCTATTTTGGTATCTTCAATAATACAAGTGTAACAGAATAATTATTTTAATATTATAAAATATAATTTATCATACAATACACATAACAATTTTCAAATATTACTTGAACTCCTTATTTTGGGAAGCGTAAAGTGAGCACCTCTTTGCTTTGCCATTTGTGGCACACTCGATGTATTCTAAAAGATCTAGAAGCAGTGTGTTGTCTCAGACAACCTAATTAATTTCTACTTCCAGTGAAACCACAGCGCACTGATCCGACACCCATTAGGAGGCATTATAACTCTAAGTATTATTCGTCGTGCATTCATTAAGAGAATAATTCTAGAGTCGTCGCAAGACCATTTATTTAGAACCTGGCCGCAGATTAAAGAATATTTATCTGCAGTTCAGCTTAAGAAGAAAGCAGACTATTGGAAGATATAATTCAATTTACTGCCATTATCTGCCAAATGATTGAAACCAAACTCCTGTTTCTTAGACTGCACTTTATATGCAATTAAAAGTTATGGCGTAAGGATACTTGAAAAGGAGATTGGAAGATCATTACATATTTGGCTTAACGTTTGTCGCAGTCTAAAAGGCTCTTTCCGTGCCTCGATTTGTTGGAAGAAATATCATCTTTTCAATATTGACTCTGTAGAGTACTTTAAATTCATTAACTCTGTCATAATTCTGAAGAATGCCATTTCCTTGTGCATAATGAAGCTGGATAAATGACAACGAATTATGTATCATTTTTGATACAGTAATTTATTTTAAACCTCAATAATACAAATTTTTTTTAATTTCATGGATACCATTTTTATTGGTACTGTTGTACAGTATACTGCATGCTCAGGTTCAATATTTCTTTATATTGAAAACTGTCATTATCATCAGTGTTATGCCTTTGGAAAAATGTATTTCAAACAATACAATATAAAAAATATATGGCATAAAAAAGAACGAACTGAAACTACTTTTGTCAATGTTAATTACAATTCTTAAAGACTAAGATTTTATCCAGCTTCTGCGACTAAAAAATTACTATAAATATTTTGAAGGAAAAACCAAATTTATCTTTGACAATGATCTTTTTCAAATATAAAGTTTACAAATTATTACATTTATTAAAAAATACATTAAAATATTTTTGAACAATTTTACAGAATGTGATTTTAAACAATTTTGTAGGAACTAAAATTGTTTAAAATTCAGCCATCATACAACAGAAAAATAAAAAGTATCGGAAAGATATGAAATTAAATAGTATTAATTATTTTTGCATGAGATCGCTGCATTATATTACTTATTATTGTAAGATAATTGTACGTTGGGACCAAAACTGTTCTAACTTCTATAAAGAAAATTTAAGACGTTCAACGAACAATCGGCTGGCACGAAAGATCAGAAATTTTGCGAAGACAGATTTTCTTCATTGTTCACGCAGAACAGCTTCCAAAAACATTTTAAAGAATTTGTGAAATATACTTGCGAGCTCGTGGCATTGCGTCGATTTAACGAATTTTATTATAATTATTGCATCCTGATAATTGTAACTGCATCCTACTTTCTCTGGTCTTGAAATCTCGCATATTTTAATGATAATAATGGTATTACAAAAATATGAAAAGTAATTAATTGTTCGATCGATTTAATGTCGCCTTTCTCTAACTCGATCCAGTTGTAAATAAAAATTATAAAATACATTTAATCTTTTTTAATTTTCATAGTCTTTAATTGTGTTATTTTTCTAAAGTTACATAGCTAGTTAATTATGTAGGTATACTTGATTAATTTGGAAAATTATCCAAAATACCATTGATTTATCATTTGAGTCCTTACTGAATATATTGTAATTCATGATGAAAGAAACAAGAAAGAACATTGTCTTATGAATATAATTGCGTGAATGAATGGATGGAATTAATTTACTGAAACTGAGCTTTTAAATATAATAAAATAGATGCTACTGAATTTGCTGAAACCAGTTATGATTGTAATAACTGCAAGAAACGTATGCAACAAAATAAATTAAGAAATACGCGAGGTTTCAATGATTTTTAAATGATGAGATATCGTGAAGAAAATAGATTAGTATCAGTTACTTTTTCTTAATAGTTAATACTGACGTTAAAGTGTGCCTAACCTTTAGCAATGTATCTACATCTTTCATTAACCCATCAGCATTGATCAAGAAATTAATTGAAATAAGTATTAATCATGTTATTCAAAACTACGCACTTAAAAATATTCGCTCCTTTAAGCTAATAGTTTCATATGTAATAGTCCGTTGTTCTTTCTTTCTTTCAGTAGTTTGTTCATTTTTTGTGTATGAGTTTTTGTTCAATAGTAAGTTTTAAATTATTTGAAATAAGGTTTCGTTATTCCAAAATTAATTTTTATATTGAATGTTAAGCAATTTTAAGTCTACAATTTTGTACGTTTCTATTTATATTTTATAAATTTCATTTAAGATTTTTCGTGGTTTTATTTACCTTCTTGTTAATTGTTCAGTCTTCTATTTATAAATTCTTTAATTTTTGTATGTTCTTACTCTTTCTTTAGTTTTACATAATAATATTGTAGCTCATAATCTTAAGCCATATAAATCTGTACACACATAGGGTGTCTGTGTTTAACTTCAATGTACATGCATTTAATTTTAAACTATATTAGATTTTACACTGTGTTAAGTGATACTATTTTTATATTCAATGATAAACGTTCTCATTTAATAGTAATACCTGATTAATATTAATTTATGTAATATTACAGAAAATTGTAATTAATAGTAAATGTAATGGAAATTGAAATCTACATGCGAATCTTACTGTTAATAATCGGCTGCTAAAAGAAAAAGACTGACGATAACGTAAGAAAACGAACGGAATCAGTATTAAATGAGAAAGATACGGTTGTTTTTTTTGTAGCGTTTAGTCGCTTACGATATTTTTATACTTTAATTAACAGATCAATATATTATTAACATTATTTAGGAGCTGACCACTTTAGCACGTCTTGTTCGTATAGCTTTTAATTATCTTAATAAAGTATATTAAGTAAAAATTGTGTTTATTTACTTAAGACTACAACCACTAATTTTGCACAATTATATACACCTTGCTTGTACTTTGTAAGTGATTAATTTTACTTTGTATGAAATTAATCACCTGTTATATACTTTGAATATGTATAGATTTATTGGGGGGTTTAAAGTAAAGTGATTTTTTAAGGATAAAAAAGAACAATTATATACGATCAGTTCTTTCTTTTATTTCGCTCTATATTCACTTATAGGATTAGCAGACTAACATTCATTAATCATATAGGATGCTCTCTTGTACCGTCTTATAACTATTTGTTGAAAAATGAAGTGTGAAAAGAAATAAATGCGCAGGTAAGAATAAAGTAGGAATTGGTTTAAACGATCTTTGCACCATAATACTCTCTTGGAATATTTTTAAGTATGTTTAAATATTCACACACAACCAAAATACCCTGTAAATGATTCTGTTTACTGAGCTTTTGTTTTTCTTTATGTTACCGTGGTTATTGAAGTGAAATATCTTCGAGGATTTCAATGATTCGTTTAAACAATTTCCTTCACACAATTTTCCTAAATAAAACGCTTCTTGTTATAAAATTTTTTTGCCGTTTTTTTACGTTTAATTACAAAAGAGCAAATTCTACGTGTGATCTATATACAATTTCAGGACTCCAAAAGATCTATAGATCGCTTTCTCGATAACTTCACAGAATATATTTACAAGAATGCAGTAATTGAAATGAAATAAAAAATTAAATTTTTTGCGCAACATGAACTGTACAAAAACTAATTAATTAATTAAGCTAATAAATATTTCGGTGTTCAGAAATTGTTCATTTCAATAACTCTATTATCATTGATTTCGTGTGCGACATATAATTTTTTATATAAATTGATTAACATTTCCTCCTATAAATTTATTTTTTATTCGAAGGAATATTCAAAATTCAAATAATTAATTAATTAGTTATTCAATTAGCACAGTTTGAACAAAAAGAATCTATAAGTAAGAATATTTTTTAGAACACATCAAAATTTCTTTTACATAATAAGGTTGCTAATGAATCTGGTACTTTCAAGTGATAAAAATTTGATAAAAATCATAGCGTGTGATTCATCATTAATATACAGAAAATTATGTTTATTTACACTTACAACGATGTCAATTTTACTTGTCCGATTAAAACACGATTTCGAGACTAATTCCAAATGACTGAAATTTCAGTGTGGTTAAATTAAGTAGGTGCAATACCTAATTAATTACAATGATCACTCGTGTATTATTTTAATGCTACATTCGCAATAGACCAGTAAAAATTAATTTATTATTATTATTACTATTATTATTGTTGTTGTTACTATTCTTACTATTATTATCATTACTATCATTATTATAGAATAAATGTAACTACGACAATACTTATATTGATCAGATTAAGATCCGCATAAACAATTTTTGCGAAACACGTGATTTCCATCTGCATTTCTATTCTGTCGAAGTGAAACGTTCACTTAACATTTTAACTGAGAAATTTTTTGATTAAATTGTATTACTTCATGAAAATGTTCAAACAGTATTTAATGCAAAAATTAAATAGAATGATGAAGAATTGAAAATTCAATAGGGCCCTTTAAAATAACTAAATGTTTAATTACTTACAAGTTGGATTATTTGTATTGTTCATGATATTATCTAGCCTATCAATATTATACGGTACCTTCGATAGATGTACCCCGTTAAATACTATCTCACCGTGAATTTTTAAAATGAGCAGATGAACAAAACAAACAGAGGACAAAAGATCGGAGGGCCCCCATGTTCACCCAATCGTTCTTGAGCCAACCTTATAAAAATCCTTAAAGTTAAAATGTTTTTTTATAATCATTTACGGAATCTATCACATGTACGAACTGATCTCCAATTATTTATGTTAAGGAAAAAGTAATGCTCATGTTTGGAAGACGTTCTATAAATAATTCCATATTAAAAAAATTGTGGGCAGTATGATTCTCCTTTTAATACTTTCCTGTAAAACATTGCTATAGATTTATGGTTGATTACAAAAAGTACTTGTTTACATGTAACACAAATTAGTGACATTAAAGGTACATGTACAGTTCACAATTCACTGTTTAAAAAACCTGCAGGATGGTAAGTTTCAAGTATCGTTGTCTATATTTCATTTCATTATAATCAAAGGCCAAATTTTCCGTACTTTCTTATGAAAAGCTTTTTCTAATATTTAGTAGGATGTACACTCATAATTTTAAAAAAATGTAGTTGAACAAATTGAAATATAAATTTTGATAATACTATTGATCAGCTACATTTATCAGAATAAAGTTTGGGAAATGTAATCCGTGTCTCAAGAATTACAGGGTGAAAAGGAGGGTATTGGTTGCACATGCACGCACATTCATTCATCTTAGGCACATTTACATACTCGATATAAAAGCACATCACAATGATCGAGTTGACGATCTTGAAGAGTCTTTCACTTAAAGCGATCTTTCGATCGATATACATATACATACGATAAGTTTATGAAGGTGCGAAGAGCCAAAACTGTGATTATTCGAAAGATCAGATTTATCAAATCAGTCAATGTATTTAACGATTCAAATGTAAATAAGGAACAAAATTATTGCGTTTAATTAGTGATACGATATTCTTTCGGATAATCGAACATTTTTTCTGATTTCTAATTTTTATTGGCAAAGTTAATTAAAGGTGACTTCCTTTAGTTTGCTTTTAATTACTGTTCAATTGATAGGCAATAAACTACTAGTCCATTGGCCATATACTTGTAAAAATTATCATCTCTCTTGTTAATGGACAGAAATATAAATTCATTTCTTGAGATGTTATAAATCATCCAAGTATTTTAAAGTTCACTTTCTTGATGAATTGTGAATGTGTTAAACTTATGGAGAGAACAACAAAACATTTTAAATAAAAATATACGTTATGAACATATGATCACATTAAAAAACGTTTAAGATTATAAGAAATAATGTTCGATTAATCGAGAACATATAATTATCCAGTGCTGAATTTATTAAAAATAATTGATCATTCCGAATAATCAAAATTTTAATATAATTAAATGGGCTCCCTTTAAGTGGCCTGGCCCTGTCCTTCGTTTGTTCTAAACGAAGAGGGCGGCTTCCTTCCAAAAAGTCGTTCATGTAGCATAACGTTTAGTCCAAAGCCGTGCTATACGATCGTGTTCTTCTCTATTCTGGAGATACTGTGTTGCTATACTTCCTACTAGCGGATCAGCTGAAACATAAGTTTCTGAAATTATTATGTGAACTATGTGCGTTTATTTACAAACATGGCGATATGATGGTAGATAACAGTTAAGTTATGCAATTAGATTTAAAATATTCTTTTAAAGTAAATGTACAGGCTGAGTAAGGTAACTGGCACAGATAAACTCTCATAAAATACGATTGATACATAAAAAAGTTGAATGGCATAGTAATGTCTTTCCTTTAGTAACTCCTTTTTTTTAAAGCGCAATAATAGGAAAAATATAATTCCACTTTTCTTCACATGTATCTATTTCTTTGGAAAGGCCACGTATAGAAGTACTAGAGGAAAGTGTTGGAAAAATTAATACTTTCTGAAGTATTTTGAACTTTTTTACTAACACATTTTTTTAAATTAATGTGACATCGTAAACGAATGTTTTAATATTATAATTAGCATAATTAAAACTTAACATTATATTTTACCTGGATTGCAGTCTGTTAGAAGAGAACAAATGGAGAGTAAGACCTTGGAAATGGTAAGTGCAGGCGACCAATTGTCCTTTAATATGTCCAGGCAAATTACGCCCTGACTATTTATGTTACAATGATAGATGCGTGTTCGGAATGTGACCTAAAAATGTTATGTTAACAATTAATTATTTATTGATAATTTAACGTCCCGTGCTTTTTCTGCGCCACGTGGATCATCAGGGCCCACAATGGATTTTCCGTTTGCACCACATAATGGGATGACTCCTAAAAAAAACGTGGCAAGGAACTGAAAAATTATTCATAATACTTCTATAAAAAAATACGTTATAACTAGAAAAGGATAGCATCTTTAAAAGGAAAATAATGTACTGTAGTACTGCACTGTTTTTTTTGCTTCCAGTAAAAATATTCAAATGGATGTTTTATTTTTCTTTTTCTGCAATTTTTTAAACTGCATATCGTTCTTACACTTTATGGTGAACAACTACTAAATTTCTAATGTATAATTTCATCACTAGAATATTTACTTTAACGATAAAGTAATTATCATAAGTATCATAAATACTTTTAGATGTAACAGGTAAAATATTACTTTACAAAATGGAAAGAAATAAAATCCATCTAAAATAATGACACAATTTATGAGTAATTAGTAGTGTTTTGTAAAAACTAAACAACAAATTTTGCTCCTTATTCAAGTAAAACATTTAAAAATGAAAATGGTTAGTCATTTAATAATGTATTAGAAGTAACATAATACAAATTTACGAAGAGAATTTAACAAAATAGTAGAATAATAAATAGTAGTGTATATAATAGTATATTGGTATCCCATATAGCACAAACAGAATTACATAAAATCGACGCAACACGGAACGTATTAAATTTAAAGTATTTTCTTAAAACCTCTGTATCACATTATGACATTTTCAAAATGTATACATATATTTTTTTAATTAATTATTACTACACTCTTTAATACAAAATATGAATAAATGTTTTTCATATATTTACTTTTACGAGACAAGACTTATTAAATAATCTTACTAATTACTTCATTCACATACCTTCGGTGGTTTAAAAGGATATTCCGGGGAAAAGTGTATATCTAAGAAGAAAACTCCTCCTTCATAAACTGAACCAGGAGGTCCAAGTATGGTTGACACCCACTCATATAAATTATCTCCTTTGGGTCCAGCACTGTTAAATAAATAATAAAATTATATGAAGCAAATAAAAATGGACAAGCTGATTGATAAATTAATCAGTCAGAAAATAAAATACAATTTCTTAATACTTGGAAATACAAATTTTATGTACAAGATATTTCCAAAAATGATAAATAATGTCAATATCAATGCAATACAGGAAAAGAACAAACCTGCAATTTGGTGGTGGATCTAATGTAATTTCTGCCAATTCTTTTTGTATCCTATAGCAAAAAATTAATTAAAGCAACTATAAATCTCTGTGACAGAATATTTGAAATTTTAGATGATGATAGTACTACCTTTTAGCAGATGTTCCTAAAGCTTTTGACATCTTTGGATTTGGCTTTGCTTCTTTACTCTCTGGCTTATTATCTGCCAGTGATGAACCACGGCCCCGGCCAGTTCCACTAGAACCTGCGCCCGATGACATGGCTCTGAAAACATAGAAACTACATGGTATATTATAAAATAAGGTGAAGTACTTAGTTTAATGATGGAGTTGTGAATATGAAAAAAGTTTATATGAATTTATAATCAAAAACATTTTATTAATGGAGTATAAAGAATTAAATATTCAGTGACAAACTACTTGTTGGAGTTTTAATTATTTTTTACATAAAGTACTAATGCTTGAATAAGTAAATATAAATGAAAGTTTAGATATCCTCTGGGAACACTTATAACTGATATTTATAATGTGCTAGTGATCAGCGAAAGAGTTTGACAGTTATTAATACCATAATTGCAAACTGATATTCATTTTTTGTGAGGCAGTAGTTAAAGAATAATTAAAATGATAAAAATAGGAATTTGTCAACGAATTATTAATTCCTTATAACTCCTTTAATATCTTCCTTCTTAACCCACCCTAATACATGTATATGTTTATATAAATTTAATCCTAACTTTTGTGAACAATCTACATAAAAAGATTATATTTGAAAGATAAAATCATAAAACATACATTGCAAACACTTTTATTTAAATACTGAATAAGTAATGGAGTGAATAAATAAATGTGGAGAAAGAAATTATTAGCGTAATTTAAACAAACCTCGTGTCCTTAACCGTGGACGTCGAGAACCTCTTAGGGCGAGGCACAGGGACAAGGAACTCTCAGATGTGGCAGCAGTAGCGTATCCACAATAGGAATTTTTAAACGTGTAACTCTCTGGCCTAAAATGTGACAAAGTGAAACATAACAAAGACTGAGCATAACTGTAACAAAATTGCCTTCTTCAATGAACTAAATACTTCCTTTGTATAACACTAGATTAAGTGATAAATCAATAAACAAAGGTATAATAATGTTGAAAATGGTTAAAAATATTGATGTCACTTATACACATTAATAAGCAGGGATGATTATTAAAATTTATAAAATAATACAATTCAAAAATAAAACATCAAATAACAAGGTTACATCCTTTGTCATAAAGCTTTCCCTAATAAATTACAAAACTATCGATCAGAATTCAAACAAAGTGACTTCAAAATATTAAATGCATTTTTTTGCATGTTTAGACATATTACAAAGATGACAGTATATTTAACAAAAGGAATTCACTGAAACCATTTCGTTGATTCAACAAACATTTGAAATGAACTTCCGATAAAACGAATCCATTAAAATCAGTGATCGAAACAATCATACTTTAACAGAAAAGCTGTGCATTTTAAACAATGATCTACGAAACGAATGCAAAATCTATAAAAATACATGGACGTTTACAAAGGAGCGGGTCGGAAAGTATTTATTAACCCGCTAATCAACCTGTACATTAAACTGTCGAGGCGAATTTCTCGCAATGGATAGAATGATTCGGTGGTCAACGAACGAACGATCGAACAGTAATTAACAAGAATTTTTCTTTTCGAGAGAGGATCGCAGAACCATTCGTGATCCAGAGGAAGAGGTGTGTTACCTCGTCGACAGAAAGGGTAGTCTTGATCGTTTCAGGATCAGCTTTAGGAGCAGGGATTGGTCCTGTGCGAATGCCGAGCGAACCGGTCAAGTCCGTTGTTAGGCGTGCTGACGGAAGCGAGCGTGCTTCTCAGGTGCTGCTCTGCAGGCTGGCGGGCTCCATCGTCGCTCTCATGTTCCGAAGTCACGATCGCGGCGTCCCTTTTCCCTCGGCGAGCGCCGAAACGTGCGCATCTCTGCGTCGCCGGATGTTGACTCTGTCGCCGCCGCAGCGGACGTCGCAGTCGACGCTCCTAGATGGACGCACTATCGGCTTTATTATTTGGGAATATACGATACCAATGCTCCTCGAAAAAGTCCCTAAACCGCCTTCTAGCTCTCCTATCAGATTAGGTTAAGCCCGATCGCGGGTGGGGCCCCTTATGCGTCTTTCACCCCCGCCACGCGACGCCATTGCGCGAAGGGGACGGGCGGCAAGCGTTCAAATTTAAACATACACAGCAGCTTTAAAAGTTTATTCTATTACTTGCCCCGTTGACAAACTGTCATATAAATATAGGTCCGTAAACGCTCTTGTTCCAGGTGGTGAGCTTTTCTAACTTGCGCGCTTACAGAAAATGCAGCAGTCTCTTTCGGTAGATACTGTGAAAGGGCACGAAATATTGGCCGCTCGAAGACACTTTGATTGTCAATTATAATAGGCATAACCACGATATGTATGGTTCATATTGTTTTTCTACTTGCTGAAAGTACCCAATGCCGAAATATAGAAATATACAGAATTAGAAGAAATTAGTGTACCCATTTCCTACGGTTCTTACATTTAATTCATTCATACTCCGCAGCATTAATGCCAGCGTTCTCTTTGCCATGGTAACCAAAAAGCAGAGTGGGAGAGACTTATTAAATAGGTTATGTTAATTTCACGTGACTAAGAATATTCCCTTCCCTATACTATACTATAATATGCCTTCATTAGTCGCTAATAACCCATGAGGTGCATGCGACACTAAATAAATAAATAAAAAAAAATATTCCTTCACGTTATACTCACGAATTTTTACACAAAGAATACATTTTGTCATAAAATATGAACGACCTGAATTTGAGCTTTGCTAAGGATAAAATATGCAATTCATTATGTGTAATTAATCATAAATTATTGTACAAATTAAAGAACGCAATACAATCGAATTGAATAACCGAACATTGTTCATAGTTCTGCTTTTCCTGATAATACTAACGAAATTTTACGTAAAATTTAAATTTAAAACTGGCAAATATCGATATATCGAGACGCGAATACGCAAAGTTTTAAGATCTTTGTTATCGAATTATTTTTGTTTACGTTGAAATTTCGATTTCGTCACTTCATTACGATATCTGTTACGGAGTTAGAATTTGAATAGAGCAGGAACATTTTGCTTTGCTTGCGATTTGTAAAAAAATGTTACAACTGGATCGAGATAGTGCAACTTGAGATGACCAAGTTATCGTGTTTTTTCTCATTTTTTTTTAATTTCACGGTATATAGTCCAGACGGGAGCAGATACAGCTACTTGTGTAGAAAATTATTAGGCTGTATGAAGGCTTAGTTAAAAAACTGAGCGTACGAAGTTTATACTATTTTTGACGAGATGCAAGGGAAAATATTTGCGCTCATTTTCTTTATTTTTCATGTTTGCGTCGCTGGTGAGTTACCATCTAATTATTTATAAAATTAATGAAATTATTGAACAACAATTGCTCTTGATTAATTTTATACTAACAGTTTAAGGTAAATGTCATTGTATTTGATGTACAAGGAACATACACTACTGAGAGACATCGTTTCAAAACGAAGAATATTATGTTCAACAAATAAATTATTTTACAAACCTACACTTATAAAGATAGCAATATTATGTGTTATTTAAATCATGCATGTATAACAAGACGTAATACGTATCGAAATTTAGATGAATTTAACAAATTATTGCAACATGACCTTTAAGTGACCTTACTGTACATACACAGATCACGAAATCTTGTAGCTACGACGCAACTCATTTTGTAAATGCAACAAAACGTTCTTAGTTTAAATAATTTCTACATATTTTTCAACGAAACTGAAAAAAGAGAAACTCGAAAAAAATTGAAGGAAAAATTAAAATAAAGAAAGCGTTATCATTGACTAGTTAATAACTTTCTTATGATTAAAAGCGATAGAAATGTTTAAGATATTTGATTAAATGGACTCAAAAATCGTATCTTTCTCAACAAATATTGTTAATTTGAATGTTTATTCAAATATGATAAATTAAAATTAAAAAATTAACTTTTCATCAGTCAGATACAAAGAGAAACATGTAATGCACGTAGTACGATTGTTATACTTTTTTTTAATTTTTACTTTTCAAAACAATGTATATTTTTTTTCAGTTGCAAATGAAGATTGTCCCACAATTATTAAACGTAGCGTATGGACTACTCAAAATGCGAAAAGTTTGAATTACCTGATTCTTCCCCTTCCTTATGTTGTGATTCAACACACAGTTACTCCAGGCTGTGATACTAAAGCTAAGTGTATTTCATCAGTGGAAAGTATTCGATCCTTTCATATGGATGTTCTTGGATGGCACGACATTGGATATTCTTAAGTATTTTTTAAAAATATGTCTTAAGTTGAATGTTCCACGAAAAAAATTATTTATAGTTTGGGTTAAGCATCTTAAAAACTAGTAAACACTTTCATATGGTAGGAAGGTACAATAGGTACATTTTGTATATGATATTAGCTGTACACATTCTTATGAATATTAATTTTAATTACTTTTCCGCAGTAAAAAAATAATAAAATTCTTATTAACTTTTTTCTTTCAGAATAATTTATTAATATTCATTTCTCTAAATACTGCGATTAGTTTCACGTGATTTTTTTAACTTAGTATAAACAACGATGATAAGAAGTAATGAATTTTTCATATTTTTTCGATCAATAGATTTCTGATTGGTGGCGATGGAAATATATACGAAGGTTGCGGGTGGAATCGGGAAGGAGCTCATACTTATGGATATAATAAAAAATCCATTGGAATTGGTTTCATAGGAAATTTTCAAGGTATTTCGTACATTAGATTAATAAATATGCAGACTTCATAGTGAACTTATTGTGTATTTTTGTTATAATTATTTTATCTAGCATTATTTTTTTATTTTCAGAGAATGCTGCAGCAAATAGCATGGTGGAAGCAGCCCATAAATTAATTGTTTGTGGCAAATCAGAGGGAATACTTCGAGAAAATGTTCGTGTGATTGGAGCCAGACAAGTCGGAAGTACTGCAAGTCCTGGAGCTAAACTGTATGAACAAATTCAGAACTGGCCTGAATGGGTTGCCACGCCTTAGGCTCCTCTGGCTATACATGTGTTTGAATTTATACATTATTATTTTCAGAGACTAATTATAAGATTTATTTTTACTTGTAAATATGTTTTCTATTAAACATCTCTTCTAAGATCATAGAAGCATGTGTCAATTTGAGAAATTGACTAACTTCTACATGCAGACACTACTATATCTTTTATACTCTATATTATTTTTTGATAAAAAAAATCTTAGTCTTTCTAAGAAATGTATTTTTTAAAATAAGAAAACATTTATTAAATTGAATTTACATTATTTCCACAAAAAATCGCAGAGATGCATGTCTTATTCACTCTACCTGGCAGGCGCGTCCCCTTATTAACACCTTCGGGACGAACCCGGCCGGTCTACCCATCCGTCATACCGGCGTGTAAAACATTTAATTTTTTTTACTGTCACTATGTGTAAAACATTGAATTTGTTTATTAGCATTATGTGTAAAACATTTAGTTGCCATTTGTTTCTTTTTTTTTTATAGCGCGTAGAGTTTCCCGTCCGAGAAATGGGGAAAAGCCTGCCGCCCGGTGCGGCCGACGCTTTCTGAAGTGCCGGCCTGTATCACAGAATAACATTTCTGTTCTGTTTTCGCATGGACGAACGTATGCAAATTATAATAAAGATCAAGGATATACCTTCTTATAGGCGTCCAAACAACAAACGATGTTTGTATAAATTTGCATTCTCGATATTTCGTTGTTTTGTTTCACCTAATAGTACTTTAAATTCTTATTCTTTAAATTATACGTATCGTGAATATCGTACGTGCAATGAAAACTGCAATGCATGCTAGACAAATGCCTCAAAGTACGAAGCATAAAAAAATTATTCTATTTTAGAGCAGATAATCTTCTCCACCCTCCCATCAAAACGTTAAGGGTTTTATACTATATAATCGATTTAAAATTTTCCTTCATCTACAGCGTTGTACTTTTATTGGTTTTTCTATTTCTACCCAAACTATTTCGTTTCATAGTATTCAGACTTGAATCCGTCTAGTTCATCCCTTTTCGTTTTCTCGTTCCGTTGATACAAATATATGCTAGCTCTCCCTTCTTCCAACATTTACACCCTTTTTTTCGCATTCAGTGCGGATGAGGAAATCCATACTTGTTATTAAAACTTTGCAGGATTGGAAAAAATAATAACATTCAATGCGAAAAAATATCTGACCTTGCTTGCAGCTCTTTCCGCCTACTTTTCACTTTTCGGCCGCTGTAATATACATAGAAGGTGATTCATTTTCACTCCTACTTAATTTCAGTGGAAGAAATAATGCCGTATAGGCTTATTGTTTGCAAAATTTAGGTCTGGTGGATAATTTTAATACTTTGAAAGAAAAGCCATTATTTATAAGTTGATATAAATACATTAATCAACATCATCATGTTCACTTAATTGAGTAACATTGAATAAAAAAATCTCTTCGCGGTATTTATTATGAACCTAAAAGTAGTAATTTGTAAATCGTGTAAGAAAGTATAGTTTGAATATATCTAATTTGTATTTCAGATATTTTGTTCATTCATTTCATGACCATTGACCTTAATATTAAGGAACCAAAACAAAAATGTTAAGAATTCGTATTTAATTGAAAATCAGATTACTGACGCGTTTCCGAGTATTCAGAAAAAAAACACATACATTTACCCCTATCGTTAAATATAAAACAAGCGAGTTGTGAACACGGAAAGAACTGGAAAGAGAACTGGTAACCAGCCTGCCTTGAAAACTGGCGCGTCTCGCCCTAATGTGTTGACCTCAACATTGTTAAAAATCACTTGGAATATTGTTATATTCAATGAAATTTGCAAATTCTCCTTCGTTATTTCATATACAAATTTTCTACAAGATCAATTTGATCCATCATTTTTACTTTCCAGAATTAAAACTTGTTATTTATATAAGAATAAATACATACTCTATGTACAGATGCATTTATAAACAATTTTCAAGATGAACGCAACATTTATGTTACCATTAACAAATTAAATAAGTAATTACTATCATTACAATTTTATTTTTATCGAATAATATCAGTACGATCTTTTAGAACGAAAATAAGCTTTAGACGAATAATAGAACAACTTCTACGTGGAAAGAAATTTGAACAATTTCTCAATTAATTATAATTAAAATATTCAGCACAGCTTTTCAAGTGATATAAAAAACGACTGGTTTGTGTTTTTGATGCTTTAATATGAACCAAAACAATCCTACAAGTTGTAGAGTGTCGCTGATTCCCGGTCATTTTTTGGGTATTAGGCACGTATATAAACCCAGTTCTCGCCGACATATCTCAGTTTGCGAATATGCTTCGACCAGTGCACTTGGTGAGTAAATGATTCACTTGCAATAATTAATACGTGTGAAATTATTTACAAGAACTTCTTTATGTCTTTCTTTTACGATTGTACTTAAATTCTCTTACAAATGCGAAGTAAATGTTGAAGTAAAAAAATAAATTATTATTTTTACAGCTTGTTGTCCTCCTGATGGTGGTTCTTGTGGTGGCCTCTTTGGAGGACCCTGCAGAGCCTGTTCGTGAAGGGATTGAACCTTCTCCGAACAATGCCAATGATTTAAACGCTGAAGCATCTCAATGGAGGTAAGTTGATAAAAACATGTAGTAAAAGCATATTATTAAACTTCTTGGATGATATAAATAAACTTAATATCACAGTAATGGTGACACTAATTAAATATAAAATGTTCTAAAATTCATATTTTCTGATATTTGAAAGACGATATTGTCCTTTTGAAACCAATTATTTTTTTACAGTGGCTTCTAGCAGAGTATAATAGTTAACTTTTTATTAATTTTTTATATACAGGGTGTTTCGTTTGTCTTGGATTCCTTAGTATCTCCGTTACTTTTGCCAATACAAAAAATTGTGCCAGGACAAAGTTGTTTGGTTCGGAACGACGAATATTGTGGTTCGTGATTTTTCTTTCTCAAGGTCATTTGAAGGACATGGTGTTGTAGGTCGTTGAATTCGTCTTTATATACACTACAACGTCGCATGACGAAAAACAGATGTTAATATGCAAAAAATGTCGGTGACTTTGAAAAGTCGGAAAAAATGACTGAGAGAAAAAAAGTCACGAATCACAATATTCGTCGATCCGAATCAAACAACTTTGTCCTGGCACAATTTTTTGTATCGGCAAAAGTAACGGAGATATTAAGGAATCCAAGATAAACGAAACACCCTGTATAATATATCCGTATGTAAAATTATAGAAGACAGATTATGTATCATTTGTCAATTTTTTCAGATATCCTCAAAAATCGCGTTACGGAGGTGGATGGAATAGAGGCTGGAATAAAGGCTGGAATAAAGGCTATAATGGATGGAGAGGTGGTGGTTGGTGATAAAACATAACAAACCCGCAGATTCGACAATGGAAATACGACAATTTAAAACTGTGAAAATATTTTATAATTGTAATTTCATGCCCTTTAGAATTGTGTCCCTCATCTTCTTTCACCGCAAATAAATTTCATTTACAACTTTGTTTATGTTAATTCTGTATTATATTACTAAATTATTACTTATGTATATTTATTTTAAATGAACAATTATAACATATAAGGTGGGTTATCTAAAAATAGACATGAAAATACTTCCATTGCTTTTAAAAATTCAAAAGTTTTGTTGAACACAAAATTGTGACCTGCAAGGATAATAACTATGCTACAAACAATCTTTTTTTAATTATTATTATGAGTAACCAAACGGAATGATACTCTTATATCCTATTAGGGTTTGAAGAAGAACAATCATTATATCTGCTCTTTTAAACTATGAAATTTTATTTTTGATAAAGTATTCACAGCTTCAATAAAATTAAAGGTATTTCAACGTTCTAAACACATTTTCATTGTATGGATTCAAATTTCTTATAGATCATTGAAATTAAAAATAAGTATTTTAAGTATTCCATAAATTAAGACATTTCTAATATATGATCAGAAATATATATTATATTTTAATTATTACTAAACATGTAGTAGTGGTTAAAAATTCTTCTAGAATTAACTTTAAAGGAAATGAATTGAACTACTATTTAATAAAGAAAATCAATAAAAATATACTCCAATCAATTACATACTTAAGGTTTAATTGAATTGTTCAAATATGCAATATATTTATGTAATTAAATGAATTAAAAAACTATAATGTACAAAATTGAGCAAAATTTATTATTTTCTTAATTGAGTAATTATGCTGTACTTCCTATAAAGCTTCTGTATAATGTAACAAATACATATCAGACAAGATTTTACTTACAATAATGTAGAGTACGAATTAAAGAATTAAATGTAATACTCATGGTTTTAAATTCAATTTGACTGCTTCCTGACGTATGACAGAAATTAGTTCTTGGTTTATTAAAAATATAAACCTTAGACCTGCAATCTAAAGAAAGATCAAATGGTAAAACTAATCTTGATTCCTTATTTCATCTTTATGTAATAAAATTAAAAATAAAATTTTAGTACCTCAATTACACTATTATTGTTAAGTTTCATTTTATTTCCAGCCAGAATAGGTCTACTATCTACAAAAATTGGTCGCTTTCCTTCTGAAGAAAGAAAGAAGTCTCCATTATTTCTCAAACGAATAGTTCCTTGCCTTCGTGAAACTTTCCATGCAGGTCCTTCTAATGTCAGATCTACATCCACGCTGTGATCTTTTGTTGAACGTCCTACAGTAATCTAAATATAAAAATAAACGTATAAACATACAATAAACAGAATAAAAATCGGCAAAAAAAGTGCTCTTGGAGCACTCTTGAAACCTTCAGGACTGGGCACACAAACAAATGTCCCTGTGTAACTAACGTTTGAGAACCAGAAACACAAATTTGTGTTTTTCCAATTTTCAAAGAAAATTAATTTTTCTGAAAAATGTTATGCTTTTATTTGAACCTATATATAACATGCTTTTATCTCCAGTAATCTCTATATTTCACAGCGGTTCTCAAAGCGTTAAACAGAAATTGTACCGTATGCAATGCATTTAGCAAATACTAAAATTAAAAGTAAAGTCGGTAAAAAATGAATTAATAAGTATTTTATTGTTAAAATTATTTTGTTATCGAAGACATTATTGTATAGTTACCTCGCGTGATCTCATAAGATATCTAACAAGTCTCCCTCTAAGTATTGCCAAAGTTTGATTATCAAAATCTGGTGGATTGACACCCGTTACACTGTCAACTAAAACTTGCCATCTACTGAGTTCATTTTCTAACACTTTTATCTCCCTTTTATTTCGTCTATCTGCTGCAACAAGTTCTGTATCTACCAATTCATCTTTCTGTTCTATTAGTTCTGTATCATTAATCATCTCTTCTGCATCAGAAAAATTAAGAACATGTTCACCACGTGGTAAACTTTGCACAGTTTGATCAGGAAGAAGGTGATACTGTTTCATTAATTGCCAATGAGATAATAGGGCTTTTGCAGTCCTAGCAGAATAAAATGTATGGGCATTTGCTTCAAGAAGTTCTTGGAACACTTCCAATGTTGGTTGAGAAGTCTAAATAAGCAAAAGATATAAAATGTATGTAGTATTTAAAGAAAATATTAAATCGTAAAAAGTATTTAGAAATTGTGAAGACAATTCATTGTAAGTAAATTACTAAGATCAATTAAAGTAAACATATTTTAATTACCGATTTTATTGTACCAAGGAGATCTTCTTCTGCTTTGCTATACAAAGTTCTGGCTTGTACACTAGCAATTAATTCTGGATGCAAATTACGCATAGCCTGTACTGCTACTCTTGAAACTGCACTATCATACAACAAAGCATACCACCTTTGTTGTATTTCTTGTAATGTAAAACGGCAAGAGAATTTGGTACCTCTGTGAACCTATCCAATACATTTTTATATTATTAGAATATAATATGCAGAAACAATATAAAATGAAAGATTAAAAAAAAACAAAATCACAGTTCTAAAACATTTATAACAAAAATTAAACACAATTCTTTGAAATACCATTCTTAAATCATTTGTTTGTTGTACACCCGTAATTAATGCCAGATCATCTGTTGGCTTCCATCTTCCTAAATCCTTTGTAGCATTCACTGAATGTGAATGATTTTTATTCTTTTTATTTTTTCTACCTGGAGCATTTGATCCCCCAGGTCGACTTGTTCGACGATTACATCTGTCTGACTGAGAAACATTTGCAGAAACTTGTATAGGACTTGGTACATTTTGTTGTGGAACAGTTTCCATTGGAGTTGTAGAAATTGAAACAGTTCTAGATCTTGAAGCAGATTTTGTACTTGTAGCTGATGGTTGTAAGTTGAATGTTGTCTCAACAAGTTCATCATCAAATTTTCTACGCTTTATTGTACGTGAGGAGCTGCAATGTTAATTATAATAAAACGTAACTAATAACATTCAGCGAATACCATTTCATTGTTTCTGAATTTCTAATCTAACATTCTTTTTTCTTAAAATATATTGTATAAAGTTACAACAATTAAGATAAATATACACATTGTTATACAAATAAGTTTTTTCCTATGTACATTCATTTGTGTGAAGTGCAATTGTTCTTTACATAAGGACAGCAATTTTAACCAATAAATAGATATATTTTAAAAGCTATACCGATCTAAAAGGAGTGACGTTATAAAAGTTAGACAATTAAAAAAATTTAACATTATTAGGACACCAGGAAAGAGATTGGTGATGACAGAATATCAAGAACATTTTAATGGTATTTGTATTTTTCATTACTTGGTATAGTTTTTTACTACAATATGAAAGAACATAATGGATTAAATTTATTTACTATAAGTTGTGTGACTTTATTGGAAAACTTAGAAATCAAAATATAAAAAAGATACTGATATCTAATTTTTTTTAAATTACATATTGTGTAAAAAAACATGTATTGCTAAAAAAATATAAGTTATTTCTAAGTCAATGTATTTTTCAAACTATATAAATTTATAGTTTATAGTACTTATATATCCAATGAACTCGCATTAAATCTGTAAAACATTCACATTAAGATTTCACATTTTTACAATAATGCCTCTATGTTACATTAAAACGCAAACTTGTATGAAATATATACTTTGTTATTCTTTTGCAATCAAGGTTTAAAGATAATTGTCAGCAGAGAAGACTCTTAAACTTAAGACTACCAAAACAAGAACATGTAACTTTTACATTTTGTTTTACACACATTCTAAAAAAAATATTTAATGTACTTACAATTTGTATTAACTTTATGTTATCACAAACATTATTAAAATAATTTTAAACTTATCATTGAATAAGTTTTTTAACTTCATTTCATTAGTAATTTAAAATTTTAATTTATCAGACAAATATCAATTTATATTGTGGCGTGTAATTAACATTATTAATTTATTATAAACTTCATTAATAAAAATATTAATAGTTGTAGAAAATATAATTTTACTCTTACATTAATATCATCGTTTTACTTACGTTGCATTAAAGTTTAATTTCAACATTGATAATCGTTATCAATAGACATAATGACATGGCATTAAAAGTATATTATAATAATAAAACTACGCCTTTAAGAGTATTATACAGAAAATAACTAAGTCAAAACATCTCAAAAATGATAAAATTAATAGTATTAATAAGCAAATTTGTACTTTTGATGCAAATTAAATGTTAAATTTTGTTATACAAAAATGAAAAGTAAACATACAGGAACTGATAGAAAATTTATATGCACCTTCTACGTTTTGTAGACAGCGGATCCAAATTTGTGGATTCAATAGGTATACTTAAAAAACCATCAGTACTGTGAGAAAATCCATGATTTACATTGGAAGGAGTTGGAATATCCATAATTTTACAGGTTAGTTTAATGTAAACAAGAAATCACGCCTGTATACGCACGAATTATGTCATTGTATACTGAATGATAAAATATTTAGGATGTTGCCACAAATATAAAATGTACATCAAATGTCATCGATAATGTTTCTTTAAATAAACAAAACTTTTTTACTTTGCGTGTTGCAAGTATTTACGTTTCGATAAAAAGAGCAACTTCAGTGAATACAAGTACTAGTATTACCAACATAGTGAACGAATACAATTTGTTCAAAATAGTGACAATATTTCTCTGTTGAGTGCTTTAATTGGCGATGCTGAGAAAAAGGAACTGGGTTGAGGCCCGTGGTGCGCTGAACCGCTCTGCTTGTTAATGCGCGGATTTTAAAAATAGAGAATGAGACTTGAGTTTTACTTTAGACTGTGTTTTCCTATTTGTTTCGAAACGTTCCAGAAAGCGACCAAAATTAGAATGCATTCCAAGTACACAAATTATCCTCTGAATTCCCGATGCAGTCGATTGCCATCCTTCTTGGTTCCTCCATTAGTTCTTGTACACCGTCGATCAGAACAGTTGTCAACCCGACTCCTATCTCCTGAGAGCCGCTACGTAAAACGGCATCCCCATCTATGATGCGAGGTTCTGTGACGCGAACCACAGCGCCACTGAGCGCCGGGCGCACGTGGCCATTCTGTCAGTCATTGATTCGTTTAACCCCTTGCCGTATGATTTTTTTAATAGCTATCTGCACTGAAGATTATCGTTCGAGTGTTCTAAGGGTGAAATCTAGAAAGAATATTGATCAACATGTGTAGGTTGCTTTAGATGATCTTCTAAACGTTAGGGGTGTTGTAATATATAATTCTGAAGAATTTACATTTGAGTGAAACTGATATTTATAATCTATAGTTTATAATCTGCATCACGAGTGTGACTCGTTATTATAAGGCAAGGGGTTAAATTTCTGATCTCACAAAAGTTCTTCGACTTTTACACCGATAATATTGCTAATGCAAAAATGATATTAACGCAAATACAATATTGTGAACGATATTCATAAACTTCAAATAAATAGTGCTGCAAAGTGCCTAGTAATACAAGAATACCTGATAGTGCCAAACTATTTTTATTATTGCGATAAAGAAACGAATGCATGCTGAAAAAGGCATTCTGTGGCATTATTTATTTCGATTTTATGAATACTGTTCATAATATTATATTCATGTTAATATCATTTTTGTATTAGCATTATTATCGGTATTGTAGGAGGAAATCCCACTTTTGAAACTATAGGTGTGTCGAGATGTGTTATAGGTCAGGATAAATCAAATGAGGTAGACAGACACGCTCATATAATAATAAAATAAAAATATATATGTTCCGAATGGACGCTCCAATTCGACTCCAATTGTACTACTGGGGGTACAGACGCTTCGCGTAAGTACGCGAAGTGGTGCCCCTCCAGCAAATTAGAAATATCTAAAAATAACTGGAAGGGAGGGGTACCGCCGAACGCGTCTAGGCGACATCGAAGCAGTGACCGCTATTGTTTACGTTTGTTAGAGGCCAGTGAACGCCAGCGGTCATGCAGATTCGCTTACAGTATAAAAGTTGAAGAAATTTTGTTATATCAAAAGTAAGAAATTCAAACATATCGATGACTGACGGAACCGCCACGTGCGCCCGGCGCTCAATGGCGCTGTGGCCCGCGTCACAGAACGACGCATTATAGATGAGGAAGTCGTTTTTCGTTGCGGCTCTCGGAAGGCAGGAGTGGGGTTGAAAAGTATTCTGATCGCCGGTATATAACGTCTGTGCCGTCCCGCGGGACTTCTTGTGGGAAGTGAACTGTACGTCCGCGTGGTCATGCAACACCATAGTGACTTATTGGCGTGGTGCGCATGCTCGTCAGGCGGACATCGTAGTTGGCTGCGTCCCTGGTGTTGACTGTCTTGAAGTGCTTCCCTGGATTTCCCTGGTTGCTAGGCGATCATTCTTTTTTCCCGGTTTATTTAAAAGAAGCGACTGATTTTGTTATGAACGGGCAAGCAAACAAGATGTTTATTATTTGTATCTGAATGTTAAATATATTGTCTTACATTAAAATATTATTCATTCCTAAGTTAATTTATTGGCACTATACAACTAAGCCAAAACACCTCCTTCCTATTTTCACTTACTTTTATCTTTTGGTTGCAGTTTGCTACTTACATAAAAAAATTCCTGTATAACATCAATGGATTATTAAAAATTGCTAGATTATACTCGAATCTGATATGTTATGGTAATCTGATCAAAAAATATGTCAGTCGTTATTTTACTTCCTATAATTGCCTTAAGGTTTGAGACTTAAATAATTGTATTTGAAAAAAATTGAAGCTAATTATCTTAAAAGTTTAAATAAACCATGAATCAGATACAGTCGCCATGTACAGGCTACTCATTAAGTGGAAAAGAAATTTTATTTCGATTATGTTTAAAACACTTAATTTGAAATTACGTTTTGATTATTTCATTTAAAAAGAATATCATAATATTTAAAGTAAAAACAATTTTTTAATTTTCAAATCTCTATTTTGATAAAGTATATTAAAAGAAAATATTTGTTTTAATATTCCTAAAATTAGCAATGAATGTGCTGAATATATTTTAAGAATTTTAGTTATGAAATTGCAAAAACAACAAAATTTTATAAATATTTGTATACTTAAAGTGTTTGATATATTTAATACATCAAATATTTTGATGTTTATTGACATATTATTTAAAATTATTTTTACATTATCTTACCTAATTATATACAATTCCACTTTCCTATTGATATTTATTAATAGTTTTATTGATAACTACTTAAATTATTTTTTACATAGAGCAATACGAATTCAATAATTACAATAGTGTTAGTTTGATGTATCAATATATTAAATATATCAAAAAATGTAAGAAATGAACCTTAAACTAATTTTATAGAACTCAAATGGGAAGAAATTAAATGATAACCAAAATAATAATTTGATGCATGTTCAAATTTCTTTTATACTTCTTTTCAATTTAAATCAAATCATATGTTTGTACTACAACTTATATGACTAAAAATTGTCCTATTATGATAAATTGTTTCAACATAAAAAATATACGAGTTTTAATGAGGCATTTAAACTAAAATTGTATAAAGTGTAATAAAGTCAAATGCTAATCAATTCAAGTACTAACAAGAATATAATATTGAAAAACACATGTATTTATAATATTTATTATATCAAATTGGTATTTTCAATACCGTTAGCGTCTGTTGGTAGTACTCAATTACAAACTGATCAACTTTGTCATGTGACTATTATATACTTTCGCGATTGAGTTGTATTCTGTATTTGACATGCATACGCGTATGTAATTACGTATCATGCGGTCACTTGAAATGATTTCTTTCATTTAAAAAATATTTGGAGATGTTTTGGTTTATACAGTCATTTTCAATGGGAATTTTCTTTACAAAAAGTAGTCAGCTTGAGGTTTTTTACTAGGTATCCCTCGACTTTCTTGTGGCGCTGCTTCAAATATTGTAAAATCACGTTGTAGGTGTTCATTTAATTCTAATATTGCAGCTACGTTTCCACATCTATAAAGAAAAAATATTGTTAAAGGTACTAAATTGTTCACATTTACATTGTACTTTTAAATATGCAAAAGAGAATCAATATAAAAATATATTGTTATCCATATTTAATATGAATTAATGGGAAACTACTTATATCTGATACTATACACTTATGTTTTAAAGAAATTAATATACCTGTAACAATAATTAGGTGCTGACCAAACAGTTAAAACAGTCTCATTGAAATGCCATTTATATCCCTCCATAACTAATTGATGTGCTCTACATATCATATCAATATCATTTGCAGAATTAAATTGTGCTACAACATCACTTCCAAAGAGATAACCAGCTCCACGTGGTGAAACTCCCCAACCTTGAGTGTCCTCTGGATCTGACCAAAGCAAATCACACATTGGGCCATCATGTGGGACCTGTTAAAAATTACGTTTAATTTTAACGTCACATAATTAAATAATATATTATGTTGAAATTTGTATAGAAACTAATTATTTAATTATAATCACAAACAAATCGTTCATTTACTTCTTGCTTTCTGTCTATGGTTCTTATTTGATCCAGTGTTTGAATGCTAGGAGATAATCCTCCATGAACACAGAATATCTTTCCATCGATTATAGCAGAGAGGGACAAATAATCAAATATTTCAGTACAGTATCTCCAAACTGTGATACTGCCATACTTGCGTAAGCATTCATCATAAAAGCCGTAAACTTGTGTAATTTGTCGAGATTCATGATTTCCTCTTATTAATGTAATCCTATCAGGGTAACGAACCTATAATTATAATAACTTATTTTCTATGTATTACATAAAACTTTTCTAGTCAACAGTTCCATTAAAATGGCTAACTAAAAAGTTGGTTTCCCATTACTATACTATTATAACATTTGCATAATTACTTTTAATGCCAAAAGAAGCAGGAATGTCTCAACACTGTAAAATCCTCTGTCAACAAAATCTCCCATGAACAAATAATTTGTTTCTGGAACATCACCACCAACTTTGAATAATTCTTTTAAGTCGTAGAATTGTCCATGAATATCCCCACATACCTAAAAATAAATATCCTTTAGAAATAATTTTGAAAATGTTTTTATTTCTTTATTGTGAAAACATACAGTCACTGGAGAGTCAACTCGTTGCACATTACTTTCTTCAATAAGAATTTCACGTGCTTTTGCACAAAGAGCTTTAACTTCAGCTTCTTTAATGATTTCACATTTCTTCAGCTGTTCTATTTGCCGATCCAAATCACTGGAATCAGCCATCTTATGGAATAATAATAATCTTTACTGAAAATGACATTTAAATATGAATCAATGAATAATAAATGCATTAAAAAGCTATATCTGTTTAATAATCATTATAATATATAAGAACATTGAAAACTAGTGATTTCTGTGAAAACACATATTAAAAAAATTTATATCAATGTTAATTAACTTATAATTTAGAGTTCACAAACTTTTTATCAAACGCACTAACTTATTACATTATTAAACATATGTCTTGTATAAAAAAACTAGATTTGCTATAACAAATTCGTTTAAACAGTTATGATAAAATATTGGGGCATGTATTCCAAATATATAACTAATTATCGAAATATTTATACTTTCATATTTATAAAATATGTAACAATTTATGAAAAACTTAACTCGAACTGACAATTACATATTTTTTATTACAGTATCATATCGTGCACAAAATGTATAATTTGTATGAAGTTCATAACAACTATATTATATCACCATTAGTTACTCATTTATTTTATAAATAACCATATAATTTTTAACATTAAATGATAGAACAGATCATACAGTAAATGGAGATTATGAAAAAGGGACTAGTAACACAATTATATTGAAACCAATATTGGTACTGATACTTTGAAACGATTGAAACATACAAACATTCATTAGCCGTATTATATTTCAAATCTTTTTAATATCTACACGTTTCATATATTTGAAAGCTCTGGAAAATTACGTTTGAGAAAACTATATTAACTTAAGCCGACGGTAAAATTGTATAGAAATCATTGTTTTCGTCGTTGTATGGTAAATAAAAATCAAATAAAACGGAAAGATACTGTGCACAAAAATATAATACATAAATAAATATTGTGCATAAGAAAAAGGCAATCGTACCTGATCAAGAGAAGTCGAAAACCGTTTTCCTCAATAAATAAAACGCATTTAAAAACAACGCAGGTGCAACTAAAATACTTTTCGTTTACTTCATATATGTTAAAACATCAACGATTGCTTGCAAACAATCAAAAAATTTGTTTTAAAAAACTTCGAACATCACAGTATAACTGACATTACAACCAGAGAAGCCGAGAATAAAAATTCGAGTAGGCTGGCATAGATCAAAGCAACTTGAGAAAAGAAAATTTGTTCGTAAATGTTGTTCCCACTCTAAAATGTGTACTACAGCGACATGCGTGATTACGTAGTGATGCGTTTTAGTGAAAATCCGCCTTACGTGTGCACCTAGTTACACAACAGGTTCGTAACGTGCACTTTTAGTCTATGTCAGAATTTTCTCAAAGTGAAGCCGTTCTATAATGTTATTAAGCTACGATGAATGTTTGTCGTGTATAAAACAGCTTACCAGGGCTGTCTATATTATTCTGTATTAGTTTTTAAGATGTGAAGAAATGTTTACAGTATAGTTCCCATAGTTTTTTAGAACAAATGTAATATAAAAAGAAATTTTCAAGGTCAGTTTCCTCAGAGTTGTTAAGGTTATCTATATTTTTAAAAGTATATTTGTGTACCCTTTTAAATTAAATAGTATGTTTCTGGTTTACATATTGCTACCAATATGCATTTATTGATCTCTTACAATCTTGAAAATGACAACTTACGAATTTTTCAATTCGACAACAAAATACTCTTGAGTTTGTAAATTTTAATAGCAGAACATGAATAATATAAATAAAATGATTTCTAATCAAATAACGAAAACGCAGATTATAATGTATTTGTCATGGAGAATAGTTGGAATATACTAAGTAAAATAGTTTTAAACACGAATATTATTAGTCACTTAATTTTTAATTCTCAACTTTAAAATTATTTTCATGCAATTAGTTAAAAAATAAATATTGTCAATATCAAAATACTTTTGATAACCTTGTAACTTTGATACAAGTTCTTCTTATATTGTATCTAAATTTAATAAACTTAATTCACATAAATTATGTTTCTAAGATGTTAATACATGTTTACAATATGTTATTTTGTTGTGTAAATTGGTTTGTTCAATGTATATTATTTTGCTGAATAAACATCCAAATATTAATATTGTGCTGTTTAATTATATAAGAATAATGTCTTGAAAGTAACACAAACTTTTGCGTTCTCCAGGAAGTGTTTATTTTTGAGTTATTGGAATTCTTAACAAATTCTTTTACATTTTATTTATTAGCAGAACATTAGAAAATGTATGTAAAATATTATATTTACAGCTGTTATAATTGCTTGGAAATAAATCAGATCACTAATTTGCTTCAACTCATGAAAATCCCTATTATGTATTTATATATATTTCACAAACTTTAATAATAACAAACGATTTTTTATTAAAACGTTGCCTTAAAAAAGGCAATCACTAAGTGTACGATGCACCAAAGTGATTAATTCTTGTACTGAAATAAATCATTCTATTGTCACATTTTATACACATTTACTGATTGAAACTTACACATTTGAACAGATTTTTCGCCGCGTATTTTTTATACGTATAATGCCACTGTAAATTGATATTAAGATTCAATGAAAATGATTCGTAAAATACACGTCGACTATTTGAAATGCAATCACCCTACAATATTTAAACTGTAGTTTACAAACTATTCACGCGCGGCGCTAAACCTGTCTCCTACTATTGGGAGATAGTGTTTTTTGTACGGATCTCTCATTCTCTCTTTCTTTCTTTTTTTTCCTGCCCCTTCCAATATCCTACAGAGTTCTACTCTTCCTCTCGACTTCTCGAAGATTTCCGCGTACCGAGTCGAGCTCCGCACCAGTGTGTTCTAAACGTTCTCCATTCGCGCAAACGGTCACACAGTGTTCGGAAAACTAGTCTACGTAGATCACGTTCACGTTTCGTCGCGAACACCTTAGAAAGCTTGTACGAAAATTTTTTTCCGAAGCTTCTTCTCTCTGTCTCTTCGATCCGTTCGTCTCGGTCGCTCTTTCCTCTCGGGTGCGCTAGTGCAAAAATATCAGGCAACGCAACGGAGCTCCAGCATCGATGTATCGATACTAAAAGGCTCCCGGGGGCGAGGTTTTAAGACAATAGTTTCCGAGTGAGGTTACATGGACTCGTTGAAATGTCGTGGTTCCTCGAACGACGGACTTACGATTAGCTCAGGTGAGTCCAACTTCCGTCGGAGTGAAACGGTTTTAGGTGGCTTTCCGCAAACAGAAAAATACGTAGTTTCCATTGTTTGGTGAGTAGGTTTGCTCGATTGTCGCTGGCCCGATTATTTTAGACGATGACGTGCTGCTTATGTACACTCAACACCTTGTACCTTTACTCTATCCGTGCCGCATTCCTTCGCTGCAACTGTGCAATATTTCTGTTAAACAAGATACCAGCATTTATGCTCGGTGCTGGTGTTTTCCAGCCTCCGATTAGACGAAACCGATCGAATAAACGTTAGTTGATAAGCGCTTTGAGGATGCAACAATGGAAAATAGGTGTTGCGATATAAACATGACGCGATGTGTTATTTGAAATTAGTCCGAAATAATAATATAAGATTGAATGCTATAAGAAGTTCCTTATTCCTTAAAGCTATAAAATAATACATTTATTAAAATTCTATTCTCGATCACAATTATCTTGATAACCGACAAGTAAATAAGGAATCTTTGGAAATTCGACGAAATCGTTTAAAAGGTAACATTAAAAATTAAAAACCTGTGCAACCGTTTTTTATGACTTTGACTAGATAATAATCGAAGTATAATGTCAAGCAATGTTTTTACATAAATATTTTCTATGAATTTTTGCATTGTTTACGTTATGTCCTGTACAATTTACATAAAGCTAAGCCTCTGTGATTTAAAAATGTATACTCATTATTTAGATTCAATAATAGAATATGTAAATTTTATATTTACTTTGTCGTATTTATTCATTAATTAAGGTTTCATTGTAATTTACATAAAACTATAAAAAATAATAATTTACTGTAAATTGTAATTAGAAGCGGTCATAGTTCGTAATTTTTTAGTGAAAATAGTGAAACATGAAACATTGAGATAATTTTTTATATTTGACGTTATATTGAAAATTTATTTAAAAAATTGTACAAAGTTATTTTAATTTCTAATGTGTCTGTTACACCACACTATACTTAATTGTTATTTTAGGTTTCGAATTTTTACACAGCATCGATTACATTATTATTTTAAAATTAATAAAACAATAAAACGGTATAAAGGAAAAAATTATTTTGCATAAATTTGGTGCAATCTCTCCTCAACTGATTAAATTTCTTTAAAATAATTGGTTACAGGTTAAAAATACAGCGGTTGCATTTTTGTTTACGTTTTTCAGATTTTGAAACGCTTCTGAAAAGCAGTTTATGTAGTTAGAAAAAAAATCAGTCTTAATATATTCATTAAGTATGGCAAATATGTAATTTTTCTGAAACTATAATTGGCCAATTAATCGATTCGTAATCATCGAATTCGGACATTTTGAAACATTACAAACACACAATAAGTGACCACCAAATTTGAATCACTTTGAACAAAAATAAACACTTTTTGAACATTTCTCATTTATTTGTTTATTTAAAGAAATTACGGTAATAAACTGTTGTTCTGTGTTACAGTTTTGACACTCATTGTAAGTTTCAAAACTGATAGTTTACAATTTCATTACCAGATTTTTGTGTTTTTTTATTTCGTTTCAATTACACTAATTTCACGATAAATATAATGAAATATCTCAATACAATTATGGGATTCAATAACGAAAATCTTAAGTTAGTTTCGTTTTAATATAATACGAGATTTTGCTGTCACTTTCAAAGGAAAGGAACCACCTACGTTCAATTTGTTCTTACGAATAACATCGTCCGCTATAGAATTTTCTATAATCTCGATAAACCATCAGGTTTCTTTATTTCCCACTATTCTACAGATTATTTGACTTTGTTAAACTAGAATTCTTTGGTAATATATGATAAAATGCTAATATTGACTATTTTTATTTTGTTAAAAAAAATGACGATTGGAAAAAGTTATTTACACATCTTAATCAACAATGCAGCCGTTCAATTTTCGTCTTGTATGCGTTTTCGTAATTTTAATGACAATGAAGATAATTAGAAGTTCCGTTTCTGGTGAATCATCTTGTGCAAAGAAATAAATTCTTTCAACTAATTATACGTGTCTGTAATTCCTCAATCTTCTTTAGTTTACTTGAGCATCTCGAGAAATACGAACTCGGCGGATTTTCCGCCCGACCAAATTCTTTGTTCTTTTTAATAAACTTCACCGGGAAAAGGTTCCGATTTCCTAATTCATTCAATTCCATTTCTTATAGTTTTTTTCTTTATTAGAACAAAATAATCGATATTGTAATTGAATCAACGTTCAATTGTAAATAATTGAAAAATAATCTTTTTCAATATTTCTCGGGTGTATTCGTTTTGATACATCATGATTTGTTCTGTAAAGTATCATTTAAATTGAAGAGTATAGAAAGGAAGAAGAAGGAGGCCCGGGCACAGGCACTTGAATAATTTTCTTTGTAGGGAGCAGGTAGAGAGATTGATTCCTGGAAACAGAATGGTTTCCTAAGTACAAACCTATTAGCTATGAATAGCTCCATGTTAGGTATGCTCGAATATTTTAGGTAGTCGTGCATTCTTGCAATAGCATTGGACGGTTGTGCCTTTTCGTGTTACGACGAACGCATCTTCTTCAAAATCACAGGACTCCTTTCAGTACCATTTTAACTATACATCTTTATGTGTTTATTGGCTTTAGAATGTTTACATGTGTTTACTAACCATTTAAACAAAGTTCTTCGATGGATCGTGAACCGTGAACATTGAGTACGTGCTTTTACACGCATGATATATTGTTGCTAGAATACAAGAAAAAAGTATAATTGGGTAAATTCACTAATTTCGAACCATACATTAAAAATTAAGTATTATAGTTAAAATTATTATTTCTTTAGTCGAAGCAGAATTTCAAAAACATATTTGACAAGTTTAATGTTTAAAACATTATTGTTATTTTATAGTGATTACTGCAAGTTATATGTAATAATTAATTAATAGTATCAATCAGTTAATTAATAACGGTATACTTATATGTATAATAGTAATTATCAGTGCTAATATAATAACTCTCTTGCTACTACACTTACGTCAGTGTTAATAATTGTATTTATGCAACGTGCATCATTCAAAGTACATCAGATTTGTTTCATTCATATTTGACAGAATAATTACACCTGTATTGTAGAAAAAAAAGAAGAAAATGCAGAGTTGCAAGAAAGTATCTTCATTTATTAATGATTTATTAATATCTGATTATGATTTTTCGAAATTATACATTACTAAAATGGTGGAATCGCAAAGTCATTTCAGTCTTTTGAGAGTTTTTTTATCCGTTCATGCTGTTGTCAATATCAATTTCAAATTTTTTAAAGTCGTATTGTCATTTTGTGTGATAGAAAACAAATTACGAAATCTTTAACAACTATCCTATTTGCCTTTGTCATTTCGATGCAAAGCGCTCTTTTCCGTATAAGAATTTGTTTCAAATATTTTGATTTGTTTGATCGTGAATTTAGTTTTCATTTTCAAAGTAATATGCACTGTTCAAGTATTTTTGATACTGTCCCGTTCAGACGAATGTAAACGAATTTCGAATGTATAAATTAAGTAAACGAATTTCATACAACTATTGAATATTATTTTACAATTTTTCGGGTAACGTTAAAAACATTTATTTGAATAATATTTTATCATGTAATATCTTTGTATTGATTTACTTAAACCGATAATAGTTCATTTTAAGTTTCGAAAAAATATATATTCTTTTAAACTAAGTTTTTATCATTCAAGATATTTGAAATGTTTTTTTATTTAATTACAAGTAACATGGTACTGCTAAGCAATTTCCTAAATTTTTTTACCCCGTTAATATGATGCACATATAAATGATCTATAATTTTGATAATAGTTTAATTCTTTCGTGCGAAGCAGTCATAAGTTAGTAAGCGTAGAATTCCCGAATACGCATGCGTTGGAAATCCGCGGTTAGATTAATCCCACAATCATTCGGCAGCAGACAGCTTGGCACTAGTCTCTAAACCTTTCTGCTTCAATCTCCATCTTTAATAGACTGCAGGTCTGTCTCAGTGGTTCTCAAATTTACTTCATTCACATTAAATATTTGAAATCTCATTTTCATAACTAATGTGATAAGGAAGTTTAGAAACATTTCAGATACCGTAAGAAAACATGTTTAAATAATTTTCACATGAAGAAACTTTTAACAAATTTATAGTACATTTTCGTCATATATCGTTAAATATAATATTAAATTACTATTACTGTGAATAAGTATAAAACTTTTAATAGCCTATGATGTTAATATTTTTAATAATAGATAAACAGAAGTCCTCATTGCTTTATAAAGGAATAAAATTTATATTCAGTGAAATCATTGAAAGTCATTTAATATGTTTTTATCTGTTTTAGTGTATTTTCATAAAGACAAAATATTCATAATGTTTTTAACTAAATTTCTCTCTAAATTTCATATCCATCTCATTAATCATATTTTCTCTAAATTATTATTAATATATAAATTAAAACTATTACTAAAGTTTAGTGATTTCAAAGTAAAACATAATACTTTTAACATGTAAAATTAAACTTTTTATATTTTTAAGTAAATATATGTATGAATTAAAATATTTACATTCATAGGGAGGCAACATCCGTGAGCAACAACATCACAATGCGTATGTTGCTACCACTGAGATTGGTTTTCGTCGCAGCAGGTCTGCTGCTGGCAACTACCGAAGCAAACGTCCATCTACACTTGAGTTCGGACACTGCCAAACATTTTTCTATTGGTGAACGTGAACAAGCGATTGCTGGAATAGAAGCCAGCCTTCTTTCACTTCTTGGTTTTGCTAAACGGCCAAAACCACAAGGTGCAGCTTATGTTCCAGAATCATTAAAACAACTTTTTGTTAAACAAAACACCATTGGTATGGCTGACATTGCTAAGCCAGGAATTCATGCCAGGTCAGCTAATACAGTTCGCTCCTTTTCTCATGTTGGTAGGTATATTTTATTTTAACAATAATTTTTGTGAAACTTGAGATATATAGAAAATTGTTGTTATATTAAAATAAATTATTGTAAATAATATATCATTTTTTTAATACTACTTTAATGATTGATCTGATGTATGATTGATAAAATTATAAGTAAAACTTAATGTATTGTAAATATAAATTATTATAAAATTACTATACATATATATTTTATCTTTATTCTTATTATTATTTTTGTCTTTTCTTACACAGAGAGTGATTTGGACCACAAGTTCCAATCTCCAAATCGGTTCCGTCTTTCTTTTGATCTAAGTACTATACCGTTGGGAGAAAAGTTGCAAGCTGCCGAATTGAGTTTGTCTCGTGTACCTATTTTAAATGAAGAAGACTCCACCTCAAAGCTGGGTAGAATACTTGTATATGACATTTTACGTCCTGGTGCAAAAGGACACAGTACTCCGCTATTACGTTTAATTGACAGTAAACCAATCAATACTAGAAAGAATGGAACAGTTAGTCTAGATGTTCATCCTGCCGTAGATAGGTGGATGAAGGATCCTAAGAATAATCATGGACTCCTGGTGCATGTGCGTGGAACTAAACAGGAGCATGTACGTTTAAAAAGAAATACAAATGAACAAAACGATACATGGGTTGTTAGACGACCAATGTTATTTACTTATACAGATGATGGCAGGTACAGAATGACTTTGTTATATATCTATAAATAGGCAGTTAATAAATTTTATCATGATCCTTTTTATGCAATAAATAATAAATATTAATTTAAAATCTGGAATATACTTGGAATATATACTGTAAAATTTTCATGCACTTCATTTGTTTCAATATTTTTATACATCTTCAATTTTAAATTTGAAACTTGTTGAATTATTAACAAAATTACCAATGTAAAGTATTATTTTTATAACTTTATCAAGGCTTATCATATCTTTAACTTATTCATAATTCTATATTATAAATTATAATGTATCTTAATATTATATTAAAAATGTTATCTATTAGGTACAAGATGTCCTCTGCAAGTCAGATTATGGATCGCCGTGCCAGAAGAGCGGCACTTCGAAAGAATCGCAGAAAAGATGGCCGTGAAAACTGCAGGCGACATCCACTGTACGTTGATTTTGCAGATGTTGGTTGGAATGATTGGATTGTCGCCCCACCAGGTTATGATGCATTTTATTGTCATGGTGATTGTCCTTTTCCACTGGCAGACCACTTGAATTCTACCAATCATGCGATTGTTCAAAATTTGGTTTATTCAACAAAACCAAGCATGGTGCCAAAAGCTTGCTGTGTACCAACTGCACTGAGTTCAATATCCATGCTCTACCTTGACGAGGAGCATAAAGTGGTTTTAAAGAATTATCAGGACATGGCTGTCCTTGGGTGTGGGTGTCGTTGACTGTTCATTGAGTGGTTTAGTTGAATACTTTTACAATGAAGAATTTAGACACTGTGAGAATGAGAGTGACTAAAAAGGCATTAGAAAATGAGATAATGGAGGATTATGGATTTGTTTGATTGAATGAATAGTGAACAATGCAACTTTTGGAGGGTACATTGAGATGTCCATTGAATGTTTATACAATAAGGCACATTTAAAGAATTTTAAATTGATTGTATACAAAGCTTTCAGCTGATTGATTAATTGTCTAAGAGTCAGTTCTAACTGCCTAACATATCCTTTATATATGAAATAAAGAGAAATATAAAGGATTTGTTTTATGTATCAACTTTTCAATATATCACTTGATAAGAACATATTTTTATAGAAGGAATATAAAAAATTTGCGATAAACAATTCTGTTTTTTAAAATTTTATATGTATGAAGAGGTATCAAGTGATTGTTGTTAACTGACATGATGAATTGTTATTAACCACGTAATCGATCGGTGGAGTATAAAAAAAATGAAAAATTAAACAAATAGTGTGTTAGGCAATTAAGATTTTAATCCTTGTTTGTACATATGCCTTTCTTTAAACGTTTTATATTTGGAAAGAGAACATTTTCAAGCGAGGATTTAAATCAAGGTAAATACGCGCGCCAAAATTTTAAGTGTCCCCTCTTGCTAGTAAAGTCTTTGGAAAAATTCTATTTGTACAAACGTGTAACTGATTTTTACTGACGGAAGGAAAACTACTAGTAGAATATTTCATTGAAATTTCTAATATTTCCAATTTTTTCTATCACATTTAGTCGCAATTGTTTCATAATTTTCGTGTGATTATCTTTATATTTTATTTTGTTAATTCCTTCGTATAATAACTACATTTATGATACCTCAAAATCTTATTTCGGTTAATTTAATATTCATATAAATTAATTTGTTAACGTTCTAAAAGTGTAAACATGTGACAAATAACATTGTTCAAACAATTTTAACTTTTTTTTTGTATTTGTAACATGCAGTAGGCGTTTCTTATAGTTTTTATGTGCTGAATACGAATCTGGAAACCGTTTTTCTTTCATCACCCTCAGTTTTTGGGAAAATCAATTTAAAAACAAATCAAATTTTCAACTTCAAAGATTCTTTGCGCTTTGACTGCAATAGTTATTCAGTTGCTTTTTACGTAAAATGATTCGATGGACTGCCCTGAATAAAATGATATAAATTATTATTACATTACAAAGACTTAAATATGTATAAACAATGCTCAAAGTGAAACGACCACCCGTAACGCGCGAATTTTGGCGGATATTTTTAAATTTATTTTAAACACTAAGGGTCAAGCAGAAAATCGAACTACAGCACGCAATAGAGCTGACCTTTTTTCTCTGGAAAGCATCAAGAAAAATTACAGAGTACGTTTTGTTTTCAATACAGAAACGAAATAGTTTGGTAATACATGCGGCATTGGCAGTGGTACTCAACGCCTGGCGGTCGTCAGCAGTCACCGTGAAATCACAAAATATCTTTGAAGTTGAAAATTAGAATTTGTTAAAATTTATGTTTTCAAAAACTGAAGGTGATAGAAAAAGACGTTTTGTAGATTCGTATTAAGGGTTCAAAAATCTGTAAGAAACGCCTATTGAGTGTTCCAGATCAAAATATGTGTTGAATAGTGTAATCATAGTAGTCTATTTACACATTATAAAATAAATAGAAAATTGTCTTATAGGTTTGAGTAAACTGTCTCTGATGGAAAACATTTTAAAACAATCGTCTTGAAAATCTCTTTTTTAAATCTTGCTTCATCTTAGAATTAAAGATGAACTAAAACAAGAAAAAAATATCGTATAAAAATTTCCGTTCAATTGTCTGTAAGCGAATCAGTTAGTTAATTATAAGAATTTATGTTCTATCTTTTAATTATTTTTTATTTGCGGAGGAAAAATTTTTTCAAACGAAATCTTGTTATTAAGTAGATAACGTAAAATAATAAATTTAATGCTCTGTTTAATAAGTGATTGAAATAATTGGTGTCTTAGAATGTGTACAAAGAGAATGCAATAACAAAATGTATTTCGTTAAAGTTATGATTTAAAGTGTACAAGGTATTCCTGATCTATACGTATGTCTGAAACTCCTTTCTCAGTTATAACATTTTTACTTCTCAAGAGTGGTATAAGACTTTATTAGAGAAATCAAGTCATCGATTTCGAAAACAGCTCATACAGAAGCTACATCATGCATATAAATATTTGTAGTTCGTAATTTCGGCGTGATTGATTTTCGGACCTGCATATTCTTTATTACTACAAATAGTACATGTATCCAAAATTTGTACCAGTAATTTAAGAACACCCTGCACATTACATAGTATATATACTATAAATAACTTAACTTACTTAAACGGTTAAATATTATTTGTAGAAAATACAACGTGGTAGTTTAATCAGACTTTTTTTTCAATTCCGTAGTAAATTATTTGAATCTTATTTTATAATTGAATATAAAGTATTAAAATTTTATACATTTTGTTAGTTTAAGTTATCAAAACTACTATCTGTGTTTTATATGAATCTGTTCAATTTAATTAATATGTGGGAAACCATTCATCAGGGATGAATTCAACACTTAAAAACAATTAAGTAAGTTTGTATGAACATATTCAATTTGACCTTGTTTCCAAGTTATATGTAGTTTTGTGTTCCAGTAATTTTTTCACAAGCTGAGGTTCTGTAATTTATTTCACTTGTCTATTTACAAATAATGCTCAATATCTCGCATATACGACATTGTTGACTATTCTCAAAATACTGTCTGATAAAGATAATTTGCTTCGGGATGCATAATGCTTATTTTGAATATCACTTGTAAAAGTAAGTAGCTACAAATTACTAAAACACGAAACTGTCATATCTCGAAAGTAAAAATATTTTTTAATCTGATATCAGTACTTCAGAGGAAAAATTTCGAGCACAAAAACAGAAAAGAGTGTCATAAACACAGGACATCTAAGCTTTAGTTTTCAAGTTACAAAAATTTAAAGAAAATTTTGAAAACGGCTGCTTTCATTTGTAGTGTGTGCTACAACAGCCTGAACTAATATTTACTAACATTATAATCATGTAGTGTTCAAACAAATGACCATCTCTATCATTTTTTTTAAATTTGTTACAACTTTGAAATTAAAGCTTGGATAGCGTTTGCTTTTATGACACTTTTTTTTCTTATTTTGTGCCTTAGATTCACTCCAGTATTGCCATAGAATTAAAAATAACCCTGTATTTGTATTCTTCATGAATCTCAAAAATAATGTTTCATTAAACATAAAGTGTGAATTTATATGACACAACATATTATATTTCAAGTTTAATTTGATAGATAGTGAAATTTAAAAGCGCAAGTACCTTTCCAATAAACTTCTGCCGTCAAGAATGAACCGTACCTGCTTAAGGAACGATTATTTATTCTGTTAGCAACGAAATCTAAGCGTATGTATATTTGTATAAACAAAGACAAAAAATGCGTTAAGAATCGTTCGTATTTGTGGCGCGCGTCAACCTGTAAAATCTGTAAAATAGATAGAAATAAAAAAGGACCAATGTAAATAGAGCGTCTGTATAGTGTATTAGTATACATAGTATTTTATTCGATGTTTTTATTGCTATTTTTACGTTCTTTGATTGTACACAGAAATTCCGTGTGTAAATAGTAAACAAATTTTAATAAATAGATATGTTAAACTACAATTATGTTTTGTACTTAAACAGAAAACATATGAAAGATGTTAACAAAGAAACTGGAAGAAACTAATTTACTAAAACAGATTTATCTTTTTAATAACAAATGGAGTGTGTACTTACACTGTAAGAGTATTTTGCGTATAGAATAACAAATATTATCATATAAAATATGTAACAAAAATTTTATTTCTTTATACAATTATGCTACATACATAGGAGAATGTACTTCTTATTGCAAATGTAAAAAAAATATAGGACAATTATTTCAGTCTTTAATGCTAAACGAGAATAATAATTCAATAGATGATTAATTTCTTCAAGGCTCGTATAATGGCAGTGCGAGGTAAAAATCATCTTCACAAATATGATACATTGTACATTAAGTTTCAAATCGCATTTACTAATATCATTGATATTTTTAACACAATCCGATTAGAAATTACAGGAACAATACTATTTTTTACACGATGTCCCAAAATTGTAAACCGTTAATTTTTATACTCTCATTGATGTTTATATAAAAATGCAAATAAATGCAACTATTTTTCACTTTCATTGTAAGATTTCAGGAAATTTTATATTTTCTACGAATACGTATTTTAAATATTCCTAGACTATTTTCCGTAATCATTACATTTTTATTACCAGTATTAATTATTATTTTTATGTCATTCTCGTTATAGAAGTAATTTCCAATCCTACCTACCCAAAAAGATTTTTCTTAAGAATTATTATTCTTATTTTAATTTGTAATACAGACTTTGATATGTTTCAGTGGTAAATATGGAATTTCTGAAATTAATTTCTCGTATAGCATATTATATGTATACAGTTAGAGCAAGATTACAATAATTAAAACCTAAAAAATAGTATTAATATAAAAAGGAATTTTTTAACAATTTGTATCGTAATTAGCTAAAAATCATATACAATTTTTATACATTGTTACAATATATACAGTCTTTAACGATTAAATCACTTACAATTACATTATAAAGTTAATAGGCACAGTGGTATGAATTTGAATGGTATTTTTTTACAAGGATAATCATATGGAAATGGTATTTATATCTAAATAATATTACAGATTTAGTTATGTAAAAAAAAATACTGTTAAGAACATTTTCCATTTCTTAATAAAAAGAAAGAAATTTTAATTTGAATAATTTTTATACTAACAAGGAAAGCTGCTTAAGTGGTCGTCTCAGATTTTAATGAGCTTTTGCATGTTGATAGATCATTTTATTATGTATCTCCCTGCACATGGTTTTGGGCGTAGATGGTCAACAGTTCAAAAGATATTTAATGCAATAAGAAGCTCTGTGTAGCAATCTAGCGTCTAGCCGACTGCTCCACGCTCTTGTACTTCAAAGTACCTCTTACAATAGAGTAGATGAACTCCATTGGAACTGTATCATTAAATATCTTTTAAACTATTGACCGATTGCGCCAAAAAAATATGTACAGAGAGATTCTTAATAACATGATCTACGAACTTGAAAAAGCTCATTAAAATCTGAGACGACGTAAGAAAATATCATGGCTTCTTACTTTTTCCTGTTAAAATCTAAAAGACAAAAGTATTAGTTTAAATTCAGTTTATAAAATATGATTGTGATGTGGTAAAATTATTTTTTACCTTAGTCTACTTATAATTATGAATAAATAAAAATTTTTCAATATCAACTTTTTCTTTGATTTGAATGTTTAAAAAAACAATTTGTTTTCATTCAACTTCTTTTCCGAATGAAATATAAACATTTTAATCGAACAAACTTTCATATTCTTAAGAATTTTTAAAATAACATGCATAAAATTTTGGCAAAGTTAAGGAACAGGAGATGGAGGTGGTGGAAGAGGACTAAAATATGTGGAGGATCTTGAACTAGGAGAAGGAGGACAACTAATTCCTGCATCACTCTGATAAACCGACCTTGGTGTAGGTGGGGGAGGAAAAGGTTCACTTTCATATCGATATCTTGATGGATAATTGCTATCAGACTCATCACAAACATCTGTACTGCAGGGAGTTGGAGGTGGAGGTTGATTTATGCTTCTATAATGTCTGTAAGGCTTATATCTAGATGCATTACTACTTGAGCACCTGGTAGAATTGGCAGTTGTTGCTGGGCTTGGAGGAGGATTTAATGTTTCTTGAGGGTATCCTCCTGTGGAACTACCTCGAGTCGAACTTGATGCACCTTAAATTGTAAAGTATATTATTTGCAATTGAAAAAATATGGATAATATTTTTTTACTTACTTATTGTTACTTCATTATAATATTTAAGTGTATTATTGTAAGAATAAACTATCGGAGAAGTCAAAAATACCGAAGAAGATTATATTCAATTAAATACATGTATGTAGTATATTTTTATATTTCAAAACACACTGGCAGCTTTCAATTTCATGTGTGAATATTCTTTCTATTATTTATGTTCGTGCAATTAGGCCTATTTTTACTTGAAAGTAGACTCTGTCTGATTGCGAGTGTGCAATACGACAGGAAATTATATTAAACATCAACTTCTGGTCTTACTTTTTAAAATAAGTAAAAAATGACTTGAGTTTATAAGGATCTTCAATTAAGAAATTAATTCATGTTAAATAAATATTTAACTAATAACTAAACTGAAAAGTCTCTCTATTTGTTAATTTTATCTTACCTAGACTGAAACTAAAATTAAAATTGTACAGTCATACTTTTGTAATATTTTACATAGAATACTTCATTAAAAGAATATTTCAGGCATTCCTGTCTGCACTTAAAATGATTGTTAGCAAAAGTAAGGATAAACAATGTCTGAAATAATAGCTTTTATTCTAAAAAATAGAAGAAAACCTACTTCAATTTTAAAATGAGTATAAATACAAAAACCTCTTTCTTGTATTCAATGTTTATAAAATTTGTGTTTAACAATCAAGAAGAACAAGTAATTATCATTTAAAGTTGGGATTAATCGTTCATATATTATCGTAAAAAATTACCAGTCGTTCATAAAAAAAAAAAACTCACCAGTAATATGACTTCGATCATAACTAGATCCAATACTACTCCCATTCAACATAGACATTCTTACAGTCTCCATTCCCATTTTCAAATCTTTTCTACAATTTTTCTGTGCAAACATTGGCTTTACTAATCTTGCCGGTTTTGGTGACAGAGGATCTCCAGCTGAGTCATGCAAAATATCGGGCAATTCCTCGTTGTTCATAAATTTTCTCCTGCAGTAATAAAATCCAAACGCAACTGCGGCTATTGTTGCAATCAATCCAATGAGTACAACAATAATGTAGGTAATTTTTCCAGACTCTAATGGATTTTCTTGTCGAGATTTGGTTGATGGTATGCATGCAGATGCAAGTTCATCGCTGGCATCAGCGCAATCGTCCCATCCATCACAGACAGCTGAACCAGATATACAAACACCACTTCCAATACATTGAAATTGACCTGGACGACAACAATGAGCTTCATCAAGACCATCATGGCACTGGGGTGTTCCATCGCATACCCAGGACATGTCTGAAAGATTTAAAAGTCTTTAATGAATATATTCTTTATTTTTAATGTATAAACATAAGTTATTCGAACATAAACTCTATGGCGTCAAAAAGATACACTGGAATTAGGAAAAGTACTGAATACTACATAACATATAAATTCCGATTATGTTCCCGTGTATTGTAACCGTTCATTTCTCGATAGGTTTTGAATATTGGCGACCGATTTTAATTAAAAAACCTGATTCATAAAAATCAGCATAGGGAGGAAACAGACTGTTTTGGAATATAGCGGGATTGAATAACAATGATCAAGACTTCGGGAACTATATAGAAAAGTTTGACGGAATACGACTAATGGAAACATGGCTAAATGAGAGAGAGTGGCAGAAACTTAAAAGGCACCTGCCTAAGGATTTTGAGTTTCCAAAGTCTTTCATTAGTAAAAGAATGCTTAAAAGAAAAAGAATAGAAAATCGGTACGACGAAAAATAGCCAAAAGAAGATTGAATATCTCAAATTTTTAATATTCTTACCAATGCAATGACCACTTTGACACTTGAACTGATCACGACTGCACGCTGGACAGCCTAGTTCATCACTTCCATCAGGACAGTCTGTTTGGCCGTCGCATTTCCATGTTGCAGGTATACAATCTTTTGCTTCTGCAGAACTAGGAGCTGCACAAGTAAAATGATCTGTTCCACAGGCTGGTGGAGCTCTACAAGTTTTTTCGTCTTCGGATAAAACCAATGACTTTGGACAAGAACATCTGAAAATAACAAATAATTTAGAATTTTAATTAAGTAAAAAGGTATTTATCTAGTCAAAATTGTATTCTTACTTAGAAGAAGTCGTTCCTATACAAAAATGTGAACATCCTCCATAATCCCGAAATGGACTACAAATATGTGCTTTCATTACATCATCTTGTGGGGTATTCACTGTAATCAAGTCTGTAAATACTTTATTCATTATCACTTTTCTTCCACTTCCAGACTTGTTAACTCTCTCTAAAGTTAATGTTTCTCTGTCAAACCAATAAACGAAGTCAAGAAAAATCGATAAATAAACGGTTGATCCTTGTCCAACGGCAGAAATTAAAACTCTTCTATTGTTTCCATCAAAATTTGCACTTTCAATTCTATTTCCATGTGCCCAGTATACAATATTTGAACTTGCATCGACTGCAATACTTGTTGGTTGTTCAAGATCAGTTGCAATGACAACTCTCTCTTTTCCATCCATTTTACTACGCATTACTCTCATCTTTCTTCCAATGTCTGTCCAAAACAGTAGTCTTTTCTCAGAATGTATTGCAATACTCCTTGGTTTCTCTCCATCACCTTTCACTACAATACCCAAAGCGGAGCCATTGTCAAGTTTTGTAACATTAATTGCATCATTTAAAGCACAAGACCAAAACAGCAATCTTCCTAAAGGATCCAGGGCAAGATCAATGGGATGCCTAGAGGTTCCAGGAACCATTATGGTGGAATGTGTTTTATTTTCCAGTGTTTTTTTTATAGACAAGTTACGACCGTCTATCCAATAAATTTGTTGAGTTATAGGATCAAATTCTATAGATCGTACATTTTTTAGACCTTGGATCCGAAGAACTATGTCTGAACAATCATTAGTATCAGGGAGAAAGCGAAAAATTGCATTTCGTAAACTGTACATCATAAATTTCTTTGGTGCTGTAAAATAAATTATAATTGTCCTTGTAAAATAATCGTCCTAATAATAAAATGAAATAGTTTATAGTACATAAATTAATGATATGGTAAATAAAACTTGAATATTTTTAAACTGCTATTAGGTACGTATACAGGGTGTCCCACCTTGAGATGGATAAAAATGTTATACGTTAAAATTAGATGGTATCAAATGATGCATAATCTGGAAATAATTTTATGCATTTTTATGCATTGGTGCACCTGGAAAATGTAATTGCATATTATTTCTAAATAGAATCCTGTAGTTTTGATTGGACTATTCGGTGCAGCTTTTTAATCTCTACAAAAAAGTATGAAGATTCTTATGCCTTAAACCTGTTAGTTCAAAAGTTATTACAGTTAAAAGTTTGCTAAATTACATTTCTGCTTATCAGCACATTTTCGCTGAGATATTCTCGTGTACCATTACGCATTATAAACTACGCATTACAATGTTTTTAAACATGAATCCATGCTAATATCAACCAATCGAATTTTCGATTATCGATATCTCGAAGTTCGATTATCGATAACTAGAAGTTCGATTATCCATATCTCGAAGTTCGATTATCGATATCTCGAAGTCCGATTATCGATATCTCGAAAAAAACTAATCATTTTTCGACCATGTTACCTTAATACTTTTTTACGTAGAATGACAAGAAGATTTGCTGCATATAATAAAAATGTAAGATTTCCATTTAAAAAAGTAGTACAACTGCAAAATGCACATGCATTATTGTACTTGCCAAAAAAATATGATTATGAATACGTAGTACACCTTGAACCATTGATCTGTTTCCTCTAACATTTTTTTCTAACTTCAACCAAAAAACAGATATAGCTTGTTACAGTTGCGTGAATCACCCTGTATACATGTATTAACTTCGTTTTCGAACAAGTTAGCTTTCAATATACAGAGTGTCTACATAAGTGCTGTATAAAGTAATTGCTAAATAATGAAAGATATTCTCGATATCATTTTATGTAGAAATGATAGTACAAAAGAAAAAATGTTTCCCCCTCTTTCTCATGGCAACTTTTTGATTTTTACGGGGATCACTGTATTTTTATTTCAGTATTATGAAAGCATAAGTATATAAAAAGACCTTCAGATAACTTTGAAAAATTAGGTGAAAGTTCTATATTTTTACACTCACATTCCACATAAAAAATTATGAAGAAAGGCTTCTTGAGATTTTTCGTACTTCTTAGTATCTGGTATATGGTAATGGTTTCAAACAGCACTAATTTTGAGACACTCAGTATTTTTCAGCAAAATCTGTTACTATTATATTTAATTATTCTGTGTACAATATTTTCCACAGATAAATTTTTCTTGAGTAAAAACTAATATTTTAAAAAATATAAATATACTAACCAATGCAAGTTTTATTGTCCCCTCCCAAATTGTAATGAGTAGGACATCCACACTTGAAGGAATTAGATATACTTTCATTTTCTCCAGGCAATGCAAAACAGAGATGACTGCAATTTCCATTGTGTAATGCACAGGGATTCCAACCTGCTTGTCTAGAGGCATGAAAAACTAATAAATCCGTAACAGATTCTAGTTTATTGTGTATTTTCAGTCTGTTTGCTCCTGTAGTTTTGTTTGCTTTTTCTATGTCACCTGTTAATAAGGAAACAATATTTTTTTAATTCGTATTGTATATTAAGAAACAGAATTAGAACTTATTAAAATAATGAACAAATTAAATATTACAAATTTCGTACAAAATTTAATAACGATAATTAATCTTTCTATGTATTTTCATACCTGTATTCCAATCTGTCCAGTAAATGTAGTCTTGGTATTGAGTAATACTAAATGGATATACAATATTTTGTGTTATAATTGCTTCCCTTTTTCTTATACGTAAATCAAAGCTGTCAATAGCTGGAGTGAATAAATCTGCCCAGTATAATTTCCGTGCAGAATGATCTATTGTTAAACCATTGGCTCTTCCTATGTTAGAAAGTATTACTTCACGATTTGTACCATCCAAAAATGATCTTTCAATGCTGCCAGAATTTCCCCATTCTGTCCAATACATGTGGCTAAAGAGAAATTTATTTTTAGTATTGGAATTGGTGATTCATAAATACTTAATTATTAAATGTGCACAATACAGAAATAGTACATACTGTAACAAAGAAATTTTTTTGTTTTATTTAGTCTTTTTAATATAAAAATTAATTTGTAAATTGTTATAAATAATCATATAACAAATAGTGGGTTTAATTTTGCAGACAGTGAAAAAATATTTCCTTCTTTTAGTATTAAAATTTAACTTTAAAATTAGGTATTAACATAATTACCCTCTAGTGGGATCAAGAGCCAGGCATCTAGATTCAATAATATTATTCCAAACAAGAACTTTTCTACTACATCCTTCTAATCGCACCATTTCTATTCTCCGAGTTCCTGTATCACTCCAGTACAAATTATGAGCAATCCAATCTACAGCTAAACCTTCAGGCGTTTCTAAACCAAGATCAACAACTCTTTCCATATCAGAACCATTTATAAAAGCTCTTGTAATTGTTTTCAATTTAACATCTGTCCAATAAATACGATTGTCTGCTATATTAAAATCCAAGGCGCTGTGAACATACAATTTTTTAAAGAATAGATATTTCAATGAGGAAATTTTTATCAATGAACACATCAAATAATATCAAGCAACACATATTTAGTAATAACTTGATACATAAATCTTACCTTGCATCTTTCACACCAGTCAATGGAATAATGTTATCATTATTTGCATTTTCGATACTAATTCTGCCAATATTCTCTTTTTTAGCAAATAACATAAAGGCATCTGGCACAACACAAGTCTTTTTATCTTTTGTTAACTCATACCCAATTTGACAAGCACAAACGTACTTATGTTCTGGCCGATTTAAACACAAATGACTGCATCCTCCATTATTTTTTGCACAAGGATTTGTACCATTGATTTTTCCTAAATGTACTGCCTTTAAACCCATAACATTTGGCACTTGATCAACAATAACTTCTCTCTCACTACCTGTCAGCTTATGAGCTCTGTCCACACTTCGTCTTTGCCAGTCAGTCCAATACAAATAATCTCCCAATAAACTTAACCCAAACAAATGTGGAAGGTTATCTGTAATTACTTCTCTTCTGTCTGTGCCATCCATGTTACATACTTCAATCTTATCTGTCTTTGCATCACACCAATAAATTTTCCACCTTGCAAGGTCCAAAGCAATTCCATTAGGCCAAACAATGTCCTTAGTCACCAGAAGAATGCGTTCTGTTCCATCAAGATTACTTCGTTCTATTTTTGGACGTTTTTCATTCCAATCAGTCCAAAACATCCAACCAAGTTCTGGGGCAAGTGCAATTGCTCTAGGTTCAATTAAGTCTTCATTTATTAAGACTTTTCTACTTGTACCATTCAAACGGGCTACTTCAATTCTGTCAGTTCCTGTATCTGTCCAGTAAAGATTTCGAGCTAGCCAGTCAACAGCTATCCCATCAGGATTTTCCACTTCAGTTATTATAATATTCTCTTGATTAGAACCATCAAGAGATGCCCTACGAATTGCTCGTGCTTCCTCATCAGTCCAATATAACATTTCTTGTAGAGGATCAAAATCGATTGCTATAGCATGTTTAATTCCTAGTTTTTAAAAAATTAACTTTCATTTAATTATGAATGTAGTAAAATTTATACAATAATTTGGCAATGAATTTCAAAACATGTACACAATGTTCTTATTAAAACATAACAAATATAGGAAAAATAGATTTACCTGTCAATGGTAACACAAAATTAGTATAGTCAGGTGAATCCAAGGATATTCTGCAAATTTCATTTCTTTGAACTATTAGTAATAATTCTTCTGGTCCTTCTGCACAAGTCAAATTATCTACTAATTTAACACCTGTAGGACATGCACAGCTGTACCCAGGTTCTGTTGTGCTTAAAAGACACAAGTGCGAGCAATTTCCATTATTCTTTTCACATGGATGATTCCCATGTGGTTGTCTCTTAACATCCCAGACTTCAATATCACCAGGAATATATTCTCCATGCAGTAATTCTCTAGGATGTGCCTGACTCTGACGTACATCATATGAATGCACACACCATGTTTTCCAATCAGTCCAGTATAGTCTATGATCAAAAAATGTCACTGCAAAAGGATAATCTAATCCCTGCTCCACGACTTTTCTTCTGTTTTTTCCATAATAATCCATCACTGCAATAAATTTTAGTCTTCCATCTACCCAATAAACCAATTCATTTTCATAATCCACTGTTAAACCATTTGGCCAAAATATATCATCTGAAACGATTACTTCTCTTGACAATGGGTCTCCATTCATTGCAGCTCTTTCTATCTTGGGTACATCACCCCAATCTGTCCAAAATAATATGCTCTTCATTGGCACAAGAGCAATTGCTCTTGGTTGATAAATATCTGTCCAAAACAGAACTTTTCTGTGACGCCCATCAATACTTGTTACTTCTATTCTATTTTTTTCTCCATCTGTCCAATACAGTTTTCCTGTATACCAGTCACAAGCTAAACCATCAGGTGAAATTAAACTAGAATTTACTATAACTGTTCTTTCACCTGTGTATGAGCCATTTATTTGCACACACTGAATTATTTCTAAACCACTATCTGACCAACATACTAATTCATGTTCAATATAAAAATCTAATGCTGCACCTTCTGATAAGTCTTTTATGATAGTAGTGACTTTGTTTGTACGAGAGGCATTGGCCATTCTAATATCCTTTTGTGTCATAAAAAGAAGTGTTGGTGATCCTAGAATAAAATTTTATTTTCTTATTATAGATTTATAGCTTATTAACAAAATTATTACATGAATGTATTATAAAAAGTAAAGGATTGAACTATTACAATTATTGTATAACAAAAAACTCAAATCACATTTAGACATCTAAAAAAATAAGTTCGCATAACGAATGAGTGAATTGTCAAAAAATTTGTGACAAGCAACAATTCAGAATTAAACTGCTATCGATATAGAAACAGAAGGATTCTTGAAGATTCAAATAATATTAATTACTTTAATACAGTAGGGTAATACGATGAACAAACTGCAATAATTAATATTATTCACTATGATATTTCAGTCTCACATAAAGGAAAGCGATATAACCTCAATCTCAAAATAAAATTCAAGACAAGATATTAATTGGAACTTACCATTAGAGAAAAGGACGAGTCTGAGAAAGCACGTGGTCAAGATAATTATTAAACTGCTGATAGCCATTCTAACACTCCCAATAAGATCTTTAAATTGTGGAGATTAGGAAGAGCTCCTAAAGCGTCGTTCGTCAATCTTCATTCATGACGAACGATCGATCCGCTCCCGGTGCACTTTATAGGCCTTTCATTTGTTCAACGAGATTTACGTTTCTTTCAACGTAACACGATATAAAAAGTGACGCTCCATCATTTGAAGAAACTCTTAACTAAGCAGACGCTTCGTTAGAAGCCAGCAATTCTCATAACCAATCATCAACACTCCTCACATCTCCATTGACAATGAAGTTTAACTGGAATGTGACGTCAAGAAAACAAACCCCACAGACCTCTAACTATGACAGTCTTTAATGTCCACATAGAGTAGAATCTCTCTGAAAGATGTTCTCGAACTATACGCGCTGTTTAGTTTGCGATCAATATAGTAACTATGTGGCTATTTACCTGTGAAAATTTCTAGAACTTGTCGAAGTTCAAAAAAGTAGATTTTATTTCGAAAAAAAATTAAGAAATTGATTCGACACCTCAAATACAAATTCCTATTTTTTAATAATAGGTGATCAGAATATTTGTCACCCACCCCCATGCCTCACGAGAGCTGTTACGAAAAACGGCATCTCCATCTACAATGCGAGGTTCTGTGACGTAAAAGTAACGCCACTGTGCGCCACGCGCACGTGGTCGTTCTGTCAGTCTTCGACGCGTTTGAATTTCTGACTTCTGATCTAACTAAATTTCTACGGTTTTTACGTTTATAATAATGCTAATGCAAATGCAATACAGTAGAACCTCGATTATCCGAACACCGATCATGCAGAAATTAGTCATTCTACGTCAGTTACAACCTGGAAATATCATTAACGACACTGTGTACTTAATTTTGCACTACTCCGTATTTTATATTCTAAAAGAAACTTGTTGTTTTTATGCGAAATTTAATTCCAGTGAGAGTCATACTGTTACGAATTATAGTTCGAATAATTGAGGTCCTACTGTATTATGAACAATATACATAAAATTGAAATAAATAGTGCTACAGAATGCCTTTTACAGCACGCATTCGTTTCTTTATCACAATAATAAAAATAGTTACATTCATTATTTTGCAAAACATAATTTCCTTGTACAACATGTTCGATAGTAGAATATATATATTAGAAATTTAGAAAAACTATTTTTATTATATATTTATATATAAACACCTAATTAAGTAAATTTTCGTATCAATCATATTATTTTCTTTTTAGAAACATGGAAGAAACATGTGAGAATAAAGATTTAAATAGAAAAGCTGAGAATTGGACAAGAAATTTAAGTAAGCACAAGCTACTGCTTGTCTGCTTTGTTTTTAAATGGCATGTCTTAAACTTAAATACAAACAAATCTTTCAAATTAAGAACCAACTTGAGAAGAAATCATTCATTGCTACTATCTAGATATTTTGATGCATCGTGGAAACAATAAAAAATTCAAATCTGTTTAAGCGAAACAAAATTTTCACATGAGGTGTGAGTTAATGAGGGATGACATCAAAATTTGTCCTATAGTGGAATCACATTGTGAAATAATTGTCTGATGACATTAAAGTCTCATGAGAGACACAAAGTTTCTATCTTATCGTGGATCTCCGCCTTAATGGAATTAGAAGGATTTAAAATTTTATTCGAAGACGGAATGAAATAACAAATGTCTATCAGTGTTTTTGATTTTGATTCCTACCACCAATAGCGCTGTGAGGTAAAGCCAGTAACAATCGATACAATAGGGTATGACACAAAAATGGTAAGAGGGCTCGCGAGCACACCGAACGTATAACAAAAAAATACATTGTATGATAGGACTATTCTGTAGTTTGTCGATGCCTCTATCATTTTGCCAGCTGTAATTCCTAAAGTCACTGTTCTATATTGTAGAGTATAGTTGCAGCCACGATATTCTGTGGTCGTAAATTAAAGCATCAAGAAGCGGTGCCGATTGATGTCGCGGCACTCAGGGCTGTTTACTGCGTTCTGTTTTCGGCCACCGTACAATAAAAGAGCGATGCCTTAGAATCAATGGTATTCGTAAATCAACAAATCTTAATTATTATATGGATTATTTAGAATGTTTTTCTATATGCAAATAACCATTGATATTCCATAAAATTCATTTTAACTGCGAAGCTAAAGTACATTGACAGCCTACTAACATTTCTTTGTACGGCACTGGCCGGAATTTCAGGTCCCTATCTCCCCATTTATCGGATAAATTTATCGGGGAGATAACAACAGAAAACTGTTGTTTCGGCGATCGGATTTCATGTACTTCGACACCTGACTGATTTTACGACCACAGAATATCGTGGCCGCAACTGTACGTTAGAAAACCACTGGTTTTTGGCGCTGTCGGTATTTCAGATCGTGTGACAGGAGGACCCATAAGGTGATTAGTCTATTCCATACCTCATCTGTGCTGATAGCCTATCCTATATCTTATCTGTGCCAGATGTCACGACCCGTACAGGGGAATGGCCACGGAGAGAGGGAAGCCCGGAGCAAGCTTGGCCATCTCTGGTACAGCGCCTCGAAAGCGGAGACCTGTAATCATATCGAATATTTTATTAAGTTGGTCAGCGTGTCTTCGGCGTACAGAAGTGGCCCGGTATCGCATAAACGTATCGACTGTTTCCCGTGTACCCTGCAGCGTGTCAGTGATCATGAATTAAATTAGGTTATCAATCATTCGGGCCGGTTAATTGTCATCGGCGATTAACGAAGTTCGTCGACGAATTTCGTTCCCGTTCTCACGAGTCTTCTGCATACGTGGCAAGAGCCGCCACCAATCAGAAAACGGGAGTTTTGATAGGCGTGGCTTTGAACACGTACACTCGCCCGTATGTCCGACCGCCATAACTCTTCAGAGGAGATCGCCGTGCGTGAATTCTCGTCGTGATCCACCGTGGACAAACACAGTACGCCGTTCGTTTCACGTTTCTCAGCAAGAAGCGATCCACCGACATTATTTTCACCGAGAAACGTAAGTACGACGCGTATGCTGGTTCTCCGTTGATTCGACCGAACGTTAACACGGCAGGAATCATTTCGCCGGTTCTGCTCCATTCGTGATTTAACGCCGAGGAATTCGACTCATCTCCGGCGACGTGTCGACGACCCTCTCGCTTGTCATCCATATGTCATTTTCGTTGTACGTTTTCACGAGACTTTCACCCGATTCATCAGGCTATCACACGCTGTGCTTTTACGCGTATTTACGCGCTGTATTAATTGCGTGCTCTTCACTTTCGTCCAATGTGCGCGAACGTTCCGCGAGATAATGCTATTTTTTTTCTGTCTGTGCGAGTCATCAATGAATGTCGTTTCAATGAATTGAAGTATTAAGCCTGACTGGTTGCGCGTAAAAAAATAATTGTTTCGCGTAATCATGCTCACTCCAAATTCGTTAATGATATGTTGCTGTGAAGAGTAGATTTTACTCCAAATCGTTATTACTGATGATGAATGATAACAATGCGTTACCTTTTTAGATAGAAATAGAGGAAAATGGATGTCCAAACAGGATTGGTCTACATAGCAGTGGTGGTTATTTCTGCAGCAGTCATCGTTTTTGTATCTATGTTTGGTATAAAAGAGAAATCGTATGAAGAGGCGATAGCAGAACAGAGAAAACTTCCTGATGATCTTTTGCTAAGTACATAAAATGATATATAATTTTGTCATAAGAATTGTGTGGTAACTGCTTGTTTGTATGAGACTTTAAATGGAGTATTTTTAGTAAAATGATTGGTCGAATGATAGAGTTACAGAATATTTTATTATTGCTTTCAGGTAAGAAAGATAAAGGAAAAGAGAAAAAGCATAAGAATAAGGCTGGGAAGAAAGTCAAAGAGAAGAAAGAAGAAAAGGAAGAAAAGGACGATAAGGAAGAAAAACCAGAACATGTTCAATTTGAGGATAATCCTCAAGTACTGCCTTTAGAACCATTAATGCGGGTAAGCACATCAATGTTTCTTTTTTTAAGAATGTACATTCTGTGAGAATAATTGTTCCAAAGACTGATCCTTTTTTGATACACATTATCATTGCAAGGGATTTATAAATCAAAGTGTGATTGAAAAGAATAAATTACGGTATTTAATGTGTGTTAAGGTAAAAATGAAAATAGTGAAGTAGAAATGAAAATACTTCACTCGCTAAAAAGGCTAATTGAATTAATTAGGATGTTTGTATTTTGTTTATGTAGAAAACTATGACTGAAAAGATACCACATGACTCAACTGTAAATGAAATGCATTATTTATGTATTATATGGTCATATATAAAAATTATCCTTTTCAGTTTTCAAATGCTTATTGCATGTTAAATATTCATGTGTTAGTCATCATTATATTACTCTATACAAATAAAAAACACATGCGCTTTTTAATCTTACATTTTCATGCATGAAATACTGTATGCTCACATATTATATGTCACATCTGTATGTCACTTAAGGTCTTTCTATTCATAAGTATCATGTTTCTGTATGGGTGTCACACAATCCATAAAGACTAATTGTAGCATATTTAAATAACTCTCTAATAACACATGATGTTGCTTTTTATGTGCAATTTGTCTATCATTCTATGTAGTCTAATACAATTGATTCACATAATTAAAAAATAACACTTCATTTAGTTGTTAATTTTTTTTTTCAATAAATGTTAAAAATGTGTTTTTATGATTTGTCAGTAATTACTGTAACAACGTTTTATCTTTGTGTTCTATTAACACATTTCTTTTTAAAAATATGAAATAGTATAATGTAACTGCACACTCCGATATCAATGTAAAAATTCAATTAGTAATGATTTCCCTGCTTAAGTTTATATAAAATATGTAAGATTTTTCTATAACATTTATACACATTATATTTAAATGGACATTTTTTTTTCATTATGAAAACTTTTTAAACTTTCGTTTATAATAGGCTTTAAATAGTTTCAGCAAAGATGAAATTCCTTTAATTGGTAAACAAGCTGTTTTTTGAGTAAGTTTTAAAAATACAGGAAAAGCAACATAGAAGTCAGAAATTACAAATTGAAAAAATCTGTGGTTAATTGATTCTCATTTGTCATGTATGTATATTCTAGTAACATACTTTTTTTAATACTTTTGTATTATAAATTTTTGTATAATAGTATATTGTCCTAAATGTTTTATTTTACACATTCACAAAAATTGAAATCATGCCTTGGTAAGTTCATTTAAATTATGGCACAGAATACATTTTAGTTTCATTTAGTTAGTGTATTTGTTACAAATAATTTAATGTGTACTGCACATGTAACCTCAATACATAGTTGGTATATCTTGAACATGAAGGACTCATACATTTTTATCTTTAAGTAAAATGAAAGTAAAAATTTTTAGGCACCAATCTGTTACAAAATAAATTAACTAAAGTATAAATTTGTTTTTCGTACACGGACCATTGATAAATGGCTCTAGAATCTCGAGATTCAGTTCTATAAATAGCTGCACCACACATTATGATATTATCTTGCTCTTATTGCTACTTTATCATACAGATTAAAACTAAGTATACTAACCAAAAAAATGTAATGTTTAATTTAATCTGAAACTGGTTAAAAATATTATTATAAAAATTCTTTCTTTTATATATTTATATTTAAAAATATTATTATAATTATATAAGAATAAAGTGATTATAAAAACTATAATAGAATTTCACTTGAATTTAGATTTACAAGTACTGAACCATTTTTTTTGTTTCACAACAAAAGAGTTTGTTTCAAAAGTTAATGGTACAATAAATTTATCCATTTCAGGTATATGTGTTTAGCAAGAAATCAGAATAAATACATCCTTAAGGTGAAAAGTAAATCCCTAATATTTGTATATAAGTAAAGTAAAAGTTCCTTCTTATAGAAAATATAAATCTTTTACAGTATTTAATAGAATGCTAAGAGCTTTCCATTTTCTTTTTATTTTAAATTGGCTAATATATTGATGTGTGTTGGGATGAGTTTGAGTAATTTTATATGTCCATTTCAATATAATGTAAAATAACATATGTGTCATTTTAGGCATTAAACTTTTTTTGTCTTGTCTATTTTTATTTTGTTCAACATATGGGAAACATTTTATATGTACATTGAAATCATAGGAGGGTAGCAAGGGAAGTAAGAAGAAAAGCAAGCTTGAAAAGATAAAGCCAATTCTTGTAAATAAAGATGAGCCATTGGTTATTGTGACCGAATTAAGTCCTTCACAACCCCCCTCAGCAGAGGTTAATCATTTTGACCTCATTCAACCAAAGGACGACCTCGAACTCATACGGAGTCATAGTGTGAGTGAATTGCTTTTGGTAGAATATTTTACCTTATACGCATTTCATTCACTTTTCATATTTTGCATAGCCTGCTGCTTCTATTACACAAAGCCAGCCGTATCTTAATAGTAATAGAATTAATGCTTACTTATCATTGAAACATTTCTTAAACTAATGTACATCTTTGATCTTTAAACTAATGGTAATATATACTTTAAACTAATGGTAAAAATTGATCTTTATATTGGTGTCATAAATTATGTGTCTTTTTTCTTTTGTATATAATTTTTAGTGCAGAGGAGTCATTTTATATTTTTTTAAATTTTGTTTTGTGTTGTGTACTTGTGTTGTTTATGTAACTTTATTAACAAGAACAAAGTAAAAAATTGTAATGTATTTAGTTTGGTCAGGCTGAGCCAGTGGTGAATAAATCTCCAAAGGATACTCCAACAAAGTCAAAGAAAAATGCAAAAGACTCAGTGAAGAAGAAGGATGAAAATGTTAAGGAGGAGAAAAAAGAAGAAAAGAAGGAAACAACTGCTAATGTTAATGCAGCACCAGTTGTTAATAAAGATTCTACAAAAGAAACAAAAGAGAACAAAGAACAGAAAGATACTCCAGTCAAAGATGTGAAAGAGACTGTAAAGGAAACTACACCTTCTACTCAACCTCCAAATAAAGAGTCTAAAAAGACAAAGAAGAAGAACGATATCTTAGCTCAAATTGGTAAGCTTGTTCACGAATTTATGTGTGAATTTTTCCAGTAATATGAATCTGTCAGTCTTGAAAGTACATATCTAGAATCAATATTCACTTTCATATGCATGCTTTTCTATAGTCTAAAGGAATCTAGTGATTCTAAAGATTACCCCTTTCTACACTTTAATTCTTTATCAATATTTTTTAAAAGCTATACTTGACATATAAGGGAAACTGTTTCAATTTATATTATTAAGAAGTAATAATTAAGTGATCAGAATAGTTTTGCATTTTATATAATATTATTTGATGGAAATTTGCATGTAACAAAGAAGTCATTTAAGAAAACACAAATAGTATTTCTAAATAAAAATTTGAATGCTTTCTACAATGTATGTGATTAGTTAAAAAAAAAATGGTAAATTTTTGCAAAATTTTGTGTAGAATCTATTTTGAGCACAGCAAAGCAGATTCCTCTAACTGCTTTGGAATGCAGCTGAGGTAGGATCAGTTCCCCTTCCTTCTTTATAGGTTGATGACCTTACAGTTACTATCAAGGTTATTCCCATATACGGAATAACTTCAAATAGTCCCTATATTTTTCAGAAAATTCTTGATGCTTCTTCAATGCATGGTTTTACTCTTACTGATATTTACGTTTACAATTAATGACTGTCAAGAATAAAAAATACACGCTACTAATAAAAATGTTATTATCAAGTCATTTTTATCATTTCTTCAAACAACTTTTATTTTCATATGTACCTATGTGTATAGAAAATGTTTTATTCTAAATAATATATCTTGTTTTAGGGGGAGATAAAGATGCTGTCAATGTTTCTCTCTTGATGCCATTGGTTCAAAAAGCCGAACTTAGTCGTTCTGAAATACAAATTCTCATTGATCAGCTTTTGAATAAGCAGCTGGATAATCCAGCGGAACACTCAGAATGGACAGAAGGTCGTGCGGACCCAGTCATCAAATTGAAGAAACAACTAGCAGAAAAAGAAAAGGCTCTGTCTGACGAGCACGAGGCAAATATCGCGTTTCAAAATAAATTGAAAGAATTACGAGCTGAGCTCAATTTTGAAAGATCTAGATTGTCAGCTAATGTCAGACAGTTAGAAGAAGCATTAAATGCTAAGGTCACGGAAACTCAAACCTTGCACACGCGTATGCAACATATTTTGGAAAGTCATGCTGCAGAGAAGCAAGGATTCACTAGGCAAATTGAACAACTGCAAACTAAAGTCAACGAGAATGCTGCAATTATTCACAAAATGCAGGAGGATCAGGGACAGACTCAAGGCCATTTACAACAAGAATTGATAGCACAGCGTAAACAAATGGAAGTTCAGTTTGCTCAGATGCGTGAAACTGAAAATGCATTGAAAGCACAGCTTGCCCAGAAACACGTTGAAGTACAGGAATTACAGAGCGAGTTACAAGCAACTTGCGAAAGTAGTACCGCTGAGATAGAAATGTTGCGACAACAATTAGGACTTATGCAAGGTCAGTTGATGCATTCTGAAGGACAGTTGCAGCACTTCAAAGAAGCTGGCGATAGATTGCAAGATGTCGCTAGACAGCTCGAGGTGAGGAAACGTATCATCTATTTATTTGTAATAGGTCGTCGAATTAATGTGGTCTTTATTGATAGTTTGCTAATAGAACAATCATATTAATGTGTACAGGAATCCCATCGTGCTCATGCTGATTTAGATCACAGACTGAAAAGTGCCCATCGTCACGAACAAGAGCTTCAGAAACAAGTAAACTCGTTGCAAAGTGAATTGAATGCCGTGAAAACGGAGGCCAACGATGCTTCCGCATTGAAAGCTGAGTTAAATAAAACCCAGTCCGAGCTTGTGAAACTAAAATCCGAATTGTCGGTCTCAGTGAATGAAGCGAAATCTGAAGCAGCTGAAATTACAGCTCTTAAGGTGGCACTGGTTAACAAGGAAGAAGAATTGAAAAAATCTCAAGATGAACATAATAACGCACGTGTCGAGTTGAAACAGACGACGGAAAATGTAACGCAGTTGGAGGGACAATTAAATGCCGCGCAAAAGAAATTGGAAACAGTAAAGGTGGAGCTTGAAAAGGCAACGGAAAGTTTTAAGAAGGGACAGATTGAAGTTAATACCTATCAGACTGACATGCAAAAATTAAGAGACGAACTGAAACAAACACAAAGTGAATTAGAAAATGCTCGTGCGGAACTTAAAGCAGCAAACGATGCAGCCAGTGAAATGAAAGTGTTGAAAGTTGAAGTAAATAAATTACAGAGCAGTGAGAAGAAGCTAAGCGAATCACAGATACAGGCTACACGGTTGCAGGAAGAAAACGACAGACTTTCTACACAGGTAATTTTTTTTTGTACGCCCAGGTAGCTGAACCATAAATTATATTTTATTTAATACACGCACATTGATTTTATAGCTCACAAATCTCACAGAATTGCAAAAACAACTTAAACAGTTGCAAGAGGAAAATGAATCACTTGCTTCACAATTGGCGGCTACCACTGAACGACCAGCTGCGGAAGGTCGTGAAAATGGAATTGATGATAATGTCCAAAAGAATGTGCAACTTGTAGAACATACCAATTTGTATGTAGATGTATAATTTAAACATTGAATTCTATGTGTAGATTTTTGTAAATACAGTGTTATCTTTCTTATTTTTTTGTAAGGCTGGCCCAAAGGGAGAGTCAACTGAATGCCTTAAAAACTGACTTAATGCATAAGGAAGCAGAGCTCAGTCAGTTAACTGCTCTAGTTGATGCACTACGAAGTGATGTAAACAATCAACGTAGTCTTGCTGTCCGGTTAAATGATGATTTAGAAGCACAAAAATCGAAAAATAATGTAAGTTTTCATGTATTTGTTTTAGTTTGTTCTAAACAATTACTTTTAAGGTCGATACATGTCTATTACAATTATTAACTCATAAATGATATATTTAATTTAGTAGCTATTTCGTTTCTTATATATTTATATTTTTTATCATTAATTCATATTGCCTCCATCACTTTGCCAACATTTTTCTACAAATCAATTTTAAGAGATTATAGTCTACTTATCTTTAATTTACTTAAAATCATTGCTAAAATGTGGGATGCCATATTCATTCGTTTATGGTTGTAACAGGAGTTACGTGTTAAAAACTGGAAAGTGATGGAAGCTCTTACTGCTGCCGAGTCGCGAGCTAAATCTAATAATGGGAAGAACTTTGATGTAAGTCCCCATTTTACTTATTTTGGTTTCTCCTTTCAAAGTATTTCTTTTCTTCTGTTTTATTATTATTTCGGGGATATCAAAACACATGAAACATCATGAAATGTTGTACTCATGTCTATTTCACAAAATTGATGAGATCTAAATCATTGTCTGTTTTCATTCATTATTAGGAAGTTTCACAAAAAATCAAAGTAGAACAAGAAGAATTAACAAAGGCTTTCCTACAAAGGATATTCCCAGAGATTAAAGTATCTGAAAAATCGCACGATCAATGGCTAAGAGCTTTCGAAGAAAAAGTAAACACCGTTTTAACTGGCTTGAAGAAGGAAAATGTGGTCGATACACATACAGATGTGGAAAAACAGAATAAAAATTTACAAGATATGGTATCACATTACAAACAAATTATCGACGATACAGTAAGTTCGTTACACATTTATAATAATGTTCTACTGAAATTAAATTTGTACCATGTTTATCCAATTTCCGCTTTATTTATATTTACAGGAAGGCATGCTTAACAAACTTCAAAGTCACGTAGAATCAGAAGAGACAAGGTGGGAGTCCCAACTTCGGAAAAAGGAAAGCGAGGTTGCAAGTCTTAGGGTCGAGTTAAATGAACTCACAAGTAAATTAAACATAAACGAAAAGGTACATTCAGAGAATTCATACGAAAGCATTAAATTCAACAATTTGAAAAGTAAATAACGAATTTCTTTACAAATACATAGTTACAAGGAAAAATAGAAGAATTGGAGACCAGGTTAAAGGACGCCGAATCTCTTAAAGAGCATGCTAATGCTGAATTATTGGCACTTAGGGCTGCTCCAAAATCAGTTTCGGCAGAAAAAAATACTCATGATCTTGCTGCCCTGGAGAAACTACAAGAGGTAAACTATGTTTAAAATAAATGTATAGACAAGTGTAGAATATATAGAGAAATTATATACGTTATACTTATTCCTTAAACTATACGTATTATAGGAAAAAACGCGGTTGTCAGCGGATCTTCAAACGGAATGTGACAAAAGGGCAACATTAGACGAGGAAGTCACAAAGTTGCGTGCTGTGGTTGCACAACTTCAGCAAGAAGTGTCACAGGCCAAGGTATAAAATGTATATGAATGTCGTTGAAATTAATATAAATACACGTCCGAATTAAGCAGATCCAGGGGATAAAAGAAATAAACACTATTTAATTATTCCATTAATTTTAGAATGAAGTGTCCGGAGGTTGCAGCAGTTCGGAACAGTCAGTGTTAAATGGGCCACCAGCTTCCGAGTTTTCTAATTCCGAGGTTAGTATACATTGATTTTGAATGTTTAGCAACTGTCCTAATTAATTTTTGTCCAGTGCCTTTTGTACAAAAAGTCATAAAGCTTATATTATAGCCGTAATGAGAAATATTATGGTTATAATGCGAAAACACTGACATGATGTATTAAACATAACTCATTATTAACAAATAACGTTTGCGTTTTACCATTATTTTTATTGAGTGTAACAATTGTATGGTAACAACTGAACATATAGATATTATTTTGTGAAAGTTACTTAAATTTCAGTACATATTGCGTATTTAAGGACGATCTAATACTCTAAATGGAACATGAAGTTCATTTATACATGTAATTTCCTGTTCTTAAATTGTCTTTTACAAAATACTATCTACACAAAATGCATTATATTTATTAGATACGTATTAATATAGGCAATTGAATTAATTAATAGAGAATGCATAATGATAATATTAAACATAGTAAAATCTTACTACATTTCATTTTATTAATATTAGCACTAGAAGAGTCCAGTGTTTTATTTTAAAATTTTATGGGTATCTGTTCATATACTTATCAGATTTTATAATAAGTGTAAATATAGATGTGGTACTATTGCTTGTACATTTCTCTTTATATGTATAATTGAAATTTCTGTTAGTATCTAATATCGAATGTGAATGAAGTACATTAAGTTATTCAATAATGCCACATTTCATTTCAATATAATGTTTTGCGTATCTAATGAAACTTCAGAATATTAAGTAAATATTCAATAATGTATTATATAATTGCTGAATACAGGGATTGATTTGCTGATGTTATTAGCAACGAGTGTTGCTATTTTGTAGATATTTTATATATTGTATTTAGAAAAGTGAAAATTCAAAAAATTACAATTACATATAACAATCGAATACTCGTACTTTGTGGTAATTAAATATTTTTGTCCATTATTGTTTTTACAAACTCTTTGGAATGAAAAAGAGATCGATCTTTAAGATCCAGAGCTTCACACAGCATACTGAAAGAAAATGTGCTATATTTCTAAGTCACATGTATATTTGTGCGTGATCATTGATTAATGTGCCAAAAATGGAATTGTCTTTAATTATTCCATAGCATGACAACGGTTTTTGAGTTTTATCACTTTTCTAAATATGAAGAAATTTTATCGAGGATATATTATTTTGAAATACTTTAAGAAGTCTATGTGAATTGTTTTAATAAAATATAAGGAGATCAAGTTTCTACAGAACGTACACCTATCAGCAATTTAATTATTACATATCGTTTGATTTTTTTTTTAACCATTTTTAGGATGACAATTTTGCAAATTTTTCCTCGATCCTTGAACAAAAATTTGATAAATTGTCGTCGCAATAATATAATCCGTAGAGAGTTAAATATAATGTTGTATCTGAAATGCAGCCCCCGCTAGCAACACAGACTCTGATAGCTGAATTAGAAAATACTCTTCTCAAGAATACAGAGTTCGCAAATTGTTCCATAACCAAGCCTATCAATTTGGTTCAATCTCAACAAGAAATTGACAACAGCCCCCTTACTACAAAATACTCCTCCAAATCTTGTCATTCGTCAGATCACAACACACAGGCTAGCTGGAGTCCGTTGAATGGCCAGCAGCATAAAAAGCACAAGAAAAAAAGGAAGGTAAACTTCAAAAATTGTGACGAAGGAACAAATATTACTGGCTCTGTTAATGCATAGGTGCACTTCAGTTAGTTATTCAAATGTGAAATATGTTTTTATTTCGGCTCGATATCACGAAGAATGTTATTTTAATTAAATAACCGTATGCTTCACCGTTACCACTACCATTGTTTCAATTAAGAATAAATTATGTAATTTACATATTACTGTCCAACTTCTAATCTATCTGTAATTCTAATTACTCTGAAAGCATAGAGAATGATAACGATTCCTTGTGATAAATCTGAGCCCTCTGTTATAGTTTTGTTGCCAATATTACAGGATATTATTTGAGTAGTTTATATTTTGAAACAGTATCTTGCGGTAGACCATTTTTAATATTTCGATTTAATTGTTACGTTGTTTATTGTGGCTGTTCATGGAAGCATTGAGAGCAATCATATTTACAAGTGGCATGTAGTTACAAACAAATGTTGGTGAATCTATGTATATATAAATATGTTTCGTAACATTTTACCCATATGTACATATTTTTTGAACGTGTATTGCGATACAGTGTTCCATAGTATTTGTTAAAAATCCGTCCGAATACGATCTGTATTTATATGTACATACCACGAGTAACGATTTGGAAATTGAGATTGGAGACTAAAGTAGCGGTATTTGCACAAATTTCGAAGTATCTTGCTGCGTTTTGTGCATCGAGTATGATTACAATTTACAAGGAGTCATTCAGAAAGGCTACAGCAGTCGTAATGTTTAATAAATTTTAAAAGTCGCTAACTTAAAGGATAAAAATGTATTTACAGCATTTCACGCAGCCGTACACGTACTTTATTTTGTCTTACGTTTGATTTTCGACGGACACACTTTTGAGTAGCGTATGTATTGCGGAAAGCATCCAATTTGAAACAGAAAGCACCAAACAGCTAAAACCATTCGTCATTGAGTCTTCTCGTCCGTAGAAGTCGCGTTATTTCGTACTGTCATTTGTATGGAAAGAAAAATTCGATGCGAACTGCAACAGCATACTCATCCCTTTGTCCCAGTGTTTGTTTCACGAGAAACTCTGTTTAACGTTGTTTCCCAAACTGCCAATTATTATTGAGACACACAGCGGCGGCCCGGTCATGAATCCTCGATTATTAATGAAACATTGCTTTGACGCACGAAATCTCATGCTGTCACGATGAATAACGATGATTTTGTTCTTTTGATTGTCCCGACAGTCCACTAAGAAACCCACGGCAAAACGGCGCAGATTCGCAGGTATGCAAACGAAAACACGAGGTCCTGAAACTTTTTTCCTATCTTACGAACGGGTTGATGGTAGACTGCTGCTAGCAGTTTATGTCAGGTCTTATCTATTAAATAGTTTACCCTAAGATATTATTTTTTCTTTTACGTTGCACACGTTACTTTATCCGTAGCATATCAAACGTTTCATTCCTATTATCTTAATGAGCACTTATTTTGTTATTTGCTTATACAGTTAGTACCCTCATTTCGATCACAGTGCATAGAATTATTTTCGCAGAAAAAGAAAACAATACGAGTAATCGTAACGAACTACCATATCCTCAATGTATTTGCTTTTATTTTTGAAATTAGAAATTGTATACAGGGTGTCGAGTGAGACGAGTGACTTAGGAGTTGATTTTACGCGCGAAAATAAATCGAAAATGGAGAATAAATTTTAATTCGACGTTTTCGATTTTTTGCACATCGGATCAACCCCTTTTCGACCGTACCTTAGACACCTTGCGTGAACATGCTGATTAATGAAGAACAATTCTGAAGCATTTATAACGATATTGCAAATATATTTCGAAAATGAAAGTTCAATTTTAAGATCATATCAACGCGCTTAGAATTACATGCATCGTACCTTGCTCTTCGAATTCACCATCAATCACGTATCTCATTTGGACACGTTCATATTCCGCAATAGAGGCAAAAGTTTCGTTGATTTTTCACACGCGACCATTTCCATCGCACCTGTACATACTTCATTCGACGAACACGTCCCGAGGAGTTTCGAAATGTTTGACGAGCAAACTTTTCCTATCACTGTATAGCTGTTCTGAGTTCCGAGCTACCGTATAATTGTGTGTGTCCCCTGAGATATGTTGCACAAGTGTTTTAGATCTCGTTAGCTTTCTATTTTACTTTCATCGTTATCATTTATGCATTTTTTGAATGTCTTGCATCTTGACCGTCCCATGCACACACGCCGAGGAGCGTTTCGTATGATTTCCTTCTCGATCGATCGATCGATTTTTTACGTTCATTTATATGCTGCAAATCGCGTGGCCGTCATCATTATTGCACCACGTAATTTTAGTGTACGCCCGTGAGATACACGGACAGCGAGGAAGCTAAATATTCGCCTAATATCGATTGGTCGCTTATAGAGAACACAGTATTCCTTGTATAGACCTAGACAATTTGTACAAAGAACGAAGATAATAGAACGGTGGCCAGTGCGGAAAGAGGAGTGCGAAGGCGACGGATATCGGAAAGAAATAATCATAATGATCAGTATGCGGATCAAGTTTCGCTAAAACACAAACACTGGGGTAAAGGGTATACACCGTGAAGAAACTTTGCGTTCGCTCTTGTTTCATCGATTATATGATTTTTATCGACCGTCCTCTAATTATTACGTCCTCTCCTTTTTTCGTGCATTCGCATCGCTTTTACATTTCTGAATCTTTTTTTTTAACGTTCTCTTTTTGTTTTACAGATAGTACACGGCTTGATGGACATAACATAGCGATTTTTTGTTCCCCTTAGCAGCCACGATACGTGTAGCGAGCAATGGGCTTATAACAAACTGTATCTAGCCTTGTGCCACCGTATTTTATTCAGTTTATGCTGTTTGAAAGTCTGTGGAGTCGTAAAAGGATCGTTTCTATGCGTTAATTTGATAACGGTTGTATGTTTACGTTCAGTAGACGTGTGCCTGATTTCCCTCGACAGTCAAACAGCATGAATTATCGTTCATCAGATGCTTCGCAGTTCGTTCGTATCTATATTTGTTGCTTGCGATTATGTACTTGTATTTATATAGTCCTCGTGGGCGCTGTTGATACGTTATCAGCTGACACGGAATTTTTAATGTCGCTTCTTATTCACACGGTGATGGATTTTGTTCATTATTATTTCAGCATTGCGTGCTAATTTATTTGCCTACGTCCTTTGTTTCATTTACAAGTTTTTATGATTTATATGCCAGGAAGATGTGTTAAAAAACAAACAGATTAATATGAATAAGCACGCAAGGAATTAGCTTAGATCCATTAGATGTGTATTTCTAGCTTCCTTCTCCAACAGATACATCGAATTGAACGATAAACTGCAGCAGAGGGTGAATTATGCTTCTCGAGGCCATGTACTTGTTCAAGCTACAGCTTATCCTTTTTCTCATTTCAAAGAGAAAGGGACAAATAAGTATAAGATAATAGTGCCGAAAAAACTGCAAATCTCGTTGAAAGAATGTCGAATCGGTTTATAAACGAAGGTATGACCTTGAACGGCTTGATTCGGACGCCTCTGCTATGGTTGTAGAATCAGTAGAAAAGTATCTTGTATCTGGTGGAACGAGTGTAAAAAAACGGATGATTGTATTTGTGTATTTATACAGCTGTTTCGTGCAAGCACGGACACGATAGTAAATATTGTTTAATGCATTTTTCAGGGTGGTTCAGGAAAAAAATAACTTCAAAGAACAAGCTGCGCTAACTAACGCAGTGCGAAACCAGATGATGGTTGAGCAAGGGGAATACAAGTGAAATTCGCATATGCTCTCCGACCCTATAGACGTAAAATGGTAAAACTTTGCTACTGAGAAGACTAATAACAATGATGAAAATATTATTGAATAACGTTTCTTATGAAAAGGATATCATATTTTATTATGTGGAAGAAACTATAAATAATGAAACCTTTGTAGTTAGAGTGTAAGAGATACCGAAGCTTGCGTTTGTAACGATCGCACGATCGATAGACAGAACGGATGGATGTAACTGAAAGAACAAAAGGGAAACAAGAAACGATCGGAACCGTGCATTGTATAATCATGGTATAACAATGCTTATCGTTTGATTGTTAACTTCTGTTTTGTAATGCACGCTCAAAACGTTCTGAACTGTTCTCGGAGCCGTGATCGACGGCTCGTTTAAGGTTCATTACGCATAAAATCATCCATATAATAAAATGTACGTACGTTAATTTCAATGAAACGCACGATACTCGTACGATATATTATAAACGATAATGCGGATACTTTGCTGTAATTCACTATATATATTTTTTTTTTTCTGTGTTTGTTTCTCCTTCTTTTATAATGAGTAGCGGACACCAGATTTTTAGATGATTTTCATATTGTCAAAGCATTTGTATACAAAGCTGAAATCGTTAATGAATTAATGTGCAATAAATAAGTATGATCGTGAGATCACGTGTAAAAAAACTGAAATACGTAGTGTGTTCAATAGGCGGCTTTCGGAAGCAACTTGAAACTCACAGACGATTGATCTTGCAAAGTCAGCAAATGAAATGAATCATGCACAACCGTAGGAAACACGTTGAAAGTCTGTCCAGAGATGCGTTTTGGCAGATTGATTAAATGATAATAAAACAACTAAGCCATAGCAATGAATTTATGATTTAAATAACTTTTAAGTATGAAGCTGAAACTACGAGATATAGAGTAAATCATGTATAATTGGGGCATTTAAAAGAGCGTTTATTAATGTTTTTATGTTATCTTATTTTATAAAACTATCAATTTTAATCATAATCATATATTACGATATATCAGCCGAATAACTAAAAAGAATACTCTATTTATAATATATTAAACGTTTGTTTCGTAAAATACACCTATTTCGTTTATTTTACACGAACAAGAAAAACGCGTACGATTAGTTGTACGCTGTACTTATTTATATTTTACACTTAGAAGAGTAGAGATAGTTAATGAAGATTATTGTTTTATTTGACGTTGAATAATTTGCGAGTTTAAATAATAATTTGTAATTATATTGAATTATGTGAGTCTATTTAATCACGCTTTTAAGATCCCCGAAAGTTTCAGAAAAATAGTGCTTAAATTTACCAACACGTAGGGGAAGGTGGGGCAAGATGGGGTCGCAGAGCAAGACGGAATTATTGTTTACTTCGCGTTCCTTTACTTCGATGTTATTTAAAACAGACAGAGGAAAAAACAGTTGAATTCTGCACGACACTCATAGTTACAGTCAGTTTATAGCGTCTTTATGCGTTTAGTAACAATTTTTCTATTTCTAACGATTGGGATTTTACTTTCTACCGTCTTTTGAAGATCAGCAGGTAAGTAACCATTCTCAATCATATTATTTCTTGAATATTATCAGTTAGGCAATTTCTTAAGGTATTTATTTACGTGCTTATGAATGTTATTCGTAAAGAAATAAAGATATTATCGTTCAATTAGTCTCGATGTAACATTTGAGGCAAGATGGAACATTTGCATAAACGATAATTTTTTGATAAAATGGTTCGTGAATTCAAGCCTTCAAAAACTACCGACAGACCATCTCCGGAATACATCGAAGAAGTTAGCAATTCAACATTTCCAGAGTATGCAGCAAACCAAAATGATGAACTTACCCCGTGTACGGGGCAAGACAGGACATTGTCGCTAGGTTTAAAATTATTTTTTTGTACTTTTTATGTTAAGTTTTGCAAGTTTATTTTAATATATTTCGATAAACAGATGTTGATACTGTTACGAACACCGTGAAGCCAACCGTGATCGACCCGAAGGGAGCGTTCGATCTGTCGTTAAGGGACGATCGCCGTTATTGATGAAACAGATCAATGAGAGAGTCTGATTGACAGTCAAGGAGACAAGACGCGATATTATAGACTCTGCCATTCCTTGTTTATATCCTCATAATAAAGTTATAAGTGTGAACATGTCGTGCGATGATAATCCCCGGCGCAGGGTTCTTTTCACCCCTTCGTCGGCCAATGCGGAGACAAACTGGGAGGCAGCTAATTTATCCCGCGTTTCCACCGGACAGTCCGCGAAAGCTGTCTGCGCCAGTCTTTCTATCTCTGTTGCAACAGAGGAAATGGACTCCCCTTTGCGCTGCCGATAATTTTGAAACAGAACGTAGTTTAAGTTGGAAAGGTTACGTGCACCGAAACGAAATTCCAACGCCATCAAGTCCATGTCAATCAGTTCATTACCTTTTTTCACCCGCGAATAGCGTACTCAGTGTACTGCCGTGGAGCCCGACCTCGAGGTAAGATGAAAGGTAATTCATCTTGCGATTCACCTCGTTACCCGTTTTGACGACTGGTCTTATTTTGCCGCCCTCCGACTTCTGCATAACGTGCATAGTCTCTCTGGACGGTGTGATTAGCTCCGCAGCAATAGCGGCGTCGGTCTTAAGGACCCCGTCCACTGGTTTCGTTCGCCCCGTTCTTACGGTCTTTCCATCGATCTCTATTTTCATATTCAGACCGGTGCCCGCTTTCCCCTCCATCCACCGGCCCGTGTCTAGCCACTCATTGATGCTAGGGTACTGCTTCGGGAGCTTCCATTCTGTGCAAAGAAAGTGCTCGACCTCTGCGGATAGCATGGAGAGATATTTCTCCTCTCCCAGTGGCCCACCGAGGACAATTTCCTCCCCCAGCCATGTGTGTACTTCCGGTGACAATGAAGTTGCGTCCTTGTAGGGTACGTACCCGTACCCGAGCTCCCAATAGCACATTTCCCGCCAATAGATATGTATCTTTGGCCCCCCCATCTTAAACAATCCTGTTTCAATCTTGAGAATCGCCATGAGTCCATGCCAGCACACGTCTGGCCATTCACGGACTAATCGTCTGAATCGGTTTAATATTGCATCAGCACGCCTTTTCGGCGCCAGCCGATACATCAGATGGAGGTTATCCTCCATCACCCCCTTCCCCATAGGACACCCGCCGCAAGAGTGCGGGTCGTCGATGATCCTATATTTCGTTAGTGGGCGTAGGAAGTCACTGTATTCCATACGCCACGCCGATTGGTCACAACATCTCAATCTGGGTCCAAGTTTCTTTTTCGTGTCATTAATTTTTTCGGTCCTTATCGACTCAAAGAGCCCCGGGGACCAGCAGTCTTCGGGGTAGATTTGACTACACCCTCCCCAGTCTAGGTCCTCGCCTTCTCTAGGGCTGCTTGCTCCTCCGGGCGACCATGCTCTTCCAGGATCTGGGGCCTTGCGGCAACGCCAGTCACCTCGCGTTGTAATAGCGCTCCACGCAACGCCTCGGCTTCTGAAGTTGGAGGATGATCTCCCCCCCTCTTTACACCCTCCCTTGGATCTAACGTTCCCTCCCTTCCCGGACCGTCCATGTCCGAGAAGTTGTGGAGGATCCTCTGGTCGGCCGTCCGGGCTTGTCGCCTCCTCTCCAACTCCTGCTCCAGCTCTAGTTCTGTCATGTCTGATACAGAGGGGGTGGGCACCGTCCCCTCTGCTTTCCCTTTTCCCGAAGCCTTCAGCGGGCGGGAGAGACCCATCGCCCTGCCCATATAGAACTGCTGAACGCCCAGGACTGGCTCGTCACACGCACCTCGGAACAGAATTGTCCCTTCGAAGAACATACGAGCAGTCAGTACGCACCCAGCGCCTCGGGAGATCACCACCGTCTTCATCCTGTCACGGCGATAGTCTTTGATTCGTGTCTGTAGACCCCACCCCCATTTGTCGGCGACAGTAGGAGCACTACCCGGCTCCAAGTATCCGAGTGTCCGTGCCAGCACCCCACCCTGGGAATAATCGACGCGCCAGGCCAGCCCGTCAATCCGCTCGTACCGCGGATGAGTCTGATATGTGACAGCCCAATCCCTGGCTTCAAGATCTAAACGGCATAGCAGGGCCTCAAGCTGGGGGTCGTCTTCTCCCGAACCTTGTTGAACGTACATGCCGTGGGCCCAGGAATCTGTGACATCGTTATAGACGTAGTGGGGGTTCACCGGACGCCCGGTCTGCTCGATACAAAATTCAGACCATTCGGTATTAATGGTAGACCTCCACCACGATGAAGGCGTTCGACGACCGGTTAAGGTCATCCCTCCCGCAGGAGCCTCCCAATTTATTTCCCAAGATAGGGAGACGCTGTCGCTGATACTATATGTAATATTTTTGCAGATACAATATTAATAAATATAGTATTCTAGAGCAATTTTTTCTTAGTCTCATCTTGCCCCACCCTCCCCAAATCGACTTTCACATTCAGATTATTCATTTAGAATTTTACACAATTCTTTTTTATTTTTCTTTGGCAACATCATCAATGCACCATAAAAAAAAAGTATATGTACAAATTTTTATACCTTCGAAAAATTAGTATAAGTTTTTCTATCAATATTTACATAATTAAATATTTTCAGCAAAAACATTGAGAATGTCATTTACGAAATAATACATGAATTTTAACATACTGATAATTCTGTATAATAATTGTAATATAAATGAAAAAAATGTGGAAATTGGATAAAAGTTACAAGATTGATATGTCCATGTATAATCAGATTGTTGTTTTTGTACATTAAGTTTAATAAATACAATTAAATTATATAACAGTATCTATGTATGTGTACTATTTGATATAATACATTTGACTTCTTTCAGAATATTTTCATCGCAATGCACCAATGAAACTATACAAACCTACCTATACACGTCAATATATTTAACATATTTGAACAAAGTTCTGAATTTTCATATATACGACTATGTGTAAAATTTAGATAATTATATGATTGGCGCTTTTAATCTACACCAGTCTATTATAAATTACAAAACTTAATAATAATAGGTACATGTTAACCATGATTTGTTTTTGTTCATCAATCGCAGCTCTCAAGTGTAAAAAATAGATGGGACATTTTATTTTCTATAAAAATAGTATGTATTCATTCTAGCAGTATCTCAGATTACAAACATCTCATACAATCTACCATTGAATATAATTTGTACCTGTACTACATTCACCCTTATATCGTCACTTAATTTAACATTGTTTGTAAAAATCCTAAAATATAACTACCCAAATCCTCATCTTGATTTGTCCATGAGACATACACACTTTTTTGGTCATCTTCATCACCTTCCACTTTCACTAAAACAGACTCAACGGATATCGATCCATCCGTTAATTGCACCGTCCAACCCGATAATCGTTCTTTCAACGGTTGTAATAATTTTAAAGTCGTTGAATGCGCTGGACCAGGATCTCTTACTTGAACGGTAGATGTAAAGCGTACCACATGTTTCGTTACACCTGCTGCTTTCGTTACCTTACAAGAGAAATAAACATGTTTAATTATTTATATATTACTAAAGAAATTCCAGTAATTACCTCGTCCGCATCTACGAGACACGCTCCATCTTCTCGTAACATTAAAACACTGTGAAGTAGTCTTCGTCTTTTGGGATCTGGTGGTAAAGCTGAGTACCTTTTTGCTTCCGCTTTTAATAACGCTAAAGAAGCATCGACCGGCACTTTGGAAATAGTCGTGATAACACAAGTTTCGCCATTCGCAGGATTGTAACAAGGCGTACCAAATTCCTGTTTAATTTTCTCTTTCAAGAATTCCATTTTAGCAAATTCTCCATGTACCAACATAACGTTTTTTGGTTCGCAATATTGTATCAGCTGCATGATACCTTTCGCGTCAGCATGTGCTGAGAAAGACATGTATTCTACAGCCATTTTCACTTCAACAATTTGTCGATTTTCAAATTCAATTCTTCTAGAACCATTCAGAACTTTATGCCCAACGGTACCTTGTACACAAAATCCAGGCATAATAACCATGTTTGATTCGTTTGGAGCCCATTTCTTAAAAATTTGTAAAGACAACCCAGCATGTAACATGCCTGGAGTGGCAAATACTACCATAGCTCCAGGGTTATCAATATATGCTTTATCAAACGGTTTTATATGTTTAAAATCGAACATATTTCGTTGTACAAATGTTTTCTTGATTTTCTGATTAGTCCAAGTGATGAACATTTTATAATAATTATTAGCTTTCTCAGTTAAACCTAAAGCAAAGTACACAGGAACTTTTAAATTCATTCTCTCCCAATATGTTTCTAATAATATACAAAGCTCTTGTGCCCGACCAAGAGCAAATACTGGAATTAATACTTTTCCACCCCTGTCTATACATTCATGAACCTGAAAGAAAATTTTCATAAGTTCCATATGAAATATAATATTTGATAAATTAATAAACTTACATGAGAAACATACCTTCTTCAAGAAATCTCTTTCCCTGCATCTCTTAGAATCTCTAATAGTCGTTGCATATGTTGATTCTGATATTAACAAATCTGGCCTACACTTATCTATCCAAGCAGCTCCTAAATGCCTATCAGGCGTCATGTTATAATCTCCAGTATATACAATCGATTGCGAACCAACACGAACCCAAAACATTGCTGCTCCAAGCACGTGTCCTGCATAATAAGCTTTTATTTCTAATTCTGAATCCACCATTACGGACTGGTGTAACGTAACAGCAATAACTTTTTTCATACAGTCTTTAATCATCTGTGATGTGAAGAAATTGCTTTCTCCTTTACGCTCAACCGCAACTTTCCTCATGTCTTCCAACAGTATTGGTGCAATGGCTTTTGTTGGATGTGTCATATAAATCGGACCAGTATAACCTACCTATTAATTAAAGTATTTGTTAAAAAATAACATTTCAACACATAAGGCACAATGTACGTGTTCTGCTTTACCATTTCTGTGAAGTATGGTAGAGCACCACAGTGATCTAAGTGAAAGTGTGAAATGATCACACAATCAATGTGATTAGTTGCGGGACCTTCTGGGACTATGTAGGAAAAATCTGGAAACCGCCTTTCATCATTGAACCCCATATGCATGCCACAATCCAGCATAATATTTTTTCCTCCCATTGTTACAAGTATACAACTTCTTCCAACATCCTGACCAGCACCCAAAGGAGTTACCTTTATATCTGGCATTTTTCTAAACAGCACACCAATTAATACAATCACTTGGGTCAATTACAAAATATCGTCAATTGAAAATTGCAACATGTGTTTCACCAGACGAGATCACTTTCGCAGAAGTAAAAAAAGAAGCAGAATCGTTGAAGCTGTAATCGACAGTACAATAAGCTTTTGATTATTATTATTACACTAAACTAACCTCCACGTGTTTTTGCAAGTTTGATCAACGATTCACAACTGTTGAGATTCGAAACGTTACTGGAACTGAACACTGCACGCGCGCTTTTCAGAGGCCCTTCATTTCGTTCTGATTTCTCTGATATCGAGATCATGCAGAATCTATATAAGTACCACTTCTCGCCGTAGCATGTTATTAATGCCTATATATACTCATATGTGTATGTTCTACGACGTTCATTGGTAAACATAACCTCTGAATTGATATTAAAGTGTTCAGAGTTGCGTACTAACGCATAGAGTTGAAATTTGTATCATAATACATATATAGTTCACAACTTTCGACGAAGCGCACTGTCCTCGATGCGACGATTTTACTGAAAATGCAATTAAAATACAGTTACGTAACATTATTCAGAAATTAAACTGCGTTATTTGCACAATTACACGAGTCATTAAGTTCGCATGAAATGGTACAATTGTTAAAGACTCTTAAATAGAAAGCGATATTAACATCGACCACGTAAATAATGCGCGATATCGCATATGTGAATATACAGGGTGTCCCTAAAATGTTTGGTCAAACGTTAAAAACGTACAAGTTGTAATTGAATTTCTGCCATAACTTCTGAGAGACGCTTTTTCAGAGTTAATTTTACAAAACACTAATCTTGTTTTTAAACATTGAACACACTGACATAGTTTGATCGTTTAATTTGCAAATGTACTGTAGAAACGTGGCCCCGTAAATGCTTTGTTACGGAGTTGTAGTCTGTAAGTTTCGCGTTGGAGGAAGTCATTTCAGTTCATTGTTATGCATAGTAATTAATGAACTGTAATTAAATTCTGCTACCGTGTTAGAATAATATTGGGACAATGTACTCGACAATTTCAGTCGAATGTTGACATAATTTCACTAATAATAATTATTATATCGACTTTATTGTACCAACTTCTTTACACGGTTCAGCATACTCCGCTATTATAAAAGCTAGCATTAAAGCACAACATCAAAGGACAATAACTCATTTTCGTATCTATATATGCTTGTACAACACTTTTCCATCAGTAAGAGTAGCGGAACATGTTAGTAAACTTTAACCCAAGATTTTACGAGCACCCTGTACTCGTAGTCAAGCATAAATTACATATATGGAAATTAAATTTAAAGGCTGGGGGGTATGGAAACCGATGACTCGTACACGTTTTCAATACTTTATTCATATAATTTCGTAGTTACGGCATTATCTCTATGTATTTACATGTCTTCAGTTTTCCGAGAGATTTCGTAATGCGCTGTATGCGCACTATCGTGTTACTCATTTATGTCTCCCTGTGTATGTGTGTATATGTGTCGTGTTGCATTAACTTGTAAAACGTGGCGTCATTTTTATTCATTTTCGTTATGTCTTTTTTTTCGCACCTTTCACTCGCGTTCCGTTAAAACACATTTTAAAACCGCCAGGCGAACCAAGAGAAATTGCGTGTGGATGTGGGGGATCGGTCTGTGCGATTTATTACATATCAGATCGAACGCCAACGGAACGGCACAGGAGGCTTCGCCTTCACGTGTAAAAAATCTAGATGCATCGTGTTACGCTACACTCGTATCGTAATTCGCGCGTATTCGCAACAAGTGTCCCGAAAAAAATAAATAAAACGAAACGGTTGATTCGAGCGTCGACACGCGACCAAACAAATATTCTGATGCAGCTCGAACCCTTCACTCGCCGCGAGTCGCGTGAACGCGTGCGTATACACCGAGTGTCCAGATTATTAACATCCAACGGTTGCTTTATACCGATCGATGCACGACAAATTGGAATAGAAGTTTCAAGTTCTTTTTGAAAAAGGATTAAAGTAGTTTAAGTTCATTTTTTTAAATTTGCAATACACATCGCAACGTGAAACACTTATGTTAACCTCTTCAGAAAGATAAAATGCCCAACGGTCAGATACAGTTATATTGTTGTTTTCAAAGATTTCTGAATTTGTTCAATTATTTGTTTTTCATTGTTTAACAGATATGAGTTTATATTGAGTAAGTATAAAATTATATCATTTTGCCCTAATTATAGTAAATTCGTCACTGAGGAGGTTAAGAAGAATATTGTGGAATATTGGCAATCTCAAGTTCAAGTTTTATAGTAATTGCACAGAGTATTGACCGCTCAAGGTCACTGTCATTCTGACCGTACATTAGAAATGTACTTTAGTCTTCATTATTATATAAAAATTATATTCAAATTGGTCCATAAATGTGCGAGATGATTTCTTCCTGTAAGAACATGTTTTGTAGCGAACTTCATGGACACCTGAATACGCTTGAAACTTCTTTAGTATTTTAAATTTATTTACCGCCCTTTGCAATACGGAAATTTTTGACATTACTGATTGGAATGGAATTTCACACTAACAGTCAATAGAGTTAGAATAAAGTCGAGAAATCGTATTTAAATAAGCTTGAATTTGGTAACGGTTTTATGCTTACATGACACCTTCTTCACCGTTACTATTTCAGTACAGTGTATCTTTAAAGTTTATCTACTTATTTTAGAAACCTTTGATACGAATAAAGTGTAACGATGGGAAAAAGATAAAAATCGCGTAACACCGATAAGAATCGAAGTACGTAATAACACCGTCTGGCGTGATTCAAACTATCAAAAGTATCCTTGTGTAATTAACATGGCTTAATGTGAAGCGTTATATATATTTTCAAATGCTGTCCTTCGCTTTGACTTCATACGACCTTGAACACTGTAATACCATATATTGTTGTTCGTTACATAAAAGATACTGGAACCACCAAGATAAAAAAGAACGTTGGATGCTACCAGCATGGACACCCTGTATATCGATGCACGTGCTCGAATCCTGCTATACATCCACATACATGTTGTATACATACATGTAAAAATCGGGAGCAGCATAGTAAACAACAAAAATATCCGCGATCGCTGCAGATGCTAGAATTTCGCAAAAAGTTGATCGCTAACACCGTCTGCTATTCTTATTTTTTTTCTTTTAATATCCCCTTTGCGTCACCAACGTCGTCCACGAACGTATTCCGCTATCTAGATTTATTATAGTGCACCCATACGCATAGACTGTACAATGTAAAATATAATTCCATCTAGCTATAGCGACTCTAGATACAGTTGTGTGAGCTTATTTTTTTATTCTTTTCTGTTTTCGTCTGCCTACTATCCAACGGCTTCCGGTCTCGCAATGTTTGTCGCACTTTGGCGTGCTCACGCTCACGCTCTCTCTATCTCTCTCACTCGCACGCACGCGCAACGCACTCGCTCTGTCTCTTTCTCGCTCATTCACGTTTCTCGTTACTCCTCAAACAACAACGTTCCCTCCTGTTGCCGCACTACGGATAATAGTTTTAAATTTAGGTATGGTGTTGCTCGCGACACACTTAAGTTCAAGGTTTAATGCGTTTAAGTTTAATTAGTAGAGTAACATTTTGCTCGGTAAGATACCTTATTAGAAGTTAATTAAGTTTAGTATAAACGTTAGTCGTCAGTACATCGAAGGATATGCAGATAGAGAGTTTGGAGGGCAGTGATAACAATATGTTCGCGTGTCTCGATGGATGGTAGAGAGGCGAGTCCTCGTTAAACTGTCAGGTTACAAGATAGTACTTTTCCTTTCGTTTTTTTTAGTATTTTTCAGGAAGGTTGGGGAACTACGGGTGGGTTTCAGCTTCGACAGAAATTGGTAGTTTCGTATTAACGAGGGGGCCATCCTAAGAATATCTCACTCTTCAATCGCAATAACGCGTATTGAACAAATTGGTACTTTCGTATTAACAAATCGTGTATTGTGAGAATTCTTTTCTTTTTCTTTTAACAAAATGTGATACGTTTATTTGCAATCTGAATTTTTTTTTTGTGAATGTTTCATATTGTCGATAAATATTTTATACATCATTTTTTATTCAAATTGATCAACATATTTAAGAGATTTAAATGCAATTCTATTTTTCACACAAATGCCGCAAACATCGCAAGATTCTTTGTAAATTTTACTTGGTTTTATAACAACATCGGATGTATACTTGGAAATTAAGCAGATTTCTTTTAAATAAATAACTCATACAAACACGACAATTTTTCTTTCGTCAATACGAAAACACCAAACCAGATGGTTCAGTTCCACAATCGGCGGTTTAATTAAATAAATGCTGGTTCACTTTCATTGTCGACCGAATTTTTATTCACAATTATATCGTTAAAGACGTTTCTTCATGAGCAATGCTTGACGAATATTCGGAATTACGATTAATTATCCCGTGGAGTGATTAAAACAATTTTAGAGTCGACGATTACATTACGGCGATATCGTTAAGACTGCCCACTCAACTTTAGCCACGTAAATATACAAAATCCACATCGACTTATCGTTTTTTTTTTGTTTTTAGTAGCCTACGAATGATCTCGAGGGTGACGATTGCAAGTCCAGCGAGAAGTCGAGAGAGTAAAGGTCGTTGTGCCATTTCTAAAGCGTTTACGCGGTATCGGTGAAAAAAAACGCAATCGTCCAAATTTTTTGATCGATTTCCTCGAAACGAGAAACAAAAATACATAAAAAGAATAGACAGAAAGAGACGCTTGGCTTCGGACGAACACTCGTGGTTTCTTTTTATCACGGCAAAGTTCGTGGAATGCGTGGGTCCATGTTGTGCGATTAAGATATGAAAGAGTCCGATATATACCTATTTCAAAACTTTTGCGCACGCGTTCGTTTCTGTTTTTTTTTGTGTCTGGTTCTTTTCATGATATCCCTTATCTGTTCCACCGGTACACACAAGTGTATAAATCGTCTGGTGTGCACGGTGCGATTCGTCCTTTTCATTCTTTCCACTGAAGAAGAGAAAAAAAATCAGCACGATTTTTCCCACAACGCGACCTTTCAAAATTCGGTGGTTCGGTCGGTCTTCGAAAACGTCGGACAAGAAACTTTCTTTTTGATATGCGTCAGATCGTGAACCGACCGGTTTACGGAGTTTCGGAGTTTCTTCGGATTAAAATGCAATAATTGCGTTTCCCTGAGAGCCAGTACTCCGACACTGCCACGTCAAAAAGGACGTCGAAAGAAATTCAATATCTCTGTTGTGTCATTTTCGAAAACGTTATCAGCAGATTGCGGACGTTTGTGCAAACATGCATTACCAAGCTTTCACGTTTTTACATTTTTGTATGGGCGAACGAATGAAAATCGGGCAATCGTTTCTTTCGTTCTTTGAAACTTTTGAAAACACATTTCAGACGATGGGGTTGTTCTACGTATTCGAACATGTTAAACTGTACAAACACCCGCAGTCTAGGCATCAGATAGCCGCTCAATGAATCGAGAAAGAAATCTAACAGCTAATTAAAATGATCGAAATCGTTTACGATTGTTCTTCCTGCGTTGCATTCTTTCCTTCTTCTACGTTGCCTCTGTATTCGTCTATTGGAAAAGATCGTAATCCTTTGAAGCATACGGTGCAATCGGAGGATTCGTCAAAGCGAACGGTGCAATTTCGAAAGAACGACAGAAAAAACGGTGGTCTCAGTCGATGTAGGATAAGTAGTAAAAACAGCGTGACCGCTACTATAATGCTCCAAAGGGTTGGTTCGAGTGCGAGATCGTACGTGGAAAGCGACAATAGGATAATTTACCTCTGAAAGTTGGATTAGGCAAAGTAAGGGGACCGGTTGCGATACAAAGAAGTCCCGTAAAGTCGCGAAAACGTGCGTCGAAATTCGTATCGTGATAATAAAGGTGCTGATCGACTTGTTTTTTTTTTCCGTTCGAATTAACGAGAGAAGACCTTAGACCGGAAGTTTCTAACAATAAGTTTGGAGAACGGAGAACGGCGCAGAGTCGAGTCGCGAACGAAGAACAAACATACACGCGTGGAAACGCGTTTGATCGGTGTTCCTCAAACCTTCGATTACCTCTACGAACCCTTAAGACCTCGAATACTTTCGCAAAATTGATTAAAAATTCAAATTTTCTTTTCATATAGAAATCACGAGAGAAATGATCGGTGCAAAGATTCGAAACTAGAGTACAAGGTGATCTTATCATTTTAACTTCACTAGCTTTTTTTACTTTTATTTTCGAGTTTTACAGCAGCGTACGGTTTGAGAAACGCCGTGTCAAGAGAAAATGGCGTACCGTCGGGTCGGTATGCTGAGCATTTTTACAAAGTATTCGGTTGTTTTCCTCGTTTCTTTTTAAAGCATTTAACAATCGGACGTTTTTCTTCTCGCTTTCGATAGGTTGTCGAGATTCTCTCGATCTGTATCTATAAGCATTTTCACATTCTCTCTCTCTCTCTCTCTCTCTCTCTCTCTCTCTCTCTCTCTCTCTCTTTCGTTCACCCGCGAGCACATACAGTTACTTCCGTCGCGTCGGCATCGACGAATTCAATCCTTCGGCTGGTTCGCGTCGAGAGCTCGAAAATCAATGGAAATCATCGTAGGAACCGAGCATCGTCTAATCTTTAATTAACCCTAAACGCCGTGCCATTCTCAGAACGCCTCGAGAAAATGTGTTCTCCTCTTCGTGTTTCTCTTTATTGCTTCTCAGCGAACCTCTTTCCGACGATTCCTCGAGTTCTCGGAGCGCCCTGGCCACGCTTCCCGCACCGAAGCGAAATCGCGATTGCCTCTGTTCGCTCGGTTTTTCGAAAAATCTCCTCGAAAGAAATCCCTACGGGAATTTAGACAACTCATAGACACGTGATGACCGTTTTAATGGAGACCCGGTAATACAATTAACCAGGTTGATCGAAACAGCGTGGAAACTGGACGCGCGTACAATTTTTTCGATCCACGAAACAACGAAGCGACCTTCCGTCTCGACTAGTGCTACCGCTCCACGGATGTACCTGTAAAACACGATCGCGAATGGAAAATGATCAAAAATGCTGCACGCGCGCGTGCTTATTACTTGTTCGACTTCTTGCCGATTTCTGCAATCAAATTGACCTTGGACACCTTCATGCGACACTTTAGAGCGATATTCAGGTACTGAAGCGTTTCACGATTTGCATAATGTCTCGCTAATTTACTCTAGAGTAATGAACAGTGGCAGGGTGGGAACGTATTCGATAAAAAAGTGTGATTGAGCGGCAGGCACGCGGTAAAAAAGTTAGCACTAGTCTCGACCCGGCAACTCGTTGCGATGAAACACAGGATACATCGAGCGGGGTGATACGAAAATATATGTATATCGTGTACCATTGTCTCGCCGATAGTTTGCTTTCGTCGCGTTCGGGGAAGCTCTATGAAAAGTGCAAGCTTTCTCTTTGTCTCGGAGCTGGAAGGAGGCCTCCAGAAAATTCTTGAAACGGCAGGAGACGATATAGAGCTGGATAGAAACGGTTTCTCAGACATCCAACGGTGCATCGTGTACACGCCAGTATAGTTAACCCTTTGGAGCCCTTCGTTCAAAGGAAATTCAAGCATCCATTCGCAGAAAACTTTATTGAGATAGCACAGTTCGTGGATCGGTACAACGTGGATACACAGATACGAGGAAATGCCAAGAAGTATCAAAAGATTAGCAAAAGAACATTAAGACACCATGTATCACGGAAGGGTCGAAGAAATGAGAAAGAAGTGATCTATTTACAAAAGAAAAGTCGACGTTCTGGTTGACTAACCGAGGAGACTGTTGGACGTCAAAGGGTTAAACACCGGTGAAACGTCTCTTGATACGTTTTCTTTGGTTTTCTGTTTGGCAATACTGCATTCACACCCTGTGTATACGTAGAAGCATTTCTTGCACTTCGCTACGTGTCATCTACTCGACAGCGTCCTTTTCGAGTGCTCTCGCGCGGTCACTTATTATTATCATAACTTATGCCTCGCGTTGTCGCGAGAGTTAACTTACGCTTAGTATACACCGACGTTAAGTCCTCGTCACTTGTTCTCTTTCAAACGAAACAACTGTCACTCTCCTCGCACGCACACGTACACGCACGCTCTGTCATGTTTGTTAATAAAATCTATAATTTAATAAACAATTTACACGCATAACATAATCGATAAATATCGTATATGTATATATATATATATATGTATATATATATATTTTTTTTTTCCTTCTATACAACAATAAGTTCGTTAATCGCTAGATAGGATCGTTCGTATGATACTTTCGTCCTTACGCGTTAATTCCAACACTTTCTGGCATTTACTGGACTATAATGACAAACACGTTGAAACAAAAGCATGGTCAACCCTCGAAACACGACTCGGTCCCAATTAAAGCGATAATTCTGTCTAATTCGAACGTCTTCGCCCGGGGGAGGAACGAATCTAAAGAAGGATCATGCACGTGAACGCTATCGGTAATAAATCCTTTCATATACAATGAGTATAATACACAACTAACGATGTAGCAACAAGGAAGAAGTTTGATTTTTCGAGAAGTTCGCGGTGGAAACGTGAGCGTCTCATTGGGGTGACCGTGATTCGAGGGTTCGATAGCGTCGACGTCGCGTTACCGTCGAAAAAGTGCTGGAAATAAACTCGAGCGTTGCTCTAACGAAGTAATAAACGGCAATGCTCTACTTCTGTCGGCGCTCAGACACGTCTCTCATACATTTCTCTGTTCCTTTTCGGACTCGAGAGGACTCGTGCACGATGATCGTTCAACGTTCGGTTTCCCCTTCTTTGGTTTTGAATTAACGTGATCAGTCTTGACGTCTTTCACAGCTCGTCACCTCTTCACGTAGCCTAGGATCGCGGGCGTCGATCGTCGTGAACGTCAGATATGCTTGAACCTTCAGTCGATTTCTCCGAACGCGACGAAACATCGTCGAACCTGTACAATCATCGTGGACCATCGTTCCCATAGTTCGTGATCGCAAGTCGCGCTCTAACCACTCCTATATGATCAGTCAATCTTGCGGAACACCATCCTAGACCCGTGACACATTCGATACCTGATACTTTTCTCTAGCACCAACGAAGAATCTAAGAAGAGGCTGTCACTGTCGTCTATCAAGTTCGACTTGTCTTGTCTGGACACCTGGCACGAGGTTCAAGCACGTGTGCAGTTTAAGCGGACGCATGGATCTTGAAGGCGGGCCGTCTCTACACGTACCACTCTTTGATGTCTACCAGTTCACGTTTCTTGTTCGCTTTGCTGCCGTTCGCGCCGTTCTTCAGGGCCCCGTTGAACGGCTGACCCGAACCGGCTGCGCCCAGCAGCGCGGCGTTCGGGTCCTGGCAGAAGGTCTTCGTCTCGTCGATCTTGTAGCTGGTCTCCGGACGATTCTTGAACTTCAGGATGATCAGGATGATCAGCACGATGGCGATCAACGCCGCGGCGATGATACCGATTATCAGGGCGGCGTTCTCCGCCGCCTCGGACGTTATCCTTTTGTTGTTGTTGTTCTTCGGCGGTGTCGGCATCGGAGGGTACATCGGGGGCGGAGGCGGGGGCGGTGGATCCGTCATCTCTGTTGTGGTTGATTGGGTCGTCACTGTTGTCGATCTCTGCGTCACGACGCTACTGCAATGGTGAACATTAAGATTATTCAGGGTTCGATCCGACGTGACGTTATGGAAGCTTTGAAACGCAACAGGACATCTGGATTAGGATACGCAAGGTCGTCTCTTGTGGTACGGCTTCTTAGGGTGACCCAGTGGTGGCGTGAGAAAGGAGAAAATCGGTTCATTGAAGACAAATTTGCTTTGTGATTATTTTGAAAATGAGTTCTCCGTACGGTGAGCAAAACTTTATTTGTTTAAATGGTAATAATTGGAACGAATACTGAAGGTTTGTTCTGGGAGAGTATATGCATGTTTGTCAGAAGAAGGTGATTATTTTGAACGTACGAATATTTAAGTTTTTCGTAGAGAAAGAACTCGTTTATTGAGTGTAGAATAGTTAATTGGAAACTATTCAATTTAGAGTCATCGAGTGATTAGTCTGTCATTAAAATTGTAATTTTTTAGTACCATCTAATGATTGACTGAAATATAGATATTGTTATTTATATAAATCAAGTTTCGGTTACTATGCAGAGAACTGGTTGCATTTGTCTTTGATAAACTTGATGCCTTACTATTTCTTTCAGCCTCTCAGAAGCCAAGGTAATCAACTCCATAAAATATAAGGTAAAGTAATTTATCTAACATAATTGCTTAGATACTAACATTGAGAAATTTGGAAAACGCATAGTAGATCTGTTGAGCTGCCGAGAGGCTCTTGTGAGTTCAAAAGAAACTAAAAGGATGAAAAGGCCTTGAACGACCTAGTCCGGATGCCCGTGCAATAATAATATATTCGAGAAATTTTATATGAATTTCTCTTTAATGCACGAGAATAAAATGCAATATCTTTCATTCGGTGCTGTTATAGAACCGCAACAATAAATAAATGTATTTAATGTATACGGTCAACGATTGCTTAACACTTTGAAATGGCGGGCAAATTGAATCACGCAAGATGGTTTACTAGCCAGACCAGTAAATTCAATTTGTCTGTTTAATGGCAGTTTCCTAACTCTGGAGTTCCTAAACATCTGAATAATTTACTGCCAGTTCCCCGATATGTCAACTAAATTGCGTACAATTTTAGTCTCTTACTTTGAATGGTTTCCAAATTAACAAGTAAATATTAATGTTTCGAAAGCTAATGACAGTGGGTCGATAATTGTTTTCCTCTTAATATTTACATACTAGATTAAGGTACTACACTATTTTCACAGCACTGAAGTCAAAATAGTATTACCTTTAAAGTTACATTAGATGGTTTTAGAAATAACTTCTAGGAAAATATGTATATCAAAAGGGTAGAGAGAAATCAGGAACGTTTGTTGTTTACTGAGCAACGTGTTAAACAATTAATTTATAATATACATTAGCGCTGTTGAATGAGAGACGGACCATCTCAGTCACGTGGGTCAAGTGGGACCACACTGGAGTCACGTGATCCAAAGATGGGCCCATTATGATATCGGGGAATCGAATTGAACCACCTTGGTGTTATGGGACTTGAAACGGGAAATTTATACGGCAATTTAGGTTTTGCGAAATTTATTACAACCGCTAACAACTCCCATTAAAAGTTGAAGCGACTTTAAAATTAAACAGTAAACAAGCGAAGCGCCATACAGTATTTCTACAGCTTTAGTGCGAGTGTAACTTTAGTTTAGTACCTTGAAATAGGACATAAATACTGAAAGTGAAATAGTAGCATTGTATTGCCCCATTTTTATGAATTTTATACCATGTAAATCGAACACGATTTCACATAGAATATTCTGTACGAAATAAATAAATAATAAACACTTCTAACAAAATGAAACTTTGTTATCAGTTGGATAAGTAGCATAAAATACATAATTAACGGTATTTCATGTTCAACAACATACAGTGTTCCTTAGTACGAAACTTCACGAAACTTTCTTATACCCCCCCCCCCCCCCCCCCCCCCCCTCAAAAATATCCTTTAAACTTTCCACAACTCCCATCAATTATCAAACTACAACTCCCTAAAACAATGCACGCTACATCCTCCAACAAAAAAACAATATAAAATCCAATAAAACGTGTAACAGTCTCTACCAAACAAATGACTCCAACAATCACAGAATCAGCTGAGAAACCAAGGAACCGCTACAAAAACACGAGCAGGTGGGCAACTTCTGGCGTGAATGTTGACAACAAGGAGGACGCCGGGGGCGTTCGGACAAAACTGACAAGCTCGCCTGTTATGGCCGGTTTCGCATGAATTACCAAGCTACAACCCCCTCAGAAGAGAAAGCAATATAAAATCTACTGAAACGTGAAACATGATCCACCAAACGAATGACATTAACAACCACTAAAAGGACTGAGAAACCAAGGAATCGCTAGAAAAACATGAGCAGGTGGGCAAGGTCTGGGATGAATTTTGGCAATAAGGACGCCGCGGGGCGTGCTGGCAAAACTGACAAACTCACCTGGTGTGGCTGGTCTCGAGGTCTGTGGTTGACACATTGTACTGGATGGAGACGGTGACGATGTCCCGGGTCGATGTCGACGGCGGGCTCGGGGACGTTTGCGTGGTGATGTGGCTGGTGGTGTATTCGCGGGTCGTCGTGTACGTCACCGAGCTGGAATCTGCTCGGGAAATGGAAAGGAGAAGCGTCAGCCGGCTGGTGCAATTACGCGTATCCGATTGGCTAGCTGGGGGATGGGGCAGTAACGTGCTACCGACAATATTTACGCGTGCGTAGGCCGGCGATATTCACGCGTGCGTGGGCGGCCACGTTCCGCCGACGGTCTCGTGTTTCGCGGCTTCCACGGATGTACAGGGTGGTAAGAAGTAGAGAGCATGGTTTTTAACGTGTATCAACCCCTTGCACTCGTGCGGCGTCTCTCAGTCGCCATAATATTCACGTTTCGAATTTCCTATCTTAAATAATCACTTCAAAATTCTGATCAATTTCATATACTCTACGGTGTACATTTTATATAAGTGTTCAGCTACAGAAACAACTATATTGAAAATAAAAGAAATCTTCCTGCTAAGATTCCTTACAGTTGCATTTGTAGCTTATGTGTATCACAGGAAAAAGACTTCGAGTGCGAAGGGTGAACCCCGTGCCTTATAATAACGAGTCACACTCGTGATGCAGATTATGATCTGTATGTTATAAACATGAGGTTCACTCGAATCTGAATTCTTAAAAATTCTGTTTTACTCCACTCTTGGGCTACGGAGGATTATCTGAAGCAAATTGTACATGTTGATGAATATTCTTACTGTGTTTCGCTTTTAGAACAGTTGAGTAATAAACTTCAGTGGAGACAGCTATTAAAAACATCGTACGGCAAGGGGTTAAAGGTACACGTGTACACGTGTTATTAATATATCCGTGTTTTAGTCCGTGTAGTTTTTAATATACGGGTACCGGGGTATTGAAATACACGGGTACACGTATATTGGTACATTCATATTTTATTCCGAAATTATGTTGTTTTTTTATTGTTACCTGCAACTTAGAAAATCATATATTTGTTTCGCGAATGACTTGCGTAAATGTACTTCAATATTCGGGTATCTTGTTATACACTGATAATCACACGAAATAAAATATGAATATGTCAATACACGTGTATCCGTGTATTTCAGTACCCGTGTACTCGTGTATTAAGAACTACTCGGACTAAAACACGGCCATATTAATTACTCGTGTACACATGTATTTAGATACACATGGAATAGAGAACTCTAGTAAGAAGTTATAGTACAAGTTACAAAACAGTGATCTTGCTTACGAGACGGTAATCTTGCTTGCAAGACACAAAATCTGCCCGGTTAGAAGGCAGAGAGTCATCCCTCTGTTTCTAGAGCGATCGAGCCTAGACCCTATTTTTCACCAGTGGAAGACACTCGATACCGAAACGTCAAGGATAGAATGAGTCGTCCAGTAACGAAAAATATCATTTTTGTATTTTACATTTGTATCTTTATGAAATTAACCCCTTCACTGCTGTTGCTGTCTATTGGCTCTTGGCAAAATCGTTCATCGCATGCTATCGATTGTTATAGGCAGTCAATATTCGTTTTAAAAATTCCTGGAGAGCCGTTAGTTCTAGCTAAATTGATTTTTACTTTTCAGTGAGTGGAAGAGTTCCTGTAGACAGCACTGTTTGCTGCCAGAAGGTTATCGCACATAAAGTGTGTCGTTTCACGTCATAGTTACCGCAGCGAAAGGGTTGAAAAATATTTATATTTTATATTATTGCCAGGAAGAAGGGAAGAGTGCAATAAAAAGACTATTGAGACCTCATTATATCCCCGTCTAAATTATTCGACTTTTCTTTGAAATGCTTTTCGACGCCACTAATAGTTTTTAAAATATTTGCGTGGAAATATTGAAATAGGACATCCTGTTTCGTGTAATGTGTAGAATATGTAGAGTTAAGAAAATTTGAACTTTTATGTAAGCCATGACAAATAATTTCTTAACACCCTGTACACTTTATGATGCATGGAAATTCTTGCGTCATTCGTTGGAGAATGATATGCTTCTTAATCCTAGAACACCTGAAGAGTGATTCATTGACTCCACAAGTTATAAAATGTACAAAAGGTATCATTTTTCCTGCAGAAATAAATCCGTAAAACTGATTTGTTGTTGTTTGTATTCCTAAAACCGATATTTCATAAGAAATTTTATATTAGTCCAAAAATTAATAAATTTTGATAGATGGCAGGAGTGCTTGAACATTCCTCGAACATTCTTTTAGTCTTGATAAATATTTATAAATGTATAAATAAATGTAAAAATGAACAAATGCAATACGGTCGAGCTGTTTAGTAAATGCTAAATCTCAGAAGCATTAAGTTCCCAATAACTGCATTATTCACATAGAAAATGGTTTGTTCAATAACTTCCACCTGGTCTTAGGTTTGTACTGTACCTTCATAACTTTCAATACTCTAGTTTCATTTTAGTGATAGGAGATACACATGTACTATGTCCACTTGCTGTACACACTTTACTGACAGTAATAATTTCGGAGAAACTATAAATATTAAGTAAAATCTTTCTATATACTCAAAAATAAATGTTTAATATGTTTCACGTTACATTAATACAATAAGTTTCAATGGCCTGTCTATACGTTTACTATGGAAAGTGACCAAAGTTCTTATTTAAATCAGTTCTGAATTAAATGGTGACTGATCATCTGTCCATCAAAAGGTTAATGTTTATAACAAATATTTAAGCACTGCATATTTAGACCAGCGCTTGAAATACCGTTTCTATAAATGGTATCGTATAATAAATGTGTTTTGAGTATGCGAAACGGCAATAATAACCAGAAACGATTAACTGTTTGCTGAGTCATCGCCAGAGAAACTTTTAATGAAAAGAATGTTTCGCGTCGTCTTATAGGAATATTCCCGATAAGTCATCGCTTTTTAAAAATTACTTCGACAACCCGAAGCAAGGAGAAGCCTCTGCCTGTTTTACGTCCGACAAAGTGTTGCTTTTATAATTAAAAATAAGTTTTGAATTTACAGTGTTTATCGAAGCGGAAAAAGTAATTACAAAGGACTTTGTTCGACAGAATTAGAATTTCAGTATCTTCAGAACTTACTCGTACTGCGATCTTCCAATATTTAGAGTCACTGTCGGAGATCGATACCGATTTCACTAAAACCAAATTAGAATCTCAACAAAGAAACTAAACCTGCACGAGAACCGCAGTGTACAAAGCACAGAGCACAGACGTACCACCTCGTTTCACTGTCTCATACCATCTCGGCTCTCAGCTGAACCAGTTAAAGTATATCGACTCGGTAAGTTCAACAGTCGTCGAGGATTTGTCGATCGATAGGTCTGGCGTGTTTAAAAATACCAACTCAAATCAATTATCTCCGCATCATACACACACCACCCCCGAAGCGGATTACCAATACTTTTCATACTCCCTTAACGTCACTCTCCAATGCAAAGACGCAAGTTTTCCAAGCGGTGTATCAGGGGGTAATTCACGAGGAGCACCGAAAAAGTTTCGAAACGTATGCAGGGTGGGGAGTGCTGGGTGGATGGCACCGAAAAGAAAATTTCATACCGCTTAGGAGAGTTTTTCGGTGGTTTTATCCGTGGTCTGGCACGAAATTGCTTTAACCGTGATAAACGAGGGCCGAGTAAACGACGAGAGCACCCTATTCTGCGGTGAAGAGCGTCATACTGAAAGAAGTCGCATCCCCCGTCGCGACGTCGGGGGTAGTGCTATTTTCGCGACGGTCAACTTAACCGGTGGCAGTCGGGATTGGCAGTGCTTTCACCGCATGAAGTCGAGTGATATGCAGATGAAGAGGACGCCCACGGGCCAAGTATTTCCATAACGAGCTTTCATGTTTTCTTCCTCCCCCCTCCCTTTTCCTCCATTCTTTTTTCCCCCTGTCTCCTTTCGTTCGACGTACTCGCATTTTCGAGGCCGAATCTCTTGCCTCAATTATACCGCGTAATGGGAGAGAGCTATCTCGAAGCAACTCGATTTCTCAGTAATAAATATTAATGCAAACCCTCCACTCGAGGCACAAAGTTGGGATTTTACCTGAGGACGCTTGAAATTTTGATACGACAGAGTGAAACGGCCTGGCTTTCAGGTCTCGCTGAATGTGGAAAGTTCTTGAGTCTGTTACCGGTTTCTATGGGAATTTCGAGGAAGAAATTTTCAGTGATTTCGCCTTGGCTGTAATTGCGATTCCTCCGCGTGCGAGGTAAAATTGCTCGTTTTTAGTGGCAGTTGAATCGTTTTAAGAACCACTTTGATGGTGATATTAATGTAAATTGCAGATCAGTCACTGGCGATTTTGGATGTGTCATGTATGAAAAGATATATGCCAAGAATACTGTGAATAAAATTATTCGAAGCTTTTAACCCTCTTACTACCCCAGAGACGATATATAGGTTCCACGGTTTTCCCGAGAAATACCTTCTGCCGATATTTCGGTTTTCCATTAATTGCAAATATTTTTCGCCATTTACTGCAAGCTTTAATTTATGGAAAATAATTTTTTTCTTTTCCTCATGTAAAACTACATAAATTTTATAACAAAATACAAAAAAAAAGCGTGAAGTTATCTTTATTTTGAGGAAAAATATGTTAATTTTAATAAATGTCTTCAAAAATGCATATTTTCAATATGAAAACTTGTAAGGCACTAAAAGGGTTAAATGGAACAATAATTCTTGAATCTTTTTTCTTGAAAAACGGTGCTATAATATTGTAAACATTTTGGTTCAAGCTTTTTTTTAATTAGATAAGATAGAAATTCTCAAACAATCATTGTATATTATTATAATATCTTGAATGTTAGGATATGTTCAAGTAACAACAATTTTTACATCTTTCAAATTGCTCGTGACTTTTTAAACGCCGAGAAAGTAAATAAAAAATATGATGTTTCAATTACAAACAACTGAATAAAATGTTTTAACTTCAACTGTAACAGTTAACGATTCCTGAATTTATTTAAAAATACAATGGCTGAGGTAATGTGAAAAACGGTGCTGTAATGTTACAAATACTCTTATTGAAGCCCGTATTTAGAAATTTGTAACAAATTACAAAAGTACACTAAGTGCAATTTTTGGTGGTTTCTTAATCGCTCATAACTTTTTAAAAGCCACTCGTATCGCTCCAACCCCCATAAAAACAGGAAACTAAATAAAAAAATGTTTTTCAAGCCAACTTTCCAGTTTCTCAAGAATTTCCTCTAAACTCTCATCCCATACTTTCCAACGACAAAAATTTGCAACTTTAAGCAAAACAGTAATGGTTTTTAAATTTCTTGTAGAACGAAAAACGACACTATAACATTAAAAATACTGTTCTTGAGGATTTTTTCAAATTAAATGATGTAAAAACTCCTAAGAGTTTCAATTACAGTAACACAAAATTACTGCAATATTCTTAAAATAAACATTACAAAAGACTAATGACCACTCTCTAATCTTTACGCTTATAATTTTTTAAAATCTGCTCGAGTCGCTTCAAAAACTCCCTCAGAACCAAAAACCAACTAGAAAAAGTTCTCTCAAACTTTCCAGTTCACCCGAATTCCCTCTAAACTCGTATCAGATGCTTGCCAACGAAAAATGTCCATCGAAGCAGCAGTTCAGTTCGTTCATTCTCTCTGCCGTGAAAACTATGCAGGTCTTGGAAATACTCGGGTCGCGTTTACGGCGAGCATGTGCTAGGAAGCGAATGAGAGGAAACCGTGCACGGAAGATCAATACCCAGGGTCGGTTAATCGCGAACGAGCTCATGAAAATCGAGTGTCCTGCCAGTGAAACGAAAATAAATGATAAGAAAAAATAGAGAGAGATAAAGAGACGGACCAGTGGCGGAGGTGACGAAAATTTCTTCTGTGGTGACCGGTTCACCGGAACCTTCTCCGCAGTCCTCTTCATCGTCGCACGACGGACGCTCCTGGATGTTCTCTTTATGATGCTTCGGCAACAGCGTCGACGGCGTCCTCGTCGGCGCGACGTAAACCGGCGTTATTAAGTCGTCTGCGAACAGAGAGAGGATGAACGTGATTATTGAAATTGCGCGGCGGTGCTCGCGTAATTTCCGTATGATTGCGCGGTTCCCATGCGTTTGCGTCATCCGTTGTAACGTGAAACGAAAATGCGCCGGATAATGGAGATAGAATGCAGGTTTGATTGGAACGTTTTGTACCGGCGCCGCAATACCGGCATCGTTTCTGCCTCGAATTCAATACCGACGGCAAATGCGGTCTACTTTCAATTTTCCTCGGATCATTCGCGTACGATGATTCGTTCTCTGATTGATATCGCTCGCAAACGATAACATTGTTCGGCCGTGTTTATCTTTTTCATGAATTTTATTGATTTTGCGGTGGATGCACCAGCAAGGGTACCTGAGGCACAGGTAGTGCTGGGATTGATACCGCATCGATACTATCGATACCAGCCTACGAATTTCGATCTGATATCGAGTAGCATCGAACACGTGCAGTCACTCGTGAAAGACTTCGTACACCCCATAAAGAGGCTATTTTTATTAAAATAAACAATAATTTCGTGTAATAACATATTTATTTATTAACAGATGAGGTAATGTTAACTATTTAACGGCCTTGTGCAACTTCAAACTAATAATTGTTCAACATGCGTTGATATAACTATTTGAAGGTTTATGTAATCCTCTATTACCTCATTATGCTTCTAATGCTGTAAGGAAAATTGATTTCTGTTTTGTCTATTCGGTAAATATTAAATAATTATTAGTTTGAAGTTGCACAGGGCCGCTGCGGCCCCAAAAATTCCACTTAACCCGTTCAGGACGATGGACGCGTTCTAAAAAATCGTTAAACGCGTGCTACGGGCCACCGTACTGGTCCAAGCACAGCTGTTTATTGTACCCTATAAATCTCTGCTTCGTATGAATTGTCACTTCAGCGTATTTTATTAAAATATATGTTTCGTTACATGTTTTGCAGTTTTGCAGTTTTGGAGTACTAAAACAACTGAACAATCGACATTCTATATGTTATTAAAATGAAATATTTATTTTTACACATATTCTACCACGAAAAATTTCAGCAGAGGGTGCACGCTTTTTCGCGAAATTTCCAGGGCTCAAAGGGTTAAATGTTAAGTGTCGTAGGTGTTTGTAACTGGTTCATATGTGAAAATAGTCTATACGGAGAACGCCTACAGGCGTGCGGTAATGTAGTTAACGAGCATGGTTATCGATTTTCAGCACGCGATGTAAGGTTGTCGTGGAAACTTGCGTTGATGAGCCACACTACTTCTCAAATCACCTTTAACCTTTTTTTTTAATATGCTGTATTATTTACTGGTTGGACGGACGACCGTTTGGTTGAATTATTATTTTAACAATTTTTAAGAAGTATGAAGTTATTAAACATAAAATTTGATTCAATTTAATGATTGCTAAGTGGTAACCCTTTCTAAATTATAAATAATATTACTGTCACGATAGTAGAATGAAATAAAGCGTGTACTATGAAATAATTACATATTTGTTGATTTAGTATTGCACACTCATAAAAATTAATTTTTATATGTCGAGATAGGTATGAAATTTATACAGTTTACTGTTTCCGTGTTATATTTTACCATGTACTGGAATATTTATTTAAATATCAATTCGCGTAAGTTACTATTAATATGAACATACGTTTACACATACATTTTTGTTATTACTATATAGTGTTCTCAAAAAGAAATAAAAGATGTTGAATCGACAAGGGTCCCAAAATCAATTCTTAGCACGTTTAACGCCGCGTCGGTCACCGGTGACCGACAGTTTAAATTTAATTTAATTAAATAATTATCGATTGATGCAAAATTTTGAGCAAACTTCATACTGAAACAATAACGTAGGAACAGAAGAACACGACTGAGTACTCAAATTTTTTTTCTTTACGATTTATATAAAAAATAGTAAATTATATCGTGTCTGATCAGGAATGTCTGTTTTCACTGTAGCGCTCAACGTGTTAAACTGTTAAGTGCTTATAACTGCTCTATATGTTACTCCACTTCATGCGAAAAACATCTACCAGCGAGCTTTCGGAGAAAGTATTATTATCATGATATGATATTTACTGAAAGAAAATGTTTTTCATAAACGAAGTTCTTTTATATTTACATTTATTTATGCATACTATTTATGTAAAGTTTTTTATATTTTATATACCCGAAAATAGAAAAGCAATGAATCTTATCATATACGATTTTTAAATATTTAACAAAAAATTTCCGTAATAACAATTCATATTCTACATCTGTTTGACATTCGCAAATATTTTAGTCCGGTCCAATAAACTTGCAACCATTACACGCACCTATATTAAAACAGAATAATAAAAGTGCATGCTCTCTGTTTTTCAATACATTCAGAACACTATCGTTATTAAACAATACACCCAAAGCAGAAAGCATTTCGCATTGCATACGATCGTTACAACACCCTGTAGCATGTAATCTATTGAAATTCAAATGGTGGAAAAATCAATGTACAAAATACGACAACAAAAACAAAGCCTGCGACAGATGAAAAAATTCACGCGTGTGGAAAATATCGCCAGAAAGAATGGCGGGCGATCGAATCGCTCGCGCGGCACAAAATTGCATTCACAGACGATGCGTCATTTTCGTTTTATCATTTGCGGGAGCGAGCTTTTTTTTCATCATTCCAAATGTCACGGTTCGAAAATAACACGCTGAACGTTGGCTGGCGCGTGGCGGCTTATTAAAGGGACCGTATTAATTCAGTTTTTAGTCAGCCGGAGAAGATTTTCGAAGCGGCTGGCAGACAGCGCGAGGAGGTCGACGGGCCGGAGAAAGGAAGGGGCCCAGGGATCCTAAATATGCAAATGAATCGAAGATACAACCGGGCTAGCATGAAGGCGGAAAGGTGGCATGCCACATGCGTTATGCGAACTCGATCGTGCGTGTATGTGCTCTCCCTCCCTTTCTCTCCCGCACCTGCCTCTTCTCTCCGCCGTCCGATACCGCGAAATGGGACGTCGAATTTAATTCGGTCGGGCGATAATTAATTGCGGTATCTGTTGATCCACGAGTGCTTCAGAATAATTTTATAAAAAAATGTCGAGTGCTACAGGTTTTACAGTTAATGTTTGTGTTGTAACTATGCGTTGTAATTAAAGACATTAACATGTATGAACTCAGGAAGATGCACGAGATTAGTGTGTAAATTATCCTGTGCCACGTGTGAGGTCAGAGGACAGATTTCTTCTTCAGGAATGAATTGATTAAAGTTAGAGAAAATTATGTTCGATATACAAGCGAAATTATTAAACAAGAAATTGAAGAAGTTTTTGGACAGAATGATGTAAAGAGTCTGATTATTTAGTATTAAATCTGAAATTTTGTATGTAATTTAATATGAACGATCAAACGATAGAGTAACAAAGTGAAAAAATTAATGTAAATTTCATGTATCACAGGTTATTAGTATAATATTTATATTTGCTTTATTTCAATATGTTTTTATGAATAATACAATTAAATAGAATTTTGTTCACTCTGATTAAAGTTCAGTTTTGTACATTAGAGTTAAACGACTTATAGAAAATTTTCGGATTGTACATTGATAATTTCAAATGTTTTATTCGTATTGTGACGAATGGAAGTTAAAAATTATTATTCAGAATGCATTTATCAAAAAAAATGTTGGTAAGTGCCGCCAAAGGACGGCCAGTGCCTTACCAATTTATGTGTGTATTCCATCCTTGTCTAGGGGAGTGCTAAACGTCTCTCCTTTCATACTACACAATGTGATGGCGCTGTCAGCGTCCTTATATATGAATCAACCGTTGAGCGTGTACTTTCGAGAAACTACTTTTTCGCGAATAACTCGAGCACCGTTGATCCGATTTAAAAGGTCTGTAGACCTTTTTTGTTCGAAATCATATAAACTATCGAATGGTACAGTTTTTATGTCGATTCGAGGCATATACAAATTTACCGATATCTATATGTCATACTCGACGTACAGCGATGCATGTCTATATGTCATACGAACGTCATAGCGCATATACAGACATGCGAATATATAGATCGATTATTATAGTCACACAGGCCACTCTGATTCTTTATATCTCGCAGACAGAGATTCACAGGTTTATAAAAATGTACTCACAATTAATTTATAATCTCTGACGTATTAAGACTGTTCAAATGGTTTGCATATCAAATTTTACCTGTATCACTCTTCTGGATTTTATTTTAGATTTTATTTATACCGCTATACCAAACGAGTTAACGCGTTCGATACCACCGTTCAATTGGAAATCCATCCACCACAGACCACGTTATTTTTAGTGGTCTATTAAACACTATTAAATACAATGTATTTTTTTATTATACTATGTATACCATAATTAAAATTATTTAAACAAATATATAATTATAGTACACAGTATTATGCTATGATTATTAAATATTTACACATGTGTACGTGCATTTACGTACGTGTAACAGGTTACTTTCAAAATGATTGTCACACATAGGTGACATCGCTCTCTCCGGATATTTTGATCCGTGAAACATCTGTGACGAGTGGCAGCGAACATGTTAAATACTAAACGTACGAACGATATCGATATGAATTAATTGAAACGAATATCAACTTGCGGCAATATTGAAAAACGCATGCGATTGTTTACACGTGTTTCGTTCGAGAAGACCTTCGATATTTAACGTGACACGATTCATTCGTACATGTATGTAATTTACTGTTTCGTTTCATACGAAATATCGTGTAATCAATAGTTAGGATATCAGAAGGTCACATTCCATGCAGATGAAATTACTTACTGCTCTGAAAATGTTACTTACACTTACCGGATTCTGGATCATAGATCGGGGTGCATTCCTCGTCCTCGTCGTCGGCGGCGCAGCCACTTCCGGCGCCGGAAAATATGAGGTCGTCCATGACACCCGGAAAGCCGGACGCCGGCGTCTGCGGGGAAAAGAATGGAAATTTATTGCATCAGCGCGAAGTGATATCGCCTCGTAAATTTCCTCCGAAATTTCAATAAAGTCGCTGGAAATCGCACAACGCTTCTTCGTGTAGTTGAATAATTCGGACGACAGTGTTACTATAAAATTGCACCTCCTTTTTTGTAATATATCTACTATTATTAGTATTTGTATGATTCAGGTAAGTGCCTGGCTAATTACTAAAACGAAGTATTGAAAATAAGCTTCAAGACAGTTTAATGGACTTTGATGGAGACTTTATTAAATTATTGATTGCATGTTAAACTCTTCTGTCACTTTGTCTTTGTCATATTTGCGTCTAGTGCATTGTGTATAACAAAGGCTATAAATAAACCTTATAAGCGTGACTAAAATTTTCAAACACGATGTTCATTGATTTGTGTAAAATATAAAAGCCATGATGTAATAACATGAAAGAAATATAATTTTTCTAATGTTAATCCTTATTTTCTTGTGGAACATAAACGGCAGATAATTCGAACAATCTATTTCCGGTAGCATTAAAGAATTAAAGTTACTTTCTTTTATTAAATTTTGTCTCTAATTAATCTTTATGTAGGATGTATTTTTGAATTGTTTATAAGTATATAAGATACTTGTTGAATCGTGTTCACCTGCTGCATTCTTTGCAAAGGAGCCGCTCGATCCAGAAGGCTTCCTACAGGTAATAATTGAACATCTCCCCTGGTGTCAACCTTTCCATCTTTCGACGCAGCCAGCTCCAAAATCCGTGCACCGTTTACAACGAGACCAGCTATTACGCCCAAAAATGGCCTCTCCACTCTTCCCTTGCTCCGATTCCATCGACCACCAACTTGAATCGTCGATTGACTATTGAAAACCGCCAATTGGCGACCTGCAAACAACATTCACAAATAATATTTCATAATTCAATAACATTTGCTAACACGACTCCGCAACAATGACTCTTTTAATCATTTCATCAGGTACACCAAATTCTTGTATAAAAATGTTTCTCAAAATCAAAGTCACTCGTTCTCCTAACTCTTCTCCCGACATTTACATCAAAATCGAAGGTCACGACGTTAAAACAATTTCATTTTGGAAAGATGCAATTATTCCATAGAAATTCAGTCGGTGAAAATGCATTTCGAACAACTGTTTTCAGTGGAGGAGCAGCCTTGCTGTTCGGTTCTATCTGTTTGGAGGAGAACCGAAGACTAATTTATGCCGTTTCCATGGCTGACAAATGTTTCCATTTGACCACTGATCAGGCGAACAGAAACCACTGGATCTGGCATGGTTAACCAAGTGACCAGTCCAGTTGCCCAATGTGTACCTTGGAAGAATATGAGAGCGGAGGTAGCCTCAGGAGTCCCCTACGCCTTGGTATGGGTTTACCTCGAGCCCTTTCCCTTTGTAGGGTCTAAATTTGGTTGGTTTTGAGAGCAGGCAAACATGAGACGCGTGGAACTCTTTAGGGTTCGATCTGCCCTTTGTGGAGGAGGAGGCACGCCACTTCGATTGCGGGGGAACGTGTTTGTGATAAGAATACCTTCTTCGTGCAATCGAACTCCGTTCACCATGGTGTTCGAACAAACTCTACTAATTAATATTTCATTATTTTTAACAACTGCGACGGTAGAAAAATGTACCTTCAGGTACCTTTTACAGGATTTTTACAATATTTCACTAAAGCAATTACGCCTTTCATACAGGAAAGAAATGTACAATTCCTAAATTGTTATTAATGTAGAATTCTGTTTTTGTAAGAAGATTCACCTCCTGTCTTACGATTTTGCAATAGCTATCTACACTGAAGTTTATTATTCAGGTGCCCCAAAGGTGAAATACAGAAAGATGATTTAATAATATTTATCAACGGTGCTCTAATACGATGTTTTTAAAAGTCCATGTTCGATTGAAGCTCAGATTTACAACATATAGACTATAATCTGCATCATGGACGTGGCTCGTTATTATAAGGCAAGGGGGTAAGGATGCAACAAAAGCAAAATAATTTACCATAATAACGCTGAGCATATTTTATGTAAATATTATAGTCTCTCCTGTATTGATTTCATCTATCTCTAATCAGAAGCAGCCTAAATTAGAAACTATTCAACCTCCATCATGAAACTACGATCCCCGTATGGTAGAAATAACACTTAAACGCATGTTTACAATGAATATATACCAGAAGAAGTCTTCTTCATAGAAACTGGAGGGTGTATGCAATACAACAAACAACTGAACGATCGTCAAAGACAATGATTATTGTTTGAAACGAGTGGTCCAACAATGAGGGAGCAATTTGCACATCTCGACAGCAACATGATTGATCTTTTCGAATATGTATATTAACGGGGGACACCGACCAGGCCAGCATGGGGTGACCGGAGGTTCTCCTTCGTCCGGTGCGATAAAGTCGATCGGCGGAGATCGATAATGTGGCTATTTTTTTATTAGGCGACTAGAAACCGGGGGATGGGATGCGACCGGAATCGGATACGTTCGAGCAGGTTCACCCACGTGACCTGCCATGGGCGAGTTAAATACCACCTGGTAATAGGATAGCAACAGAAGGAACAAGGTATCTTTCGTGATTTCTTAGATGGTGGGGATGGGCAGATGACATTGTTGCAAGTGAAACGATGGATAATAATTTTCGGTGGAGCCGAGAAAAAATGAGCCTGGCTGACAGGCCTACCAGGCTCGCATAAAGCGACAGGAGGATACGCCAGTGCGTTTTAGGCACTGTATAGATGGCCTGTCAGACCGTCACTCTGATTTTTCCTGAGTTTTTGTACGACTCAAACATTGCCATCTATTGTGATCTGTGAAAGGGAAAAGTAACACTGAAAGTATGTAAAACATACTTCGAAAGTAAAAATAATGTGTACAACTATGTGACGCCTGCTAGGTAGAGCATAAATTTATAACAAAAATTCTATTATTGAATTGCTTTGTTTGTTGTGAAAAAAATGTATACTAAACTATTTTGTAATGATTATTTCAGTAAATAAATTGAAAAAAAACGTCATTCTGATCTTTGTTCTTCCAACAGGTTGACTGATAATTATTGTAGGAGTCCTTTATTTTGAAAGTGGTATATGTCTTTTTTGAAAAGATAAGAGGAACCTTTCAGAAGTACAGTTCAAAACATACAATTTTTAACATATACCTATTTGAAATAAAAGTAACATTACAATCATAACATGAAGTTATTTTTTTCATTTTTCGATGAACGTCGAATCAACTGCATTATGATTACTTGCGACGACAATCCAAAGTCATATTACGGTTGAGTATTATAATTACTTATTGTATTTCTTCATGGTAACTAAGATTTTCTGTGAGTGTGAATAATACATTATATTTGATTCCGAAATTTGAATATTTGGAGTAAATAGAAAGCATATATTTAATTGAAATGATTCAGTGTTGTAATCTTAATGAAGTATATATTTACAAAACCTCATTTTCAAGTGTTGTAGTGGCTATAAAATCTTTCATCAACATCATATATGTGGTTATAGCAAAATAATGTTACGTTTTAATCATAGAACCTTCAATTTATTCCGATGTTTAGATATCATTAACATAGTTGTATTAATAAATGAAGAAGCTTTGAGAGAAAATGAGGGTACATTCGCTCGTCATTCCATATTATGTAAACGATGCACATTGTTAAGTAAATGAAAGCTGTCTGTCAATCCATTGTACATTTCCCTGGTATTGACGTCATCGCTGCATTGCAATTTCATTTCCATTTGATGTCAGACGAGATAAACAATTCACACATCATTGTCTTTCATGTATTCGCTTCTAATCATAAGAACCGTTTTGCAGTTCATATATTTCGCGGTTTCAAGGTACACGAATATCCTTTATATTACAAATTTACGGAATGCTAATCTTTTTTTTTAATGTAATTTATTGTAGAAAATTTGTTAGGAAATTTGAGCAACAAAAATATTTATATATAATTGTACATGGATAATGTAAGACTACTTTTTGTGTGGAATAAGAAGTCAAAAGCTGAGAAGTGAAATTAAGAAGAATTAACAACTGCTTGTTCAGTTAACATATTTTTTAGTATTTGTTAGTTTTGTGCTTCTCTAGGGGCAAAAAATATAACAAAACAAATTTATATGTTGGAATGTATATATTAAAATAAAAAGAAGAGATGTATATTTGTTTTTATAAAGATTAAATACCACGACCTACTTTATTTATAATTTACTAATACTTAAAAATATTTATTTAAGCAGTCATGAATATATGTTAATAATGATATTATTATTACAAACGTTGATTCAAATATTGTTAAGATATTTACCAAAAATATTAATTAAAGAACTCGTTAATATTCTCATTAAAACCAATTTTATAAATTTAAATATTTTGTAAACAGTTATACAAACGAAATTGCCAAACTAATTATCAAAATATTTCCTAAAGGGTTATAATTTTACATTTGTTAAAGGTTATAGTCTGTAATATGATTATAAACTTCCTATAATTAACAGAATAATTCCAGTAATTACATACTTTTATTAAAAAAAAATTTGTTTAATTATCTACAACTGTCCCAGATGAGTATATCGATGATTTTATTAATACACACAAGTAATTCTCACAATCACAAACGTGTCATCGCAGCAATTTCTACAGTAACAAACGTATTTTAATAAAATACCTCAAAGAAACCAGAATTCATTACAACACTGATATCAAGCAGCAATGAAACAAAATTAACAAATCATTTATCATAAAGTCGAAAGCATCTTGGAGGTACCCAACAAATAACAACCCCACCAAAAAGTGTCACACAATCAGTCGACAAATTCACCCTAACAGGTTTCCCAAAAAACACCTCTACGAAATAAATTTTCAGACTCTAAATTAATCAAATTGTTCCAATTTCTGAAACAAAAAAAATTGTCATCAAAAGAGTACGACACGTTACAATAAATAATTTAAAAAAAAGAAGAAAAATAAACATTTTTTAACCACGAAACATTCATTACGCTTCTGTGAAAAACTTCTGGCACCATTCTATTCATATGTCGTTTTACTTTCAATTACGCTCCCACTAACGAACAAGAAAAACACAATTAGTCATACAAGCTCTCAAGGCACTCAAATTGAGTTCCAAGGCACGTCTTCAGGCACTTGCCGGCCAAGCATAGTGAATCTATCAGTGTAACATAAAAATGCAGCTGGTCGAGCGACGTTCACCAGAGTTCATCGACTTCACGAAACGCGCGCGCGTGTTTCAGCCGTGGCACGCGACGCGGCACGCGTGTCACGTGGAAATGATTTCCCGTCAATGACGATGGAACGTGTCCAGGTGAGATCGCAGATCGTCACGTGCCATCTCGGACAAGATAAGCGTGTCATTCACGCCGCATACCGATCTGAAGAAGTCCAATAAACTGTATCACTTCACCAGGAGAACAGGAGGACCGTGGGTGCTCTCCGGTTCCCCGTCTGACCCTAAAGAGAGATTTTAGGCAGTCAGACCTCTTTCACGAAATACCTGACCCCTCCACTCGCCCACTGACTCCAACGAATATTATTTCACGTTTTCTTTCTTCAGATTTTTTCCATTTTTTATATACAAAAAGTGAGCCAAACAGAAACCATGATGGACCACCACATTTTAATGATTTAATGATTTTGTGGCTTCCACTTTGGAATTTGATACGCGATCGTTCTCACTTGAGTCTGACAGAATAATTTATATTTAATTTTCAGTGTTCGTTGACGATTTTCGTAGACGTTTGAATGCAAATGCATCGAATCTACATTATTTTGTAAATTGTTAATTTTGAAATAATTTTTTAATTGTCAAGGGACTACATATTATTATTTCGTCTTGTTTTTGTTTTTCGTTTTGATTTTTATAATGCAAATTGTACAATGAAAATAACGGGTATTTCTTTTTGTGTGACGAACGTGGTATTCCTGCAAGCGTGTGCCTGTGACGAATTCACTGATAAGAATTTGGTTTCTATGAGATGCGGTGTGCTTTGGGTACGACAGAGGGAGAGTTTCAGTGTGTTGGTTGAAAGGGACCGTCGTTTCCACGAACGTTTGAATTCGTGGTGCCATTCGAGAACGTGAAATCTCGGTCGTTGAACATTTTGTAGCAATTAGCTCTTGCGCGACATAATCTAAATTAATAAGTAAACTGACAGGGGAGTATAGGGCAGGTGGAGGTGGTGGAGCCGAAAAGTGGGTTAAGGCGTCGCCTTCGGCCGCTTAGACAAGTGGCGCATTCGGCTAAAATGGATCAGGAGACAAGAAGTTGAACGTGGATATCCAGTTGCCTAATCTTTTGGCTCCGTCTTCGATGGGTCCCTAAATCGCCGTCATTGTACTGCTTCTTGGTCAACGAACGCACAGAGCATTTTAGGATGAAATACGGTTATCAGTAGAATTATGTTTACTAGTAGAAATGATGTCAGTCATTTTCAGGGTAAACAGCTTTCGTAGTGCTTATCCGGAGAGAAGTTTAAAGAAAAATGCAGCTTGTTGAAATTTATGTAAGTTAGTGGAATGAAAAAATGTTTGAGTATTATGAAACAAATAGTATACTAAACAATCTTTTTTTGTTACGAGTACAGTGTTATTTGTCAAGAAATATAGTTTTAGTAAAGTACAGTAGAATTTGGATTATCTGGACACGGGTCAACCGAAAATTCGTCATCCTATATCATTTACAGATTCAAATTATTATAAGTGTTACTGAGTACCTAATTTTATACCAGTGTGTATTTTACAGTCTGAAGTAAAATTACCAATTTCATGGGAAACATAGTTGCAATGTAAGTGGTCCTGTTACTAATTGTAGATCCGATGATCGAGGTCCTACAGTATTCTGTAGTAAATCATCTCAGTCCATCTGTATCTAATATTATATTCGTAAAATTTAATTTTAAACAATTTTTCTGGAATCTTTCTTCCCTGTTATTAAAGTTTCTTTCTATTAAAGAATTAAAGTTAATTTTAAATCAGCTTCTGTAGCTTCAGCTGCAAGTTTATACTCGTAAAACAATCACAAGCAGCAATTTATGCAATGATTAACCCTTTGACTGCGACTTACTTAGAAACGAGGCACACGCCGCGTGCGGCCGGGCTGCAGCAGTACGTAGTGAGCGTTTGCACCGAACGCCCATGGGCGTTGGCAGTACACGGTGAGCGGCTTTGTCAGGCACACGCGCTAATAGCAGTCAAAGGGTTAAATTGTGAAGTTGTGTAAGTTGTCATTACAGTATTGTTGAATGTGTTTATTCGTATTCGTGCATTTTAATACTCAATTACGAAAAGAGCTGATGACACGCGTTCCTTTTTGTTTAAAATAGCCGCTCAGCAATGTGTAAAAATTCTAACAGCCCCCAGACGATGTTTATTACGGTTGCGGCAGTAAAATAAACAAATACACGTTGAAATAATAAAATATTCTCTTCCTTAACATTTTGACTGCCATGTCACCTATGTATACGATTCAACCATTATTTATTTGATCATTTTTAGTATTCATAAATTTATTTACTAAAGTTTAATGGTACCGATAAAAAAGTTATGAGTATTTCTAATATACTTGATTAAAAAGATTTTAACTTGCGATTATATTTCCTATGTATAGAAATGTGGAAAGTTTGTCATTTTCAATCAATAGAGAGTCAAAATGGTTTTCAATCAATAGAGAGTCGTAATGTTTTTCAATCAATAGAGAGTCAAAATGTTTTTCAATCAATAGAGAGTCAAAATGTTAATGATTTACAGTGAAAATAATATATTGTCATCTGCCATAGGAGCTTGCCAGCGTTCCCAGAGTCTTCCAGAAGCCAGTATATCGTTTTATCAATTCCTTATCGATCAGTAAATAAAAACGATACTCCCTGTGTATCAGGAGTTAGTCTATGAGAGTCTCGATAGACGAATGGAGGGGTTATAATCGAAATCGAGACATGGCCATCGGTCCCACGGACTCGGTTTGGGAACCGTCCGGTTTCACACCGGCTTTTACGGTGGGAACCAGGAATACCATGGCGTCGTACGCTGGGTATGGGAAACATCGATGATTCCCAGGCTATGGTAGCAACGCAAGAAACGTGAACAGGGCACGTAAACGCATGTCGTGTGCTTTGTAATTCCGTTATCGCGACCGTTGAGCGCATTTCTGTCATTTCACTATATCTACGCTCGTATCGGCTGTTTCGATAATCGTCTGTCTTATCTGTCCTCTCGTATGAAAATCCCTTTTCCTCGAAACGCCTCATCCATCCTCTCGCGTGAAAATCCCTTTTCCTCTAAACGCCTCATCCATCCTCTCGTGTGAAAATCCCTTCTTCCTCGCAACGTGATGTTTTGTAATCCTAATTCCGTTGCAGTTGGTTGTTTGTTAAGGATTTGGTACGATTAGTATCAGCCGTATCAGTCGAATTATTATTGTGACTTATTGGAAATTTAATGGCTGCCTCCCTTTTGCAGATCGATATTTCTTTTAAAATGAAAGTTTATTTGTTTCACATTTCATAATAATCGATTCTATTTGATGAGTTATGATCTGAGAATGTTAATAAATTGAACCTCTTCACATTACTTGAAATTATTTAAAATGATGTACAAAAAAGTAGCAAATCTGTTTTGAAACATGTACAAGAAAAGTTTTTCGTCATTCCTGTAAAATTTGCTCAAAAGATTTTAATGGCATTAGCAGTTTATCATAATATACATAAATATTTGTATTTTTTTTCAATTTATGCGTAATTGAAAACAAAGTAACATTTCACTAAAAGAGTCTTAGATGTCAATTAATAATAATATTAATTCAACTGCTTTTTGTTTAATAATAGTGCTGTATACACCTTTTTGTGCGGAATATAAATTTATAATATTTTATAAATTTACATATGGACAAGTAAGAAGTCAAGGGTGAATACACGAGTTTTCATAATTATGTCAGAAATATTTAACCGCAACGTTTCAAGTTGCATTTGCATTTTATGGAAAAAAATGTTCTGCAATTATTACTCGGACACAGCTAATTGCATGGAAATAAAAGTAATTATTTGTTTATGTTTAATTATTTAACCATTTAAAAAATGTTAATCATATCTTCTGTTAAATATATGTCAATATACCTATTGCACAAAATGCTGCAATCCAAATGTAAATATTTTGTCAACGTTATCACTGCTGCAAATTGTTCACCGCGCAAATAAATAAAAGATAAAGCAAAAGCTTGAACGCAATTACAGCATTGAGCGATAAATTAATATCTTATTGGTTCAAACAATACTTGCTTATAAAATATTATATCGGGAAATTGCTTTTATCAGTGTTGTTTGTATGGCTAGAAAGATCGATAAATATTATCTATAGTATATTTTTTACAAAACCAATAATTACCTATATAGCGCGACTTATAGCTGATGAAATGATTGAAAATTTAAAGACGATCGAGTATGTTATCAAACTATCATCTAAAAATCTGTTCAGTCGTGCTATCAAAATATCAGTTTATCTTATCTGAGGAAGTTAATCTCGATTAAGAATATTAATCTTTAATTGTATTATAAGTCATTAGTAAAATGCTTAATTTTAAGAATATTTGTTAAAATTCTCCAAAATTTATATTACACTAGAAATTTCATCGAATACAAAGAAATGATTAAAAGTTCCATACCTGGTACGTAATAACATTTAACGACGATCGTTATAAAATATATAATTACTTTACAATTCTGATTCTTATTTAATTCAGTCGAGTTTGAAACACGTTGCTCCCTATCTTACAAAACATACGTTAAATAAATATAAAATATATTATTTGATTTTGTATTAAAAAAATTGAACTGTGTATGTGGTAGAATATCAGGGATCTACTTTGTTTAAAATTATATCAATGAAAATTTGAATTACCATAGCAAAGACCTGTTGCTATCAATTTTGTAAATAAGATGCAATTTAATGGAAAAGTATGATGACGTTTGTCACAACGAAATTAGTTGTGAAACGAATTATATTAAAACAATAGAAATTTGTTGAAAATAGAATCAAAGAACTGTTGAGGTAATTGAACAAGGACATTAAAATTACCGTTCGGTATTCTGATAATTAAAAATACAGTAAGACCTCGATTATCCGAGCTGTAATTAGAAATAGGTTACTTCGCATTGCAACTATGTTTCGCATAAAAATGGTTATTTTATTTTAGAATTTAAAATACATAATGGTACAAAATTAAGTGCACAATGTTACTAACAATAATTTTAACTTGTAACTCATACAGCGTGACTTATGTTCGGATGACCGGTGTTCGGATAATCGAGGTTCTACTGTACCTGCAGTTGTTGATTTGTTTGTTTAATGCGCTCGTATTTAAAAATTTACTTGTGGGATGAGCTGATACTATTATATCGAAGCAAATGTATGAATGAAATAATCGTAGTACGCGGTGAGAGGTAGTATGCAGGCAGGAAACCCGTTAGCAACGCTATAGCTGCTGCGTAGCTCTGTTGTAGCCACGTCTGGTTGGTAGAGAACGACCTTGAGATCTCAAGGCTGTTCCTAGAGCGAGCTCGACTGGTTTAGGAGAACTACCACTTCGACATGTTCGCCTGATGCTTCTAAACACGTCGCTTAGATCAACCTTAACCTTCCACACGCCATGTACACGTATACCGTGTGTGTGACGCATCGCAAACTGGATCTCGATCTTCAAATTACATTTCGGACGCTTTACACCCTACTTTCTGACTATTACAATCTTAAAAAAAAAGTACAACTTCTTCAAATTATATTGTGGTAAACTGTCCACTCTATTTATATGCAAAATTAAATTAAAAATTAATATATGATTTCCAAAATGTATTCTCAAGCGATCGTACTCCAATTTTCGTTCATTATAGGATTCAATAAAATTGTCTAATATAGAATTGAACGGGTGAGTTGAAGAGCAGTTCAAGTCCAAAGTTAGCCATTTTCAAATAATCTCAAAACTAAGTGTGAAATGTATAGAACTATGTGTTGGGACCAAAAACAGTGTAAAAAACTACCCTATATTCGTGTTTCAGTAGTAGTCCCTTCAGTTTAATGAGTGTAAAAACAGCATCTGTCATGGACTTGTACTGTTCCAACAATCTGTTTAACAATCACTTTTCATTAAATAATTTCTACTTCAGTTATGTTTAAAGCATGTTAATAAATGTTCTTTTTGCTACTGTGTTACTTTTTACTACTGTGAAATTTTTTCTTGGAAGACTACTACCTATTGACCAGAAAGGCGATGGGTAATTTTTCTAATATCATACTGAATTTACTTTAATAATCACTTTACATTAAATAGTGCGTCCTTCCGTTCGACTATACACTTAAGGTTTTTGGATAAAAAATGCTCCGAATGTATAGAACTCATGCATATTTTCAACTGTATAATATAATGAGAGGACTAAAGAAACCTAGAAATAGCCAGTCGCTGTATTATAACATCATCATTGCGAAAGTTTTTTAAATAAATGAAGACGCTATGGGTCCAAAAAAGACCCAAAGACCACACTATGGTTAAAGCCAGTTCATAAATGGTTCTTTTAATAGTGTGTTATTTTTTTAATTTGCTGACTAAACAGTGACTTGAGTTGAAAAGCAGTACAAGTCCAATGGTTTTATTTTAATTATTGGAAATTAATGAACGAAGTTTAACCATAGTTCTATGAACGTTCATCCGCGTTAGCATAATCGTGTTTAAACTGGACCAGCGCTATAAAATCAATGCTGTTGATACACGAAAAGTGACACTAGTTCTTCAAACATCTCAGAATGTGGTTTTTGGACTTGTACTGTTCTTCAACTCATCGGTACAATTACAAATTCCGTGTTAATTGGAACGTGTAAATTGCAGTTCGAGCTTAACAGGTGGAATCTTTAAGAGATAAGGGGTCTTTGAGGGTCAACTTTTTTTCCACGGAGAACCCATTAGTTTCGTTTCCACGGAGGTTCGATCAGGATATAAAATTTCGAGGGATAGTTCACGAAGTCGCTTCCCACGCCGTTCGAACGGGGATGCGGTTGGGACTTAGAGGCCCATAAAAGCCGAAATTAGATTCAACGAGCAGAGATCCTCCTCTGCCGTGGCGGGGAATTTCAAAAACGTGAGAAGAGTACCGGGTCACCGAGCGTTTCGGCATTCGATACGCATAACCGCGACTTTCCCATGCCACGCTTTCTCATGGCGGCGTCGCCACAAAAAATAATGAGATTTCGGCGGTTCGCCGCTGTGAGAAAGAACCGTGAGAAGATGTCGATCTTCGGGCTGAATTCGGTGTCTCTCGGATCAGGTGGCTATCAGAGCGACGTAGGTCTATCAGCTACGCCATTACTGAACGTCCTTTAAGGAAGGGACCATTGGATCCTTAAACCTTCCAGGATCTGAGAACAGTTAGTTTGCTTCCTTTCTGGATTATTAGTTTTGAATCAACAGATACTTTCTTCATGATAGAAGATTAGCTTGATTACCTTTATTTATATATTACATTTCAGTAATCTTTTCGGTTCTGAAATTTTGGATAGCGGACATACCCCATAGTATAATAGATATGTTAGAAGAAATATGATCATAGCGAATGTATTGTTTTATCAAGAATTACTTTCTTCATACTGTAAGTCTAACACCTGTTGAATAACAGGTGTACTCTACGCAGTACATGTTAGAGCAAGTGTTTCAGGTTTAAACAAATCTCAATTTGCAAGATATTTTTTGCAAGAGAATCTTATGCATCTGCGATATATTTAATGAAGTATGTCTATCGTTGTAATACACTTTGAGGCAATGATTCATTTGTCACGATAAACAGTTCGACTTAAATGTATTTTATAGTTCCAGAAGCCTCAATGAATACTGCCTCTCAAGTAATATAATAATAATGCGCTGCTATTACAAAAAAAAAAACTAATAAATCCTAAATTCATCAATAAAAACATACGGAACAATAGCAGGGGAACCAAATGACTTGTCACAAGGTTTGGTTCGTAAAACCAGAGTGTAAAAGCTGAGAATACTCAGAATGATAATAATAATAATGTCTTCATTGCATCAAGCTTGTATTCATATTAAGAATCAAAAGAAAAGAAGCAAACCAAAGGAGATTAACGAATGAAACAGATAAAATTAGTGGAAGGGACCAGTTGTGGGAGTGTGCATGATGTGCCTAAATCCCAAGATTTTATCCTGAACCATTTCTATTTGTGTAATAAAATTAAGGACTTCTTGGAAGAGTAATTAATAACCTTTGCAACTCTCGAGGCTTTACTTTCTTTTGCAGAGGAACCTAACAACTTACGTATGAGACTTTTTAGCCTCAGGTGACCTATTATTTTCCCAGATTGGCATTCATCTGTCCAAATTTAAAAAACAAATAAGAAAAATAAATTTTTACTCATTTACTTGTGTAGTTTCCCCTAAAAGCTTCCTAATTAACATACAGCCAATCGAACGATTTACATTTGTCAAGACACTGTTCACCCTTCAAAGCTTCTGTAACATGTTAATTAACCTCTTGACGTACAAAGACGTCATTTCTTTCGTATGTCATTTTAGACGTTGACGTCTCCTTGATGCCAAGAATTATGCACTGATTGTTTTAAAAAGTTCCATACTCTACAGGACTATTAAGTTATTTATTAATTTGTTACTTAATTATTGTTCATTAATATTGTCTACCAACATTGTTTTAAGATATTTAGCACTGTAAACATCCTGTTTCTTGTACAGTTTACATAAATTTAAGTTGAGGCATATTAAGTGGTATTTTTAGCACAAATCGAGTCCTATTTTATTTGTATGTTAAGGGTTAATATTACAAAATTCGAATATTAAGTACATGCTTATCAAAGTGTATTGAAATTTCTCATTATATCTACGCTATAGCGAAAAATAGAAGGCTGACTCGAGAGATTGACAAAGTATCGCTAAGAATCATGTGTGGAAAGGTCAAGTTCCTGGTGCATCGACTGCATGCTTCAAGGTCGATCGAGCGAAGGAAGCGCGTTAGGGGTAAATCGGCAGCAGTTTCGACCAGCTCCGCGAGTCTGGTCTCCTGGTCGATCTGGGAATCCGTTTCCCCTGAAGTCTCTTGGATTCTCACGATCATGGGAACACGGAGAGCCGGGAACTCTGGGAACGGTGTCCCGTGGGAAACTTTCAACGTCGGAAGACGAAGAACGGTGGAAACTCTTTAACGTGGCTGAACGCCTACTACCGAACCAGATCGTCTCGTCGGGTCCAGGCAAGAACTATCTCACGCTTTCGAGCTGCCTGTGGGAAAAATCATCCCGGGAATCGTCGTTGAATTCGTGAGAAAATATGTGAAACACGCGGTGGCCAGCGGATCATCCTTGACACCCTTGTCACGTGCCCGGCGTGATCGTCCTTTTCAATATTGAATCTTCTGGCTGAATTGGCGCGAGTTAGAGGCCGATCGACAGTCGGGTGGAACTGGAATCTCTGGACGATGTGTTCAAAGATGGTCATACCGAAGAGATGGATTCTTTTAACGTTTACGAAGGCCTTATGAGAAAGATTGAATGATTTGGAAAATTATTGTAAGCACTACAGGTGTTTTGGGCTCGTATGTGGTTTACAATAATTTTTATGCTGATTCTGTGAACTTCTTTTTTGACATTTTTTTCCTCAGGTGATTGTGACTTTAAATTATTATAGGGGACATCCTTGGTTTCTTCGACCAGACTGTCATATATTTTTTACGAATAGAAACAAGGCAATGATGTTACAGAAAAATTTACTCAGAAATGACGGCCTAACAATTTAGAAAATGTGAAATGAGAAGGATTATACTAACGAAATTACTCTGAAATGAAACAGCGTAAGAAGGGATCGACAATATTTGTTTGGTCCGTTTGTAAAGCTATAGTTTATTATCTGACATCGTAGCAAGCTTAAATAAAGAATTATTAGTGCATTCGTTGAAATGGAACGATATTAGATATATAATTGAACTATCCTCACGCTGTATCTCATTACTACTCCAACTTTTTAATAAAGCATTTATGGTCCACTCAACCTTCGTTGCTTATATCTAATCATAAAGCATATTGACATAGGAACACCTTACGTACATATATTCACATTACTGTGCATAAGTTTGCAAGTAGTAATTACACGTTCCAAAGCACTCGAAATTCTGCATAAAAATTATCCTTGAGAAAGAAGTAATTCAAAGGATCCCGTACAGAATCTTCCAACGAACAATTGACAGAAAATTCCCCCCACGGCTAGAATCCTACACGTCTCAGCATCATTCATCAATTTCTCCCATTCCTCCGCGACGTACACCTTCATCAGCGGCCATGGCGTATTCACGGAAGGACCCTGCGCCAGATCCAAGACACGCGGCCTCGAAACTCAACCCATGGAGGCTGGCAGTCGTCCAATTACGGTCCACGGAAAGAAATCACGATAAGGGTCAAACTTTACGAGCTTGTATTCAACTCTCCCGAGGGGTCGCGGTGATCTTCGACACGGGGGGTTAAACGATTTAAAATCCGCCATTAGTTGACGCGGTCTGCGTGGGTGAAGGGAGCCAAGGGCGAGGAGGAGGATCTGAAACGAGAGAGATAAGGCCGGTATATCCTCGAACGAGGTCGGCCAGCAGGACGAGGCTCGCTTCTAGAGCCAATTAAATCGTTCCCACGGGATCGCACCGTGGGAGAGTCTCTCCGGGAACGCGGGAATAGGAGCCCCGCGACGGCCAGGACATCATGCGAGTTCAGGAAGTCGTCGAAGGGCGACGATCGTCGTGTGAGAACCTTCTCTCCCCGTGTTTCGTTCTTTTCTCGCTTTTTTTTCTCTCCCCCGACGCGTTCTACGGACACGTGCAGAATGGAAAGAAGGCGTCAGAAGCGAGACCATGCTCGCGTGAGAACCTGCCGAGGGCTCGTGGGAAAACGGCGAAGGCGCGTGGCGCTTATGCTACCAGGATGCCATGAGCTCTCAGCAAGCTCCTCGACGAGGATGGAATATCGGGTCGATCCACCCCCGCACGGATTCCTCGTCGATGGTCCACCTCTCACAGGCGCATCGTTTACTTTCTCTGTACAGTTTTGTATATTTTTTAAAATCGACGTGTTAGGGGTCGTTGGATTTTCGACTGAAGAAATGAAGATGCTTGGTTGATTGGAGAATACTCACGGGTTTTTCTGTGGGAAATTATGTTTTTTTTGGGAGGTGTAAGTTGTCTGATGTATAGGAGACAGTCATAGAACATTATGAACACTTCAATTTAACCCTTAAGTGGATTATCGAACTAATAATTGTTTAACATGTGTTGATATAATTATTTGAAGATTTATGTAATCCTCTATTATCTGATTATGCTTCTAATGCTGCAAGGAAAATTGATTTCTATTTTCTATATTCGGTAAAAATTAAAAAATTATTTGAAGTTGCACAGAGTTGCTACGTCCCCAATAATCCACTTAAGGGTTATTTTTCATGCATTTTGTTGCCCAATTAAAATTGTCATCACACGTGTGACTCGTTATAAGGCAAGTGGTTAATTTATGACTCTCAAATTTATTTATACCTCTCAAAAAAATCATAATTTTCAACAGAAAAAGCCCGCCAATATTCTCGAATCAACCAGGCATCTACAATTCTTCAGTCAAAATCCAACGACACCTAACAGGTCGATTCAAAAAAATATACAGAACTATATAGAGAACGTAAACGATGTATTAGAAAAATACGATGCAGTCTTGTATCGATTCATAAAAGTTAAGCTAATAAATACTCCTTTGGTTGTCATGGGATTGTTAAAGGCAAATTGTTCGTTTTAATGTATGTTATTTATCAGAGTACTGAGCCACTTGAATAGTTAATTAAAACTCTAAGGCAAGGTTGGGGCTTGTCTTCAATAAAAAAACACACATTCGACGTTTCCTAGAATTCTACCTCCCCTAATAGCTGACCAGATATACACCCGAGCCACGGTCAGCTAACGCGGCATTGCAGTTTCACCAAGCAGGTGTTCGTCACACATGTGACACCTCACTAATAAACTTCACCCAATGCAAAGTTTTCATATATTATTGCGATAAAACTGATTATACTTCCCCCCAGACACAATCTCATTGTTCTGTTCCGGTAGCCAAAAAGAAGGTTCGTTTACAATGGTCGTCGAGCAAGTTCTTGCATTCCGGATGCATCGGTGCAGGATGCAGCTGTGCAAGGAGCCATTGGTCCTTTGCAACGCGCTTTATTTCAATGGAGGCGACAACCACGCGAGCCTGCCGAGATAATCTTTACCTCGAAGGTCTACGAGCCCGGGAATGTAAAAAAAAAAAGGATGGACCGTTAAATCGTTGGCATCCTCCCTCTCGGACCAGTCCGTGGAAAAAAATCACAGCAGCTACGAAGTCGTGAGAACGTGGCTCCGAAGGAGCGCCAACGTTGAATACTTTCAGCAGGGTTGTATAGCCTCAAAGAAGGTAATATTCTCTCCTTAAGGGTTTCCGGCGCCATGCTTTCACCTTTGAATATAGAGGGGCTCGTTAAAGCTAAACGGCATTGTTTGCTTTCAGGCGGAAGCGACGGAGAAGATTAGAAAAGAAATTAACATTTTCCGTCATCATAAAGATACTGTCTTATTGTTTGATCTTCTTTTGGTACATGGTAGTGTGTATTCAAATTTATATCATTTAGATGGAGACGGTAGATACGTTTGGAGGATTTTAAGATAAATGTAGAGAAACTAAATAAACAAGTGATTATATTTTTTACGTGCATGACATATCATTCATGTAGGTAGATTAAATTTTATTATTGTGCAGAAAGTAGTATACAAGGGAAGGAAATTATGTTTTCTAGTTCTGTGAGTAATGCTTCGTTCGATCAAAATTATAGAGTGAAAAATTTTAAATGTTATTTGTTAGGTTCGACGTGGAATATATTTACATATCAAATACTGCGATAAGGACAGTGAATTCTAGGCTACAATCTGTTTAGAACATAAATCGTTAAGGAAAACAGTGTTTAATTAACCTGTTGTGAGTTTGTTATCATATATTTTTACTTAGACGTTAGAGTCGCTAAAAGTTTTGATAAAGTGGTAGCAGTCATTACATTAAATTAAATTTGCGGGTATCATGGCAACTGGTAATAATTAAAAAAGAAATTTAGATTTTCAGGAAGTAGATGCATTACAAAAAGGTACAATATCGATAAGAAGCTTATGAACAGAATTTTTCTTGAAATTCGACTGTCATTTCTAAACAATTTTCTTGTGATGATGACTTCAATTCGAAGGGATAAAATTTGAGTATATACTTAAAAAGCTCGTTTCACATTTATATGGAGGGAAAAGTCAGACTGGAGGAAAACAAATTTTAATCTGGAAACTTTTCTTCATGGGACAGAACTAAAAATTTAAAATTTTGAAATAATTATGAAATATTAATGGACCTCGTGCGTTAGGGTGCAAAATGAATAGCATTCAACAAAACCAAGAGACTTAAAGTGCCTAACCTCTGCATCCCTAAAGTAGTGAAATCTTCAATCTTTCTGTTGAATGCGTCCTACAATTCTCATTGTATCTTCAATAATTAAAATTCCATTTATTCTGTCCTGTTTTTGTTTTCAAATTCACTAAAAAATTCAAGAACCTAGCATAGTATAGCACAGAGTATGTTAAATTCCATTAAAAAAGAGTGTCCAGCTCTGAAATACTCAGTACTCAAAGGGTTAAAGCGCTACACTCAATCCCTCGTCTTTTGCCGATCCTACACCTCCCTAACAGAGGACCATAAGCGTGGAGGAACTCCTCCGTTCGATTTGAGTTTAAACTGTGCCGAATTTCACGCATGACCGACAGTTTCCATTCTTCAAAATGCCCTCCGTAAACAACTCGTCTAGGAGAACATGAAAGGAGCGAAGGCGATCCTGTGAAAACGAATCGATACAAAACACCCACTGACATATTCTCGAAATCGTTTAGCCTCGTAAATTATCATGATACTGCCCTTTAACGAAATATTTACAAGAAAAAAAGGATTACACACGGAAAGGGTTAAAGATCAGAGACACTTGATCTCTTTTTGGATCAGGAAAACATACGATCGAGGTCCTTAAGCTTTTCCAGAAGGGTCTGGGGTAGGTGCTTAAGTATATAACCGAGGGGGGACTCAAGGGCCAATTTCACGGTCAATTGAGCATTCCATTCATCTTAATCTCTTCTGTCAACAGACGTGCCAGGTTGGTATAAGAAGTTCGGAAGTTCTTCAGGAACCCAAAACCTCTTGTAGCGGCAAAATGTTTTACATAAACAAAATTAGTACATATTCTAATCCAATTTTCAGAGCTGAGTACTTGGTAGATGAAGATTAAAGGAATATCATGGAAGAAAACAGACTACAACGGTAATTACAAATTTTGTTTAGAAATACACGAAATACTTTGGAGTATGTTACCTGCAGGGGGGCTAAAGGACCAATTTCACGGTCAATTGAGCATTCTATTCACCTTAATTTCTTATGTCAACAGACGTGACAGGTTGGTATAAGAAGTTTGGAAGTTCTTCAGGAACCCAAAACCCCTTGTAGCGAAAAATGTTTGACACAAAGAAAATTACTGCAATCAATACTTTACATACTCAATCTTACAGGAAGATCAAAGAGAAACTACTACAAAGAAATTAAACCTCTCCCCAAAGAGGTAGCAAAGATTCATCATCACTAAACTTAACTTTTACAAAAGAAATTCATCAACATATTTGACGAACAGGTGGTATTACAGTCTATGAATTCCACTAAAACTGAACAACATGTGAATCATCAACACGTTACGAATCGGTAGTAACAATTTAAACATTCAAAAGTTTCAACAATCATTCTTCATCAATCTTTTCAAAAATTCAAGTCAAAGGGAATACAGTGTTCTGCTGTATCTGATACTGAATTAAAAAAAGATGAATCGGGGACATCGTGTTCCCATGTCTGGCGACAGAATTCATTGCTCTCCGCTCCAAGAATTTATTCACTTTCGTACAAAGGGTCCAGCATCCTCGTAACATGCAAATCGTGTTTCTCGATCCGAGCACCTGTTTCGATTCACGACAATGGTCGGGTACATCGTATGGAAATGCAAACAGAAAACCGGTTTACGTTTAAACGCGTTCTCCGTGCGAGTTCAAAGGGTTGAGGGACGTCTCACTGCTTCGTTGGTCTTGAAGAACAGGGGACCATGCAGACGCTGGTTTACGCTAGGTGTTTGGAGTCCCTTTTGAACGTCGAGGACTCTCTGTGCTTTTGTGTCCATTTAAGGAAATCACTGTGGTAAACAGAATTCGTAGGGTAGTATGACGCAACTAGAAGTTTCGGAGTCTGGACGAAACGTTTACCCTATTTTCACCTTTCAGGGGGTTAACACGTTGAATGCCACAGTGAAAGCAGACATACCCGTCCAGACACGTTATATCAGTTACTATTCGAATGGTCATGGAAACAACAAGGAATGTCACAAAACAGCTTCATTGAGAAAATCAATTTTTAATACTTTAGTGCATCAGTAAAGAAACAAGAACTGTCAGTACAGATCTAGTCGCTAATAACCCAACTGACAGGTTGATGCGACTTAAAATAATCAAAGAAAAAAAAAAAGATCTTATGAATGTAACTGTATTGTTTATGATATGAAGTTATACTCTAATTAGGCGACAGAATAAAAATGAGCGAAAATATAATCGTTTGACATTATGTTAATTTTTTTTCAAGTTGAATTAATTAATTTTTAATGTAAATCCTAAAGGAAAAAAATATTTGAGTATTCAGGCATGTTTTTATGTTCCTACATTAATGTTATAACGTGAACATTGCTCAAGATTGTGTAATAATAAATAGTTATTTAACACTAGATGTACCGACGATTAACGTGCACCTATTTCATCGAAGCGATCAGAATGACACGTTTCAGAAAAAATACGTAATTCAAGTAAACAATGATTATTTATATTTTTCTTTAGCTTGATTCAGCGCTAATTCAAAGTAAACATAATAGTCGTCAAACATAAATCGTACATAGTAAAATCGCAAACCAGTCTTTTTGACTGCCTTGGTAGTTCTAGTGTTAATTAAATGAAATTTGAAGTGCCGGTCACGGGTGACCCCGCGGCATTCAACGTGTTAAGGAATATTTTCACATTCTGAATAAAGTGTTATAAAATAATTGAACATGAAGGAGGAAGGAGAATAGAAGAATACTTCGTCACAATGTATTTATGAAATTAACATTTTTTTTTAATTGGGGATGAAACCTGTAATAGTCATTAGCGAGTAGAAACAGAATTTATACAGGGTGGCTCAGTTTAATCTTTCTACAAGAATATTTTCGGAGCTCTCAGTAATAACGAAAAACATTTTAGACAAAAGTTAAATGATTTCGGAGAGGTCATAATCTGGTGTTAGTATTGTAGTTTCTTTATGAAGGTGTAATCTGGAGGTGTAGCGTAGTTATCTCTTGAAATTGTTCAGCTTTTGTCTGATATATTTTACAACAGCATTAATGGTTTCGAAAATATTTATATAGCAAGACGAAATTGCTACACGTATATATGCACTATATACAAACGACTAAAATCAATAAAGTCTTAATATAATATTATACAGACAGTCTTTGTGTTGTTGAGAATTCCAATATTCTTGAAAAAATTAATTGCAGATCATTGAGCATATCATTCACGTTGCCCTTAATGTTACATATCTTCTTTTCTTGATTATATTTTTAGTATTTCGTAATTATGTGGGTGATAGGCGTGAATTGCAGACTACGTAAACTATGAGGGTTATTGCTCAAAATATGTAAATGAGACAATTTGATGTGTCCTGTTCCGACCTCTTTTCCCATGAATTTTGACACCATCCAAAATGTGGACTAATTTATAAAACAGACTTGCTTTAAGCAATTTTCATATTAAATTCCACCTTCGCTTGCGTAGTAGCATCGACAATTTTTGTCAAGATTGAAAATTTACTAAAAAAATTAAAAAGGTAGAAAGTATTTTGTGTTTTACGATTCAATGAGAACATGAATTTGAAATGAATGTGCCTCTTCTTTAATTATAAGAGGGTGTGCTTTACAGAATTACTTTGAGAGGTTAGGTGGACTGAAAGGGTTAAGCAGAGCCTCACTAGCCTGGCGTTAGCATAACAGGGAAGCATGAAGCACGAAGATATCGCAAGTGAAACAGCTTTACAAGGGTCTGACACAGACCATTCTGACCCTTGTAATTTGTGGTTTCACGCCCATTTAAGGAAATGAAGTTGGTAAACAGTTTTCATAAGGCAGCATGAGCTGCTTGGAGGTTGCGTTTTAAAACCACGCAAAGGCGGGAAATATATCTTTTCTATATACTTTTTTTTTATTAAATATAAAGCACATGTTATTTTGATAAAATGTCATGTTTCAATACGCCAGATCGGACTAAAAATTAAATAGCGCAATTATAAAAAATAAAAATATTAATGCTAAGTATTTCGTTAATATTTATAAATATCTACATGGAAGATAGATATTTCTTGTAAACATGTATAGAATATAAATAGTTGAATGAATGACTTCACGAAAGCGCATGAATTTTTTTATTTATTGATCACAGCATATAAAATGTTTAATTGTCGATCACACTGCGCCCTTGAGAAAAATATGTATATTTTTAATACTTAAATTTTCAAGCAGTGTTCTACATTTGATACGCTTAATGCAATCTTAATGTTATGCATACAATAATTTATTTAATAAAAATATTTCTCAGAATTACTTTACCTTTCTGTTATGTAAAATAATGTTAATAGATAATAAATATAAAGCATGGCATAAAAAAGTAGATCATTGTAAAATATACAATTATAATAATAATGTGAGGCATTGTTCACGCGTTTCAAATTACAGATGCAAATCGGTATTGCATTTATACAAGTAGCTTTATCCTGCTTAGAGTTTCATAGAATTCGGTCCGTTTGAAAGGGTTAAGGAGAGCCTCACTATCGATGGTTCTCCGTGATTAGGGGATCATGCATACGTGGAACACTACTTAAGATGTGCAGAGAATGACTCAGGTATAGCCGACCTTCCCACCTTCCCTTTTATGGTTTAGTCCCTACTTAACCTTCGGGTGGAAAGAAACCAATTTGGTAAACACTCCTGCTAGGGCACTATAATATACTTGGAGCTGTTCTGTGGTTCGTCCTGATCCTGGAAATCACTATCCCTGTTTGATCCAACACGAATGAATCTGGATCTTTTATAATTTGTTCCTTTTTCACTTAAAACTTGAACTAATTCATGGAAAGGTAAATGTAGTAGTACGGAATCGATTTAAAAACTATAGCAATTATTGAAATGAATTTTTAGAAATTTAGAGAATAAACGCGAGTACACTAAAATTAGAAAAATTGACAAATTCTTATCACTGACACAGGCAAAATTATATTTAACAAAAAGAGAATTTATATAATTTTCATTAAGTGTACTGTTCTGATAATTCGACTTGAAATTTATGTAATTCAACCGAAAAATAATTGTCATAATCAAAATTTATCTAAGGAAAAAAAGTGTTAGAAATGTTTTATAATACCTAAAAGTGAAACATGCTCTCTGTGTCTTCTATTAACAGTTATAGAAATCCATATAAACGAGTTTTTAAAAGCGTAGCCGTTTTGAATTCATATGTGATCGTTTTCCGGTTTTCTGTCGTGTATAATAAAAAAAATCAACAAATTTTTATTACGGTCAAGGCAAAATTATATTTAAAAAGAAATAAAATTAATGTAAGTTTCATTAATTGTACCATTCTATAATAGTAATTCATCTTGAAATTTATGTAATTCAAGCAAAAATTACAATATAAGTTTATGTAGGAAAAAATGAAGGTTGAACAGCAGAGAACTGGTTTTAATTCCTCCTGGATACTAGTTTCGATGTCACTAGATACGTGTGTAGAGGCAGAAAGCGTTATAGCAAAGAGAATCTCACTACCTAGATACGCTTCGAGACTAGGAGATCATATGATTTAGAGGCCTAGACAACGTACACAGAACAGAAGCGTTCTTACACATACGTATCATATCAATGAACATACAGAAATAGTAACATCCAAGCACCTACTTCTATTTCTACTATCACAAATTAGTCAAAAAATTAATTATCATCACGTATTGGACAAACTTTCACAATAAATTAAAATGATAAATCCTTAAAAAATGTGTTACTATACATCCATTTACTTTCTACTATGCTAACTGATTTTTAATTGAATATTATACTGACCGATACTCGTGATCACAGACTTTCAAAATATTTTTCAGCGGATATCTGATGAACCCCAGCGATCAGGTTACCACGAAAGGAAGAAGGTACATGAATTCCCATAGAAAACGGAAGTGATCGTCAAAAAATTCTCCTGGCCCTCCCATAAAATTATCGACAAAAGATATTAAGACGTTTACCAGCGACCGTGCGATCGCAATTCATTCCAGCCCTCAGAAGCATTCTAAATATAAATTAAGAGAAGATTTTGTATCAGGACGTTAGAAATGATTAGGAGGCGTGAAGTTCGTCATAGGTCTCTAAGCCTAATAGTTTTCAACATACTAGCTATAAGAAACGAAAAATGCTACCACCATCATGCACATCTTTCCACTTTACATTTTACAACAATTATTTCATCCTAAAAAATATACAAGCAAAAAAAATTCTGACACCCCCCACGGACAGAAGTGACTCACAGAATTAATTAAAAAAATTCTACAACGATTTAAATTGTTGCAATTTGCGTGTGTACGCATGTTTCCATGGAGTGGAGACAAGTTACTCCGAACGTTACGCAGGAGGTGTTTTACGGTACGCGAACCGAAGGAACGAAGACCAGGAGAGAAGTCAATCGCGAATCCTTAAGAGTCTGTTCTATTATAGGCTTTCAAAATCACGCTAACGGAAATTTTGTATCCTCCAAGTATCAGGATCCCATGAACTCGGCGGAACCGTGCGGAGCGAACCTCCCCATGCGTGAAGACCCATGGAACGACGGGATGAAGTGGAAGAAGAGGAACATCGAACGATATTATAATAGAAAACGTCGATAGTCGTGCGTTAATGGGCCGTTAAAGTTTGTGGGAAGGCGTGAAGAACGTTGTAAACACGAATTAATCGAAGACCAGGCACCAGGCTCGCAGAAACCCCGAAGAAGTCCCTGGAGGATTTCTCGTGGACCGAAGACGCGGTTTCTACCGGAGAAAGGGTTAATTTTCGACGACTATCGACCAGGCTCGCATGAACACCTTGGGATCTCTCGTCTAGCAGCGCCATAGGCGTTCCTTGGACTCGTCCTTCGAAACCCTCGACCGGTACACCCTTTTCGCTGCGCACCGCCATGAAGCGAGTACGAGAAAGTCACTTGTTGTACCTGCTGAAAGGTGCAAACCGACCTTCTGGGTTGTCGATCGGCGAAAGGGTTAACATACGTCGAGAAATCTGGTACCATTTCGATCAGGAGATCATACGCGCCTGGAAAGTCGTCCGACTCGCTCAGGTTCTCGACTTCTTTACCTGAAAGGTGGGGTTTACCTGTCTCGATGGGATGCTCCGCCTACCAGTCAGACAGGCTTTCACGTTTCTGCACCTGCGCTCGCCACCTGTCTCGATGATCGTGTCTAGACGCGCCTGACCGTATAATTTCCTTTTTGTTAACGCAAAAAATCCACGGACACCGTAGGCGTGGTAATTATTAAAATACCGCTCGTGTCGGGGATGCCAGCGTTGGCTATCAAGCTGGCCGATGCAAGTGGAGGATTCACTTAGAAGTTGATCGTCAGTGAAGAATTCGATGTCACCGACCGTTCTGAATCGATTAAGCGATGATGATCGGTATCATTGACAGTCAAAAGTCAATATTCTATAGCGCGAGGAGCAGGCGAACAGAGGATGAGGAGAAGTCGCGTTGGGCCCTCTTGAGACCTCCAGGACCCCGAAAAAGAAGGCGGAGCGTCGGTGTCAGGTGCAACCAATCTCCAAGAACGATTTCTTTAGAATCATTCGAGCGTGTCGAGGCAGCAGGGGATTAGAACGGCCGCGAAAGTGTTTGGAAAAGGTGCAAGCCGCGGAACTTCTGCTGTCGCGTGATTTCAAAAAAGGAACCCACACTGTAACCGATCGATCCGTTCGTGTAACGGTTGTAACCGAGCAGCAACGGTGCACAAAATTGCAACGGTTGTAAACTGGAACCAGGGAAGTAGGTGGGTCCAGATAGTGAATTTCTGAACCAAATGTATACATGTAGACGAGAATGTTGCAAGAACCCTGTTACAGGCACATCGTCCTGTCTATGTACATACACGCGCAGGCGTATTACGTGGATCGTAACAATTGATGAGATTGAGAATGGATGATTCTTTGCCGCCTATATATTATGTTTCCAGTCGTAAAGTTCGTAGGAAGTTAGAAGAATGGAAGAGGCGCTTCTAAGCATTTCTATTGACGGACTCCCGCCAGCTCGCTACTTTTTCTCGTGACAGTGCCGCGTCGTGGCGGGAACTTTAAGAATGTATCTGCAATTGTTCTGTAATGAACGGTTATCAGAAAGAACGATAAAGCGGTTGAATAGTAGAATCGAAGCATAATGTATTAAATTGGTCTTCTAATGTATGAATATGAAAATGCGTTGTTGTGGCTTCAAATTTCGGGTGAACCTGTTCACGAAGCCTCACGAACGAAAATTATGTACTTCGGTACTTTTTCGGTTTATTTTCGCATGTAGAATCATCTTGTTCTAGATTATTTTATAAATTATGCCGTATTTAAAGAGATAGAAAAATGCATTAACGTGGTTTCAAATTTCCCACCAATCTCTACGTTTATCGAAAATCGATTTCCTTGAAAACGAAGCTTTCTACGCAAAAATGATATCCTTCACTTTCGATTTAGTTTTTCATGAAGAATCACCCTATGTATGACTGAACCAAGAATTATGGTCCACTCCGTGGATACGATGCTTCATATGGTCTCGAATTTCGCGCCAATATTTTCATCGACAAAAAAAATCAATTTCCTTGAAAACAGAGCTTCATACGTAAAAATTGTATCCTTCATTTTCGATTTAGTTTCCCATGAAGAATCACCCTAGTTCTGTCTGCACCAAGAATTATGCCCTACTCTGTAGATACAAAAAAGGATCGTTATGGTTTTGAATTTCACATAAATGTTTTCGTACACATAAATGTTTTTGTACACAGAAAATCAATTTCCTTGAAAACAGAGCTTCATACGTAAAAATTGTATCCTTCATTTTCGATTTAGTTTTCCATGAAGAATCACCCTAGTTCTGTCTGCACCAAGAATTATGCCCCACTCTGTAGATACAAAAAAGGATCGTTATGGTTTTGAATTTCACATCAATATTTTCGCACACAAAAAATCAATTTCCTTGAAAACGAAGCTTTCTACGTAAAATTATATACTTCATTTTCGATACAGTATTCGATGCAGTATTTCATGCAGAATCGCCCTATTTCTGCCTGTACCAATAATTACACCCCACTCCGTGGAACACGAAAATGCATCGTTGCGGTTTCGAATTTCGCGTCGATCTCCTCGTTCGCCATAGTACTCTGATGAACGTGAGAAGACCATGGACTCGAGCCATGTATTTTCGTTCTCACGGTTCGCCGAGAGCGTGACAGTCTTTGGGAATGACTTGTCTAGACCCGGCGAACACATTCCGTCCCTTATTGGCCCGTGCATTCCTGGCATTTGTCGGATTACCGGGGAGCACGTGCCGAGCAGAAAAAGCGAACTTCAAAAGGCTTCGGCGGCCGTTTCGATCAACGACACGTGATCTTCAATTTCAACTCACTTTCTCGCGCCACATGGTCCTCCAATAATCGTGAGAAGCTAAGTTGTGACCGTGGAAGACGGAGACCTACCTACTTCGACCCTGCATATCATTACAACAGTCATTTTTGGGCCTCGATAGTTTGAAATACGTTTGAATCGACTGTAAATCTATGGACGATTTTTAGAATGATCTAGGGTCTAAGATCTTTAATGCCTTCGATTTTACATGGGGAAATATGACATCAGAATTTAACCCCAGTTAATTAAGCTATCTGTGAGAAGTTTTATTACCAAGCATTCGTGAAAATGACGACGTCAATTATACACATGAATATAATTGAATTTTCTTTATTTAGCAACAAAAATATTTTATCTAATATAGAAACAGGATAAATGAAATTAAAAAGTTATATTTGGTATTGAATTTATTAATGAGTGAATAAGCATAATTAGTTTATTTAGTAAGCGGATCATCCGATATCACGAGATTCAAATGTTCCGATAGTCATTTTTACGAAAGGTTAGTTATCCAGGATTAAAAAAGAACAGTTGCCTATTTTTTGGATGCATTGGAAAATATTGACAGACGATTTAATCGGCTGCAAATCTAGGATTTCGAATGACTTCAACTTTTGTCACGGTGGAAAAGCGTCAATATTAAAAACAGTGATAATCCATTATTTGAGTACACTGAAAGGCAATTTATCGTTAGGCCAGGAATTGGCTGGTAAAAGCCTGAGCAAATGGTTTCACGCTCACGCAGCAAGATGTTACACCATGTTACATGTCTGGTAATGGAGGATCAGGGAATCAGAGTTCTACCGAATTTCACCCTATTAAAGCTTTGTCGGTGTATCCATCATAACAGACACTTTTATATACGTGTAACAAGACTAAAATCCTCTGATAGAAAATGAGGAATGGTATAGCGAAAGAATGTTTGGGAGGTAAAGAATAGGCTTCAAAAATAAAATTGAATTCTACTGCTATATACAGATGGTACTTTTTCCTGAAATTTTAGTATAAATCAAAAGTCATAAACAGCTTACAGGAGACCATGACATGGTCAAGGAAGTTTTAAATAAAATTTAGCTTAAAATGTAACAAATTATGAGTTTAATTCTAACATAGTTGTTACTACTGCTTGATAACTGTCGTAAAAAGTAGCTTAAAACTTTGACTGCTACACTGTGTTAGCTGAAAGTGGGAACCTTTCGAAATTTCTTTATTATGAATACGGTTTCAACTTACACGCTTTTTAATCAGTAATATTGGTATCTATCATAATTTTTTATTGGAACAATTAAGACTTTATTACATGTAATTTATCAGTACTGTACATTATCAAATAAATAATGATTAAAACTAAGTGTCACCTAAATATATGTATATGGATAACTTAGCAGGCGAAGTGTTAATTAGATGGATTTTTTTATTTTTTGCATATTAAGTAGTAGATTTTTAAGAAGCAAACAGAAAACTGCATGAAAGGTAGTGGTAATTAATCTAATTTCCTAAATAAAGGAAAACTCTAATTCTAATCATGCTAGGCTGACTGTTATGTCTTCTTTTCTATTAAGGCAAAAGATTAGGGACTAATTCAATGGATACTGGGATTATTCTAACACACATATACAAGATGACCGAAATAAATTGATCCACTTGAATGTGTTCGAAATTATTAGTAACATCGAAAAACAGTTCAAACGAAAGTTAAATGATTACAAGGGTGTCATAGTATGGCGTTGGCAGTTTTTTTAATGAGCGGAGGGGTAGCGGCGATATAAAAATTATTTCAATTTTTTGGAACTGGAACCATTCATTTTTTGTACGTTAACTGATGTAACCCTTCGTTCTCTATAAAGAAGTAATAGAAAATCTATTAATTTAGTAGATATTTTGGTTTGAATGTCCCCACGTCTACCATTTTGCAATATTAAAATTAAAATATCATATCTACTAAACTAATCGGTTTTCGACATAGTGCCTAAATAGTTTCATACCTAGAGAATTCAAAGGTGCATAGCTTAATGTCCCAAAGAATATACAGATCTATTTAGAAAAATGATGGTGACCTTCACATTTATCCTACAATTCACCAATAAAAAACTATTGACTCCCCTCTCTATGTCCCCTCAAAATCATTTTACTTTCGCCTAAAGTGTTTCTCGATATCATTAATAATTTCAAAGATGTTGGCACGACTCGATTCAAATTGGTCAACCTAAACATGTCCGCTTACATGTAGGTACATCACACTAACCATATTTCTTCTTGTGTATTCAATAATATTGTCTCATTCTGCTTATCATTGTCAAAGACTCATCAACAACCGTTCTACATTGCTCAGACCGAATATTCCTCTGATCCTGTGATGAGTATCCTGTTTCCACGTGAACCAAAATTTTTCCATAGACCTGGTGCATAGTTCCAGCCACATTTCCATCAATCATGAGTGTTTTTCTCCCGAAATTAAATTACTCCGTGCAATCGCGTCGCGTTCATCATCACACGCAGAGGAACGCTCTTTTTCACTCATGCTCCTCTATCACAGCCGGGAAGAACGTGCGGACCACGGAATCATGGTTCTCACGGCCCGTGGGAATCGGCCATGCGGTGCACAGGATGACGTCTGGATCTTCCAGCGACGATCTTTTTCCAAAGAAACCCCGCTGGAATATTCATACGAATTCCTGTTCGCCGTCTGCGACACGAGAAAACGTCTACAGGCATATTTAGAGGAGCGTGTATACAGGGTGTCCCATTTTAATGTTCCCACGCGAATACCTTCGAAATTATCAATGACATCGAAAAGCATTGCAGGCTGAAGTTAAATGATTCTGAGGGACGTAATGTGGCGTTACGGTGATGCACTTGAATGTCTTCGAAATTATTGGTAATATCGAAGAAAATGTTCAGACGAAAGTTAAATGATTACAGGGGCGACATAATATGGCGTTGGCAGTTTTTTTAATGAGTGAAGGCGTGGCAGAGATATGAAAGTCGCCCTCGTTTTTTTAAATGGAACAGTACATCGTTTTTGTACGCTAATCGATGCAGTTTTTCATTCTCTATAATAAAGTATCAGGGTGTTTTTGTTGGGATGCTATTAGTTTAGTAAATATTTTAATTTCAGTCTTGTAAAATATTACTCGTGATTTCAGATGCAGCAATATTGAAATCAGATTATCTATCATACGTTTTCCAGTACAAACACTTGAATACTTTCTTTAGACAAGTAAGAACAACACTGATTAGCCTGTTACAAAAATTGATGGTCTGTTAAAAGGAATTTCACTTGAGCTAGGCGTCACGTGTAACATTTTACAAAATTGAAGTCAAACTATAAGCTAAACTAACAGTTTATTGGCAGGACCACTCAAACGTAAGATTATGACCAGTCATTCTAATCGAAAAACGGCTAAGCAAAGACAAGGCAGATTGTCACTAGACTTGCATTGAGGAACTTGTATAAAATTCAGAGCACCTCTTGTTTATGCAACCAGGTGGTCAGGACACACGCATTCCATAGAATTCGGAAACAAGGTCAAGTAAATCAGATATTGCCACGTTGTTTAGCTATTCTATTCTAGACACGGTTAACTCTAAGTTGGGTGACCATCTTCAGTGCTACTCTGTTGCTGTTGGTACATGGTGGTTCAGAATCCACCTAAAACCGTAGGACCCTGGGTGGCATACAAAGAAGCAGAACACATATTTATGTTTTTTTTATGACTTTTCGATACTGAATCCATTCCCGAAATGGTACCCACGTATCGCAGGACACCCTGTGTGCACGGCAATCTGTTTTTCTTTCGACATTCTTCATCCGCGAGCATAAAGCGTCGTGTTACACGAGGACGGGCGGGGCTGAATGGAAAAAGCGATGGAAAGCTGTAAATTCCCAGGGCAGAAGAATTTCGAAGGCCACACAGCGTCAAGGAATTCGCTGAAAAAAGGAAGCCAGATGTCCTGGCGGAGATTAGCCGAGCCGGAGGACCTGTACCTGAAGAAAATCGAAAGACCGGCCAAGACGCTGAGCGTGAGAACCGAGGTTCGAAGGGCAACTCCGTTTTCTCAGGGTTACCAAGCTCTCAGGAGGCCAGAGGAGATGTGTCGAAGGCTATCGGTGGTGACAAGATGGGGGTAGACCTGGTGCATAACGTCGAAGCTCGTCTGATCACCTCTTTTATCGATTCAAATAAATTGATTCTAGCCTATAGAGTTATTACCATAGAAGAACTATTTTGTCGCATAGTCATAAATAAACAATTTGTTTGACACATTTCAGCTGTTGTCATCTGTATTTTCATTTCTGTAACTGATGTGTCGAAACTCAGGATTTTTGTCACAGTCAAAATTAAGGTAAAAAGATATAACAAGCGATTACAAATTGATGATATGGTTGTCTCTAGAATCTGTGAAGATCGCCAAAAGGCATCAGAATTGCCAAGAAGTTAGAATTCCACGCCCAGAAGTATCGAACTTTATCGAGTTTGAGGGTTTCTTTTTAAAGGTGTTAAAATTAACAAAAAGTGATACTCCCTTTCTAAAAATATTAACTCCGTGCAGTGGAGTAGTGCTTCTTCTCAGGTACCACACATTTATTTTTTCAAACTGGCTATTTCATATAAATTGCTAAAAAGAATATGAAAATATTCAATTTCACCGATTCTACAGTGTCCACTTTTATTTAAGCATTCAACTACTAAAACAATTGCATTAAAAATTAAATAAACCCTCTCGTCATAATCCGTTATTCTTGCATACTTCAAATGAGCACCAAAGAGAAGCAAAGATCCTTGATTCAAGAACTTTCCATTCTTTGAGTAAATTATCCCAACATGTGTAACAGATTTGTTGGAACTGAAGGATTCGTGTTAAGTTAGTTTTTCATCCCTAGAATATAGTTTTCCCTCTACCATGCCATTTTTGTGCCATCAGGTTTGTAGAATGCATATTTAATTGCCCTTTCATCCTCATCAACCACTTTTTCTTTCATCAAATAGTTGTCCTTGTATCCTTGAAATGTGTATATTAACATATTTCCAACCATTCGTATATGTACATCTACCGTTCTGCGCAGTGTCACTTCGTATTAATAAGTGCATACGTTTATAAATTCCAATAAATTAAATCCGTATATATATTATATTTAAATAGACACAATGAGTTTAATTTCCCCATTTTATATTCTTGATCCCCATCTGATAGGAATTATAGAAATTTATGTAGTACACACTAGGTGTCCAACATCTAATAACCTATAAATCGTAAATCATGCAGTTGGCTATGTGTTAAACGTGGAATGCTTCGAATGCACTGTTAAAATCATCCAAACTGACAATCGAACGTACCCTAAAGCTGTAAAGATCATCAAAGAGAGATAGTCCTGCACAAGGCGCTTAAAAATCACGAATCTCCCATAAACACGAAGACAGCTGAATGATGCCCAATCGAACGGTCCCTACCACCCCCAACTTTCCACCAAGTACCGCCCTTCTCTGAAGCACCTTCGGCGGCTCCTTGCACCGACTGATTTCCTAGTAACCCTGAGAAGAAACGATCTCTCCTCGAAGCCGCTTTCTCACGGGACTCGTTCTCGAATTCCCACGGAGCCATCCCGCGGCAGCGAAGTCGTTTGAGGTGCATCCTCGCCTTTTCGAGAACAGCAAGAAAAAAAAGGAGCCGGATGAAAGGATCCAGACACCAGGGAAGATATTCTCAGGGGTTCTACGCGAGTTTTCTCTATGGAGGCAACACCAAGAGGCCCAATGAGTCGTAAAAGAGAAACATTATGACTGCGTGCAGCATCCCCGGTCGGGTTTCACGCGGCGTCCCCTGGCCATCGGGAATTATCGACGAGACCGACGCGAAATTCCTCGGGTTCAAAGGTCCTCGTCTATATGCGGGGAAAGATAGGCGGGAAGGACGAAAGGTTCGAGGCATCCCACGACCCCTGGGGGCCTTCGACTTTGTCCGGTTCCACCTCGAGGCTGAGCGTGAGAACGATCTTCGCCCACGGTCAAATTCAACCACCGAGGTATTAGGGCCTTAGGCGACGCCAGGAACTCGAAGACGCGGCCGGAAGACGCGCGTGCGACAACATGGCCGCCGTGAACCGCCATTCCTTCGACCCTTAGCGTTCAATTAACCCCTTGCCGTACAATAACGAGTCGCACTCGTGACACAGAATATGATTGATAAGGTACGAATACGAGTCTAACTTTTGTGCCAATGCTTTAAAGTTTTGCACTACAGCACAAATGAACCTTCAAAGGATTGTTAACCCCTTGCTTTATGATTTAATTCGCGTCAGCGCGTGCCGTGGTCAAACCAGAGGTCTCTGGCGCGATGGCACGAAAAGCAAGTGGCCATATGATTGACCTCTCTATATTTCCCAATCTTTGGTTGGTTGTTTATTTATTAGTCCGAACAAAGACTAAAGAACGATACAAAAATGAAACAAGTAGACCCGTAACAATTCAACCACGAGTCTCACTCGATATTATGAGGCAAGGGGTTAAAAGAGAACTGCATGTGCTGATAGACGCTCCTCATTTATCACGGCACTCTAGGATTAGGATAGCAAACTTTGTCGCACGAAATCGTTGGAAAAATCGTACGACAAGGGGTTAAACTTTAGAACCTACGGTGGTTCGCAACCCAGCTGAGGCTGGGGCCACACGAGCGTTTTTCTAACGTCTGTTGAAACTAACGTAACGTCCGACGTAGCATTACATTGCTATACATAGGGGTGTTCACACGAGCAATGTCTGTTGTTTTCAACTGACGTTTCAACCGACGTTAGTTTTTGGTCGACGATTTTATGCTACCACGGACGTTAGCTTTTGTCGACGCACGTTGCAGCATTGTATTGAAGCAAGTGTGGTTGTCACACGAGCGTTTCGTTGACATCTGTTTTATGGCACAGTACAGGTGACAAACCTCCCAAGGGTTTTTCCTTATGGTCATTTAGTATTTTTTTATTCACTGCTTCCGCCAGTTAGGAGTTTAACCCTAGTGCGGCTTGTTTGACCCAGCGCTTCTTCATTTATTTAAAAAGTTTTCGTAATGATGGCATTATAATAAATACGACTGGTTATTTCTGTGTTCCTTAGTCCTTTCATTATATTATAAAGTCGAAAATATGAGCTACATACATTCGGGGCATTTTTCATTCAAAGATTTTCAAGGTACAATCGAACAGAAGAATGCACTAGGGTTAAATACGGATCAAAAAATTGTATTCCGTGTACAAAGTATGTAGCTTTTGCAAACTAATGAATCCGCAGCCAATACGTGAACCTCCTCAAAATAATGAAGAGTATTTATAAAACTTTACTTTCTTGTTACTAACAAATATTGTTTTATTGTAAGTAAAATCTTGCAGACTCCTCCATGCCAAACCTTCTTCTGAACTATCATGAAATTAGATGAAATCCAAGGACTTCAAGGACTCGAAGATCGCTTGTAAAGTCTGCACTGACTGAAACAGTAGAGAGGGCAGGAACCAAAGACGTATAATTTATGATCGAGCGTGAAATTCGAGCTTAAAGCGTGACAATTCTACTAGGAGCATATGTTCTCGGAAGCGTAGGCGAAACCACCCCCAATCGACGTGACCTTGCCGGGCCTGTGAAATTTTCGACCGAGGCGTGACCCAAGAATTAGGGTGTCAGAAGTTGCGCAGAACGATTTGGAGCACTTCCAAAACGCTTCAACATTCAACAACCATTCGTCAATTATATCCAGCGCGAGAACGTCGCGGGTAATACAAAATCGATTACATTCTGACACGAATTTCCTTTGCAAATGACGGATAAATTATTGCAGATGTAATATTCGGCGTTGTTAGCAATTTAAATATATTCAAATGTTTAATCGGCAAATGAAATGGTGAATAATTCATTTTCGACGGATTATGAATAATTTATTCTCCGGTTGGAAAGTGTTTGTTCACATTAGATTGTAGAGCAAAGTTGGCTGGCAGCGTCATTTGCAACTGCTTGAATTGGCGCAGCAGAAACTTCAAATTAATTCATTTTATTCTCCAATCAGAATTTATTATTTGTACTGATAAATGAAATTTTTCATCGATGTTCAAAATATAGCATGATGATCCAAAATGATATCCAGATTTTCTAATAAAGTAGTACAAATAATAAAATCTAATATTTATTATTATAATTATTAATCCTTAGAGACACTATCCTTCTTACAAAAAACTATAGCACCTAAGATAATTTCAATAAAATGGACAAATACAATGAAATAAATTTTTCAGATCTTCGGGTAAATTTTAGTTGCCAAAAAATACATGCTTCGCTCATTTTACTTATTAAGAATCATCGCTTAATCCTCGCCTGGCGGATGCCGGGTCCATTCGGACCCATTCGCGTGCCGTTTGCTTCGAAGTCGCGATCGTTCATTTGAAATTCATCGAACACTCTTTTGAAACAAAACACATGTGTACCCTCACCTTCTACCGTCACTAGCGTCTGAAGCATTTTATTTTCAGTAACCTATATCAAGGAGACTGAGAGCTATGCAAAAATGGACAAAAGTGCGGTAAATGTCACAAACACATGTGTTCTATACATGCAATAGAGAAAAGAAAGATTGTATGCGTATCTTGTTCTGAAACAGAATAAATATTATTAACTAACACGGCACTTATACTTTTTCGTCTCTTACAACAATAATGAATTCACGATAATAACAGTTAACAATAGTTCTCTTTAAGAAAAAATTATTTATTCGAGAGGGCGTGAAACGCAAAATTTCGCTATGGGTCCGTTTGGACCCAACATCCGCCTCGCATGTCGGTAAATTCATTCGCCTTTGGAGGGTTAAAATAGCAATTACCACTTTCTCTCATTTGAAGTTAGAAAAGGTACGTATCAAGCCATCACTCGACGAGCCTGTCATTTTTGTTTTCACAAGATATTTTCGAGGATTCGAACTCGGCGGGATTAAAACTCGGCGGGATTAAAACTCGGCAGCGTGGCTTAATCTTCCATTTCATCATTTCTGTGCAGAGCCGAGGAGACGTCGGTCGGTTTGCTTCATGATATATTCATGAAGCAGCGTCGCATAGTTATTCGGGGGACGACTCGATTATTCCGGTCGTATTAGAATGCATAGAAAGTTCCCTGGGGGACGTAAGGCGTGCCACCCCACGAGGAACAACTGAATAGAGTTCCCTAATTAGTGGCCAGGGTAGTATAGCGTTCGAAGAAGCTTTTCCAAATGCAGGGCGTGGCCGACAAATGACCCTCTAGTGTCCTGGACCAGGTCGAATAATTTTCCCCATAATACTAGGCGGTCATGAGGCGAAGCCAGTGGAATTATCACCGTGTAATTATTACGGCTTTCAGCGTCAAGCTCCTTGCCTTTCTCACTTTCATTGTATTTTGCCTGACGTTGTTAAAAAACCGAGACTGATAATCAAGGATGATACGCAAAATTATGCAAAACATGTTCCATTTTGAGATAAGACTGTAACTTACAAGGAGGGGCCACAATTATTGCTCCAGGTATTTTGAATTTTACACTGTGAAGTTGTACTACCCCCCCTAGTAAGTAAAACTCTGAAGGGTTTCCGTACAATGGGCGTTATTAACAAAGTTATTTAACAATAAATATTGGGGCTATTGTTAGAGATGCCTGCCTGTCAGACCAGTAAGCTTTTCTTTTGTACTACTTGTATAATTTTTTATTATTTTCTGGCTTAACGACGCATCTGTTGGTAGATTTTGTAGTACAGGTTAGTATGTTTCAGGTAATGTAAGGTATTTTTCAGGTGATCCTGTGATGTCAGAGCCGTGTCTGGTATTCATTTATACTTCTATCTTTAAGATTATAATTTTCTGCACTCGTACAGTACATGGTTTATCGACCAGTATAATACAGTATTATTTTTTATTTTGTTTCGTCGCGCATAAAAATTATTTTTGATAAACAGTAGAGTCTTGCAGTAGACAAAATTACAAAAAAATCCACTTCCAGGCTAATGCGTTTGCAGGGCTTGAAAAGCAAATTCGAACCATTCTACCGATAAATAAATAATTATGTAAAAATGTGGCAGGGGGTGGCGCTGGATGGAAGAAAGAGAAGCGTCTAGAGGTGACGTCAAAGGATTGAAATTTCTAGTTCGAGTGATCTACTTAGGTAACGAGAGAACAGGAAGCCGGAGGAGGTGAAACGGACAGGGTGTCCTGGTAAGGACACGTGCACTTCCGCTGGCGATTGTTAATAAAAACGAACGCAACGGTTCCTTCTGAAATCGATCGTACAATTTACAATCAGTACTTCCATTGAAGTTTAATGAACTTATTGTTAGATCGAATTTATGGTAAAAAAGTTTTCAGGATTTCTTCTAAGGACGAGGTCGTTTGTTGCGATGTTTGAAAATAATTATTGCATTATATTTTTGGTTGGGTTAGGTTGTGGTTTATTCTTTGTGCCACGTGGAGTGATGTTTGGTGTGGCAGGCAGCAACCACGTGTTCTTCCAGCTATTTCAAGATTAGAGGAGCATCAAGGATAAGGGGTAGCTGGATCGGGGGTTGCGTTATAAGGGTGGAGAGGTAAAAAATTGTATGTATAGGGTTAGGGTCTGTCAATGTGAAAAAAGGCCTCCAGCGTGACCTTTTTCATCAGAGTTTCAGCAGCTGAAGGAGTTTTTCGTAGGACAACCCCATTGACGAAAAGCGTATTCCTGCGTACAGTCCTTAACAGATCATTAAATAGTACTTTCTTTTAATCTGTACAATACTTTTAAACATATTTTTATGTATTACAGATTAGGTACTAGATATTTAAAAATATAGTATCGTTGATGACTTTAGTTCCATTTGTTTCAAAAAATTGTACAGCATTGTAAATAAATGGAACAGTTATAAAATTTATAAAATTGCACATTTTGTATTTTAATAATATTATTTAATTTGTTTTATCTTATTGTAAATTAAAGGTACAATGTGAAATATTTATTTTTATAAACGACATCAGATTAAAATTGTTTTAACAGTAAAACAATTATAGCATCCATAATTTGTGTATTATTAACATACTTTTCAGATTAAATTTTGTATTTAATGTTACGTCTTCCAGTGAAGCTAAGTGAAGCTGTTAATATTTATTAAAATTAATTATACACAGTTTATTTTCGTCAGATAAGAAATTATTTAATTTACAAATTTATTAACAGTCTCCTGTAACTGATTACAAAAATAATACAGTTCCTATTAAAAATATATGGAACCATCGATGACACATCGAATCACACGATACATGGACCAAGCAATTCACTATTACTTAATAAATTTTAAACAACTTCATAATACCAGCCCTAATTTCTAATTTTACTAAATAATAAAAATTCTTTCAAAAAAGTGGATGTCATGATTGATACACCACACCACTCGTAATTCATACTCCAATCTGTCTATTAACCTTCTTCCAATAAATTAATCAACTATCAAAATATCAGTTCTTTTCTCCTAATTATAAAAAAAATAATAAAAATTCTTCTTCGAAAAGGAGAAAATCATCAATCACACACTTAACCACTTTATTAAACCACCAAGTAATATGTTATCTTACATTCAAAAAATTTGTAAGAAAATACATTACCAACCCCTTTTCTTTTAATTATAAAAAAAAATTAAAAATTTATTTATACAAAGGAAATTTCATGAAAGATGGACCGAGTCATACAGTTTGTGCCAGTGACGGTCAGCTCGTTCTAAGGAAATTGTAAAAAAAAAGTGTTTGCTGTAGGGTGTGGGTCGAACGAGCGACGCACATGGGGCTTCGAGGACACGCGTGTGTGACACGCATGAGAGAGAATATGTGACTTGGGACACGCAGCCCTCCACATATGAAGCAGAAGAGCAGAAAGCTCGAAGAGGATGCCTTTCTGCTCGTCGTGACGACGTGTGGAAAAGGGGAAACGAGGATGGGTGGGTTCCACAGCCCGTAGACACGTTCCGAGTCGATGTGAGAAAAGGGTCGAGAATTCTAAGCTGCCTCGGATTTCTGGAGAACAAGGTATCAGGATCACGAGGAAGGATTCTCCCTTTTACATAGTGCTCACTACTTTCATAGAAGGGTCGAGGAGCAGAAATGTGTGTTATCTGAAATTATTAGGTTGGGTTGTAAATAAATTCCAGTTGCCCTTCTTCAATTTGTTGAATACTTCATTAAAGAGTGATTTGTGTTACTTCTGCAGCATGTTTGCGTTTCAGGACTGTTTACTTCGTGACATGAAACTAACTGTAAGATCGGTTGCATAGACAAACTATTTGAATTTTTAAGAATAAACAATTTATTATAGCACTATAAAGTATGTATTACAGAATTTTCAGGACCACCCCTTTCTTGGGGTTAAGTGGTCGCTGGTTTGTCAGATGAGTGAAATTAAATATTTACAACTCGATGCTAAGTAGTTTCTGCATACATGTATTATTTATCGATATTAGAGTATAGTAGAACCTCGATTATCCGAAATGTAATTAATAATAGAATGACCCACTCTGTATTTAAATTCTCCATAAACATGATAATTTTATTTTAGTTTGTAAAATGTATAATGGTATTAAATTACGTACATATGTCATTAGTGATCATTTTAGCATGTTAGTGACATAGGACGAATAATTTTTGGATGATCTGAGTCCGGATAATCGAGGTTCTGCTATAGTTATGTTGCAAATGTTGTTGCTGTGTCCCATTTGGTATACCAGGTGCGAGACTATTAATTTCGGACTAACTTTACCTGATACTGCTTTCCCTGTTACAAAAATTTCCAAGATTTCCTATAAATTGTATTATTTATTTATAGAGAACATATATTTCGAGGATCGAATTCGTGCTTCGATTTGTCGCTCGCAATGCACCGAACAATTTCATTAATCACTTCATTAATATTTCAACAATAAAATGTTGCATTTGCCAACTTCCTTGTTTCATCATTAAAATATCACATGCATAAATAAATGAATATTATAATGGAGATATAAATATATAAGCTTCTCTGATGAAATGTTAAATATTTAAATATTAATAAATAATACGATAGAAGACCTGAATTAATATATAATGAAACGAATGCACCGTTTGCAAAAATCGTATGAAAAAGATGATGAAAAAGTTAAAATTTGTCGTTGAAAGTGACATCTGTTTTTCGTTTGATTAGAACAACATGAAAGAAATATGTCCCAAGGGGTTCAAGATGATCTAGAAAGGTACCAGGGAAGCAAGGACGACCAGGAGCTTTTCGAGGTCGAATCATCGGAAATGGGGCTTGGAAGGGAAGAAATTAGGGCGTGCTGTCGATTCAAAGGGTTAATGCGACAAAGGCTCGAGTCCTGCGGGATTAGGATAGCAGAGAGCACAGAAGGTACATTCTATAAAGGGTTTTCACGGTGAGCCCTTCTATGGTCTCAGTGCCGCGAAAATTCAAACCACAAAACATAATCATTTACTACTAACCTATTTTAACAAACAATTTATATAATTATTCACATATCGGTACATTTGCAAATTTTTTATTATTTTATTACGTCAACATTCCCTCATCAAAATAATTTGTTGATTACTTTCCAATTTCTATTTATTTCAATATAAAATTGTTAACAAATGCACATAGCATGATGCTAACTAACCTGATTTAATTCAGATTTGTATTTTAAACTGAATGTTTTATTTGTTGAAAGTCATGCGGCTGAATTTTTGTAGACAGGAATATTAACTTTAAATTGTTTATAAGCATATAGGAGCAATTTAAGACAATTATATTTCTAAATGAATATCTCAAAAAAGTGTAATATGAATGTAGTCAATTTACATGAATGGTAAATGTTTCAGTCTGTAGCTATCGGTAATTATTAATAATATTATTAATAATATTACAGACTAAATCCTTGTTTGACAACTCGTTGCCAGCATCATCTACTATATTTATTTTCCTTATTAGAAAGGAGGAACATTTCAGTTGCACTTAAAATAAGTAAAAACATTTCAATAATTTTATTAAAAATAAATACAATTTGCAATATCATTCACCTTTCTACAGACTTAATTTCATGTCAAAGTATGCAGATGCATTCTTTGAGGTAAAACACGAGTGTCCTTGCAGAAATCATAAAACAGTAAACACAAGCACCTCTTAAACCTTGAAGTTCCCTTTTATGTCCCTCGTCCCCATTTAATGAATCTCATTTTGAAGTAGGTCAGGACACGAACAAAAGCTATGTGGCTTCTACTACCAGGATACCACGAAGACGAAGGAACGTGTCATGGCCACCATGGACACCTTTCACAGTATATACCCATAATCGTGGTGGACACTATCCACGGTCACTTCCAGTCAATAAGCTCGAGAACCATACGCGCCAGCTCGGTCAGGGCAATTACGAAGTCCGTGAAATGGTGTTAATTGTATCAGCGGAAAAGGGTTAAGGGTCCACGTCGAAGGTCGTACCACTTAAGGGCAAGGAGAACATGAGGGAGCAGGAGCGTCGACCTCTTTTTCGATGGTGGTCACCGAAACTCTTTCACCACGACCAGGGTAGTGAGAAGCCATGGTGTATGCTTAACCCTTTGCGCATCGACAACCTTTTAATATAAACAGTATTTGCTGTAACACGTTTTTATGATGCTCTTCTGAAAATGAAAAGTGTTGCTTTTTCAACAAAAATTTATAAATGCGTATAATTTACAATTGATTCATTTCTTTTTTATTAGAGAGTTCTAACATCGCGTCAACTGCATAGGTGTGGTTATTAGCGACGACATTAGGGGAATTAGATTTTGTTATGCATTGAGTCTCTTAAGGAAGAGAATACTCTAGACATTTGCTGTATTGATTAATTTATTTTGTCAATTCAGTTTGCATTGTAATAAAGAAAATTTGAATTATAAATCTTGATGTCCTCCATTTTATGTGTCTAGAAACAGTGTATGTTGTGGTAGCAGATACAGTGGAATGCAAAGGATTAATATAGTCCATCTGGTTTATTTTGAACTGAGAAAAACATAAAAATAATAAAATTGTTGCTATGTACACAGCACTTGAATAGTTAATACAAGATACAACATACCTAAATATTCAATGGTAATATCTGAAAATTTCCTTCTTTGTATTGTTTTTCCTTAGTCTGAGTTTTCGTTTCACAATTAATTATGAAAAATGATCTACAAGTAAACTCGTTTGTATATTTTTTATGCCTGAGACGAAGAAGTTCTTTTGTGACCTTCCGTAATGTGGAGAACTTCTTTGATAAATATCATAAGAATTGTATTAACGCATAATTTTCAAACGAAAGATGCGTTTCAATGTGACCTGTTTAAATTATCCCAATTAAATATTATGCTTCAAAAATTCTGGAAAAGATAGAATATAGTATAAAAAAATTGTATATAGCAGAGAAATAAAGAATGGTAAAAAAATCAATAGTATTAACAATACAGTTGCCTGAATTTCCTAACAGCCGGTCGACAGCCATCACGGACTTACAAGAATTCATATGAATTGCACGAGCTACGCATAATTTGATAAATTTAGCTACCAGGCTAATATGTTTGGCGTGGAGCATGCCCCACCTTGCTGCCTTTTATGCAAGCAAATTTATTCTAATTAAATCAAATTAGATGCGCTCCCTTCCCTTCTTTCACTGTCTCTTTCTCTTTCTTCCCCTTCTTTTTTCTGCTTCCCTCTCGTGTCGCTGCATCTCACTTTCTCTGCTACATCAATATACTCCAATATACTCCAGTGTATACACTTCATCTTTATTTTTTCTTCCTCAAACTCTTCAGAATTTCACAAAGGTCGACCTTGTTAAACTATCAAATTAAATGTTTGTTCGTTGATTCAACAAAGGTATTCAGTTCGTATTGAATTACAATTATTGCATGGAAATTCAATTTTATGAACAGGTCTTTCAATAATTTTACTTCAGAGTACTGTGTTTAATTACTGTAACTAATTTCGGGGATTTAATATTAAAATGTTTTTTTTTCTGCATTTTTATGTATTGTTTAATTTATTGCGAAAAATATGTTTCTTGTCAGAATGTTTGGGACATGGCAGACTTTTCTTTGAATTTATCTTTGTATAATAATCATTTATCAATTTTTAGTGAGTGGATTTCAAGGAGTTAATTAAAGCGGTTAAAATTATACGCACCCAGAGATGTTGATGCCCGATCAAGAAGTGTCTTTTAACATATGACAGTCGACAGATGTACTATTACGCAAATAAATTACACAAAACTTGTATCTTGAACTTCAGCTTCGAATTTAAACTGAAAAAAGCATTGTGTTTGACACTTACTTCCTTATTTGTACAAATAAAAATGTAAATTCAAAAATATGGACCACTATCCCAAATCCCTTCTTTAATAAACAATTCTAGTTTCACCATGAAATTGTCCTGTTAAAGGGCGATCTATCGTAATAGAATTAATTTTGAATACAAAAGTTCAAAATACAATATGAAACTTATAAATTATTATTTATAAGAATAGTAACTTCGTCACAGTTATAAAAAAGAACGATTTCTTTGCATTACAAACAGCTGTGGCTCCGTTATTTATTTATTGTACCTCTGTTACTAAAATTTGCGAAAATTGTATCTCGCACTACGTTCGAAAAATTATCATAAGATCCTGAAATAAAATTTCAACAATTTCTCCCGCATACCTTGTCCCCATTTTCAGTAAGAAAACCAGCGGTGGCTGCCTACAGGATGTCCGGCTATGGTGGAGAAACACCATAGACGTCACCATGGCTGCCAGGATACCATAACCGCGAAGGAAGTCTCTCCATGGTTCCCATGGGGAACCGGCGTCTTAACTTTCTTCAACAAACGCGCATTTCACCCGTCGTTTATCCGCACCCTCCGCTGATTTTCTTCGGTCGATCAGAAAAGAGCCGTGTATATCTAATGAAGCGGATTAACATCTTTCAAACTATTAGGGGATTAGAACATGGTGACAAGTTTGAAAGAAAATTTTCGTCCGACGGTTGACCGTTGACCGTTCCACTTTTTGGGGATGTTTCACTAGGGCACCATGAAGCCGAGAAACAGAAAATCCAAAGACCGTTTGACGTTAAAAACCGCCTCGAAAGGAACGTTCTATTTCACGGTGAACACCTACCAGGGAAGCATGGCGCCGGAACCGGTTGGAACTCAAAAGGGAAACTTCTTTGCGCTGTATTTGCGTTTTTCCAAAGATTTCTAGCAGGGGACTAGGAAATCACAGAAATAGCAAAACACGCTCGACGAAAAAAGTCCTTTTCATCGGTGCCCCGGTCACTCTGGCCTCCGCCGGTTAGAGCGCCGCGTTGTTTGTCTTTCGATCAGGATTTCAGGACGACACGCTGGTCCGGTGAGCTCGAGCTCGGAAATACGGAAAATCGCGGAAAATTGGCAGACGGAAAGTCTCCGATCGGGAAAGCATGAACGGCGGAAAACGTGAACGATTTTCCGACAACCAGTCAACGGTTTCACGAATTTCACCGGGCAAGGTTTTCTTGCCCCCGAACGTGACGGAAAATCGATTTCTAATCGAAACGCAACGGCGGCGTTGCCACGGATTTCACTTGGGACCGGGTTTTCTGAGCATTCGTCACGGTCACGCCGATATTTATTGGCAGCCTGTTTATTTCCTAATCAGGGCAACATGCAGTGGGAACAACCACGCCGTTCTAAGGGAGAGCCGAAGGAAACGCAAGGTGAATCTATCGGGTCTGTTATTTGCAAGGACAGGCTAACATGAACGGCAGAAAACTGTAAACGATGAGTTCCATTCCTGGAAAATGCCTGGAGAATTTTCTTTTAGATAGTCCAGGCACGTTGAGTACGAGGTCACCCATATTTGTGTGACACATAGATTCAGTCATTATTTATTGGATCCTGCGTAGTATTAATGAATATACCTAATACGGGCTAATGGAAGTAGTAAACAATGATGAAAATTACTGATATTATTGATTAAAAAAAGTAGATTTTACTGTTGTATTCATTTTATATACAAATTGAGAGAATTTGCCATTTTCAGCTAATGCAGCGTGGCACTCAAAGTGTTACTGTCGCATCAACTGCATGTGAAAATTATTATTTATAGAAGAAATATTAGTATAGAACTATTTACATGTTATTAAGTGAGATTATGAAGTTTGAAATATTATAGTAGCTCTGAGAAACGTTAGATGCTGATGAATGTTCCTTTTATCATTGAGACTATTTTGGAGAGGAAAATCAAGATTAAATTGATTTTTCTAGATTAAGATTTTTTTACAACACAAGATTAGGGTGACTGTCTAATTCTATTTATAAATATAGCAAGTAGGTGAATAATTTTTGTTCTAGACGTAAGTGTGGGTAATCTCAATTGTTTACAGAAATAGTAGTAATAATAACATGTATTTATTGCATCCAGTTCAAGACTATGAAAAGTAATAATCACTAAAGAAAATAATATTAGTGCAAACGTCTACAGTGGTGTACTGTTATAAACCTGACCTAACAAATCCAGTGCTCCATTTTCTTTAAATATCAATGAAACTGCACAGAGGAAAATATTAGAAGATTTTCCATAATTTCATACAAGAGTTTTCTTGGAAATACATTTTAGCATTTGCTAGGATGTCGGAGTAATTTTATAAGTGTTTTTGCCAGAAATAAAGACAAATTTTTCATGATCGAGTTGCTTCAGTTTTATTCTTGTTTTATTATTTATTCTTGATAATATTTTTTTATTGGTACGTACAAATATTTGGTCAGTTCTAGCTGTTCTGTTATTCCCAAGGACAGGCTAGCATGAAAAGTAAAGAATTTATAGCAATGCCCTTGCTTTTGGGAAAACTACCTACGCAGGTAAGGAAAAGGATACTTATCCATTATTACAAATATTTAGAATTCTATTTTTAAGACCTTCCATAGAGTCGACTGAATTTTTAGGACCAATGAAGCATTTTTATTTAATATGCTACTTATTAAATAAGCTACTAACTACTTTAGTTACTTGAATAATTTTTTAAAAATAATTAGAATATCAAACGATGCAGATAAAAATGAAAAGATGTGCTTCAAAAATCTTTGAAAGATAAAGAAGAACATTTCCATGAAAGACTATTCAATTTAAAATTTTCTAAATATTGTATTGTGTAGAATTTTTAAATTAAATAAATATTTTCGAAGTATTCGACAAAAATGTACAATTCACTAAAGAAACTTCACAGTTTACTACATAAAATGAAGACAAACTTCCATTTCACTTATAACTTATAACACAATTGTAATTTTTTAAATTTGAGACAGAGCATAAAATATATACTTAGAATATTTTTTTAATTTTCTATAGGGCGTTACATATTTTATTTTTCCTTACAAAATAAATTTTCGCAGCAAATAAATTTTGTTTACCATTAATGGCACAGTACACTGTACTACTGATTAATATTAACGCGATTCGTTGTTGGCAATTGTTATAGAAAACGTGCATTCTCTACTGACTAACACATGATACATCCAAATTTTAATATCTGTCAATTATTATTATATAAATTTGCAAGCCCAATATCATACGGAATTGTACATAACAATTGTTCTGAACCATGTAAATACATGGCTCACATAACATTCAAAGCGTGGCAAGCCATAAGCGACAATTTCAGCGTTACAAATTTTATCTTCACATTAAACTTGATGCACCAGCGACCTGTAGAAGGCGCACGTTAATTGTTCGAACTATTTCATTTGCTTGAGGTGTTTCTATGGAAAACCGTGAACAGCAGGGAGTGGCGTTCTTAATTTTCTTGGGACTCAGGTTCCGCCTGAACCTTCGAGGAAGTTAATTGTCGCCGGAGAATTTATGGCCGGTCGAAAAGGAAACGACCGGAGGGAAAAGGTCACTGTGAAATTAAGTGAGAAGTGACCGCTTAATGGGCACGCCAATTATCTCCGTCTCGGCTATTGGGATCCCAGTAAAATGCTGGAGGTGGACTTTTCCTTGATAAGCCTCCACCATTTCTAGAACTCAGAAACCAACGTCTCCATAATTAACCGCAGCAAAATAACGAAGTAAATTCAGTACATCAGTTGTCATCGGTATTTATTCAATACATCGGCTATTACCAGCGTTAATTGCTTTTCCTGATTTTATACAAGACTGAACGAAGGAGCAACACTATGCTACGATCCCTAATAAAAAAAAGTTGCACTCGTAACATTCGTAATGTTATGAGCAAGTGTTAAATTTTTTGCAGTTTTGCAAGTATGAATTCGTGCAAATGTTCAAATTCCTTGCAAGTGTGAACTCTGGCGAATGTTCACATTCCTTACAAGTGTGAACTTGTACTAATGTGCATGTTGCACGCAAGTGATGGAGTTGAAGGCGTAATGATTGTACTGTTGTGGAGAAAAAATGCTTATGTTCATCACATACTGTTAAATAGTGTGGTTATACGTATAACAGTTCGTTCTAGATGACAAGCAGATATCAACCAAGGGAAACTGTCACAATAAATACACCCTTATTCGGCAGTACCTCTGTACAGACTGAACTTGGTCGTTTCTAGACGAACTAAACGTGACATCTATAAGAGGACACGACTTTGCGGGATACCCTCCCATATAATGCTGTGTTTACATTGGTAAGTTTGGATACAATTGGGTACAAAAAGTTTGTACAATTGGCACAAGTAACTTACCAGTAACCAATGTAAACGTAGCCTATCATGACAACTGCTAAAAGAAAACGGTTATGTAAAACAGTTTTAGAGTAGAACATACAGCAAATGACTTACTATTACAGAACCCTAGAAATAGGCCTGGATATAGCTTAGAAAAATTTCAAAGATTAATCACCATATTGATATGGGTTATCTAATCATATCAGGAATAATTATACGTATATGTTCTTTAACACTTTGAGAACCTGAGGCACAACTTAATGTTTCTGTGTCACAGGGGGTTGCAAATTTGTGTTTCAGTGAAACATACAATGTTATGTTTGATTTAAAATAATTTTCTCAACGTTGTTATATCCGGAGTATTTTTAACTGAGGGGTGGAGCAAATGTCATAAAATGAAATTAGACAGCTTTAAACATTCTATTTTCCCGTGTTACTCTTATGGAATTTTGTGTTGCATTTTTTTTAATCACACCCTTATATTTTTATGTGTACTAGAATATACAGTATTCTACTGTCTACACGAAAGTATTATGAAGTTGTACTTAAAAATTGTTCATTTTACCGTCTGAAGCTTTCACACAAGCTTCAAATCACTGGTCTGTGACGACAATAAAGATTGATGAATAAAACACTATTAAAAGAAAAATCATTATTGTGAATTTAACAAGGTAAAGGATTGATTACGAAACTACCTAATACATCAACAATTATGTGATTATCTATATTATAATTTTCGAAACTATCTACATTCATTGTTTTACACAGTTGTAAACAAACATAGGAAACGAAATTAATAATTATAGGAAGGTTAATAATAAATACTTACTATTGAAACAAATTTTATTTGATATCTTTATGTTTCCTTCAGAGGATTCTAAATGAAGAAAACTCGGTTCCCTTTACAGAAAAGTGAAAGTGCATCTCGAAGGACAAGCTACTAGGAATCTATGCCGTTTCTAAGTACTCGAAGCCCATCTAAGCCCTTTCAAGATCGACCGATAACGCTGGTGACATCTGAGTAGACTCATAGAAGGAACCCAGAAATTCCAAGAAGGTATTCGGAGGGAACATCAAATAAATTAATTACACCGATACATCTCTCGGACGGCTTTGACAAAGTCTTCACAATTAAACTCTAATTAGCCGAGCCCATTAGAAGCTTCATTGCCTCGGAGCCAATCGAAGAAACCGATTTGAAACGTAACGAATACCAAAGTATCAGAAGAACGAGAAATCAACCGAAAAGTCGAAAGCCTCGTGGGAAGAAAAAAAAAAGTGAAAGCCAATTAGCTGTCCTTCTAATAGCAGGGCCACAGAAAATCTAAGGAGCCCCATGGAAATTTCGGAATGTGTCACATGGTTTCCTGACACGCGAGAAAACACGTTTCGAAGATACGACCGTAAAGCATTCTCTTTCGACTCCTCTTCGTCGGTGACGCTCTAACAACGGTGAATTTATTATTCTCGATAGCTCGTTCTCCAGGGCACCATAACGTCCAAGGAGTTCGATTTCCCGCCTACGAATTCACCAGGGTGACAAAACGACGTCGTTGACATTGATTCGCCGATAAAAAAGCTTCGTTAACGACGATCCGTGGATCGGGCTGTCAGAAACGAGTAGCAAGTAACGCACCGGATCGCTGAAATTCGGTGGCGATGATTTATGGGGGTGCATGGGGAAAAAGCCCTCGAGCCAATTAACATGCCCTCGGATGCCAGGGAAACAGAAAACTCCCGAAGGTTCATTTCTGAAGGAACTTTAGAGGAACCACGGTGAATTTCCTGGCCTGTTCATCAGAGTAACTTCTGGGTTCGTAAAATTTAAGAGATAGTGAGGCACAGTAGGATTTTCATTATTATAAGTAGACTGCGGATTTTTATGCAAATATACATTTTAAGACTTGAATATTATTTATTTCAATGTAGTTATCGAAATGAAACCACGATAAAACTGTATTTCCTGCTTTAATTTATCATTTATTTTACTTACTGTATAGACTGTGCATCTTTCACGTATTTAACTCTGGATAATTAACCTTTCATAAAAATGACGATCGGATCATTTGAATCTCGTGATATCGGATGATCCGTTTACTAAATAAACTAATTATGCTTATTATTTGTTTATTTATTTATTAATAAATTCAATACCAAATGTAATTTTTTGATTTCATTTATCCTGTTTCTTTATTAAATAAAATATTTTTGTTGTCAAATAAGAAAAATTCAATTATATTCATGTTTTTAATTGACATCGTCATTTTCACGAATGCTTAGTAATAACGTTATTCACAGATAGCTTAGTTATCTAGGGTTAAGTATGTTAACACTTCGAGTGCCACGCTCCATTTGTTGAAAATGGCAAACTTCCTCAATTTTTATACAAAATGAATGTAACCATGAATTCTGCCTTTTTTAATCAATAATATCAGTAACATTCATCATTTTTTTACTGCTTCTATTAGAGCTGATTAGGTATGTTTTTAATATTTTACATGGTCAAATAAAAAACAATTGAATCTATCTGTCTTCGAGATATGGGTGACGCGGTACTCAAGGTGTTAATTATAATTATAGGTTCAGAAATCAGTTTTCTTTCATTCATTGTTTTTCCTTAAGTTTTACGACATTATGGTTTGTGGTTTTTCTTATACACTTTATGACTGACCATATTTCATTGATGCTTCTGAAACATGAGTTTTGGGTTAACAGATAAGACTGATTTATTTACGCTACACGTATACACTCCACGTGATAACGTATACACTTCACATTTTTCTTCTCAGAATCAGTTTTTGGAGCTGGTCTTCAGACTGTGGCCAAAAATACCACAAACCAAGTCAGTTGCTACTTATTTCTTGCTGTACGGAATGAATAAAAACCAATGTAGTATTAAAAGCAGTAGAATGTACAAATTGTGCTTGTAATTCAACATTGTTTTTTTTTAATAAAGAAGAATAATTTGTAGGAAAAAGTAGGATAACTGGGTGGTCTTCTAAGAGGTACGTGATATAAATATTGAACATTACTACACAACATAAATACTACAATCACAAGGTGTGGGTCTAAGAAGACCCGACGACAACCGTGCGAGTGTTAAGCGAGACTATACTCTTATCAATAGTGCGTTTATTTCACTGATGGTCACCTGTGACCACCGTGGCCCACAATGCACTCGGTTGCCCTTGACAAACTGTCAGTCGAGAAATAAAAAAAACTTTCACTACGAAAATTGGTAAAAATTGCATAATAAACGTAATAACATAAGGTAAAGACTGCGATGGTCAATACCACTTTTGTTTATGCTGTTTTAAAACAGTTCATAAGAGACAGAAAAGGCCAGTGACCCATTTATAAAGTCTGAATAATTTTTTTTTATGGAACGTAATGTGAGTGAACTTGTCACGAGAAGATAAAACACAGGTGTGCTCAAATAGACGAATCACTGTGAGTAATATATGATTGAAAAAACAAAGAATCAGAGTAAACTTTATTTTATTATCGAGTGATTGAAATAATCGCTTAGCTTCTTGAAATGAAACCAAGTTGTATAAATAATTTTTCACTATCATTTATCATTAGCATTATTCTATTTTAAAAATATTTACCAAGAGATATTGTTCAATATGAAACGCTATAGCAATAAACAGTGTCGAAAATGGAACTCTTAAAACAAAATGTAATTATTTTTATTTGCACTTCGGTGCTGCAAGTAATAATTTACTTTATTGAGATTTTTCTCAACTTGATCATGTGAAATGGATCACATAATTTGTTGATTCAACGAATAATAAAATATATGTGTCTGTAGAGAACTTTGAAGTTGGAAATAGTAATCAGAAAAGAGAGACGTAATTAATTGAAAGTAAAAATATTAGGAAATTAGAAATATTCGAAGCAGTGTGTCCGTGAGTGTCCCTGATTCTCCGTCTCCACTACGGGGAAAAAAGTGAAAGCTAATTATGGTGTCCCAAAGAAGAAGGATAACAGAAAGACCACGGAGGTATTTTCTAAGAGTGCTTTTGACCCGCCCATAAGGGTCTAGCTATCGTCCAGTGAAATCTTTCAAGTAATTAACGCTTCCTACAAATTGTCTAATTCTTCTAACTACGTCAGACTTCCTCAACGCTGCAAAGTAATTGTAATAAAATGTAAAAAGACGTAAGACGTGGAAGAAACAAAAAGAATTATAAAGGAGAATAAAATTGACGAAATTATTAAATTACTCTACTTCGTTAAAAGATAAAAAAGGATGACTGTAACAACACAATTTCTTTTTAATATGAACGAACATATTTCATAATTTATTGTAAAAATGAAAGGAACAGTAGACTTATTTATGTCTGTAGTTATAACGAAAAACAACATAAGGTTGTCAAAAATATTGAGCCAACTCCTTAATTCAGGTCTAAAAGATAAAATTTGTGTTTTTAGAAGAAAGAACACATTTATTAAAGGAATGTTTTCATTTCAAGATAAGAATGTAATAAAAAATCCAGACAATTGTAGTCAAGAGTCAAATATATCGTAAAGATACATATTAACTGTAAATTAAATTAATGGAAAATTTAAATTTACTTCCAGTATGAAAAATAAACAAAGTACTCAAGGTGTCACCTCTCCAACTTATTTAAAACATTATGTTCAATTGCTTGCCTGAACAGTTAAAACATATTTTCAACATGAAAAAAGAAATTCATCCCACAAATCTATGATTTACAATCTAACAAAAACATGCACAAACCTAAAGAAGCATTATAAATATCAAATATGAATACAAGAGTGTTATTCTCAGCTGCATACAACAAATAAAATATTTCTCCAACCACGACAGTCATTTTCCAAAATTTTCATTAACTTTCACCTCCTTCTATTACCTAACAACCGTTCTCGCTGCATTAAATAATTTCTAATCGAACAATCGATGCTAGCACGTTATTTAAACTTCGGTGATCCAAGCATCGAAGAATGTAAATTATTCAAGATACGACGATAAGACGCTTATCAGACGAGTGTCTTTATTTGACAAGTTCCCAACAGTATCGCCCAACCAATTATCCCATGGCCAGTCGATCGTTCCCAGGGACCATAATCAATTTCCCACGGGAACAAGCCGAAAGGAAACATTAACGCGTTCAGAAAACGCAGAGTACGCGTGGGATAGTTGAGCCAACCAATAGCGGCTGTTTCTCACGGTTCTGGGACCGAAGCTTATAAATGGGACCCAGAGGCCCTCGTCCCAGTCAGTCGCTCTTCAGCAACCGGTCGACTATGTCGTCTTCTACGTTCTTCCTCCATCGAAACGCATTTCGTAATTACAGAACTACAGAAAATCACAGTTTACACTTCTCAGATTTACAATTTTCCTCCGTAGATTCATTTATTGTGCAGTATCATCAGAGAGTGATTCATTGTGTAGAACTATGTCGTAAATGTAGAATTAAATTCGATTGTATGAAGCTTCGTTTTGAAGAAAATTGATATTTCGGAGATTTATCAGGTACACGTGCACTCGATTTTACGTATCTCCCTGTAGATTACGGTCTTTGTGGTCATAAACACTTATGGCGTGTTAGAGTCTACATACTTTTTTATAAATTGTATTATGAGCATAAGAAAATCAGTTTTATCGTTTGTATGTATAATTTCTATCTTTTTGTAGAATTTTTTTGTTGGTGTACAGTAGCTGCCAAAGAGTACTTTATTTTTTATGTTGATAAATATATATTTATTGTGCTCGAAACGGTAGTTTTGAAGGGGCAACATATTGAAAAATTGGAAATTTGTTGAAAAACTAATTTTTTATTTAGCTATTAATCTGTGGCATGAGAGAAATTCTTTTATTATTCTTTGATCGATGACTGGCGTGCTGTTAAGAAAAATATCGCAGATTGTGTCTCATATTTTGTAATATATTAAAGTTTTCGTGTTTAACTACAGTGTCTGTGATTAATCCTTTGACTGTGGGCTACTTGGAAGCGAGGCAAACGCTGCGTGCGGCTGAGCTGCAGTAGTACGCAGCGGCCATTGCACTAGGACGCCTATGGGCGTCGGCAGTACACCGTGAGCGGCTTTGTCAAGTACCGTGGTCAATTTGTAGTCAAAGGGTTAAATAAAATTAAATAAAATAAATACGATGTAACTATAGCTCAGTCGAAAATTTACCATGCCAGCCACTGTACGCAATGTCTCGTGAAATAATCTGATTAGTGATTTTTCAATTGAGAAAGACATTTTCTCAAAAATTCTTTAGAGATGAGTCTTGTCTTCTTAATGAAATAATTTCTCTATCGTAGTCTCATTATAACTGAAGATCAAATACAGGATATGTTCTAACAACTGCATTTCTTTCAATCTCAACTTCCAAATACACACCTAGGTTTTTAACTCAAAAACTAATTGTAAGCTGTTCAAATAACATTTTTAATTATTTTATTATGTAGACTCAGCCCTCCAAGTATAAACATGCATTTATGAAACACCCTTTACATGTATCTTTTTAGAGTAAAAATGGAATACTGTACATACTTGATCAATCATCGTATTTTATTTTCTTAAAAACGAAGCTCTGTACAAAAATATGAATCCCCCATGTTCAATTTATTCACACACACTTCCTGCATGAATTTTATTATTTAAGATCCCAATTTCAGCGTGTTTGCGAACCGTCCACAATTCAAATAATGGATTCTAATATCACCGTGCACTTTCATCGAACGAGGGCAATTTTCGATGGAACTTCCAATATGACACGGTTAAGGCACTGACTCCTGCATTAATTGATAATCCTTTCAACGAGTTAAATATTAATATTTGAATTCGCGCGTGAAATCGCCACGATCGATCTTCCATCCTCCGATTTCTGTGTCCTTTCGATCGACAGTTCTGTCGGCATATTTTAGGCAAATTACTTACCGGACGGATGAGTGGTCTGCAAATTATAGTCATCAAGCTGTAACGTGCTGTTTGGGCCCGTTCTGGTGAACCTCACCACGTGGTACTGATTATCATTCACTTTCACGCCGATTTCTCCGATCGGATGATCGTTCGTGCCCATGTTGTAAACGGCGAAAACGTTTCCCTCCACCTGGAAAGGGACATAAATTATTATTTACAGACTGTGATACATATTCAAGACAATATTTTTGAATGGAACGTTGATCAGAGCTTTGTGAAAACGATCAATGAAACTGTGACGTTTCTAGTGACATCGACTGAGATTTTGTGAAATTCGTGTGACATATCTGGTGGTTAACCCCTTGCCTCACGACTGTAAGGCAAAGTTTATTATTCAAGTGTGTTAAGGAAAGATACAGCAAACATATTTGTGGACATGTACAATTTGCTTTAGATAGTTATCTGAGTTTCATGGATGCTCTAATACAAAATTCTTAACAGTTTATATTGAAGTGAATCTCATATTTATAACGTACATATAATAATTTGCAAAACGAATGCGACTCGTTATTATAAGGCAACGGGTCAAACTGCATCGATTAAAATGTTGCATCGTATCTTAGATTTGTTAATACTTCGTTCTGTATATATTTGTTTGACTAGCTTTGTCGTGTATCCACCTTGTAGCTTAAACAGTAAATCAATAATTTAACCTTCTCAATTCTTTCTGGCTTAAAATTTAATTTTGTTTAAGAATAAATCTACTGTTTCATTTCGTTTAAATATTCAAATTTATAATCATTTTACTTATCAGTTTGAAACTTCTAATTATTTTCGGTTAATTTCCAACACTTTAGACACTTAATGTACTGCTAATAAATATTTCAACCTCTGAACGTTTGTAAATATTTTACATCGTTCCTTCTGTACACTCAATCAACCCTTTAAATGTTTTATCCTGAAATCGTGAACTGTGTTCTGTGCATTTCAGCCCAAAATTTTGCCAGTTTTGAAGCACGCGATTGCGAGCGTACGCAGTGACAAAATCGGCCCGTGCAATCGTTACTTGTTAATCTTAAAAACGAAATTGCTCAGCCACATTCAATTTAACAAACAACGTTCAATCCGAAAAACAATTTGTCCCGTTACGTTCTGTCTGATGCCAATTAGCGTTTTTAGAGAAATTTTTTAGGGGCGCGATACATATTCTCGCAGATTCGGGCGCGCGTAACGAACGGCAATTAAAATGCAATTTGCTTTATACGTTCGATTGAAAGTCAAATTGCAGACGGTTAACCTCGTTTGCGTCGTTTTTACACGGCACCGTCATTTATAGTCCCGGCGAAACGTTTGTTCCACGGGAAATTATTTTAACCGAGCCCGCGAGGAGGAACAAAATGTCACTGCGTTGCAAATTTCGGCAAGCACAGATTATTCTTTTGTCTTTCAAATATTCCTCGGAACATAATGTCGCCCGAGAGGAGAACGATGGACGTAATATATTCCATGTGGAAGAAATTTCGAATTTCGTGGATCTGAGGTTCGTACGCGTGCGTCGCAATTTCGCAGTTATTTATGCGGAAAATTTGCCGTTCATCGAGTTCGCATGAGATCAATAAAATTTACATGTAATTACAAGCATTCTTTCTCAGCGGTTGAAATTTTAACTCTGTACGCTTCGTGTAGCATGTATACGTAAAGCATCATAAAAAAACTAAACGGAAAAATATAAGTATACCATAAATATGAAGTACAATAATAAAATATGTACATACTAGCATTTTGCAGTCTGAGGCCCTGTTTTCGAGATACGAGCAATTAAAAAATTGAGTTTCTAACTTCTAGTCACGTTATTTAAATTTATACAGGGTGTGCCATTTTAATCTTTCGATGCAAATACCTTTGAAACTATTAGTGACGTCGAGGAATATTTTAGACAGAAGTTAAATGATTCTGAAGTGGATACAATGTGGTGACAATAGTTTTTTTGTGGATAAAGCAGTGGATATGTGAAGATCATCTTTGTTTTTTTAAATGGAACTATTAAATTGTTAATGTATTATTCGATGCTGCTCTTCATTTTCTATAACAGAGCATTACAATGCTTATGTGAATGCTTGTGTTAATTTTGTAAAATATTATACTATTCGTGTCTTCTAACGCAGAGAATATTCCTTTTAGTAGAACCATCAATCTTTGTAACAGGCTAATCGATGCAGTTCTTTTTTCTCTGTAAAAAAGTTTAACGATGTTCCGCACGAAAAGCTGGGAGTTTAGTGCATATTTTCGTTCAGTATCATAAAGCAATATTCGTGGTTTTCAACACAGAGAACATTTGCTGTTCGAGTAACACCGTAAATTTTTGTAATTCACCAATGGTTGCAGCTCTTCATTCTGAATAAAATAGTATTAGGGTATTTGTGATAAAAAATTGTTAGTTCAACAAATACTTTGATTTATGTAAATGTTGCTCAGTCTGGAGCAACGAGTAGTATTTTAACAGATTAAAAATAAAATGTTTACTAAATTAATGGTTCACCGACACAAACGCCCCAATACAATATATTCTTTGTTACATTTTTTATCGATGAGATTTTTTTTTAAATTAGTGGTTACAGTCTGAATAGTTGCTTCGATTACTAACAATTTCGATTTCGAGATAGTCGTTGCTCGACGCGGATTCTATTCTGAGCAACACAGCGTCATTAACGCTGGTAACGAAGCCCAAGGCCACCGTGTCCCTTTTCATTTCCGGTCTTCGATCAGGTGGAAACGTGTACGTGATGATTCCTCTTCCGGCACCAAATTCGTACGCCACAGCCTCTGTAACAAAATCATCAGAGAACATTAGTTTAAAATATACATTCTAAAAGATCTCAACATTGCGATTTTCAAAACAAATAAAAACTGAATTTAGGTAGAATAGAAAATAATGTATTTTTATGGGAAAAATAAAGTACTCAGTTAGAAAATGTATGCGAAGTCTGGACAATTATTTTAATTGCTATGATATTAAATAGTGTACTGAGACTTGAAATTTAAAAAATAAAATCGCACACGTTCCTCGTATACGATGGCGTTAATTGCTATGATTTTTTATTGCGTCGTGGAAAATCTAGGTCACACATCTTGTAACCACTTTAATTGCTACAATTTTCAATCACGAACAACGGGAGGTGCTATGTGAGATGGCAGAGTGATTTGTTTATCAGTGATCTCGCCGCCATGATTATTTCCCTGTTATATGCTTTCATTTGCATACGGGCCCCGATAATATAGTAATCTGCAAGTATTACAAAGATTCCTTAATATAAAAAACTGCTTAAACGTTTAAAATATACAAATTACATATGTATTAACAATACATGAGTATTTTCTTCTGATGGTTCTTAAAAAAATTAAATACCGATGTTCAAACAGACCATTCGCATGAAGAGTAGTTGCACCTAATTATGCAGATAAAAATTCTGAAGTTTCAATTACAACTCTCATCGCAAATAATGCACACCGATATAAATAACAATGAACTAAGAACCGATGTGTACATTTCTAAAAAAAAATCGTAACGACCCAAAATTGTAATTAACTTTCTCGGCTGTTATTCACACCGGGTGTGTACTAATTAAAATATCCTTCACAGAAAAAATTATTAACTATCTGCATCTGCGATGCGTTGATAATGCATGAATTTTAATTTCAGAATATATTTCTGTTACAGCGGTCACTCTTGAATAAAATGCTTATCGCAGGCTCTTACAATGAACGGCCAGGAATAATATTACGAGAACATTCTAAATATATCGTCGTTTTCTAAAATATTCAGCCGGAGGGACACGGGTTTAAAGCACGGCGTCGCCGCTGCTCGACGCGAGTGCTCTAGATTAGAGTAATCAGATACGCGGGTCCACGTAAAATGTGCAAATTTATTTCGTCCCGTCACGCAGCGTCGAGTGACAAGGTGCTCGTCGAAAGTGTCTCGCGGGTTAAAGTAACCGACCAGTGGCGAATACGTTTTTAATAAAATCTTACGCCGAAACAAGCAGTAAAAAAGAAAATACGACTGGCGCACGTTCTTCTGATGAGGCCGTCGTGCAGTCGCGGGATGTTAAAAAACTCTGTACACCCTTTAATAACGCGGTCCGCCGGTATTCCCTTCTAAAAAGGCAACAGATGTTGAACCGGCTCGCCTGTTGTTCTTGACAACAGGACAAGTTACACCGTGTACACAGCACGCGCTTGAAATTGAATAATCCTTCCAACGTCACCCTCAGCAGCAGCTTCGTGACGAAATTAGTAAAATTCAGTGCTCTGCCATCTCGTTTAGGTCGTTGCTTCGCTTTTAACATCAACGGGGAGGTTATTCTTTATACAGAGGTTTTTGAAAAAGGGTTAGACAGTTTAAAGCATATTGTACTTGACAAAATGTGTAGCAAAGTCTTGATAAATGTACAATCTAAATGTACCTGTTACAATATCAATATACAGAAACAGATTAATTCTGTTAAAAGTATAGTTTCTTACATAATTGCATAATGTCTGAAGGACCATGTAATTTTTATAAGTGAATAGTTATGACTGATGTCGGATAGGGACGAAATCATGTTGATCTGTTGTAAAAGTAAAATTGCACCAATGAATACTAATTTTAGGACACACGTTAATTAAGACATTCTTTCATATTTTGTCGAGTATAGGCCCTGAAAATTTCTTACCCTTTTTCTAAAATACTCAGTGTATTCACATTATTGTTCATTTACAAAATCACAGCAATTAAGCCAGTTCGTGTTTTATAATTTTAATTTACATAATGTCTTAAGTGGGTATAAAAGATATTGTAGAACTTCCGTTATGCGATGTAGAAACGTTTAGAATCAAATTTTCAATACTTGATCAAGTTTTCTCACAATGAAACTTCGAATAATAGAGGTTCTACCGTATTCAACCGAGTAAAAAAGGAAAGTACAACGCTGATTGGAGGTAACAGGGGATTACACGTTTATACAGCTTGACAACTCAGTCCTGTGCCCTGAAGCTGTGATTTAAACAACAGCGGAGTATCAGTAGAAATAGAAATACCTTACACACTGATAACAGATTATTATACAACACATTGTCGTTCTTCGTTCTTTTTTGTTTCAAATCTATCAAAAATTCGGAAAATATATTAGGCTGATTCGAAAATAATATCTTTTTTTTTTGTTCAAAACTATCAATTGTATCTTCTTATGTAAATAAGCTATCTGACAGGTTGGAAGATAGTAGTAAAAACCATGAACATTCTATAGAAAATTAAGAAATAAATCAGTTTTAAAACTTTGTGGCCCAAATTATTTTAGATTTCTTGTTAGCAGATTCAACTAACGAAACCTTGCAATTAGTCGTGTAAAAACATTTTTCTATAAGACAGTAATTGTTTCACTTAGAAAAGATAACGCGATCAGTGGATAACCTTCATCTAAATTTCAATTATCCCAAGAGGTGCACGTGGACAATCTGTCTATGTCTATGCTTTTTTGTCTCTGGGAATCTTTGGCCTTCTTACTAAGAAACTGACATTCTCTAATCAACCTAACATCAGCCTTGCCATGAAAATGAGCTCTGAGGCATTTTATTAAAAAATCCATCATATTTTCCGCTCAACCTCATATCAGATTTACCATGTAAACGAATTCTCAGGCTCCAGGGCTAAGTGGTCTAGCTGTACGTCAGTATGATATTCGTTTTTACCATCGTTACAAGTCGGTCCAGTGAAACTGGTCATGTCACAATCGCAGGTGTAACTGTTCCATCGTTGCACGCACGTGCCATGATTCGCGCATACGTCGTGCGTACACTTTTTCCCGAGATGAAGGCTGGCATACATGTCGCAGCCTGATTCTACCAGGGAACTTGGAACCACCGCATCGGAGATTAGGTTCGTGCTCTCTCCACTGAGGTCCAGGGACGCCAGACATCCCTCGAAACCGTGTCTGCTGAGTATTTGCTTCGGTAGCAGACCAAACTGCGTTTTTTCCACACCACCTGCAATTGCACATAATTTCATTAATTACATAATAATTGAAATCACTTTAAGAATCTACGATTTGACGGTGTCACAGCATATTTTCAATAATAATTAGACTGCGGATGTTTATGCAATTTAATATATTGAAATTGATGGAAGATGGACATTCGATAATTCAGCAAAATAAAAATCACATGTGTGAAACATTTCAAGGAGTGAATGCAGTCCTGTTGACGTTTCATTTATGCAACTGCATTAACATGGGGAATATGGAAGTCGAAAAACGTATATTTGCATAAACATCCGCAGTACAGTAATAATTTATTAATTATTCAATTATTTCTTAAGCAGTTCATTATTTAATAATTCATAATAACTTTCCATATAGATGTCAAATAACAATGTACGAGTGCAGCTAAATACAACCAATTATGTCACTGCAAGAGGAAGTTTCTCTGGAAATGATTCATGTTTAACCAAATTACTCACATCTATTTAAGGTATACGGTATTAAAAATGATCGAAATATAAGATACTTTATCGATTAGTTCCGCGACAAATTTGAATCAACGGTGTCCACAGAGGCGTGACTTTCAGCGAATGATATTTTATATCAATTCTGATAAAATCGAATCCGTTGCAGCGCAGGTAGGTGATGTAATCTTGGAGGATTTCGTAAATTATTATACGGAGATTATGATGCGGATATAAGAAAGCACATTAAAATTAAAAAAAAATGCTGAGAGTAATTTGAGTTCTGCTCCTTCTAATTTCGACATTTCGAATTTCTATGCCTCAAAATCTGCTCGACCCTATTATCACAAAATGGAAAAATTACCATTGATTAATTATTAATTAAAAGTTAATGTAGCACTATAACAGAAGTCAGTGATTCGAATGGACATTACTTTAATTAAATACTGTTATTTTAAAATTTTGTATAAACGCTTTCGCGCAAAAATTGTTTAGACTTAGCGAAATTAGTTGTCAACCTAATAGAAGTAACCGCACTCACTATACTTTGTAAGAAAACGATCGACATTTAAAGGATTCCAGAAACCATGAGAAAATATTGACATTTAAAACGATATTTATAAAAACTGCTGCGAAGAAACCTTTAATATCCTAGGATTCGTTAACATTCATCAGTAGATTGCGGATGCTCATGCAAATATACATTTTCAGACTCCAATATTTTATACGTTAATGCAGTTATAGAAACGAAACTGTATTCTGCTCTGTCAATATTTAAAAAATGCACTTTATATTTCGTCAGAATCGCAAATGTGCGTGTTTCAGATACTTGGACATGTTGAATCCCATAAACATCAACAGTCTATTCATTGATTACTACACTTTAAGCCCTCTCCCCGTAATTAGCCGTAACACCAGTACAACTAAACTACTCCCTTCCCGTCAGCACTTCATAAAATCTATATCGCTTCATATTTCAGAGCCTCCAATCGAAGAAACGAATGTTTTCTCTGCACATAAGCCGATGAAATTTTCCATCGAATTTCCCGTCGCTTTTAATAGAATTTTTAATCAAATCCATCGCGAAGCAATATGCGGTGGAAAGGTACCGTGAGAAGTAACGAGGACGTCCGCGGGGCTGCTATCACCGACGAAAAAATGTCACTTGCGACCGATTCGAAATTCCGTCATACGGGTTCGACGAGCCGAGACGACGACCGCACGTTGCTTCTCGCTGCCATAAATTCAAGCCATCCCACCCCCGTCGGGCGAGGCTGATGCGTGCGTGCACGATTGAGGGGGTGAAAATTATTTCGGGCTGCCTACACCCCTGCGTTCTACCGCAGCCGCGTGCAGGGACTTCGGAACGAAGCTCGCGGTTCGAGCAATCGTTCCGTTCGACCAAGCAATATTTCCTGACGCTGTCACTCGACCAGTCAGTTTCCAGGTGCCTCCATTGTCGCGTGCTCACTGCGTCAGCCGATTTAATGCTTCTTGATCGACCTGTGGCGCCTTTCCCGTGAGCTTATTTCTTATTGCTTCTTCGGTCTTTCTAGAGTCTAGAATCTAGACGATGCTTTTGAGCTTGTTAACGACTTGGCTTATGACTCATCTCTATGTGTTTAATTGTTAGGTACAACCAGTTATGCATTGATTCGACCACATTTTTGACAGTTGTGGAACAATTAGTTATACCTGGTCATCCACTCAAAGCTGTGATTGAATTTCTTCAAGCCAGAAACGTTGGATCCTTAGACTCAGGGTATCTATTTCTATCGACACTAAGCAGTGACAGAACTTGGAAATTGTAAATGTGTGCAACCTGTGTCTGCAAGTTTTGTCTACTCTGATTCGCTGATTAGGGTCGTGGCTTTTTCAATGCACTTTGTATTTAACCCTTATGTTTCGATGGACAACCATACCCTGCCTTGGATCATCCTAGTTCAAACACCTCAGGCTCTTACCTCGTTCTTCGTGGTTTTTTCCACATTTTTACAATTTTGTCTTCCTCATCTGTACAATCTTCATCAAGATTTACTCCTAAAAGCTAAATTCTCCAATTGTGGCAGCCTCCATAAAAGAGTCCACCAATAAGTTAAACCAGTGGTGGCCACTGGAGCTGGGGCCTTCCCCCACTCTAGGTTTATTTCCCTCATATAGGCTGTGATCTGGAACGACGATGGACTGAGGGGAACTTTAGAGGGAACTAAAATGAGGGGAATGGACCTAGAGTGGGGGAAGATCACAGCTCCGGTGATCATCGCTACGTTAACACTTTGAGCGCCACGCTACATTAGATGGAAATGAGAAAATTTAGAAATTTTTGTATGAAACGAATACGACCATAAATTCTACCTGTTTGTAATCAATAATATGAGTAATTTTCAATATATTTTTGCTGTTTCTATTAGACCTTATTAGGTATATTTATTAGTACTATAAATGATCGAATAAATAATGGTTGAATCTATGTGTCACCCAAATATGGGTGACGTGGCACCCAAAGTGTTGAACCATCCCGATGAAAGGGTTCAACCAGTCACATTTACAGAAGTAGGAGACAAACAGTTTATATTATATAATCCATTGTTCGTCAAAGTTCTATTATAACCATCCACGCAAGGTTAATTCAGCGTGTGAAATATGCGCAATACGATAATATCAACTCTTTGGATTCAAATGATAAGTGTGGCTCGTTATAGTAACCTAACGTCATAGTACACAATGACGAGCTGCACTGGTCATAATGTTTGAGGTACTTGGTATTTCCACTTGTGGAAATTTTATAATAATTATAAGCAGGGTCAGTTTCTATTGCGATACGTAAGCGAAGACAATATTTTTAGTGTGTTTTATTATCAAATATGATACACGTAATCTGAATTGAATTGTACGTCAAGGGGTTAATCCCGTTTCGAAATCAAGCCCTCAGTATCATAGATGCCATCAACTGCTGATCGAAATTAATACGGTCTGATACAATAATGTACTTAATCTTCACCTATTTCTTCGAAAGATAAAGACAAAATGATAGGATGTAGTTTTATACAATTATACACACTTAACATGTAATTCGCGCATTAGAGTAGCTTGTGGGGAGATACAGCGATTAATAATCTACAGTTTTATACTTCAGATCCTATTTTTATCGTCTATGTGTTATTTATTGTTTTTCTTAAACAATCAGTTTTGTACTTGAGGTTCTATTTTTCTCGACTATGTGTTATTTATTGTTTTTCTTTAACAATCAGTTTTGTACTTGAGGTTCTATTTTTCTCGACTATGTGTTATTTATTGTTTTTCTTTAACAATCAGTTTTGTACTTCAGATCCTATTTTTATCGTCTGTGTGTTATTCATTGTTTTTCTTTAACAATCTACCACTGCGGTACTCGAAACCATTTACGGATTTTTATCAATCGATGCATTCAGTTCGAAATGCTACGTTTACGATGGTGATGACATTGAATAAACCATGCGATTATCTTTCATTCTCGTATCACGTGACAATTGCAGTACAATATTGCAAAATTTCCTGATTACTCTAGAATTTATTCTTGGAACATCCAGTTTAAAATAATCTTCTCACGGCTACTATATCTGTTTTCTTCAAAATTTCATTCGAACTGGTATATTTCGTCATATTAATGCTTTGACTGCCAACAGCGCTTATAGGCAGCTGACAAAGTCGTTCACCGTGTGCTATTGACGCCCATAGGCGTTCGGTGCAATGGTACACTATATACTACTGCAGCTCGGCCGCACGCAGTGTTCGTCTCATTCCCAGGTAGCCCACGATCAAAGGGTTAAAAAACATTTTTTGAAGCTCTAGACTCGGATACAGGTTTCTTATCTCAAAGAAAACACTGTACGTACAGTATATCCGATTTGGTATAACAGTTCGGTGCTTCTTCAAATATCTGAGACAGAAAGAGGAGGAAAATTTTTTTTAGATTGTTGTTTTAAGAATCAAGATAATATAAGAACCTTGCATAGTCCAAATTCCAAACTTCGTTATCAATCGTCTTAAGTTTCTCTCATTATGTATTCTTAAATAAAATTTCAGCTCTGTTATACATCAAAGCATTTTCTCTCACTCCATCTTTAATCCCAGATCCCAGGTCAAATCTCTTAAATGAACTGACCAAAAAATAGGGACAACCAATCCCCGATTCAACATCTCCTTCCAAGATTCACGTCTAATAAAACTCATAAATGTATAGTCGCGACTCGTAGCATAGTATCCTTTGTTTGGCTACTTAACGCGTTGAAGCTTTCAACAAACATTCCAACCGCTTCAAAGCATTTGTTTTATAACAAGCGTCGATCGTACCAGGAAGAAGAATAATGATACTGACACGTGGTAGAATAAACTTAAACGCACAAACAGTGTAACAAAATACTAAAAACAATAAAGCTAGACTACGGGCTCTAACAATAGGCTAACCTAAACAATGGCTACGAGCATTGTACTTATTCCTACAATTTGATATTCAAGGGGTATGCTAACAATAAGTTCCTTACACCATGAGATCAACATATGCAAAGTAATGACACTGTTCTTGCTTCAAACCATCCCATAAATCCTCCCAAGGACACCATGAAAAACGGTTCACGCAACGTTCGACAGACACGGTGTCCCGTAAATTCCCGTTGATCGCGGAAGAATCGCAGCGGATCGCTGCTCTTATCACGGGTGCCGTCTTTTATCAGCTGTTTATCGAGTCGCGTCGTCTCGATCGTCGTCGAATTAAAAACCGAAAGCTACCGATGAGGTGGTGGGGCACGGCGGGGACCAAGCCGAGGTGACAGAAAACTGCTCATAAATCTAATCTCATTTGCGGGAGAGTATTGCGGTCGAGGGCCGGATGCGCGGTTCTCCGAGCTACCCGGAATCGCGATCATTGTTCATTTAACAGTAGTACGTTGTTCATCGCCGGTGAAACTGCATCGATTCACCCGGCGCCGATCTCGTGAATACATCAACGATATCCGGCGTCTATCGAGGCGGTTCTCGGAATAAACGAGGAGGTTTCATCATCGATCTTCCACGGAACAGTTAAACCGCCATGCGAAATTCGTGGACAGGTGCGGCATGTCTAGCCAGAGTACTCATAATCCTTTTAATCGCGGACTTCTCGGTAGTGTTATCGAGGAACGCCTATACACGGCATCGTCGTTCGCCGAAATTCATTGCGTGGGACTCGAGCCGAGATAACCTGGCCGACTATATACCGGCGAGGTGGAGGTTGCCGTCGTCGGAACTCAGGCCGCCGGAGATCGAGATCCAGCTGCTGAAGGGTCACGTGCCGAAGGAGAACGAGAATTGGGCGTTCAGCAGCGAGTACAGGTACTCGTCGAAGGATTACAGACCGCAGAAGAACATGGAGTCGCTCGATGGAAGGAGCAACGGCAACCAATTGGGAGAGGAGGTGAAAGAGAACGATCAGGATAATAGAAGCGAGAATAATATCATGAATACGGACGGAAGTGATATGCCCCAGATCGGGAACAGAAACATCATCGTCGGTCCTACTTATTGTCCTCCTGGTCAGAGGAAAGATTCGAACGGCGTTTGCAGAGAAATCATGTAAGTCTTTTTGTTTTCTGCGGCATGTTTTGAAGTTTTATTCGATTAAATTATTAAAATGCGACAGGTTATGGATGTTTTTAAATTTTATTTGATTGAATTGTTAAAACTCTTGACTTTAGCGATATTCTATGCATGTTTAACATTGCAAGAGTAATTTAGGGATATGATTAGTTTTTTTAATGATCAGTAGAAAAGGCAGTAATTTATCTTGTGGTTACGAATGACTGTTTTTACTGCGGCTGTCAGCGTTTAAAATTAATTGTTTGTAATAGGGACCATGGGATTAAAATTGATTTTAGTAATAGATTAAGTTTTAATTCGGGCTTCTCATTTCTTTGGTTGTTTTAAACAAACTCTGTCAACTCAATATTTGTTGAGTTTTTATCATAAAATATGTAGTGCTTGTGTTATTTGGAACTGAAATTATTGCAATATTGGAATTATCTTTTGTATGTGTACTATTCTAGTTGCTTTGATATCTACTATTTCACACTAGTAAATAATGGAATTTGTATAAGTACATGAATTAGGCAATTTTATGTATCCACGACAAATGCTCGAAAAGTTTATTAATCTTGAATATTCGCTAACAGAATAATTAAACTAAATCAGACTGGAAAAAATGATTTTCTTGCTTCTTTCTGCCACTTTTATCTTTTTCATTTGACACAGTTTGTTTTACATTTGAAAATGTCAATATTATATAATTGATTGTCAATGTAATGGAAACTGCTATTCAGCAGACAATGTATACAAGTGTATGAACACCTGAACTACTTGATTCACACATTCTAATTTCGCAAGTCTAAATCTTACAGTGATTCTTATTAATTTTTCAAAATAGCCGATGAGTATTTTTAAATTTTAAACCGAAGAAATGCAACGCTCTTCAACGACATTAATATTTTCTTAATAAATTAAATCGTCTGTAGAACATAGTAAATTTTCATTTATTTCTAACAATAATATTATTAGTCTAAAATAAATTTAGTCTTTAAATAAAAATTGTTCTTTAATGAGTCTCTCCTTTAGAGCATCAAAATTTTTCAATTATTCTTAATTACAATATTATTAAACTAAAATAAATTTATTCTTTAATAAGAAAAAGATTTGTTTAATGAATTAAATATCCTTCGAATTGCCTTTATCAATTACTTTAATGATAATATTGATAATCAAAAATATATTTATTCACTTATTTTATGAGTAACGCAAACTTTGACACTTTTTGATATTTCATGTTTATTTTTGTCTTGTGTATTTCAGCGAACCATAAATATTGAAGAACATCTGTATTTAATCAGATTGGCGAACGGCCGGAGGTACCTGCGAACATCGCAACGCTGTCATGTGTTATCATGTCTTTTTTAACAATAAATCATTTAAAAAGAAATAACGTTGTTTCCTTCTTCTCAGCGCTGAACGCCGTCGGAATTCCACGATTATTTATCTTAATTAAATCGATTGCGTAATTCGATGCATGATGGGGTAATTTTTCAAAAACATTGTTATTCGACGGTATAAGCATCATCGGTATCACGGTTATTTATACGTCGATGTATCTGATCGATGATTTCATTGCCGCCTTATTACACGGTGCTCGCTGATTTTCAGTTTTCGATTGTATCTCGCCGTTTGATGTATCGACGAAGCCAATCTCGCCGTTTTCATCGATATGTTATATTATTCCGGGAATTTCGGAACTCCTCGTGATTCATAAAGTAATATTCCACGCTCGAAACGCTGATATTACTTTTCTCATCATAACTTGATTGTATTTCGAAACATTCCTGTATTTCATTTTGGACGTGTGAAGCTATAAAATGTAAGGTATAAACTGAATTTCTATGCTACGTTGATTAATATTATATTGCTTGCCCGAGGGACTTTTTATTTTTTCGAACTTTAAATCGATGTTCAATCGGCTCTTCGTTATGTATTTCACGATTGTATATTCATTGTAACAGTAATTTCAAATACTGTATTATTTCAAGCGATATAAGTAATTGTTCCGCGATACAATCTAAATGAAACTGTTCTTCTGTACAATTGAAAATTATGTTAAACTTCATGGTTTACTGCACCTTGAATTTGTTATTAATTATGATTGATTGCATACCAACGAACATATTATTAACACCTTGACTGCCACGCCGGATTTTGATATTCACATTCACAAGAAAGTTCATTAAAATAAATATTATAATCAGTTTCATGAAACAGAGTACTCTACATAAAAGAACCAATCTTAAGATGAACTTATTGAAAGATAGCAAATTGGGACATGATTAACTCTTTCAGTATAGCAGAGTCCAGCTGACGCCAGCACACAGATGCAATTTTTCTATGAATTTTTCTTTTCTTACATTTATTTTACATACAATTGAATTGTTTATTATTGAAAAGCCGTTTGCCATTTTTTAAAAGTTTGTCACCAGGTAATAAAAACTTTTTTATTAAAAAAAATTTTTTTAAAAAAATTTTCTTCGAAATAATGTTTATTCGGTTTTTCAATTGGAATCGATAGGAGATACCAAAAGACAGTTTTAATATTTTTTTGGGTCCCATAACGTGAAGTTTGGGTTCATTACAACAGTTTAAACACATAACATAATTTTCCCTAAATCATGGACACACGCCCTTTCAATAATAATCGATTCAATTGTAAAATAGTATCTAATTTATTACTGTGGTATAGTGTTATAAATATTATAATTATACTGCGGATGTTTATGCAAATATATATATTTAGAGTTCAATATTTTTTACGCTAACATAGTTATAGAAATGAGACTTCGACAAAAGTGTATTATTTTTATAAATATTTAAAAAGAATGCACCTTCAGTTTTGCCGAGTTTTAAATGTGTCTTTTCCAAATGTTTGTCTATGTTAAATCGCATAAACCTTCACAGTCTAATTATAATATATTGAAACTGTTCAAATATTAAAAATATTATGTATAAAAATTCACTGTGTGACGTTAGCGGCCCTTCGCACAGAGTATATGGTCGATGGTGAGCGACCATAGTCACCCTTTATATCTAAAGGGTCAATATACAATTTCCCCTGATTGTCAGGGCAACGAGTGATCCTTCACGTGGCAGTCAACATGTTAACACTTCGAGTGCCACGTTCCATTAGCTGAAAATATCAAATTTCCTTAATTTTCATACAAAATGAGTATAACCATGAATTCTACCTTTTCTAATCAATAATATCAGTAACATTCTTCATTTTTTTACTGCTTCTATTACAGCTGATTAGATACATTATTAATATTTTACACGATCATATAAATAAGGACTGAATCTATCAGTCACCCAGATACGGGTGACGCGGCACTCAAAGCGTTAAAAAGGAACTTGAAGGCGAATTTACTTACCAATATACAAGATTCCATCGAGGTCGAGATTTTCGTTGCTGCCTTGGCTATTGACAGCCGTGACATGATCATCGACAGCGAGCGTGTGTCTCTTCGGTGCTGGCCGCCCGATGCTGACGGCGTGCCACTTGCCGTCGTTCAGTTTCGACCTTGAAGTGTCCCTGACCCTGACCGGCCCGTCGCCAAGGTCGAACACGTAGTGAACATGTCCGTTAACCAGCTCCACGGCGATGAAATCGCGTTCCCGACCGGCGTTGTAAAGGATCAAACCGTTTGCCTCGCGTGTCTTGAACTGCAAGGTGGAAAATGCTCGATCAGCAAAGAAAACGACGATCCTGCGTGATATCGTACTTTTATTTCTAAAACGTGACACAATACGTTTGGAGATATGAATGTATCCTGTTATTCGATATAGGATTTTACGTGGAATTAGGGATCAAGATCGATTCTAGGTGTGAACGTCAGATCGATCCGTTTGAAATGTTTACTAATTTATGTTTTAGTCGTTTTCAACCCTTCGAGCCCTGAAAGTTTGAGGAAAAAACATTCACCGTGTGCTGAACATTTCCGCGGTGCATCACGTGTTAAACTGAATATTTCAGTATAATAATATGTATGATGTCGATTGTTCAGTTGTTTTTGTTTTCTGAACCTGCAAAATATGTAACTAAATATGTATAATTTTACTAAAATATGCTGAGGTGATGATTCATTCAATGACACAGATTTATAGCATACAATAAACAGCTGTGCCTGAGCCAGTATGGTGACCCGCAGCACACGGTGAACGATTTTTTGGAGCACATATATTGTGTTCATCGTCCTCAGAAGGTTAAACGTGACTTCAAGAATAAATAATTCAACAATTGTACCCATTTTTAATCAATGATGAACATGTCTTGCAACAAGACAATGATTCAAACCATTTAGCTAAAAACAGTACGAAATTTTTTTTGAACACATAGTCTAGACTGAAATCCAATTGGAAACGTGTGGAGTGTATTGAATTCTGAGATTCGACTGGGTCAGAGACATAATATAACAGAATTTTTTAATAGTCTGCAATCAGCATTTGTAAATATCAATATAGATTCATAAATCTGTATTTACATAGATTATATCTTATAAAGAAGTGTATAAACAGCATACCACGACGTTTGGAAGCAGTGATTTTAGCAAAAGGCAGTAATACAATAAATGAATGAATAATTATTTAGAATTAACTATAATTTTTTTATCATGACCACTTAAATTTGTCTCTTTGTTATAGATCACCTTGTGCTTCAAATTTAATTTACTTATATCGTAATGTTACTATTAACTTGAATTATTAATTATCATATATACCACAAAGATGTATAATAAGTAAAATTTATATTCACACCAATAGTATTTTTTTTATTTAGTTCAAATAATATCGACCTCCGCCACTTGTCACTTAATTTTGTCCACGACTTTGATTCCTATAAATACAAAATTTACAGAAACTGAAGTTTCTCTATCCAGGGGTCCATTTCAATGCCCATACAAATTTTGGGGCAGACTTTCGCCCACGTGAAAGCCATGATAATTTTCTAACATCCTGTAGAGTGAACCGTCATACGGTAGACTGTAACCAATACGTTCGATTACGAAAGCCAATCGTGCTTTTCCTCTGTATCAAAAGCACGGAGGCGGATGAAAGGGACCGGAGAGAAGCAGAAACCCGTCAATTACGGGGCTGGCGTAATTACGAAGGTGATGACCAGGAGGAGGTTTTCTGTCACTAGCTACAGAAGAACGGGACATGATTGGGTTTTTACGTGGAACACCGTGACACGTGCCACGATTAATCCACAGTTTGTGCATCGAATCGAGAACTGGTCGGGCGGTGTGGCGGTGGGCCGAGGGGTGGCAGGGTCTAATTGGGGTAACCTTTTGTGGGGACGTGTCACCGTTGACATTTCATTTCTTCTGTGGCTTCTGAGCGAGCAGCGGAATTTCGAAACGACCACCGAATTGCGGACCTATTTTTCAAAATATAAAAGCAATCCCTCCAGCAGGCCGAAAGTATTTTTTAACGAGCCCAAATATATCAAGTCGTTTTTAAATGTGACCTGAAGCGTAAATAATTTTACAATTACACCCATTTTTAATTATATTGATACATTAACATTAATTTCGGTACCCTTCTTCTATTACTTTAATAGCTTTAAAATAATTAATTTTAGGTCTATTGCAGCCGTTTAGTATTATTGAATTGTTTGTCAACTAAAAAATTGTCGAGCCACCTGAATAGGTAGCAGCTGATACGTATCAGTTTTCAGTTATTCAAACGTTAGCATGATATTTTTACCAAAAATTGCGTCTGATTTACAAAATTGTTGGCTTCAGGTCTGTACTGTGCTAGTCTAAATTTTTATTGAAAAATTCAAAACAATATACATCTCTGCCATTTTATTAGGCAAAATTGAATAATATGTTCGTATTTCTTTAGGGAACATTACTTATGGGATGATCTGATACCATACTGTCTAAAATAGAAAGTCAATCCTCATTGGTCTTTGAAATTTTCATGTAAAATGAAAATAATTTCATCACAGTTTGAGTGAAGGTATACAAATTTTGTAGGATTTTTGTAAATTTTGTAATAGAAAAAGTGTCTCAAGTAATTAGCTGGAACTTACTGGAAAAAAATATAGCAATTTTTATGATAGCAAAAAGAATGGATATTTACCGAATATAGAAGCTATCTTTTACTACTTGTTCAAGAAATAATCTATCAGTATTTTGTGTTTAATGTGAAGAAAAATGCTTTCTTCCTTATTGAACACGGAAATTTTACTTTTCTTTACTCGTAGCAGCAGTCGTCTTTCTATTTACTTAAAGAAAAGTTCCCCTTTGCCTGTGTACTTATTGCTATAAGTACTACTTCTTCTTGGGACCACGTTTTCTTGCTTCTCCATGTACTTTGAAAGATACGATTCCTTGTGATCTCGTAAAATAACTTTCAATTCATGTACTGTGAAGGTAGATTCTTTTAATTAAATACCTCCTTACTTTCTGAGGTTCAGAAGCAAGAACGTAATTCATTTTATGATACTACCAGCTAATGAACGAATTTCTATAACACACATTACTCACGTGAATCATTATGTCAGATAATAACCCCCTGCCTTACGATTTTTCTAACAATTTTCTGCGATAGCATTTACTTTTTGCACCCTCGAGTGTCTCCTATTAAACGTCAATTCAAGAAATTGTTCTTTCATTTTATTCACCGTTTGAAACCATTTAAATTACGTATGAAACTTTTCTCGTACCGTTCCAATTGGAGAAGATAATTAGGTGGTCTGTTTCACGTGGTATACTCTATATAATAAACGAAAATGTGTATGCAGAAAATGAGAGAGAATCATGAAATTGTTACTTCAGAGCAGAGATGGCCATCCAGAGCAAGGGCTAGCTCCACCCTACCCCCACTCTGCGTCCATTCCCCTCACGTAGGTTGTGGTCGGGGTATGACGTCGAAAACATCAGTAATTATGGGCAAGTACGGTTTCTCAAGAAACCGTGACGTAATAAGAATAATTAATGAGCTTTCTAGAAAAAGGGCCCATAGGACAAAACGGTGACATTTGAAGGGAATATTTCTAGACGTATAGCAATTAATTAGGAACGATTTACCAAAAAAAAAGGGCTCACAGACCTATAGGTCTCTCTTCCAGAAAGCTCCTCACTTGTTTTTTATATGACTTCAGTTTTATCTAGGGATTATATCTCTACTTTCTTATTACGTGAGGGGAATGGACGCAGAGTGGGGATAGGGCGGAGCCAGGCGTTGCTCCGGATGGCCATCTCTGCTTCAGAGGAAGAGAATTGTTCAGAAAGCGTTACCTGGAAGTAGATGTTCGTTTCCACGTACGCTTTGAGCACAGGTAGCCCGACGAACGTGTGTTTCGAGGTGAAGGTCACCGGATAGTGAACCGGATGGTTCCTCTTGCCGAATTTCCCCGTGACCCTGATGATCGGTGTGACGCCTTGATGCGAGGTCTGATGATTTCCGGAGCTTCTCGCTATCTCCAGGTACGGGTAGCCGTTGAACCAGATCTGCTGGAGCTGACCAACGAAATGTGGAATATCCTCGCCGGCGTGCAGGTAACCGCCGACGTGGAGAGTGCGGAATTCCAGGATTCCCAGTTTTCCCAGCTGCGTCTCCGCTGACAAACGAAACGAAATGATTTATTCAGGAGAACTCAGTTTCTTTAATTACAGTCATGCGCCGCGTAACGAGGTTTCGGATAACCGTGGACCGAATATACGTCGGTGGTCCCAGAAGACTATATTTTTACTAAATTTTTTCTATGTTTGTGTACAGCCTTGAGCTAAAGTATTAAGCACCTTTATTATTACAATTTACTGTGAAAACTATTTCTTTAAAATCTTTCTATTGTTCATCATTAGACTACGGATGTTTATGCAAATATACATTTTTAAATTCGTGTATTTCCTAGTTAATATAGTTAAATAAATGAAACTTTAACGAAACTGCATTTGCACCTTGAAATGTCCAATATCTGTACTCTTTGCGTTGCCAAGTTATTAAATATCCATCGTGCTCCAATTTGGATACATTAAACTGCATAAACATCCGCAGTATATTCATCATCCTTTGTCGGCCAGTTCAAAGGAATTTTAAAACAGTTGACGAGGTACATGATGGGTTATGAAACAACTGAGAGATCCGTAGTCTATATTTTGTTTCTTCCTAAAAGTCATAGTCTGCTGTTAGTACTCGCTGCTAATATCGTCAGCTAGTTTTTAGTTTGCTGTGAATATTTTGAAAGTTAGAAAGTTTCCCTTGTAATATGTCAAAAAAAAGTGAACTGAGTGACAATCAACATAATTTAATTCTTTTTTTAAAAATAGGGTAAAAATGAAAAAGAAAATGAGACTAAACAAAATAACAACACAACAATGTCGCAAGTCAGTGGCCAGTGTGCCAGCAAGAATTGTGGCTGTCATTAGGGCAAAGTATGGCCCAACAAAATATTGACAAAATTAATAAAAAATTATTGTTTTCACATTACAACAGTTTGATTTCTTTCTAGTACAAAAATAGTGTTGAATAATTCAGATTGTATGGGGTGCCTAATACTTTTGGTCAAGGCTGTATGTTTAGATACACAAACATTTACCATTGTGTTACAATTGCCTACGGTATTCAGTATAGTAACATGCTATGCAGGTTTGTAGCTTAGGCTGTACCATATAACCTAGGTGTGCAATAGGCTATACCATATAGCCTAGGTGTGCAATAGGCTATACCATATAGCCTAGGTGCGTAGTAGACTATTCCATGTACGTGTGTGTAAGTACACTTTATGACGTTCGCCTAACGACGCATTTCGCAGAACGTATCCCCGTCGTTGACCGACGCATGACTGCATATGTACACTTGGTGTATATTTATTTTATTTCTATTTTGTTTATTTTTGTATTCGTCATTAGTTAAGCTAACATAATTTGATATGTATATTCAATTTGCTATTTCAGATATACGAACAGTATTAGAAATTGTGTTTTGGTTCTGTACTTCATCGTTTGATGGGTTTGAGATTACTGCGTAATTCTTGAATTTAAAGATAAATGTGTACACATGTATCAGTATCCTCGAAGAGTATTCTTAATTGTGCACATATAGTTTTGATGGACAGAGAATAATTAGAATTACTTGAATGAGAGGGAGAGAGCTCCCGACAATTCTATGAATTTTATTTTATTAGAGAACTTTTAAAGTCAGCGGGAAGAAAATTTTAATATCTGGAATATCATTAATTGTATTTATGATTGTTGATGAATGTCTATATAATTTTGAAATTGTTATTATTGTGAATAACTTTGATTAAATAATAATTTTCTATATGTAACGCATACTAGAAATTGTAAACAATAATACTTGTATTAGATGCGATTATGTCTGGCCATAGACCGCCCGGTGTTACTTATTTGTATACGTCTATTCTTCTTTTCTTTTTCCTTTGCACCCCTTTGCTTTTGTCAAGTTCTAATTCGTACATAGAAAAATAAAAAGCAAAACTATAAATGAAATAATTTGCCATTATACACTATCAACGAACATTCATAATCGTATTGGTTTTTCTTCAGACGATCTGAAACGAAGCTTTCGAATGGAATAAAAGAATTTACCATGAATTATAGATATACTCCTGCTGTATAAAATAATTTCAAAGTTAACTAAAATTTACTATCGATATAATTGAACATTTAATATCCATTTACACAGCCTTCAAACAAATTTGATAAAACTGAACTTCGGAAGAAAAAAGGCCTAACCTACACCACGATACTCCTAAGTCACTAAAATATTCTTCGCAGAATTCTCCACAAACTGAATATAAAATCTTCAATTGAAAACGGTTCGCAACATTCAGTCCTATCGTAAAATTTCCAATTCGCATCCATTTTCGGTCCACTGTATAATTCGTTTTTATGCTCTCCCGGAGACGATACCGAAAAGTAGGGCGAACGGTAAAAAATTTCCGAACAAATTTACAATTCATTATTTTTCTTCGGCGGACTCTTCGAAACAAGTGCTTTCATCCGGCTACTAAATAAGAGCAGAACGGGATTAAGACGAAGTCATTAATAAGAATCGTCCTACGGCCGTCGAGGACGAGTGTACTTGCGAAACTCGAACGAAGCCCGAACGGAAGTTACACGGAAACTATTTTAATTATTAGCCGGGCCGAGATTGTCCCCTTATCCGGCGGCGGGCACAATGAAGCCTCGATATCGCCGCATTGTTCTTTGCGAGAATCTTACCGGACCGAAGCTATTAAGCTTAATTGTCCCCCGGGCACAATGCACGGAACTTTGTAAATTAGTAGTGCGATGCAAGTATCGACAGCCGTCGCTAATAAATGTACCAAGTTACCATCAAAAGGCTGCCCGTAAAATGAGGACACCGAGCCACCTTTGTCACCGCTGAATTTCGCAAAAACGCACCCCTTTCACTCGACCAAGACGATTTTGCACAACTCATTCTCGAGTTTGTCGAGAAATCGAAAGGTGGTTTATGGTTTCGTTTAAGTCAGTAAGTTATCCGAAAACGTAATTATTCTTCATCGAGGACTTCTGAAAACCAATACGTCAAATGTGACAGGTTCTGTTTTCCTTCGACTAACAGTGTTATGGTAAAAAAATTCCATATTACTTTGTAAGAAATACTAGCGATCTTGAAGACCTCCATCCATCAATCTGTCTTTTGTATATGTTAGTTCTCCTTTTGAAATACTGTGATTCCTCCAGAGCAGTTTGCTTTCACGTTCATGGTACTTTTTGAGATGTCCACATGAAAATGGGACGTTGCAAAATGTATGTCAATATTTCAGGGGCTGAATTTACAGACTAAAATAAATAAAATATGAATACAAGCTGAGCATACCATAGTTTCTCAGTATACATTTCTTAGCATTTGATAATGAACTTATCATCCATTAAGGTATTTATAATTATCTGGATCGCACTTTTTGAGTCACAGAAAGTAGCGAACTTTATATTCCTCCAGTTACAGTCATTCCTACAGTTTGCTGCAACGCAATGAGCAAAACCAGAATGAGACTTTGGTATCGCGCCAATAATTCCGACTGATCCTGTACATGTATCACAAGCTTGTAGAGAGACATCCGGGTGTTTTATTGTTAGTCAAACGACGACGGGAGTCAGTTGGTCGGCAGACGCGAAGTATATGTTGACAAGTCGCAAACAGGGCGTAGCTCATGTTCGAAATTACAATGCCGGGCAGCTGGCTGTGATCTGTTGATGGCCGCCTTGACTAACGACCGATCGAATCGATCGTCGGGGGGCCAATCAAACGGCGTTTAATTGAATCGTAAATTGACATCAAACAACGATCCGTGGGATTCGTTGGACCGCAGACGCTGATCAAATGGAGGGGAAGAGTGCAAGGACGAGGCGGTGGCTTCCTCGAAGACACACGTGCCCGCGTGTTCTAATCACGATCCTCGCAATCTAGGCGAGCCGTTAACGCGAAGTTCCACCGATGCGAACTTACATGCTCTGTTGGCAAAATTTGCCGCAACGCCGCCGATCGGACGGGTTACATCCGTAACGCGGCGAGAATTTGATTATAACTTCGAGAATGCTTATCGTTTGATCGAATTGAAAGCCCCCCGGAGCAACTTCGAAATTACCCGGGAGTCGAATTGATTCTCTCTGTCCTCTCCCATCGACCGTTCGACGATTGTTACACACGTGACTCGTGCGAATGGGACTGTTCACGCTCGCCTAAGCGACGCCAATGGTAGCCATAACGTTTTATAGCCAGCCTAAAACCTACAATTAATTAACAGGCGACTTTTCGCACATCTGGTGGGCATGTTGCCGATATCTCTTGCAACTCAAGAAGGTTCCTTTAGGACAGTGATGGTCACAGGAGCTGCGACCTTTCCCCACTCTAGGTCCATTCCCCTCATATAGGCTATGATCTGGGACGACGTTGGACCGAGGGGGGAGGAGGAGCGAACCGGAGGGAACTGTGTTGAAGTAAAATGAAATAAAATAAATTCATTTTACTTCTGTAAAAGAAAACTATACATCTCGGACACGACATGTAACCGAATAGTTTTGGTTGGATGGAGAGGTGAGACCTCTATGTTCCGTCTATATTTGTATATATGGGGTTTTTCGTTTGCGGACAGACAGACGGAAACGAACTACCGACTCGGGCTCTGTTGTTGAGGACAAATTTGTATTCGACGCTTATATGTGATTTAGTGAATAAATACAGTTAGTCACTTAATATATTCTACTTTTTGCCACACAATTCAATAACCCTTCAACTAACTGAAACAGGGGAATGGACCTAGACTGGTTAACATCTTAAATAGTTGTCTTTTAAATTGTACAGACCATGGAAGCCTCTCAAAAATAGCCTTTCAACGACCTTTCATCAATAGCCTTTCATGGTAAATCTAAATCCGATTCTGACCTAATATTGTCTATTACCGTCACGCCTCAGTGACTCCAAGTGACGTAGCCATCGGGTGTCGACAGACTCGCTGTTTACAAGAGACCAGAGAGAATTTAGAAATTACAAACGATAATTTGTATTGCTCTTGAAATAGATATATTGGTCTAAAGCATCTGGCCACGGAGTGACAAAGCAATGATGACTTTTGAAAGAAGACCAGGAGGAATAGCATAGCACTTAACTCAGAATCGTTAAGGAAAGTGTTTCCTAAGTTTCATCCCAATTATCAAATTAATTTCTGATAGATCAATACAGCACTTTCTCTCTGAAACACACATTCAGAATCTTATCGAATTTAACACGATCCGCGCCACAGTGAAAAATCCAGAGCCTGTCTAGACACATCAAAGTAAATTTTTATCAAACACACGGTCAAACGCGCAAATATTAAATTATTTCTTGGAAAACTTCCCGTGGCATGCTGTTACCGTGACATTAATTTGATAAAAATATAATGAAGGAAGTTATTTTATTTAATTAAAACGTTGAGTGCCATCTGGGTCACCAGCGACCAACACGAGAAATTTAATTTCATTAAGTAACTTTTAATCCTTGTAAAGTTTTAAGCAGATTTAATATTATAACGATAATACAGGGTAACAACTGTACGATCAACCAGTTAAATATCTTTTTCATTCATGATTTATATTTCAAACTGGATATCGTTGCGTGTCTGACTAGGTGTGGCAGTTTCCCCTGTGGCATTCAACGTGTTACACGTCAGCGACATTACAAACTCAAACGACAAAGCTTCCTTTCATCAGAGCGTTGACTTGCTGCCTGGAAGACGGCAGAAGATAGTGGACGTTGGAAAATATTTCGACTAAAGTCAACGTTGCCATGTATCGAAAATCAATAGACATAAACAGCTAGGTTGCTCGTGCAGCCCCCTGGTAATAAAAGTAAAATTGAATGTAGGCTAAGTTGGCGCACTTGGGGGCATCTTTGTCGGGTGCTTCTCGCATGAAGAGCACAAGGATGTGATGTACTCAGCTGGGTAGTAATTATCGTGCGATCGATGCCAGGGACGAGCATCGAAGTGAAGACCGTGTGGAGCTTATGGCGATGCTGAGGCGGTCAAGCAATTTAGGGTATTGCCACGTAACTCAATATTGCTGGCACTCGCCATCCATTTAATAGGCTGATCTGGGGAGTGGGCCAGCAGGTTCGGCTGTCTCACTTTATTGAGGGGGCCATGATGCTTTGCAGCGGACGTGCTCCCACTTGACAATAGCGAAACGCTCTATTTTAGACGGTAGTTCGCGCTCTATCGTATTTACCCGCGCTTCATACACCCCCGGCGTTCCACTTTTAAATGTTTCGCACTTGCCGTTTTCATCCGGCTAATTGCAAAACTCTGTTGCTTGATTCGAACGTGAAGTTATTGTAGAACTTGTGTACGCTTCAAAGAAATTATTGTTTAAGCTTGAACGCTTCTATTCGGTTCTGAGTTCCTGGAATTTAAGAATTTAAAAAAACGAAGATGATCTTCGCATCTTTGTCACACCACATTGTGCTCCACTGGAAACTATTCAATTTTCATCTGAAATGTTCTGTACCATTAATAGTTTTGAAGATATTCGCAATTAAGATTACAATAGGATAATGTTCAAGAATAAACAAAATTCTAACACTTGAACACCTGTGCTAGACAAGTGTGGTGCAAAAGTTCCTCTCTATTTAGGAAATCCTGATTTGTTCCTTCATGTAGAATTACTTTCTACTCAGTTAACAGAATGAAGGTGGAAATGCACATGAGACAAACATCTCAAAAACTATTGAATCGGTGAGTTGAAGAACAGTACAAGTTCGAAATTACCCATTTTCAAACAATCTCAACACTAAATGTAAAATGTATAGAACTATATGTCACGACAAAAACAGTGCAAACAAAGTACCTTATACTCGTGTTTCAGTAGTCCCTTCAGTTTAATGAGTGTAAAAGCAGTATCTCTCATTGATTTGTATTGTTTCAACAATCTGTTTAATAATCACTTTTCAGGGAATAATTTCTACTTCAATTATATTTAAAGCAAGTTAATAAATATTTTTTTTACTACTGTGTTATTTTTTAAATTTCCTGACCAAACAGTGGTTAGAGTTGAGAAACAATACAAGTCCAATGGTTTTATTTTAATTATTGAAACTGAATGAACAAAGTTTAACCATAGTTAGGTATGTATGAACATCTGCGTTAGCATAATCATGTTTAAATTGGAACAGCGCTATAAAATTAATGGTGTTGACGATACACGAAAAGTGGTACTATTTTTTCAAATATATCAGAATGTGGTTTTTAGACTAATACTGTTCTTCAACTCACCGATTCAATTGTTTTACATTATTATAATTGTTCTTTCAAGTTCAGCACTGCAGAATAAAAATGGACATACCTTGTTCTTTCCCCTTACCCCTCAATTTAAACATATGTACATAGGCCCCTAAAAAATAGTGAAGGTCAGCGAACGCATTGTAAAGCTAATTCTAAATTGATTTCTGTGAGTGAAACATGGTTCAGCGATGTTGTAATCAACTTATCAACCTCAAGGACGGCCTCAATAGTTTTACCGTGTTCCTAATCCTAGAATATATCGGTGCAACAACATATAACGATTTGATCGAATCGAATTTGACGCATGACCGGTGAGCCACGTGTCATAGTGTTCACGATCAAATTTAAATCATCCAACCGAACAATTTTCCGTTCCAGGAGAACAATTTGTCTCGTGCCGAAGGAACGCGCGGTAAAATCTGCCGATGTTTGAGCAGCACGGCCGCGTAAATTGCGCCAGAGGGCAAAGTAGAAGGTAAATGGTTCAGCAATAGGACGATTACATCGGGCACACAGCGTTCGCACGTGAAATGCAATTACGCATCGGTGCAACATGCACCGACGCCCGGCGTCGGTTATCGGTTATAGACAGCGATACACCGGCGTCCCAGATACGCTCCAAGCGCATGCATTATGACCAGCTTTACAAGAGATTGGTCTGACCGCGTTGAAACTTTATGCTCACCCTGTACAAGCGGATCGGCGTTTACTCACAACCACGATTCAAGGAGTGATCGTGTATCTGTTGAGCATAATTTCTAGGTCGTACTGTGTTAAATGTAGGGGTATGTAGATGGTGTCTGATTTGAAGAACCATTCAATGGTGTGGGGAAAAATTAGGCTGTACGTTTTTAATCCCTCTATTCATAGCTGTTACTAATTGATCGACGCCAGGACCTGGATTGTCGTTGGATCACTTCGATCTGTCGTACGAATACTATGTCTGAACTTGGTCTGAACTCTGACTGACTTTGTTGAGTGTTCTCATCTGAATGAATCTGTTAAGTGTTCTGATCTGACTGCATTGAATGTTCTGATCTGACTGTAGTGAGTGTTCTGATGTGAATGTATCGAGTGTTCTGAGCTAACTATATTGAGTGTTCTGATCTGACTGTATTGAGTGTTCCGATGTGAATGTATCGAGTGTTCTGAGCTAACTATATTGAGTGTTTTGATCTGACTGTATTGAGTGTTCTGATGTGAATGTATCGAGTGTTCTGAGCTGATTATATTGAGTGATCTGATGTGATTGTATGGAGTGTTCTGATCTGACTGTATTGAGTGTTCTGATTTGACTCTATTGAGTGTTCTGATGTGAATATATCGAGTGTTCTGATCTGACTGTATGTAGTGTTCCGATGTGAATGTATCGAGTGTTCTGAGCTAACTATATTGCGTGTTCTGATCTGACTGTATTGAGTGTTCCGATGTGAATGTATCGAGTGTTCTGAGCTAACTATATTGAGTGTTCTGATCTGACTGTATTGAGTGTTCCGATGTGAATGTATCGAGTGTTCTGAGCTAACTATATTGAGTGTTCTGATCTGACTGTATTGAGTCTTCTGATCTGACTATATTGAGTGTTCTGATCTGACTGCATTGAATGTTTTGTTGTGACTGAATCCAGTGTCCTGATGTGACTCAATAGAGTGTTCTGATCTGACTGACTGCAGTACTCTTTCTTGTTGGTTGATGTCTCAAAGAATGACCAAACGTCGTACTGTCGCTGCTAGAGAAAGGAAGTGTGGCAACAGAGTGGAATTTCTACCAGATCAGAGTTCTCGCAACACGACGTATGAATCGTTACCTGGTTTCTCTTTGACTCTTGGGAAACGGGACCATGTGACACGTCTGGTAGCTATTAACCCTTACATGGACACCCGAGTATATATCTTCGAACATCAATTTGGGCAGTTCCTGTTAAAGTCTCGACAAATCCTTTCAGGCTCCCATTATTAGGATCTTTCTATGTCGATTTATCTTTGCTGTATGGAAATCGTTTGAAAAATTTTTAAATATAAGTGCAGTTTTTAAATATAGAGGGAGGAGAAGAAGTTGGGTGTCCACATAAGGGTTAAGCCCCGGAGAAGAGAAATTTAGAATAACCATAAACTGAACTTCTTCGGGTGACTTATTAATCATCCTACACATGAGCTGACCACCAATTAAATTAAAAATGTTTTAATAAACGTTAAATGGTAGGATGTACAAAACGACATACACAGAAGTTTAAAAATTTGGGTTCTTTTGAAAAGAAGATTGGCATCGAATTCTGTACAGTTTTTATGTACTCATTTTTTTCAGAATTTAAATTTGGTGCAAAGAAGGTGTATAATTTCTATTATAAGTTTAGTAGTAATATAGTTGCATGGTAGGAAATTATTTTAGATTTGTCGAGGGATTTGGATGGTATTTTATGCTAGTATAGAGTTCTTTGAGCAATGGAAAACACTATGTTTGTTGTTTACTGTTTACATTTGCAGGGGATGAAATCAATCAATGTAAACAACCCAGAATCGATCCAAAACTGTAATTGATGAATGTGTATCTTTCGCGTATAACTCGTTACCTGTGAAATATACAGAAAAGTGGGTCGAGCAAAAATCGGTCGATACTATGGACAGTATAAAACGGCGTAGAATTATTTTTAATATATACATTGTCAAATTATTGAATTTTTTTCTTTTCAATTTCACGAAAAACCTGCGAAAGGCTTCCTCTGGAGTGTTTACTGGATCGTGCCGATTCCACAAAATGGCGATAATTTTAAAATGCCAAATTTGACGCACGCGATATTCGCCATGACATATCAAAAGCCACTACAATTTCCGGCCATCTATTTTCGTTTCAATTTCCCTGAATAATGAAATTGTACCGGAAAACGGCGTTTCAGCTTTTCACCGTGCAGGGGAAGATGATAATAATTTTCACATTGAATTTACCGAGAGCGCTTTAATTTAAATCAATGCACAGGTTTCTATTAATACAATTTTAATCTAACCCGATGAAATTATTTCGCGATATCCTTTCAAAAGAAATGCCGCTAGTTTAAACAAATTTTTTGCCTTTCTCCCTTGTTTTTCTCGTATCAATAGGACTTTTTATTCATAAAAGTTGTAAAGCCTTTTTTTATGAATTATATCGTAAGAAATTTTATATTACGTAAAACACTTAATACAATGCGAAATATTTTGTTAATACTATTATTTTTACAAATTTCAAGGCGAAGTAAAATCAATAGTTAAAAATAAATTCCTCTCTAAATAAAATAGTAAATAATTCCCATCTTGTCAAATTTATAAAGTTGGTTACAATTAGATAATAAAAAAATAATCCACTTCTTTAAACAAATTTATGACTGATTATTTCAACTGAAATTGCAGTCAAGCATGATAATTTACTGCTTCAATAATAATTTTAAAATAATTTTATTCAGCCAGTAGACAAACTTGTCTTCCGACTCTTTATTTCAGATGACTTTAAATTATTACCTGTGCATAAATCTCAGTCGTTTGCCATGCCATTGAACTTTTCATTCTCAGCGATGTGTTAAATCGATTTTAATATTTTAACTTGCGAAGGGGAGATCTCGTTGCTTCACAACATCCACTCTTTGCTATACTTTCACGCGCCTTTTAACCCATAGAGAGATTATTTTTATGGTGCACGTAAAGACTTGAGTGTCTAGCGAGAGCCCCGTAAAGAATGGAATAAGAGTAAAATCTTGTTATAATAAGGAGGTAAACGATTTTCCACGTTAACGACGTTCATTTTACACGAAGTCCATACCCCCCTTACGAGCTCGTAACCGCAATGTATAACGATGACTAGATTAAATTTTGCATTGTCTTCAGATGACGTCTACGTTTCACTTGAAATATTTATTTTATAATGGACACATTTATTAGAATATTTACTATAAATGGTATTTTATAGTAACATAATGGAAATTTTTTATCCAACGTATTTATAAAGTTTAGAGTATTCAGTGTAAATTTCATTAATATTCAAATCTTGAGGCATTAACTATCATGTTCTCTTTAAAAAATTTCTTAAGTTCATTTTTAATATCGGTTTCAATTAACTGTTAAAGCGTTGACAAGGGTATAAATCTAACGAAACGGAATTCAATTGATATTGCAGATGGTCCATCGATTTTTCAATTTATATTTTACCATTTATAGCCTGTTTAGGGATTTTTATAGCGCATCGTCTGATCTTTACTGCTAAAGCTCTTCCTTTTCTTTCTACCATCGATTTCAGATGGCTCCGCTCATTAAAATGAAATCTGCCGAGTTGTTTGGAGGAAATTTATGGACTGAAAGACAATGACAAGGCTTTTTCTATTTTGTTTACGCAAATATATCATGACGACTTTTTGGAGACGTTTATTTTCTTATTTTGCAAGACACACAGTTCCTTTATTCCGTAGGTACCTTAATTATATCTTAGAAACATAATTATTTTCAAATCGAGATTTTATTGAAAATAAAAAAATAAAAATTAACAAAAATCGAAGTCAGTGTAAGCTTCTAATATCCTAAATTCGAACATTAATGATACTATTCGACGAATTTAATTTACAAAACAAAGAGCTAAATATTTCTAAAACGATTATTTTACAGACTTCTGTTTACTAAGACTTTTCTGCCTGTTTTAGCAAGTGAAATAATGACGTATAATTCTGAAACACTTGCACACTCTCAGAAACGAAACGAAGCTCGACAACAAAAAGTAAATGTTCAAATAACAACATTAGGTTCGTTCAAATAAAATGTCGCACCCTCTACTGATTAACCACAACACTGCGCCTCTCCAAAAAATTTACTAACAAATAAAAGCCATTTTCTAAACCATCTCTGAATTTAAAAAATATACAAACTACGTTTCAACGCTCTGACGTCTTCGTGAAATCAGACATCGCATATGCACCAACCGAATAATATAAATAATTTGTCGAATCGTTCGCGGAGGAGTTATTCAAGGGGCGTGGGGTTCAGCAAGATGGAGCAGAGTCTGCTGTCGGGTCGTTTCCGGTCTCGATTATTTATGAAAAAGGTCGTGAGGCCGCACCGCCCTCGGAACGGAGTCGCATCCAGCGGCGGAGAGCAGAGGAGCACGACAAATGGCGAGGGGTGAAATAAAAATGGCAGAGAAGTTTCGACGACGCCAGGAATTCTCGGCTGTCGGCCTGTTCCCCTCGTCGATCGATTCTTCTCGAATGCAGCATTTCGAATGCACCTATTCGCAGGGCCGTTGCAGCCTGCAGCCGAGTGCATTTCAACGAACCGGCCGCGATAAAGAGCCCGTTTGCATGCCGTCGATTTGTAATTCGAGCATGGACGGAAAGAACGTCCTGTTCTCATCTTCCCCGGGAACGCCGCCCTGATATACGACAACGGGAAACTTCCGGGAACTTCTTATCCGTCCGGGAGAATAGTTTCGCGCAACCTCGTCCATAGAGCGTCCAATTTGTCACGCTGATGTATAGACGCTACTGGCTAACGGTATGAGGCCAGCTGAACCGTTCTTACTTTTTGATGGCACCGGATGAAAGGATGCTGGGTTCAGGATTTTTCTGGCGATTGTAGCTGCTACGGTTTATGAGATCACCTGGATTATTCGCATTTTTGAGGATATGGGATTTTTCTACTGACTATGTACACTGCAGTTTGTGAAAACAACTTTAATGGTATTATTATTTTTGAAGGTACTGGAAGCAAGGATGTTGGGTTTAGGATTTTTCCGGTGACGGTGTGTCACAGTTTATGAGATTGGCTGGATTATTTTTAACAATGTAGGAGATACTGTAGGATTTTTCTACTGGCTACGTGAATTAAAGTTTGTAAGAACAGTCGAATTATTATTATTTTTGAGGGTACTGGAATCAAGGGTATTGAGTTTAGGTTCTCCATGTGATTGTAGCTGCTACAGTTTATGAGATCACCTGCATTATTCGCATTTTTGAGGATATGGGAGTTTTCTACTGACCATGTAAACTGAAGTTTGTGAAAACAACTTTAATGGTATTATTATTTTTGAAGGTACTGGAAGCAAGGATGGTGGGTTTAGGATTTTTCTAGTTTATGAGATTGGCTGGATTATTTTGGAGGATGTAGGAGATATTATAGGATTTTTCTACTGACTACGTGAGTTAAAGTTTGTAAGAACAGTCGAATTATTATTATTTTTGAGGGTACTGGAAGCAGGGGTGTTAAGGTTAGGATTTTTGTGGTGATTTTAGCTACCATAGCTTATGTAATTGGCTGGATTATTTTTGATAATGTAGGATTTTTCTACTGACTACGTGAATTATAGTTCGTAAGAACAATCAAATAATTATTATTCTTGTAGGTACTGAAAGCAAGAGTGTTGAGCTTAAGATTTTTCTAGTAACTGTGTATGCTACAGTTTATGAGGCCAGCTGGATTATTCGCATTTTTGGTAATATAGGACATTGTGTAGGATTTTTCTTATACTAATATAATAATAATTTCTTAATAATACTACTATTATCTCAATATATGTTTAATTTCATAAAACATGAAGTTTAATCTGTAGTTGAACTGTTAAAATCAATTTTAATTATAGTAAAACTCTTATCCAAAAATATTTGTAAATATACGAATAAAAGTTAAAAAAAATGCAAATACTAATGTTGATCAGATTAAATAAAAAAATGATCAAGCCACAATAAGCACATTTCTAAAAACAAATATTAGTTCAGCTAACAAAACGACAAAACAGATGGAAAATTAAAAAGCTTAAAGGTCATCGAAGATAGAAAATGATTAAATATTACCCAATCTACGATATTTTCAGTGCACCAGTAATCGATCAAACAACGAAGAAAGAATGTCTCAACCACTAGAATTGTGCAACATATTAATAATTAAAAACACGTTCTTATTGACGTTATATTTTCAACGGGGAAGAGCATAGTTATCATTCAAAACGTCGAACAGCTTCGAAGAAGATAACTTGTGAAGCATTGTAAAGAAAAGTTCATAGAAATGAGACGAGAAATTCTTGCGAAAGAATAAAGCAAGAAATTGCAGTTAAATGACCTCCTTGAAATAAAATGCTTTCAGTTACAATTAATAATGAAATCGTACGGGCAGAAGAGATTATCATTTGTTTCCCTGGGAAAAGTAAAAATCAATAGCCATTTTTCTTTCTTTCCCTAAGAGTGGCCTGAGTATCTTCCCTTAAGATTTTACACTTTATCTATACCGTTCCTGTTCTCGTTTCCCGAGGATTAACGATCCCGCCAGTGGGTCTGAAAATTTATTTCGAATAAATAAACTGAATCGCCAGTTTCCACGTAAATATATCGTCTTTAACTAGCGTTCATCAATCTATCCAATGTTTTATCACCGCAAAATCAGTTCGGAAATAACTTTCTTTCTCTGACGAAAAGACGCAACACACCTCGTTTATTCTATCTCTAATTAATCTGCTATTCTTTTCCTCTTAATTATGAGTACATCTTCATAATTTCTTGAAATTTCTGTTCTCAGCAAACTGTAAACAGCAAAGAAGTTAACATATTTTTGGATTTACTGCAGAGACAGTCAAATTGGACAGTTTGAGGACATTTCTTTTCTAATGCATAATTACGTGTTTCCTCAACTTCAAGAATGCAAAGGACAAATATGAATAGGAAATTTTATGATAGATATTGTATGACCTTGAACGGCTTAATAGGTATCTTTCAGCAATAGTGAAACTCCAATAAGAACTTTTTAATCCTAGAATATTCCTATTTATAATTCTAACATCCCATTTATATACAATTTGATCCCTAGGATATTAGCCACTAACTACTATTAAAAATACTGTCTTTAGAAGGATATTCCATAAGAATTGTTGTTTTTTTCCTTAAAAGTGTTTGCAAAAATTAACTCGAATTTACAATTTGGAGAATTAAATTTAAGTCGAAGTAAATTCAACTTTCATGTACCTGTTGTTCGTACAAAAATAATTGTCAAGATACATTCTAGGATTTTATTGGAATTTATTTACTTTCATCAATCTCTACAAATTAAGCTCGGTCCAACCCCATGAGGTAAAGTTCTATATAAATGAAAATATGCACGCACAATCCTATAATGGTCTCTGTTAATCTTTCCTCTAACAGAAATTTCTATTTCGATTCTTCACAGGCATTCAAAACTAATTTATATGACAATCATAGTATGAATAGGTGGCATTCTAAATTCATTTAACCCTTACGCGTGCAACCGGGTACCCATTTCTAAATTTCCATTACCAACTCTTTATGTTCTTCTGAAAATATCGTAAAACCGTTTCGGATTTCCATTCTCCATTCTTTGGACACTTTTACGTCGATTCATGTTTTCAAACTAAAAATTTATACAAAAAATTTTAAATATTAAAGCTTCAAACTTATTTATACTTATGGTTGCCCACATGAGGGTTAACCATTTACTTTGTAATACAAAACCAATTCGTCAAAAGGTAGTACTGCACTGAATAAAATTAATACAGAAGAAAAACTGATGTATATAACCCTGTATGAAATATTGATAATTGAAATCTGTTTCATAAAATTTGTACTATGTATTACGTTATAACGATGAAATCATATAGGGTAAATGCCCCTAATATCGCCTACCCGTAATATTTTGGAGAAAAAAGAGTTGACAGTTGTAACCAAACATGTATAAAGAGACATATTTTATTGACAGCGTTACAAATAATGTCTCTTTTGTTTGAGACTAATTTGATATAAAAATGTCTCTTACCCATTACTTGAGTACGATTTGAAATTTGGTAGGCGATATTAGGTGCACTTACCCTACATCTTGTGTCTTAAACTCTTCCATGTCCTTAGTTAACCCATTTATTTAAATACATTATACTCTTTCCTTACGACTGCCTCTACCATATCATTCTATGATAAAGCTGTTAAAAAGAAGCGTTCAAACCTATCGTGACCTCTTGTAAGTCAGATTCGATAATGGTACGGCGAGATCGTGCTGGCCGCGGAAGGAATAAGAATCGAAAGCTCGAACCGAAACGTTTACCTACCCCGGCTGGCTTTCATCGACGTAAGCTGGGCATCCACAATTTTCTCCGTTCGAGGAGAATGCCCCGAACGGGCTAAATTACAAATTTCTCGAAGCGGTCGCCGGATGAAATCACAAATTCCAAATGCGCCCTCCGGCGACACCCGGTGTTTGCATTCACGCGGCGATCCTTTGAATCGGGACGCCCTTATGAATGCTAATTGAAGATTTTCCAGGACAACTCGCCGCGGAAACTCTGTTTGCTGCACCGTCCATTTTACCGGAAACGACCACGCTCGACCGTACGTGCAATAATACAGCATCGCTCTGTTACAAGGCAGAAAATCTGTTTCCAGACAAGGGTGAAAATCTGCTCGGTTATAAGGCAGGAAATCTGTTCGATTATAAAACAGAAAATCTACTTGGTTATAAGGCAAAAAATCGGTTCAGTTCTGAGGCAGAAAATCTGCATGGTTAACAGACAGAAAATCAACTCGGTCATCAGGCAGAAAATCTGTTCAATTATGAGGCAGAAAATCTGTTCAGTTATGAGGCAGAAAATCTATTCGGTTGTAAGGTAGAAAATCTATTCGGTTGTCAGGCAGAAAAACTGTTCGATTATAAAGCAAAAAATCTACTCGGTTATAAGACAGAAAATCTGCTCAATTATGAGGCTGAAAATCTGTTCATTTATGAGGCAGAAAATCTGTTTCTGTAAGGCAGAAAATCTACTCGGTTGTAAGGTACAAAATCTGTTCCATTACAAAGCAGAAAATCTACGCGGTTATCAGACAGAAAATCTGCTCAGTTATGAGGCAGAAAATCTGTTTCTATAAGGTAGAAAATCTGCTCAGTCATGAGGCAGAAAATCTACTCGGTTGTGAGGTATAAAATCTGTTCCATTACAAAGCAGAAAATCTACTCGGTTATAAGGCAGAAAATCTACTCCGTTTTAAAGCAGAAAAGCTGTTGGGTTATACGGCAGAAAATCTGTTCAGTTACGAGGCAGCGAGTCATCTCCTTCGTTTCTAGAGTGACCGAGTTTCATCCCTTAAGGATCCACGATGGGACAGAAATTTCGAGTTTCACACGAGAGTTTACATGTATACACGTCTATCTACATACACGTATTTACATTTAGTTGTTGCTGAGACTTTCGTCTCACGAGAGGAAAACCTCATGCAATATCTCATCGTGGACTTCCACCCTTACCTTTCACCGACAGAGGACACTTGACACTGGAGGGTCACAGAATGAGTCATACAGAAAGGAAAAATCAAATTCTTGCATTTTATATTTTTACCATGTTGAAATTATTGAATTGGCTACAAAGTTTTATCGTTTTTAAGTATAAACGCTTTCTACTGTTTTATCAAATGCAACGAGTCTTATGAAAATAAAGTGTCAAGATTAGTGGAGTTTGTCACGTGTTATGGAGAGTTACAAATGAAACCAGGAAAAGGGTATATACAGTAGACTAGTATCTTTATCATTATTACTGTAGCCAATATCATTGATTCGATAGATTTTAAGAATAGCATTGATTCTCACAACAGTCAAACAGATCTGTGAAAACTACTTTTTAAAGAATGTCAGATGCACGCGTACTTTTTCTTTTAACTGTACGTTAGATAGTTCTTCCTTGCATAAAACACATCAAAAGTGAATTTTAATGCCTTTACCTTGATCTCTTGACATGTATTGCCAATTGTCACTTCCACCCTCTCCCAGTGTCGTTAAAAGTCGTCAGAGCCTTACAGTATATTTTTTAATACCCTGTATGATTTTGATTTTTAGTAGAACGCTATATCAAGCCATATTAATCAACATTAAATGACATTCGAAGTAATTTCGCCATTCTATATATTTTAAATTGATATTTTAGGGTATACACGTTCAATCCACCGTAAAAACATATATAAAACAACATGAAAGTGATGAAATATTTGGAATATAGTATTCGGTTATTTATCTAGTTCCTCCTATAAAACAATTTAAATTTCGCAAGTAATTAGAAGTATTGTCCGAATTTAATAGAATATAAAAAGGAACACAAATAAGTTTCGTGTTTGCACACGTGCACGTAAGTGCATAATGCTGTAGAGCGGTGAAGTTTGTTCCATCCATTTAATTTCCTTGTTTGTTTCCTCACATCTATTATTGTTTCAGATATTGGCTGACCCAGTTTTGTGAAATATCCGCAATAAGCAAATTTACATTTAATCTGAACGATCGTCGAGCTGACTGCGGAACACAAATTGCGTTAAATCGAATTTCGAGTGTATTCAGAATAATTCAAATACGATTTTAATTTCTCCTGTAACTTATAATTGTATGTATATTAGATACAAATTATGTATAATTACAATAATCGAGTTTTTACCATTGCAATTGTATTTGTAAGGTGCCTCGTATGAATATTTCTTTTTCAATGTAAATAACCATCAATATCTTTTTCAATTGCTGTCAATATTATCGTAAAATGAAATATTTACAGAGATAAACAAAATTCGATGAAAAATCTAGAAAATATGGATTAAAGGCAAACGCTAAAGCAAAACAGGATATGTACAGTTTTTATATAATTTTTTACAAAAAATTTAAAATGTTTTCAGTACATTTTTGTACTTTTTTACTTTTGTAAAATTTAATTTTCCTTTTAATGTATAACAATATTTCGCTATCACGATTTATCAATATTTGCTCAATCGATCTGTTTCAGTGAATAATGTCATGACTCTGTGACATTTCATCGGGAATTAATTCAAATGCGGCTCGCTGATGCACATTGGCCCTGGAGTAACGAAAAGTGCTCGCGAAGTTACTTTCTCGCGAACCTATCGAATAATTTGCAAGCGTCGGGCTTAATACTTCCGGAGCTGCCAAACCATAAATTATTATCGAAAATATCCGTCTAGGTACCCAGGCCGGCTTTCGTTGTACTTTCCTCGAGAATTTTCTGTCGCGAGTGTTCCGTCCGACGGAGAGCTTTTGAAAAATTAAGGAAAATCGCCGAGAAAAGTTCCGCGGGATCGATGCTGGGAAAGCGTCGAATGAAAAATTTCTCCGGTAAAATTGTGCACACAACTTTTCCTGTGATATGTAAATTGATGGAAATTAATTATTCTGTGAAATTTTGTGTTTTATACATATTCGAATAAACAATTACATTACCTTAGTCAACATTAAAAATAGAATAATTTGAAGGTATCAAGTATCTGTTATACAAATTTTTTTAAAATACAGTAGGATCTGGATTATTCGAACTAGGATTAGCCAAAAATTGGTCATCCTATATTAGCAACGAGCTAAAATTATCATTAATAACAATATGTACTTAATTTTGCACCGTTATATATTTTAAATTCTAAAATAAAATTATCATTTTTCTGCGAAATCTAGTTACAGTGCAGGTTATTCTGTTATTAATTACAGTCCGGATAATTGAGGCCCTACTTTATTAAAATTTTATTCATGACCATCCAGTTTTTTTCTATGAATGTTTCTATTCATGCACATTGTTCTAATTTCATAAGTTTCATTTAATGTAATTCTCTTTCAAATTTTTTTATACTTTAAACAATTTCTTTGCCTTCTGTATGATTTTATATCGTTCGAGCTAGTCATCATTAAAAATGAAATAATTAAAGTGAACTAGTAGGAGAAATTTTAAATTGTAATTAAAATACAGAAAGTTCTGATAAATGGTCATTGCAGCAAAAATCTCTATATGCTTCAATTCAATCAGCATAATAATTATTTTTTTAAGAATCGAAATCGAAAAATTACCAGAAGCATAGTAAAACGTTATTTACTCAAACGAAAATTATTTCAATTAAAAATTATTATTTTCAGGATTTCAATAAAGATTTGCATGCAAAAAGTATCGAAGAAGTGAACTTAGGTTCCAACCAAATATAACGAAATTTATAATAATGAAAACTTTATTATAAACACCTTGAACAATAACAAAGACAAATGAAACAAACACTATTTGCATATCACATCGAAAAAGCAATCACACGTTCTTATTATAAATAATACATTTTTAGTCTCATTTTCCTGTACATTTTCAATTAAAGAAATCCTCTGTGCAGCTGCTCAATTAAGATAGTTAAAGTTATTCAAAGTACACAATGATTTCTCTCTGACAAGGACGTTGTATTTGAAGGAAAGTTCAGTTCGATGATTTCCCGCGGAAAACGTTAATGCAACGATTCACGGGGATGAATAATTCCGTTGGCAAATGTTTGCATTCGCAAAATTCCGCTTTTCCAACGGAGGGGCAGACAGTACGTAGGAAATGGGAACGAGACTTAAGGACGGATGTTTCATCTGACTGTAATGACGTCGAGTTTAAAACTGCAGGGCGATCGTGTCGTGTAGCCTGCAAGCCGTCGGCTCTTACGTTAAAAAATTAGAAGCGTCGAGTGCTTCCGTGCGGGTGTTCAGAGACGCGTAAAGCGCGGAGAGTGCGTCCTTTTTTTTCTATAAAAAACGCAGGAAACGCGTGGGGGGGGGGGGGGGTGGCAAAGCGGGACGCGAGCGAATTCCGCGTCCGCCCGCGCGGAACTGAAGAGGCGCGGAGAGTAAAATTATTCGACGGACTGAAGGAAAAAATAATACTTCGAGTGCTTCGTTGCAACTGCTTCAGAAATATCTGCAATAAATTATTTCAAACTACACCCCGGTCAAGCGCAAGATAGTAGACACGGTGATTCGTGAAGTTTATCAGGTATTTTTACAATTGCATTTCGTCCTTAGCTTGTTCGAATTAACACTTAGTGACATAGGTCAATTTGTCGTGCTGTTAACAATTAGTGACTTATGCCAATTTGTCGAGTTGTTAACCCTTACGTAGTTTTGAGTGACGTTAACGTTTTGATGACGGCGTAAAGCAGTGATGACCACGGGAGCTCTGGCTTTCCCTCACTCTAGGTATATTCCCCTCGTTTCGGGTCCTTCCACTCCTCGTTCCCCCTCAGTCCATCGTCGTCTCAGATCACAGCCTATATGAGGGGAATGGACGTAGAGTGGGGGAAGGCCGAGTTCTCATGACCATCACTGGCGTAAAATAAGAAATACAATGTCAAATTGAGAAATATTTTTATGTTTAACCATAGACATGGTGAGTCACGTACGATTGGGTCCAAAATACCTCTGCGTTTTCAAAGCTACGGGAAAATGTCTGAATTTTTTCTTGAAGGTCATAGTTTTCAGAATTTCAATGTTTCAATGCTATCGATATTTTTTAGAATGGAACTTAGAGAGATAATTTCTATCGTGTGGAATTTGGTGACCCAAGATAGACGTTCTGAGGAGTTATTTTTAGAAGTTCATAATGTGATTTAGTAAACACGAGTATATTGTTGTCACTGTCTTTCGTTCAGAAACAACTTTCCATTAATATTTATATGCTGTTTTCGAGTTTGTAGGAATAATATGTCAAAGAATGTAACTATCTAAACATTTTTATAATCGTTTTGTCAGAGAACATACTGAACCAATGAATATTCATTGCAAGTTATTTTGAAATAAAAAAACGATGACAATCATGTTTCGATGTTTATTAGAAGTCGACTGTTTTTTTGAGAATATGGTTATTTGAATGTCAATGTATCATTCATGGTTAAATTTATATTCTTTCCTACTGTAACACTATAGGAACGGGAATATGTTGAGAATGTATGTATGAATCCTTGCAACGTAAAGATACTGCTAAATGAACGAACACTCTTCAATAAATTATTCATTAAATTTAACGAGACAAAGCAAGAAGTTATTTAACACGGTAAACGTTATGTCCTGGGGACCGACACTAAACTTTCCGTTTAGGCGCCATCCCTGGGGACCGACAGTATTAAATTTAAAAAATAATACTTTATATTTCATATAATATTAAAAAATATCTTTACACTTTTTTAATGGATTTTACTGAAACATTTTAAACTAAAATGAGGTTTTCCTTTACAAGTATTACAAAAAGTTACAACTTTCTTGGTACAATTTCTAGGTATTTTTCTTCCAAATTTTTTGAATTGGTTTCATAGCATTTTCTATATTTACGCGCTGCCTAAATGGAAAGTAAAACAAAATTAGCTCCGCGTTTAACGTGTTGAACACAACCTAATATTTACTAATTACAATATGTTAACGATAAAGAAATTATTGGATTGATGTATCGTAATCTAACCTTCTGCTGATCTTTCAGATAAATATTTCCAACAAAAACCATAAAACACAATTTAATTTATACACTGTTCATTCATTTTAAAGGATACAATAAAACACTTGTTTTGACATAAATGATCAAGTGTTGCACGATCAACTAAATATCAATAAAACAATACGCTATCAATAATTAATATCAATGTTCGAAACAATGATTCACACGGTTCAATGGAAGGAGATTGATACAAGCTGAAACGAGAACGCTTGATTTAACGGATCTCTTCTACGCGACTCGTGCTGCTTCATAATGGAAATCGAGCTGTCGATAATTTCCAAGAAATATGATACACTCACGGTGATATAGGGGAATCGGAAAATTATTTTCTAGTAGGGGGCGGTCCCGTTCCTAAAACGAAAGTCCCGGGCACCGGTTACGAGGCCCGTATAAATCTTGCCAGGCCGAATGATTCGAAACGGCGAGCCCACCGACTGATAAATCTCGATGGAGAAATTGATAGGAAGAGAACGGAGGAGAACATACCGTTCTGAACTCCTCGCCATTTATACTCGATGCTATGAGAATTTAAATTAAACGAATATATTGTTTAAGTGAATCCGGCAGCATCGTGTAAAACTCTCAGCAAAAGATTGAACGTGTGTGAAGAAACAACACAAACTACAAAGAATCAGGAAGGTGTACAGAATGGGAACCTGGGTACCGCATGAGCTCACCTACGACCATAAACGCCATAAGATTGCTGAGTGCGTTATGCTTTTTCTTTGTCACAAATATGACGGTTACTATTATATCGTTTGCTGACGCGTAATAAATAGGTTACTTATGTAAATAAAAAGCAACCACGTTATTCATCATCACCCGAGGATCCAGGACCATCCACATCTAAACCTAAACTTCACCAGAACAAAATTTTACTGTGTGTTTGGTGAACAACTGCTGGAACTGTCCATTTTGAACTGTTACAAAGAAACCAAGCAATGTCATACTATTTAGTATGCCCTGGATGCAGCTTCGCCCGCGATTTTTTGGCGTATAAAAGTCGAAATATTATGTTTTCTTTCTGTATCTTGTAACCGGGCGAATTCTCTTTCGAGCGCGCGGGCGCAGGGCTTTGCCACCTAGCGGCTGTGCGTGAACTATGCCCCGTGGACGGCTCGCCGGCACGTCGACAAAAAGTAGTCCCATGTGTTTCTCTCGATATATTATTTATATCGCAATAAAATATAGCCCATGGTACTCCGGAAAATGTAAAGAAGCTATTGTGAAAATTTTATAACGATCGGTTTAGTAGTTTTTCAGATTTCTGTGAACACTACAAACAAACCCTGTCTCTTTATTATGACAGTAAGATAATATGACAGTCATATTTCGTAAACTGAATAAAATCGCAGAAATTAACAACTTCTTGGTGGAACAATAGAAAGACCTGTTCATAAAACTGGACGGTCTGAGACAAAATCTTAGTAAAATTCCTTGCGCTTCCCTTCCGTTCTCTTTTTTAACATTTCTTCTTTTATTTCTTTCCTCTAGATTTACTTTTCCAATTCTTACACCCCTTTACTTTCCTTGCGCTCACGTATTTCTTTCACCGCGAACGTATTGGCCTTCTATTTCTTCGAGCTTGAACGCGGAATTCCTAGCGGAACTGCCTTGGAAGCTGCACAGATATTTATGCTAAATAAAGATTTTGAAATACGATAGCCAAGTCGATATTGATGCGCGTTAAAAAGAAAATGACAGACTGGTAAAATCATCATTACACTGTTTAACATATGCTTGGACTTTTACTACTGACTACGCGTTTCTTGTAGATTTTTGTGCACTTAACGAATCTGCAAGCCGTTTGTTTCCATCGCCTTCAGTTTTTGAAAAAATCAATTTTGAAAAAGAAATGCAGATTACCAACTTCAAAGATGTTTTGTATTTATACAGTAATAGATATTCAGTTGCTTTTTGCGTGAAATGATTCTTTGGACTCTCCCGAATAAAACGATATTGTATATTATAACATTATGAAAAGTTAAACGTGTTTAAACAATGATTACAGTGAAAAGGATATTGAAAACACACCGATTTTTGCGCATATTTTTTAATTTATTTTAAAAACTAAGGGTCTAAGACAGTGTTGACCACCGGAGCTCCGACTTTCCCCCACTCTAGATCCATTCCCCTCATATAGGCTGTGATCTGGGACGACGATGGACCGAGGGGATGGAGGAGCAAACAGGAGGGAACTGAAACGAGGGGAATGGACTTAGAGTGGGGGAAGGCCGGAGCTCCCGTGGGCATTACTAGTCTAAGATGAAATCTAACTATAGCACGCGACAGAGCAGACCTTTTTCCTACAGGAAGCACCAAGAAAAGCTATTACCATTTTTTAATTATCCACCATACAAAAATATATATTCTTTATTTATTATCTTTTTTTATTCATATTTTTATATTCGTGTATTTATCTCTCATCTTATTTGTACACTCGTCGTACCAGTCAATCTTAATTTTCTTTATGTTTCTGTGTCTATGTTCTTATTAGTCTTTGACAAATTGATAAGGTACGTTCTCGTTAATTGAAATAAATTAAGTTATTTTACATAATTGAATCGCTTCCCGCTAATTGTACATTGATAGTTTTGTATCATATCAATTTTGCAGTCGTGTAATTGTACAAGTAACGGAGAAAACAGCATCGTTTCCCGCGCGATATCGATCATATTGTTTTCGTTCGCAGGTGGCGAGAATAATCGAACTTAATTATCCGAACATTTCCCGGACTTCATCGTGAAAATGATGCATCGCGAGCGGATCCGGGGAACTCGGCGTTTCGCGCCCGTTTTAATTAACGTCAATTATAATTAATATCGCTCGCGCGAAATTAAGAACGAGATTTCAGGGAAACTGTGTTACAACTGCGACGAGTCGACCCTCGAAAATTATACAGGATGTCACAAAATATGCGAGAGCCGCTTTAAGGAACGATTTAATACTAAGAAAAAATAAACAAATTTATATAAATAGTCTATTACACAGGATTATGTTTCGAGAAGATAAAAAAGATTAATATACATATATCATATAATTTTACAGGGTGTCCACGAAGTATAAAAAAAGAAGCGTGACTATCTATAGTAGAATTCACAAAAGCAAACAAAAAAGGTGCTAATCGATATAGCTGAGCAAACTAATTGTTCACGAGGTATTCAGCGTTCCATTTCTTGACAAAGAATGTTACACAACGATTTGCACCAATTTTATTTTCCAAATAAAATAATACCACATACAATAGTGTAGTTGCCTAAAATATCATGCAAATTAGAGTTTCTTCGATCATATGAACCTAAGAGCAGTTGTTAACTACTTAGGTGTTGTTTGTAGTCAAAGAGATAAACAAAATGTGTGTTAACGACTGTTTCAGTATCGTGCCTTACATGGATCTATCTGAATCTATAAACATCCTCGAACTTTATACAGTTTTTGGGTTCTAAAAGGCTGAATGTAATCGATCACCGATCAGGGTTGCTTGGAGGAACTTTGGAAGCTTTCTAATTAGGCCACGTTCACCTGTGGTTTTCAGAAATCGGGTTATCTAGGTTCAAGCGTTTCTCATCTGTTACTGCACCGTTTTATGAGATGATACATCAATTGCTATTCACTTGGACAGATTATCCTTCGAGTACGGCACACTCCCAATGAAATCCATTTACTGCATGTTGGATGATAATGGGCGAGCAACCGCTGTTGATCACTTTCATTCATTTATTTATATTCTGCTTTCTGTTTTGTGTTCGCAAACGCTTCATTTGTTACATATTTTATCCTCCTATTTACTGTTATGTTCTAATTCAGCTCTGGACTTTTGTATATTATTTAGAATTGAGCCGCTTAGAATAGAAACTGATCAATTACACTTGTATTCTCAATTTTATTACCCGACCACATGAATCGTTGTAACATCATCATTTTTCTCTACTTTTCATTTTATTCAGTTGTTCAATTTGACTTCTGAGCGGCTCAATTGGCAACCAGCTCTCGAAGCCATTGTAGTGGCCCAGGACATTGTATAAGTCTTAAAATGCTCTATTAGAAGGTAAGTAAGAAAACATATCATTCCATTTAAAAAAAGGAAGTTGACCTTCGCATCTCTACATCCCCAGCTACAAAAAATCTATTGACATCAGATTATGCCCCCTCAAAACCGAGTAAGATTGGTCTGATGCCTTTTGCTCTATCTCCAAAACCATGCAACTTATTCAGGTGGCCTGTTTTAGGTGTCTCACCCAGTACTGTGCAGAGCCCTATTAGTAGATGTGACCGTTTCCGCCAATAAAGAAAATGTGTGTGCTCTGTTTTTATGACAGCGTCGGAATACGTGAGCCTATTCCACTGTTAACCAATTAGACCCGCATTCCTTAGGCTAGCCAACTCGTCATCATTGCTCAGTACACGCCATTTGTAGCGAAGGGGTTAATTTCAAGTGTCTCCGTATCAATAAAACAATTTCGCAGGTGTCGTAAGTTCCCTAAACAATTTGCTAAATCGTTCAGAACTGTTTCATCCGCTTGGGACGCGAGAGACTCGCAAGAGTTTGCGAGACTCAGCCTGTACGACACTCTTTATTTAAATAACATCGACTCGGTTCGATACGAAACTTTTTCCTTCATCGAGATTGACTCCTCGAACGCGCATTCGAGACAGTTCGAGCATAAAGAAAAGATACGGGGGATCAGGGACGGAGGCACCGATGCGAAATGAATCCTTTCTCGACTCTGATCGCTCGATCCCTCTTTCGATATCCTACGGACGCCGCGATTTTTCGAGGCTCGACGGGTCCCGAGATATTCCTATCGCTCCTCCGCGGATGCAATGAATAAGCAGGACCGTCGGTTCATTTAAATGTTACGTCGCTGCGAACCTACGACCTTATAAATCGTCGCTTATATCTTCCCGCGGTTTATAAATCGCTGTTCTTCCAGTCTGAACTGAAATTCCGCGCTGGGAACCGGGCAGAGATTGATGATTCGTTTTAAACGTTGCCCCGTTCCGGCGCGAACATCGTCGATTCTGTTTTGTAAATTAATGCCAGCTGCGCAGACGCGGAGAACCGATGACTTATACAATTTACGAGTAGACGAAGCGAATGCTTGCTGTTCCGTTGAATTTTCAATCTGTTAAGGAGCTTGAATACAGTGTTTCGTAGATACTTGTTCAGATTTCATTTTATGAGCGAAGAACTTGCATCGCGTGACTTTCTAATGTTATTCTAAATGTTTAATTGCGAATTTGATGATTCAATTTCGATTTCTGTACGAACATCGGAAGTTCTGTTTTTGTGGAAAGACTATTGGTGAATAAGAACGATATAAAGCGTAGTGTTTAATTCTTCAGTTGAACTTTAGGGAATCTTTAGTCTGATAAGTTTAGACTGATGTGTTCTTTTCGAGTTGGGGAAGATGATGTTTCGCAGTGGAAGCTGTTATACCTTGTCAGCCACAATGTAGTATTCTATTTTGAATTGAAATTACAAGAAAGAAGATACGGGAATATTCCATTACATAGCTGTTACCATGTATTATAGCACTTCATTCTGAGAGTGGCATGAGTCACTTTTTTCTATTTTGAGATATTTAAGGTTTTGCATTTGAAAGTTTCGAAAAATATTCCTGATTACGGAGAAATTTATTTTCTATTTGTTATCTTGAATACTCATCATTATCCTCATTATAATTACTTTTTCACAGTCGTTAACGAATCAACCTTTTTTCATACTAAAAAATTAACATTTCATTAAAACTGAAGACTTGTACCAATTTAAGTAACGTGTTGTTCATAAATTTGTAGAAAATAATGTAAAAATATATAAATAAATCATATGTAAGTATACCATATCTAATGTTCAAGGTTATCCAGCTTCAGAAGTAGGAGTTACTAAATCTTCGTTTCGTTTAATTTTAAAACTTCAGTATGTTTCAAATTATTCAAACAATTGCTTTGTACAGTCTCAACAACACCTGACTGATCAGACTGAATATTATTTTACTCGCTGAAAATAATTTCCAGCGGTTTGCACGGTTTCTTTCTGCCACCAGGCTCATTGAAATTGTCATTCGTTATTTCTTGTAAAGATTCTTTCTAAAAAAAAAACGACGCTCGAATTGAGGCAAACATCGTTAGTGACAGTCGAAGAATTTTTCCGCAAAATTGCGTTCTTGTACATTTCCGAGAGTCCCGTTAATACCAGCAGAAGAACGCTTCAGAAAATTTCGCGGCGGGAGACTGACTGTTCCTGTAAATTCTGCTTCTGACAGAAAAATAATATTCCCGCAAACTTTACTGCCGTCAGCGAGAACGTGAAAATTCTACGTCTACCGGAGGAAGAATATTTTTCCACTGATACTGTATCGCGATCAAACGAATATTTCTCGCGAATTCCATTCTTTAATAAAAAATATTTAGAATACACTAGTTTGGAAACGACGCGTCCTGTATCGAAAGAGAGAAAGAAAAAAAAACGAATTCGATGCGAGGAGCTGTGGAAACGCGAAATTCGACGACACGGGAAATCAGCGAATTTCTGACATTTCGCGACGAAGCGAGGAGCGGAATGCAAACGAAACGACACGCGACGTTAGAAGCGAGAGGAGAGGAGAGAAGAGGGGAATGGAGTAAATTATGTGTCCGTAGCAGACGTAAAACACTTGATTGGTTTCGAAACGATGCGTCGACGACGATCGCGTAGGGTAAACGGTTTTGCGATGCCACGGCAGAACGTTCCGAGTCGAGTGCCTATCGCCGTCAATGAGCTACAATCCGATTAGTTTCGAGCCGATAAAGAACGTTCGATGAACTTCAGAGGAGTGTTAACTGTTACGAGGCACTTGCAATCGATCGTTACAACGCGTTTACCTAGACTGTTACACCGTTACCACCGTTGCGGCGAAATACTAACCTCATAAAGCGATCTAATTAGAATTTTTAGAGGAGGTTCGAACAGTCGATAGCTGCTTAGTGCGGCTTTATGACTTTACCAGTGAAACTTGGACGTTCATTAAGTCCTTTTCGTTTGTTTGGTTGAGTACTACGTACCCCTGAAGATTGACTCCACCTGTTTCGAACACCCTGCGTACTTCTTAAAATAAGTATAGGATCATGTATTTATATGACTTATTCTTTATTATCTCCTTGCCTTACGACTTTGTCCGCAGCTACCCGCACTGAAGTTTACCATTTAAGTGCTCTAAGGGCGAAATACAGGACGAATATGCATCAATATGTACAATTTGCTTTAGACCATCCTCCAAAAGTCAAGGATGTTGTGATACAAATTTTTAGTAATTCATATTTCAGTGAAGCTCATATTTATAACATATAGATCATCATCTGCATTAGGAGTGTGATTCGTGGCTATAAGACAAGGGGTTAAAGCGTCAGATACTATAAACGCTCCAAACATTACATAGAATGCACATGAAATGACAAGTATAAGGTACTAGCATGACTTGGATGCGAACAGAATTCGAAATATTATGTTTTTTCCCCTGTATTTTGTAGCTGGGCGAATTCTCTTTCGAGCGCGCGGGTATCGAACTCTGCCACCTAGCGGCTGTGCGTGAACTATGCCCTCCGTGTAAGGCTCGCCAGCAAGCTGACAAAAAGAAATCCCATGTTTTGAAAGACGTACACTGCCGTCCATAAGTCTTAGAACACTTATCATTTCTGTTAAGGAAGTACGATACTTCACCTCTATTACCGCAAAAGTCTGTAAAAATTATATAGATCATTTACAAGAGAGTAATTAAGTCAAATTCCTGCACTAGTTCTCCCGGTCACCCGATTTGAGCTCAACTGAGTAAATCTAGAATGAACTGGACTGAAAAATACGACAAACCGATTCATAATCAAAATCTAATCTGTACAACCACCTGCAAAATAATAAAATATTACCAGAAACTATTGAGAAATTCATAGGTGGAATGCCACCGTTGGTGAAAACCACCTTGAAGAAGCGAGGGGGCTGTGCTAGTAAAAAAAAGATTAAATCACATATTATTTTTCGGGGTGAAATTTGTGATATAATATTGAATATTAGGTTGTTCCAAAAGTTCATTTCGTTTTATTACTAGATATTAAGCGTACAAAATTTCATGAACGGTACAATATTATTGAAGTACGTACGATCCATTCTGTTCTATCACCTTCCTCCATCTCTTCGGAGCCCTCATAATGGCATTTTCCCAAATTTCTTTGACTCACTGGCAAAATACTGATCGAGCTGATTCCCTGAGCATGCAAATTATGAAAAGAACTTTTAGGACAACCTAATACATTTCCTTTTTCGTATAAAGTGTGGAGTAGAGTCTGTTTGAATCCTCGAACAACTTCATGACCTCCTTCAGATTTCTTTCAAATTTGATAAGTGTCCTAATACCTACGGACGGAGGTGCACTTATTGCAACATAACGGCGAGTCCTTACAATCGAAGCGCAATATTATTTCCATTTTCAAAATGAGCGAACTTTCTATCCGTCGCCAGGAAAATGTATATAGAATAAATATTTCACGCGGCTCTCTCGAATCCGCGCTCGCGCACACGGAACCGCGTGTCACCGCGCGATTTCACGCGAGGAAAGAAGAATAACGTCACGAAACGGACGAAAAAAAGAAGTTCTCTGAAAGTGTTCTCGGAATAACTCAGTCCTTCGTCGCCGGCGAAAAATCATACTGATTTTTTAGCGTGGCCGTGGCGCGCGACCCGTTCGAACGAGTTTCAAGAATACGTCGCGCGCCAGGCAAATTGTACGTCCGATGCAGCTGCAAAATGCTTGATTGCTTTCGGAATGTCGCTGTCGACAGGCGAGACATGGTCTCCGATTCGGATTGCTTCTGTTCGTACCATATTTGCTTACGTTGCGGCGCACCGACGCTCTTTTCCACCCCTTCGCCGTCGATTTATTTACAATACGCTCTGCGTTCCAGCAGGCTCTACGCTTCGCTATGTACAGAGTGAACCGCCTAACGTTGCCACCTTAAAGTATACAGCTGTTACTGGACCGATTGACATTTTTTTTCCTTGAGTAAGGAGGTTCAGAGAGACGTTTAAGATGATTATATTACATTGTTTCTTATTATTATTAGTCGCTTTTTTCCGAAGTTCACAAGGCTACCTTCAGTTTTTTATAAATAAGCCTGTAATTTTATTTATGCCCATCTTATAGCTGTTATTGAGATGAGGCATCATATATGTGATATAATCGCGCACGTTTAGCGGTTCTATTACGCCAGTGATGATGACAGAAGTCCCAGTCATCCCCCGCTCTAGGTCCATTCCTCTTGTGTCAGTTCTCTCCAGTTCACTCCTCAGTCCATAGTCGTGCCAGATCGTAGACTACATGAGGGGAATGAACCTAGAGTGGGGGAAGGTCGAAGCTTCCTTGGCCATCACTGCATTACATTGACAATGAGCAACAAAGGACGTGACCACCGGTGTTGAATATCACTGTAGACGCTGCAGGTTTAGTCAAACTATTTCGATTTTGTATTGAAAATAAAACGTGAATCGTACCTTTCCTTCATGCTTTCCGGAGGAAAAATGTCTTCCCTATCGCGTGGTGTAGTTGGATTTCCTCCTAGACCCCTAGTTTTTGAAATAAATTGAAAAATATCCGAAGAAATTGGTCTGTTTTGCGTGTCCTTTCCGATTTGATCATTATTTAAACATGTGTAAGTTTTTATAATGTTGTAATAATTGATATCGTTTTATTGGGGACAGTCCATAGAATCATTTCGTGTAAAAAGCATCTGAATAACTATTATCGTTAAAACACTAAACATCTTTGAAGTTAAAAATTTCAAAATTTTTCATATAATCCTAAATATTCCACACGAAAGTGTCGGGTATGTGCGGTTCATAAGAAACGTGGTGAAACCAGATGCGTCTGTGGATTTTGTGAAGTGCTATTTCGAACGTTACCATTCTCGAAAATATTAGAACTACAAAAAGTATGAAACTACTCAGTGATAGGCTGTAATTGTCCTTAGTAGACGGAATAATTCTACACCACACACTAAAGAACAATTAACAACGACTTTAAGACCCCAAAAAAATAATCTTGCAAAGACAATATCAGTAAATATCATAACTCTAAAACAGAACACTTTTTTAATAATCCAGTGAAATTTTTGTTTATGTTCAGTCTGACTATGATTTTTCTGATCCTCTTTTTTCCATTCGTCGAAAGTTTCTTTGTTCGAGTGCAGAGGATGCTGCGTTCAGTTTTTACCGCCGATTTGCGAGATATCGACACGCACCCTCGTTCGAGTATTGAGGTGCGAAATTCAAAATCGCACCGCGATAGAAGCATTTTTCTTTTCCGGACTGATTCGCTCGGCAGATTCGAATTCGAACGGGAACGGAGCCCATTTTGTATTCGCTTCTCGTACTATAGGAAAATCGTGAACGGGATCGACAATGCGATGAGCGAAAAAATGTCATTTTGCAATGGCGTGACGGACAAGAGATGCTCGACGCGCATTGACGTCATGCCGCCAATAGAGACACAGGATTTATGAATTTTTGAAACATGCATTTCGTAAATAGATTTCTCGTTTGAAGCAGGGTTCATAGTTACTTTTTTTTCTAAATTTTTTTATTGACAAAGATACCGAAGATTTATGCTGGTAATTCTACGTTTTTAATTGAGATATTAACTGTTAGTATTTTGTTATGTTTTAATACTTTGATTTTGGTTGGTACGAATTTTTCCAACGTTTTATTTAAAATTCCTGACGTCTCTTTAAAGTATTAGGAAATTGTAATGTCGAACATAAAAATATTAATCGTAACAGCAATTCCGAAGTGCATTTTGCATACCCTCTGATCGTTTTGTTATTATTATTTTAATTAGTCAAAGCTGATTATTTTCGATTTATTAAAACCAGTGGCAATTGTTTATGATTCAATAAAATTAATAAAGTATAAACGTTTTTGTGTTTGCGTCTTGTATATTGTCCCTTTTATGGACAATTTCATGTTTATCCATGAATTAAATATGACCACATGCATTAGTGTTTTTACACATTTGCAAAGACTTACCTCGTACAGCTGGTTCATCGTCGGTTTGAAGTTTTAAGACATTAGCTCTCCTGGAAAATCTTAACGTGTGCCACATGTCATCGTTCAAACCTAGTCCCGCCACCAGAGTCTGAAATTAAAAATATTCCACATGAAATACAATAAACAAAGTAAAAATGCAGCTTAGCTTACACGCGTGTAATGCTCAACAGAATAAAGAAAAAGTGAAAGAGGAAGCACAGTTTCGAAAGTCAATATTTCCCGGGTTACAATATAATATTTGATTTTATAAAAACACGTATTTATTCAAATTTTTCTTTGTAAATTGGAATGTGAAATTCTCCAGTAATTTTGGGCTTAAGTGGCCTTTCACTTAAGAAAATTACGAATTTGGCTATGTCTGGTTTTATACATTTTTGGACAGCTTAAACCCTTAAGAATAGATTTTACCCTCAAAAGATTTTTATGATAATCAAAAAATTGACGCCGCTTTGAGCGTTAAAACCGCTTTCTTCGCGCAAGGGCTACGTACGGTACACTTGGCACAAAAAGAATACTGTATTTTGCCACATAAAAAATTGTACGCATACTTCAAAGTACGACTAATAAACGTTCCAAGTTTCATGTCAATAGCTCTGGTAGTTTTCTTGCAAAAAATTCCCAAACAGCAGCTATCTTTCATCCCTGTAAAAGTGGAACGGCCTATGTACTTACATGTACTGGTATTTTGTACTTTGCATCAGAATTTCACTATTAATTTGTATAATAATTAATTTCGATTTTGCGGTTACCGGTCGCCTTGGAAACAAGATTGATCGTGTGTTACAGGGTGCAACGTCGTCGACTCAAACGCCGAGGAAATTTGCGCTGTGATGCAATGAAAACGCCTCGGGCGGAAACACGCCGATTGAATTACGCCGCGCAGATGCAATAATGGATACTTGAGTGCGAGCAATTAGCGCGAAGCGACCGGTGCTCGCCATTAACGGAAACAACGAGGCCAGTTTCGGGGTTGTGGTTTAATGAAGACACGGCCCAACTGCCATAGGAAGTTACAACGACTTTCTATTGATTATGCTCGAATCAGAGACATTTAAGGAAAACTCGATTTTTCGCCATTTTTCTGCAGAGCAACATCCCTGTAACGTCATCCCTCAAACAGAATAGATTAACACGTTCCCTGCCACGTGTACCATGTTTGGTACACGCATCAATTTTAATTTATTCACGTAATTACCAACCCTTATGAAATTTTGAGTGATATTCACGTTAAAATGATAGTAAAAATAGAGAGTGCAATATGAAATAGTTAAATATTTGTACAATTAACCACATGTATTAATAAATAGCCATTGTTGTGTGTCTGTCTAGTTATGGAATTTTCTACTGTGGCAGGGAACGTGTTAAGAAACGTTTCTTGTGGATGTAAGAGATAATTTCTACTTATATACTGACTGTGATAGGAAATTATAACGAGTTTCTGTTGATTATGCTCGAATCAGAGACATTCAAGGAAAACTCGATTTTCCGCCATTTTTCTATAGAGCATCTTCCCTGTAACATCATCGCTCAAACACAACGAATTGAGAAAAGTTTCTTGTGGATGTAAGAGACGATTTTCTATTTACAACCCACTGGCATAGGAAATTATAACGAGTCCCTGTTGATTATGCTCGAATCAGAGACATTGAAAAAAAATTCATGCTATTGCTATACTGTACAGCTATTACACACACTCATATCAGGCCTCTGAAGACCATTTCCTTGTCTGCAATATTACTTTTCCTTTCTTTATTTGAACACTGCAAACAACAATATATGTTTGAAAAAGAAAACTAGTAAATCACTTTGCAAATATATCAAATATATCACAACCTTCTTAGTTGGCCTCCACCATAGCAGTGTGTAACTTACAATCAGGAAAACATGTTATCCAATTTAAAACGGTTTCACCGTACAACAACGTCGAATACTTCGCAAACGATCAATAAGCATTACAAACAGCGGTGTAATTTAATCACGTTTGCTTCTCGGTTTCTGATCTCCTCTACAAAACAACATTGTTCCACAACGGTTCGGAGAACAAAGCTGGTATGCGTGAAACGCGCACGGTATCGAAAAGAATTTCACTGAGGGTTATCGTAATCGATCGTCGAGAATTGAAAAAAAATCCACGTCGAAAAAAAGAACCGATAGAGAATAACATAGAAAATGTCGCAGAGGGAGAACGCGAGCGACGGCGGTGGTGCAAAGGTGACGTCAGGTGACAAACGTGTGTCAGGTGGCACGTGATAGATGAATATCACGCGTGACAGCCTGGGCCAAGCCAGTTAGCAGATAGTGACGAGTTGCCCGGATTTATGGTGGTTTAACCAAACGAGAGGCGCCGTGTGCAGTTAGTTTATCGATGATACTATACTCCAGCTATGGTTAACTGTTACGTATACGCGTGTGTTCTGTGTGTGTATGTGTCGTGTCGTTGCTCGACCCCGATATTCGAGGCTCGTGCATACATTTCCCGTTTTGAAAATACGCGCCCGTGAAAGTGGATTTGCGTGAATTACCGAGCTTACTCGAAATCTCTATTAAAGATAAATTATTTTTTCGAATCGACATTAGAATTCTTCATCGCTTTCAATATTTTCGGAATTACCTTCTGTCGCTGTTCCGCGTGCCGTGTGCTTCAGCGTGTATCATCAAAGCCGTAGATAATTCCATTTTGTTGATTAAATATATTGTGTTTCAGTCGAATTCATTCACAGAACATTAAATGTCGTCGGTATTATAAATTTATCGTCGCATCTGTGTCATGCTGTAGATTCGTATTAATGTATTTACTTAATTTCGATACTTTCGGAAAAGTGACAACCGTTTTTGAGACTTCCATTTAATTTATACGTCGTACTCATATTACAATATTCAACGTGCTGGAACGATAGTTGTATCAAGGTTTACGTTCTAATAGTGCTACAGTATGTTTCAACAGGGCAACAGAGTAATTCAGCACACCTAATTTTTCAGCAAAAAATGTCTTAACAAGCCTACACAAACGACCTAAAAAATCACGTCATACACACGGATTTCATGTGTGCAATCCATCTAAATGTTACTGTTTTTTTTGTATTATAGTATTTTTTCCAGTATTTTAAATGTTAAGATTATTATAACAATTATTGTAAGAATATTTTAAATAAATATACGTTAGTGTTAAGCGTGAATGGCGATCGGAGCTGTGAAAGCCCCTGGAACATCTATGACATTATCGTAAATCCGTGTATGTATACCGTTAAGATTCAATAAACAATCATTATCTCATTATGTGCGCAACCAAAGCCTTATCAGACCCAACTGGGAACAACAGATATGCAATCATAAAAATATACAAGGAATTTCTACAGAACTCACCAATATTAACAAGAACATATCTCTCGGATCCCCTCCCATAAAGCAGTAACAGGCAACGAAAAAACTGACCTTGAAAGGACTTCACCGCTTGGACTTAGCAAACTCACCCCTATACACGCTAGTGTCTCCCTCCACCCCATTTAATCCCCCAGAAGCAGGCTTTTCAATTCACTTTCCAAAACATCAGCGTTTATAGATTAAAATGTCAGCTCCTATAGAGAGATTCGTAATAACATGATCTGTCAACATGCGGGAGCCCATTAAAACTTGAGACGTCCACTTCGGGAGCCCTTCTTGCGAGCTGGATCTCGATCCACCGCATCGACTGTCGAAGTGATAGCGTAAAAACCGATGTGACGAGGGTGAGAACATTCGCGTCGCTTTGGAGCAAGGTGGCGGTGGAAAAAAAGTCACGCTCTTAGCGCGAGTCAAGTGAAATTACACAGAAAGTCTATCAGTAGGCGGATATTACGGTCGCACCCCCGGTTCACCACCCTTGGGAGAATCTGATCGCCGGCTCACGGTCGGGTAATCGCGCGTCTCTGGCGTTCGCTGCGAATCAATCCGGCAATTAGGGGGGTGAACGTTTTGTCGCGGTGCTCAAGCTCGATCGAGCTTTATCGAATTCATCGGGCGAACGGTGCAGTGGCTTGGCGCAGGAAATCACAGCTGCATAAAGCATTCAATCGTGCCGTACCGTGTGATAGCATTATCGATTGTCAGACGCCTGTGCGTGTCTTTTTGCTTCGCTCAGATAAGCTGCTGCCGCTGCCTGGCGTCGCGTGCTATGTAGTCACGGCGTCGCTGCGAATCGAGCGAACCCGTTTCACACCGCTACGACAAGGACAATAACGGAAAATTCCGAATTCTGTAGTGTTCTCATAAATACTATACAGGGTGTTACATTTGAACGAGAACGGTGGAATATCTCACGAGGGATTGAAGCTGTCAGAAAAACGTTCGTACGGAAGTTGTATGATATTAACACTAGATCTACCAAGGGGGTCAAAATGTCTTGTTTCGTCATTTCTTGTAATCATCACTCATTTTCAGTACATCATATTTTCTAATTGCTCTCGTGACTTTTATTGAAATATATAAAGGATTAATTCTGTAAAGTAGTCTTCTCTTTTTCTTGTTTTTCCTGCAAAACTTATATATAGTGTACCTACATGTACCGAGATGAGTCATTTTTACCCCTCACGGAACGTAGGTAAACTTTTGATTTCATAAGTTTCTCGTAATATTTACGTATAGTTCTGATACTTTTTTTAGAAAACTAAATATGTTTCAACGCATGTACATTGTACAGAAATTCCCAAAACATACTGTAAAAGCTGGATCCCGAAGATGACCTTTACAAGTATTTTATAATATCTTAGATCTTACCGGGACGAATGCGTTGGTATTATATAATGAATCAACAGGACAAAATATGTCGAGGAAAGAGTTCTTATTTCAGTTAGCTGAAGAACTGGCAAGTGATTACAAAGATCTAACTGGACGGTCCTCAACAGAAGCTGAACAAACAATTTCGTATACACCATCCGAAAAGTAGACACATAGTTCGATGAAACGTAAACGATGTCAAATGGAATATTGTACAAATAATAAAAGAAACAGCATTTATGGTACATGCAATAAACGTGTCTGTGGTCAATGCACTGCTAAAATGATTTTAACTTGTAAGAAATGTCTTTGAGTTGAATGTATAATTATTCACAAAATTATTATTATTATATTATCATTATCATTACCTTTATTTTCAATTTCCATTGAATAAAATAGAAAAATCTATAGAAATGCATAAAATACCATGTCTTTTTTTAAATGATTTGTTGCTTTCAAAAACAAGTCATTCTGACCCCTCCGGTAGAAGTAGGTATACGTCAGTCGTCGGTAGTTCCAGTGTTAAAGGGGACATTATGTTGTGTAAATAATTGTTGTGTGGGTGGAGTAGTGGAGTAGATTTCAAGGTCAAGTTAACTTTTTTAAATGGAAGCCTATATTTTTTTATTCATAGTATGATAGCGGGTGTTGAGACAAATTCAACGACCTGTTATATCATATCATTCCGTGTAGCAAAGCGATAAATTAGTGGGATCGGATCCACGTCAACGCGTATCGGAAGGTGTCCGTCAGCTGAACGTCCCGCGTATGTTGCGAGGAGTTGAGAATTAATAATTATATATTCTAAAAGTCATGGGAATAAGTTACAAAAAATACTGATCCAATATGAGCGTGTTCAGTTTCTTTGTTTATTGGGCATTCGGATTAGCCGGCTGTAGGCGGTAGCCGTTTAGTGTGTTAAGTTAAGGGAGATTATTGTGAGAACCGTACCACTGTCGCGTAGACGGACGAGCAGATAGTCGGCCGAGATCAACCTGACAAATGGTTATTAGGAGTCTTATGTGTCAATTAAGAGCCCGTTGCAATATTATAAGTAAGATCAAGTAGCAGGAAAGGCTCTCCTCTCTTCTTCTCCTTACACGATAGATATGCCAGTGGTTCTCAGTCTATTTCGTGGAACCCTTGTACGATTATCCAAAAATCGCGAAACCCATGTCTATATTTTACGGACAACTCCCGCTACTCTAATTTCAATAAGATATTAAATGAACCGCACTAAAATATTAACACATTGGCAGCCGCCGACGTAGTTCTACGTCATTTTGGAATCTGTAGCTGGTTGCCGTCGACGTAGTTTTACGTTATTTTAGAGCCTATCGCTGGTTACCGCTGGCGCAGTCTAATGTCATACTATATTTACAGCATTTTATTATTTGTTTCAATTTTAAGCAACAAGTGGATACAAGCATGATATTATAAAGAAATATTTTTTATTTTCACTCTCATTTTAATGCCAGAATTTTACGGCATTTAATTATCAATTTTTGGAAATTGTACGCGGCATGTAGCTGAGGCTCTCGCGTTAGAACCACCGATTGCGAAAGTGTTAATATAAAAATTAACAAAAATATTTTAACATTTCTTCATTTGACTTTTGCAGAGCAACGGTGCCGCCAATCACATAAGTGTATAGTACGAAATAAACTGAATTATTTTTATTAACACGTTGAACGCCACAGTGAAAACGGACATGCCTAATCAGATACGCTATAACTTACTATTTCTTATATAAATCGTAACGAAAAAAAGATTTGAATATTCAGTCGTGTTCTTCTGTTCCTACATTATTGTTTGAATACGAAGTTTGCTCAGAATTTTGCGACAGCCAATAACTATTTAATGAAATTAAATTTGAGGTGTCGGTCACCGGTGGCCACCATGGCGTTCAACGTGTTAATAAGAAAGCAGATTGTTATTTTCATTCAAAAACTGTTATTAGTTGATTCGATATCGAGGAAATTTAATAATAATTCATTGGCGATCGAAGTTCACTTTTTTCAGAAATATCCGGCTTTCGATTTACTGAATTTCAATATATTTGAAACACTGAATAGCGTTTAATTATAACGGAACGCTCACAGAGAATACCTGTTCGTCCAGGTCGCTACAATTAATCAATGAAACAGATCGTGAAAGTAAACGTAACACGATTATTCAACGTGTATCCTGGCTAAAAGATTTAATTAAACGTTCTCCGATCAGGATTAATATTTAACATTGCGCGATTCGCCGGGAACATAGAACACAATTTCCGTTTAATTCGCGTACGGTACGCTGCATGCCCACGTAAATGCGCTGTAATGAACGAAAGAACAAACGTACGCCTGGTCGAAAACAATTCCACCATTTCTTTTTACGATAACAATTGCTGATGACAGCAACAAACCGTAACGTTAACAATAAGCTTTAAACAATTTAATTATTGATTTGTTCATACCTCTGTGAATTATTAAATTGTTTACAGCTCAGTAATCTGTACATGTAGTACTACAGTAGACTCCCGTATAACGCGGTTAATACGTTACGCCTTGTATGAAATCGCGTTATAGGAAATCGCCATGTAACCATGGAGATAACAAGCTGTGCTATGCTCGACTAAAGTAAACGGGGGATTTCCCGCATTTTATTGTACAGAGCGTTGTACGAGAATCGCGTTATATGAAAAAAGTCGTCGCAATATCTTTAGCGCGTTATAGGAATTCGCGTTATACGGGAGTTTACTGTATTATTAACTTCAACCTTGTTTGAGAAATTACATTTCAAATTCTGAATATTTTTATTATATATCATTTAAAATTTGTTTAAAATTGGTAACACAGTCATTTAAAATTTAACTGAAATCGAAGAGTTGAAGAAGTCATAGTAATTTTCGGTACTGCTGCGCTCTGATTCAGCTTTTTCCTATTTTTCAGAAATCATGAATTCAATATTAGAATTTTAGAACATGGTTTCATTGAAGTAGAACAATGATATTAAATGTCGACCTAAATCGCCATTATCTGTTTATTATCTTCATAATAGGTTTATACAATGCACTTGAACACATTCGCATGCATCATTTATGACACGTGTACACGCGCGCTCATAATTGGGATAATGGAAGATCATGATTCGATCTGTTTACACCACTAACTTGTTTATATTATTGTTAACCTACATTCAATATCTATGTGATGTCGTGTCTACGTCAGTTACATCGTACTAGCAAGTGACATGAGCAGTTGCATGAATGGTACACGAATAATTTTCAACGAAGTTAATGGTAGATAATTAATACGAAATTAGTTTAGTTCTGTCGATTTACGTACTCGGAAAAAATTCTTTTGCAGTAACATCGACTGCAAACATAAACAATAAATAACAACATCTGAGAACATTTCTAAATAGTTCATATTTCATACAAGCTGGTATTAATGACTTTGACCTAACTTTACTAGAACTGTATTCTACCAACCACACTTATTCAAGGAAAAATGTACAAGACCATGTTTATTGGTAGAATAAACAGGTTTAAAAAGTTCGACGAAATAACTTGAAAATACTCTGAATTTTTCTATTTGAAAGCATTAGAAAATGATAATACATCGAGGAGACAGTATGATATATTTATCTTCTATGCAAATTACATTTCGAACGATCCGGTACAGCACATCCTTTGAAAAATGGAAAACAAATATATTTTCGAAGGATATCTTACCTTTGAAGATGCCAAGACAACTATAAACGATTGCAATTAAAATTCTCTGCAAACTGGACAAATATTTACGATTCCCCGATCGAATTCATCCTGACTGCCGCAAGTTCACCCGAGACCAGGCTATTTGCATACAACCTATGATCGCACTAAAAAACTTGAAATCAAATCAAAATCGTTTAAATCAAAACAAAAGAAAAAATGATTGTTCCTGCGAGCGGGTACAACGTACATATATATAAATTACCGTTGAAAATCGAAGAACTGATTTTCCGTGGAAATTTCTTTTGTGGCCCCCGCCGAATATTTAAATAGCGAATTTTAATTAAAGCTTGCCCCGGATCGTCAAATATTTACGATCCCCTGATCAATTTCCGGGAGGACTCTACTTCCGTCCTTCACCCTCCGACACCTCCCCCCACGCCCCTCTGCTTTTCGCTCTTCACCACTTTTTTTCATCGCGACACTGCATCATCTCTATTTATTTTCTTTCGACGACGTTTTATCCGTCGAGAACAAACGGAGCGGCAGTAATGTCCTCGGGAAAATAATTCTTCCCGAGGAAACGGCGCATTTGTTTCTTCCACGGGACGCGTTCCGTTCGCTTGTTCCTTTTTCTTCCTTTCTCTGTTTGTTTTTCATTTCTTTTTTATTTTCCGTTCGCGGTTCCTTCGACGCGGGATCGGTCGGTCTCCTCTCGTGGAGTTTCTTTTGGACACGGAGAAACGATTCGAGAATGAAGGCGAGATAAGACGGGAGGCCTGTGAAAGAGTTTGACGCTCGAACGATCGAGATGCGTTTCCGCAAGATGGCCGCGGATGACGCTACATTTCATTGGCACGGACGAAGAAAGTCTTCGGATGGTTTCGATAAGAATTTCATGACGTGGTAAAGAAGGGACTTTATTATTATGAATCGTGCATGGACGATTAAAAATTTTCGATTCAGAGGATGAAAAGGTCAATGAAATAATTTTTCAAGGACTGTGTAATAGTTACGACACCGTTTGTCGTATGGCACGCTGTAAGAAGAATCTTCTATTTGTCATTTGTCAAAGAAACGATGTCCAACAGTAGGAGAACGTAGATTTGTTAACTAATATTGCTAAATGTTGACAATGTAAAATACAGTAGAAGGAATATTTATAATCGGTTGTAAGTATTAATCGCAGCTTAAGTTCTGCTCAGAACTGTTCGCGCGTGTTACGCGAATCGGCCATATTGCAAAACTGAGACTATTCAGGGTGTCCCACTAACTGGGACAAGCTGTATCTTCCAAACGGTTGGAGATGGATAAAAATGCTGTAAGTCAAAATTAGATGGTATCCAATGATGCATAATCTGGAAATAATTTCATGCATTTTTATGCATTGATGCGCCTGGAAAATGCAATTGCATATTTCTTTAAAATAGAATCCTCTAGTTTTGACTGAACTATTCGATGCAGTTTTTTAAACTCTACATAGAAGTACCAAGAACTTATGCTCTAAACCTGTTAGTTCAAAAGTTATTACAGTTAAGAGTTTGCTAAATTACATTTCTGCTTATCAGCACCATAATATTCGTAAAACGCATATTTTCGCTGAGATATTCTCGTGTACTATTACGCATTATAAACTACTCATTACAATGTTTATGAACATGAATCCACTACTAATATCAACCAGTGTATAATCGAATTTTCGCTTATCGATATTTCGAAGTTCGATTATCGATATCTCGTAGTTCGATTGTCGATGTCTCGAAATTTAATACATTTTTAATACATTTTTCAAAGTGTAATTATTAAATCTGAAATATTTAATATAAAAGGAAACTGAACTGTTAATTAAGAAACTGACAAAATTATTTCTAAATGTTCTGATCGCTCAATATTTACGATTTTTACTTCTTGAAGTAAATATGGATTTGTAATATTTAAAGATAAATAATAAGCGTAATGTATTTGATTCCTGCTTCAGCCTTGCAGGATTGTGTATATTTACTTTTTAAATGTCGATATCAGAGTTAGCTATTGAAAACGTTTCACCGAAATCCTATTTAATTGGTATATAGTGCTCACCTAGTAACCTAATTTTCAGTTGTACCAATTTACCCAACAGGCAGCTTCGAATCTGTTTGTGAACACGATAATAGAATTCATACGTATCTATAATTCGATTTATCCGTTTGATGAAAGGTTTATTAACGGTATTGTCCGTTCAATTCATACTGTTATTAATATATTAGTAATTTCTGTTTACACCGTGGATTAAATAACTTCCCAAAAATTGATCGTTTATCCTTTAGAATTTTACTAAAGCGTAAATATTAACAGTTTTTATTAAGTTTTGTTTTTTAACCTTTTTCAGTATTATTTACTTTCTCTTCACAATGCACGAATATCAAATATTTGTTTTAAAATTGAGTACATTCACTTGCAATTTATTTCACCTCTTTGGTACGGTGGATGTTCATGGCGAAGTGTTATCTCACAACCGAGAGTAACACTGTTCACAAGAAAAAATAGTTATGTATATTATAACATATCACTCACTATGTAGGCCGATTGCAGTACAACTACTTTCATTGAATATTGCATGAGAAGTATCAGGCTAACCGCAACGATAACATATCAATAAATAAAACTGAACAGTTGACTATAATCGACGCGCGGCCATGCATATGCGTTTGGCGGTTGTCGACTATAGTCGACGATCGTACAGAAGAAGTTAATGATCGCTACTAATTTTTATAAAATTCCGTACATTGTTTACTGTTGCAATAAGAACGTGGCTTAAAATAAATACCGTCAAATCATGAAATATTTTGAATTTCTGACGATTTATATAAGAAAAAAGTATTTAATAATTTGCCTGCCATGTATACAATTTTTCATTGTAACAATGAGGGCGCGAAGGACGATTCCATTCGCCCTGGTCCAACCGAAAGGTGCATTGCCGTATCAATTATTCCGTTCAATTATCGAGGTCGTGTAGAGACCGAGATTGAAACATAAACGTAAATTACAGCATCCTGTAATCGTACGCAGTTGCATTCCGAAGTATCACGTCCGCCTCTAAAATATGTACGTGTATGCAGCTAGAATTACAAATTCAGTTTTAGCGACTAAAGGTACTGTTGCTTATAAAAGGAATTTTTTAGAAACTAAGTTACGTATGATACAATTTATAAATAGATATTTTAATTCTATCGTACATTTTGTGTCCTACATCCCTTAGTGTTTAACTTTATGTAGAAGTTAATGTAATTCTATTGTTATACTTCGTACACATTTTGGTTTTTGAAATGGAATCTGATGAATGTATTATTACTGTTTTTAGAATTTAATCCAACATGCGTGGATCATCTCATTGCATTATGTTTCGTGTCCATTATACTGTTTGTGTTCATTGTTCTAGCATGTATGTATTTGAATTCATTGTATTTTCGTGAGCCGAGTTATTGTAAAATAAAGATAAATGCAACGATTTCATAAATGTCTCTACCACTCTTCTACCAAATTAATATTTGTTGCAAACTCGCGTGGTTATGAATAACAGAATCATCTTTTCTATTACATAACACATGCTTGTATTTTATAATCTCTTCACAAATCCACCCTCGTCTGCGTTTGTCCTTGCACTGCGTGGTTACAAAAAAAACAAAAGACAAATTCAACGGTGATGCACCGACAAAACTAGCAACTCATTAAAACATTTTACGATATTTTTAGAATATTAAAAGAATATATATTTCTCGAGAAGTTAGTTATTATTTCCCATCTATTATTGGAATAAAATTTGTAATGCTTTTGTTCTTCCGGTAATAACCAGAAATCAGTTTATATGAGTAATTGCTAGTTTTTCTACGTACACCTGTTCCACGATCTATGAGGACTTAAACATGATATTTTGAATCATGTAACATGGTTCGGTTGAGCCGAATGCGCTTAACCGCATCCGAAATCATTGCACTGATCAGGTAGGAATCATCCGTTTCAATTAGAAACCATTTTGAGGTTCAATTCAGAAGCGTTCGCTTCGACCTACTGTATAACTAGCTTCAATCGATGTAATTAACCGACGGCAATATCTTGATAATATGTCTGGGCGTATAATTTTACTTATTTCATAATTCTGTTGTCAATTATATACTTATGAACATTCACTATTTCCGCTTGGAATCCTAACTAAAATCGAAACTCTAAAAGTCATTTATCATTACATAAAAATTACTTAACAGTAACATGGAAAATGTTCAAACTGTACAACATTTCCTTTGCTGTGAAGCATTTGCGATATTATATTTAAATTAAAATTGGAGCTTAAATATTTTACTGACAATAATTTAAACTATGAAATGGCAATCTTCTATAGTCGGTTTAAATTGAAAATTAAGTGCATTTCATAAGAATTTATGAACGTGTTAAAAATTTATGTATTATAGGCACTTTTTAGTTCAAGGTAATCTTAACATAGTTGAGTCTGTATAATAATTTCCAGGGTCTCAGTGAAATATTGTTTCAACCACGAAAGATCTGTCAATAATAAGGAAGAATTATACAGTTCCTGTAAAAGTAACGTTTTCAACTTTCTGAATCTAGAAACCATAATATTCCTTACACAGTATATATCTTATCTTTAATTAAAAATTACTTAATAGTAACGTTTACTTCTAAGCTTTTCGTGACATCACGTTCATTAAAACATTTTACCGACAATTATTTCAATTATGGACAGGCACTCTTTTACAGTCTGTTTAAATTAAAAATTAAGTGCATTTCATAAGCATTTATAAAGGTGTTAAATGTTTATGTATCGTAGATTCTTGTTAGCTCAAGGTAAATTCAAAATATTTGGATTCGCATAATAATTGCTGGGTATCCTGTAAAATATTGTCTTAACGACGAAAGATTTGTCAGTGAAGCATTATAACGCGGAACAGAATGTTATAACAGTGAGACGTCTGCCTAACTAAAATGTTGTATGTTCTAATAACAGCCGCGGAGGCGATGTTGAGATGGTGGGCACTGAGGGAAGGAACAACGACAGTACTACAGTCATAACAAAGAGGATCGTGAAATGTTATTTTAGATACGCAGTGCTTCTCAAGTTTTCTACTGGAACAGAAATTCCACCGACAGATTACGAATTGTTACGTTGTAACATGCTCATCGAATCATAAAGAAGACTCGGAAGACTTTTATTTATTATATTCAGTGTACGTTTCGCAGTTTCGTTGCGAAGTCTGGGAACAAAGTTGACAATATTTAGACAGGATTATTTCTTCTGAATTACTCAGATGTACAAATACAGAAGAAGCAACCACAAACATCAGTATTATTTCAAAAATACCTGTAGCGTCTTTTTTATCGAGAATAGAACATTCATCAAAAGAAAAATCAGTCGGTCCAATTCTCAAGAAACTGAAGTGTTTGATTTTCTATCAGAAGATATTATTTTTATTATTTATTGTATTTCATAATTATTTTCCATATTACACAGGATATAACTGATTAAATTTCCATGTATATAAATATCAATTTTTCTTTATCTATTGTCCTCAGATTTTACGCAATCGATACTACAGAATCATACAAAATTTTTTAAACAAATGGAATGTGAACGAAAATGTAACGATGAAAATATTAAATTAATTCAGCTCGGGCGTACTGGTCGAGTCTGACAAACTCCACTATAAATAATAAGAGGATTAAAAGCTCTTGTTAAGAAAAAAGACCGTTCGTACTCACAATAATTATTATATCGAAAACTGTAGTAGCGGACGCAAAATACGAGATCATCTGTTATTTTTAAAATTGAAATGTGTTTCCACAAGGAACAGACATCTTCTCTAGAAAAGATAACTAATAATCACTCCATTAAAAGTAGATCAGACTGAAGTATCCACCAAAAATAGATTTGATTCTAGCATATGAAATATCAGATTTTCTAGTGATTAATTAAGACACTCCATATTCCAATGATTTATTAGCGACTAAATGCGATTTTTAAAGAACTGTGAATTTTTGAAATGGATGAACTACTTTACAGCAGTTTTGACATAGTCTTCTGAAAATTCATTTCATATCCACCAACCCTTATTTAATAGAATGCTAGACCGTAGTACAAGCACTGTACATACTTCAAGGTCACTTCTCATCTACACATTCACACTAACTGTAAGATATAACATATGCGAAATCGTTCATTCAAGGTCTTTTTATTTTGGAACATACTGTTAGAATAATTTAAAAAATATTGGACATCGTACGCTGGCAAGCAAAGTCTATACCAGTTGACGAAAGTCAAGAAGGAGAAGTGACCTTGAAGTACCTAGACTCCGTGTCCCTACAATAGTGAACAAATGCGATCTTTTAAGAACTCTGAATCTTTAAAATGGTCAAACTGCTTTACGACACTGTTAACATCGTCTTGGTTATGAAAATGTATTCCAGCTGCGCCAACCTAATATTTAACAAAAAGACTATAGACTATAATGGAGACGACCTATAGATTAGGCGACTCAAGGTCATAATTTCATTCACAAACTGACTTTTCATTTTTTAACGTGATCCTCAACTCTCATTACACCGTACCGCATCTCATCTACTTTTCTCTTTCAGCCACGTACTCCCTGTAGCATTCTTAAAGTAACAAAGCAAAAGGTGTATCGCAGACAACAACGTGACTTCGAGAGCCTAATTCTCGTGTCTCTACAATATTTCGTGCTTAGGATACTGAAAATTTGAGAAGCACTGCCGTGGGGAGCAACTCGCAAGCAGCCGACTGTTGTCCGACGCGTAATGTTCCAGCTTACATAAGCTGCCTGCATTCGTGGTTCCAGTTTGCATAAGGACGAAGCGTATGGCAGAACGGAGTGTACGTGCACTGGTCCCGGGTAAAATGAAGCGAAGAGGCAGCTGGATTGATTAAATAACGAATACCCAGCGAATTTCGACTTTGCACTGCAGTGGAAATCGTCGCTCGAGAGCCCCGCACGAGCGTGAAGAACAATAGTCGACGTACTATTACGTCGGTGGGAAATAAATGGCCGATTATTCAATTTCCCTACTTTCCCCATGGCCTTCACGTGGCCTAGCATAGTTGTACGATCTACCCCAAGTTCTAGTGCGTACTCACAGGATGTTCTTCTTGGATTTGCTTCAATCGTTGTTCTTAAAACATCCCTATCCCTATCAATCTCGAAATTACCTCAACAGACGCTTTCCAAAGCCGTTGATTAGATGTCGAAGCTCTAGAGTCTAGAGTCTAGACCATGGGCTGCACGTTCTCCGGATTTGACTCCCTTAGATTCTCGCGCATGGCGTGTCATCAGCTCAAAGGTTTATCGCCGACAGGTTAACAGTTTAACCGAACTTAAGGAGCGCATTCAGGTAGTGCAGGGCGTAATCCCTGTAATTCTTCAAAATGTGTTTCACAGCGCGAGTGATCGATTTGAAATCTGCAGGGACACGGACGGAGCTTATGTTGAAAGTTAAACACTTTTGTGACATAAAGTTCTCACCGATTTTCATTAAACACATTTCTGTTTGCATATGAATAAACCAGTAATAATATACTTAACCTGTAATCACAGACGTTCAATCTGTGAGACGTTTCAGACGTGTAGAGCTTGTTTTACCCTGCTTATATGTGAACATAATTAGCTCTAATTTAAAGTAACTCGCTATTAGAATATAATTATAACACTTTCATGTCATGGATAAAATTAGAAACAGAGTTAAACGAGTCTTTATAGGATGTTAATTGGTACATTAACACAGCGATATTCGAGACCGCATGTCTGTGCTTAAGTGACTATGCTTCCACGTCTGTAATTACGGCGTAAGGAACTTTTTTTAAAATTCACTCGATTTCATGAAACTACGCAGTTGGGACATTTGGTATTTACTGGCGCGACTCATTGCATATTACCCTGCCCATGCCAAAAATATCAGAGATGTTTCGAGCGATAAAAAACATGCGAAACGTCGCGTCTATGTGGCGTCCCACGCATTTCTCAGGGGTGTATTTCGGCAAAGAACTCGAAGCTCCGTGGACCGGCATGAATTATGAATACACGCGGCTACACATCGGCCGCGTCTATTTTCGTTCGATTTGAATTTTTACAGCCAATTTATTCTGTCGCGGAAAAACGACCCGAGCCCGATCGATGAATTATGATCGCGCCCGGGGATGTGCAAGGTCGTTCGAATTTTCATGCGTCATCGCGTTCCGCGGAGTCCTGGCCTTCCAATTTATCATGCCGTTAATAATTTACCTGGCCGCGCAAAGGATAACGCGAATAACTCGCTCGGAAAAATTCTGTACGCACTCTCGGCGGTCGTAGCACAATGCCGAGGAACATGGAAATATTTCAATCTGATTTCATGTCGCTTCGTTCTCGTTGGAAGCACGGAATAATAGAATTTTCAGGTTATTTTGTAAGTAGACTGCGGAGGTTTGTATAATTTAATATATCCATGGATGGTTAATAAGTTAGCGAAATAAACATTACGTATTTCAAGCATTTCAGGGAGCTCATGGAGTCTTGTTGAAGCTTCATTTATGTAACTACATTAATGTAGTATGTGTGGAAGTCTAAAAATGGGTATTTGTATAAACCTCAGCAGTCTATTCATGAGTAATGTATGTTAAATAAGTGTGGATATACGATTCGATTTTATGTAACAAAGATTTGACTGTGCATGTGGTGGGATTTTGTAATAAAAGGTTTTACTATTACGTCGAAGTATTGTTGCTAATAATTTTGTAAATTAGACGCAATTTTAGGTGAAAAATATCATGTTGACGTTTCAGTAACCGAATGCTTGATATACTATTTATTCAGGTGAATTGACAATTTTTTAGTTGGCAAATAATTCAGTGATGTTAGTCGATTGCGATAGACTTAAAATGATTTGGTTTAAAACTATAGAAGTTTGTTAAAAATCGAGTTGAAGAACTGTTAATGTAGTGGAATAAGGATATCAAAATTAATCTTCAATGTGTCGATAATTAAAAATGAGTGCAATCGTTGAATTAATTACTATATGCAGCTGTAAGTATCACTACGGCTTATTTGATTAAAATATACATGTTTCGTCACATATTTTATAATTTTAAAGCACTAAAACAAATGTCCGATGGACATCATACGCATTATAATGAAATATCCAGTCTAACATGTGTTTCACTGTGGAAAATTTCAGCATGTGGCGCACGCTTTTTCCCCAAATTTCTACGACTCAAAAAGTTAAAAATTTCAAGTCAAAATAATCGACCCGTTACAGAAAGTTCGAGGTCCCCAAAAGGAATATTATTTCGAAACTCGTCTTCGCAATAACTTCGTGACGACAGTGTTCACTTTTCCTTTTTTAAATTGAATAAAATCGTCACGATTTCTCTATTTCGTCGGTGCGATTTTCTAACGTGCAATATTCGAGGTAAAATACGACTGACAATTTCGTGCACGTCCGTGAGATTCGTGTGACGCGAACGTTTTGGAAATTGACGGGACATTTCCACGTTGGACTCACCTTTTCCTTGTCCCCGATGTGGATCAGCATTTTCGCTTTGCCATCCTCGAGGTATATTTGCAATCGATCGGGACTGTTTTCCAAGCTCGTCGATAACAGAAGTCCAAGCGGCCTGGTCGTTTTGAAACGTACCACCACCTCCTCCGCTTGCGTTTTCGAATCCTCTGGCATCAGCGCTGTCATTTGCTGTGTTCCGTTCAAATGCAACGTTGACGCGTCTGGGGAACAGTAAAATCAGTAAAGTTAGCAAGAAAAGTCGGTTCAACCTGCAGAAATGTCAAATTATTGATTTATAATAATTTCATTAACACGTTGACTGCCATGGGGGTCATCGGTGACCGGCGCCTCAAATTTTATTCAGTTGAATAACTAGTGATTCTTGTACAATTTTCAACATTATTATTATTATAATAGTAATATAAAGTAAGAACTATACGTTGAAGTAATAAAATATTTTTTTAATTCGCGTTTTATACTTAAAACAGTAGATTATAATGTGTCTGGATACGTATGGCAGTTTCCATTGTGGCATTCATGTCAACAAGAATTTCATTTGTAATGTACATATACTGCTCAAACTAATTAGAGGTTCAGGCTTCTGGATAATTTGTAACAATCTACCTATCTGTTCAATTAGGAATGTCAGAAATTTTGTATATATTATATTACAATATTTTTACTGTATGTTCGTTGTATAATTAGTAGAGCTTTCGCAGTATTTAATGCTTTTCAGAGCTGTATGGCATTTAATACGCGATACTCTAATTCTTTTCTATGCAAGAGTTACAAGAGACGGTACGCAACTATTGAAATATTTTTAAGCTTGAATATCGTTGAATTGCAGAGAAATGTTAGAAGTGGATGAATTCTCTTTTTATCATTGAGATTATGTGGGAAAGCAGCATAAAGGTAGACTGAGACTTATCAATAATACGAGCTTGGATGGGTAACTTTTGAATTTGATTTACAACTATTACAAATTTATTCCAATGAGCGAGATAGCTACTTGATCTTTTCTTGAGAGACTAGTAATTAGGCTACTACTATAAAATAACTTATTAATATCTAATGCAGAGGATTTTCATGTTTCTTGCCAAATGCTAAATCCGTGTTCGATTGTCTTCAATTAAGCACATGATTTCTATATCGTTTGCAAATTTATTTTCCTTTCATTTTGATATTGTTTGCACAGATCGTTTTCTATTTAAGAAGAAAAATATAGTATCGGGTCAGAGCGTAGATTCGCTTGCACTTCGGCCCATTTTCTTGCAACCATCGAGGTTCTACCGTATTGACGAAGCTTCTGAAGCAAATGCCAAATGCCAAGTCAGTGTTCGATTGTCTTCAATTAAGCACACGATTCCTATATCGTTTGCAAATTTATTTTCCTTTCATTTTGATATTGTTTGCACAGATCGTTTTCTATTTAAGAAGAAAAATGTAGTATCGGGTCAGTGCATAGGCTTGTTCGCACTTCGCCCCGTTTTCTTGCAATCATCGAGGTTCTACCGTGTTGTTGAAGCTTCTGAAGCAAATGCCAAACGCTAAATCCGTGTTTGATTGTCTTGAATTAAGCACACGATTCCTATATCGTTTGCAAATTTATTTTTCTTTCATTTTTATATTCTTTGTACAGATCGTTTTTTATTTAACCCTTAACTACTATAGAACGTCTGTGAGACCGCTCCAAATTTCCATTCATCCCTATTTCCCTTCTTGCATGACTTATCATCTTCTCACGCCGCGTACCTTTCAATTAGAGTCTAATGTTCAATCAGGCTTGGGTCTCTTTATTATTAATGTACAAAGCGAGAACGATTGGATTTAATCTTTATTCGGCACTTGTGTGTACGTAATAACCCAATAAACATTATCGGTCTGTGAGACCTCATATAGTAGTTGCGTAAGTTTCAACGTCTATGGTAGTTAAGGGTTAAGCAGAAAAATATACTATCGGGTCAGTGCATAAATTCGCTCGCATTTCGGCCCGTTTTCTTGCAACCATCGAGGTTCTACCGTATTGTTGAAGCTTCTGAAGGAATGTGTCCGTAACGAGGCGGTTCAGTCGCGTTGGAAATGTTGGAGTACGATTAGAAGGAGAATGGAGTCCCACCTTTTCCGCATGTGGGTCCAGTATAGGGTGTTCCAGTACAATCGCAGTGAAACCTGTTCCATCCCTCGAGACAATGGCCGCCGTGCATACAAGGCTGTGAGGCACAGTGGGGCGGTTGGGAATGACAAGCTGGCCTGACAGCGCCTGCAAAATTGTCCAGAGAAACGAAATTACGTAGACAGTGACAAGTGCTTCCAGTTCAAGTCTTTCATCCATTCGGAACGGAGCCGTTTCTCCACGACAATTTGTCGTCCTTGTAGGAAAACGTCCACCCCGCGACATACGCCTTTCATATCATTTTCCATTTTAACGTGCTCCACGCCACGTGACTCGCTATCTACTATTACTTACGCATCAAATTGGATGGCATTAAGTGAATGATTACGCTATCTGTCACGAATCACGTTTCAACTACGCCTCCGAAATGTGCGATCAGTCAGACCAGGCGAATAGGTTGGGGAAATGGAAAGATGTTCGCGCGATACGATAATTTATTTGAAGAAACAGAATTTATTCTGAAATTATAAAATCAGAAATGTGAAAATGGAAAATAAAGGTATACAAATTTTATTTGTATATCTCGGAGAGCCTATAACGGATTGAATAATTCTTATATATTAAAATACAGTCTAATATCTAACAGGTTCTGGTCGAATTTAATGACTTAATTAATTGATCATATGTATAATCTCTGAGTGGTATAAATATAATAAAGAAAGAAGAAATGATGATTTCATAAATAATTTCAGTGATATGTTCATATAAGAATTATTTCAGAGAATTATAATTAAATTTGGTATAAACGTAAACGTTGATTAATAAATGAAATACGGTACGAATAATTATGTATTTATATCTTTAATAATATATATTTAAGAAAACTTATTTTAATGTACAGGATTATGTAATAAATTGTTTCATTTTATTGCGGTATGTATTAATAAATTGTAATCCACTAATATGTAAGCAAAATACGTTATCTTTCACTTATAATTCAAGTATAAATATAAGTACAATTATATTAATGATTATTTCTTTGCAATGGCTATTAGCGACAGAACAAAAGCAAAACAAAATCAAACAACGCTATTAATTAATTTTGTCTCGGACAGAAATGATATCACGGCAGCTACGAAATTTAACTTGTCCAAACAACCAAAACTTTGTATAAAATTTATAACTTCTATAAATAAAACTAAATCTCGTAACTTTTATTTAGAACACTTTTTTTATAAAAATAATACTAACAGTGTTCATAAATTAATCGTCCGCAAACAGTAAGAATTTTTTAATAAACTATTTCGATTAATAATTTGTTTAAGACTCCTCTTTACGTCTACGAGAACAAAGATTCAAAGAAAAATTAATTTCACCGGTTACTCAGTGTCTCAAGTTCTTACTTAGTTCATCGATGAATATAATTATTTCGAACAGTGATTTTCATAACGAAAAAATGATTAACAAAATGTTTTTAAATAAAAGAAAGTAGTAATGCGGTGCAGAAGTACACCTGAAGTTCGAATAAAGCATCGGTGTAGTCACAAGCTGTGGTGTCCGAGTGGTTAAGGAGTCAGACTCGAAATCTGATGGGCTATGCCCGCACAGGTTCGAATCCTGTCCGCAGCGAATAACTTTTTTTTTCTCAAAAAACATTTTTTTCCGCCAATTTTTCTTCATTACATTATTTCAATGCATCTGATATTAAAAAAAAATGTTTTACTAAAAAATTTAATAATTAACCAACATATTCGACACCTAAGGCATAATGTACTCTATCTACGTAAATTCTTTCTGTAATCAATAATTTATATCTTTCTTCATGAAATTGTGTTATGAACATGTTTTTACTAAACAAACTATTGAATTTATTATTGATTTATAAAAATTATTTTGTAAGTTATAGCAGATTGTTTGCAAGTAATACAATTTTTCTTATCCTTAACTTTTTCATGTAAACGAGTTGTTTGGATTATTGTTTACTGTGCCATGCTGTGGAAATTTTCATAATAAATATGTCACTAGGTACGTTGTCTTTTAACAACATTGCGTATTATAATACTTTCATAATGCGAACTACTGTAGCGTAGTATGAATAAACCCAGTTTCTGGTACGGTGTAAAGTCAGGAACATACATATTATAGTAAACATCGAACTGGTATGATGTGTGGTGTCATAACATGGGTCAATAATTTACTTTCTGCGCGAAGTAGATGTACAAAGTCTATCAATGAGCAACCAGGGAGCAACTAGGCAAGATTATACATTTTTATGAATTTTATGACAGCGAAAAACGGAAAATTTATGGAATAATAATTTTATCTAGCATATTATTTTATTTTGCCTTCTTAAAAAATGTATTAAACACTATGCTCATCGTTTTAAAAATATTGAAATTATTTAGGCACATCTTGCAATTTCTTATCGGTTATGATAATTTCTTGTAGGTCGCATTGTTGAAACGTAGTCACCTTAAGATAGGGTATTTTATTATATCTTGTACATAGACTGTAAATTATACAAATACGCGTTTTCTTTCCATGGAAAAGCATAGAAAATATTTATGCAAACATAAATTTGCATTTTTTAATATTCTTATTGAAATGAGCTTTTGGGAACTATTTTATTTCATACAAATTTTAAGTGGCCGCTTTATTTCTTCCATCAAAAATTAAATAACAATATGAAGTAGGATACGAGGTAGGAATTAATCTTTTAATCTGAAATTTTATGATTTGAGCAATCTTAGTAGAAATTTTCTGCTCGCTATTGTTGATAAAATTTGAAATATTTCCTTACCAGAGTCTTGTTGTTGCGCGTATCCAGCGATATCGATTGGTTGCCCGTTTATCACGAGATCTCGCATGCAACCAACGTAACCTTGCCGCAAAGCACCTGTCCAAAGGACAGGAGGCACTGTTAAAGGTGCAAATGGTGCTCCTACGCCACCGATGTATAATAATCCATCCAGGTCCAGTTGCGTGGAATCACCTAGAAAAGAAAACGTACTACATTAAACAACCTTAATTCACCAAACCATTAAGGGTTTCAAAATATTCCACTATCTGACGGAACCTTTGTTCGTTTACTGTTAACAATAAAAATTGAAAGATTTGTATCGTGGTTATAGGACAAACATTATATGGTTTATGATTGTTGCTAATGATAAAACTGAAGAAAATTGATTAAATTTTAATAATATATAGTATTTATTATAAACTTAATAATGTTAGCAAATCTGATGCGAACAAACTGAATTAAATTACGAAATTTAATAAACTTTCTTCAGTACTGCTTAACAAATGTATATGTTATCTTATTTATTAAATTGAGATCTCAAATTCTATTATAAACATTTTATAATTGCAATATCGATTTTGTAATTGTTTTAAAAATCTAAATAATGAAGTATTTCATATGATTCATCAGTTGGAACATTATCTTTTATTTTATATTTCGAATAATTTTCGCCATGTCTAATTATTCAATTACGTTTAGTATGTCGGTCACCAGTGACTCTTACATACAGAACATTTTAACATTTTGAGCATCACGATGTATTAGCTGAACCCAAGAAAGTTTCTAAGTTGTTATAGAAAATGAATAATACCTCAAATTATTACCTTTTTAATTAATATTATCAGTGACTTTTATAATTTTTCGGGTGGCTGTATTAGATTTCACCAGATACATTTATTGGTACTGTACATGATCAAATAAATATTAATTGAATCTACGTGTCGCCCATGTATATGATAGATGTCCACTTTTTGACACTATATGAGTTATTGTTATGCCTGTTTCCAGCTCACTCGGATCTATCCAATGGAATTCAGACCAACACAAAAAAGCACGTGCAAACAATATTCACAATAAAAATCCAAAAGATTGATGAGGAATTCGTGTAGATAAAGAAAGGAAACTTTTCTCAAAATATTAGTTGGTGGACTTGTGCCGTTTTGGAATTCATAGCTTCAATTATCTGGGCCATAAATAAGGGGGTTCCTAAATTTCAGGGAGACTAAGGAGCTCGAATTCGCATTCCAAAGCGATGGATCCTCTATTGTCGCGAAAATAATTGCGAACGGATGGTTGGAGGGGGTTAATAAATAGCTTCCGCGACGACACTCTGATACAAGCGTAACAGGAACTAACTTTCAGGCCCCTTTTGTGGAAAACCGGTGTCGACGATGAGAGTTTCAGCACTCTGACCGGAGTTTTCCAGCACTTCTCATAGATCAAATGCCGTGGAGCTTATCTACGAGCGAGAACAAGCACCGTCCACCCACTCTCTCCCTCTCAGCCCTCCCTTTCTCTCTCCTTCCGCTCTGGATCGTCATATTTTTCCTTCGCTCGTTCTTCCGACTCCTAATCGAGTTTCGTAAGCGATATCGGGACGTTTCGGTGACAAATGCAGACCGGTGCATGATAAATCGATGTCCACGTAGCCGCCTAATTCATACGCGTTCTTTCACACCGACATCGATTCGTGACGCGTGAAATTTGTCACTAATACGCTTGTCACGGTACCCGGCTGACGTGTATCATCCCCAAAAATTGGCGTTCATGCATCATTTTGTAATTCCAACTGAAGTGGTCAGCGGGAAAGAGTTCGATCATGCGATACACAGGGCGTTCACTCTAACGCTCTACACGATTTTTGAGCCTTTTACAGCGATGTATCAAAAGAATTATTAACCAAACTTTATGTGTTGAATGAATATAATTTTTTTTTCCATCATATTGTGTAGAACATTCAGTCGAATTCAACAACCATAATACATGATGCCTCTGTTCATACAGTACCAAGTTTACAGGAGTGGGAGTAATAATACTCCGAGTTTACCAGTCAATGATTTTCACTTCATTATTTTATTATACTGGTCTCAAATAAACTCTGCATATTTTTACTGTACATTTGAAGTTGTCGTCATGAATGAAAACAAGGATTTCTCAAGAATCAGTGTTCTGATACTTTCGAGGGATGGTGTGCAGCGGGTCAATTCTAGAATACCATCCAACCTTCCCGCCCCTCCAGGACGGTTTAAGCTAAATTAAGTTGCACCCGCAGTTCCTCTTAATTAACGTATAAATTTGAATGGCGTCCGCGTTAGCTCTATCTTAATTACAAAACATTTAGAATTCTTCAGGGCCCCCTTTTCATCCCCCGTACGCTGCACGGCTATTTTATTTCGTTCTCTCGTTACACTTATTCGAACCCCGGAAGGGCCACTGGTAATGAACTTATTCAGGAGAACAGCTCCGAAACTATTGCTAATTATTCGGCCTAACGCTCGGGGAACGTTGATGAATCCCCGTAATTCACCGTTAATTAAAAACTTACCGTAGTCGCTTCGAGTTTATTATCCCCCGCAATTTTTTTCGCTTTGTTGTTTTCTCGGGGCCAAAAACTACATTTCCACCGGCGAAACGAGGCACAGAGGAGACGGCGAGAGGGGATGGCGGAAGGGTGAAATTGTGGCGGCGCTCGAATTACCCTCATGCGTACGGGGATGACGTGCCTGATGAAAATAATGGCCCCTCTTTGCGAAACCCTTTCCCGAGCGTGCCTAATCGTCCTGTAATCTTTTTGCAAGCTCTAGTGGCCGGAGCCCGCGTTATTTTCGAGTTGAGAGACCGCGTATTTCAGGGGCTCGCGAACATGAAGGGAAACAGGCGCTGTTCTATACAGGGCGGTCCACGCGACTGGGACAGGTCGTACCTCTTTTCTGATTGCAATTAGGAACAAATGTTAGAGGGAAAAGATGATTAGTTCAAGGAGGACTACATTTGCAGGACCATATTTTTTTCGTATATGTAACGATGCCTGTGTATTTTACAGGCGCATCATTCTTTTAAATGGAAACGTATATTTTGTTTTGCGTAAATTAGATCTTTTAGCCATTCTGCGTGGAAAAAGATTAGGATAAAGTCATCAAAAGATAATTATTATAGTTCGTGAGATATTTTAAAGAAATTTCTTTATTAAAGGAGATGTTCAGACGTTTCTTCATTGGATTCTAAACACTTTAACCATGGCTTCTTTATTGTTTCATAACCGAATCGATGTGATTTCTAGTTATTGTTGTACAATGAAAGTAAAATGTTTATTTCTTTTGTCGATATGCGTTTATGTTTCCATGGAGCGTTTGTGCTTCTTTAATGAAGATATTTATTTAAAATATCTCGCGAATTAATCATTTGTACCTCAATTTTCACCTCACCTTAATACGTTTTACGCAGAATGAGGAAAGGACGTAGTTAATGCAACAAAATTATACGTTTCAACTTAGAAAAAGGGTGGAACAATAAAAAAAAAGGTCCTGAAAATGTAGTCCTCTCTGAACTAATCACCTTTTTCCTCCACCATTTATTTCTAATAGCAATCAGTAAAGAGATACGACTTGTTCCAGCTGCGTAGGCCGCCCTGTAGAATCGTTCAGAAATAAGCGCTTACCTAAACTGTAAGAACGTATTCTATTATACATAAGATCGTGCATATTATTATACATGGTTCTAATACGCGTTGTAAAAGAAAAAATTAACATTTCTATTTCTAAGCTAACCAAAAACAAATGTCACAGAGAAGACATTTTTTCATTTTTCATTTCATCGTGAAACATTAGATAGTTAGGTGTTCGTTTTCTAGCGAGACACCCTGTATATCGTACTTCAAGTGATGTTTGCGTAGCTTAATCACCGCCATTTCAATCGATCTTCCGAAATGGCCTATTGTTTCAGATTCTAACAGGGTTTTCTTGAGAGAAGAATAAGACTACGTTCGTGAATGAATCGTATTTTCTTCGAGCAACGCAAGGGATGAGAGGATGAGGGGCGGAGAAAATGAATAGGGGAAAAGATAAAGAAGAGGAACGAAGAAAATTGAAGGAGGACGAGGAACTCGCTCGCTGAAAATTGTTACCCCCGACAAGCGTGTAGAAGTTCCTTGCTGGCTAAAATGCTCGGTTGGACTGGTAACCATAATTTCGTAGATAAAATTTATGCCAGCCAACTTTAGTCTACCGGCTATCACGGGCGGTAATCGTAGGATCATCGTCGATCTTCGTTAATTAGACATCTTCTCCAAAACTACAATGCATTGTACCTTTTTATTTTTTTAATCGCTGGTGTATGGCACAATTATTATTATTACAAATATTAATGATATAAAACAAATATTAATGTAAGTTGAAGTATTTTAAGGGGCGTACTTTTTGGATAAATTTATTTTTCTAAGGAGCTTTCAAGGTCATTAAGACTGTTTAAATGATTGCTTTATTTATTTTTACATGTCTATTTTTTTATATACGCACCAACCATAATTACGTACTTAACTATTAAATTAACCTCGACAAAGTATGAAGTGCAAAACTTATTACATATTAACTTATACTGTATAGACAATATATTAACGTCTGTACAAACAATTTGTATGGCAGGTTTTTTAAAAAAATATATTGATTCAAAGAGCGCAATATAATTTACTGAATTGTAAATGTTACCGAACAATACATTATTTGAGGTCTATTTTAGAAGGAAAATTAAAATGAATTTTACGCGACAAAAAATTGAAAAATAAAATATAGAAAGTTTTAGAGATTTTCATACATCTCCATTTGTCACAAATTGTTCAATTCAGAATAAAAGGGTGAAATGCCCAAAAATTTTCACACGCCTCTGTGTATAAAAGTTTCATTTTAATACACGTTGTTACGAATAAAAATATTGAACTTTCTGATAGTATATGTGTCATTATATATTGTTGCTGCAATATCGATATTATTCAGCATTTTATCAGAATTAGTATTTCTGCGAATCCTGTCGAAGTAATGCGTAAAATATTGTTTTTCCTTCGAGAGAAAATTGAAAGACTACATGGCAAATCTCTCTGGGTATTAACCACTATCTGTTTGACGACAGTTTCTACGTTCTTCTGGACACGAATCACATTTTTTTCTTCGTCATCGTGAAGACTATTTTATTGGATTAAGTCTAATCTCGGTTTAAGTCGCGATGATTCATGTTTTACAGATTACGTTCTCCTTGCAGTGTCGTGCTTGCTCTCGATTTAATTCCGATATTTCTCTGAGGATTTAACGAATAGTCTCTCGGTGAATTTCTCGGCAAAAGAGTAGATTCCGGAATCTTCAAGACGATCATCGTAATTCAAATGGACGAAGAAATTGTATTATGGTATCACAGGAAAACATAATAATTTTATAATATTTTGTAGTGAGTATTTTGAATTTGATATTAAATACGTATCTTCTTATTAACTTACAATTAAATATAAAACCTAAAATGGTGTAAAATTTGCTATTTTAACTTTAATAGTATTAATATAGTAAAATTGAGGAAGTATTTAGATTTTTATTTACTTTTCAAAAGAAATGATAATTCTTGAATTTTACTATATTAGCACGTTGAATGCCATAGAGGTTACTTGTGACCGGCACCTTAAATTTAATTTAACACGTTTGCTACCAGCGTCACGTATGTGTGACGGACTGATTCTCTTCTGAGGGGACGACGTCACAACTATGTGACAGCAATAATTCCTCATATTACAGCCACATGAGAAAATGAAGTGTATTCTGAAAATCTGCAGATTGTGCAAACATGTAAAAAACAAAGCATGGTCTGTGACGGACGTTTTTCCCCCTCGGGCCGTGGTAGCGAAAGTGTTAATTATATAATTATTGATTGTTACAGAATTCTAAGCCAAATTCATACTGAAACAATAATGTAGGAACAGAAGAACTCGATTGAGAACTCAAATCTTCTTTTTCTTTACGATTTATATAAGAAATAGTAAATTATCTCGTGTCTGACTAAGTATGGCTGTTTTCACTAGTCAACGTGTTAATGATGTGGAAGTTAAATATAGTACAGTAAATTTTCATCATTTTTGTTGTGAAGTTAGTGAGAAAAGTACTATTTTTTAGTGAATTGTAAATATTCAATACGAAATACAATTATGGAATATTAAGATATTAATTATTAATTATTAAAAAGTAGGTGTTCCGTTATTTCTTCGTGAGTTTTTACGTGATATGAGCCAGTACAATTTATATACAGTGTACCATGTAAAATTGTCGAAAACCCAAAGTTCCATTATCTTGAAAGGATTATATTGAATGTTAGGTTTTATAACAGCAAAATATGTTAAACATTGACCATTCGCCACTCTCATTTTTATTATTTTATGTACATATGAGAGTATCATCTGTTATTATAAAATTCAGTGCAGTGCAGTCGATATAATATTATACAAATCTTGTTATTATTATCAATATACATTCGCGATAAAATTTTTATATAAAAAGCCTCATACTTCAGTCTGACATTAAAATAAATTATAAATCTCTATACCTGATCCAAAATTCCCAGCACTAAGTATAAAAGTTAACCAATTTTATACTATTCGCCTTTTAAAACTGTGAAAACCTTTTTCGAAACAATGCCTCATTAACATGTTGAGTGCTGCAGTGGAAAATCCCGCAACTAGTCAGACATACGAAACTACTTACCTTCTTATTAACATATATCGTTGAATATATAAATATTTATTTATTTGATAATATACTTCTTATTTTGAACTATCACCGTAATATAAAAGTGACTCAAAATTTCGTTGGGGTAATCAGTTACTTGACGAAGTTAAAATTGGTACGTGGGTCACCGGTGTTACGCCTGGTCCTCAGCGTGTTAAAACTGCTCATGATACGAAGACAATTTTGAAATACATTCAGGACACGTGTTCTGAAAGGATGTTTATGCTTTTCGGCAAGGATTTAATGGGACAGTTTTGGTTCAGCAGTTTCGAGCTTTTTCACGCGTTGGAGGAACACAGTTGGCCCGCAGGAAGCGTTCACACTCGAAGAATTTGTGCAAACTCGTTTCGCAGAGGCGGCGGAGCACAATTTCGAGGTCGGAATCGTTGAGAGGATTTCAAAGGCGGGTTTCACAGATAAATTAACTGGCCGTGTAATTCGGCTGACCACGAACTGGTTCGCGAAATTTCCGCCACGATCGGGACAAGCACCAAATCCGGACGAGCTTGCGAAGTTCTTTCATATTTTGCTGACGTCAGAAACACATAAAATTGATCCACGAGCACCAGTACATCGGTATGAAAATTTCGTGACATCAAATTCAACGTACGTTTCTTTTATAAAAGTTAAATTGTATTACCAAGTTCTTCATCCGGCTGCCATAATTTATCTCTTTCAGCGGATGTCAAAACGGATTTGTGAATATTGAAATTTCAGTAGCTGCTGACAGCAAATCTGATTATTTCTTTTGTAAAGGTTAAATCGTGAATTTTAAAGAAAAATTAGTTTCTTTATTACTTCATTTGAACACGCGTCGATGATAATTTATGGCACTGGCATTGCGGTATGAAACATTTGCAACTGAATTCAATGCGTTTTGCTTTTGTATACGCAAAGTCGTAAAATTTCGACAGGAATCAATTTCTTATTACTTCTTTAGTGTACATTAAAATTGATTTACAAGTATCTACATGTCGGTATCGAAAATTAGTGAGCTTAGTTTCGGTACACCTTACTTTTGCAGAAATTAATTAATGTTCATCTTCTTCGAATTTTATAAAATTCCCAAGTAACTTTTGTTCTGTGTTTGAAATGTTTCTTGTAATACTTTTTATCATATGCTTGCTGTATCAGAATTATTCGTATCAAAGGGCATTCAAGCTTTTCACTGAAGAATGGATACTATTATTGCTTTGTTTCGATCATTACATGGTACGTTTTCAAATAGATTTATCAAGAAAAGTAACAGGAACGTTTCACCACATGCTGCAGAAATAATACTATGAATATTAACGACAAACAGAGAAACATAAAAAAATCATTGCAACGTATCAACTTGCACCCTATCAATCGTTAAAATTAAAAAATATACACGTATTTATGTATATCTTTTAAAAAAAATGTTAACTACATTAAATGTTTTAATAAATAAAATAAAGTAATAAATTGAAGTAGCAAGAAAATTTATAATAAAATTTGTATGTGTGTGTGGAAGGGTGGTTTGGCATCAGACTGAAACCATTTGTCACGGAACCATTAATCATTAAAACTTAATAGTTAAAAATCGCAGGCGATATATTTAAGAAAATCTACTCGTGGCGTGGTTTAAGCTTCCGGTATTACACGATCGCACATAAGCCATAGTTAACATTAGCTAAATTCTTAAATAAAATAAATCGTCAAACCTATAAAACCGGCGATGGAAGTGTTTTTCCCGAGCAAATCGTAAGTCCAGCGATCGCGATTGGTCGGTGGATAAAAGGTGTCGTTGAAAATCGTCTGCGGTTAGAATTTAACACCGTGGAATCGACAGACTAGGCACGTACACGTGCAAAGTATAATAGAAGGAGACGGTGGTCGAAAAGAAAATAAAGAGAGGGCGGTGAACGTGATTTCTGCGGCGAGTTTCAGCTCCATTATTTGATCTGGCGAACCGAGAAGTCGATGGACGATCCACCGCTGGAAACTCAACGTTTTCTGTTTATTTATCGGTTTAATAAAGCTCCGATCTCCCGTGATCTACACTATTACCTCCACTTTGCTTTCTCCATTCTGCATCTTTCATCCTCCGAAGCTCTCGAAAAGTTTCAGAGCGTCTACTGAAAAGTTTCGATCTTATGGGAGTTTGCAGTAGCGACATTGAGCGTGATATCTCAGAGCCCATATATTTGTATAGAGTAGTGCCAGATTATTACTCTAAACTTTTAGTTAACCAATTGACAATAGTTTACAGGAACTTTGCTTGTCATTTTATTCAATTCATGTTAATATTTTATTGACTCTAAACAACTGAACGACAAGCGATTGTCCCACAAAATTCGAATCAATCATTGATAATTGGGCTACAAAGTTCTTCGTCACACAAATAACTCACCCGACCTTTCTCGAAGAGATTTCCTTCTATTTAGCAGTCTAGACAAGTTTTTTAAGGAGAAGCGATTGATTAACCAAGAGAGTGCCGCAAATGCATATAAAGAATTCATTGAATCTAAACAGAGGATGCTATTTGAATGGAGGATTGAGAAGCAAAACCGTGTAAATGCCAATGGAGGATACTCTGATCGATGAAAATGAATTACTTTATTTTTATAACAAGCAATTCGCAAGTATCTGTACATCAACCTAATACATTAGATTGCCAACTACATTCCTGATCTGTCGAGTTTCTTCGCCTAAAGAATTCCTCAACTCTACTATCAGCGAGTTAATTAGCAGAACAATGGCGAAAGAACATTCAAAATTCAAATATCAATGATTATATGCAAAATTATTCCAAGGATTTTAAACTTTCGAAGGTCCCCGATTTAACTGTCAACGCTATGTATCAGAGAGTTTATCCCTGTGAGAAATAATAAATGAAACAAGTCTTTCTGCGAACGATAGGAGACGCTAAAATCGCACAAAAAGACCGTCCGGGCGAACTTACTGAGTGGTTGGAGGGGAAGGAAAATTTATTTCGTGTGCACGTCGTGTCAGGCGCAAAAGGGGATGATCTAACGAAGGGACCAAGCAGTAATAAAAGTACGGGAATGTAGAAAAAAAAGTAGATGAAGAGGGGGGAGGAAAGATTTATTACGTTCCACGCATGGAACGGTTAGCTGCAGCTGCAGATAAGTGTCCTCGAGTGTGTAACTCTGAATTATGAGTGGCTTGCTCCTCCGAGCATTTTTCCTCCTCCTTCATCGTTTTACATCGCCGAGGGAGCGGGATTCAGAATTTCACCTCGTGCCCGGCCGACGATTAAACGATAAACGCCATGTATCGCCGCAAACATGACACGAGATTAAACGGGCAGCGAAGAAAGCGCAATAAAAAGCTGGCGGAAGATTAACAAAGGAGGGTAGATGGACGAAAGGCCTCTGAGATTAACAGTTTTAACACGTTGACTGCCGTCGGAGTCACCGGGGACCGACGCATTAAATTCTATTTATCATGTCCGCTACCAGCGTCACATATGCGTGACGCATCGATTCCGTTCTGAGAGCTTGACGTCACACACGTGTGACAGAGATAATTTATACAAATAAAGCGTGGTCTGTGCCCGAATCGACCTTGGTATCGAACGTGTTAATGTGAGTTTTGACATTTTATTGGCATATTATAACGTGTCTGGCCAGGTATGGGAGTTTCCACTGTGGCAGTCAATGTGTTAATAAGGTGAGATTCAGTGTTATTTTTGAGTCGTTCGAGGCTTTTAAGGTAGGAACACACAACAGAATTGTGAAATTTAGACTTTTTAATTTTCTTGATAAAATTCTAGTTGATAGAAAAATTTCTGAAGCGACTATTTTCGGTATTTGTATAGTTTATATTTTCCTGGAAACATTGAGCAACCATAACGTTTACTTGTATCGTAGCTGCATGCAATTATGCATTTTTATATCAATACTTCTTATGTTCTTTAAGTTAACCAAACAAACTATTGACGAATCTGTAATTTGTTTAAATATTTCAAAACTATTTAAAATGTTTTATGAACCTTAGCCAATGTGTTTAGCAGTTAAATAAATATTCAGACTTTCGGGACCTGGACAGCGGATATATGGGCTACAAATTAGTTAAAAAAATTATTTCTTCTTTTTCAAATATCTAATAGAGTATCCTGAAAGTTACAGAAAGATTCATCATATAGTTTCTTTGGAAAAAAATTCCTGAAGCAACCTTTACTTTTCAAGCGATTACCCTGGTTGTCACCCTTTAAAGAGGTTAAGAAATCTTACAGCAGCACGTGAAAATATTAATATTGATAATAATTGTAACTATTTACCTGGTGTACGGAATTCTACGGTCCAGCCGTCTACGGTGACACGTCCATCTCTTTCAACACGTCGGAGAGCCACATCATGCCACGTACCGTCATCGACCCTTTGTTTCGATGATTTTACTTTGACCGGTCCACTTCCAAGATCGGCATGAAGATATAGATGGCCTCCAAAAACTTCGAACGCGAAAAGATCTTGCTGCAAATCACAAAGGAATTACACAATTAATGTTTACATTTCCAATGAAAAATCTGTTATTTAAGAAGAATTTTCGTGAACATTTATGTGCCAGTATTGTGTCAAATTCCATAGTTTTCTAAAGAAAGTAACTGGAGAACTGATATTTTTGATTGTGCATCTGTTAATGATGACGTGCCGCATAAAGTAGGAAGCTTTCCGAATTTAACGTGTTTTTTCAACGTCGAGAGTATATAGAAAATTTATACGATGGAAATAAATTTGTTGCCATAAATATACAGTCTACTTTGAATGCGGTATTATTAATTTTCTTTACGTGTATGTTGCGTTATTTTCAGTAATAATGGCAAGCACAAATATAAATAATCTGGTGGGTGTATTATTTTTTAATTGACCTGTATTGATGTGTTTTTAAATTACGACGAGAATAAAATATTCAGTATATAAACTTTCCAAACATGAGTACTTCAAAGACAATAGAACGAAGAGACAGAGGCGATGTTATGACGCAATAAACTCGGATTGTTTTTATTTGTTTCATCGATTTTATTGCCAGAGAAGAGGTAATTTAGTAATAAATAAAGAATCAATATCATACTTGTCATGAAACGTTCGTTCGAACAAACTTTGAAAATATCTTATTCTATATTTATTAACTATTATTTTCACCCGTTCAATACAATATTTTTGCATGTTAGAATAAGCACAGGGTCACCTAAATTAAATAACACAATGACAACTGTTGTCCCTGATTAATCATTCTACACTAAATGAACTTTATTATGATCTTCAATTACTCTGAACACTTCAACAACCGTTAACACTTTACGAACACTATTTTTGTATATTTTTGAAAGAATTCTTAATTAACTAAGCATTTCACTTTATCGTATTTACAGTAAATATTTTGCAATTTCCACTTCATTTGCACCTGAAATATTTAATAAAATCACCTTTGCGTGACAGTGGCCGCCAAAGCGGTAAGAATAAATAACAAAGAAAACATTTCAACGCTTTTACATTCTAGCATTGCACCACTGCCCACATTTCACCAGATTCATGTTCTCGATGCGGCTCGTTATCGTAAAAAGCTCCCATTAACAAAAAGCGTCGGGAAGTTTTTACCGAAGCGTTTCAGAGCTCGTGGTAATCCGTCGAGAAAAATCGTCGATACGAATTTTCGTGGACGTTTATGTCGCGACTAATAGGCGTACATTAACATATGTATTTACAAAGCAGCTAATGTCGAGCCCCTACATTACCGACGCGAACGCGAGATCCGCAAGCATTTATACGCGGAATCCAGTAATTCCGTTAATGAGCAAACCACACGAACTCTCCCGTGTGCAGGATGTTCCAATAATTGTGCTCTCCTGAAATACCTCCACAATTTTAAGCAATAACAAAAAATGTTACATGCTAAAGTCGTACTGTTTCGAAGGGGAGATAATATGGTGGTAATTGTTTTCTTATTGGTGGGAAGGTACTGTGTTTAGTACTCGCTTCAATTTTAATTTGATCACATAACTACCAACCATCATGAAATTTTGAGTAACATTTATATTAAAATGATAGCAGAAATAGGAAATGTAATATCAAGTAGATAAATATTTGTACAATCAAGTATGTATTAATAAATAACCATTTTCGCATGTCTGTCTAGTTACGGAATTTTCTACTGTGGCAGGGAACGTGTTAATCGATACAGCTATGCACTATGAATAAGAAAGCATTAGGATGATTCTCTCGAAAATCTATTAGTTGAGTAGGTATTTTAATTTGAATTTTGTAAAATAGTACTCGTGACTTTAGATACAAAAACATAAATATAAATGTCTCCTAAACTAACAGATTTCAGCACAAGTACCCTAATACCTTTTTATTCAGAATGATAATAAATTCCAGTTGCAGAAGTATTTAAATTAAAATATCTTTAGAATTAATGGATTTCCGGTACAAACGTGTGAGTACTTTTTTATAGAGAACAGAGAGCTGCGTTGATTAATATATAAAAAAATATATCGTTCCATTAAGAAAAAAGGAATTTATCCACCCACAAAAAGACAATTGTAATTGTTATTATCGTAACCTAAAGACCACCCAATTCTTTTCAGTAAAATTTTGTTCCATCGCTCAAAATTAGGAAGATATATCAGGTGACCAGAATTATTGAGACGCCCTGTACATAGAGAGAGTAGTATATGCACCTTAACGCGAAACCGGGTTTTCGAAAGTTTTCGTTTTATTTCCCGCCGTTCCGTGCCGCGCAGCCATGATTATTCACGATTTTAACGCTTCCTTGCTTTACGTTAAAATATAATTGTGGGAATTACGAGGCGGTATTGTTAAATCGAGATAACTGCCAGCTGAAAACGAAAAGCGACTCGACCAGCGAAAATCCCTACCCTCCCGTCTATATACTTCGTCGTTCCGACAGTAATTGCGCTTCGACACTCGCTGAACATTATTATCGCCGATTAAAATTCGCTCGATCGTTTTTTGAACGCAGGTGAATTTCGACAAGCTGGATACCTTGTAACTGCACAGAGGGCGACTCGCTAAAAATTGCCATTTAATATAATTTGTGACTCGCTTATGTTAGAAATAAATTCTTGAAATTAAGTATGTTGTGATTGGAAGGCGTCATTAAATAACGAAATTTAATTTCTCCTGCGTGGTATGTTTTGAAAGATTAAAATAAATACATTTACACTAACTTAAAAAGGTAATAGGTATCAATTAACGCTTCTAATTGTAAGAAATTTATTTAAATGTAAATTTAAATAGTAATAGCGAGGTAAATAATTTAGTAGAATTATTAGAAACTATTAGTAATTGATGTGACATTAAAGTTAAACAAAACACAATATCTATATTGAAAACTCAGTGGGGTGTAGTATTAAAAAAATAAAATAATGAGATTGTAAACTTCGATGTAAATGCATTAATCTATTATACAATCGGTAAAGCATGAGATTTGGCATTAATAAAAGTTTAAATATGCTTAATAACAGAGACAAAGGAGACTCCAGATCAGAACCCATTTTCTGTGACAAGAATACTACTGGAATCATCATTTCTCATGTGAAAATATATTTTATTTTCGTAAGTATATGTATATTTCACTTTTAACATAGAATTTTTTTTATACTTCGATAATTTTTTCTTTTTTTGTAAATGTGTGTTTTATAACAAACATATTTCATGTATCGTATTACAATAATAACAAAGTACCAAAAACATCGAAAGCATCCTCTTTTAGGAAACAATGAGGATATTTACTTTCTTTTTATATAAAATATATGTTTAATATTTTCTCTCTTGGTGCAACAATGAATATCAGAGTATTTTAAATGAAAATGCATATTGTTACTTTTATTAACATGACTAGTGAGCATACGTATGATACTGTGGTATGATTTAGCAGCACTAGATTCAGCTGACAGTGGTCAGACACGAATGACAACATTCAAAACTACCTGTAACTACATTGCGTTTCATATAAGATCCATAGTTACGGTTACCATTAGAGCTCAGTTTCGCATTTACGTTTGCCTTGCAAACTTCATACCATGTCTAGTTTATACAATGCACTGCTATCAAATTAAACTGCACTATTGTAGGTTCATCATATTTCCCCGTTGCTAAATGTCAATAAAAGCAATATTATGTAATACAAAGGTAAACTTAAATACAGAGAACTTTCTACAATAATCTGATGAATACTATGTACTCATTTTCGCGAGATTAATGTGGATTTAAAATGTTTATTTGTATTATTATAGAGTAAGAAGTAAACGATTCTGCAATTTGGCTGGAAAAATTGGCTGGTATGTTCTACAGATAAAAATAAGACGAAAATGTCCTTCGAATAATGTGTTGTTAAAAAGTTGTAAGAATTATTAATAAACATGACGAATTGAAGACCAAGAAATTAATTTTTTTCGTCCATTAATTTTCACTAGTGTGAAATCAGTGCGACCGATGCTATATTTATAGCATACATATAAAATAATACACAAAATAATCATACGCAAGGAACACGTTCTTCAAATAATTTGAATGGAAGTCAATGTAACCCTTTGCATTCGGAAAGCCACTTGTGCTGTTCTGAGCATTCGCTCTGAATCGCCTGAAGTGGCCTTGAATAATTATACACAAAACGTAACATTTGATAAAGTTTACAAATAAGTCGATATATAAATGATAACATCTAACATTTCATGTACTCAGCAATCACGCTTTAAAAAGTTATACTTTGCAAAAAAATTAATGAAGAAAACATTTCATCAGCAAAACAGTAATCGTAAATATTTCTTAAAAAATTATGCCCGTAAGTACTTCGTTGGTGGAAGGTTCTGTTTCAAACGGTTAAATTTCATGGAAATCGATTGATTTATTAACACGTTGAATGCTGAAGGGATCACCAGTGACGGGCACCTCAAATTTAATTTAATTAAATAATTATCGATTGTTACAAAATTCTGAGCAAACTTCATACCGAAGCAATAATATAGGAACAGCATAACACGATTCAGTACTCAAATCTATGTTTGTTTACGGTTCATATAAAAGAATAATAAATTACATCGTGTCTGATCAAGTGTGACTGTTTTCACTGATACACTCCACGTGTTAAACACATATGAAACGTCGAATTGCAGTTTCTGTCCGACTCGAACAGAGCCCAAGCTTCAAGATGACGTCCAAAGAAAGCCAACAAAAGATAAATGAAAATGGAATGAAGAAAACACGTACCCTGGTGTGGGCGCCGCTGCGACTGTACATGATCAATCCGTTCGGCTCGTTCGTGCGTATTTTGAAGGATATGCTCCCTGACTTGGCCGCCTTCCAGGGTGGCAGGACCTGAAACAAACGAGACACACGGCTCTTAATGTGTCACCGTCGCCCGCCCCCCGTTGCTTTTCTACGATGGGCGAAAGAACAAGGCGAAAGAACGGAAGGAACAGGCGAAATCCCTCGACGTCCACGGAGAAGAATGGCGGGAGAGAACGGACATCGGTGCTCTGCGGGCCCATCGTGTTCGGAATCCAAAATTTTCGCGCAGACACGACCAGTAGGTACTCCATTCATCATGCATGACGGCTTAAATAATCACGTGTCTCGTGTTCGGGGAATTTTTCGTTCAATTTCGCCACGGAGTCTCCTGCAACGGACACGGCCGAGTGATTTACAACGCAGGCCGTTTCCGAATCCGGCGAATTCCGCACCACTCCGTCTCGACGATGTTAATCCTGTCGCGGGGAATTCTCGTTTTTGACGGTACTCCCATAAACCCGTTTCGTCCAAGAAAAAACGAAAGAAAGAGGCGACTTCGGACACGGCGGTCGACGAAATGTGTTTTTCGTGTGTCCGACGATTGTCGAGGTTTCTCAACTTTTCTCGCTGGGTACAAGTTCGTGACGGCTCGTTGAAATTGATTGTGACGATTGTGGAGTGAGATGTCGAGGTTGAAAGTGTGAAACGGTATTTGATGATCGTAAGTGACATTCGATTTGTTGCATGCAGCGGAGGGTGTCTGGGCAAGGTACGCGGGAACTTTCGATTATTATTCTTCTTGTTTTTGCAGAAGATAGAATAAAGGGATTGATAAGTATGTTTGGGGTGAAATTCTGTTGTTGAATTGAATATTCATATTTTTGTGAAATGGTATGGAAGAAGATAAGCGAGGATGAATTTGTTATATTAAACATTAAATGTTTTAAATAAATATAATTTGAGTTTCTATTATGTAGAATACATGTTTTAACACAACACAAAACAACAAATACGTTAACTTAATTGCACTGAAATATATAGTGCAGTAATGGCTCAAATATTACGGTGTCCCAATATTAATAAGAGTCACTGTACATTAATTTTCAAGAAATGTATTTTAGAATTTCTCTAAGTTTTTCGAGTGGAGTATTCTCTTTGTGGTTTGTACTAATCGTTCATCAATATCCTGTGTACTATTATATAAAAACTGTAAAATAAGCTGGAAGTTTCAGAAGATATAAAGAACTTGACAAAGTGTGAACACTGTGTCGAACGTATAATCGATATTGTTAAAACCTATCACAAGAACTGCAAATATAATCATGTGTTAATCACTGATATTATTATTATTAATTGTATTTTAACACGTTGAATGCCACAGTGGAAACTGACATATCTAGTCAGGCAGACTATAATGTTCTGTTTTCAATATAAATCGAGAAGGAAAAAGAATATTTACTATTGAAACGTGATTAAATAATATAAGTGTTACCTTATATTACTATCAGAATATCAGTATTGTCCAAAATTGCATAAGAATTGCTCGTTATTTAATTAAACAAAATTTCAGATCCAGCCTTATCACCCCTCACATCACTATTCTGTTCTATTATTATTATCATTACCGTTCAAGATTGTAATCCCGGTTGTCGAATAAAAATATTTTTTAAAAACCCATCTTGCTAGAAGTGAGTCGTAGCAACATACAGTAACTCACGAAATTGTTCAAATATTTTAATAATTACTTTTCTTCCTTAATTCTACTGCAACCAACTAACAGCAAATTTTTCAAGCGCATTTGAAATGCTATTTATTAGAGATATCATATCTTTGCTTCAAATAACACTGCTTTAAAAAAGCGTTAAATAGAAGAATGTTGAAGTAACGTAATCATGTGATCAATTTCGTGAGTGACTGTACATTCTTCGATGTATCTTAATAAAAAGCTGTTTTCATGTCTGACTAATTGCAGGGTTTTTCCACTGTGACACTCAACGTGTTGCGCTGTGCACGTTCACTGTTATCAATTAAAAAGATTAAACACTTTGACTAATAGAAATTCATCCATCTCTTAAGAACCGTTTCGCGTGCAGCCGTAAAAGACGTACCCTACGATCACGGCGAAACCGTGTCCTCGCTCTGGCGGTTTTAAATAAAAAATTTTTACGGCATCCCTTAACACCTCGACGAAATTATCGGACATCTGTTTCACCGATAAAAGCTCCCGGACACGTGACACGTTTTTACGGTGTCGTTGGCGGCGTCGAGAAAGAGAAAAGAAGAACGGCCCGAAGGAAACGAACGACCGCCTTGAGGAGCCATTTTCTTTGACGGGAATTCATACCGTTTAGGCGTGAGATGCATTATTCAGTATGCACATTCGACCTTAGAACGTAGGCTGACGTTAAACACTTTCATACTACTTGCGACTATCTGTTTTTGACGTATCGGTCACAAGCCAGGGGACTCGTAACGGAGGTCCACGAACAGGTGCAACAATTTTGGCGAAAATTTGAGACAGATCTGTTGAGTTATCGGTGGAAAGCTTAACACTTTGACATCTGTAAATATTTTGCGGACATTAAGTATCTTACGTTATTTATGCAAAAATTTTACAATACTGTAGAACCTCGATTATATGAACACCGATCATTTTAAAATTGGTCAGCGTATGTTGGTTACAAGATTATCATTAGTGATACTGTGTATTTAATTTTGTACCCGTATGGTGCTGTATCGTTATATTATAACGTAGAATTAAGATTTGTATGCGAGATATAATTAGAATGGGAGTCATCTTGTTACTAATTACAGTTCGGATAAGCGAGGTCCTACTGTACTTCTTTTACATTGAATAATATACAGTTTTTATTAGTATTTGAATATTATTTGTCATCAGACACAGTTATACTCATTTATTTATTTTACGTGGGTATTAATCAAATAAATAAAATCACGTGTGCGTGACAGTGGCCGTCAAAGTGTTAAGTTCGAAATTATTTAATTCGAAAAAGCTCAGTTATGGAGATAAAGGGTGTAAAAATCTGGAATATTCGCCAGAGGTATGAGTAAAATCGATTAATATCTCTTTGGAATCCATTTTTTATTTAAAATTTGATTCTAAATTGAAGCAGTTTTGATTAATTTAGTTGCCGATGCGTGCGAATTTCATGTAAAACCGCTTATATTCTTGCCGAAATAGCAGATTTCATTGATTTAGTCACTGATTCATGTTGAAATGCACAAATTGATGTGTATTTTTATAAAATAACTGCAGTTTCGGTAGAAATACAGTGAAACAGCAATTTTGATTGATTCAGTCGCCAATGTATGCGAATTTCATGTAAAAACGCTTATATTTCTGCCGAAAGAGCAGATTTCATTGATTTAGTCACTGATTCATGTTGAACTGCACAAATTGATGCGTATTTTTATAAATTAACTGCAGTTTCGGTAGAAATACAGTGAAACAGCAGTTTTGATTGATTCAGTCGCCAATGTATGTGAATTTCATATAAAAACGCTTGTATTCTTGCCGAAATAGCAGGTTTCATTCATTTAGTCACTGATTCGTGTTGAAATGCACAAATTGATGCGTATTTTATAAAATAATTTCAGTTTCGGTAGAAATACAGTGAAGCAGCAATTTTGACTGATTTAGTCGCCGATGTATGTGAATTTCATGTAAAACCGCTTATATTCTTGCCGAAATAGCAAAATTCATTGATTTAGTCACTGACTCATGTTGAAATGCATACATCTATGCGTATAACTTATAACGTAACTTCAGTTTCGGTAGAAACTAAAAACGTTTTCAAAAGACGCTTATATATTGGCAGAAATTATTTATTTCATTAATTTAGCATAACGTATGCAAACTGCATAATGTCACGACTTTAAAAGCACAAATTACAGTTTTGTCGATGTTTCGGTTGCTCAACAGCATTGAAATCAGAAGTATCGACTTCTAAAAATGTATATCTGCATAAACATTCGCAGTCTACTTATTAAAAATTGTATTCAATCGAAAGTTGTGTATTAATAGTACGTGCAACGTGTCGTGTACAGCACCGTTACATGTTTCTGTACTTTCGTCGCATTTTTTCCCGACCGCAAAGTTTGCAAACAGCAAGGACACCCCCTTTGCCGTCGCTCCACCCGTTCCTTGTTCCATCGGAGAACAGTTTTCCCTTCTCTCGCCGTAAATTGAAAACCGATTTCCCATACGAAACAATCCACCGAGGAGAAACTCAAAGGTTTGTCCAAGAAAATTACTCCGATAGTTCGGTCTACCAGGAAAAGTTAACGAAACGAAGCTCCTAAGAGAATATCGGAAACTATCGACGACAAAAACCGCCGTTGCGTATCGATTTCACGGAATACCACCGTATTTTATTAATCGTTTCCGCCGATGGTTCTCTCTGATGACGGACGTTAAAAAATTGGAAAAATTCTCTTTGAAGTGTAGAGCAGGAATGAATTATAACGAACACGTAGTTTTCCAAAAAGTACCTTCATTTCTTTCCATGCACATCTGGGAATACTTTGATATTTAACAGTTTCAATATTTTTACAATTCATATTGCTGTACACTGAGCAACTTGCAACATGTTTCAGTAATTAATTAATTAAGAAAGATCATGCAAGACAGTCGTAAAAGTACAGTATGAATTTTATGTGATTACTTCTTAGAAATTGTTATTATTATTGATATTGATTAATATGAAGGGACGCCTAGTGCATAGCAGAGGTTTAATAAGACATGTTGTAATTATCATTATTACATATCGTGTTATATAAATTAGTTTTAAACGCCTGCAAAAAATAAAAAAATCGCCATTAAGTCTCATTCTTTTTCATTTTATACGAAGTTTATCGAGTTCACTTATTTTGCAATATACAAACAGTATAAAATAATGAGAAGATTATAAGAGAAACATGAAAAAGGAAATGCTCATATTATAAAAAAAACTAACTTAGGAAAGTTTCAATATTGATTGTTAAGAATTATGAGTTTCTTGGTTCTATCATTGTCAAACATTTATTTTACTTCCCATTTCACAAAAGCCGTGGCTGGCGATGTCTTGTTGAAATTTTCCCTTGTTTTCCGTCTGTAAAGCCCGTTCAACGAAGTTGCCAGAAAACTGAAGAGTGCCCGGAGAAAGAAAACGAGCAAAGAAGTCGGCCCCGGCTGTTTGAGCCGAGCGTTCGAACGATTAAATCGCGAAAATATCGGAGTGATTAAAAGGCCGGAAAATGAGAAGGCAAACGCTATTGAAAATGAGAAATCCTCGACGACTTGAGTATTCCAGCCGCGGATCGAGTACAGTGTTTGCCAGTTCGTTCATTAACCGACGAAGGAAATTGAACGTGCTTTAGTAGGCAGAAAAAGCTAGTTTCCGAATGGAAACTCCGAACTTTGACGAATTACATGGTTAACGATCATTTAGGCAACGTTGAAACTACGGTTGATCATAAAATATTCAACCACCATGAATAAGTAATCAATTTTATGTTTAATTATAAGATTCAGAAGTATTAACAACCGAAAATTATTTATGGAACAGTATGACGATAAATGAACATTTATATCGACAAAAATTATTTGGGGAGTTTATTGCAAAATATGGCCTACATAGGTATCTGGCTACTTATTAATGTATTTTACAATTGAAACAATATAATATTTAAATTTTCAAGCATTGCTACATGTTCCTTAGCTTTCATTACAGCCTTTAATCAATTTACTATTGAATTTACAAAGTTTTCTATTGGCGACTTGTCACCACAATGATAGGTGCTGCTGTATGTACCTGATTCCATTCATTTCAATAACGTGCCTATAAATCAAATAAAGAAACGCTTCTATTGCGAAAAACAATAAATAACCAAGTACTAATGAAATTAAAATGATATAATAATCGATATAAATAATCAGGTACTAATGAAGTTAAAATCAAATAATAATCGACATAAATAACCAGGTGCTAATGAAATTAAAGTTATATATCCACCGATATGAAACGAATAAAGTAAAATGTTTCGTTACTTTAAGAATGTTCGAGCCAACTTAATATTTTTCACAAAATATTTTCGACAGTTAGTTCATTTAGGTCCCCTTTTAATACACGTAAAACAATCTTTCTCTAAATTATATTCAATATTATTCAATAAAATTGTTTTAAAATATTCCTTTAGCAAAACCGAGTGTTAATTAACAATACTGCGAAATTAAAAATGAAAAATGGAAAGGATATCCAGAAGACCGAATTCAACGATTTTCCCTCTGTTATTAGTGCTCCGGAATTCTCAGGGTGAATAAATGTTGCTCTTGAGCGCCGAAGAAAAAGAAAGGGAACACGAGAACAGAGCGAAGGGCCGAGGAAGCGTGAAACCTGAGAACGAGATAGGTCCTATCGTTAACATGAATACCTTCGTTTTCATAATGAGCTCGTTATCTCCCTCGAAACGCTTATTAATTGCTTACCTTGTTAATTAGTAGGAAAATGGTCGATCGGAAGGAGTTTTCCTTGTTTCCTTATTGTACCGTACGTACTCGTAATGCAGAGATTGGAGTCTGTTTTTACGTAAACAAATTTTTGTTCTTGATAATAGACGAAAAAATTCTGCATAAAAAATTCAAATGGATAGTAATACAACTTTTACGGAATTATTGCAATGGAAGAATTCATCACTGTAATTAGAGTGAAGGAATTAATTTTAATATAACTTTCACTCTATCTGCAGGATTGTGTACAAACAATTTTGTGTGACGACATTTTCACAAAATGGAATACAAATGACTGTGACTCCATGGAAGGACGAAATTCCATCGGGGTGAACGCGAAGGCGGCCATTTTTGCGATTCCTCAAGGACCACCGCGATGAATCATAGAACTCGTTTCAGGGTGAAATCTCTCGAATTAGCCGGGAATGAGAAATCTCGTTTAGACGAGCCCCGGCTATTCTCTTGGCTTCTGCCCTGTCGCCCCTCCGCCTCCGCCGCTCCGCCTTCCACCCCGCGGCTCCCCGCCTCGCATAGAAATTCGTCTCGAAAGTCTGAACCGCAAAGTGGTGCTTCGTCGTGGCTCGAAAGGAAGATATTTCATCCCCGAAACTAGCTCGGTCTTTCACCCTTTGCCCTTCGATTTTCTGGCTTCTCTCGCTTCTCACCCTCCCCGCAGCTATCCCAGAAGGGACGGCCTTTCGGAGAACCCACGTCCTCTCGACGAAACTGCGAAGCCGAAGGATAGGTGGGAGGACGTCCGGGCGACGATCAATTAGAAAAGTTAAATTACTTCCTGAAATAAATTATTTACTAATCCGCGGCTTTCCCTCTCCTAATCCACGCTGTCGGATCGGAAACATTCCGTCTGGGCATCGAGTTTTGAGGATTTTGGAATCTTCGACAGACGAATCCCAGGGCTGTCTGAAAATCGTGACGAACCAATGGCGATGTTAAGGAGATCGAGAAAAGATTTATTATACTGAACTTTGATAATCGAAACAGTGTTACTTCTTTTGTGGTTTCAAAGTGAATGCTAAAGGATTGTATTCAGGAGCAATCGAAATTTCAAACATTTGTTTTCTGCAGGTTTTACCCATTCGTAGATTCATTGAAGGGTGTTCGATTCTTGGTGTTAGTATTTTTCATTAATTTTCAGAAAATGGAGGAAGAAATGATAATGCATAAAATACTTTTTAAAATTGTACTAACGAAATGTACAATATACAGTGTCCCACGCAACTGCAACTAGCTGTATCTTCCTCAAGGGTTAGAGATGGATAAAGATGCTATATGTCAAAATTAGATGGTATCTAATGATGCATAATCTGGAAATAATTTCATGCATTGGTGCACCTGGGAAATGCAATTGCATAACACGTGTGTAGTGTATCCTCCCTCACTGTATAAAGATGTGTTATATCGTTCAAAGTTATATTCAACAGGTGAATGTAATCGAACTTCGAGATATCGATAATCGAACCTCGAGATATCGATAATCGAACTTCGAGATATCGATAATCGAACTCCGAGATATCGATAATCGAACTTCGAGATATCGATACCGAACTTCGAGATATCGATACCGAACTTCGAGATATCGATAATCGAACTTCGAGATATCGATAATCGAACTCCGAGATATCGATAATCGAACTTCGAGATATCGATACCGAACTTCGAGATATCGATAATCGAACTTCGAGATATCGATAATCGAACTTCGAGATATCGATAATCGAACTTCGAGATATCGATACCGAACTTCGAGATATCGATAATCGAACTTCGAGATATCGATAATCGAACTTCGAGATATCGATAATCGAACTTCGAGATATCGATAACCGAACTTCGAAATATCGATAATCGCACTTCGAGATATCGATAATCGAACGTCGAGATATCGATAATCGAACTTTGAGATACACTGGTTGATATTAGCAGTGGATTCATGTATAAAAACATTGTAATGTGTACTTTATAATGCGTGTGTAATTTAGCAAAATTTTAACTGTAATAACTTTTGAACTAACAGGTTTCAGGCATAAGTGTTTTAGTACTTTTTTGTAAAGATTAAAAAACCGTATCGAATAGTCCAGTAAAATCTATAGAATTTTGTTTAAAAAAAATATGCAATTGCATTTTCCAGATGCAGCAATGCATAAAGATGCATAAGAGTATTTCCAGATGATGCACATTTGATACCATCTAATTTGGACTTATAGCATTTTATCCATCTCCAACCGTTTGGACGATACAGCTTGTCCCATTTGCGTGGGACACCTTGTATAAAGATAAATTTCCGACACAAGTATGTACCTTAATACTTGCCCTAGTTCTCCGAGCTAGTTGGCAACGAGGCGAGAGCTGCGTGCGGCTGAGCTGTATTAGCACATACTGAGCTACTGCAGCGAACGCCTATAGGCGTCGACGGTACCCGGTGACCAACTTTTAGCCACTAATAACATTCAGAGAATTAACAACCCTCTCAAAAATCTCATAGTGCAAACTTTTAGAGAATTAATGTTCAAGTGCGACTTATTCGTAGCATATTGATCATATTCTGTATCACGCGTATGACTCGTTATTGCAAGGCAGGCGGTTAAAATCCTTGATGTAAATTTCAAACAAGAAAATTAACGGAAGCTTCGCGTTCCCCGGACCTCGTCAAAGGAAATTTCGGCGGTGTTTGAAATTTCAGATGTCGAGGGTTGCCTCAAACGAAAATTTTAATTAAACGACCTCTCCCCAATCAAAACCATCCGCCCACCGAAACACCCGATACGCTGTCCAGATATGTAAATCACTGTTTGCCCGACAGGCTTATCAACGTAACCCGGTCCAGAAAATTCCGCGGTGTTTACATTAAAATGTACATTAAAATCTCCGCGTTTCGAGATATGCAAATTGAACGGTGACCCACGGATTCCGGGAACAACGGGAACTCTTATCACGGTGTCATCGGTCTGGTTCCAACGGACCACCTCCGTAATCACGGCAAAAATCGCGAAGCAGCATGCCTGCTTAGAACAGCCGAATTAGGCGACCCACCCTGAACTAGTTCGCCTGGAAACGTCCCGTGGAATCGCTGCAAATTTGCATGGTGTCAATGGAACCTTCCAACGTGATCGATGGGATCGCAAAAATTCAGGATAATGAAGAAGGAACTGTGGTAGAAGAGACTTCAAGGTCGCCTGACGTTTACACAGGCAGTCTAAAACGAGATAATGGATAGTTAGGCTGAAAATTAGTATAAAATTAAAAAATAGTTAACATCGTATGCTAGGATGAAGACGACAGAAAGTCTGTTTAGAACTGTCAAGTTAGACCAACCATTCCCATACCTAACTTATTGTTAGAAAAGACCGGCGGGAAACATTTCATAGGTATCGCTAAAAGTCACCTGGCTACCGATTGAATCGACATAGGTTTCAAAAAGTGACCACGAAGGAAAATAACCAGTAGAAATGTCTGAATTCTGCGACTTTCAGGAGGGTGAGTGTCCTAATTAGTCTAGAGGACCAAACGCCGAACCCTTCCCTCGTAATTACCGCAGGAACCAAGTTGTCGTGAGCAGGGACGTTCATGTTCGTGTTTGATGTTGAATCCCGTCAAAAGAGACTGGAACCGTGGTTAATTAGGGGAATTCTTCTTCTTAGCGGCTGTGGTGCCGGATAAGCGGTGAACCGCAAGATCCGTTTCCAATCCTGTGGCTCGAGGCCGCATTTAATTAGTGCAAAAGCAACCAATAATTCGAAGAACAAGTTCCCAGCCTTCTAAACGAGTGGCTCGTGGATATTAAGTAAGATGATTTACAAGTATATAATATTTTTGTTAAGTCATACTACTAGCAGTTCTAAACAATTTTGTTGTAAGGCTGCTGTTGTTGCTGTTCAGTATAATGGCACTCTGATGCATGCAAGATGGGTCACCAAAGATCCACAGCTAGCTTTCCATGCAGGATGGTTACTTATTTTCTTTTTATTTCGTTTTCTTTATCATATTATTCTGAATTATTCATTCGTTTTTTAAGTATCAATTACGTCACTCATGATATTCTAAAAGCATTCCAAATTATATTCTTGCTAAGAGAAACAAAAAATGCTCAATGAGCATAGGTTCTAGAATTATTCTTTTAAGAATTATGAACACTGAACAGTGTTCCATATGTTCCTACATTGCGTGCGGCCAACGCCCATGGGCGTTCACACAGTACGCTTATCAACTAAGTTCTCCAACCTTCCGCACGCGGCGCATGGAAACTTCAAGAGGTTAATATTAAGAACTTTGTTCATCAGACATTTTTCGTTCCCCTTTACAAAATCGTTCGCTCCCCGAACCTCGAACCGTTTTTTCACCACCCTACATAATTCCACTGTACACTATGACTCGTAAAGAATGAAATTCACGGGTATTTCTTTCTTTATAATGCCTGATTTCGTTGTAAAAATAATTTTTACGTCCTTCACAAGCATTATCGCTGTTCATTGATCGCAACTGACCTGCTGTCATAATTTTTACTACTCCGTATCCGCTGTTCATCTACGAAAGCTCCGCGGTGTCGACGGCCAGAATCCGTGTAGATGCGAGGCCGGCGCGAGCCGACAAGACCGTAAAGATTTCGTTCGTTTCGAGTTTTTTCTCCCCGGAAGATTTACGAAGGAACGACGCGGAGATGAACGTTAATCCTATGGAGCGATATATCGTTTTATAGACCGTAAAATTCCTGCAGGGACTCGTAAAAAGGTTTCACGGCGACGCTTTAGATAATATCATAAATGCTCGGCTTTAAAGTCGCGTTACACCTTATGCGAACGCGATTCCGTCTGTGTTTCGAGCACACTTGAAAACGTTCTCCCGTGTAAAACCGCCGCCGTGAAGACGTCGATGGCCCCGCGAGAGGTCCACGGGTCCCATAAAATTGAAAGAAAATCAGAGCCGTCGTGTTTCTTCCGTTTCGCTGAGATCACTTCAGGCCAGCTCCCCCAGGTCGTTCTTTTTCGAAACGATTGACACGCTGCAGTATTCCCAGAATACAATCTTACGCTCCCGTCGTTAACTTCGACTTTAATTCGACGAGAACGATCGTGTCGCTTCGTTTCGTTTGAAAATGCTCGATGAAACAGTTTTTATGGAGCTTTCCATTGTTTAGACGTTCCGTTTACATTTGTCAATTTAAGAACTTTTTCGATGACACTTCGGCGACGTTTATCGTATTTGGCTTTTCTGAGAAAGTGATGTGGAGTGATATTGAAGAAATATTAAGTTAAAGTGGTTAGGATTGATGATTAAGATTTTTATTTGGTAGCGACGAATAAACTGTTCGTTTTTTATATAATTAGTTATATCAACAGAATCGTGATGAATTATTCGAATGAGCTGACGAAATAGGCTGTTAGGAGTGAGAGATAGTTAGTATTCGACTGAGGCAATCTAGGAGAAATACTTATTCGAATATGCTCAACTCTGGTATTGAGATATTAATTGCATTCTGATAATATAATTATAAATTCAGCTTCGAATATTTGTTAATATCTAGGCAATGTTAGCTAACTTTACATATTTTGATAAATTGCACAATGTCGGTTTTTGACTTTAAAAAAAATCAAATATTAAGTATTAAACATAAAGAATTGTAGATCAGAAATAAAATTATTTATCATAGTAAAAAATGTTAAAAGTCAGTTTTTGCTCACAGTGAATTAAATGATGCTCGTTAATTAACTTAATTAGACTTTCAATTATAATTTTCATTTCTTTAAGTTTTAATTTTTACATCTGACCGTGGGCATCGAAACTTAGAAGTACATTTTAAACCGATTCAAAGAAACATAATTCTCCAGGAATAAAGTTTACTTCACGATTTGACCATTGGACCAATTATCACTATTCGTTTATTCAATTATGATACCATCGCGTGTTTCTACGTATCTAATTCATTCCTTTCTCGATTAGCTTGCGGTTTTTTCTTTTTAATTGCGGTTACCTTGCCACAGTTGACCTTGTCGAATAAATTGGACTTCCTTCCGTCGCACACATCCGAAGGGCACAGTTAATTAAGATAAAGTTATTTAACACGTTGACTGCCGTGGAGGTCACCGGTCACCGACATATCAACTTTTATATAAATAAATAATTATTATTTTTAATACAATTTCAAATAGAACTAATATTGTAATAAGAATAGATGGTCAAGACTCTGCAACTGAATAATTATATAATTATTTCCTTTGTCATTTGTATTTGAAATGGGATATTATAGTGCGTCTGATCAAGTATGGGAGTTTTCACTGCGGTGAATTTCAATGAACGTGCTAAGAATATCCTTCTGATATCACATAAGATTTCAATGTTTGCTGAGTGAAGATCCGCAATTTGCAAAAGAAATGAAATCGATTCGATATCTTCGAAATTTTAATGTTTAACCCGATTTTTCATAACAAATGTTTGCACGTTAGAGGCTGATATTTTAGAATTTATTTTAAAATATTTTAACCTTCATTTCATCCTAAAAGTTCTCCTAATCATAGCCTTCACTTGTAAGGACCATGTCTGAGTACATATTTTCCAAAAAATATACTTATATTTTCGATTGAAGCTCCAGCCAGTATTTAATTCCTCAGAAATACTCTACACGGTGTACAACAAGCACGATAAGCGTCCAGAAAGGAAAGCAACAGAGACAACCACGACGGAACTGTTAGGAAAACAGCTGGTAGTTTATGAACTTAAGTACAGTTATAAACAGACTCATTAAAGCAGCGAGAAACTGTCGGAGTCGCGGAGGGACTCCATGAAACTTTTAAAACGCCGTTTCCTCGGGTTCATACTTAACCGAATATTTCAGCTATTCCTCGCTCGACTCGTTAATTGTTTGCGATACCCATTCGTGTCCCCGTTCTGAAAAGTTTCTTGTTGTTCTATGCAGTAGCCACGCTTGCGCATCACCATTTGGAAACGTAATATTTGTGGAAGCATTTGCATAACCATATTTGATCAATTATTCACCAATTATACCGTGATAGAATTTATTTAGCATTGTAGTATAAATAATTTTAACATTGTAATTCCCTTTTCAAACATTGTACGTTTTACACTGTGTCATACAGTGTACTTCATTGCATTTCACTTTACTGTTGAATAAATAACAAAGTATGAAATTATGAACGTTTATGCAATTTATCATATTAAGTACGTAACGTGTATTAGGTCGCCTGGGCAGTTCGTGTTGCTTTTGATGCCGTGACTTTATTACCTTTTTACATGGGTAATAATCGTTCGGTTTTTCTGAGTGGTCATATTTGTGACTCTACAAAATAGACGTGTCCTCTACCATTTTTTCAAATTTTTTAAGTCAAACATAATGAGTGCAAACATAATTCATTTCCGTCATGTCATGTTGGAGCTTCAGAAATAAGTACCAGTTACTCGTATAAATAATTGACCAATATAAACGCAGCCTTAAATCATATTGTTGATTTATTGTCGCACAATTCTGAGCAAACTTCATACTGAAACAATAATGTAGAAACAGAAGAAGAAGACTGAATATTCAAATCCTTTTTTTCTTCACGATTTATATGAAAAATAGTAAATTATGTCGTGTCTGATTAGGTATGGACGTTTTCACCGTGGCGTTCGTGTTAACACGTTGAGCGCCACAGTGAAACCAGCCATACCTAGTCAGACACAACACAATTTACTATTTCTTATATAAATCGTAAAGAAAAAAAAGTTTAAGTCCTAAATCGTGTTCTTCTGTTTCTACATTATTATTTCAGTATGAAGTTTACTCAGAATTTGATGATAATCAATAATTATTTAACACGTTGACTGCTACACACTATTGGATCAAAATGACAAACTTTGTAATTTCTATACAAAGGAAGTATAATCGCAAGTTAAAATTTTTTAATCAAGAATATTAGAAATACTCACCATTTTTTTATTGGTACCATTAAACTTTAGTCAATAAATTTATGAATACTAGAAATAATTAAATAAATAGTGGTTGAATTGAAATGTCACCCATGTATGGGTGATGTGGCAGTCAGAGTGTTAATTAAATTAAATTTGAGGTGCCGGTGACCGGTGACCCCCACGGCATTCAACGTGTTAAAATCTGAGACGACCACTTCGGTGGCTTTCCTTGTAAAAGTGAAAGGCTTCTCAAGCACCGAAAGCTTCGTATCTAGTGGACATCACTGACTTGCGGGACGACCTAATATTTATCAGACCGGCCCGAATTCTGCTCATAATAGCCTCTATATTATACAGACCGGTCTCGTCGTTACCAAGCGTTCGTTAAATATTCATGTAACGTTTCCGTTGAATATCCATCGGGCAATCTATATCATGGATCTCGCAGAGTTCGCCACGCGAATACCTGCACAGCATTGCAGCGAAAACATGTTGCACAGACTGGTGCAGCTAGCGTGCACAACGTGTCGCGAAAATTACACAAGTCGGCCATTACTGTCGCAAACCCAGCCGTGTCTTTTGACGAGGACAAGTTTCATTGTTACAGAGAAAGCTTGATGAAGCAGGTGCGTGATGCGCCTTGCAAAACTAGGTGCACACAGTTGAAGATAGAAGCTCTCGAAGAGTAGCTCAATTCAGCTCTGATGATCATTTTTGTCAAATTCTCTTACAGTTTTAGGGAAAAGTAGCTGCGGGTCCACGGAGCGTCTGGCAATCTATTGGATACATCTGAAGGTAATTTTTAAAAATCGCATTTGTTAAGTCGCGGAATTTTCTGGATGGTTTTTAAAAGTATGTTTTCAATAGGAGGAATTAATACTTTGTTATTGGCCATGCTTTGGCATCTTGGCATGTTTTCCAATTCATTTTTTGAGTAAGGGATAGAATAAGCAATATTAATTCTGGTTGATCGGAGTAAAACAAATTGTCAGAGTCAATAAGAATAATCGTTCTAATTCACCCTAAGTCCATGAGGGTGGGAAGCCTGAAAGAGCTGTTTCGTGAAAATTTGAAAAAATTCATTATCTTCTTAATTTGTAACTCTTGAATGTTTAAGCAATCATCACTATCCTGCAGCTTCTGATTCAATTGACTATAAACGGGGAGGATATTACATACCATTGATTTATTATGAAAGATTTCCCTTTCGTTTGTTCAGATTCTAGTGACTCACCCTGTATACATTATTTTCTATGTACATTTATACCAGAAGCTTGATGCATACCAAATGGTTCTACTTCGAAGCCACCATGAAGTTGTCAATTCTTTTATTTACTCATACTCTCTGCGCTCATACAGAGAACTTATCTAACAAGATAAGCTAAGTACCTCTAAAACGTTTAATTCACAGACATATGGTCATTCAGATTTTTTACTTGCCCTTGTACAATCTATAAACCAGTTCAGATCTCTGGTTCTCAAACATCCTGTGCACTATACATTTTTCAACAGCCAGAACATGCTTAGATCATTACGAACAGACATTTAATGCAGGAGTATCATTATAATCATCGTATGACAGCGAATTATTTTCATGTGAATAGACTTTGACTGGTCCAGACGGGACGATTCGACGAATGCTGGTCTGTGTTAGGGTAAGGAATCGATTGTCGAGCATCAGGAGAGGAAAATAAACTTCGTCCGCCACGGTCGGGCTAGTTTTAACAAAAGGCCAGGTTATGGGCCGTGACATAGTTCCTTGCGGTTATGCATCGACCTATAACGTTGCACATCAAGCTCGAAACTTGCAACCTGTGGTTCCGTAACTCCGGGGGAACTTTACTTCGACGGCTCCGGGGGGCGAATGCAGGTATATACGGGCGAGTGCATTGAAAGCTGCACAAAGGATGCATCGTGCGAGGGTTAAGTTCGGGAACACTCTTTAACCTTTTAACGTCCCCTTGTGCAAAGGTTAACGTCGCCATTGTGTCGGGTCGGTGCATATTAAGCGATATTTTCGGAAAAATTCCGCCCCGTGACACACGGGGTGTCCCATTCGAGACGGGCCACCGGTTATCTTCTAGAGCTGTGACGACGTGAAGAGTGTGTCTCACGTGATTTTAATAGTTTCAGAGGGTGGTTATGATTTTCGACAGATTTTGTTGTATGTGACAAAATTGTGCAACAGTGAATGTTTGTTTATACCAGCTGCAATATACAAGAAATACACCGCCATCTTCTCATTTGTTCACACTTTTAGTGATTCCTGTATGTCAGGATTGTAAGTTTCTATTTCGTACTACTTGTATAAATTTTTGTTTTGTTTTGTTGCGTGTAATATTTATTTTGAATATGTAATGGGATTTTGCAATAAATAAATGTTAAAAATGTACAGAAGATAGAAATATATACCTTCAAATACATATTCTGGAGATTTGGAAGGAATTTTTTTGCAGTACAATTGTCCTATGAAATAATTTGAATTACGTTTGCAGCATTTGTTATGTGGTTACAAATGAATAAGAAACTTAGGTGGATTGTTTTATACGGGACACATTGTGTAATCAACCACAAATATTTATATGCACCGCAGACGTTTGATATTTATTATAAAAGTATAGGCGGATCAGTAATTTTGCATGTACTATTTGTCATTTAATGTCAAAAATATTTGATTCCTCAAGAAATTAATTTCAGGAGCCTCTCCTTGAACTTTTATGCCACAGCTTATGGAATGGTTGTTCTAGAATTAAATTTAACGCCAATTGATATCTTTATCGACTGATTGTAAAATACTGTTCTCTTTAACCCTTTACCTGAGAAAGACATACATATATACGCATACGCCTTGGAAGAGTAGTGTCTTATATGCGAACGGCCAGTATGGTGGCCTCTAGAACATGTTGTTAGTTCCGAATAATGTCTGAAAGCCCAAAGAAGATAAAAATAAATAATAACTGACTGTGTACAAATGAAAATTAACTCTTTTATTACAGCAGCATCTGGTTAAAAATCGACAGTACCGTACAGGCGCACAGGCAGTGTACTTTTCGAATATAAAAAATTAAATTTAACAAATCGTAACTCTTAACACGCGAGGTGATTAACGATTTATCTTCTCTCAGCGACTATAACCGGCTCTAGTCGCCACAGATGACTTTGCCAAAGACGACTATAGTTGGCGCCAGTACCTCTAGATACCTTCACGGAAGACGACTATAGTCGACGCTAGTAATGGAAGAGTAAACGGTTCGTTTACTGGCGCAAATGAAACAAAACACAAAAAGAAAACGTATCGATCCCTGTTGTTCAACTATTATTCCATAGATAGTGATTGATTTTCATTGGTGTACTCAAAGCGTTGACACTATCAGAGTATTCAATCTCGTCATTCTTCAATCTCCAGTACAGATCGGAAGAAATCAAGAAAAGGAATCTGTGCTTAACGATCAAAACTTAGAAAAGAGCAATCTCTGCTTAGGTTCTCTCGAATTCAAAAAAACAAAGGGTCAATGAAAGCGGATCGAATCGAGGAAGCGTTTCAGAGCAAACATGGACGTTTCCGGCTAGGAAACTTTAAATGGAGATTAATTTCTTTGTCTATGAGAGGCCTTTGGGTTTGACAGTAACTGATTCGTCCAGGGATCACGGGGAATGCGGTTTCACCTCGAATCCCTGGTAGAACGAACTCTCCGAGGAGTAGCTTGTCCAACCTAACCTTGGCTCCTAACACGTTCCGTCCCTTGCGTTCCCTTTCCTAACAACATAACTAACTTACGATCCCGACCAGCGTCCCTTGAACCTCCCTCGAGTTATGCAACTACCTGGTTCCGAAGTGAAACTGATCTAGAAACCGGGGAGCCGTGCTCGTATCGCAAGCCGGGGGTTACGTTAATCGATACTACGAAGTCGATGCCAATCAGATTTTTACAAACGAAGTTACTAAAAAAAATTGTTAGATTGTTATAAGTGACCTTTATTTTCAGAGTGACGTGAGTCACCTTTTCCTGTTTTGAGATATTTAAGATAATGCATTTTTTAATGTATCTGGCAATATTGTTATTATGGAGAAATTAGTTATTTTTCTGCAGATGTTAGCGAATCATACTTGTTTCATACTAGTAAAATGACTTCAGCCATTTTTAAATCTTATACTCTATTAGAACTAGAGTTGTATATACCGATTTATGTTATGTATACTGTAATAGTTCATATGTTATTCATACGATATAAGTGTAAGTAATTCTTGTAACATGTTTAATATTCAATGTTGTTTAACAATTTTAAGAAATAGAAGTCATTAAATTTTCAGATATTTCGATCTGTTTCAAATTTTTCACACAGCTGTTTCCTCCATTTTTCTTGTTGACAACTTGGGTGCACATTTCATGGATCTGATTTGTTTTCACGTATCAAAACATAACTTCGCTAGATGACATCATCTATCAGAAAGAAACTGCTTGCAAAGTCGGCTTACGCTATTTTTAAAATAGATATATTTGCAATTCCGTTTGATATCCACACATCTGTTGACCCAATGGCAAGGATTTTTAGAGGTTTTAATAATAAACTGTTTCCAGATAAACAGATTATATCTGTTTGTAAATGAAACAGCTTCAACTATGTTATTCCGGGAAAATGACTTGTCTCACTTTTTAGTCGGGAAAACCCCAGTGATCAGATGTTTAACTGCAACATCAAATAACACTATAGTAATAGTAATACAAATATTAGGTCGATGCGTATGAAATGTTGGATTGATGTGAATTAAAAATATTGATACCACTATTTCTGTTTGTCACTACATAAAGTTATCTATAGACCAATCGCTAAATATAATGAACAATAATATATTTATTGTATCTTTTTTACAGAATCGTAGATACTGAAGTTCATGTTTTATTATAAAAATAAATATAAAATGAATAAAATATAAAAAATCACTGATAAACTTGTAGCTGATACGACTTTCACAAAGAAATAATTAAAAAAAATTCCAAATGAATTCACTTACTGAACATCCTACCAAATTTACTCAAATCTCACAAAACTATACTGCAATATCCCCGGTACCCGATGAAAAAAAGTGTTCATTATTCCTATTATCACTCACTTGAATTGAAGTCCATGCTTACGTATATAAAAAAAACTCTATATAATATAACATAATCACGAATGAGATTGAAGGTTGATGCGAACTTCATGAAGGAACAATTGAAAAAGAATTCCCGTTACTTACTGAACATCCCACAAAACTTCCTCGAATCTGAATTATTAGGCACCGCGCCGCCGGTGCCGGATGAAAAAGAATGTTAATCAATTCTGTTATCACTCACGAACAGAGATATTCTTGCAAGGCGTTTCCGGTGCCAGCTGCCACCGAGTGGAAGGCATTGTCGGCGGGTTCGTTGCACCGGAAACTTGGCACACCGGTAGCCGTGGGGTAATCGAGAAATATATATTCAAAGTTATTTCGTGTTTTCTTACCCAGAGCCCCACCGTGCTGCAGCTGCGCAAGAGTTACGATATTGGTGTCGCGGTTACGCGGAGCTATCGGTGTACACCTCGAGCTTCGTGGACGAGAATTTAGAGAGAGCTTTATTCGCGAGGTGAGAGAGACAAAGGGGGAACGGAGTGTGTGTGTGTGTGTATATATATATATACGTCTGTGTTCACGTGTGACTTGCTGCATGTTACGTGGACATGTATGTATGCGAGTGTACGTATGTATACGTGAAACGATCGTGAGACGAGTTCAATTGATCCCGTTAGCGGAACGTCGATCCGGAAGTCCAAATTTTCTTTGATGTTCTCGCGCTGGTCGCCGATGCACGGATAACCTTATGCACTCCTCCCATTACTGGAAAACGATGATGACCCAGCGACGTTTCACTCCTCTTTTTTTCTTTCTTTCTTGTGTAACCGGATCGTGGTCACAGTCTCGTGAAAGTAGATTTACTGTGATGAAAGGAAATTCAATTTTCCGGTACTTTGGTATCGAACGTTGTTACTGTATAATGTATGGAATTTTGAAGATTTTGTGAAATGTTCCGACATGTTCCGTGCCACACGAATCACCGGTGGTCCATTGGTTATCGAGTTTTTGGATTTTGAAATGAGAATTGTATTGTAGAGTGAGCGAATGTTGTATGAATCTCGTCTGGCCAGTTATGGGATATTCTACGGAACGGAACATGTTCATATTCAGCTGCTTTCCTTTATTCTGAATTAATCCCATGACAATGTTCCTTTGTAATATGAATAATCCAAATATTAAGAAGTATGAACATTGTTTCCAAATATTACAATTTTAATATCAGTTTGGAGAATAATGTATTACGTAGAAACTTTTGCAGTAAGAATTTTTATGTAGATAATTATACAGATTATAGACTGTTCTTTTCAAAGGAGGATGCAATTTGACGGTTCGAACAGTTCAATTATTATACCGTGTATGTTTCTAGAATTTCGTTTATGAAAGTACAGGAAACAGACTCATTTTGTGAAGTTAACATAATAACCAAAATATAATCTTGAAATCTTTACAAGACTAAAAATTTTTCCTTAAAGCCATGTTTTAATATTTATATTAAACTACAAGAATATTGACCAGATTAGTACAGTCTGGTAATTATGATTAGTGTTAGTAAATCCAATCAAAACAAAATTGTCGTTCAGCATTCATCTTATTTCATATCTTAAGTACGTTACCTGATGTGTGAAAGACAAAAATATAAGTTCTACAGATCATTGTCAAGGAATTATACAAGCCATCAATAATTCAAAAATTTGGTTTTGGATTAACACGTTCTGTGTCGCATCAAGTTCAGTCGAATAAAAAAATTATCAACTGTCTTTACGTTTTGCATAAATTTCATGATAAAATAAACAGTGCACCATTAATCCATTAACTCTTTGAACTCAGGAGTCACCTCTGGTGTCACAACATTAATTTTTTGTGGAAATCTTAAGTCAATTGTGTTGTGACTCTATACAGGGCGTTGAAAAAAGTATTCAGGATGTACAAAGTAACTAGTAACTGAACAATAAATGTTTAGTATATATAAGTCGAGAAATAAATATTCTCAGAGTTGCAAACAATTTTTTCAGCGCAGTATTGTCTACAGTTTGGATAATATTTATTCTTGTACCCAAGTCCATTAATCATTTTTTATTTAGTTTCATGAATACTATGTACTGTGTAATATTAAGTTAACATGTTGTATGTACAAATTAGCTAGTTTCATTCTGTTCAATGAATTAATTTTATAGCTCTAAAACTGTATCAAAAATATTTATTAAACATGGATCGAAAAATTAATATTATCCAAACTGTACGCAATTCTGCGCTGAAAAAATTGTTCGCAACTCAGAGAATATTAATTTTTCAACCTACTACATACTAAACAATTTTTGTTGAAGTTCTGAATACTTTTATCGTAATACGCTAGACAGAGTTAATTAAACCAAGAAGTACTAAAGAATAAAAACTAATTACAAACTGTCCGGTTACTCCTGAGGTTACAGATCAGTATAAAAAAATAATGTCTTACAACAAGGTACGAAAAATATAGAGCAGATCGTGAAATGCATCTGTAACGACATACAGCTTAATGAATTCGTCTTGAGAAGCATTATTAAATGACCCGAAGAAAAATATGTAATTTCATTTAAAAAAACGAACTTGACCTTCATATCTCGAAAAATAATGTAAAAAAATTCATCTTTGTTAAAAAATGTGCTCCCTTGTACCATGCAATTTTCATATAAACGATTTTTTCGTATTTCCAGTGCGTTAGTTAATAATGGACTGTCCACACTTACCGCGGACATCCTGTATATTTGTAAAAAATTAATTTTCACGTGCGACAATATCTATGAAATTTTTCACTGTGACAAAGAACGTGTTAATAAACAATCTACAGATCGAACGTGTTAACAAACAATATACACTGGATTTTATTTTTGACCACGTCGCTGTGTCAGCAGCGTTTTCGACAGTCGAAATTCGAACCCCGTCATTGACGAACGGAGCCGTCAACGAGGACGGCGATGATCCCTAGAAAGGAGGCTCGCTGGTCACGAGCTTTCGTCCTGAAAGAACAATTAGACGTAGATTTTGTTGCGTCAACATGCAGGCGGTGCGATTCGTTCCGTTCCTCTTTCCTCATGCAATTTTCAGTGCTCAGAGCTAAAGGCAATTGTCAGACGCTCATTAGTCGCTCATTCCACGAGGCACAGAAGATGAGTCGATGAAATGAGGTTTTCCCGGCCGATCGAGAACCATTTTCGCGGCGCTACGTCATGCCAATCGATCGTTTAATTGATTGAACGTCAAACGATCCGTTCGCGAGCGAGTTGATTCGATTGAAACGATACCACCGGGTTCGTGATCGACGCGTGCAAAGAGATTTTCAGACTCGACTGCGATCGTATCATCGTCCGAGAGCAAACGTAATGATTCTGTCGCCTCAGAGACGCTGTATTTGCAAACTGTGACAATTGACTCGACCCGCATAAGCGCGAAGATTAATCACGATTTTCGTCTACGTTTTCCGAAGCGTCGTTGCTCATTGAGCCGTGAATGCAAAGACGTTCGAGAATCGATTACGATTATGACGTAGATGGCTTCGATGATGGTGATAAGATGAATGACAGTGATGACAATGACGAGAGGAGCGAAGATTATTGCGTGCATGTGCAGTGACCAGTGGTGTACCTATAGAGGCTAGGCTTTAAAATCGTGAGCAAGAACCCCACGCGTGTACTATATACAAATCGTGACAGACTTCCTAACCATTCACATGGAAGCTCGCGGGGAAATGGCGGGAAATCGGCACATGGACCCCTCAAAAATTGAGAAAATTGTTTTACGTTGCCACGAGATCTCACAGCAGACAATCTGAATCGTAAAACTCTGGCATATTTAGATGCATCTGTACTATCTATTGATTTTTGAAATTTATATTCTTTTAACGTGTCTCTTCTAACATGTACTAATTTTAATTTAAGAAACAATTCTGAACTGCTTCGAAATTTTAGAATTTTACGTAAGTTTTTATGGTACAATGATAATGCATGGTACCATGTGTATTATTCAGTAGTGAAACACAGTCACTCACGAAACTGATTAAATATTTCCATAGTTACTTGCCTTCCCTCATTCTGTAACAATTGGCTGACTACAAATTTTCGAGGCGTATTTGAAATGTAATTTGTTACAGTATCGCAAACTTGCTTCAAGTAAAACTTTCCTGAAGAAGTATCAAATAAAATAAACTTGAAATAAGATAGTTATTTAATCAATTTTTACAGCGATTTATGTGTATACTGTGGCAGTATGTGCATCAATTATTTTAATGAGGAACTTCATACGTGGCGTCTAAAAAAATTGTGGAAGTAATATAAGTCATACTTATTCAAAATTTTAATCTTCATTCATTAACTGCCAAGGTGATCACTGATAACTCAAAGGTACTGTATTTTGATGAAACGACAATATCAAACAAGTACACGAATAAATACTTAAATATTTGCATTAGATTGATTGGAATAATTTGTCTGTTTCTTTTAATAAAAAGTGGATTTGTTATCAAGAAAACCAATTTATGATTTTCTATGACTGCCTTCTATCTGGCAGACAACATATTTGTAAAACTATACGTAATAAATTTCGACACAAAAATCCAACAAGATGTATCTCAAAATTTCTCAAAATTAAATAAAAGAAATCTTCCAAAGAATAATTCCATCGGATCAAGTATTCAAACTTCCTTCAAACTGATCACTGAATGTTTCATCAACCACTTTAAACACTTGGAAACCCTGTGTCCATGTATTCTTTCCATTAAAAAGCTTTTCCTCGTGCCGATTTCCCCTCTTTTCCCGCGCGTCGCGTGTCTCCTTCGACAGAGAACAAAGAACAAAGAAAAACCAAAACGGAAAACAGAAAGAAATAGGTGGACAGTAGTGTGGAGCAGGGTAAGTGAAGAGTTGTTCGAGAAGAAAAGTAGGTGCTCTGGTGAATCGCTCCTCGCTAAAAAGCTAAGTTTCGCGTGACAGGTTTAGCCAATTATACATATATAGATATATAATATATCTACAGGGTGTTAAAGAAATTGGTCCAGGGCTTTAAAGACGGATAATACTCGCGAAATGGAGGCAAAAGTCCTGATCAACATGGGTCGATCATAAATTAGTAATGTTGCTTTTATAAATTAATATTGTTGGTGTTATAAACAATTATTCGTTTTGGTTAAAGCAAGTGACTTGGTGCTCTCGCGTGACACAAAAGCAACGAATTATCTGTCTTCCTCCCATTCGTACACATGCTTCATAAAACAGGATTGTCATCGCTAGACTGCGGATTTTAATACATCCAAATTGATAAATGATGGACATTTAATAACTGAACAAAATAAAAATTACAGATTTTGAACATTTCGAGGAGCAAACGCTGTCTTGTTGAAGTTTCATCCTATTAACTGCATTAATATAGGAAATATAGAAGTCTAAGAATGTATATTTGCATTAACATCCTCTGTCTGATCATCCTGCTTCATCAGACGATTTTTAGTTACAGCAGAGTCCCTTTACTTGTAATATTACTCTAATCACGAAGGGTGTACACGAAAAATATCCGAACATAATGTCTCAAACACCGTTCAACAAACTTAATCAACGCTTTTGTGAAACTGGTTCACTTGAAACATGACATAGGGAGTCGGAAAGACCTAAGTCCGTGGTACGAAGATGTAAAGCGTATGTGGAAACGGGAGATGTAGAAAACCTTCCGTAAACTTTGGAGCTTACAGAATTCTTCCTACTTCTTCCTCTGGAAGAAGAAATTGTAAGATAGTCCGTTCTCTCCATGTCGCGCGAAAGCACCAGAAGCGAGCAGTCACTTTCTTTAAACCAAACTGAGAACTGTATATAACTCCGACAATATTAACTTTTCTACCTATGTTTACCCGGACTTTTTTCTTCCATTACGCGCGTACTATCTACCTTTAAAATCCTGAACCCCTTTCCCAACACCCTGTACATATAGAATAATTATACAGGTGCGTATCAAGTGGCCGGGCGAATCAGCGAAAAAGAGAGCCGCGCTTTCCAACTAGCTACGTGCTCTCTGCTTGCGCTTCATTCCAATTTTCAATTCTTTTCTCTTTTTTTTTTTTCTTTGACAGAACAGAATTTTGAAATTGACATCGTGTCCGATTCGTTTGAAAGCTTTTCTTGGATACTGAGGCTTACCAGGTGGGACTCTGGACTGGTGAATGTGACCACGGCGCCGTGAAGTCGCCTTGCGCTTATCGTCGCCGCAGCCTTCTTATCACCCGGCGTGGGTCCAATTCGCATGTGTCCCGATTTTCGACCACGACCACGAGGGCGCGCAAAGAGACAGCAACATTGAGAATCGATATTTTAGAAAATTCCTCGACTGCTTCGAGACACTCCTCTCGCTCACATTATTATTTCTTTTTTTCTCTCTCCCTCTCTTAAAAGCTGTATCGATTTTGTTTCTCGTTATCCCCTCTCGTCCTTCGTTTCTCTTTCTCGGTTTACCTTTCAGCATCGATCAAGGTTCCCGGTTTCTCTTTTTCGTTCGAGTTCGAGAGAAGAGGGAGGGACGGGGAGCGGATTCGTTCGAACAAAATGTACGGAAAGAAGGCGCGGATTTCGACGCGTTCATCGGTAACGCGTTCACGAAGGGGTTAATTCGATTACGCTTCGATATTGATTAACCGTGGCCTGGAAAAAAAGATCGATTAGTTGTCGCTCCGTCTGCCGGCGGCTCCCTCCAAGATCCTATTAAAATTGCATTAGTGCTACATTCGGTGTGTCTAGTTCAATTTATGCGCATCCTGGAAGGAAGAAGGATTATTTTTATCGCGAAGGGAGAATGTTCGCGAAAATAAATTGATCTCGGTGCGGTCCGACATTTATAAAAATGTTTGACTGCTGAAGCGTCGAAATCATTTTTCATTGCGAAAATGTACGATTTCGTTATCTTCCGCTAAATGAAAGAATAAAATAATTTTATTAACATTATCGTACAATTTCTCAATGACAAAAACAGCTTGCTATTCTTTATAAATATTTGTATACTATGTGTGAAAGCGAAATTAAGATGTTCTGTTATGACAATGGATGATGAGTTTGTTATAATTACCATAGAAGCCATTTCTTCACAATATTTCGCATTATTTTTCAATTTCTCAAGGATTCATAATATGGACAAAATTTTCATGTTTAATCATTTATCGATCTCTGTATCGATGCACGTTGCACAATTTTCTTTTCCCTTCATCAATTTTTATTATACTTGAATTAATTTTGCATTCATTTATATTGTTTCAATCGTGCTACATTCTCGTGTGGCAGAAAAAGTGAAATACTCTAATTTCACGATTTTATCACCTTGTACAAGTTTTAATGATAAATAAATTTTCATCAAAATAAATCCATTCCGGAAATTGAACTGGAGAGTACAAATTACCAAAATACATTACAGATTTATTAAAATCTTCACAAAAGCTACGTTTCTACCATATTTCGCATTGTTCTACGGTTCTTTTACGAGTTTCACTTTGTGTGATTAATGGTCCGTTTTATTAATTCATACTGCACAAGTTTTTACTCATTACGCCAGGAATTTCGAGACAATAGCAATCGCAGCAACAGCTCGCCAATTACGGACCGCTTCGAATGGATAGTCTCGTTATTTTAATCGCGGAGAGCAAAATTTGCAAATTCGACGACGTCTCGAAACTGTTATCGCGATTATTAGCAGAGGCTGGCACGAATGTGTATTTGATTACCCTATGTTCAGGCTGTTTTGCACGGGCCGCGATGTCTGACATGCTCGTACGTGCGACGACGAATAAATTATCGCGATTTCATGGCGTCGAAACTATCACGTTAGCCCCGAAGTGGAATTTCAGTCATTAAACCTGACGCGTAGGTTAATGTTTAATTAACGACACCCTAATTTGCGGAGCTATCGCGACAATTTATCGCCGCGGTGTGTTACGTTTCGTAAACTTTCGCCTGATGTGAACCGGGCTTAATGAGCAGAGGAAGCTACGCGACGCTATTTCAAGATACGATTTTTGAGTGAAATTTTTATGACTAGACTGCGGATTTTTACGTAATGTAACGTATTCAAGCTCATGAAGCAAGCGCATTGCATAGAGTAAGTGAAATGAAAAATGTACTGTAAAACATTGGAACCGCAAAATGCAGTTATGACATAGTTTAGTTTCAATAGCTACAGGGAAATGAAAAATATTGAACTTTGAAAATGTATATCTGCATAAAAATCCGGAGTCTATTTATGAATGTACTAATATTCGATTTTACCTAATAAAAATTTGACTGTTCATTGGGGCAGAGATGTACAATGTTTTGAATTTTTTAAGAAAAATTTAGTTTGTTACAGCAGGGCCTATAATTAACAATTTTGTAAATTAACAGATTGAATGCCGCGGGGATCACCGATGACCGGCACATGAAATTCAATTTAATTCAGTAACTATTTATTATTACACAACCCTGAGCAATTTTCATGTTGTAACATTAATTTAAGAACAACAACACGCGACTGAATACTCGAATTTTTTTTCCTTTACAATTTATATTAAAAATAGTAAATTATGTTGTGTCTGATTAGGTATGGCTGTTTTCACTGCGGTATTCAACGTGTTAACCGAAATTTTTGGTAAAAGAATTGCGTGTTGGCATTTGAGTGACAGTAAATTTATTGTACGTGTCCGGTACTATTTATTCAGGTGGCTTGACAATTATTTACTTGACAAACAATTCAATGATACTAATCAGATGCAGCAGACTTCAGAAGAATTTTTTTAAAGCTATAGAAATTTCTTGAAAATTAAGTTGAAGAACTGTTATAATAGTGGAACAGGGATATCAAAATTAATACTCAGTGTATTAATAACTAAAATTCAGTGTAAATGTTGAATTACTTATACTAGAAGTCACATATACAAAAGAGGTTACTTATTATAAGATGGCCTGATACATGTTGAGAACAATTACAAATTAATCCATTTAATCAGAAGATGAATTCGTATATCCTTTCACTACATTTTCATATCATACAAATAACTGTCAATTTATTTTTAAAAATTGTATTTTCTTCACTGACAACCAAATCATTCAATAATATTACTATCGTGTCAAAGCACAATAAATGAAAAAGTCGATTCACATTTAACCTGATTGAAATAGTGTTTCCAGGTGTGGAAGGTATCCCTGGTAACAATGTTCTTTTGCAATAAAGAGAAGACCAACAGATCCATTCAGCGAAGCCATCATTAAAGTTAAATTGATTGATTTTGCATTTCAGTTCAATCTAAAGGAAATATCAGACGCACTGGCCTCTAAATCAATACGTTTATGTATTGTCGACCACAGAACTCGAAAGTATTACGATAAAATATCGAAATACGTTTCATGGTTAATCGTTTCCGGAACAAACGGCCGGTAATCAAGGATTAAAACGTTCTAGCGCGACGAAATTAATTCATAAATTAAACGCGGTTTTATATTTCACTGCATTTCGAACATTCAGAAATTAATTAAAAGCAAATTATGCAACAATTACCCTGCACCCGGCCGTACCGTTTCAACATTATCATGCTAATGCAATGTCCGCGAATTTTCATTCTACCTCTATCGCAGTTATGCATATTATAATGTTACGTCGAACCAGTAATTACTTTAAGCGATTACTTTAAATCTTCAGCCATACATTCGACGGTGAAAAATACCGACTGCACATGATACTCGTAATACAGTACCTATTTAATACGTTCAGTGCCACAGTGGATACAGACACACCTGGTCGGACACGCAACAACACCCTGATCTTCAAAATATTTAATTAATTCATCGAGTACACACGTTTTTTTAGATTATTATGAGAATATCAATTTTCTATAGAATTTCGTAGGCCTCGACGGTTATTAAAATTGAAACAGTTTGAGAGTCTGATTAATAGTAACTCTCATGACAGTTTTCAATTTATCTTGTTAAATTGCTTCGCAATATTTCGTATTTTTTCACATTATTTAATTCTTTCAGTGCAGAATAATTCAGAGCTATACTTTATCAAAACCCAAATAGAGAATTAAAAAAAACTGTTTAAGGGCAATTTTAGCAATATCCCTCGTCAGTAAAATTTTTCGTATGCAATACTGATAGTGCAGATAATTTTTATAAATATTATACGCTAATTATGGAAACTAATTGCTAGCGGAGTGAAAAGAATTTCTACACGTATGCATTTATTAGTGAGATACTCACAATGGAACATTGTTAGTTTAAAAATAAGTAGTAAAATATATGTACATTACTCTGCTAAAAATAATTTCTAATTATAACAATGAAATATTTCTAAAAATTGACTACACTGCACGACATAAACTACATACGTAACATTTTTCTTTTAATATGTATAATATTCTATGAATATTATTTATTTTTTTAATAATGTCAAGTTGTTTGAATACCAAGTATTAACCTTTTTTCTTGAAGGGCTCTGTTATGGCATGTTATTTATATTTAGTACACAAAACAAGAATAACATAATGACATTATTATTTCAACAACACTGTTATACTGACAACATTTTAAATATTATAATGTTAACTATCTGAAAATTATAATTGAATGAATTATTCCACTACCTGTTACCAATATATTATTTTCCACTGAAAAATTGTCTCGAGTGAATGGGGTTGAAGAATGGAGAGAGAGAGAGAGTGAGATGAATGGCGTTGTTAGATTTTCTACAGGATATTCGTTGGGAAAACGCGTGGAAATCAGTTTCTTTGCTTCGTGGGTGGTAAATGATAAATGAAAATGTTCGCTACGCGATAAAAACTGGCGGGAATCGCTGAATTACCACAATTCGTATTGTCCAGATATGCTGGCTTTACAAAAAACAGCCGCACAACCGATTACTAAAATCCGAACGATTGTTCTATGAACGAACATTTCCCCATTTTATTTTGCATGCATCTTTACATTTCTCCCGGCTGGTCGCATCGTTTATTTTATAATGCTTTCTTTATTTACCGTATATTTAACTTTGTGTTGTCTTCTATTTTTATTCCCGCAGCGCGACTGTCGTTTCGTTTTTGCATTTTCACATTATTTCGGAATTTATCGCCGTGTACTTTTTATCGTTTTTAATTGAAGAATTTGAAGGATGCAATTTCTTGAGTATGTAATTATTTTTCTAAATCAAGTCTGTTATAATTACATTTTTTAGAAGTCATTTGATTCGATGTTTGTGAGTTTTCCTGAAATCGAGATTAGTTAGAACAAAATAAAAATGAAAGGCAAGTGAATTCTTGAATTCGCTCAGTTTTTATAGCACACTACTCATTTACAAAATCTTTCGAAGGTGAAATATATTTATACGGAAATGTCAATTTTTATTCGAATTGAAACATCAAATACATAATAAAATTTCGTTTTCCCGTGCAGTGATCAAAATTTACAGTTATATTTAATAACAACGAAATATCCTCTCTTATACATTCGTATGTTCTTTTTATAACTTCTCGTATCAATACTATCCACGTTATAACATAGTAAATTCACAAAAAAATTAATTTCAGCAAACTCCAAGTTGGATCAGACTGAAAAGAGCTATTTGCGCGTTGTAATTGCTTAGAAATTCTACTTTTCTCAAAAACCTTTCTGTAAAGGTTACACCGTTCTCGAATGGCTGACCGGAGGCGATAGAAATAGAGAAATAGAGAGGGGTGTAACGAATCGCTGTTGATTCAACAGTCCTTCTTCAACAAGAAGGTTCCATCGCGAATGAATTAGCGGCATCGAGATAGTAAGGTCTCTTTAGAGTGAATTCAGTCTACCAATTTAGCGAGCTACATTGTCGAGCACGTCCCCGGCGAATAAATCCCCCGAGATCCTCCATAGGATAACTTTCACTCCGTCTTTTATAAGATTTTATAGGATACTTGTGTGAGATAAGTTTAACGAGGTAAGTCGTCGAAACGCTGGTCCTCCGCTATTGTGCGAGATAACAAGAATTTACGATCTAAAAATTAAACTATCTAAAACATACTAAATATTCTACTAATTTCACTTTTACAACACATTACAGTCACGACTAATGCGTTAAAATGACGTCGATCTCGAGAATATTTCAAATTGCACGTGATCCACTTTTTTGATTGATACTTAGTTACTGTAGTTTCTTAAGTTACAATTCGTATGGTAGAGGAATTTCAAATTCAATCATTTTTTATTTCTTGCAAATTTATTAGGCTACTTGCGTCTATGATACGTAAAGGGTTAACTTCAGCTCGAATATTGATTAAACATTTTTTATTTGTTTTTCAGACTACTATATGCCTTCAAAGTTTGGAATTACGTTTTATGAACACCCTATATATGTCGATATTTTCTGTTACCTTCCGTTTGTACCTGAACAATCGATAACAGAAAGCTGAATTCATTTACTTAATGGAAATGAAATAACATGTTGACTGTCGGGGGGTCACCGGTGACCGGTGCTTAAAATTTTGTTTAATTAATACCCAGTAATAATTGTGTACTTTTGGACAATACTGACATTGTAATAATTAGATTGCGGATCTTTATGCAATTTAATATATTAAAGTTCGTGCAGAATGTATATTTTATAGAGCAAGTGAAACAAAAAATGTACTTTTAAATGCTTAAACCACAAAAATCAGTTGTATCGTAGTTGCATTTCATCAGCTACGTGGAAATAAAAAATATTGAAGTCTAAAAATGTATATTTGCATAAAAGTTGCAGTCTAGTAATAATAATGTAAGGTAACGCCTATACGTTTCAATTTAAATGTTTTTTTTCCGTCTCATTACAATATGCCTGACTAGGTATGGTAGTTTCCACTGTGGCATGCATCGTATTAAAATATACAGTAGAACCTCAATTATCCGAACACTGGTCATTTGAAAGTAGGCCATCCTATGTCAGTTGTAAGTTAGAATTCTCATTAGTGATACTGAGTTCTTAATTATCTACCACTGTGTGTTTTACACTCCAAGCTAAAATTATTATTTTCCTGCGAAACATAGTGAAAACGTGGTCCATCTTGTTAGTAATTATAATTTGGTTAATCAGAGTCTCAGTGTATTTCCATTTATCACGAGAAATATCTTGGTTAACCGCTTAACAGCAATGATTTATAATAACTGATGGTATCCGCGAATTAAATTCTTATTTTTAATATCAATATAATATTTTTGCCATACAGCACGGTACAGAATACCAGTTCATGTCAACATGACGGAAGTTTTACAAATATAAATTATCTTTGAACATTTTTCCAAGAATCCCTAAGTAACAAAGTATATTACGCGTTTCTCTTTACATTCAATATTCTATAATTTCCACTTTATCAATACCTGAATATTTATTTGTCATCAGTGGTAGATATGTATATTTATCTATTTTACAAACGTTTCGTTCCAATTAATAAAATCACGTGTGAGTGACAGCGGCCGTCAAAGTGTTAACCCCTTGACACACAAAGACGTCTGGGAGACGTCATGTGTTTCGTATGTCATTCTAGACGTTGACGTCTCCGAGACGTCAAGTATTATACGCTGATTGTTTTGAAAAGTTCCATACTCTACAGGACTATTAAGTTATTTATTAATTTGTTATTTAATTACTGTTCATTAATATTGTCTTTTAACATTTAGCACCGTAAATATCCTGTTTCTTGTTCAGCTTCCATAGTTTTAAGTTGAGCTATATTAAATGGTATTTTTGGCACACATCGAGTCCTATCTTATTCGTATGTTAAGGAGTTAATATACTCAGTGCTGTATAGTTCAGAATCGAAGATAGAATTTATGCAAAAATTGGCAAGTTCGAGGAGACGATGAAAGTGTAATGGCTTCGGCGAGACTTAGAAGCATCGTGTCCGTGCATCGTCTTCCGGTATTAAGGACCGCATCGTAATTATGATGGCTCACGCATCGGGCTCGAATATCCGCGAAACTTCAGACACCTGTGTAACTTTATTACTTAGAACGCCATCAATCTTTGGCAACAGGATTAAGGAATCGTCTCGTCTACGCGAGCCGTGAACGACGAAGGTACTTTGTCTTTAAATTTAATATTCATCTTGCCCGCTCCTGTTGCAGCAGAAGGTGTTTCTCAACTTGCACGTTAACGTTCTTATAATAAAGCAGACACTTTTAAAGAAGTTCTTCTCTGCTGCTCTATCTGTGTTCTTCGAAACTGAATACATTAGGCGTCGCAGTGGAAAATTCCGTATCTGGCCAGACTCGTGAAAATGGCTTCCATATAATTTTATTAAATACTCTTGCGACGTACTTTTTATTTTATATTGTCACTGTAAGGTCGATTTCATTACGACTTTATGAGAATTGGGAATTATTTAATAAAATTAGAATTTATGAGAGGATCACTGGTGACCCACAGGACATAAATTGTGTTAACCCTTATGTCAATACCCCAAAATTCTCGACATCGTTCAATACCCTGGGTACCCGGGTACCCATACGGTGAATTAATGTATTAAAGGTACTTCAAGCGTAGGAATTTTTCCAAATAATCACAATCTGGACCCTTTTGAAAATCTTTTAATGGAAAGAGAAACAATTTAAAGTGAGAATGCTCGAAAGGGTACCTGGGTATCGACAGAAGGGTTAATTTGAATTCCTACGATTTCATACATTAGGAAACTTATTCTTTGGAATGCTCTTTATACAAATAATTAAATCGTCAGATCATGTCGCACGTCTAAAAAACAAAACAATAAATAAACTGCAATCATCTGGACAATATCAACATTGGTTAAAATTGTTTAAGGTATGTAGTTCTAAGAATTAAAGTAAAACTGTCGGATCTGACATCAATAAATCTTATTGGAAAATTATGGAGCTTTAATTATAAGATTCTATACCAAGATATTTTAATAACAATTTTCCCCATGTCTGACAATTATTCTATTATTTAGTATTTTTATATACACATCTTAATTAAAATTTTATGTTGAGAGAGAAAACTGTAAACGAACTACAATCATGTAGACAATGAAAAGATTGTTTAATTAAAAATCAAAGTGAAAATGTTGGGTGTGACATGATGAATTTTATTGAATTTAAGTTTGTAGAAATTAGTGTACGATATTGTATCGAGATAATTTAATAATTTGTTCCTATGTCTGACGATCACGTTTTTATTCAGCATTTTTATATCCACAACATTCACTAAAATTTTATACTTTTATTTAAAGTTCCGCGACTGACGTTTATTTTCCTCAGGGCATTTTTACAGCACGAGATTGAAGGGAACAGATAAAATAAATGATTATGACTTTATCGCTTTTCCGCTTCGTTAATTTAACATCGCAAGGAGGAAATGAATTCAGGATCATTTTCAACCGGGGCAATCGATATCATGAACCAGTGGATCGTACAAAGGTCCTGCGATCCGTTATCATTATTTTTAATGTTATTATTATTATACTTTAAAATTATATCGATTCGTTCTTCTGGAAATGCCCCGTGAACTAAAGTTCGTTAGAATTTCTGAACGCGTCACCGGTTTCGTGACTGATTGTGCCGGGGTTATGCGAACTGCATGCGGGAACATGTGAATAAAAATAGTTACACCGCACGCAACAATGTCACTTATCTTGGAAAAAATATTCGCCCTGGTTTTCAACAGAAAACAGTGAAAATAATCATTATAATACTACTGTTCGAAATGGAGTACTTTAATAAAAAAAGACAACGTCCATTTATTAGTTTAAATAAATATAAATAACGTGACAATACGTTAAATACCGTGGGGATCACCGGTGACCACCACTTCAAAGTTCATCTAATTAAATAATTATTGATTGTCACAGAATTCTGAGCAAACTTCGTACTGTAGCAATAAGGTAGGAACAGAAGAACACGATTGACTACTCAAATCATTTTTTTCTGTATGATTTGTATGAAAAATAGTAAATTATACCGTGCCTGATTAGATATGTCTATTTCCACTGCGGCACTCAGCATGTTAATACGTTGACAGACACGTTATAATATCTTGTTTCAACCACAAATCACGAAGAAACAAAATATTTAGCTACTCAATTATACATCCTCGACCACCCATTATTATTACGAGATTAATTCTATTACAAATTGCATTGGAATTGGTAAATATTTAATTGAATAAAATTTGTTGCGCCGGTCACCTCCACGACGGTCAACGCGTTAATAGATATTTCTGTACAATTCAGAAAACAAGAAAAACATGACATAACTTTACAAGAACTTGTTTTTATTATTTCCAAGTCCAAATCCATCCCTAAAGTAGGTCTGGCGTATTGTGAAACCCTTTCTATATTCCCAGTCAAATTTCTGTATTCATGAAAACAGTGAACAAATCTCTTACTGGATGAAACAACTTAAAAGGATGTTAAGGATTAGAATATTATACTCTCAGAAATGTTCGACACGTATTTTTTTAGCATCAAAGAATACTATAAACTATTTACAACCGTACTGTAACTAAATATTGCCATCGCTAATAGCCATTGTAGTAGATTCAACGTTAAGAAGGAAGAAAAAAAATTATCAACCCACACACACAGGCAACAGTTTTCACAGAAACTGTGTCACGAGTGAATCAATCATATTTCCACAATTTTCTATCGAAAACTTCCTCCGTTCCTACCGATGTAACTTCCTGATCTTCATTTTTCTTTGTTTGCTTCTTTCGCGTCGGCTCGCACGGCGTTGCGGTTGCTCGAGAAAGTAGGAATTCGTGTTTCCCTTAATGGTGAGGGGTGCATCGATCATATCGTTCGCCGATACGTTATTTCGTGTCGTTGGCCAGCGATGGCGGCGATTTTTCTTCCGATTTTACGTGGAACGTTCTCGCCGAACGGTTCGGGTACACTTTCTGCCCGCGATGTCGCGGGCCCTGCAATAAAGGGCCGTAATTCAACGCGACCGTATTTCGCATTCATTATCAGGCTGCAGCTGTTACGTAACGAACGAGCCCGTGCTACGAAATATTGTGTAATGGCGGCCGCCTCTCGTTCTTGTTCTCCCTTGTTTTTATCGGGCCCGGTAGTCGACTTGCTCTTCCTCACGCTATCGCAAGCTCGCCTCGAGCTCGTAATTCTGAACTTTGACCCGATGTTACGTACAAGTACACAGGCCGCTGCATACGAAACGCCCGATTTATTAACGAAACTTTCAACGGCTGTGATTTCACTAAAAATTGTATTTGTAAATCAAACTGCAGGGTGCGCCGCGTAATACAGGCGACCTAATTGTCTTCTTTCGCTGCGGCGGTACGAAAAATACGTTTTATACGTAATCGAACGCGTTGAGAGCCGTGTGAACCACCGGTGACCTATATGTACATCAATTTTCTAATTTCTTTAGAAACTACCCGTATGGAATTTTGAGCAACGTTTATGTTGCAATGATTGTATGAAATAAGAAGTATATTATTATTTATTGCCATGATAGTATCAGAGCGATTCGAGTGTTCACGTACGTCACCCTGTGTTAACACGTCAAATGTCACGGTATATCTCTACATAAATAAAAGTCAAATCTTATATATGTACATGTATGTATGTTCCGCAAAGGCTTCCATACCGTTCAACGTATCCGCACCAAATTTCGTATGAATATTTTTCGACACCCTAGAAAAAATACTGTGGGATTCCCCACCCCCCAGCCACCCCCACTTAGCTTAAGTACCCGAAGGGTTCTATACCGTTCAACGTATCCGCACAAAATTTGGCATGAATATTCTTCGACACCCTAGAAAAAATACTGCGGTGGTCCCCAGCCTCCAACTACACCCACAGCCCATCCCCTCTTAATTTAAGAACCCAAAGGATTCTATATCGTTCAACGTATCCGCACCAAATTTGACAGAAAACTCAAGCTATGCCACGCACACGCAGATATTCTTCTACTCCATAAAAAATACTGTACAAAGATCAACCAGCCTTTATTCACCTAAATCCCACCCCCGCAAAAGCCCGAGCAACGCCGGGCACAAACAGCTAGTAGACTATAAACGACATACCTCTCTAGACTTTGACGTAATCCGAGGGTAATCTCAAATTATGCCCTGTTTGATGAATGATGTTATTTATTCTTCATAGTTTTTTACTGGTTCTGTCAGAACTTCTTAAATATTTTTACTGGTACTGTTCGTAAACAAATAAATAACATGGCGGTCAAAGCGTTAAAGACGGTTCAATGCTGTTTTCTCTTATTTCATAAACTTGACAGCCGTCAGTAAACGGTTTCGCATAAACCGCGTTATAACGAACGTCGAAATCACGGGGGAAGGTCAACGTTGTTGAAACATCGTACGTGCTCGTTACTCAACGAGTTTAACCCCTAACAGCTATTCTTGTATTTCTTCCCCCGTGCTTCCGTCTCTTTCCGGGACGTTTCCGACCGGTCAGGAGGAAATCTCAGCCAACCGGAAAATATATAGCCCCGGCTAAATAAAATACCCCCGACGAGGTGCGAACAATATCTTCAGAATGAACTCGATGGGACGGGGTCGTTGCATGCAAGAGCAGTCCGAAGACAATGGCGCAAAAAACACTGCAACTGCGTCGTGCACCCCCCATGGTCGGCTCATAAACACGCCCCCTTTGTTGTGGAAGAATAAAGAATCGCGTTTCTACTGTCACATAAATTAAGAACCTGACGGGGTGGGCAGAAATCTGAAAACTGCGATCAATTGAATGTAGGCGTTCTGGATAACACTTTTTGACGATTTAAACATCGAGGAAGATACAGTTTTCACGCGTCTCTGATTTGGTAGTCAGATGTACAGGGTGTGATCGAGTTTTAGCACACTATTAAGTGAAAGAGTGCAATGTTATCTATCAAGCTTCGTTTTCGAGAAAATCGAGTTTGAATGTTTAGTAACTGTGCTTTGTGAAGATAGGTTTGGTTGAATGGCATTTTTAGTGGCGCTATGAAACTTTATGGCTATGTTGATAAGTTACAAAAACGATATACGTTTTTTTTTCTGAGTATTTAGGATTTACTGTTCAGGCGTTTAGATAGTATTCAGCAAATTGAATATAGTTAACTGGGATCAAAAATATTTTTAGAACCCTCACCAAAAATAAGAAGTTATTTTTATAGGCAATAGACACTCAGGATTCTCTGCATGTTTCTGTAATTTTTAAAATTTGACACGCTCTGATCGTCATTCCTATTTACTGTCCGAGACGTTTGATGTTTTGCTAGACATGACAAAGTTGTGACACTAGAAGCAAAAATTAAGATTAGAGAAACTAATAAACCAAAACATAAAATAATACTCAACAGATTTTTTGTATGCGTACTTAATAGATTTTCAAAATCAGTTTCCGCAGAAACAGAGCCAAGAAAAACAATTGTTGTGAGGTTTCGAATTATTGTTGTACAAGAAATCTTTTCTTATTGTACTATGATTTCGATGGGTACCCGTACGTTTTAGTCTTTATTTTTTGCCGAAATAACACTGTTCGGCCGCGATCGATGTGTCCGACCATGCACTCGCCTATTCTACTTCAACCTCCCTACAGCTCTACACACGAGAGTTTCATTCCACTCGCTATAAATACCACGGATTGAATTTACGATGCAGTTTATAGCACAGTTGAACAATAAATAAAGAACGTTTTTATTGAAACTTCAAGCTGTGTTCTCAGCGTGTATTCATTTTTTTCAATTCGTGTTCTCTGTATTTTCGTTCGGATGAACACTCTTTTTTTGCCATGGGGATAATGCCCGTGTGTATAGTTTCACGTGTACACACGGTGATCTATGTAACGATCGACTTAACTTTTCCAATTGATGCGCATATTCCTTTATACAGTAACTTAGTGGGTGCGAAATAAATTCCCTTCGCGATACGCAGTGCTTGTTTCATTTCGAATACATATTGATCATAAACTATGAAACTATGTTTCAAATCCATGAGCACGATTTTTTGCAGTGCAAAATGTTAACTGAAAATATAGATTGTGAACTTACTTTTAGTAATAATCTTTGATTGATTTGAATTTATTTTATGATAATCTGCAATATTTAATGTTGTATAATGTAATTTTCAAAGTGTTCGATAGTGATTAGTATTTCTTTAATTATTTACTGTGAATCGAGAAATTAATTTATTCAACTAAGGAATATTGTTTACATTATTTTAAAGTATTTTGTTTATCTTAGCTTACAGTACAGTAGGAACAACTCATTTTGCGAGCACAGCTCCAATTCTACTCATATAGTACCCCAAAGTTTAATTGTAATAAAAGTAGTTGGAGGTCAAGAACTAATACATAACCTGAGGATATTTATTAACTATAATATATATCTAGTTTTAAGAACGTCAAAATTTACATTTTTCAAAGTGTGTAAAATGAACAATTTTTCATATCTTGAAGGGACAAAATACATTTTCGTCAAAGTTTCAGTTCTTCAAGTGTATTGACAAAAAATAGCTGTCTTACACTATACATTTGATTAGAAATCAGAATTTTGACAATTCTACGTTATCACATTTTACAGTCTGAAGAGAGAAACATTACACTCTGAAATATCTGTAGTTGCACTGAAAAATATTAGAGTAAGCTTGAATTCTTATTAAAAAAAACCCTTCCAGTAATTTTTCCTAATACGTACAGTCTCTCATGCAATTACTTATGCACTTCACAAAATTTAAACAATAACAGTGTATCATATACAATGAACTTAATGTGTTATCTCCTCTTAAACATTCCTGAATAAAATAAGTATATTTCTCAAAGTACAATTATATGAGGGGATAAAAGCCATAGTGGTGCAAGTCAAGTTTATTAATATATTGACTTGTGTGCATAGATTTAATCTATATATGTCTGTTCATTGGAAGAAAAGGATCAGACTTTAAATATAATAAGACCTCATAGCAATGATCAATCCGTTAGGATCAGTAACACGTGGTCGTGGAATTTATTACAATCAGTCTAATAAAATCTTCTGTTTCTCAAAACAAGGATTAGATGACTTACACCATTATAACTTTTACCCCTTCATATGGTGTCTGCAAATAAACATTTAAAAAATTAAGCAATCGATTGTGTCAGTGACTATATTTTACTGTTACCAACTCCATCAAGATAAATGATCGAGGACAGCCGAAAAATCATGACGGCTTCCACGTGGAATAGCCCGTACGCTTCCACGTGAAATGAATTTTCAAAGAATCTAACCGTTCGCCGGCGTGCAGAAGAACAAAGACGGAAAAATAAGGTATTACAGTTGGATTGTTCCGCTCTACTTTTCTCGTTTCATTCGAACGGTTTTTGAACAAAGTACGACCAGTCATTTGGCACTCGAGCACAGTCCGTTCCAGAAACGACAATCAGGATTCGTCATAAGATTCAAACGTGTCCTCCCGGCTCTTTTTAATTAACACCGGCCAACTTCTTTATTCCATCCCGTCGTTCCCTTAATTAACCTGCTCACCCTCCATTTAACAAAGGAAGCTTATTTACCCAACGTAAAACTGTCTGATATAATACGCTTTCGAATTTATTTACATTATACTCTCATCCTTTGCCTCCCTTAATTATTTCTTTTTTAACCCTTTAACTACGGGTGAACTGTGCAACGGCTGCACTGATGCACACGTAGTTCAATTGCAAAAGACAATATAAAGTAATCATGTGAAACGTGATAATAATATTTTATTTCAAACTTAAATACATCAGTATCTATGTACATACGAGGAGGTAAAAATCATAATGGTGTAAGTCACCTAATCCTCATTTTGAGAAATAAAAGGTTTCATTCGACTGATTGTAATAAATTCCATGTTAATGATCGTAACGCATTGAATACTGCTATGAGGTCTTATTCTAAGTAGACTGCGGATGCTTACGCAATTTAATATATCCAAATTGATAAATGATGGACATTTAATAACTTAACAAAATAAAAATTACATATTTTGAACATTTCAAGGAGCAAATGCTATCTTGTTGAAGTTTCATTCATTTAACTATATAAATATGTATGTATAGGAAATATAGAAGTCTTCAAATTTATATGTGCATAAACATCCGCAGTCTAATTATAAGTAGTTAAAACCCTTTTTTCTCTTAATTAACTATGACTTTCACCCCCTCATGTGTACATATCTGTACTTGAATGAATGTTCCATGGATCATTAGATACATGTGAAGCTGAACAAGATTGTGTCCAATGTACTAGAAAAACACGACAAAAAATTCTTTTAATTTACAAAACTTAAAATAAAGGTAGCTTTTTTGACTATTAAAAGATATTTCAAAGCATCCTGTACATTTTGGTGCGTTCTTCATTTATTAAGACACTCGAACACTTAAATACCTAACTGCATCGCACTTAGCGACTAATAATGAGCTGGCAACTAAATTCACGAGCTTCAAGACTTTTTCTACGAAAACATTTATTAAAATTCTGTAAATAATTTTTCATTCAAGCCATTTGTGTTTAAATTTACAACGTTCTTCCGTCACAGTTCGGGTAATTTTTGGATTCGATAGAAGGAGAGTTAAGGGAATCTCAAGGCGATGAAATTGAAGAAATCGCGAATTCGGTTACCACGGAAATAAAATCGTAAGGCAAGGGGTAAATGTTTTTGTGGTGTCTTCGAATGGAGGGACCGCAGAAATCGCGAAAGGACGACAGCCACGGTTATGCCAGGGGCCGGGTGGCATTATGAAGCGTAAATTTTGCGGTACGGAGCATCCGGCCGATGACAACGGATGCACATTGCAAATATTTTGCGTGAAAATGACAGACGGTGGCGCGCCAGCTATGCCATTCGACGCTGAAATCGATTTAATTTTCGGGTCTCGCGAACGGCCACGGCAGCATTCGAGGATTTCGGTATTTCACCGGCGCGGAAACAGTGGAAATTGTCACCGCGGTATTTCCACCGCGTAAGACTGTAAATACCGGGTGCCTACGAAACACGCGGAGCGGAAACGGCGACGAGGAGAGAAACGGGTGGCCCGGTACTTAAAGTAGGTGACGTGTAAAATACAATTTTGTCGCCGAGTTCCCCGTTCGTGGCTTGAACTTTGCGATTCGTTCGGACTTGGCTGAATTTTCCCGCGAGATCCGGAATATTTTCAATTTCCCGCCGCCGCCGTTCCCGTGCGGTCTGAGACACTTAAAATGGGACACCTGAATAACTCCGTCACCGTTAACCCCTTCAGACCTGAATTTCCTTTTAAGAGTAAGAAAAAAATATTTGATTACACATTTAAACTCAGTAAACTGTTTGGATGATATTTTGTTTAATAAAAAATGTTTATATGTCCCATAGTTTTGTAGATATTAAATGTAGGCACATGTGTACTCCAGTATCGCATGGCACCTAAGAAAGCACAAATGAGGAAAGAAACATACACAGCACTTTATAAGATTTAATAATAATGTATTAACACTTGAAACTGAAGAAGACATGTGGAAAATTGTACTGCTTTCAAGTTCCTACTATTAGTTGGCACTGCAGAGTATGTGTCAATGTTAGTCAATTCTGAATTCACTAGACCTACCGAAAACATTGAGAACATGAAAAAATTCAAATTTATAAGAAAAATATGTACCTAAGGCTTTGTGTGAGATCGTAAGAAACAGTTTGTCTCCCCTTATATCAGCGTAGAAACTTCATGTACGCAAATGTGACCACCAGGTCTGACAGGGTTAAGCTGCATGTATACAGGGTGAGTCGCCTAAGAAAAGCCACCCGAATAATTCCTACAGTTTTGGCGCTAGGAAGAAATGTTCGAAATGAGAATTGTTTGGTTCTTGGGGGGCATTATGTGGTGGACAAAACTTTTTCCAAGTGGAGGTGCTCTGGAAATTTGAAGGTCATCTCAATTTTTTTAAATGGAGCCATGTATTTTTAAACACCTACGATTGTAGCCCCCGCCTAGACGATTTCAATGACTTGCACAATAATTCTTTTAATCACTCGAATTTGATAGATTATACAAGATTATTCAAAAGTGTCAGTCTCCAATTGTTTTTAACAGTATATTACACTTCCTGTTCTTATGAAAATTCTGTCCATGCTTAACCTCTTAGCTGTTGAATTACGAGTCTACTCGTCATGAAGAAATGGCAATTCCTTTTGTAATGGCGAGAATACTCGTCCTGCGAGGAAAGTAATTACCATTTTTTATTTAAATATAAATAAATTTAAACAATAAAATTATTGATTTCTCAAAAAAATAACAAGTGCTGTTTCCTTATAATTTAATTCAATTTTACAGCAGCTGCACATACTCTGTACTTGACGAGTATACTCGTCGTCGGGTCGTTCTAGCGACACAACGTAGATGCACACTTTTAAAAATCGGCACCACAGCTAAGAGGTTAAAAGATTAACAGCACCAAACCTGAGCTTGCAACAAGATGCACCGATGCTTCGTCCGACTCGAAATCGCAATATTTGAAAACTTTTGCAGGAGAAACACCGAGTCCACGATTTTTTCACTGACGGAAACCAACGAATGGACGACCGTGTTTCAGTAGAACGTCGAGAAGTACAAAGAAAAAGTCCGTTGAAATGCAAAGTACGTTGACGAAAGGACGAAAGTAAATTTTCTCGAAAGTCCCGCGGTATTTCCTGCCGAAACAATGGGACGATCGATTCTGCCGGAAAATTAGTATTAACAGGTAGGAACACATTTCACCGATCGACAATTCAGCGGTCGCGTCAGCCGTAAACAAAACACGGCAATTTCCGATAATCCAATTAGGCGAGGACGCTGGAATTACCGCAAAACCCGGCTGCTACTCTTGTCTCAAGGCGTCTTAACCCTCTCTCACCCCCTCAACCCCCGTTTCTTCTCCGCAAGCTTGTTCGTTTCCTCAAATCCTGTCCCCGTCCTTTCCGATGTCCTTCCACCCTCACCCCGTCCTTCCATCTTACCGGAAACTCGACGAGGAAAAATTCGAGCGAACCGCCCTCATCCGTCAGGCATTACACGTGTCCACGGAAAGTCCTGGAAAGGACCTCGAAAATGAATCGTTCTTCCTGCAGGAGAATGGTTTCGCGACGGGGAAGAAGAAAAATTAGAAATTAAAACGTTGCCTTGCAATAACGAGTCACAATACTGACACAGAATATGAGCCATGTGTTACAAGCACCTACTTCAATATAGTACCTAAAAGGGATATAAGGAGGTTCAAAAAATTGTTTATAGGTTTGTGGTTTCAAGACAAGAGATGTGGCAATTTTTTGGAAGGTAATATAATATTCTTAATGTTCCTCTTAAGGAAATGTTAATTGCATAAAGTTAACAATTCACTGGGTACGAATACTTTTGCCATACTATATCTCTGATTTTTCAGTCTTGCTTCGTTGTTTATTGCTGTGAACCATTGTACTGTCACCAAGCGATCTATTTATTTGTTCTCATGTTTATATCACAATTTACCGGTCGTGTCATTTTTTTTATAAACAACAAATATCTGGGCATAGAGAGTAAACCTCAAGAATTCTTAATACGTTGAATGCCACAGTGAATCCAGCCATATCTAGCCAGACATGCGATAATTCATTGTTTTTAATACAAATCGTAAAGGAAAAAAATATTCGGGTACCCAGTCGCGTTTTCATGTTCCTAAGTTAATATTGCAGTATGAAAATTGCTCAGAATTGTGTAATAATAAACAGTTATATAATTAAATTGAATTTGAAGTGCTGGTTATCGGTGATCCCGGTATTCTACGTGTTAAACATACTTCCAAGAAATCCATAAAAATTATCTGACGTCTTCTTAAAAATATTTAAAACAATGTCAAAGATAGAATATACAGGGTGTTCAGAAAAGCTGGGGTCAGACTTGAGAGGTATGTACTACTCATCAAAACAAACAGAAAAGTCTTAATGAACATAGGTAGAAGTATCATTAATTTATTTGATATTTGAACACATTTATTAACCCTAGAACGCTTAAGGTTTTAGAAGGTTTAAGGTCAGCTTAAGGGAGGGTCATTATGTGCCCGCATAAGCGAAAGTGCTACAAATTTTATTTTTCCTGTTCGAAATAAGTTTATTTATATAGCAGAGTAATATAAAGCATCTAGGTACTACTGAAAAAATAAAATATCGAAAATGTTTGTTGTCAATCATGAAATACAATATCTTTCTGACACAAAACGAGACAATTGGCTTCCTATACAAGTTCCTGTTTAATAAAATTAAAGTTTCGAATTCTGTGGACATTTTTTGACCCTTCCTTAAACGTCCTAGGGTTAAGAGCTTTATGTTTGTTTTGCCGAGTACTACATACCCCTGAAGTTTGACCCCAACATTTTTGGACACCCTGTATATTGAGCTCTCCAGTATTCTGATTGAAACATCAAATTGTTAAGTAAACACTCCTAAAGTTAGAAATTTGAATTTATCCAGAACTTTGAGATCGTTCGACGACTTTTCAGTGTTATAATAAATGGATTAACTGTAAAACAATTAGATCGATAGGCATTTCGCTCCATTATTTGAATAAAGTGGTTCAATTGAAAGACCGTGCTGGAGGGCCGTGCATCAACCACCCAGAAATTGATCACTCGCTTTATTATTTGCGATTTTCGAGGGGCGGGTTTTCATTTTCCGCGCGCGCAATCTATTCGCATGAAATTTATACGGTGCGCCGTCGGTGGTACGTCGAGAACAATGATTTTCACTCAGGCGAGATTGCAAATGGAATTCTCAAACAGGGATCATTAAATATTTCAAAGTTGTTCGAACGATGTCGCGCGCCACGCATGATTGCAAGTAGAGCTTTATTCTATGTGAATAGAAAGCTGTCACGAAGTTTTACGCAATCCATGTGGATGGAGCAACTGATAAATGTAAATTTTAACGATTCAAGTAACGTGCAATTGGTCAAAAAAATAGTCGAACACCAATATTATATAATAATTTTGATTTTTATGTTCTGTATCTTAAGAAAATCAAAGCAAGTTATCTTTGATAGAATGGCATCAATCTGAGGAGTGAACATCGATATCTGATTAATGTTTTGACCTTCAAATCACTCTAAAAGTTGTAAATATTTATATATTTAGTTATCTTTAGGGCGAGCCCTCTGAGAAGAAGTTTTTCAACCTACCCACTTCCTTGGTGAATAATTTTTATAGTTTAGATGATAATGATGTACAAAAATTTATGTGTATGGTACAAGTGTATATGAATAAATCTGGAAAGTTTTGTAAAGCTGTGTAGTTTCGTTTTTTTTTTAAATTCCTAAAGTGTACCCCCATAACAGACCGAGAAAGAAGAATATTCCTTTACTTGAATATACAATGAATAACAGAAACATATTATGGTATGTTCCAATATAGTTTGCACTTTAAAAATACGAAAAACCATTCTACTTATTTCTTATGATTGTTTAAATAATGGTATAGAAATGCATAAATTGTTATTGTAACTTTGATGTCACAAAAATATTCGGATATTACACAAATGAAGCCTATAAAACTAACATCAGAGGTTTTTAATTAAAGCTTGAAGTTTCGAAGGGTATCCTATAGGTTGAATAACAAATTGCAAACATGATGGCACGTTAAAAATAATTTTCGTTGAAATCATCAACGTGAATACGCTGCCATTCTTCTGGTAGATGTTTTTGGTTTTTCTTTCAGTTTATTAGTATTTTTTGGATTTTTGTATGCGTCATCCCATAAATTTTCAGTGCTATAGTAGAGTAACAATTTTAACGCAACTCGTGTTTTGTGATTGGGACCTACTAAAATTTGGCACCAAAATGTTTAAATATTTATTCTTATCTGGAATGACTTCATCAAAGAATATTTACAATTAGTTACAGAGTATTTTATGACAACAATATTAATTACTTTTTCGGTTCTCTACTATCATTTCAATAATTCTGTACAAGTAAAACGTTTTTCCATTTTTCTTAACTAGAAATCACATTATAATATTGTATAACACCTTTTTCATTCACCGTAATTTTAAATAAAATACAGAGAACAGAAGATAAAATTATACTGGTGTCCGAATATATTTCCGACCGACTGTACAATTTACTTCGAATACAGTTAAAGTTTCTGAGCTTATTTCAAGTATGTACAAAGTTTATGAAAGGCTCGCCGATCATAAACGAGTCGGGGCAAGAGACACGTTTAATTTAACTTCAATCGTTCCGCGTTTCTCCGCCTTCAGTTTCATTCTCTCTGAAAATTGAAAAACTTCCGTCCACGCGGAATTTTCAATTTTTCCCCCGGTGCCTCGCCTTTCTCCGTTCCACGCTAAAAAGCGATATCGATTTCCCGGCGGTTAATGCGTAATCATTACGAGCTTTCAATTAACAGGCGCGGTTTTTAATAGCACGCACGGATGGAATGGCTATGGTGCAGAAACGTGACAGAACGTATATATTTCTTGGCCACTTTCCCACAACCCACAACGAGCTCTCGCCACCGGGCAGGATTAGCGTAATTCGGGAAACGCTGGTACAGTAAACATTTGGTATTTCAACGTGTCCGTTCGTTTCTCTCCTCCCCTCTATTGTCCACGTTCCCGCCTCTCTCTCCCTCTCTCTCTCTCTCTCAGTCTTTGTTTCTCTCTGTATCTGTCTCTTCTCTTCCGCTCCTTTTTCACCTGACCGCATCTATTTTCACGTTTCTGCGTCTGCATCTACACAAGGAGAGACACCTAACACCTTCACTTTGGATAATTCTTAAATTATGCATTCTATGAAAGATTGTTGTACAAATCTAACAACTTCACTCTGAATACCTTTTAAATTATGCGTTCTATGTAAGATTGTTGTATAGACTTAAGACCTTCACTCTAAGTAATTCTTAAATTATGGGTTCTATGAAAGATTCTTGTACAGATCTAACACCTTCACTCTGAATAACTTTTAAATTATGCGTTCTATGTAAGATTGTTGTATAGACTTAAGACCTTCACTCTGAATAATTCTTAAATTCTGCTTTCTATGAAAAATTCTTGTACAGATCTAACACCTTCACTATGAATAACATTTAAATTATGCATTCTATGATAGATTCTTGTACAAATCTAACACCTTCACTCTGAATATCTTTTAAATTATGCGTTCGCTGAAAGATTGTTGTATAGACCTAACATCTTCACTCTGAATACCTTTTAAATTATGCGTTCTATGAAAGATTGTTGTATAGAGAAATTGCAAGGTTTCAAGGGACCTATTATACAGGGTGTTTTCGACTTGGTGGTAGAATCGGAAAGAGGGTAAATCTACAAGGAAAAATAAGTCGGAAATGTAGAGAAGAGATGGCCGTCCGGAGCGAGGCCTGCTTCCGGCCTACCCCCACTCTGCGTCCATTCCCCTCATGTAGGTTGTGGTAGGGTATCCAGAGATGATATCTCTACTTTGCTATATGCATCATCTATCATATACTAATTCAGGGGACATCATATACACTCACTTATTCGTATCTGTCCGAGAATTAAACAATTAATTACCATATTATTTATTGTTAAGAAGGTCCAAATAATTAGTAAGCACACTAGATTAAAAGATATCAACCTATCAACTGGACTGTGCATTGCTAAAACTGCATTTGAATTAGATATTCCAGATCTTCCTAAAAATGAGTAATACTGTAATTAATCGTTTAATTCTCAAACAGATACGAATAGGTGAGTATATATGCTGTCCCCTGAATTTGAATATGACAAATAACGTATAGTAGAGGAGAAATATAATCTCTGGATAAAACTGATGCCATGTATAAAAAGTAATCGTACTGACCCACAATTTTCGAGGTTTTCAACTTCTTACACATACTATAATCTACGTGAGGGGAATAGTCACAGGGTGGGGGTAGGCTGGAGCCAAGCCTTGCTCCTGATGGCCACCTCTGATGCGGAGTGATATGTTTTCATACGAGGCTCATGATCCATAAATTAGATAGAAAACAGAAAACGGAAGGCTCTATTTCCGAATAAATCGATGTTGAAGATTTGTTGACTACGCGTATTCATATTTTCGTTTATTTCTACACTCCTTCTTTTCTCCTCTATATTTCTTAGTAAGCTCTTCTTCAGTCTCATTCGTCTAATTGTATAACTTTCCTACATTCTGAACTATAATTTATATACTGGAAAGTGGCGGACACACGTCGATCGGAATAAATGACAAGGAAATGAAATCAAATTAATGATTACCGCGGCGTCGATGTTATTTAGAGTTTCAGGAGGATTTCCAATTATTTGATCGAATGAAATTTGACGTGTCAGCGGTTCAAGTCAGCGCGGTAATTCGCTGCAGCGAATCCAATTACGGGGCGAGCGAATCGACGCGAAATAACCGAAGCAAGAAAGTCGTGTCGCGAACCGGCTCACCGTATATCTCGATTAATATCTGAATATGTCCAGCCAGTAATCCCGCAGAAACCATCGAAACAACGGCCCGTGTATGGAATACACCATGGTAAATAGGAGCACGGCACGCTTAATTATTATAAATCACCGGAAAGGATCACCGACGTTGCCCAGAGCTAACGATTTTTTAAACGAACCCACCCTGCGAGCCACGTTACGCCCTTTAATGGACATTATCGATCGTTCCTCGATTGATGGCTCTTGTTCTAGAGGCGAAAGAAACGCAGTTTGCATCAGAATCGTTTAACGGTATTACTTTTAAACAAATTTCAGCGTCCATCCTGACTTCAGGCAAGAAAAAGTGTAGATTGTGGTAGCGTCTTGAGGGATGGACTTGCTGGAGGTGGAGAAGAATTTTTGACTCGTTTTCTAAGTTTTTGTTTAGTTGTTTTTAATTTTTGTTCAATGTGTCGATTCGTTATAACGTAAATGAAACGACTGTATGTCATACGACGAGATTCTTCTTTTTTTAGTCAGGAAGCTGTTTAATGAACATTTGTGTACCATAATGGCGTTTATACCTGAGTCGAAAGTTTTTCAGTTTGAAAAACTAAGTGAACGAGGGAAATTAAATATTAACAAAACTGAATTTTTAATTGAAAAAATTATCAGTATTTTTAATAAACACATATATTTCTACTAAAAGTATCTTCTCCCTTTCAAAAATTATTATTCTCATTTTGAGTATATGTTAGTATTCTTGAAGAAATTAATAAATATGTAATGCATAAATTGTGTACATACTGGTCAATAATAATATAATAATAATATTTGAATTTCCATATGTCGGTTGTTATTTCGACTAATAAGATCTGAAGGATGCTTTCTTTCATTTATGTATCTTTTTGCAAAATAATTATGGATTATCACACAATTCTGAGCCAAGTTCAAATTGTAACAATTATGTAGGAACACTTGAACACGATTGAGTACTCAAATCCTGTTTTTCTTAACGATTTATATAAAAAACAGTAAATAATATCGTATTCGATCAGCCGTAGCTTTAAGAGGTAGAGTACCACAGCGAAAACAGCCATATCTAATCAGACAAGCCATAATTTTCTGCTCCTAACGTAAATTGTAGGGGTAAAAGAATATTTCACTATGCAATCATAAACTTACGTTTCTGCATGCATTATTCAAACTGAAATTTCCTCAGAATTTTCTCTATTGCAGCACACGTCTAATCAATTAATACAAGAAGAGTATAAAAACAAAGTTACAATTGACACAAAAATTACAACGTATATAATCTGCAGAAAGTTCAATAACTCAACTTTGTTCGAATTTCCAAACAAAAATTCCATTCGATGACAAAGGGAATCAACAAAATTTGCACGAACCGGGAATGTTGCACAAAGAAAATGACAGACCTAATTATCAGGAAAACCGGAAAACCTTCGACATCTCTGAATAGAAAACCATCCATTGTTACACCGAGCGAGCGGGCGCTCGCGCGCACACGTAGTTTACACATCACGGTCGATTACGCGTATTATCAGACGGCTCGGTTATTAATATCGCCGGTTAAACAATTTCTGGCGGCGGAATATTTTCGCGGGCCGACAGAGCTCGTATTTGCATGTTCGTAACCCAGGCCCGGCTCGTTGTCATTTCCGTTTTCGGTCGGCCTAATTGAAACTCGTTATATTCCGAATTACTCCCGCAGCGCGCGGCGCTCGCATTATCGCATTACCGATTTAATGTTCCCGTTCCGTTCATTTGCCGAACCAACCTTTTCGACCATCGAACGAATGCCCATTGTCGTACGATCGCGGCCACTGTGCGCGGCTTTAAGCGTTTATCTTAATTTTCGCGAATTTCGACCCCGTTTCGGGTCATTAGTTCGCGAGCGCGCGGGAATTTCTTTGCAACCGGCCAAACAGACACGCCCCTTCCATTACTGGGTTGGTGCATACGAAAATTTGTTGTTTTATGTTAGGTATTGAACTCGATGGAATTAGAAAATAATTATAGTAGCAGTTTCATTATCCGAACTGTAATTAACACGTTGGCTGCTACAGTGGAAACAGGCATTCCGAATCAGACACGATATAAATTGCTGTTTTGATTGTAAATCACAGAGAATGTTTAAGCACTCAATCGTATACATACCTCTCTCTGTTAATTTTGCAATGTATAGTTGGCTGAGAATATTGGCGAAATCAGTAATTATTTAATTAACAAGCTGAGTTAAATCTTATGGGGCAGTCAACGTGTTAATAACAGAGTTACTCATGTTGTAACTGAATTTTGCCTAGAAAGAACAATTTTATTTGATTGCGTTGGCAACTCAATTCGCAACCCTCGAAATTTTTGGAGTGACTGTATTCAAATTATATTTGAATTTAGAATATTACTTGGTGATAGTTGAGACGATCAGAGGCGAAACTGTTTAACTCCAGTTTCAGTAAATGTCCCAATTTCTTTAATCGAGTACATGAATGTCTGTAACATCCTCACTTTTCTCTGTTTTTCATTTTATAGAGTCAATCAATTTGCCTTCTGAATGGCTCAGTTCTGGTAATTTTCTAATCCGATGATAGTGGAGATGAGGGAATTTGGAGGCGAGGAAATTCGACAGATCGCAAATTTAGATGCCAGTTTAATAGTTTGTTCAATACAGAGGGTGCTTCGCTACAGGTGGTAAATATTTTAGTGGGCAATTCTACAGGCCAAAGTAAGTGGAAAATCAAGAATAAGAAAATGGTGGTGGAGGCTTCATTTGTTAGTTATTTATGTTTAAAAATTGGGCTCTGGAGCGCCTGTAACACGGCAACTTGGCGTGCATTGACCTCTACTGAACATACCGTGGCTGCCTGCCTTATGCACGTCAAGTTGCCGTGCTACAGGCGTTCCCAATTTTAAAACATCGATAACTAACAAATGAAGCCTCCACCACACTGTCCTCATTCTTGATTCTCCAGTTATTTTGGCTTGTAGAATCACCCCCTAAAATATTTATCATCTGTAATGAAACATCCTGTATAATGGCATGGATACTTCTGTTGTATAAATTAACTTCATAAATTGTATAAATTAATACCATGTGCATACATACGAAGCAAGTAATCATGTATTGTTATTATTATAAATTGACAGACAGCGCGTGTATTCAAGCGAAATTATAAACAAAATTGCGATGAACTATTAATACCTGAAATGAATCTTGATAAACGTCGGTTCCGATCAATCAGTATCATAAATCAAATTGATCATATTTCGAGCTGAAAATTCTACCTACAGACGCGCTAAACATGTAAATGCGTACATCAATTATATTTCAACGAACCAGCTGAAAAGTATCATTTCCAATGAATGGGTGCGTATCGATCACAATTAACGTGATCGCTTACATAAAATTAATGAAAGTTAGAATCATACATTGAAGTCTGTCGAGTTTATTTTTCAAACAAATTTACTAGACTGCATCATTGTACTAATATTTTTGTAAAACACTGGTCTGTGAGCTTTCTGCTTTTAACAGAATAAGCTGATTTGAATTGTTACAAATCGTGATAAAATTTTCGTCCGTTCCAGACGACGGCGTTCGTGGGTAAATTATCGAAACTCGGTAAAAGGGAGGTATCAAAAATGTAGAAATTGTGCTTGAATATTACGCGAGCCGAGATTTTCCACGGCTTTTCCGCGTTTCCTCCGATGAATCGACGAGAAAACGTGTACCGAAGTGTTTTCTATAGGTGCGCGCAGGTGTTCTGAAGCTGCTGCGCTGATTTCATACGGCAAATCCGTTCCACTGATTTATTCTCGAGAATTCCCCATGTTCGCCGATCTAATACACAAACGTGCAGCCATGCATTTATATCCCGCGTCCATCGTCTGCGCGATTTAACAGATAGCAGCAAATTTCACCAGCATACAGAGATAAATGCTTTGCAGTAAAATTAACTAGACCTTAAATATATGGATGGTGGATATATTTATTTATTTATTTAAATATATGCGGGAAAATACTCCCATTACGTACTGATTGTGAAAAATACAAAAACCGAAACGTTCTAGAATTCTGAGTGGATTACAGAAATAAAATACAAGATATAATATCATAGCGTACACAGAGTATACAATAATATTATACAATACTTAATTCTATTGCTTCGAGAGTATTGCATGTAAAGAGCAACTCCTAAAACATTCAACCTATCCAGAGAAAAGTCAATGGAGTCGCTAAAATAGTTTGCAGATTTGCATATTCTTGTAGCTGAGTCTGAATATAATGTGTTTGTTTTATAGGTTCTGATAGAGAAAGGCTGGAAACGCGTAATTTTTTAGGAGGAACGTTGAATGTAATTAGCTCTAAAAGATTTTTGAGCAGCTTAAGAATTTTGAGGTCTAGTAGACCTCCACTTCTGGAAAATCTTATCGCCGTCTTTTAGTTTATAAGTTGTATGCTTATTAATATTTTTTGTTGCATAGTATCGTGTAATGTTAATGTTTTTTTTTAGATCTATACTGTTTCAGTTTTAATGAAGAGTTATAAAACACACTGATTTGTGTATATCGTACTCAATAAATGTTACTGTTAATCGGGGGTCCATGAGTACCCCAGGTGGGTACTTATGTTTCAGAAGTTCACGTGTATATACATAGCCGGGTTAATGGTACCAATTTTAACCACCGACCTAATACATCCACCCATCGATATTAAAATCGAACTTAATCCTTCTACAGATTTTTAAAACAGTTTCTATTTTATCTCAGTTAATGTTGCGACAGAAGTGACACGTGCGTTTATATTCTCGAAGAAACTCGATTAAACTTGAAATTCAATTTTCCTCCATGTACCTTTCATACTTTACATGAGATCACAAAATAACGAGGTAATATGCTATTCGTGAGGAGAATCAAGTGATTTCGTGCTATAAGTTTCTTGACTATGAAATTAAACAATTATAACTTCGAAATTCTGAATTGCAACATTTTATCGTTCTCCATTTTTCAATCGTTTGTTCATGTACGATAAAATTAAGTATAAGACGATTCATTGGATCTTTTGGCTTCGATTCATACGATTGTGTACATTTTCTTAGCAATAAAGTATCATACATCAGTGTTTTAATGTACTATAACAGAACAAACGCAAAAGTGTGTCTGAAGGTCTCTAAAAAGTGGAAACGCATTCGAATTCTACGATCGCAACCGAAAGACAAGTTCGCATTGCATCCGTTCGATCTTCGCTTCCATTCGACCAATAAATAATTCAATAGCTCCAATAGTCGTGGACTCGATTGGAATGGTACAATTGGGATGCATAATTCGACTGCAATCCCTTTTCTTCTATATAAATGTGCACACGCGTACATTGTTACTGAAAAGTCTTAGGCACTTACACAAATTTCACATCAGTTACAAAAAAAATAATACAATAATTAAAACGTGCCTTTCATCATACTTTATGTAATAAATGAAACGTATACTGAATATTGCATTAGAAATCACGTTAAAAATTTTGTTTACAGCATTTCAATTTCACTTTCATCGATAGATTTCCAACATTGCCTAATTCCAGCGTCTACGAATTTAGAGTAAACTTTAACCTTAGATCACTTTTACATATTTTATTAACACGTTGAATAACTCAAATTTAATTTAATTAAACAATTATTGATTGTCATAAAATTCTGAGCAAACTTCACATTGAAAGAATAATGTAGGGACGAAGAACACGATTTAGTACACAAATCTTTTTTTTTCTTTATGATTTGTGTATAAAATAGTAAATTATATCGTGTCTGATTAGGTATGGCTGTTTTCACTGTGCCACTCAACGTGTTAATAGATCTTCTTTGTGAGTTACTAGAGACTGTCATCTAAAATCACTTCTGATTCGTTCAGATTACAGAAAAACTGTTAAGTGAAATATACTAGGTTCAGACAGCTTCATGCAATAAAAGAATTTAATTTTTTGCACGGATCATATTTTGAAAGATTTCAAGGAAACCTTAAAGTTTTCACAGTGCACTGTGCTCTACTCCATAAAATGAATAAAAATTATTTAGTAAACACTGAATGTAAAAGTTATTATTTCATTAATAATCTACGACAGAACAGAAGTGAAAACAGTGAGCTTCTGTAACATTTAAACACATACACTACTGCTCACGGAAGTATGAACACTTAATTAAAAAGTTTTAGAATTTAGAATTAAAAATTCTTAATTTGTTTTTGTTTGGATATCACTTAATTAGTTCTTGCATAATTCATTAACTTTATGTTTATAAAATGTAAAATTGGCTGGAAATAAAATTATTTTGTCTCAAGCAATTTACGTGTTCATTTCTTTCAATAATTCTCAAAAGTGTCCATACTTCCATGAGAAGTACTGTATAGTGAAATCTCTGGAAAATTCTTTTTCTATGTTAATTATAAGGTGGAATTATCATTACTGACATCGTATACTTTATTTTCTACCAGCGTGCATTTTTATATTCCGAAGCAAAAGTATCATTTTTGTGAGAAACATAGGCACAATGTGGAGCATCTTGTTACTGATTGCAGTTCGGATAATCGAAGTTCTGCTGTACATAAACCGTGCCGTATATTTTTTTCTGTCAACGTGACAGCAGGTGTATTCACGTGACACGTCAATAATGTGTTTCACGCATCGATACCGTTCAAATTACGATAAACAGTGTCTGTAATCAGATGATAATTCGATTCGTTGCCGGAGATTTACACGCCGAACCGTCCACCGAATATTACGTGCAGCGTCGAATAATTATGCATTTAATGGATAGCCGGTGCATTAATAACACGGCGAACCGCCACGGCTGCCTTCTTGCACGCTAGCTGACTTTTACACGAAAAGTTGGACGAACGAAAGCTCGTCGTAGCCCCGAGATAAGCACGTTGCCAAAATGCAACACACCGTGCTGCTTTTTCAGATTTACGACACGCTGCGAAGCTTGTTTGCATTCGAAACGGTGGATCTAACGCGTCGTAAATCTGGAGTGACGAAGATGAGGCAGGATGATGAAGGTGTAGATCAGAGTTACCATAGTTGCCTGTCAAATTGGGTCACACTCGTATAGATCTGGATTAGGATAGCATTCTTTTTAGATCTGACGCTTTTTCTGAGTTTGGAGATACGAGGATATGAATGTATATAGGGAGATTAAATTGTTAATTTGAGAAGAGAACCAGAGAAACATACACCTTTGTTCTTAGTACTTATTGTAATAAGTAAGTGTTAGGGCACTTACGAAGAATTAAGTAAAACTGAAATATTATTCGTTAATTACTAAAATTTTTAAGAATTATTATGTAGTTTGATACCTTAAACTATAAACAATTCGTACATTTAATATTACAACAGATATCTTACCACCTATGTATAATAAAATTAAACTTTCTCATCGAAAGTTCTATAATCTGATTCAAATACATCTTGTGTGTGATATCAGCAGGTGTCCTAATACTTATGGACAGGAGTGTATGTTTCTCTGACTCTTCTCTTAAATTAGGTTCTCATTCTCTTTCTACAAGGAAGTAGATATGCAACGACAAGTTGTAAATATGCGTACAATGGATATGTTGAACAATTTATTATAAATTTGTTTTTAGGTGGAGATCCAGGATGAGATATTTTACGAGATTTTTCTCTCCTGAGACCAAAATCTATTTTTTTTCCTTTTAACATCGCATTAACTACCATGGTTATTAGTGACGACAATATTTAGTTACAGTACAGTTGTAAATAGTTGTTTTTTTTCAGGAATTGGAGCAATTGACATATTTTTTTCTAGTTGGAAAAGTTCTCTTTTAGTTTTGCAGCTTATACTGTACTTTTGGCATAATGTAGACTATTTACTGCAATGTATAATTAATTTGGTTGTTGCTGAGAGTTTTATCGCATTAGAGGAAATTCTCATGAAACAACTCATCGTGTATCTCCATGCTTACAGTGGAAACGCATCGTGAAATAATTGTCTCATTAGATTAACACGTTGGACGCCACAGTGGAAACTGCCATACCTAGTCAGACAATATGTAATGTTCTATATCAAACACAAATCGAGAAGGAAAAGAATATTTTACATTTTGAATGCATAGGTAACATTTTATACTATTATTAAAACATTAATATTACCCAAAAATTGTATAAAATTATTATTTATTTAATTTTTCTCTCATCATGGATCTCCACCTTAAATAACACTATTTGAGGCTTCCTAGTGCAGCTCGTCTGCAGAAAGAAAACATTCCTAACGCTTCAACAGCCAGGCAGCTGTCTTCATCAGGGGTCTGAGAACACACTGATACCGACGTGCACTCTTTTAAAACACTCATGATCATGTTTCGGACCGTTGATCAGCCAACCAGTTTTCAATCGATCAGCTGACCAATTAACCGTAGCCGGTTGCAGTACTGACTGTAACAAACCGTGCCGTGAAAGCCTCAAAATTCTCATCACTCGTTATTATTGTTTTATTCTTGCTTTTGTCGGAGGCTCGCGATATTCTTCCATCGCACGCCGCGTCCATCGCTGAATATCTCGAATTTCCGTGTTCGTTTGTCGGCTGCACGCGGGAAATTCGGGAGAATCGAGCACACTTCGGCCGGGAAAAAGCGAAATAGAGAGGAATGCCAGCGCGCTGGCGAAAGAATGAAGTTTCGGGGGTGAAATGGTGGCCTCGAGTGGGCCGGTAGCATCGCTCCGGTTACAACTTTCGTTTGCTATACTTTTCGCGAGTAATTATAACACAGTGGGTCGAGAGAGCAAGCAGTTGGTCGCCCCTGAAATTTGAACCGTACCAGAACGAGGTAATAACGCGGCAACCCGACTGTTCCAGGCTAGTTTTCTACTTTAAATGAAATTAACTACCGGCCGTGATAAACAAGCCGGGGAAAAAGCGCCGCTAATGCGAAGAGTATGGCGAAAGCTTCAGCGTTAATGAATTCATACGAACCTATGGATAAATGTGGGTTATAATTAAAAATTTTTTAATCATACCTTTTTGCAAAGTTAATTTGTTCTCTTGTTCTTTTACACGGGGCGTTCCTTGCGGGAATATTTTCGATATTATTGGAAATATCGAAAAACGTTACAGAGAAGAGGTGGATAATTTCGAAGGGGCATAGTGTGATTGGATTGTGCTGGAATAAGTTAACTTCATTTTGTTTTTTTTTAAATATAGCCACTAATGACCAGCACATCGATTTTTGTTTATTTATATAACTGCTAATTCCTGCGAAATTCTATGAAAATTCGATATTATCATAACAGTCAAAGCCACAAGTATATGATAGAATAGTTACACATTTTTTTCTTTTATTATCTGTATTATATATAGAATGTCGTAATGTGTCTGTCAACGTAGTGTTTCTATTTTTTATGCAGAATCAAACAGTAAACAAATCACACTGTTTAACTTACTTTTCAAATTCTTTTATACGTACACAAAAAAAAGACAAATCGAATATTTCCCTACAAACAACTTTCCAAATAATTGTTTCAACACCGAATTGTTTACCACTCGATCAATATTGATTTTGCGACATTTTTTATTCAATTTATCGAGTACTATCTATCCCACATTTCACAGCGCATACTGAAATCCAAGAATGTCATTCCAAAATACGATCCACGTGAAAAAATACATTTTTTATCACACGAAGCCCTCCAAACACAATATACTTCATTCAACAATTTTTTGTAACGTCAACGAGTCAGCAGTGATTTTATATATCAGTTTCTGTCAACACGCCCCGTACATTCGAACCGCACGTAATAAAGTTGCCTGTTTAATTGGAAAGACGTGTCTGTTCACGAATATTTTGCAAAACCTGCAGGCCGTCCATCGATCCATCGAAGCGTTTGTATTGCAGATAAACTTCGACTTCCGCTTTCCTTCTGGCGTTTGTTAGTTACATAATAAACAGGGTGGACAGGGCGCAGGGCCGCGTGTCGGCGTGCAAAACGGGCGAGCACGGAAAATCCGGCAGATAAATCAGAATGCGTCCGAGAGAAATGGACGCGGCATGGTAAAAAATTAGCCTCGTGAATTTTTGGTTTTTCGTGGGTGCAACAGTCAAGTTTCAAAGGTAATCGACACGGGTGTATGTATTTTCGAAATTTGATTTCTTGATAGCGATTCCCCTGTACCGTGAGAGCATGTTACGAGTCGCACGAAAAGAAGAAACAGACAGCTGGAACTGCAACAAACTTTCAAATGATAGTAATCATATTTTTATATTAAGTTCTGTATACTTTCGTTCGTTCAAATTGTATTTCGGCTGCGGTTGATTCACAAACACGATTTTATGACTTTGTTACTGTGTTAACGGACTGCTACTTTAAATTCAAATTCTTTAAACATCCTAGCTTTCAACTATAATTTCGTTTTCGATACACGCATCAATTTTAATTCGATCATACAACCACCAACCCTTATGAAATTTCGAGTAAGATTCACAGTAAAGTGATAGTAGAAATAGCAAATGCAATATCAAGTAGATAAATGTTTGTACAATCAACTATGTGTATTAATAAATAGACATAAATCTTCTAAACCGTGGCCCAGGCGAAAAATTAAATTTGTTTACAATATGAAGTTTTCCAAACGCAACATATTTCACTCAGCAACTTTTTCCTAACATCAACGAGTCAGAATTTTAGATGGTAATTTCTGGTGGCTCACCCTGTGTGATATTTGCAACGACGAACAGAGGATGTCTAGGTCCTAAAATTAATCATAAGAGAGTCTCAGAAATAGGTATGATTTTCTGAAATTAGAAAAGAAATTGGAAATCAGAGAAGAGAGATTCAACTTGTTGAATTAGCTGAACTTGACTAACTTGGAGTTTCACTTCATATAGGCTGTGGTCTAGGACAACGGTGGACTGAGGAGGAACGAGGAGCGACCTGGAGGGAACTGACACGAGGGGAATGGAGCTAGAGTGGGGGAAGGCCGCAGCTCCGGTGGCCATCGCTGTTCTAAGTCCACCACGTAAATATAAAAACTGATTTTACATCAAAAGGACTGATTTCAGGACCTACGTTAATTAGACATTTTTTACTCCACTCGGTGAGTACTATAAGCACCCAAAGTCTTAGTTCCTTTCTTCTGAACACCCCGTATATTCTACATGAAAAACGAAAGTGTCAGAATATAATTTCCATTACCCATCGAACGCCTCCGGTTCTTCGACTTTCCCCTCGTTTCCCGTAATCTGATCGTGATTCGAGCACCATTAAGTGCACGGCGAACGATTAACGCGACCTCTGTTCTTCTGAATCCCGTTACGGTAACGCTTTAATTAAGACGCAGTCTAACGACAATCCTGATTCTCCGCCGGACGATAATCAAAGGCCTCGTTAGACCCTCACTTTTCCCTGGAATTAAACCGCAAATCGGGGGTGCAATTTTGCTGTACAAATTCCGCGTCGTAAAGGCGAAATTCCGGCGTTATTGCCGTAATCACGAAACGATAACGAGACGCCTTCTGACCGACGCTATAATCGGGCCGCATTTCCTGCTCGACCGAACCCCTCCCCGCCGGCAGAAATTTGGCAAAACTTGGAAATTCTCATCGACTTTTCGCCCCTTTATGAACACTTCACGACAGAATTTAATTTCATTTCACGCTGACGATGCTCATGGCTGGGCACAAAGGTACCTGACTACCATGAGTGTGAAAGAAAGGTTGTGGTCAATTATAAGTTTGGAAAGGATATAACAATCGAAAATATGTTTCATTCATGTTACTATGTTATGTGAGAATTTGAGAATAAATGAACGTTTGTACAGAAATAAATATCTTGGTGGTCCGTTGCAGAAGAAAACTTGAGGGGGTGAAAGCCATAGTAATGTAAGTCTAGTTTTTTAAGATGTTAACTTGCGTGCATAGATACAATCTATACATGTCTGTTCATTGAGAGAAAAAGTGGTTTCAACTACTTGTAATAAGACCTCATAGCAATATTCATCATTGATTGTTTCGATCATGAACACGTGACCGTGGAATTTATTACATAGAATCAGTCTAATGAAACCTTTTGTTCCTCAAAATGAGAATTAGATAACTTACTGCGAATGTACCATTACTGTGATAGTCTGGAACAACACTCGCTATTAAAACATACATTTCATTGGAGTAATACGTCAGTTTTACATTTTGAATTTGGTTCAAAAGCGCAGGGATTACGGTACGCATCAGTACTAATTTCTTCCATTTTAAATACCTTTTGTAATCTGTTTTATTATTCTCATACGTTTTCACACGTTGACTGCCACACTGTGTCGTACTGAAAACAATACACTTGTCAAACTTTAATCACAAACTGTATATAAGTACCTCCATATTACACCCTTTTGAATTATCAATGCTACCAGTTTTCGTAGTGTTTTACTAGGTCCACTAAACTTCGTCAACAATTTTTCCTAATATTATTCGTATTTAAATAAACAACCATCGAACTTGCTACAGAGCTGTAGATTTAAATAAATGAACTCAAACGCGTCAGTAGAAGACCGTACGATCTAAAATGACAGTGTCGTGCGAAACGAACGAATTTCGTGGCAAGTAATTTGTAGGTGTTTCCAACTAAAAAAAGAAAGAAAAATAGTTCTGCGCTCTCTTTCGTCGGATGAGACAGCGGGTTCAATTAAATCGCGACACTCTTTGGCCGCAGTCGCAATATCGAGTGTATTTGCCAGCCGAGAGAATTGGCCAGCGGGTCGAAAGGTCCTTCGGGGAATTTCGCGATCGCGCAAAAACTAATTATCGCGGGCCAACCCCCTACGCGCGAAGGCCTTTGCCCTGTCCATTTTGTTGTTCGCGCCGGCTCGAATATCGACGCAGTTCTCTCGTATTTTTTTTTTTCTCCAACCCCCCGTTCCGGGGGCTGAATATCGCGAAAACAACTGTAGAGTTCGAAGAGCACGATCGTCCAAATAATAGGGTTACGAGATAAAGGAAAACGTTCGATTCAACCCCCTGCCTTACGATTTTTCCAACAACTATCTGCCGCTGAATTTTATTTTTCGGATGCTGCAGGGGGCTGTGCAGGTAGAATTGTTGTTGACACGTACAATTTGATTCAGGTAATTCTCCGGAAGGGTGCTGTGATATCAAGTTTTTAATTATTCATATTCACGTGAAGCTTATACAGGGTGTACCACGTAACTTTATCATCTGATATAATTCCGTTGTAATTAAAATTTCGTAAAGATGTTTCCTATAAAAGTTGCATAGTTTTGTAGAGGCCAATGTATAGTTTATTCCGTTGTAAAGGGATAACGAGATAAGAAGATTAACTTTGTTTCTTTTTTAAATGAAATGCTATATTTTATTTATTTGTATACAATAGCTATTTTGAAGATAAATTAAACAGCCTGTAACATTAAGTCCCTCAAGGTCAGCGAAGATTGTATAAATTTAAACAAAATTTATTTAAATATAAAAATAATTGTTATAAGATTTTGTTAACTTAGCCATTACAATGTTCTTACTCAGTGTGTCGAGTACTATCTATCTTGCACTTCAAAGTGCACAGTGCAATTTGCAAATTTCAAGGACACCTGGGAATCTTCCAAAATACGACCAGCATAAGAAATTAAATTAATTTGATACATGAAGCCGTCCAAACACAGGACATTTTTTCCAAAATTTTGTCTAACGTCAACGAGACAGAAATTATTTTAGACAGCAGTTTCTAGTTACTCACCCTCTATTGACATAACTAGACTGCAATTTAACATATCGAAACATCTGAAAGATTCACTTTCAATAACGCAAGAAAAATAAAAAATGTTTTCTTTTTTTAATTGTATTAATAGAAACAATATTGGAGTGTAAATATATATATTTACATATACATCCGCAGTTTAGTCATAACGAATGAACAAGTCGTTGTTCTTCCAGTATAACAAACAATTTACATGTCGAATCTTCGAGTACAATAAACAATTTGCATGTCGAATCTTCCAGTATAATAAACAATTTACTTGTCAAATCTTCCAGTATAATAAACAATTTACATGTCGAACGTTCTAGTATAATAAACAATTTACATGTCGAATCTTCCAGTATAATACACAATTTACATGTCGAATCTTCCAGTATAATAATCAGTTTACATGTCAAATATTCCGGTATAATAAACAATTTACACGTCGAATCTTCCAATAAAGCAGCGAACGGCGTATCAATACGAATGACGAAGATATAGATGACGTTTAACGCGTCTTACCGGTTCGAGGTGTCGAATATCAATCGAGTGGACCTCCGGATTCGATCGGAGGACTGTTAATTAGAAGATATCGAGCTCGTTCACGTAATTACATGGCCTTTAGCGTTCACTTTTAACGTCCCACTAATTAGTCGGCGTCCGTTAATTACGCCCACGCTGCTGCAAAAATATTCGCCGACAGTAATAATTGACATTATCGGCGCAACGTTCGTGTTAATTAAAATTCGGAGTTCCGGCTTATTTGGCTGTATTGTTTTAACGGCACAGTCTTTTCGAGCGTCTCGGAAAAAAAAGGAATCGAAAACAACCCTCGAAACGGCAGTCGTTCGCGAATAAATCTCGAGTTAATTGGAATGCAACGTTTCGCACGAATTACCATCGTGAAAATTCCTTTTCGTTCAATTTTTTCCTCGTTCTATACGCCGTTGATTCTCCATTTTCTTTCTGTCTCGAGAACGCGCAACGAAGAAAAGAGACGTCTGCGAGTTAACATTCCATTAGGACGGCGATTAATAATTAGTAATTAGTATCGAGGGGAATTTTTTTCTCCACGAGGTAATTTTTGCTCGTTTCTTCTGCCGATGCAGTCGAGTGCGAATTGGCAGGTGCAATTATCGCTCTACGCTCAGCCGTAAGGATCACGCTGTTCGATTAATTAATCGTGATTCTTTCACGGCGGGACAGGTTCGCTCGAATTTCTTTCACCGAGGACGTGAGAGCATCATCCTGAGGGAACGTAGCGAAATTACTGAGCCAGAGGATTTAGGAGTCTTCAGACAGTCTTTGAAAAATTGAGTACAGATAAGTAACCCAATTTTGGGTTACTATGCTTCAGTTTAAATCATGCATTTAATAATTATGTAAGTTCATACGGTTTACAAGCTTTTTTCCTTTGTTGGCTTATTTCAACTCCTGCTTCATTTTATTGTATAATAATAAATAGATATGTGGCTTGTTTTATGAAGGTTTAAATTATACTTCATGTCTGTTTAATTAGATTATTTGTATATCTTGTATTTAAATATCATATTTCGGTCTATATCGGGTTCTGTAGGCCTCTATCGCTCATATTTCGACCTCTCCAAGCCCGCGTCGTTGTCTATCGTTCAGAATCCTATTGTTTTGACTGGACTATTCGCTGCAATTTTTCAGTTTCTGCAAACAAGTACTAAGATACTTGTGCACTAATCCTGTTAGTTCAAAAGTTATTACAGTTAAAAGTTTGCTAAATTACGTTCCTGCTCATCTGCACATTATCGCTGAGATATTCTCGTGTACTATTACGCATTATAAACTACACGTTACAATGTTTTTAAACATGAATCGACTGCTAATATCAACCAGTGTATAATCGAATTTTCGATTATCGATATCTCAAAGTTCGATTATCGATATCTCAAAGTTCGATTATCGATATCTCGAAGTTCGATTATCGATATCTCGAAGTTCGATTATCGATATATCGAACTTAGATTATCGATATCTCGAAATTCGATTATCGATATCTCGAAGTTCGATTATACACTCGTTGATATTAACAGTGGCTTCATGTTTAAATACATTGTAATGCGCAGTTTATAATGCGTAATAGTACACGAGAATATCTCAGTGAAAATGTGCTGATAAGCAGAAATGTAATTTAGCAAACTTTAACTGTAATAACTTTTGAACTATCAGTTTAGGGCATAAGTATTTTAGTACTTGTTTGTAGAGATTAGAAAACTGCATCGAACAGTCCAGTCAAAACTATAGAATTCTATTTAAAAAAAATATGCAATTGCAATGTCCAGGAGTACCAATGTATGAAATTATTTCCAGATTATGCATCATTGGATATCATCTAATTTTTACTTATAGCATTTTCATCCATTTCTGACCGCTTGGAAGCTACAGCTTGTGCCATTTGCGTGGGACACCCTGTATAAGCATCCAGCGCTCTGTTTCGATCTCTATCAGCTTCTGCCGAACTTTATCACTCATTTATCGAACTTTTTTGGTGTCTATAAATCTCTATCAGTATCTATCGCTCTTTTAATAAAACCGGTAATTATTTAATAAAATCAAATTCCGTGTGTCGGTCACCACGGCCGTGGACGTGTTCTGAACTGAAATTCTCCTCATGTAAACAATTCATAGACATTGAAAATCACGTATACTATGTTTCTTAACAATTACACTTCAAACATTTCGACAATTGGTTTTGTCAAAATATTATACGAAATTTGTCACGATACGGGTGCATGAATGTACTCGGTCGAACAAGTCGTAATAAGAATAACGAGAACAATTGTTCGAAGATAGCCAACCTTTTGAAGAAACTCGTATTATGGAAGAGTGTTGTTCTTTTGAATTGGAAACGGAGTTCCTCCGTTTCACGGTAAAATTGAACGCGGTTGATTCGGTTCCAAACAAGCAGCGCACAATTTACTGTGAAATTGTAAATAATTTACAATATACAGAATCGAGTTACAATGAAAATATCGCGAAGCGATCATCGATCGCTAGAGAAACGCATGCTCGTTTTAGTGTAACGCGAACAATGACGCCACATTTTTCTCTCTTTCTATTTTTCCGGTTAATCCAATTTAATTCGACGCTATTTTTATTCACAGCGCACCTGTTTGTCCACGCGACAAATTACATCGTCGTTACATCGGAACATCAACTCGAACACGACAATCTGTCGCGGGCAGATAATTCGGTGGCTTAATCAAACAGCCGACAGCTGTCAGAAATATCGTGAAAATATTCTTGTCACTCGGTAGTCGTGTTTGTTACTGCCACCCGCCCGTAATTTTAATAACAAATTCGTCGCTTAACGCGTAATTTCGCGAGTCAAGTAATACGATTAAACGAGCCGCAAATAAAATGCGCCATCGGGACGAAATCCTCGATAAAATATCGAAGTAATAAATAAAGCACGTTATGAATTCATTTATTCATCGTTATTTAAAAACGACTAACTGCACGATGAGGATAATATTTCACCGACGATTATATCTCAGAGTATGAATAACGAAATCATGTTCACCTTCGGGATTTATAATTTATCAGATTCAACCCTTTATCTGCGGCACAGGTCAGATGAAAATCGTCCATTGTATACGGGATGATTATAGCTGGGCAACAACGGTTGATTTCTTTTGTTTCTTTATTTTATTATACTTTGTCCTTTTGTAAACGCTTCTTCTTCGTAAACGCTTTAGATGTTGTTCATTTTATCTTCCCATTTATTCATTTATTATTTATTTTCGTATTCTAACTCACAATCAGCTTGCGATTTTCGAATATTATTCGGAACTGACACCCAGTTTTTGCAGCCATTACAGTGGCTGTTCGTACATCAGGAGCTGCTTTTCCTGAGAATATACATTCACCTATCGCTGTCAGAGTGCTAAATGCGACGACGCTGATTTAGTTTCAAAAGACCCTGTAAAAATGTTAGTACACGGTCATCTAGTGTCTCATAATAATTTAATTAGCGAGTTTAAGAAAGAAGATAATAACTGCTGGAAGGAAAAATTGATTAGATCTTCGCATACAAAATTATTTTATAAAACGACGAAAAGCTACTAAATCAAGAAAGTTTGTTTGTATAAAAGAAAAATTTCTATGAAAATAAATAATTAAAATTTACTACTCGAAAGTTCAAGTCATCCTGATTTATCTGAGAATCGATCATGCTAATACTGCATATATACACAAAATTATCAAGGGTAGTCTAACTAATTATAATTTTAACAACAGAAATGTCTCTAATCAACATCAGTCCTGAAACTTCTTGTTTCAAAAATCCTGTCGGTTTTAATTTTATCGTGAATCTTACTCTGATTGCAAAAAGAATCACATGAAGTGTTTAAAATGTACGTATAAACAATATTCACAAGAAAAATCAAGAAGATTAATGGAGAATTAAACATGATAAACAAGGAAACTGTTTTACTCAAAATATTGATTGGTGAACTTATGACACTTTGAAGTCCATGTCTTCAATTGTAACTGTGAATGTATGCTTCAGATCGAGCTTTAAAAACAAAATATGGGGCATTCCATATAAAAAAACCGAAGGTGACCTTTATATTTCAATAAAAATATAAGACACTATGAAATGAACTACACAGAATTAATATAAGAATTTACAGTAAAAACAATTCTTCCCCAAAAGATTAATTCCATAAATCAAAATTCCTAATTTTAATACAAATTATAATTAATATTTATCTCGAGGGAAAATTTGACATATCTTCCTTGATAACCTGCAACTTTTACTTGCAACAATTTTCCATACAACAAGTAATTTACGAGTAATTTGAAGTCGTCGAGATAAACGCTTCACCCTACATAAAATGGTCATCGATGACCTTGCAGTCGACCTTTGTACATGAATAAACCGTATTACGATAAAATCGAAAAAGGAAAAACAACACGAAACCCTGAAGATCGATGCTGTTCATTATTTATGAGGCAGGAGTACGTCGGGGCTATAAAAGCGTCGTGGCGGACCGGAAGTATGATTCGATTACCGAAATGTCAGCCGGGCCGGCCTCGAAAATACGGCGTTTACGTAGCCGTACAATTCGGCTGCGGCCGAAACTCGGTTTATAGATATTTTATGAGCGGTGATTCCATTGGCGCGTACATCACCGGACTCGGAATTACGTCGATCGCTAGAATTTCCATGACGAAATCACTCGAAACCCATTCCCGTGCTAACGATTTTTTTTCCCCCCTGGTCCTCCGCGGCGAAAAATTGTTGTAACGTTTCGAAAATTGTAGCCCGCGTCGAGCTGACGGATGCCTAACGGCCCGCGCGTTCGTATCGCATCGAACGAACGTGAATTCAAACCATCCAACTACGCTGCCGGTGATTCGTTTTTTCCTTCCATCGAATATTTTTGTTGAGCGCCATCGAATTCCTGGAATTTTTTCCCTCTTCATGAAATTGGAGAGATGTTACGGTGTTGTAGGGCGTAGGAATAGTTTAGTCAGGTGTGGCTAACCATGAGTATGATCGAGACGAGGCGACGCAAAGTTTGGATCGGTGTAGCGTGACTGAGGAATGTGATGGAGATCGAGAGGCTGTGGTGTGAATGAGGAGTGCTTGAGAGCGAGGTTAAGGAGCGTGAGTTAGGTGGCTGTGGAAAATGATCGTGGGGCGAATGTCACCGAATTTTAGGAACGGATGCAAGGTTCTGGGCGAGAAAGAGAAAAAGCAGTGGCGGCACTTCTGGGTTTCGCCAGCAGAGGGATCAGCAGTGCACAACTTTCCCGCAAGTCCTCGATCACCCTGCGATTCGTGTATATACACCTGCGACACGATAATTGGTATCCCGTGTCAAAGGCACGGGACTGCGAGGTAGCTTTACTGACGAGAACACTCTTTAAGTGAAATGCTCTTTTCTCTTTCCTCCTTCCTTTCTTTTCTCCACTTTCTCCACGGTGCACCCACGGCAGAGCGATTGGGTGTGTAAGGTATATTGTTAGAGCGAATGGAAAGAGAATCAGTTGGGTGAGAGTTGGATTAGAATTGAGAGTTCGTGATTCAGAGTTCAGAGTTGAGAGTTCAAAGTTCAAAGTTCGGTGTTCAGAGTTTTAGAGACCAGTGCTCAGGGTTCAGAATTCAGTGATCAGAGTTTAGAGGTCAGAGTTCAGAGTTTACAGATTAGATATCAGAGTCCAGGGTACAGAATTTGGGGTTCAGAGTTTTAGAGATCGGTGTTCAGGGTTCAGAATTCAGTGATCAGAGTTTAGAGATCAGATATAGGAGTCCAGGGTACAGAATGTAGGGTTCAGAGTTCAAAGTTCGGAGATCCGACTTAAGAATTGAGAGTTCAGAGTTTAGAGATCTATACTTCACTAATCAAAGTTCAGTGATCAAGGTTAAGGGTTCAGGGTTCAGTGATCATAGTTTAAAGTACAGATTCCATACATTACATATCAGAGTTCAGTGTTCAGAATTTAAAGTTCGAAGACATTTAGAAACTTTCATTTATTACAAAAACAGTATAAATATTCTTCAATTAACGGGCATTTCATAAGAAATTTTAAAAAAAAAGTAAAAAGTATAAATCTCTTAACCAAACACGATAATAAATTATATTTATTTAAAGAAAAACTAATTTTCACAAGAATTAACTATTTTCTGAAATATCGAATTAATCGTTTAAATGTAAAACACAGTTTTTATCGTGGCCTTTTATTAAATCTACGAAAACGATAGTAGTAAAACAAAGAATACATAATTCGCCCACTTTTCACGGGTTTCTGAATTGAAACGAAAGTCAATCGATGAGATTTCAATCAAATTAAAGAAGTCGATTCAGACGCAGGGGAGGATGCGTTTTAATTATCGGTAATTGCCGATAGCTCGAACACGGACACAGAACGAAGGAAACAAAGAGGAACCAGAAAAACAATCGAACTTTCCGCGACGGACGTGGCTGGAAAATTCGCGAGTTTAAGAACAGGTCGACGTTCTCTTTTCACTGATGATTTTCGTCACGCGTCACTACTTTCAAACAAAGTACTTTTTCCTCTAAATCTCTCTTTCACAGAAACAAAACCTTAAGAAACATTTGATTGTTGTTGGAAATTTAGTTGCTCCATTTAGCAATTGCAATCGGCGACTCTATTAAATTTGTCGAGTGGATGTTGCTGTCTAAATGAACATTCCCATTAATTTGTTAACACGTTGAATGCTGCGGGGGCCACTGGTGACCACCACAACTAATTTAGTTTAATTAAATAATTATTTATTATTATACAATCCTGAGCAATTTTCACATTGCAACATTAATGTAGGAGCATAAAAGCACGATTAAATACCCAAATATTTTGTTCCTTTAGGATTTACATTAAAAATAATATATTATATGGTGTCTGATCAGGTGTGGCTGTTTTCACTGTAGCATTCAACGCGTTAACACGCTACCTGCCACAGTGAAAATTTCCACACACTGTCAGACACATTATAAAATGCTCCTTTGAATACAGATTACAAAGAACAAAACTATCAAACTACACCGTCGTATACTTATAATTTTCTGCTACTATTTTGCCTTTGGCATCAGTCAGAATTTGGTGAGAATTAATAATTATTTAATCAAAATGTTAAAAAATTCTGTATGTTGTTAAAACATTTATTGCTTAGTCACACTAAAAGAAAATGGGCTTTCATGAGGATACAAGATATATCGAATCTTTCCGATCAAACTGTGACAGCATGTTCTACAAATTGAAATAAGTGAAAAGAACGTCAAGGGATGATGTTATAAAAATCAAAGTATTGTCTTCTGCATCCTAAAAACTATGTTCTAAATTGTAACGAATAAGTGAGTATCAGAAGCTTGTCGAAGCAGACGACGCGACGGGGCAAGCAGGAAAGCTTTTCGAAGCGAAATGAAATTTTTTTCGATGGTTTCAGAGTACTTACGGGTTTCGAATTAACGCGAACGGTCGGCACGCTATCGAAAGTTTTCGCGTGCAACGCGAATCGATCGAAACGCGATAAACTATGTAGTCGTATGATCGGATACCGATCGGAAAAACGAGACGCGAACGCTTTCGAGCTTTCCAGTTTAGTTTCACGGTAACGGCGGCGGAATGGAAAAAAAAAGAGCCAGGACTCGTGTTTGAGGGACAGACGGCGCGAATAAATAAAAAGCAAAAAGGAGCGACGAAATCGTTCAGTCGAATTGCTTCAATGCTTTGATCAAAGATCCGATAACGAGCTTTCAGTCGCATTCCGTATGCAGAAATCGAACCAAAGGCATCCAATTATTTCGCTGTCGATAGCTCGCTATTGTGTTGCTGAATTATGAAGCTTTGCGACAGAACGCTCGATGAATTTTACAGGGAAACTGAAGGTTTCGTGTAATTGTACGATGAAACTGTGAGTGGGCGGAAAATGTAATTTTGTATTTTATTGCATCTGTTTCAGTGCCAATATTTCTATCTCGTTTAAATGTATAAAAAATGTTCTTTTTTAAAAGTTGCACAACTGACACAATTTTTATAATAAAATGTCAGGATATAAAATAATCGAAGATGTTAATTTTTTAATTCATGACATTGCCGTTTCTTAAATTATTTTTCTAAAAAAAAAATGAGAATGAACGTATTAAAAAATGATTGAAAAGAGAACAACTGAGGACGATTTGTAGGAAAATAATATATGCAGTGTCTGTATTAAAAATGAATTTAAAAGTACAAGGTATTCCGAAAATTCTGTGATGAGCTATTATAAAGCAGAAAATTATTTAACTCCTTCTTCGTATAGTTTGTATTTAATAATATTACTTCAATATGAATGTTTCTCATAATTTTATGAAATGTAGTAGTTATTTGATTGTACTGTATCAGTGACACAGTGGAAAACTCCGTAACTAGCCAGACATGCATAATTTCCAGTTTTTAGTATAAATTATAACGTAACAAATTATTTCGCTATTCGATCGTATAACTTGTGTTTCATAAGATTACTGCAACATTAGTGTGTTTTAAAATTTTATACAAAATAATAGTTACAAAATTATATTGCGTCAACGAGACAGTGGAAAACTCTGCAATTAGTCGGACACGACATAATTTGTTGTTTTTAGTATCCATTACGACATAAAAAAATAAGGAACTCTTCGATCGTATAATATTGTATTTCATAAGATTACCACCGTATTAAGGTCTTCCAGAATTTTATACAAAACAGTAGCTATTTAATTAAATTCAGTCAATCAGACAGTAGAAAATTCCGATACTAGTCAGACATAAAATAACAGTATTTTAAGTAACGTACATCTCCATAATCCTCTTATTCCATACTATCACTTTATAATTAATTGCAATGTCTTTACTGTTCAATACAGTGAATACACAAACAAAATAAAAATAATATAATTGAAGTCCAAAAGTAACGACAATTGAATTATATAACACACGAGGCTCAATGACATTTCTTTTATTCTCAATGAAAGAGTTTGCAAATGTAACTATTTATCTTTTCATTGCATTAATTTTTGACTACTGTGTCAAACTGACACGAAGGGTCAAATTAATTTGAGAAAATGAGGGACGGATGAGGGTTAATGATGTTTACAGTACATCCGCTTATCAGTAAGCCGAACACTCTCGGGCGAGTTAGTTTTTCGATTCAGGAAATCGTCTCGTATCTTCTAGTGGAGGAGAAGATCCCACGGAAACAAGCAGACGAGGCAGCCTTCGGCTTCCTGGTACAATGAGCCCCTGCGAACTAATCGGATAAGAGCGTGGCACAACACGTTCACAAGATTCTTCAGCAACGGAGGGCCTCGATGGACTATCCGCCGGTCTCATTTCCTGAACGACGCCAGCACAGGTCACGGATGCGGTTAGGCGAAAATTACGCGACAGCTCATCACCCGTTATGACTGTCCTGCTCATTTCGGCTAGCAGAGCTTTTCGGAAATGACCGACAAGGTGTCCTCGTCACGTAAACGCGAAACGCCGTGTCTCTCCCGTGAATCCTCGTCATGGCTTTTGAAACGAGGACTGTACAGGTTCCTCCGTAGGACATTTCTTAACACTCCATAAAACGGTTTACTCCAGAATAAAAGAGTGATGTAAAGTAATATTGTTGCGACAAAGCAGGCGAAATAATACTCAAGAATTTAGCCAATGATGTGCAGCAAATTATTTTATTGGTACTGAGAGACTGGAATATCATTGATTTGTACTACTTATTCATTGACAGGAACTGCTTGGTTCTTTGTATTGGATTATGTCAATTGAATATATTAATTAATTTATTAACAGACAATTCTTTGAAGCTTCTGCAGCATATCTGTGCTTCAGGGATGATTGCCTTCTAATGAGAACACAAATTAATAGTCGAAGGAGCAGCAACAGTTTTCGCCTGGATCTTTTTCTTATTCATTTTTTTGACAACTATTACAAATTTATAACAATTGAAAACAGAGTAACAAAGTCTCAAAAGACGCTTTTTTTCTTCAAAAAATTTAACCTTACGAAAGAAGGACTCTTTTTAACATTTTGTTAACACGTTGACTGCCACAGTGAAAAAACCCATACCTGGTCAGACATACTATAATATCGTATTTCAAACACAAATCACGAAGAAAAGAAATATGTAACTAATCAATTACACAGTCTTGACCTTTTATTCTTATTACAATATTAATTCTGTTCAAAATTTCAATAAAATCAGTAATTATTTAATTAAATAAAATTTGATGCGCCGGTCCCCAGTCACCCCCATGACAGTCAATGTGTTAACGCTAGTTTGTAACGTTTATTGCACCATTAAACTTTTGTTCGAAATATTTTCCTCTATCTCTTGTACTCTAACAGTAATACGCGAGAAAATGGGAGTGCTTACTTGACCTTGAGGTTAGTTTTCATACCCTTAAAGGGCGATTGGGCACGAATGAGACGCACCGTTATTCTTGTCTCGAATCACTTTATAAACCCACAGAGCTTTATTGCAATCCGTAAGTTAGGGCTCGCGGTGTTCCTTTGTTAGTTTTAGCTGTAGAACGTCCTGGCAAAGTTTGCGCAGAAACTTGTGGGTCAGCCTGTGTACCTCCAACAGGAATATGAAATAAGAAGTGGCCTATTCTATTAATTAGAGAGATCGTTATTGTAGACGAACGAAAGGGCACGTGATGATTTTCCGTAATGACGGCCGTTCCGAGCGGTTAAATTTCCGTGCAGGTGTACGCCGTTCGATAATGGCAGGCCATCGCAAATTTACAAAACAAGCCCAGCTAAATGACAAACGCTAATGCGAAACGATGCCTCAATTAAATGGCCCTATGCAAATCGCATTTTCCTAGCGAGCGGGGACGTTGCTGCGTGTTCCGTACGTATGTGTGCGTTTCACCCCCGAACAATGTTCGAATTCACGTATGCACGCACACGGACACACGTACACGGGTGCCGGTGGGCAACGAGGAATAAATGGATATGTAGATTCCCTTAATTAATCGAATGATAATTTCTTTTTGCTGTTCAGTCGGTCGTACGGAACACGCTTTTGATAGCGGCCGAACATCCTTGGAATAATACGTTTTTGAACGAAATTAAAAGATCCTGTCATTCATGGAAACCCACATGCACCGGCTCACATGTAACGTCGATTTTATAGAAGTTCTTTTCACCGTGCTTTCGATGTGATTTTTCGTTTCCATTGACGTCGAATTAATTACGCTGATTGACAAACTTGAACTTTTTTTGGTTTGTAAGACTCAATGGGCTTTTTTGTATAAATTTTTCTGTGATGAATACGAACTTTTGAGTCGTTTTCTCCATGATCCTAGGATTTGTAAAAAATCAACTAAAAAAGACTGCAAATTTTCAATTATAATGACGCTTTGTGATTTAACAGTAATAATTGCGGATTCGCATTCAGTGCACAAAAAGTCTGTGTTATTAATGGAAAAAATTTATTGAATTTTTGAAATTACTACTAAAAATATTTTCTATCAACTTAAGAGAGGAAATAAAAATAAAATTTCTGCATACGTATAACGTGCGCGGCTATAAATGTTATTAATTGGTATTTGAACGCTACTTTCAAGAATTTATATTCTACACGAAATAGTAATGATCAACTTTTTGTGTGCCATTAATAATGTGCAATAATAGTCAAACATTTTCTGAGAAGATTGAAACATTCCAATACGAACTTCTTTTTTCATATTTCGCGTTCAGAATGCTTTACGCCGCCGACAGCAATAACATAAAACGGAAAATAAAAACTAGGGTAATTTGCAGTTATAGCTCGTTTCTTTAATGAGAATTTTAACGGAATGGCTATATCCATAAAAGGATTATGTGCCGATTCGAATTATTGGATCGCGCATGAACGACGTGACGTAGAAGAATTCGCTTCGTGGACGAGTTTTCCGTATTTCCGTTCAAGCTGATGCGGATGCGATACCCCGCCAGTGGTTGATTAAATTATTTCACCGGGAATACACATTCGTCGTGTTAGACCATTAATAACGATCGATTGTTTCCAAGATAGGAAAATTTAAGTCAGAATAACTTTCCTTCCATTGACTACTCAAAAAATCTCTTAATTTTGCTCACTTCGATCAAGACACAAATATACACAATAAAACTTTAATCGGTATTATGTCTTAAAAATTCAATTAATATTGTGTCACAGTAATATCCTCTAAACATGGGTCCTCCCTATGTTTATTATACCCTGCTTCATAACTTCTTAAATTTAAAACGACGAAATTATAAAATTAGATAAGAATATGCACTCTAAATATTCAGTAAAAATATAGACCATATATTTTATAGAAAATTTGACAATTTTCATTTTCTGTCGCTGGTCACGAATATAATATATTTTTCATCGTATTTTGTAAGGAGTTAATTAGAATCTGTTTTTTAAGTAGTAAATTATGTTAGATATTACTATTTAATAATAGTCATTACGTTTATCGTGAGTCAAAAACTTGCACCCTCTCTTTTTGACGAAATTGTAGAGGGAATGCACGGCGGGCCGCATTCGAAAGAATTTTCCATGCCGACGTGGAAATTGCTTTTAACATTACCATATTTGATCTTTTAAACTATGCAAATTTCTGCGCAACAAGATTTTCTTGAAAAGTAACAGAGAAATTTAGTTATTCTCTTTCGACCTGCCCACCGTGCGCAATTGTCTGCTCCTGAAATATTTTTATCACGTCGAAACAAAATATGGTAAACCAGATTCGCTTCTGAAACAATCTTCTGCGACGTGACCTCTCGTTTTTTTTTGACATTAATCTACATTGTACGTCTACAACACTGTAGCTACAAAAACAAAAATAAAGAAAACAATTTTAACAGAGCTTAACACAAAGTGCACGAAAATTGTTTTTTTTTAGCGTACAGCAATTTTCTCTTGGCTCCACATCTATTCTAATGATTTGCAACTTTTTAAATTACAATGTGCTGTTTTAATTAACAGTTTAATGCCGTGTCGACTGCAATGATTCTTAGGGACAGAAAATAACTGAAAAATTATGTTAATTAATTTTGTCTGTGTTAGAAATGATATTACGTTAGGTTTTCCACTGTGTAATAAATTTTTAGGGGATGATTTCGACACGTTGACGCCATACTGTGCAAGCTGAAAACGACACGACTTTCTGGACGTCGACACAAAATGAGAGTAATAAAAAATTATGCTCTTTTGCATTAATAATGTTCATAATTATTTATAATTCATGTTGGTTCTGTTAGATCTTCTAAAATATTTTACTGCTAGTATCTGTGTTCAGATGAATGACAACTGAATTTAACTGTCACGCATATACGGGTGACACGGCAGTCAAAGTGCTAAAGTGAACGTTTCAAAGGATTTTCATAATAATTCTGAAGTGGAAAAATTAATAAGGTGGAAATGCGGAGTTTTACAGCGGTCTGATAAAAAGAAAATATTCATGGGCAGCTTTTAGTTGTTTTGTTTTTGAGTATACAACTGCATTCATAGATCGGAATGATTTTTTGATTTCGATTCCATTGCACGCAATCTCTCAATTGGATGGCCATGGTAGCGGATCGTGTCGCGCATCGTTTTCTTTTCATTCGTAGATTTTCATTCCGACGATTTCAATTTCGATATTGCCGGGTGCCGGATTATTTTCAGCGGCCGTCCACGTAATCCTTTGGAATCTGTTACAGGCCATTAACACTCTTCTAATTTGTTTAATTCTTCCGCCGTGCGCGATGAAACGTAAGCCTTGAACTATTTTCGGTGAAAAAATACCTTTAGCCAAGCATTAATGCTAATCATCATCATCAATTTAGTAATTACCCCATATCAATAATATCTAGCATTCATCCTAATCTATCCAACAGCAGAACGATACTTAACACTAATCAGTCATGAAAAATAGAAGCTCTTGGCAGGGTAGTTTGCATTTCTATGTTGTGCTATTCAAATCGTAACACTCATTGTTAGATTACACAATTATGCAACTTAACATATTTAAACATGTGAAGAATGCACGTTTTACATAGTGTGTACAGTGTTCCACGGTTGGCTGGAAGTTCTCGGCCCTGAGAACTCCTCCAGCCTACCGTGGAATACTGTAACATAAGAAATAAATATTGTGGCATTTAAAGTTGAAAATATACTTTCACCATCGTTTCACTTCGCTAATTACATTAAAATAAACAATATTCAAGTCTTAACACGTTCACTGCGGTACGGGACATATAGACCCCGCATCGTATCTTCGTCTTGTGCGGCTTGTTTTTTATATTTCCGTCATTTGTCCACCATTTTCAAATTATCCAGTACCGCCAAACAGGAAAGTCCAGTACAGAGTATATTTGTCCCGTACTGCTAAATAGGAAAGTTCAGTACGGATTATATTTGTCCCACACCGCTAAGTAGGAAAGTCCTCAAAAAAGGTGCCGCAGTGAACGTGTTAAATTCTATGTAGTTCTTTGTCCTAAGCAAATGCGAAGTGATGCGTGCGACGAGTTATGTTATGTATGAGTGTTATCTGTGTGAACGTGTGTGTATCAAAAGTCAGTTTCGGGTGTCGAGTGGATGGCAGAGCGTAAGTTTTCCGTGAGACTTCGTGAGAGCAATATATATTGAGTGAACGAGTCCATACAGAGAGTATATCGACATTTATTATTAAACATTATTGTTTCAGAAAGTAAAACTATCTCTGTTCACTTAAAATCCCTACATGTATATTTGCACAAACGTCCGCAGTCTACTCATTATTGTTTACAACAGCCGATCACAGTCAAACCTAATATCGAAACATTAGGTTTGATTTCCCAAAGAAACTCGCCTGTGCCTGTGTCAGGCATCCAGGACGACCACCGAAGCCACTGTCGCAAATATTCGAACGTTTTAAACGTCCCCGTGGCCTCACGGCGAGGTTTTCTCGAACAGATTCTCGATATATATCGCGAAAAAGGATATCGTATCGGCGGTGCTCGACGAGCACGCGACATATGATCCGCTTAGGGAGATGACGGCGCATTTTCATGTCGCGCAGGATTTCCGGCTACGTGCAGCACACTTCCAGACGAATAACGTATGCGTTTTGTCGCCGTGGTGTGCACACGGATGTGCCGGACTTTTGCCACTTTCCCGAATGTATTCAGGCCGCCGCGAAATTGAATTCGCGCGTCCCGACGCCGGAGTACGCCGTTTCCTTGCGATATTTTACCAGGTCATCCGATAAGTAATGTCGTTCCCAATCTTACGAAACATACGTTAAATAAATAGAAATTGTGTATGTAAGCTTCAGAGAAACATGATATGTTATGTATGTGTGTGTGTGTGACAAGAAAGCGTTTTTCTTTTATTCGTGTACTTTACAATTTGTCCAACCGAACATTTGGTAAATTCTTTTAGCCTTTTATTATTAGCACGAGTATGACTATCCCCAGTGGAATGCCATTTGACGGTACGTAATTATTTGATCGCTTTGATGTCTTTTATATTGTTTGTTATCAGTTAGTCACTGGTTAGTTAGGTCAATGGGGTGTTTCCTTTTTAGCCTTCTTTTTGTGGTGGTTTCATATATTTTTGCTGCTGGTTAGTTAGGGTGTGCTATAATTCTTTCTGCTTATTTCGTCTTTGATAGTTGGTACAGTGGCGTGCAAATTTTACGGACAGTACATTTTGTGCTCTTACTTTTGATTATGTTAAATAAACTGAATTTTAACCCGACATCATGTTGAAAAATAGATCAAACAGAAGATGAAGCTGGAATGCATGTTCCTACTTGCCATTTTTTCATGTGTGCGTAAGTCTAAGTTTATTATAAATTGCTTAAGGCAACATTGGAAATCTGAAGTGTCCGGAAACTTTTGCATGTCACTGTATATTTAATCAAATGTTTTCTTAATTTTTTAATGGTCTTTACTATCTGGATTACCCTCGTATATATACCGTTGTTATTTTGTTATATACCCCTAGACAAAGTTTTTCTCCTCTGCATGTATTATCCGATTTCGTTTTGTAAAAATTTTACGGTGCACGTGGTAGAATGTGATCTACTTTGTTCAGTACATCTCGATGAAAATTTGGGTTGCCGCAGCAAACACCTGTTGCTGACAATTTTGTCAATAGCATGCAATTTGTCATACTCGAAATTGGTTGTACTTACCAGCTACCGCCCGTTTTGGTAGCTTTTTAGCGGAGGGGAAATTTGGTGATACTAATCGGTCGAAATCAACCCGAAATGAATTGTCTTGAAACAATTGAACCTTGTTGAAGATGGAATTAAAGAACTGCCGAAGTAATTGAATAAGGACAATAAAATTAATATTCAGTATGTTGATACTTAACCCTAGTGTGGTCTTCGGTCTTTTTTTTTTACCCAAGGCGTCTTCATTTATTTAAAAAACTTTCGCAATGATGATATTATAATACACGTGGTTATTTCTATGTTTCCATAATTCTCTCATTATATTGTAAAATTATTATACATTCAGAGTACTTTTGACTCGAAGACCTTGAATGTACAGTGGAACGGAAGAACGCACTAGGGTTAAAAATAACTGCAATTTTTAATTTGTTTATGTTTGGTGAAGTTATATTCAAAAACGATGTTACATGTGGAATACCCTGATATTAGCAACGTGTGTACAGAGTTCAGCTGAAAGGATCGTCGCGAACCCGGGATTCAGATTACATATAAAATGAACTCTTTTGGTGTTGGTAGATATCTGTACACGCGGCCTCATGCAAATGCACATTTCCACGGAATGCAGATGAAGATGTCGGATTTATTAAAGAACTATGAAGCCCTGAGTACGCTGGTTATCATTATCCTCTTCAGAGGCGTATTTATTCAGGTTGGGGAGAATTCGACTTTTTTTCTAATTTTATTCAGTTCGTATGCGTTAATATTTATTGAATAATTTAGACATCTAGGAGAAACATAATGTACATATGTATGTGATCTGCCATACCTAATCGAACGCAATAAAATGTAATCTCTTAAATATAAATACTTTATTCTTGGAACGTATAGTAATTACCTTATATTATTGTTATAATATTAATGCTTTTCAACATTTTGTAAAACTGACTAATTATTTAACTAACTAAAATGTGAGCCGTCACTGGTGACCCCCACGGCAATCAACGTGTTAACTATATTGGAATTAATAAAAAAGTAAACGTGTACTTATGTATGTCTACGCTTAGATTTTTTAATGTGCATTTTTTTATGGACCTAATTACCGAATACATGTATATTATGTTTCAACAGGCGTTTCTTAATCCACTGGGGTGATTTCATCAAATAAGTATTATGTCTTATAAAACGTTTGGTAGCATTAACAACGGGACAATAATATAAAGTGCAAATAATGCAATCGAATGTTTAGAAACTTTTTTGTGATAGGATTTATATTAAAAACAGTAAATTGTATAGCGTCTGACCAGGTACAGCAGTTTTCAATGCGGCATAGCTTTCAATTTATACTGAATACATGTAACTGAAAAGAGGGACTCCATAATTTTTCTCCAACTTTAATAAATTCATCTATGGAGAAGTGAAATGTTGAATGACTGCGATAAATAAATTCCCTAGAAACTCTACGTCCTTTCAAACATTTTTTGTAAGGAGTCACGACTGTATAGAAGAAATCGGGATTATTAGAAATTAAAACTGAACACGAAACTGGCTCTTTACTATTTAATAAAAATAACAATCCTCGTGTATTACAAGTATGTAATGATGAAAAAGTAATTCTCCTGTGGAAAAAAGCGAAATAAAATGCTATCATTTTCAAAGGACCAATGGCTTGAACGAAAAGAGTTCGACTACGGCAATGTTACCATTTATTCCAACTAATATTGTTAAAGAAATTAATGAATGGTTACAAATAAATGAATCCATTCTGTTTATTCAATAAAACATTTTCAACATTATGCCAGATTCCGTGTATTTTATTTTCAACATAAAATATTTTTAATAACTGAAATTTTTCACTGTATTTCTTCAGCTATGCAAAACATAAAACATTTTACAATAAACATCATTTGATTTTAAGAGATATATCTATGTTCACAAAAATTTATACGATACTTCATATAAAAAAATTTCACTTTCGGGTGTACATAGTCTTCTCTTTTTAAAACCACAATTAAAAGTAATTAAATTTCGTTCGCTCGTGACATTTATGGCGACGGATGCAACGAAAGTTGAAGATTTAAACGTCGGTTCCTCCCTCGTTTTTTTCGTAGCTGGACTTTCAATTGAATTTTTGAAGTTGTAAAATATGCGAAGAATATTCATGAAATTATAATTCGCGCCGCTGAATTTTCCCCGTGGAATTTAACGTAACATTTGCATGGCGTGATTCAAATTTTAATACCTTATTTGTTAAAGCGATTAGAAAATAATCGAGTGACAGAAACAGCCTCCATACAGGGGCATCGATATCGCGCGATTCGATTGACTGAAGTTCACTTAATCGCATCAATATTCATACGGAATTTATATTCAGATTAATTCGTACGCAGAATCAGCTACTATACGTGCCGAAATCAAAAGTTTTAGTACGTCGATCATTTCGTATAAAGGACAGCTCTCCAAAGGTTCATCAATGATTAATTACCACTGAAATGTGTCATGCGTATTTCGTTGAATTTCTTTCGCCCATCTAACGCTCGTTTCACGAATCGAATGGATCAAATTTTCCCGAATTTTAATTAACTTTTCACATTTACAAAGGCAGAAAGTATTATTTTCTCATTGGATTAATTTAAACCAATTTTGTCTATAAAATGGTGCATTTCCTTTGTCCGTGATTTTCAGTGTATTAAGAGACAGTCTTGTATTCATTTTTTAGAATCAATATTACCTTACAAATGAATATTCTTAATCAAGAAATTAATTAAGAACGCGATTGCGCAATGTTTTTTGTAACAGAGGCAGGAAAAATAATTTCAAGAAATATGGGAGAGAAATAATTACATAAAGTGCAGGAAGATATGCAGAAGAACTTAACAAAAGAAATTTCCTTTTTAATTAACTCTGAGGAAGATTCTGCATCACGCAGTTGATGAAGCACGGCTGTGCCTGCTTTCAAATTACGTGCAAAAAGATAAGAAACATACTCTCACAGCAGTACTGAATAGTAGATTCTACATTTTAAAAATCACATTGAAATAAGAACATCTTTCAAAATATTCCTGCAAAACTTCCGACGTGTTGCCAGATTAAACAAAGTATGAATGACACAACAATTATTTAAAAATATAATAGGGAACTATAACGTAGAACACAAAGTATTCGTACAATTTACGTAGAATCAAAATGGTCATGTAGCAAATTTAAAATATTAAAATCGATAATACCTATTATCTTAATTAGAAAATTACTGAATGTTTGAGAGCCACTGGAGTTTAGTGAATCACTTCGCCACAAACTATCAAGGAATTAGTCGGGGGATAATGATCGTGCAATGACACGGAGGGAAGTCGATACCCGATTCGGCGACTCGTATAAAGTGTGCCGATGGCAACCATAATCCACGAACGGTCACGCTCGTATACAACGCTCGACACGAGGACGGTGAAGCGTGCTTCCAGGGACCATGTACAGGGTGTCCCGAAAGGAAATGAAGAATCCAAGAAGTGACGAGCTTTAACTTCTAAATAAAAACAAAAGACACCAACAACAACAGCACATGGAAAATAATAAACTATTCCACTGTGGATACATACATGCTGTATTTTAATAATTTATAACACGTTGATTGTCACAGTAAAAACAGCCATACCTAATCAGTAGATCTTTATGCAATTTATCATATCCAGATTTTTAAAGAATGCACATTTTATACAGTTGGTGAAACAGGAAATATACTTTTAAACGTTTGGACCCCAAAATGCAATTCTGCCATAGTTGCATTTCATCAGCTAGATGGAAATAAAAAATATTGCAGTCCAAAAATGTATGTTTGCATAAAGATCCGCAGTCTACTAATCAGACACATTATAAACTGCTTTTCTAAATACAGATTCCTAAGAATCAAAATAATTTTTTACCATTATTTTAAGACTGGCACAAACGAAGATTTATGAAAATGAGTAATTATTTAATTGGGCAATGTTTGATTGTGTAGACTGAAATAATCCTTTGTGGCTGTCAACGTGTTAAATAAATTGATAAATCATGTTCTGGGTTAAGAGACACTTTTTGCATATGCTTTTTTGTTTAAAATTACTTGCTGTGTGTGCTGAAAATTGTTTCCTTCAGAACACAGTGTATGTAACGCCCCTATTCTAGTTCATGCTGTACATCCCTTTGACCCTCTTCCACGGGCACCTTCCCCGGGATAGATAGGGTAACAAGGATTTGCAATGGTAACGACGACGTTTCGTAGGCTGTAAAAGCGCAACTTGCGACCATGCGTAGTCTTCTTCAGCGTTTCTCAAACTTTTTCCATGAAATCCTGCGAGTTTATGCGGATCCTCTTTCCTGGCTAGTTTCTTAACTTTCTCGGACTCTTAAGATTTGTTTTGTTTTTATTTAGAAGTTGAACAGCGATTTTGTGCTTGCTTGTTAGTAACACAAACGTGTGAGTGAAATCAGGTTTGTGGCACAGCAGAAAAATATTTTAATATTTCTAATACATACACAGTATAATACACTCTCGAAGATTTTAATAAAAAAGTATTTACTGCAGTAAAGACTCTAGTAGAGAAATTAATGGGAAGATATAACCAGTTGAATAAAGTAGTATTCAGTTACGTCAGGTTATTCATTTTATATTGCTCTTGGCAAAACGGAAAAAATTATGTAAGGACGTTCGTCAATTTTTTAAATGTTAAGGTATTCGCAGTTTTCATATGTTTCAAATTTCCGAATATCGTAATGAAAATATTCAGTAAATCTTCGAAACTTTATTTAATTAAAACAGCATCGGTCAAAATACATTTTAAATGAAATAAATATTGCAAAGGTATTACAAAATAAAATGCGTATTATGAATATGTATATTCTTATCGATGTATATTTTCATAAAGTCGATTTAAATGTGTCTGACTAGGCGCTGGACTTTCCACTGATGAACGTGTCAACAGTTTTTTAACCTCTAAACAACGGAATTTTTCACAATTAAAATAGTCCTAATAGAATTTCGTAGCAATTTAGTAAAGTAACATTTACATATTGTGGGATTCAAAAATTGACTTACACTGTGAGACGTGAGTTGATAAATAAAACTATTGATATGTATTAAAATAATTAAACAACACAGTACATAACTCCTCACAAATATACTCCACGCAATGTTCTCCATTCTAAGATATCTAGACATACGTCTAAATAGTTCGCCTATCTAGACTGTCCTCGAGACTAAACGACAAACTATCAGGCGCCGAATTTCTCGTCGCCTCAACGCTAATATAAACATATAAAAATATCCACCAACTCCACAATATTAAAATATTTCAAGCTCCTAAACAATGCAATTTTATACTGCAATATAAATTGAACGAAAGTCTCAAGAATTATCTTGGTAATACCCAAATAATTAAAAAAATTCTTCTTCTAAAGAAGATCAAAATCATTCAGGAAATTGGTTTAGCTATACCAGACAGTATAGACGTCCATAATTACCGTTTCGAACGGTTGATACGACCGTAAACAATAAATTTAAATAGACAACTCGTAACGACGGCGTTGCGCAGAAATTTCAATAAAATCTTTGAGAAACACTGGCGGACATATAGCGAATGAGCCGAATACCGTGAAACGTGCTCGACAATCATTCTACGGAGAGTCATCAGCCGTTTCTAGGAGCACTAAAATGAAAATGGCTGTGCAGGCGGCTTTCTGCTCTCAGCGTCGGCTTGCTGCGCGTAATTTAGACGTGGTTCCGTTTAAATTTCCGCACTGGCAACGCAGTATTCGATAATACGACCCATTCTAACCATGCTCGTTCTATTACGCAGCTTCTAAGTCCCCTGTACCTTCCATATAAATTTTCCAATAAACTTTGAGACCGTTTTATCTCCCTTTCCTTTCATTCAGCGAAATATTGTGTGAATTGGCCTCCATTCAAATTGTTAACACACCGATATGTATTCTGTCGGGATATGTGTGACGATTTTAACCCTTTCTTCTCGAAGGAGTTCAATTGATTATCCGCAGTAAGGAAATTGATTTTAAAATAGTAATTTTGAGACAGTGGAACAAATTAAAAAGGACGTTGTACAGAATGATTCAAAATTGAGAACATTTTAGACACTGAATACACAATCTAAATTAAATAATACATGTCGTGTGAACGCAAGTCGTGTCTATAATTTTCCATATTTTCCAAATCACAGAGAGTACAAAAGATAGACTTCGAAAGTCGACTGTCTGTCACATACCTTGAATTTTTATTTATTATTACATTTAAACAAAACATTCTGTATATTTGCAGAAATCAATGATATTTATTGTTTGCAGAGAGAGGTGTAAAACGAACTTAAATTTATTCGTACTAAAATGCATGTTTGGCAATTTTCAATTACATAATTGAAAATGTACGACTTATGATCACATGATATACTTATTTGACATGTATACAAATGATAATTGCACGTATAAAAATAAAAGGCATAAATTCACTATAGCTTCAAAATTGAGCTGAACACATATTGTAATATAGTATGTACAGCTGAAATTGTTCATAAAAGAACAAGTGCAGTTTTATCAAATTCAATTACCCCTTTGCACTCGAAGTATATCTCTGAGACACACAATTTGCTTTAAAAAGTACCATAAGCTTTACAATCATCAGTACTTTATAAACATAACATCCACTTACAAAATGTACCTATACTTATTCACAATATTTCCTTCTCAAACTACTCATTCATTATTACACTGCGGAACTTTATGCAATTGGTCATATTCAAATGCCTGAAGGACACTAACTTGTGAAGCAATCGAAATAAAAACTATAATGCAGAATATTTAAAGCATAAAATATAATTTCAACAAAGTTCTATTTCCTCAACTACATTAAACCAGAAAATTTTGCAGTCTAAATATGTACATTTGCATAAACATCCGCTGTCTACTCATTATTTATACTTAACACATTGGAGACCAGGAGAGCCGCGGCCTTCCCCCACTCTAGGTCCATTCTCCTCATATAGGACCTTAGGGGAACGAGGAGGGAACTGAAACGAGGAGAATGGACCCAGAGTGGGGGGAAGGACGGAGCTCCCGTGGTCATCACTGATTTACACGTAACATATCGAAAGTAGTCTCAGTGTCTCGAAGATTTACTCGAAAATACTACTTAGTGCAAAGGGTTAATATCTCTGCTAAAATCATCCTGTACGACAAAATAAGAAAAATTTATGAAAGACTCCAGGAAAAGGTGTTTCTAAACTCATTACTATAATCATCAGCTTCGAAACTCGACCTTGTCGATTTGTCAAGAATTTCAACCAAATATCTCGCGTCTTCTGAAAGAACTATGTTCCGGCTCGAGTAGAAAGAGTTAAAGTACACTTCTCATCGGTTAAAAATAATCGTGAGGAGGAATTTCCTTTGGACGTTCGATCGTTCGAACGGCCGTGTCGCGGCGTTCGAAGACATTTCCTACTTTTCATAATGGAATAAAACGACAAGAATACTCACGAGATGAGAGTCCCTTGTGGTGAATGTGATTGGGTCCGAGGCTTTGGGCTCCCGACAGTGAAAATCCATTTTGCCCCAGGCGGCCGCCCCGGCGGCTCCGCTCTTGGCCGCCTCGATCAGCTCCATTTTCACTCCCTCCGCGACGAATTCCACCTGCAAACAGCCAGGAAAACATTTTCATTACATCGATCCGCTACGTGCGCCACGATCCCGCCGGGCCGCGTGTAATGGTTTTAATATCGCGATATAAATCGAGGGATCAAAAACGTCGACGCCGTTATTGATTATCGTAGAATAGGGAGCTCTCTGTTCTGCATCTCGGGAACAGATTTACTCTGCTTTAAATACAATCTTTTTTTAAATGGAACTTTAAGAGAGAGAGAGAGTGATTTAATTGGTTTCGAATATATCTGCAGCGTATGAATTTATGGATATTAACACGAGACATGAAGTATTGGGGAATTAAATAATTATTAATTCTCGTCGAATTCTGACTGATGCCAATGGTAAAATAGTAGTAGAAAATTGTAGGTACATGATGGTGTAGTTTCTTAGGAATCTGTATTCAAAGGAGCATTTTATAATGTGTCTGACTATGTGTGAATATTTTCACTGTGGCAGATAGCGAGTTAACACGTTGAATGTCACAGGGAAAACTGCCATACCTGGTCAGACATGATATATACTATTTTTAATGTAAGTCCTAAAGGAAAAAAATATTCGAGTATTTAGTTGTGTTTTCATGTTCCTACATTAACGTTACAACGCGGAAAATGCACAGGATTGTGTAATAATAAATAGTTATTTGATTTAGTTAAATTAAATTTAAAGTGCCGGTCACCGGTGACGCCCGCGGCGTTCAACGTGTTAAAGGTATTGGAAATGGGATGGTACAGTCGAGGTAAAAAGTATTGTAAAACTGTGTATGTATTCCCTTAAGGTTCAATAAACAATTATTATTATTTTTATTATTACTGTATTTATACATATGTTTTATAGTCATATTGTTATATTATTGATTTAAATAACTAAATAAAATTGACCTTGTCAGAATTAAATGTGGATCTAACAGCTTAATACTCTGATTTTTTTTTAATCAATCATTGCATGAAGACCACAGTGAACAGAGACAACAAAGAATTAATTAATGATCCATTGATTGTTTTAGCCAGTGATGGCCACCGGAGCTGTGACCTTTCCTCACTCTAAATCCATTCCCCTCGTTTCAGTTCCCTACAGTTCGCTCCTCGTCCCCCTCTGTCCATCTTCGTCACAGATCGCAGCTTATATGAGGGGAATGGACCCAGAGTGGGGGAAGGCCGCAGCTCCGGTGACCATCACTGATTTTAGCAGTCTACTAATTTACTTCTGTATGATAAATGTAAAATAAATGTTTCATCCTTATAACTCTCTTGCTGTCTAAATATGCAATGAATATTATTTATATCAACAAATTCTTTCTTATATATTATATACATCATCGACTGAACAATTGCATCGACTGCACAAAAGAATAAAATTAAAAATATGAAGGAATCGAGTAAATTGAAAACAGGAAATTCGGTAATGATTTCAGACGAAGCTACTGAATTATAGGCAGTAATAAAAAAAAAACAATAACAATAACGATGATGGTATTACAATTAGTAGACACGCTGAAGCAAACAATTTCACGCATCTTTATTCCCGTTTAAATCGTCCACTGAGCGAACCAGACTAATTGAATGATAAATCCAGTAACGCGATTATTAACGTACGCATTAACATAGTAATTACATATTAGCCAAGATTTATATCTTTTATCGATCCACGGCAATCTCGATTCACCCCGCCGTCGGGGGAGGCGAACATTATTTACCGGGATCGTTAAAACCGCGTGCAGGTTAAAATTCGGACGTTTTTCAACGATATTTACGATCGTTCGTTTTTCCCCGTCGCGTGAGCAATGTAATCAACTTAATTAATCGATCGATTAGTTATTAGCCGGTAATAAAGAAGGCGATCGAAGTCGTTGATTGATGGAGTCTCAGAGAAGTCGCATAAATTTATGAACTCTCGTTGGCTTGGTAATTAGCAAGAAATTTGATTGTGTAATATATTATCAATAATTGTGTAAATTGTGTATAATATTGCTATTCGAATAATGAGTGAGTTAGTGCAATATTATAGAGTACCTGTGTATAAATATTAATACGATAAAAATAATTTAATTTATAATTGCAAAGGGGGATTGCAAAAATTAGTATTGATAATTATTTTGTACTTTAATCGTTAGTAATAATATTCAATGTGAATGTTAATCCTCTAAAAATGTTCAGATCTATTTTTTGTGTTCATAGTAAATTTAATTTACAGTAATTTAGTGGATAACTTACTGTATTTCTAAGAAGGTCTGAAATTGTTTTTATACATTTAAAATAAACGTACCTATAGTTTTAAATTCAATGTGTGCGTAATAATAATTATATTTCACTTTTTGCTTTATATTTTATACTTTCGTTTATGTTTCAGGTTTCTTCTGTTGCTATTATAAGGGTAGATATAATTATATGAAAACTCGAAAGTAATCTAATAGCGGCAGTGATTGTTTGAGCTTCCGAAGCGTGTAATTTTTACAAACTTCGGCGAATGAAAGTTTCAGAAATTCCGCGGCAGCTTTGCATTTTTGCAAATTTCAATACGGCACTTCATTAAATTGTGTGTAATGAAGAGAATGTTCGAGTAAAAAGTACCTGCCGTCCACCTTTATTGTTAATAAGAAAACTTCCGTTTTTACAGCGTTGAAAAAGTTTTAATAATTTTACATCAAGTTAGTCCTTTGAAAGTGTCCATTAATTGCAATATACTCCCCGGAGAAAGCGGAACTGACGTGCTTATCACTAAATTAACAATAAATCAAGTTAAACAACTTATTCTTTGAAATTTTTATTAAAACGTGTTCAGCCAGTACACGTTAAAAAAGTGTTATTTTAATCAGTCTCAGATTTGTCTTCAAAGTTTTTAAACTTAAAACTCTGTATATTGTGATTAAAAATTCCAACTAATTCGAAATATCGTTTTTAATACGAAGGCTAACTGAAATATAAAAATGAAACATATACAACAGCTTAATTCTCCAAATGAAAATATATTTTAATGTCGATGCTTCACTTTCAAGTTAGATTTTCAGTTTACTTTCAATTTCATCAACACCTTCTTTATTCTGTAAGTAGAATTTATACGAATATACCAATATTGTATTTATGCAAAGTACGTTGTTAAGTGTCCCACCCTGTATAATAAATAGCATACAAAATAACATGTATTAATGATGAACTATTTTCTTATTATCAAAACGTCAGCAATAAGCATTTCTAAAATAATATAATCGGAATGATTACAAAAACATTTAACAATATAATACTGAGGAATGAACATATGTTTAGCGCAACTAAATTATTCAGAATTATCATTTTTCATAAATAATATATCAGTTGTTAAACAAATTAGATTACTCAGAATATTTGCAAGATGATTCCCGCCGAAGTCCAACGCTCTCGACTTCTTCATCCCCGAACATGATACATAATTGATGCATTCAGATAACTTTGGACGTAACCATTTCTATACCAAAACGATATAGCCTGCGGCTGAATAATCTTGACCGTAGAATCATAAGGTAAGGGGGTTGAAGGCTACTCAGAAGTATGTGTATCGCAGAGAGAGAAGCCGAGAATAGTTCCCCGCAGAACGCATGTGATCTCGATTATTTGCATAATTGACGAGGGACGCAATTTGTCGGATGCAGTCTCGGGCCAGCTGCTAAACGTTCCGCAGAAGTTTCCGCGGAAGTTCAAAGTGGATCGACTCGGGTTTTCGAGTTCCGTCCCGCGGTATGACAGCTCGTCACGGTCGAATCGCGACGATCAAAGCTCTAAGTCCTCATCAAGGTTTCTCGGCGACCTTCGCGACAGAATACACCAAGCTTCGCGACCGTTAACAAACCAGACGTAGGATAATATTGGATGTATCACGGCACGTCTGCGCCGGCGGATCCGTCAAAAGCTCCGCCACTTCCGGCGAACAGGGAACCGTATTATTCCAGCGCCGACGGAGTCTTGTTTAAATTCGACAACGGGACACCGTGAGTTTGAAACTCGAAATTTTCAGACCCGAGAGCTCCGGTCCCGCTGAATTTACTGTAAACCCGAACTTTCCGTTTAACACCGAGACACGTACCGCGGTTCGATTATTTAAGTTCCGCCGTTTCTGTAATATTTGACTCGGGATTACATGGATATTACAGCAGTGATTTTACGGTGTAGTTAGTACTTCTGGAACGTGTGCTTCGCCCTGTACGCTTAAGGGATGAACCTGATGGCGGTATAAGGGAGTTTGTACCGATAGTCATGTTCGTCATGATTTTCAAACTTTAGGTAAGACCGAAGCGCAGTGTCTTCATTTAGTTTGGAATTCGGTAAATTGATTTTCTTCGAACTTTGTAGAAAGCATTGTAGAGTGGAACCTCGATTATCCGAACGCGGCTCATACGAAAATTCTGCTTCTATGTTAATTACAAGGTGGAATTACCATTAGTGACATTGTGTACTCTATTTTGTACCACCACGTATTTTTATATTGAGAAACGTAAGTACAATGTGAGGCATCTTGTTACTGATTACAGTTCGGATGATCGAGGCCCTACTGTAATTATTTTATAACTGAAATGTTTTTGTACGAAACGAAACGGAAACGTGGAAAATTTATTTAATTGTCGAGGGAATCGTTAGATTAATAATTTGGAACTTTTTATGGTATTATAGTAATAAATTGCTTTACTGTTTTTCTCTGCGTCAGATCTAGATTACACCTGAAATAAAGTTTTATTTTTCGTGTATCAGAATGAGTATTCATTCAGTAACAACAAAAATAAAATTCTGGAGATTAGATTATTTAAAACTGAGTTTTCAAGTGAGCATATAAATGTAATAATAAAATAAATAGGTAATAAGCATCAGATAGTAGTTTTTAAGTAGATATTTAACACGTTGTGCGTCGCAGTAGAGAATGGCGCAACTAGTCAGACACGCGAAAATACATTTTTATTAACATGTATCGTTGAATATATAAATATTTATTTATTTGATTATATATTTTTTATTTTGTAGTATCACTGTAACATAGACGTAGCTCAAAACTTCGTCGAGGTAATCAGTTATTCGACGAAATTAAAATTGGTACGTGGGTCATCAGTGGTACACGTGGCGCTCAACGTGTTAACACGTTGTCTGTCACGCTCTATTGTCTGAAAATGGCAAACTTTACAAATTTTTATACAAAATGAATATAACTTCTAATTCTACTCACTTTCATCAACAATATTAATAATTTTCATCATTAGATATATTCATTATGGTATACATGATCAAATAAATAATGATTCAATCTAAGTGTCACCCACATATGGGTGACATGGTCGTCGAAGTGTTAAAGGTAAACGGGCGGGAAGGTCTATTTTTCAATTTTACACTACCAAAATCACAGTCGCATACCTAAATAGAAAAGTGAAAATTAAACAAAAATGTATAACACGTTGATAGTATGCTAAAAAACGTTTTTAAAATTGTTACAGAGTTTCCTATCGCCGGCCTGCGGTAATCAGTGCACTTAATTATGCGTCTAAGATAAAAGTAGATTCCTCTGAAAGAAATGCTACCTTTAATCGCTGTTTTATCTGCTAATACCCGCTGGAAACATTAACGGGCGCATTATGTCGAGGAAATTGCAGTATCTTTTTTTTCATAATCTTGATTGCAGTAGAGCATAGACATTGCCAAATCGAATTCCTTCAACTTTTCACGAAATACAGTACACTTATCACCATCAGCATTTTCCTGAACGATATCAGGTGCAAACAGTTAGCAAATAACTTTCACATGCAAATATCTCGAGATTAAATGATTGAAGAGGTTGGTTATTAAGGCAGTTGAATTGATTTTTTATACTCCACGAAGATATTAAAAAAAGTATAGGGTTCCATTTAACTGTTAACACTCGGTATATTGTATGTCTATACATACTAGAAAGTCAGAGCAATATTAAGACTTATTAACAAATCAACATATAATATTAAAATAAACACAAGCAACAGTAATAAGTCATATTTATTGAAAATATATAATTTACTATTACAAAATAAAAAATACCGAGTAGTAAAATGCCTTCGTATTAAAACTACCGAGTGTTAAAGGTTGAAAGACTAAAGGTGACCTTGATAACTTTGAAAACGAGTGTCTTACAAAAAATATACTGTAATTAGCCTATAGGCCCCTCTAAACCAAGGTTTTTTAAAAAAAAAGAATTTCTATTCGTCCAGTAGCAATGGAAACAATGAAGATGATCAAGTTACATTGTCCACCCTCTATGTGCTAACATTTTCTGCAAACATTCTGTATTATAAATCATATTTTGGTCTCTTCTGTTGCCATGAAGCAAAGAAATATTCAACGCGTCAGTCAACCGAACTACAGTCGAACAGACGCGTGTTTGTAAAGATCTACAAACAATGTTGATAATTCCACGATGTTTGCTGACGGAAAGAGGAGCTACAACCTCGACGGTATCGGAGCGCTGAAGTTATACGATCGATTTTCCGAGTTCGTTCGCAAACAATTCCGTATAAATATCATTTAATTTTCCAACGACGGAACTCGCTCGACTCTTCGACCGTCCCGGATGCGACGATGTCCGTACAGTTAAACAAACAATAAAATTCCAGAAGCAGGGCTGGAGGGAGGGACAGAGCCGGGATTTCCCTGGAGAACCGGCGACAGGTCGAAAATCTAGCGATGAGAAATGAAACTTCGGTGTATTGTTCGAGGAACCGACGAGGCTGCGGCCCTTTTCTCGTTCGGTACGCGTATCGAACCGGTTGTTTACTCTGTAAAAGGAAAACAGCCAGCGCCGCGACGCCATTTGAATTTTCCCGACAAATGCGTGCGCGCGTTTTAATATTTCACGTCTCTCCGCGATATTTTTCATTAGCGTTGCTCTCCGCTCCCTTTGACTCGTTGTCAACGTTCAGGCTTGAAATATTCCGAACGGAAACGAAGAATTTTTCCCCCTTTGCGCCGGATGTCGGCGAAGGGCGGATTTTCGTGGAAATTCGTGGAACCGTGGAGAGCCGGCGACACGTGTTTGCGGTGTGAAATCTGGCAATGGGTATTTTTATAACAGATTTTATGGGCTTACAGCTTTTTGAGTGGAAGTGTTAAAAATGAGAGAAATGTGTCAAATTATGTAGGAGATTTGTCGTTTATCTTTACTGTCCGGAATATTTATATTTCCTAGCGTGCTTTGACGAGATAAATATTTTGGTCGATCAATATTCTGTCAGAGTGGTTTTTTAGATAGTAACATTTTTTAATGGCATAAAGTGTTAGGACTCCAAAACTTCATGATTTAATCGGATACAGCTTTTCTACGATATAATTACAGAGAACACTCACAGAAATTGTGTAATATGACGAATATTTTATTAAAAAAAAGTGAAATCTATTTGAACAATAATTGAAGAAACTAGAGTATTTTCTTTCTCTCTTGAAAAAAAAACAAAAATTGACAGAATCGATTTTGTTATCGACCCTTCGATTGTTAATGTCTGTTATGCTAATGTTGAAACAATGGAGTTAGAAGAAAGTTTCTTTATACAGTACAATCCAATAATTTTCAATTTTTCAGTTAATCTAGAAACGATTTGTTCAACAAAATAATTAATACAACATTTTGTACTCGAGATGGTCTTCTCAAGTTCTACAACTTGTTTATAACGAATTGCCTATTTTTTAATAAACATAATACCTAAAAATGGTGTCCAAATTCATAAATACTACCATGTGCACTGTTTGAAAGCATTCGAGAATAAAAGTAGCTCTACTAAAAATTAAATAAATCTTCTCACTTAATATTTTTCTACATAGCTTATATTAACTGTGAAATCAATAACGATCACTTGATATTACTACATTATAAAGCACTTTCATATCGATGCTTTGTTGTAATAATGTGAAAATCGATAAATAATTTACACCGTATTAAATTATATGTGCTAAATATTCTAATTTGTTATACAGACGGTTTGATTGTGTTTTTTGGGATGTTCTCTAATGTGAATATTGCAGTTCTTTTATGAATATAAATGGAGAAGACTAACTTAGCGACCTCCTTGACGTTGAATTACCTTTAATAATAGGTCATTGAATTCGCGACAACAACAATTATACCTTTACGAAATAAATAAAAACTACACCATTCCTTTTCAAAAGATTAAGGTTGAAATTTTCTCTACTCTTCCACGCATAAAAGAATTTTCACATCATACTACGTTCACCTCCAAATTAAACAATTCTTTACTTGTGCAATATTCTCCTATGTACTATTGTTTTTTAAATAATCGTATGTATGCACTTAGACCAGTAATGACCACTAGAGCTGCTGCCATCCCCCACTCTAGGTCCATTCCCCTCATGTAGGCTGTGGTTTGGGACGACGATGGACCGAGGGGGAACGAGGAGTGAAGTGGAGGGAACTGAAACGAGGGGAATGGACCTAGAGTGGGGGAAGGCTACAGCTCGTCTGGCCATCACTGACTTAAACCATGTTCACTGATTTTTGGTCAACGTATTTCTTCTCCCATAAAAATAAACCAATGATAACATACATAAGCCATTTTTTAAAAATTCACCCCATTTCCTTAAAATATGCAGTTAATTTCATGACACCCTGTACCCTTTCCAGCTGCTCCAAGAATCCTCGACACGATGGAAATTTCCTACCACCTTGGGCGTTCTTTTCAACAGAAGGGGTCGAATAAAAGTAACACAGTTTACAAGAAACAAACTGTCCGATTCAATTTCGAATTTCAATCCCGGTCGATCTGTCAATTTCGTAGCGGCGGTCTCTGCGTTTCCGTAGACGAGGCATAATAATTCCATTTCCGCAATTTCCCAGGGAAACGTCGAGGGAAGTAATTGGTGTAAGAGGAAGTCCGTGGCGATCTCTCTCTCTCTCTCTCTCTCTCTCTCTCTCTCTCTCTCTCTCTCTCTCTCTCTCTTTCTCTCACTCTGTATTTGCATATTATGCCAGTTCGCGATGGTACACCGTCGGAGCTACTTAAGGGGCAATATCCATGGGACGATGGCTGCCGTTAACCTTTCACTTCGGACTTTTACTTTACGCGTCGTTATTGCGACTGGTTTATTGCTTCATTCGTTTCTTTATTACGCTTCCCTTCTCTTCGTTTCGTTTCGTAGCGACGAACTTCGCAAGAAAGTCGCAGACCCATGAATATTTCATCGGTGTCGCAATGACCGCCGCTGCCTCGCCGCGCGGAATTTCAGCTCGGATATTTTCATTTTTAACGAAACCTTCGTGAACAGAATGACGAAGCAGACGCGAGCCAGGAACCGGGTGAAATTTATTAGAACTAGGATAGTTTAACACGATGATCGTGGAATGATTAACAGACCGACTGCCTCCCGGTGAACCTTCACTTTCGCGCTTGACCGTTCGAGTGAAATTGGTCCGACAGGTAAATTCGATGTTTAATAACATTTGGGTAAAATATAAAAACTGTTGAGTTTTATTAACTTTCTACTGTAGACATTGTTTTTTATTTCTTTCTGATAGAATAGATATTTATATTTTTAAACGCTCTTCACGTTATTTTTCAAGCTGAGGAGTTAAATCTGTGTGCCACCTTCTTTTGTTTGTCTAGCGTGCGACAATTGAAGCCATGAATTCCAAAATTGCACAAGAAAAAGAGTTTTCTTAAGTTTATCTTGTTTAATTCTCCGTTGATCTTTTCGATTTTTGTTGCAAATAATGTGCATACGTAGGCTTTTGTGTTATTTTGAATGTCATTGGGTAGATCTGAGTGAGCTGGAAGCAGTCATACTAATAACTCATACAGTGCCAAAATGTGAACTTATGCTGTTTTGGACTTCATTGTTTCAATTATTTACTGTCTGGTCTCGAACTTGACCACTGGTCATGTGCTTTATACGTATTATAATATTCGTACTTTTACAGATTTATACTAAAAAAATTGCTCCTAATTGCAACTGACAATTTTCTATATGTCAAAAAGTAGAGCTGTGTTATTGATTACGATAAATGTATAAATTACTTTATTTGATATTTATTCGGCTACATTATGATCTTCTTGATTAATACATATATGTTATTTAATTTGCACTTCAGGTTAAATTCACTCGAACGGTGCGAAATAACTTTGAAACGCCTAACTTTTGTATCATTAATATAGTTAATTATTATCTTCTTTTGAAATGATACAACCTTTTTCACTGTGACGTTTGACATGCCAACAATAAACGCTGAAATGAGTCTACTAAATTTCTTCGACAAATCAATTCTACTATAACGTATAATTTCACTAATACATCATCTTGTCAACTTCTTAACACAAGTGTCAGGGGAGTTGAACTGTGTGTAATATCGAACATGAATACTTATCAAAACAATTGATATCAAAGAAATGTTAACACGTTGAACACCGTGGCGGTCACCGGTGATCGACACCCCAAATTCAATTTCATTAAATAATTAGTGATTGTCGCAATATTCTGAGCAAACTTCATACCGAAAAAATAATGTAGGAACAGAAGAACACAACTGAGTACTCAAATCATTTTTGTCTTTAAGATTTATATAAAGAATAGTGAATTATATCGTGTCTGATTACGTATGGCCGTTTTCACTGTGGCGTTCAACGTGTTAACACTTTGACTCTTGAGTGACACTTAAATTCAGTTGTTATTTATTTCCATACGAATAATACTACTAAAAACGTTTAAAAAGGTGCAACAGAACCAGTAGTTTTTATTTAAGAATAAATTTAGATTTCTATTTAAGAATAAATTTTTTTAGATTCAAGAATTTCTAACATCAGTGGTTAAAAAGAGCATAATTGGAGATTAGTCTCATGTTGCAACAAAGTCCAGAAGGATGTGTCGTTTTCCCCCTGTATAGTGTAGCAGTCAACGTGTTAAACCAAACAACAAGAAGTACCCTTGTAAAGAACTTTTCATTTGAATTTGTACTTACGGCATCCGCATATGCAAGCACTTTTATTTTCCACAGCCATTGAACAATTGACAGCGTCGTAACTTCAGCTTGCATTTCTTTTCAACGAATGTAAAACCGCGTTGCGAATGTTTGAACTCTCCACGTTCAATCGAAGTTGCTGTTTCATCGCGAACAAAAATGAAACAAAATGTTTATCGCGAATATTCGGCAGTTCACTCGGCGGCGGCTCGTTAAAAGTTGAGCAGCCGAAAAAAAAAGCGAGGCGAGCTCGCCGCGGCGCGGCGCGGCGGAAAGGAGAAATAATAAAAAGCAAAGGAAAGCGTCGGGACGCGTGGAAATAATTAATAACGCATTAACCGCGGGGGATGGCGCATCGGTGACTGTAATTTTCGTATTAAGGTAATTGCTGTGATGACGAAGCTCCAACCTGTCGGGCGGCCGGCGCCGGTGAAAGTTGCAAAAGGAACGGGGTTAATGAATTAAAAGCAGCACCCGGGGGCGGTTTGTCCGCTCGTTATCTGACAAACGACCCTTCTATCTCGCTCAACTGTCCTTCAGATAACGTTCTTTTTAATTTCCCGGATACTATTACCGGTTACAATCGGTGCCTCTTTTTTCTGACGAACAAAGCGCGCGACGGCTCCAGTCTTTCACTTTGAGCTTAGTCCAATTTCGCTTCGGATGGAAGGAAGAAATAATTGTTTGAAGCGAGCACCGTTTTAATCTGTTATTTTTAATAGGGTTAGTTAAACATGCAGGCGGTGCCGTTTTGTTCGAAATAATAGCAATTTCGGGTAATGAATCGTTCCGATGTTTTAGCACGTTCTGGGACACAGTAGAAAATGCTGCCGTTGATCAGACGTGTGGAAGTATAAGGTTTTCACGAATATTCATATAGTTATAATAATAATATACCTTTTATCTTGTGCTCTTATTTAAACAATCATTTTGCTTAAATATTAATAGAGGTTGTGATTTTTTTTATTTGAAACCAGTTAACCCATTCACATACAAATAAAATGGAACTCGATGCTTTAAAAAAATATTGTTTAATGTACCTCAACCTAGAAATTATGTAAGCTTTACGGTGACATAATAAACAAGTGACGTATCCCAGACGGCTTTGTATGGCAAGGGGTTAATGTTTTTGAAAAGGACATCGACAAAAAATTATATTGACGCTTAAATATATTTGTGTATACAACTAATTACTGACTGAAGTTCACTAAAAATTATACGGGTGAATTGGATAAACTTTAAATTGATAGATCATCAGTGAGCCAGGCGAAGTCGATTAACACGTTGGCTGCTACAGTGGAAACAGCCATTCCTAATCAGACACCACATAAATTACTTTCGATTATAAATCACTGAGAAAGAAAATGTTTACATCTTTCTATGTTAATCTTGCAATGTAAAATGTGCTAAGAATATTGTCAAAATCAATAATTATTTAATCAAGCTTTATTTTTACTGCTTGAAGAAAAATAATTGTCAAATGAATTTTAGATAATACAGAAACTTGCAAATTAATTTCCGTTCATTGCATAAGGGTATTCTATTATCCACGGTGCAGCACGCTTTGGAAATAATTTCTTTATTCCATTAAAGCGGAAATTATGAACACAGGGCATTTATGTGCCGTTTATGCCAGTTATTTGGCTCCGGAAGGACAACACGAACGTGCGGTTTTATCTTTTAATGAAACGAGGCAAAACGACGACCGGTAGACGTTACGACACGTCCGTGGCAACGATAACGAATTAAAAATACAGAAACGCGGCGTCGCAATCGGTGCAGCACGACGGTCTTGTTACTTTCCCGGCTGTGCTCCCTCAGACTGACAAATAGAAATTTAAAGAATACTCAAGTACACGGGTTTAATAAATTTTTAGAACTGCTTCAGAAGGTTTACTGCCCGTTTCTGCCGGCAATTGAATGTTAAATAGCAATCGAAATATTTATTCCGACAGACGAAAAGTTAGATGTAAAATGGAACGAAATTTTCATTTGCAGAATGCGTGAGGAATATTTAACCCTTTGCACTCAACGTATTTTTCATCTGATGTACATAAACTACAAATACAAATGCAAGGAATCTTAACAGGAAGATTTCTTTTCTTTTCAGTACAGTTGTTCCTGTGGTTGAATACTTACATAAAACGTGCATTGTAGATTACGTGAAATTGAACATAATTTTTAGGTGTTTATTTAAAACAGGAAATTTGAAACGTGAATATTATGGCGACTGAGAGTCGCCACTCGAGTGCAAAGGGTTAACAGACACGACGCGCTATGGGAAGATTCTTTGAGAAATTAATAAGTGTGGTGGAAAATTGAAAATAATTAAATGTTTCGTTTATGTTTCATTCGTGTTTACACGCTGAAGTAATAGACGGGGTAAATGTATAATGCAATTAGTTTAAAAATAAATTATTTTTTATATTTCAATTTGGATTTAAAGTTTAGTTGAAGATACTTTATCTCTTCTATTCTTTATCGAATATAATGCCACAGTCAAAATCAGAATGATATAGATCAGAATATATTTGTGGAAAAACAGGAACACATAATAAATTATTACACTGACTTGGCATTTTGAATGAAACTGTTGTATACGATTATAAGCAACTTAGTAAGCCAAGATACACATTTCAAGAAACGGTAAACAATAAAAAATAGTATCACGTTTTAGAATTGTGTGGTTTGCTTCTGAAGGCGACAATTAAACAAATGAACAAACCCTTAGCTCCTCCGTAACAATTTTACCCACAACGTCAAATTTATTAACGCGAACTACATATTATTTCTGTTTTAACAATGAGAAGATACTGTGTTTTTCACGTTACTCGATTCCACTGAAAAGCTTCACGCTACGCGATCATTTAGAACGAAACGTCACTGTAGCCGTTCATTCATTTCGCGGCTTGCTTTAGGGGATTGCAGACGACTCGTGCAAACCACCAGTTTGTGTCACTCCTTCAATATCATTTAAAGAGTAGTTCGATGATATGAACGAGGACTGCTTCATTATTTCCGATAAAATAACCAATATCATTATCCTTCATTGCACTCAGCGGCAGAGTCGTGCACACTGCGTTCCAGTTCCGCGGTTGGACACAGCCAAAGGGTGAAAAGGTCCTAACTGAAGCGGATACAAATTATTCCAGGTGAACCCTTAGTGTTTCACGTTGCGTGGTCTCGTTACAATGTTTACAGACCCGCCGTGCAGGCTTCGGATCTCGTCCGAGAGGCAAATAAACCTTGAAGAGGATCATATCGATCTATCGGGAACGGATTACTCACCTTTCTGAGACATCCGACGAAGTTGTTGATCCCTTTGGCGCCCTGCAGGGATCTGGCGTCTGCACCGCCGCCCACCAGCAGTCGATCGCTCGCCAAATGTGTGAACGAGCCCGCAGTGTGTCCGTGTTCCGCGTAAATCCCATCGACAATGGCGGAGAGCTGCAACAAGCCATGGGGCCAAAGTTCGTAAGGGCTTTCCGAAAAGTTATCTTTCACCCCCTCCAACCTCGTGCTCCTTCTCTATTTCCGTCGACGTCGGCTTAAAAGCGTCGATCGGAACCCGATCTCAGATTAAAGTACGGCCAACTCGTCCACGGGAGACGAAGACGCGTCACGACACGGGATTTCATCTTCGAAACGCGTTTCATCCGCGAAGTATATGTTCGGACACGTGTGTGAGTATTCTGATGTATTGTGTGTGAGTATAGTGCTGGTTCCTACTTGGGAACATTCCGGAAAGCTCGCGATGCGCATAACGTGATCCTGAATGGGCGGTCATCAACAAATGCAACAGGGTGTGACTGTGTACTGTGCAGAGATGACAAGTTGGCTAGTGGGAAGAATAGGGGTATGATTGGTTATAGTGTAATAGGCCCACCTTTTCTTATACAATCGTAAAAACAGAGTACATGCATTTTCTTTATTGGTCGAAACGATCACATGTACTAATTAAATTATGATGTATAGCACCGTGTGACAAAGAGAGCAAACAGGACATATCGAGACAGATACGATGAATTTAAAAGCAATAGCGTTGACATCTCAGAATGTTAACATGTATTGGCGGTAGACCTTGAAACGTATCCCCCGCGGATATGGAAATTCTACGACTGTGTCAACGTGTACTGCCTTTAACTTATAATTAGTGATGGCCATCGGAGCCACCGCCTTCCCCCACTCTAGGTCCATTCCCCTCATTTCAGTTCGCTCCTCGTCCCCCCTCGACCCAGATCACAGCTTATAAGGGGAATGGACCTAGAGTGGGGGGAGGCAGCAGCTCCAGTGGCCATCACTGCTTTAACTGGTCGTCAGCTCATCTTATAAAATGACCATTGAGTCTCACGTTGTTCAGAGACCCGAGTATGTGGCAATGAAACTTATTTGCTATCAATACTGACAGTTCACACAGTTCGATACGTAACATAAGTTACTTTATTTTAGATAATGAGTTCGAGGAGTTCAAGTTTTCTTTGGTTCGGGCTGGTCTAGGTTTCAGGTGGGGTGCAGGTAGGATACAGCACGTCAATTACTATTGAGAAACTGAAGAAGTTCGAATTCTTGAAAGTCTATGCACGAATTTTGAGAACTTGGAAATGTTGTATGATAAATTACTTAAGTTGACGGAAATCGAGTCGAATGATTGAAAATAATGAAATAGTAATTGGTTTGAGCAATATACTACCTGACTTATGTCAGATCAAACTACAGTAGGTCCTCAATTAATCTGCTTCATCGGAAGATAGACAGCCCGAATAAATCGAGGCCCAAGGGGAAATAACTAAAAATGTATTTCCTATACCAAAATAAGCTCTTTATTCTTAGAAAATGTATTCTCTTTCATAATATAATCATAATAAAATGCACGTCTGCTTAAATTTTATCTCTTTTTTAATTTTGCACTTATACGTGCTTTATTACGCCAACTGTTCATCATCACTAAACGTTCTGTTAGGTTAGGTATAAACAGAAGAGAATCGTAAGATACTACATCTACAAGCGTTTGTTGTTATTAAACAGGAGACCCTGGATAACCGAGACCTCGGTTGATCGAGACCACGGATAATCACGATCCGGTTCACCAGTGCCCTACTATATATTATTATAGTTTCTGTTTTATTCCAAATCTCCATATTTTATCAATTTCAAAGCAGCTTCCAAACGATATACCTTTAAAAGCATAAAAATTCAATTTTCTCATGTAATCCACATCAAACTCCCATTAAGCGTAAGAATCTACCCCGTGAAAGTCTGTAAAACCTGACACGGACACCCTGCAGCCGAGCAATTCCGCGAGTTCCCAGCATCGATAGGAGAAATCCAGCAAGTAGCCGAGCAATATTCGCGGCCGTGGAACATGATATCCTTAAACGACCGAGTCAGGTAGGAAGAAAGTGGCTGGAGAGCCCTCCATCGCGGCACAATATCCGGGAAGGCTGGCAAGGAAGAGCAAACATCGTAATGCACCTCTCAACCTGCCAACCCCAGGGACGAGGGAAAGCTTCGGCATGGAAAAGGGTCCCGCGAGCCCGTTAACGAACCTCTACCCCTTAATTTTATCACGGGGGAGTGGCTCTCTCCATCTGAGATCTGTTTGCTCGCGAAGAAACATCCGAGATAAGACTTCGGGAATTATGAAGAGATTGCTCAGCCTGTGGTCGAAGGAGAAGCATCCTTCGTTGGAGAGCAGTCTAATTACAGGGACGAGGAGCGTTTCGCTGGAACCTGGGCAAAAGTTCCTTCGAGTCGAAGCTTCGGCGGGGAAGAAGAAGAGAGCCTTTGGCCGACGTTTCTCCCCATTCCGGCGAGAGGAGACGCCGAAAAAGGAGCAGGATAACCGGAGAGATAACGACTATCGACGCCTTTCCTGGTGAACTCGTAATGGACTACTCGACGCTGTTCCCTCGTGAGAACAGCCTCTTGTCTAAATGCTAAACTTTATGGGAGGGTACCGTTGATGCATCAGCCTCCACTCGGAAACTTTCAGCACGAAAAGACCCTTCAACCCGGTGTCTCAGGATTTTATTAATGACTACGTCTATCAAAGTTCGCTGTTCCCGTCTTGGAGTCTCGTGACAATCAGCGTCTGCGAAATGTAGACGGTTGGGGGCAAATTCTAGACCGCCTGGTATGGGAGAACGTGTTATTCTGCGTGTGAATTTAGGGAGACTCTTGATGCACAGAGTGCTTCAGAAAGAGGTGATGAAATTTTTGGAGAGTATTCTAAAGGCTGAAGAGGCAGAAGGTACCTTCGAGATTGATCAAATGAATACGGTACTTCAAAACTCTTTTACCTGAAACTTTTACAGGGTAGTCTTACTCGCAACAAGACTACCACGACTATAGTAAAATAAATTTCAAGCACGCCTCCATAAGTTTTAGTTACTCAGCTGTAGTTGCGTGAAGGAAGTACAGTAATTATACGTACAGTAAATATCAAATTTAGTTTCGTAACACTAGTACTATTCTCATTAAACTTCACTGATAACCATTTCCACGATCTGTTCACTTACTTTTGTCCCCGAATGCACTTTATTATCACTATAAATCCAGCGACGCGAGTGGTCTAAAACTTTTGTACAGCACTGTAAAAGATCATTCCATTATAAGAATTTTCTCTTATTCGAACAATTATGTCTCTCCAATAATTGACATAAACGTTCCTGAAATATTCTGAGCATGCTTCAACATTTTCAAAAATTCATCAAAGTTTGATGTTACAGTTTACACCAAAAGTAAATAATTTCGAAAAATTTCCTTAAAAGAGTATAGACACTCACATTACACAAATGAAACACATTATGGTGTTTGCTTCTATATAATTAAAAAATAGTATTCTTAAATAATAAAGAAAATGGACGTTGAAGATGCACGTTCGACTCTTTCAAACGAAATAAATTTTTATTTATTACTTCGAGTTTCCTGTAGCAACGTTCGTTCCTCAGTTTCGAGTGTACCGAGGAGAATTTCATTTTCATTTTTCGGATCGTCGGCGAATCGCGAGCGTAGCCGCGCATCTGCACGAGATTGATTGGCTTAATTAAAAAGTTCCACGCCCGTTTCACCTCGAACCAGGATCGTACAAGCTTCCAGTTGGTATTACCCGCCGCTAACCTTCGATGCGATTAACCCCGTCGATTAATTTCTCTCCTAGCGGGAAAACGATTGGCACGAAACAGGGGAAATCCCCCGCAACAGATTGAATGATATATTTCTGAATTTTTCACGTAAAACGCTTCTGAAAGTGCGAGAAACCTAACTTCTAACGGTAGGATCAATCCCTTGAGGGTTACAGGTACACGTGCTGAATCTGTGAAACCACGTGACTTATTTTTATTTTTAAAAACGTAGAATTAAGAAATAATTTTATGGGTGTTAGAATAAATATATCTATTTTGAAATTGGAACTATGAATTCCAAAATGGTATAGGTTCATCAATCAACGTTATGTGAAAAACAGTTTTTCTATGAATTTATGACTTTTATTGTGAATATTGTTTATACTCACATTTTTGCATTATTTTGAATATCATTGGATAGATATGAGATGGGTATGAACAAGCTGGAAACAGTCATACCAATAACTCATACAGCGTGAGAAAGTGAGTTTATGTTATTTTGGAATTCATGGTTTCAATTGTTTCAGGACGAGAACTTATTTTTACATTTAACACTTCGCTCAGGTGTATTCACCTGTAGCAAATTCCAGTTCCATAAGGAGATTACGAGTCCACGAGGTCACTGATTTCGATCAAATTCTGCACAGAGATAGTACTCTGTAAGAGGCTTTGCTGAGGTTAATTGCAACTCTCACCTACCCGGAATCGTTTAGAAATTCCATCTCAAAATTTCAAGGACAAAGACAGCAGCTTATTGTCTTCTTCGCTTGTCTACATCAATGGCTACTTTTATATTGTGAATAATAATATCCCACTTTCTTATATTAATCACGACTCTTGAATATTATTCCAGAAGCCAATTAGGTGAATGTACAGTAGAAAGTAACAAGGAAAATAATAAATACGATTATACAGGTCCTGAACGAGATACAAACCCGTGTCATGGAATCTATAGAAGGTTCAGGAAATTGGAGACATAATTTCTCAAAGATGCTTGAGAGGTGAGCTCTATTATACTAATAAAATTATTTATACAGGATGTCCAAAAAGGTCGGGGCAAAAACTTATGCTACGTATTAATGAGGCGAAGCAGATGAAAAAGGTTCATATAAACTTATGTCCGAAAATGCCTCTTCACATTTATTTATGGGGTCACGCGAAACAGTTGGTTTTTGAAAATATGATAGAAACACAAGACCAGCTTTGGGAATGTATTCAAAATGCATTTACTACAATTTCTAATACAGTAGCAACATTCAAAAGATTCGACAACCATTAGTTCGACGAATGGAAGCCTGCATTCTTGCAGAAGGAAGAAATTTCGAACATTCATTATAACTGCCATAACAATTGATAAAAATTTTTGAACACACAACTTTTCAGTAAAGCATTTTCGGACATAAGATTATATGAACTTTTTTTTACCTACTCAACCTCATTAACACGTAGTATAAGTTTAGGCTCTACTTTTTTAACACCCTGTACACGGAGCAGCACCATTGTGGAAAGTTTGACCGAAACAGGTGAGCTCCGAAACCGTTGCACGAAAATGAAAACGGTGTAATAATGATAATAATAACGATTCCTTGTTGGAAGTAACCATGTAGCAGTAATATTCATCTATCGCGCTGAATTGGACGAACAACTGTCCTGTTCCACGATGCACAAGGCACGTTACATTAGAAATTTCTTAAAGTTCCGCCACGGAAAACAGATACAGCTTCGCCCGGGGAACATTAAGCAACAACGTTGAAGTTTATTTTCGAGCCCAATCGAAATTCGTTGTTCTACGGGGAACTGCATGCAACTCGACTGTTCCAGGGTCGCAGCTTTCAAACTTCTACACAATTAAAACTTACGCGTGCCGCAATCAGTGCACAGCGCAGGGGCCTCTCTCTCTCTTTCTCTCTCACTCTCTCTCGGCTCTCTCTATCGTTCTGTATCTCGAAACTTTCGTGTATCGCTTTAGAAACGAACCAGGGATCTTCGATGGTTGAATCTTGCAAGCAGATAAGTACGCTTGTTTCCTAGTTCCGGGTCATATAAACTGAATTTATTTATTTATTTGTACATGGAAGTGTAAATATGTAGCCCGTCCATAAGTCACCGGACACTAGCTCATTTTGATCAAAATGATCATTGGAACGTGGATACAATTTTTTTACATGATTTTCTTATTTTATGTTTTTATTTTTATCTATATACCATCAATATAACTCCTGAATATGTTATTAACAATATGCACGCATAATTTGAATAAATGTTTGATAAATAAGACTGTACGTGTGAGTATGTTTCTAATACATCTCTAACTCGGTCAGATGATAGTCTATATACTTTTCGTTTGCTTTGAAAGTTTTGCCCGAAGTCAGAGGACTTTATACAAGAAATTAGAAGAAGACTGGGAAGAAATTAGGTTTGATATATAAAAACCTTTGATCGAAAGAAGGCCGCCATTATATTGATAAGAAGGAAATATAACATTAATTACTTATTTTTGGTAGGATTTTTAACATATGATTTGAATTACATACTCTCTACATTATAAACAATAAGTGATAACTTTATTTCCTAATGTAGTTCATTTCATATTGTAAAATCGTCGGCCTGCTAATTTTAGTAACAAAGTAAGTAAGTTGTAAGTGTCCGGTGACTTATGGACGGGAGTGTAAGTACAAAATACAGAAAATGTAAAAAACATGAATCGAACCGAGAATCGGATGCAGAAAAAGAGAATATACTGTACAGGGTGTCCTGATATGAAAGTCGTTAGCTTAATCACGAATTTTAAACATACTAGAGTAATAGTGAAAGAAATAGAAGGAGAAAAGTCAAATTTAACATTAGGTACATCAATAATGTTAGTAATGGAGTGACAATAAATCAAATATCGTATGAATTATAAAATAAAACATTTCTGGCATTGACTGTCTACCATTTTAATTCCCAATTATATTTATTTGTCCCGTTTAATACAAAAACAAAAGTAATTCGTCGCTGATAGAATCAGTTACCTTGTAAAAATTTTAAAAACGATGGAAAGCTTAATTATTTTTGAATTTATTGATTACGCTTTGATGTTCTCCTGATATCCGGACGTTGTAGTTAGTTTGTTAGGAGTAAGAGGGGCTCATGGCTGAACGATTTGATTAAAATTCACGGGCCAATGAAAATCAGGGTACAAGCGTGTGACAGGATCATCGACGGAAAATTGCAATGAATGTCCTCGACTCTTTTGCGACCCACATTTTATGATGCCGTCAGAGGGAGCGGACAGGGGTGCTCGACTTTTTTTTATGCGGTTTTTATTCGCGGCTCTCGGTCGTTGTCTCAATGGGGGGAAAGTAGTCTGGGAAAATTTTTCTCCCGTTTCACTCGCATTAAGCCCGTTTATAAAAGCTGTTCTTGTGACTGCCCGGGGCCCGTGACGTTCTCCTTCAAAAATGGAAAAAAGACCGCCTTGTATACACTCGCTTTGATACAGAATTTAATTTTGTGCCATCTTCTAAAAATGTTTCGCTTTTCACTGAAACATCGTTAATAGGGAATACGCACTGCGATTCTTTATATTTTGTTTCAACAGTAATCATTGGATTTTTGCAAATTGAATTCGCCAAATGTTGGTCAGGCTGAGTAGTGTCGCCTCCTTTTAATGAGACAACATGAATATTGAATAAATGATTAATTATATTAACATGGTGAGTTGCTTACGGATGAAATCGTTAAAAAGGTGGGCAGTCTTTTCAAAGTAACTGATTTAAAATTAGTGGACTGAAATAACTTCTAGATGCATTAGAAAAAATTCTGAAAAATCATTGTTGGACAACGATTGCAGAACCATACATAAAATTGAAGTTCTTGGTAAGGAAGAGCATTCAGTGTTCTACTAAAATTTTATATTGAAATCAAAAATACTTCCAGGGATAACTAAGTAAATGAATAAATTTTCTTTCGATTGTTTAGTTTCCTCAAGTGTTTTAATTTTACGGTGGCAACGAGTTGACTTAAGGAGAGTTATGTTTCATTTCAATTCAATTAGCGAGCAAGACAAGAGAATTTACAATAAATTTGTATATTGCCTTCAACGTCGATCTCGAATCAGATAGAAGTCCACTGCAATCCGTTTTTGTAAGTTTTAGGCTAACGTCAGATTAACTTTCAGAAAAATCTCCGTCGACCAAAAATTGCGGTACACTATCTTTTTTTAAAATTACCAAGACCCATGTTATTGAATCGACCTCGTTTACTTTTAACCTGATGCACCGATTGAATCATCTACAAACCTAAAAGAAATACGCAAAAGTGTTCATGTAAGAAAGATTTTGTTCGCATTCAAATTACAAGTAGGCACACACATGAGTATTAACAATTTTTCTGACATAGTAATATACAACAATTTTTTAATTTATGAATACGACATAGCTTGGACAGTATCTGTTTATACACCTTTTTAACCATATAATAATTTAATTTGAAACATATGTATTATTTACACTTTCAATTTAAACAATATTCCACTGGAAATCAGTAGAAAATGTTTAGCTTAAGTCAGTGAAGGCCACTGGAGCTGCGTCCTTCCCCCACTCTAGGTCCATTCCCCTCATATAGGCTGTCATCGAAGGGGTCACGAGGAGCAAACTGGAGGAGAATGGAGATAGAGTGGGGGAAGGCCGCAGCTCTGGTGGCCATCGCTGACTTAGGTCATACGATACAGTCAATATTTCTGGAATTGTTGTAAAACAATATCTTGAAGATGGAATCAAAGACTGTTAAAATAGTTCAGCAAAAACCTTAACCTCTACATCCGGTATCTGAATAATTAAAAACAACCACAATCGTTAATTTGTTTACGTTTAACGACGTTGTTATTACTTCTATCAGGACCTGATAATGTAACTACAAAACAGAATAATATTTAAAAACTACTATTAAGTCAAAGGTACCTGAGTACACTTGTTCTAATTGACAAAACTGTTTCACCGTGATAAATAAAAAATAAAAACAGCAGATCGAGCTTTAAAACCTTATTTCCACTGGACGCGGCACGAGAATCGTTTAACCAAAGAAAATATCGGCGACGAGTCGAGGTAATCGCGTTAAGCAATTTTCCGCGTTGCGGAGGCGCCGCCGCCGCGTTGTTGGACCCGAAGTCCGATTCCGTAGCTCGGACTCCTGAATACGAATTAGCGGACTCGAATAGAAAGCGTGCTGGCCGATGGAAAGCAGGGAAAGCGGGAGGTTAGCTCGGTTGGAAGCAAGGAAAACGTATGGGTTTGCGGACCAAGTAAATTACAGTGCGCAGCCTGGCGCAGTTTACTTGTTTCATTAATTCTCTCTCTTTCTGCCACGCGTTCCGTGCTTCTGCTTTTTCCTTCTTTATTATTTACGCCCTCCCCTTATTACCCTGCCGTCCCTTTCTCTCTTTCCTCCGGCTTCAAATTTGCTTATTTCGTTCATTTTCCGCAGTTTCTAGCTTCGTACATGTGTTTTCCTTCTAATTGCTTTCGACCGACCAGGCGTTGCTTCTGCGAGAATTTCATTAAAAAAGTTTGTGTTTTTCGTTGATAATTTCGGTGATCGATTTTTAAGGCTTTTCATTCTGATTCTGAGGACTTTTTGTTCAGCCACGAATATTGTACGTTTATTCATCTTTTCCTTTAGCAGTTTGTAATCAAACGTTCCATTCAAAAAAGGTTAATTTGTTGTTAAGTATTTTCCTGCATGGAAATTGATCGAGAAACTCGGTGAATTGTATGCTTTCAATCTGAATATTCTGATCGAAGCTATTTTTAAGGTAATTACATTTCGTGTAATCGAATTACTCTCTGCATCAGCTACAGGACTATGTGTAAACAAATTAACCTAATGTTGAAACGTTTGAAAAACATGTTCGTGTGCATCGACCTGAGACTTCATAAGTATTAATTTAAAGCAGAAATATGGAAAAGCCGATATAAAAAATTTGAATGTAAGGAAGTATTGGAAGTTACAGGCTTTAAAATGATACGAACAGGAAGCCAAGATTCAAGAGTTGACTCTTTCTGGCTGATGGACGAAAAACGGTACGAACTTATTGGGCAACCTAATAGTTTCCCCTTTGAAAATAATGTTACCTTTCGTCCCTCCATTTTCACGCTGAGCTTTCCACGTTCTGTCCCGGTAACCCGTTCATCGTTCTTCCTTCAACGCCTCCCCCCACCGTTCTCCATCTCTTATTTATCTTCATTTTCCGTGTCATCCACCCATCTTCATCTGGCTGCACGCTGCGCGTCTCTCCCCATTTCTCTCCCCATTTCTCTCCCCCGTTTCACTTTGATGCGTCCGTGTTTCCCGTTTCCCGTGTCCTCGCTCTCTTTCGCCTCTTCCCGGTGTCCTGTCGGTTCCCAATTTCCGTCTGCCATCCACTCCCGTGTCGTTAATATGGCGAACGCTGCGGCCACATTCGGTAATCGTGCCACGGTTCCGTGCACGGAAACGTTTTCGGGTCTCGTGAACGCGCTCGCTGCGGCCGGAAAAGTGGAGCAGGAATTCCCAGAATGAAATCTCCAAATGATTCCCCGACCGCGGAGATTATTTGTTGCGCCTCGAAACGGAAAATATGGCGACGCTGACGAAAGAACCTCCCCGCGTATAATGCTGATATTCAAGTGAATATTTACACACGGACAGAGCTCGGTGTTCTGAAGCTCCCTGTGCAGGGGGTGTCACTAAAAATTGTTATCTTAAATATTTTCGATTTCGTTGATGTTAGAGAAGATTGTTAAACGAGGGGTGTTGTCTTTGGAGGGCTGTATACGATGAAAAGATTTAAGGGATATAGCCGGATAAGGGAGGCAAATGTGCCTCCCTTAATTAAATAAAATTAAGCTCCCAGAAATTTGAATGTGTGGACTTTAAAACTTCGATAGGAAAGCCGAATTTTATTACGTTTTTTGAACGTTTCTAATTTTTTATAACGAGAATCTGCATCGACAAAATTGGAAAAAATTTCCTGACAGGTGCCACTGTATCCAGAATGTGCTACATTTGTTATAGAATTTTAGCATGCGATTAAATAGGGGAAATAGTGTAAAACCGGATAATCCGAATTTTCCCCGCTACTAAACACCCCCCCCCCCCCACATAGAGGGTTGAAAATTTCTGTAAAATGTTTTCTTTTGATAAGCAATCGAATGATCAATCGTAAGTCAAATTTGGTCCAAGGGCACATTTGACCCTCTTATTCGACTATACTCTTTGTGTGCGTATCATGTTTTGGAAAATTTCAGGGGGCTTTGAAATCTTCAAACTGCATTATGTACTATGAATTACAGGATAGATATTACTCGGGGAACTAAATAAAAAATGTCTGTCAAACCTGTGTCGGAAAATCGATATTATTTCAGTCGTAAATAATTTTCTAAACAGTCCTTTCAGCAGTAAATTATTCGTATTTCGGTTATTATTGAAATATGCTGTGTTTGGAAGGCTTCACGTGATAACACAATTTAATTTTTTATGCGGTTCCAAATATTCTTTTCGTACGCGCAGAACATGTCACCACAATTTTCTGACTTAAGTTCCTTATCTTTTTATTTCTGGAAGTGTTTAGAATCTAGCGTGTACGTCACGAGAATTAATGAAGTTCGTAATCTTCAAGAGAAAACACAAAGTATGTGTGTAATGATTTGATATTCTTTGTTTATTGTAGTCTGTACATTCAGCATTTGAGGTATTGGCTCATATTTATGAAACACCCTATATACCTGGCTACTGCAAGAAATTACTCACAGAATGAGTACATTCGAGAAGCTATAATAATAGAAATCGATATACGTATATGTTTTAATTGATAATCTCGAAGTGCAGGTTTTCTAAACACTTAATTTACTTACGTACCGTCACGGCAGAAAAACATTACAAACCTATAAGATAACATTTATCGTAAATTTGAACACGTTCCAACGATGTCGCATAAAACTTTCTGTATTTAATGTATAACTGTAAATGGAAATAATTCCGCTACACTTTAACCGACTGAAAGTAGAATGAAGTGAAGTAACAAATTTCTTGTAATACCAGTTCTAAAAAGAATCGATCACGTTCCATTAAATCGCGAACGAGGGAACTTTCCTGTTATCTGAACACAAACCTTCGTGCCCGTAAAAATTCGTCGACCAGCTAGAACGATGATGCCCGAATATTTTCATCTCATTTAATTCTTCCAAATCGTTAATACACCGACGGCAGAATTAATGGCGTAACCGGATTTCACGGTTTTAACGATCTCCGTCGGCTTGCTCGGGGGAGGAAAAAAAAAACGATCGATCGATGCTCATTACGCAATAAAGTTGCAGCCGCACGGTCGCGAAATGATCTACTCCCATGACTCGTCTTTCTTGGACCTGCTGAAATCCGGCCGCTCTCCCCTCATCCCCTCCCCGCCACTCCGCTATTCCGGCTGCCTCCCCGCCGCTCGTTTCTTCACGAGAGCGTTCGTAGATCATGTCGCGCGAAAATAAATGATTTCTCCGTTTTTAACGAGATCGTAAATTACGGCTGGGCGTCTGAAAAGCGGCTCGCGAAATCTCCAGGAAAAAGGGGGAAAACCACGCGAGTCGAAGAGGCAGAGACGAAAGGAAAAGAGGAGAAGTGTTGCCTGACTATCATCGAATTTATTCAACCGTTTCCTGAGGGAAATCTTGCACAGAATTGAAATTAGTGAATCATTGATGAAAAAATGAAATTTCTTTAGTTCATTAAACGTGTATGATCATGTTGCTTTTTTTTCTGACTGTTGAATTTTTGGATTCGTTTAATTAATTTCAGAGTGGCGAAATTTACAGATTATTCTGTTTTACCTCCATCACAACAATAAATTGTAACAACCGTCTCTTGAACGCTGTATACATTCCATTACGGTGATGTCAACTTTTTATAGGTTTATTTTTACAAATTTATTTTTCATGATTCGATCGTGTCCGGACTGCGCGAAATAATATAAAACGTTTGTCCAGCATGAAAAAAGCAAGAGTTGTGAAAAATACGATTCAACGGGTGCGCTCGAGCAAATTGGATTTTCCTTGTATATACTTCATAGGAAAATATGCTATATTCCATTATGAGAAATGAAACTTGTTTACATAAACGAGAATAAAATAAAGAAATTTTTATAATTACACTGCGCATGTTTATACAGTTTAACATATACCGGTACGTAAAACAGACATATGTTAACAAATCAACGAAACAAAGAAAGTAATACTGAAATGATTATAGAATAAATAAAAATTGTTCCCATATTCTGCTGTTTTATGTATGACAGTAAGTGTACTTGAAAACCGAAATATATTTGAAGCTGATGAACTATATATTTGGATTGATAGATATGTCTTTCAATGAAGCTGTAGCTGTTGAATGTGTCATTAATAAATCAACCATTTATCTGGAGAAACTTAACATATTTCCTACTACAGAGAAAAATTCCATAAACAGTTTAGCAGATAAAAATAAATACCTAAATATATGTACACAACGTGCAAAACACAAACATTCAATTGTTTCATAATATACTTTTGATTTTGTGCTGCCGTTCATTTTAATTAAAATATAAAGAATGTTAGCCTCTCTTTAGACTAATTGAATGTGATACGTGGGCCGCATACGACCCACGCGTTACGGAACGTGTTAATACAGTTTCAGAAAGCGTAATTAAAATGTAATTTCATACAAGTATTACACCTATACAAAGAAAACCCAACTATCTATCGTATGTGCAACATTAAAAATTCCATCGAGGATATCCTAGTAAGCTGCCCCAAATATTTATTGCCTAATACAACATATAATTTCTCGTCATATTTTCTATTTATTATTGTTTAATCAAAAGTAAGTCATGTACTGCACACTGACAATATAATGTGGTGACTGATAACTTACGAAGGTGTGTGTGTGTGAGTTTAAAAATCAATAAAAGAGAAAGAAAATTGAAATAACATATTTATCTGATCAATTTCGTGAGTCAGTATTGCTATACTGTCAAGCGTGACTTCACAAAGTCAACATTATAATTACTATTATCAGTATACGAACGGTGAATTGTTACAACTAATCAACTGAGAATGAGATAAGTTGCAAATTGAAAAAGAAAAATATTTTTTCGTGGTGCTGAACGTTTCGGTGGTGACGTTGGGTGGCAGCTGTGCAATCAACGGGTGGCATTTTTATTTGCGCGCCGCAAGCTCTTTTTTTACGACAGCGGATTCGAGAAAGCTGCGAGGCGCAGGCTGGGACGAGTCGAGCATGATTTTTTAGCGTTTCCTTGAGAACGGCCAACGCTTTGAGAGAGTTTCTTATGCCTGAAGGCGTCGCGATGCTGATATCAAAAGCGGTTGCTAACTGAATGTTACTTCAAAGCGTCACGCCCTTCTGCGGTTTACAGGCTATTCGAAGAACATTAATATTCCACGCGACAAAATTCCCCAGCAACCTCGAATTCTCTTACGTTCTTTACATCTGAAACCCGCGATTGACGTGCATAAAACATTTTCAAACAAAAGGGCGTTGCATGGAAGAGACAAAGAAATAGAAACATGAAGAAGTGCAAGGCGAGAAAATGCGGAAATATGGAGGTATAATTTGTGGGTACAATTTTTTACAGGCCAGTAGATTGAGAAAGATCTCTTGCAGGATGGAGACAGAAAAAATGTTACATTTAACAGAAAACAATTAGGTGTTACGATTTTCGTGCCCTAAAAACATCCTGCAGATAACGAAGGATGTATTTGTTATTTTATTTGGTAATAGTCACAGCGACTCGTATTTTCAAACAAAAAAAGAAATAGAATTTACTTGGGAATTTGTTGAACTTTTAATTGTTTTGACCGTCCTTAAGAAAGTTAATTACACACTTCATGTATATATTTGTAGTTTATTTCATGCCCGATATTTAACACGTTGAGTGCCACAGTGAAAACAGTCATGCCTAACCAGACACGATATAATTTACTATTTTTTCTATAAATCGTAAAGAAGAAAAAGATTTGAGTACTCAGTCGTGTTCTTGTGTTCCTACATTATTGTTTCAGTATGAAGTTTGCTCAGAATTTTGTGACAATCGACAATTATTTAATTAAATTAAATTCGAGTTGTCGGTCACCGGTGACTCCGACGGCATTCAACGTATTAAGATTAAGAATGCGATTTTATAATTTGGGCGTGCTATTCTTTCATTTGACACAATAACACCAGAACTAACGACCAAATTTGTATAAATAATACCTACAGAGGGACATACGTCAAAGTATTAGAATTTATTTTCCTGTATAAATGCAAAATATGATAATAATCGAATAGTTTTGTGCGCCTTATTTAGCAAAAGACTCGCAAAGTATTTTTTCTAAATTAATATTGATTTATTTTCAAATTTTTATGTGAAATATAAACTATGAAAAATATTTGTTAGAAGAAAATGATGGATTATTATACTCTTTTTCGAGCTAATTTATTAATTTAATGCAATATTTACTCGATGCTCATAGCAATCGAATATTTGTATGTCTAACTGTATATACCTGTAAAAATTATTAGATTTACAATGTTTTATAATATGTTACTGAATATTTTATATATTTGAACTGCAGTATTCCTATCACGTTCCATATTAAGTAGAATACCCAATAACTAGTCAGACAGTGAAACGCTTAAAATATAGTAATACATGAATATTGTATAATATTAAGGTTATAAATATTTACCTATTCGATGAAAATCAATCGAAATTAATATCGACCTGTGAGCTAATCGTGACCCACGAGATGTGTAATATATTAATACTGCATAAACACGCAAAATAGAGTTGAGTCGGTCTAGTTATTGCTTAAACAGTTCCTAGAGTTTGGCATTAATATTACACAAAGAAATTAGCATAGCTGATAGTCGCCATTATTTCGCATGGTCTTACAGACTTATAAATTGTTCACAGATGATACGATTAGAAGTTGTGCTTAACTTTGTATATTTTCGGAGCTAAATTTTGAAGCAGTGAGCATTAGGGTGCGGAAAATTCGAGATAAATTACGCGAAAGATAAATTAATTGCGTGTTTTAGGAGATGTATGGGATCCAGTTAAAATCTTAACGCAGCTCCTAAACCTTAAGAGATTCGTTTCCTCTTCGCGTTCGTAAATTAGTTGTAAAATGTGGCTGAAAGTTGCTCCAAGACTCTTATTTCGACGAAATTCTCCATTTTGACAAGATTGTGGCTCACACACCGTTTATGAAAATGTACATATGCAACTTACAAATATTTGAAATCATTTAAAATGATTATTTTTAAACAATGTATACCACTTATTTCGTTAAATTTACAAATGCGTGTGAACACACAAAAGTTACTATAAATGGTATCGATCACCAAAAGAATATAATTTGTTAAAAAATAAAACTTGTTAATTTTTTCCCCTATGTTTTTATTTTTATTATAAACATTCATGTTGCTTTTTTACGAGAAAAATCCAATATCAATCAATTGTCCTCAATTAAAGATATAAAATATATTAAATAATTGCTAAATAGTGACAGAATAATACGGAGGATGAACAAAATTGACGTCCTCCTTTCGAAACTCATATTTCCATCACCCTTTTGTTCTCGTTTCAGTTTCTAAACCATTTCGTTTGTTATTTTCGACTTCTGGCAAAACAGCGTTCGCGGGGAACGATTTACATTTTGATTTAATTTATTCCATTGTAAACTGACACTGCACATCCGTGCGTGTATGCCTGTGTGGGGTGTGTGCGTGTGCAAGCGTTTCTCTGCACACGATCGGAGGTTTTTGCAGTGAAATTAAAAACGTTTACACGGTCGGAATTGAAAGCTTTCGAGCCACGATTTGTGAAAAGTGTACCTATGAAACTATAATCCACTGTACTGAAGCAAAAGTATACTATTATTAACGTGTTTCTAAAATTTTAAATATGATTCTATATATTGCACATGTATATCTTAAAAATTAAAAAATATTGCAGTATTTATATATGAAAGCGCTATTAATTTTTTATTGCCCTTTTATAAGTATAAGAAATTATTTCACCACGCTCTCATTTTGTATAATATAATGCATTCGTATCAAATACACGTAAACTGCACGTGCAAATATATCAATTATGAATTTCAATTCTCTGAATTAACTACTACATACCTCCATCGCACGTGTGCAATAGCAGTTGTATGAAATTAACCCACAATAATTTTCATTTATATTAAACGTAGCTCAATATTACCTACATTTCATTAGAACCATTGTAATTTATCATTATCATTACGCTTACATTACTGTTATTATTGTACTACTGCAATCACATGCTGTAAATGTCGTACGAAGAAACATTTTTCTGAATTTTTTATTTAATCCGAAATGTGAGACGAACTACCCCTGTCAGTATTACAAATGGAAATTCATTCGAAGATAATTAATTAATAAAATATTTGTCCAGTAGAAATTCCACAAAATTCAATTCGCACACAATACATTATTCCAAAAAATACTTAAATAACTCTCATCGTTATATAACACGGAAAAGTGTTGTATGAGGTGATTCGAAGGGTTCGTGTCGAATACCCTGAAGAGGGTAGGAGTCAAGAAAAGGAGAATGAAGGAAAGAAACGACGTTCGTGCCATCCTGGCAGAAGAAGCACCAATTTCGGACGAGATTCTTCAAAGCATTTCGGAAGAACGAGGCTGCCACAAGGAGAGGAGTTTCTTTGGGCGCGATCCAAGCTCTGGCGAAAAATTAATAATGAAATACTATTGGAATCGGTCAGGGTCCAGAGCTCTGAGGGAACTTCTCCGCAGGTTTAATAAATGATTACAATTTTTAGCCGGATCCACGCCATATAATTCTGTCCCGTTCTTTGCTCGTGTTTCGTGATTTTTCTCTCGTGCATGGTACTCCTTTCTTCTGTTCCGTCAAAGTGAAAAAGCACTTGCGCGACGCAGGCCATTTTGAAAGTTTGTACTTTTACCACGGATGAACATGGTCAATTTTTTTATGGAACCAGTGACGCGACTTCGCAAAAAATTCGTCAACAGTGATGTACGAGAGGAAGTAAGATGAAAATCCCTTTAAATTATATGATTTTTGAAAATTTTGTTTCAGTTGACATTTTTGAAACGAAATAACATGAATTTTGATGATATTGATAGGTATTAGTATCTCGAAATTGTCTACTCGGATTTTGAAAAATTTATTGGATCATGGTGTAAGATTATTATAAATACGGTTTTAGAATATCTAAATATTATTCTTTTTATTATTTTACTGTAGAAAATAACAAAATTTACTTCCTGTAAAGTCACAAATGAAGCAAAGAAATACGTGGTTGTAAAATCATGATAATTGTACTAAAAAAGCGAAAATAAATTTAACAACTGGACTAAGGAGGAAATTTCAAAATGTTTTTCGTATCAGTGATTGAATAATTTAAATCAGTTCATATAATTGTTGGATGTAAACGTAATTTCATTCTTGTTCACGGAAATTCAAGTTTCATAATTCGTTTCCAAGAAATCTGAAGAGAAAGTAAAATAATAATCCAGGATATATGAATATTCCGACGAGGTTAACGTAATGTAGCATAAAGCGACAAAAAATTATCTATCGTGAAATAAATCTTTCTTAAATTCATTACATCGTGGAGCTCGATATGAATTGCATGAGAAATTAGAATTTTGTTATTAGTTTTAAAATTATACCACTCACAACATCGAAATTGAAAAAATTACGGAGATTCGAAGTAAAACGAAAGTTATATTATGTATAAGTACCGATTAATCCATCGAGCTCTCGTTTCTAATTTTAAACATTGATACATAGAAAATGTTGATTTCACTGTAGATAATTCAAACACAAAAAATACTACGAATTTGGATAATGAGAATGTGCTAGAAATATTTTTAAACCCTAAGAATACATTTAAGCACCAGTTCCCACTACTGCTTCAGAAAATATTCAACGTAAAAACACCTCAAATTTTAACATAAACTTTTCAATCTTTCTCTTTGTAATTTAACAATCCATCAATCTACTGAATACTCACTAATCCAGGGCCAACGATCTACTATGTCGACGTCCATAACAGAAAGTAATAATAAGAATCTTCACTACCTTATTCGTTAGAAACTACCCATACATTGATCCGCTAGACGTCCATTAACTTCAAATATTTCTAAATGAATAACTTTCGTCCACGAGGGCGACATTAAAAGTCAATTAAACCAGTGATGGCCACCAGAGCTGTGGCCTTCCCCCACTCTAGGTCCATTCCCCTCGTTTCAGTTCCACCAGTTCGCTCCTTGTCCCCCCTCCGTCCATCATCGTCCTAAATCACAGTCTATATAAGGGGAATGGACCTAGAGTGGTGGAAGGCTGCAGCTCTGGTGGCCATCACTGAATTAAATCTTCGAATGAACAGGTGGAAGTCCCTCAGTATATACTGGATTGCACAAAATTATAGGAACGTTTCTTATAAGTCCTGTATTGTGTAATTGGGATTAGTAGTGAAGTTGTACACATTGCTATCGTATATTTGAAGAATGGTATAATATCCTATTAAACATTATTCCGGATTTGTATGATTCCATTCCCAGGAGAATTCAGGCTGTATTAGACGCCAATGGTGGTCATAGACGATATTCATAAAGAACTCTCTAAATGTACGAGATGTTCTCTGTACAAACAATAAAAGACCACAATAAAATTTACAGTTTTACAACAGAAGAGCGACATAAAAAACTCGTAGCTGTGGTCAGAAAGAAAACAATGACAGAAAATTATACGATGCATGGCATGCAAGAAAAATAAAGGATAACGTTTTATCTTACTGCGACGGACAACGTACTACAATGGAAACGATATCGACGAGCAGATCCAGCGGCGGGAACACGGAAACGGCATTCGCCTATTCGAACCGATTTGCAGAAAAATATGAGGCCGTGGAAACAAGGACACCGTTGCCATCACGAGGACGCCAGATTCTTCTTGTCGCGATTTCTATCGGACTTTTGTCATTCCACGCCTCAAAGGATCGAGGCGAGAGGGCAGAAGCGAAACGGAGTCGAAAGTTTTTCGTGCCTCCGAGAAATGGCGACTATTTTTAACAGGATTTCAGTCGTCCATCCAACCTTACGTCCGCGGCCCCTTATCCATCGACTTTCGTCCCCTCAGGATGCTACAGGACGAACTTTCTATCCTGTCTTCGTTAACACTTAACCGTCGGGCAAAAATAAAGCTTTATAGTGACAGTGTTCGTTTCATGTATTAATGAATACGGAAGATGCATGGTGAATTTAATGTCTTTCGAATGATGAAAATCTACTAACAAATGAGCCCCTTGGTTGACAAGTGAATTAAGTCCCTTTTCTCAGTTTTGTGAAAATTGCACTTTCGTGTAATACTTTTACAGTCACTTTACTTACGATGTAAAATTGACTCTTATTTTTTATCAACATGAAAGAAAATATACGCAAGTTAATTTGGCAAATAAAACAAATATTCTTAATACTTACTGTTTCTGTAATAAACTCATTTTTCGTAATTTTGGGCTTATGCCACTCGTTAATTGAGCGGCTCAAATGTATACAGGGGTTCACGCAGTTACTATACGGTAAGTATGTGGAAATAATGAAAGAAGATAAAGTTTTACCGTTTTTTATAATCAAAAAAATAGCGTACGTCAACTTTTTTTTGTTTGTAATATTGTTTGAGTAACATAGGTGGGATAGTCACAATTTTTTCTAATTTTGGACCTAGAATTTTGAAGAAGTCTGATTTAGTGGAAGTGATTGTTTTACCTAACATTTTTTAATTGTTTCATGCGGCATATTATCTTTATCGATGTTTCGAAAAGTGATGTCAAGCTTATGGTCTAAATGACACGATACTACTACTTTGAAACTCTCGATTTATTCTCGAATGTGTGTCAAGACACCAGAGACCGCAATCAATCAGCTCGATTAAAACCGTTTACTTAATGCACCGTGGGATGCGATTTTTTCTAAAATTACATGGAAATTTACATATTCCGTGTTTTACCAAAAAGGTGTAATTGTAAAATAGAAACAGTATTTAGAATTCATTGTTTCGCACCATTGACAAATTTTGCAAAATTACTTACAAGTTAGCCTAATTTATTATATGAAAAAATTTCTAAAGATCAAATGAGAAGAAATGATAGTAACTTGACTTCTTCCTCATGAAAGTAAAAATTTCGTACTTACTCCGACACATTAAAACTTCGTTTCATAAATATATTAGGTTGATGTGGAAAGTTCGCTGAAATTTCGTGAGTCTTTCTATGCTGAAAATTAACAAAAATGCGCTATATGCTGGGCATCTAATGCGGCAGAGGCCCCTAAAGGGAATGCATTAATATTGTAAATCAAAGTGTTAAACTATTTCAGTGTTATAAATAGACTGCGGATGTTCATGCAATTTAACGTACCCAAATATTCGAAGAAGGCACATTTAAAACCGGAAAAACATAAAAAGTACATTATTTAAACATTTAAAGAGCAAAAGTACAGTTTTGTCAAAGTTTAATTTCTATAACTGCATTAATATAATAAATATTGAATTCTAAAAATATATATTTGCATAAACATCCACAGTCTAGTCATAAAACTTCGAAATACCGATCGAAACATGTTTATGTTAATAAGTCAAACTGATGTGATAATTTGTCCAAACAATTGTGTTGTAGCATACGACAAGCATCGAGTGCAATACAGAGATCCATAGCACACGATGAACGATCCTTTAGAACCCATATACTGTCATGCGTCGCAATCTCCAATATTACGAACTGCTACTAGTACGCATACGTACACATACGTTCATAACATCGCACAGAGAAACTCGTCAAACTTTCTATCGCCTCGTGTCGATTCAGATTGCTATACTGAAATTCAAATATCTCCTAAACTAGTGGTTCCTGACATAAATAGATTAATACTTCCTTATAGGGAAGAACGTGCTGCATCGAGTAAAGCATTAAAAATTACATGATACTGTTTAAAAAAACGTATTAACACCTCCACCTAACAGCATCCTGCCTACATCTCACTATGCCCCATTCGATCTCCCTTAATCTCCTAAAAGCATTTTCTTCTACTCAGCCTACTGTGGGATTCAAAAAATGACTTAAACAGTGAGACGTGAGTTGATAAATAAAACTATTGATATATATTAAAATAATAAAGAACACCACAATATATATCTCTTCACAAACAGCCTCCACACAACTCTCCACGCAATACTCCCCACGCAATGTTCTCCACTCAACTCTTCTGCTCTCTGACCCGGAGGTCCCAAAAATCTACACACACATATTCCACACGCATTTCCACACAAGATTCATACAAAGGAGATGCATTCCCAGAAAGTCACACGATCCGTTCGACACTTGACTTCTGAGAACGCTCGCACCTCTCACACCATGCACCCCATCAATCCTTCCACACTTTTCATTCATACGTCTAAATAGTTCGTCTATCTAGACTGTCCTCAAGATTAAGCATACAAAAGTATCCACCAACTCCACAATACTGTTCGAAGTATTTCCAATAATAGATTAACCCTTTGCGATCGGCATATTTCTCTGGCGGCACTACCAATTAGTCGAAACAAGTTTACATTTAAAGTTATTTTGGCATATGCTGATATATAAGTATATATATAGATTTTAAAAAGAAAACAAATTATTTTGAGGCAAATATATTTTGTTGCATATTACTTACAGTGTATAAAAAAAAAAATTTTAATTTTTGTAATTGTGTAAAGTATGGTAATAACACGTGTACTCATAGAAAATTATCATGCTGCCACTGTGGCGACATCCGACTCTGAAGACAAATTTTAAATGCCGCCACTGTGACGGCATCCGATCGCAAAGGGTTAAAATAGTACACCTTTTATTCATCTAACTGTGTGAGCTATCAGTCGATAGCAAACAAGTTTCATTTGCCACATACTCGGGTCTCTGAACAACGTAGGCCTCAACAGGCTCCATCCTACACACCAGTGATGGTCACTGGAGCTGCGGCCTTCCCCCACTCTAGGTCCCCCTCGTTTCAGTTCCCTCCACTTCGGTCCCCTTCGGCCCATCGACGTCCAGATCGCGGCCTATATGAGGGGAACGGACCTAGAGTGGGGGAAGGCCGCGGCTCCGGTGGCTATCACTCCTACACCCCCAACAAAAGGAAGACTAAAACTGAGGGTAGACGGGGTGGCATTGTTCCGTATAGCAGATGAATCAATATCCACTAAATCCGTAGACGAGTGGGGCTACTCACCCTGCAGAAGCTGGTGATGGAGGAGATCTGAAACAGAAAGCAAAGAAGAAGCGATGAGTCGTTGAAATCCTGCGAAAGGCGCGTAATAAATAATTGATTCATTCGGCGCGGTATAGTGCCGGGCATGTTCGATTCAACGACGCGGCGGAAAGAAAAGGCGGAGGATTGAAATTCAAAAGTCGTCGGGGGCGTCCGTACGTCGACGCTGAAGAAGAAGCAGCTTCCGAATCCTCGATCGCCGCGACGAGTTCGAGCGAGAGGACTCGGAAAAACTTTCGGCCGCGATTATCATAAGAACTTTCACGACGGTAAAACGGGTTACCCGCTCGAGAAAAACGGACCGCCATTTTACGTATTCCTCGGCGTTACGCTGGCCGAACTTCCCTGTGTACACCGGCCGAATTAGATCCTCGGCCCCGTTCCGTCCTTTGCATTTTTCCCGTCCTTCTTTGCTAACGACCTCGGCTCTTTTCTTCGTTCTCTTGTTTTTTTAGAAGCCCCACTGACTTTTATGCAGGTGTTTTTTAGCTCCACGGTCGCAGATATGCGTTTGGTAAGTTTCTTTGGTAATACAGTAAGACCTCGATTATCCGACCTACAATTCGTAACAATATAACTCACATTGCAACTAAATTCTGCATAAAAATGGTAAGTTTATTTTAGAATATAATATACAGAGTAGTGTAAAATTAAGTGCACGGTGTTATTAATAATATTTCCCGTTTGTAACTGACGTAGAATGACTAATTTCCGGATGACCAGCGTTGGGATGATCGATGTTCTACTGTACCAGTGATTGTAGTAGAAACACGAAATACAGGGTGCGATGAAAGTTTAGCAACTTTTTAGGCAACTGTCTTCTAACAAATTGTTTTTTAACGAGAACTAAAAAGCACTAACAACATTGGAAACAGCATAAAATTTTATTTAGATGAGGTCGTTGTCGAAGAAACTGCCATTTGCTTTGATAAAGGATTTGAGACGCTTTTGAAGTTGGTTCGCCGATGCGAGCTGCGTATTTTCATCTATTTCGTTGCACGCTTTCACCGAATCTTGCTTTAACGGCTCCATAGATTTGTGAGGTTTAGCACAGGCCTTGCTCCTTGAAACGTTTAATAGCTTTTGAAACCACAGGTTTTTCAACATTGAGAAAACGAACTATGTCAACCGGACGTTTTATTCGCCTGTGCAAGGAAATCATAGAGGCACGCATTTCTTCACGTTTGTTCGACATCTTGAAATAAAATAAATGCACAACATCTGTTCGTCATTAAGTAGACAATTGAACAGCGAATCCAACGATAACGAATATTTTTAGAAAGCATTCATGTATGTGAGATATATTTTATTATACATAAGTTGCCAAACTTTCATCGCACCTTGTATAGGCCGTTCAAGGCTGCTTGTTAGATCGTATTAGGTTTGAGATTGTCCTATGAAAATTATTAATTGAAATAAGAACTGTCTGAATTAGTGGTAAAAGTTAGAAATATACTGTTTTAACAGAAATACTACAGTGGGACTTCGATTATTCGAACACGGTTCATCCGAAAATTCTTCTTCTATGTTAATTATAAGGTGGAATTATCATTAGTGATATTGTGTACTTTATTTTATATTCTAATCCAGAAGTATCATTTTTGTGAGAAACGTAGGTACAGTGTGAGACATCTTGTTATTGATTCCGGTTCGGATAATCGAGATTCTACTGTATAACAAATGGAAAGGCGTATTTTAGTCCAAAATATACAGGAAAAATAACCTGTTTTTATTAGCTTTTATTACAGTTTATTGAACTAATATTATTTTCAGCTTGAAGTACCTGTCGTTAAAGTATTTTTCCGTTGATTCCTCCGACTAAAATATTCAACCATTAAACTGCAGTATGGAATTTTCCTCCCAAAATTCCGAGCAGACTTAATTAACTTGCATGTTTCAAATACCTTCTTTAATTTCCTGATGATTCCCTGTAATATTTATCCGGAAAGTAATTTAACGTTGTGCAAAATGGGCAATGTTAAATTTTGCAGAACGCCGGTAACTTTATATTGCAATATCAATACGTATTCACTTAACTAAAGTATGTTTTAATTGCAAAATGAAATGCAAAGGTAAGTGAACGATAATCGAAAGTACTAAAAAGTAAATTTAATTCCATTTGTTTATATCGCATTTTTTAATGCTATCACTTATATTTTACACAACATTAAATGTCAGTCAATTTAACTATGTTCTAGCTTTCCAAAAATCATGATCTGTATTTTTTATTAAAAACCATTCGTGGAACCATGTGGTATGTGTGTAAACACAAATTTTCTACGAACTAGGTTACAATTTGCCATCGAATGTGATAATGACAGCTACTTATACATGCACAGGTTCATGCAAAGTTATTGCAGACTATATTAATAAACACCGTCCATTAATGATTGTAAATACATTCAACGTATTTTATGTGAATATTAATTCTGTCAAGCAGAACCCAAATTTTTAATTGTAATTTCAATTTCACCGGTAAATCCATTTAAACGACTTTTTGATACATTTTTCAATTATATTCTAATATAAACAACTCTCAATTCTCTATGAAAAACGAATCATGGCACCATTTAGTATATCGCGATTAAAATAAATATTTAAATGTAGTGGTATAAATTGAAATTAAGGTTTTTAATTCTCTTTCGTATTTCCAGTTATGGCTAAAAAAATATAATGTCATAATATTTCTCTAGACAAACCTAAGACCATGCTTTCCATAATAATGAATATTCGGCGGAAGGATTCTTTATAGTCTCCTTGAATTTCCACGTTTTAATGAAATTCATCCTCAAAGCGTAATGAACTTGACCGAACTTTATCGTCCCGAGTTCATCAGCGAATTTAATCGGCGGCTAGTGAAGCGGATAACCGATCAGAGGCGAACAATGAACTTGTCTGGTTAGGTATTAACGTGGTGTTAGAACAAGTCAAATTTCACTGTAACTATGAACTTAAAAATCGTTTCGTACTTTAATTTATTCGTCGATGAAAATATGGAAGTTTTAACTTTAATGTTGCGCACGAATTTATCTATGAAATATCAATGAAGTGTACTACAAATTTTGGTTTTATAAAAATACATTACTGATCGAAGGTATGAAAATACTAATTTACATAACTAATAAATACTCCTGTATGAAGGTTCAGTAAAATGATCAAAAAGGCTTCTATCGTAATTTTCTATGTTTTCTGTTCTTCTTTTGCCACTTTTATAATGATTTGTAAATTTTTTTAAGACGACCCTCATTTTGATACTGCCATCCTTATTTGAAACATCCTACCTACCATTTTTCCATTTTTCAAGGTATATTGAAACATTTGGAGTTCGATACGTTTTATACATTTTAAGCAAAGTTAGAATGAGCTACGTGCTTTATACGTGTTTAGAAACAGTTTAATTGATTTGTTCTAACTATCTTTCGTATTTTTAATGAAAAAACTTCATTTTTCAAGGATATTTTGAAATATTAGTTAGGATAATTAAGTGGGGTAGCATATGTATCCTTATCAATTCGAAGGATTAGATATAAGTAAGAAATTTATTTAACAACTTCGAGAGCGATACGGTTTTGCTCCATTGCCCTTTAATTATGGTTTTAATCTGCAGCTTCTGATTCGGACTTCGCGAAAGTTAATTTACATTTAACTAAAATTCTATCCGGGATTCAGAATAAGCTGAACCTTGACCCGACGGATTTCGTTCGTTAAATTTAACTTTTAAACGCAGCGACAGCCTTGTTCCGACTTAATGCTCCTTATTTGTTACGATTGAGAGAATAAGTAGGGGACTGAAGGAGGACACTTTATTTCGAGAGGAAGTGCGAGCCTTGGGAAATTAGATCAACGAATGACAATTTATTCCGAACAAAGTGATTCTCATATCTCGAAATGCGTCGTCCACTGATTTCTATCAAATTTATGGTTAAATAATCAGATTCGTTCTCAAGAAATTTACAAGTCGTTGTTGTATAAATATTTGCCTTGGAAAAAGTGTACAACTCACATAGTAGTATGTACGTGATACTGTTGCATTTTCATTGCAATTTTATTATGTATACCGCGTAATTAAGTGTACTGATTTTTTGAAACTTTCTAATCCTATTAATGTTCATGAACAACAATATTTTTCACATAATATCATGTTGGTGCAGAAGATTCCTCGTATTTGTCAACTGAAGTTGAAGGAAAATTACAGTCTCGAAGTGATTTTTGTCAATGAAAATACTTGTTATTTGCTTCAATAGACTTTCTCTATCTATGAATAGGAATCATCAAAATTGTCGATTTCGTTAACATAGGAACAGAATTTTCAGTTACGACGAGTCAATAATTTTATTTATGAGGCCTTCAGAAAAAACATTTTTTTTAACCTAATAATATAAAAAAAATGCATTTGATAGACATGACTCTAACATACTTATACAGTAACGTAATATTTTGGAGGCAATTTTAAGGCAATTTAATAATGGATAGCAGAGATACATTAATTACTTGGTAATGTACGACCTTCTACGTATTCCAACTATTGAACATGACCAATTGCGTAATTAACACGTTGAATGCCACGGGGGTCACCGCTGATCCACTTTAAATTAAATTTAATTAATTAACTATTTATTATTACACAATTCTGAGCAATTTTCATATTGTAACATTAATTTAGGAACATGAAACGTCGACTGAATATCCAAATATCTTTTCCGTTACGATTTATATTAAAAACAGTAAATTTCATGATGTCTGACTAGATATGGATGTTTTCACTGCACTATTAAACGTCTTAATTTCGGTAATTTACTCAGAAAGAATTATTTTTAACTATTCATTCATCTGTCTCCACTTATACCGCAGTGAAATCATCCACACCTGGCCAGACACACAAAACTTGCTGTTCATAATATAATTCATAAAAACATCAATAAATTCCAATTCAAACATACACCAATATTTACATCTCACTATTGAAAAAGAAAAGTATCCTGAGAATACTATGAGAAGCTAATTATTCAACTAGACAGTTCACAGATTCCTTTAACGCTACTAAAAGCAATATCCAGAAACAACACATCAAAACCACCGCTTCTATTCTAATATCAAATCAATTGTACCCCCCTATATCTCTCAATCGAACAAAAAAAGATTCAATGCACAACCTAACGAACGAATCGAATCACTTCCTTCACAAGCATCGGATCAACCCCCAGTCGGATCTCCGGTCGCAGGAATAACCTTGAAAATCAATACATCCGACGCATTCGGGGCGAAACTCTCTGAAGGCCGGAGTTGCACAAGTCGGTGGCCACGGTGACGGATCGCTGAAGATCCGTCGCGTGTCATTGGGCCGGTACACGTTCTTCTAGTACGAGTGGCAATCCTCAGCATCCAGCCGCCCTCCTCGGCTCGCCTCCTCCTCCCTTCTTTATGCGGCGGAAAAGCGCGACGACCGGAAGCAACGGCTCAGAGGCACGCTCCGGAAAAGGATATTTCGTGAACGTATATATCCGTCGGCCGAGTTCGGCCAACTATACATCAGCGAGCACGAGGAGGCGGCTTCAACTTATGCATCGATAGGAGGAGAGAGGCTTCCTTCCAGCCGCCTTCCTTCGTCACATTCCGGCGACACGGTGGAAACTCCGGGAATACCTTGAATTCCGTATCGAACTGTGCCATCTTCGCTCGGTTTCCCCGGGAAAATCTATTCTCGAACGCGGCCACGAGAGATCCGAGGACCGTTGCGTAACGTCGTCGCCCAACGGGGGAGGCATGTGCATCTTTCTTGCGGTTCCGGGCTAATCATACAGGATGTTTCCGATCTGGCGGTACAATGGCGGAAACGGGATGAATCTACATGAAAAAGTAAGTCGAAAATGCAGAGTGACGTTCTTTCGTACGAGGCTTTATTTCCAAATAAATCGATGTTGAAGATTCGTCCAGTACGCGTTCACTTGACTATTCTGTAGATTAGGTTTTGTTGCGTTTGTATTCGTGAACGTCACCAATATCATGGCTTGTTATCGTTTCCGACTCTGATTATCAGACTTTGACACTCTGTTAATGAAGAGAAGACCGACATGATCCTCGCGGTAGGTACTACAGACACTAGGCATACGTGTGATCGTGTGCAAGTGTATGCAAACTGGAGGAATCTTCAACATCAATTTATTCGGAAATGAAGGCTCGTACGAAGAAGTGTCAGTCTACACTTTCGACGTATTTTTTCATGTAGATTCACCCCTTTTTCGGTTGTACCACCAGATTGGAAACACCCTGTATAAGAGGGATGTCATTCAGCTGAGAAAATCAGCCCCATTTAAAAAAGGATGAAATAATTACTATTTATACCTGCAGAGATTGTATGAAAAATATACACATTATTTTATTTTTTGAAAATTGATTTGGTTTCATTTCTACAGAGTAATGAATGGTATTATAATGATAGAAGGTGAGAGAAAGTTTTGTTATAGTATGGGCGCAGTGTTTTAGTGATTTAATGTTATAATTAATTAATGTTGCGTAAGAGGCAGATGCAAATAAGAAATTGATAAAAAGATGCGCTCTATATACAGGGTGAGGCACGTAAATCGTGAGAATTGAATGTTATTGTCAACGTTGGTGATATGAAAAAGTGTTGTTAGGAAAAATTGAAGTATTTTAGGGACCACAGTTTTCGAGATAATTTCATTTTTTGCATGAAAATGTCAAGGACATTTTAAGGTCATCACCTGGTTTTAAAGTAGAACTGCATGTTCTATAATATACGTATAGTTCACTATACTTACTGGCTTGCGTGCAAGCTTCTTTAACAAGGGACATTAGCCAATGAACGAATTACGAGTTGGATGCAATTTTGATACTATACAGAACGCAAAAATATGATATGTGTGTCTTTCTTATCGTTTTAATAGTTTTCAAAATATTCGATAAAACAGCTTTTTAAATCGCAACTTTGAAAGCTGTATTCACTGAACATGGGTGTTTACTGATAAAAAAAAGTATCGAATATTTTTTCGAGTTTTATGCTATATTAAATTTGCATAAAAATCCAATGTCCGGGCAGGTAATGTCCCTTGCAAGTTGTATACCTTACTTTGTGCTATAGGGTGTCCCTAAACTAACAGCATATTTTAACAAAGTCGAGTGAATTTTTAAAAAATGATGCAAGTAAATTATTTCTGATCTATCTTTATGCAAAAAGAAATATATTTAACATAATCCATTTTCTTATGTCTCCTCTATTCTATTATTATTAAAGTAATATTACAAGGATGAAGCAGCCTCGAAGAACCTGTTTTTGGTGTTGTAGCAACAGTTCGCCTTAGTGAAAGAAACATGTAAAAAATTGCTTTTGGGGAAGTCGTTGGTACAAACGATTTCAGGAAATGATTTCGTGCATTTTCACAGAAAAGTCGACGTTCCAGTAACACGCACGATTCCAGCTAATGCACGACACTTCGTGGTAGCGTTCATTATAGCCGGTGAACGCGAATTCTCGATGACATTTTACATGCAAACCTTCCGATCGATACTGGTCCGCGAATAACGATTGCAGACGGTACAATGAAACGGGTTAATCGAGATCATCTAATCGGAATGCGCACGATCGATTTCGATCGCTCGGCGACAGAGCTACAAATTACACGGACGTTAAATGTTCAACATTTTTCTGTTATTTCCAAGGCGTGCCACGTTTAATTGTAAAACAAGAAAATTGTACGCAAGCGTTTCATCGAGGTGCCATTAAATAACCTGAATCGCGTGCCGAAGTGACTTTGAAACTAGCCAAGCTTTTTCCTGAAAAAGCTTTCGTTTATGGTTTTAAGAAGTTGTTTCGAGAGACTTCACGGAATTGTATTTATAGAAGTTCGTACAGTTTGCTTTATCGAATAACCTTTGCTTTTAAGAACAACCTTCAGGAATATTGTTGCAAGAATGTTTTCAGGTTTACTGGGTTGCTAGGTACCTCTGTTCAAGGTCAACGCAATTTTAGAAGTACAGACATTGAAGATTCGATGAGAGAAGCATTAAAAATTCATCAAACTCAAATTAAATGACAGAAATTATATTTCCAGCTCCATTTACATGCAATTTTTTATTTTGTACATCCTTTGCATAATATGTCGTCTGTTTCAACTTCTACGATTTATTTCTTTATACTTAATTATTTTAAGGATAGAAGAAATGCATTTGATAACTATTGTAAAGGAACTAAACTTGTTACAATTTTCTGACCACCCAGTAAAAAAACTAATTGTAAGCTTCGATATCTATAAATAATTATTTTATATAGAAATTTAGGTGTTGCTGAAGCAAAGAAAAATTGCATAAGTAGTATGGCATATAAAAATGAATTTAAAAAAAAGAATTATTGACATGACATAGGGATCTCCGATGAAGAACCCTCAAATTTTATTTCATTTAACGTCTAGCAATTTTTATAAAATTTTGGACGAATCTTAATATTGTTATAATCATACATATAAGGCAACGCCAATGCATACAAAGAGTGAAACATTTTTTTCGTCAGGATCTGAGCCACTCCACATCTTTACAGAGTGCTTTGAAGATTCCGATTTCTGAACGACCCGACGACGTCGATTCATAGTTCTTACACTGCCGCTCAAAAGCATGTGGACGCTTTCTTAATTGTAATAACTACCTGCAAAAAGTTATGAAATCGTCAATAAATTTCACTAATTGTAAGTCCTGAAACTCTCACTCTTCTTGCAATTTTCCTTACAGAATATCCTTTTCTTAATAGTGTAAGTATCTGAGAACACGTTTGAATACTTAATTCTGTTCTTTTTGTACCCATCATGTTCTCGCAAGTGTACAAACAAAAATGATTTCGATAGAATGACAGAATGGCCCTACGCTCTTATCTGAAGTTCCCTCACATTGAATCATACTTCTAAATATTTATATTAGTATAAAGAATTCAGTCATCGTGCAATCGTCCGCACGCAACAGAATATAATGCGGTGTAGACACACCGTATGAATATTTAATTATTTAAAGGATTTAAAGGGATTAAATAATTAAATTATTCAATATAATAATGTCAGAGTACATTCAATATATATTCGCAATAGAGTTTAGCAATAAACATCGTTTAAAAATAATAAATTATATCATATAGTATAACATTGGGATATAAAAATGACAAGTATCCACATACTTTTGAGCAGCAGTATAGGCATCGAATTGTTTGCGTATCATCAATATGTATCGTATCAATCCCATCACTAGAGTCAACGGTACACTTTTAACTACTGATGCAGTTACCCTACATGAACTCGGAGGGCTTAGCGAATTTCCGCTCACCTCAAAAGTACCTTTCGACACGCAGGTGGTCTCGGTTCACCTGCGAAGTGACACCCACTTGCAGGTGCGTGCGAACATTCTCCACGCATCGGCTAGTCCCTACCCTCCGTCGTTGTTTTCACATTTAACGAGTAAAATACGGCTTGCCTAGAATCCTAGGCCAAGGTGGGGGTGTCTAGACACCCAATCTCCTTTCCTTTCTCTCTCGCGTACAAACGGAGGCCGTGCATTAAACGCGTCCTGTTCAACCCCCGGAGCCACCCGGGGGCTACACACGCGATCGCGGGACAAGATTCGTGAATATGAGCGTATTTTCCTAGAAAAGGGTGGATGAATGCCGGCCCTAAAGGTGTTTTAGCCGCGTTTCCGAGGCGTAGCCGCGGGCGGTTCGCGAGACGCGTCAGAGAGAAGGGAGAGATTTACGGATAAAAGGGTGACGCTCGAGCTTATCGATAGATCGGCGAAAAGAAATTGGAATGGTTTCCACGCGTGTGTTAAACAAAGCCTCCGGTGTGTTTTCGGTGGAATTGCACCTCAGGCTGTTCTTTTGAGGACAATAAAAATTGTTTCAGTACTTTTCTGCCGGAGACATTTGTTGATCGCGCAGGGGTGGTTGAACATGTTTGGTAACATCAATGGGGATTTGTATAATTCATAGAGTTACTGAAAGCTTTATTTTATTCTTGTGAAGACGGTGTTAAGTCTCCTTTAACACCTTATATGCAGGCTATTTTGCACATCGCAGCCTACGTGCCGCGGGCTATTTTTGGCGATTTCGTGAAGACTTTACATTGGACACCACTAAAAGTCACACAACATTTGAAGTTGTCGTCAGAATTTAATACAATTTTTTTATTTATACTCTCCATTATCTGTAATTTCAATTTATTGACATCATCACATAAAAAGCAGTTTTAATTCAACTTAAGGGCAGGAAATTTTCTTGGCCCCCAGAAAACGCACAGACGAAGTAAAAACGGAATTTTCCGTTGGCCGCAGATAAGCGTTGTAAAAGTAAACACGTAATATTACGTCGCCTGCATATAAGGAGTTAAGATCCTATGGTTGAAACAAGCGATGCTAGACATTCAAGGCCACTGAACACTTTCTCTGCTACATCATTTGATTGCTTAAATTTATCTTTATTACATTTCTAAGAAATATTTTGATAATTATTGATGTGGACGTGTCTGTCATAATCCGCAATCGAAGAAATGACCTTGAAGAGCCAATACCTCTACTACAATTAACCCCTTAACATACAAATAAAATACGACTCGATGTGTGCTAAAAATACCATTCAATATACCTCAACTTAAAGTTACGTAAGCTGTGCAAGAAACAGAATATTTACATTGCTAAATTTCATAAAAACAATGTTAATAGACAATATTAATGAACAATAATTAAGTGACAAATTAATAAATAACTTAATAGTCCTGTAGAGTATGGAACTTTTTAAAACAATCAGCGTATAATTCTTGGCGTCTCGGAGACGTCAACGTCTAAAATGACACACGAAACAAATGACGTCTCCCAGACCTTATTGTATATCAAGAGGTTAATAACAGTTTCTTTTCGAATTGAGAAGACACTGAAATTTTAAAACAACACAAACACACACAGTGAACCAGTTCACCCTTGTGTACTGTAATTTATTATTAACTGTTTATCCTGCAGTGAAACCGTTTTGTCTCTCGCTTTAACAGACCATTCAAGAAGAACTCGCAACAATTCACTAGGAAGGAAACTGTCTGAGGTACTGAAAATAACGTGCAGCCGGGCGCATTCACCGGAGGATCGATGCTACCGGATACAAAAGTAACGAATCCATTGAAAATATCTCCGGTTTCCGGTTAAATGGACGAAACGCCATGGCTGGGTTTCTTAATTGCGACACACCCGTGGAACGTGTCTTTTCCGCTTGTTGTTCGGCGTCGGAGCACACGAACGGCCTCCATCTTTGGCTTCGTCCGTCGAAAGAATCCAAGAAGTCGTCGCCGCCGCGAGGGAAACGTTTCAATGCGAGCTCGAGTGGGTATTTCCTAGTCGCTTGCCTTTTCAGCTCCTTCCGAGTCCTTTCCGAGACGCGTTTTACCCCTCGTCCGCCCCCTCGCTCGCTTCTCCAGACACGATGAATGAGGGGAACGATTAAAGGAGCCGAGCACGAGCGGCGAACGATTAAAAGGCGAAACGCAGTATCGTCGGGGGAAAGCCTCGTCTCTGAAATTCGAAGGAATCTCGAAAGCCCGGCCGAGTCTTTAAGATCGAGAAAGCGATGCATCAACGTGGATGTGTGCACGCGTGTGTGTGCAGAGACTGAGATGCATTACACCGAAGCATAGCTGTTAAGGGCAGCGACAAGGGCTAGGTTTAAGATACGTGCGTGACGAGCTATTTTTGAGATTCTAACGAATAGTGACGTACAGGGTGCCTAGTAACATGTGGGAATTATTTTAGAGATAGCTTCAGCATATCAAAAGAATAAAAAAAGTTCAGAGAAACGTATGTCTTATTTGACTTTGTTTGCGAGTTTGTTCTGTGTAATTTTTTCTTTTCTACTTTCGGCACAGTAGACTTATGAGGCTTCTACACGTGATAAATTATTTGTGAAAACTTCGGTACTACGTAGGCAATGTCATGGCTAAAAGAACTTTATCCTGTGTATCTGACCCTGTACGTAAGGGTGGAAGAGATGTTGTCAGTCCTCAAGAATTTTTGTACATTGAGGATGTTCAATCAGAAATTCTAAATTCTTCTTTGTACGTAAACCAGCATCGACTGCTATGATTATTTTAGTGGTGAGACCTACAGTTTTAGGCGAATTCCGAGCCATCCATCAACAATAAGAGAAGCAGCGAAGACGATCACCATTCTTAGCGGTGACCATGCTCAGCGTAGCTTAACTTCACCGATCGGACGAGAGTCGATCAGATCACTAAAATAAAATAATAATTTCTTAACGATACTGTTGTTTCCTTTCTAAGCTTGTTGATTTGTTCACGGGATACTGACAGTTATGTATGTCATTTTCTAGTATTTTGTATAATGTTTTACATCATCCTATTTTAGATGTTATAGATCACAAGCTAGTTGTGCTGGCAATTTCTCAGTCTTTGTTCATTAGGTTTTTGAAATATGATAAGAAAAACTTGATGATCGTGAACTACAGCTTGCGTTTGCTTACGTGGAAGCTCCGTTGACAGGTAACCAGATATACTACCTATTCAGGTGGCTCGACAATCTTTTATTGTTAATAAACAATTCAATGATATCAATCGGTTGCAATAGACTTAAAATGAATTCTTTTCAAACTGTACAAATTTCTTGAAAACCGAATTGAAGAACCGTTAAAACAGTGAAACAAGAATACCTAAATTAAAATCAGTGCAAATGTTGAATTATTTGCGCTTGAAGTCACACTAATTGTTACAAACGACTTCAATTCTTAATTTTCAAGCATGTTTCATGATCAATGTTAATTAAATAACGACCACTGTAACTAACAAAACGAATTACCATCTGAAAGGTATGAAATGAACAATGCATTAATTTTATTACTGCAGCACACATTTAAAACATTTCACTTCTACATAATTCGTAAAAAGATCTCAACAGTATCGTTCTGATCTGTGAAATAATTCATCATTAAAACCTGCCATTTTCCTTTCACCCGGAACATTTTTAATGCCACGCTCTCCCTTCGTTCTTCAGAAATAAATAACAACAACGGCGTTGCTCTCGTTCCGAAGTTATTAATAGCTTTATCCTGAATGGAAACCATTATTTACCTCACAATGAAGATATTGCATCACGCTGAGATAATTTACTGTAACTCCCTTGTTATGTTACATAACTCCAGTTCTAATTATCCCGAAGGAGATATCCGATCTTCGGCTATAACCTGCCCGAAGCTTTTCCTCCGGGCGGAAATCATTCTTTTCAGTCCGCGGCGGTGCTCGATCGTATTACGTCGTTCGATTCGCGATATAATCGATTCACGTCAACGATGGTTACATCAATCACAAAAGGTTCTGTATTAGGCGATGCAAAAGACGTTCGATCGTTATCGACACACCCGAACGGGAGTTATGTGCGTCTGTTCGAAAGGTCAACTCGAAATCGACAGGCACGCTACGTGCTCCACCATTTCGCCAGGAATATTTCTGATGCGGCGAATGAGGTATTTCGAGTGACAATGGCGATCCTGTTCAATTAGATTTGTGAGAATGCACCAGAGAAAGAAGGTGATTTGAATTTAAACAAGGAGCTGAGTTTTTCGGAGTACTTTCGATGCACCGCACGGCAAATCGTATTTCATATGCATTTCATTTTCATAGAATATTGCAGTTTGTTAGCGAGATAGGAAGAATCCCACGCGTTGCTCGTCAATCTAATCTTGTGTGATTAATGAACTGCTATTTCATCGAATCTGCATGATGGTGATTTTCACACTGACATTCTCGAGAAACTTCGACCATATCGAAGTCACCCTTAGAGAATGGGCGTGCTGGTTTAAGGGAACATTACGATCGGTTATAATGTTCAAAATAGCGACTAGAATAAGTGACGGTCACTGATTTTGATTTCGATAACAAGAGTTTCGTTTTACAGGTTTTAGAAGTCTCTTGTTAGGTTGTAATAGCAGTTAGGTATTGTTCTGAATTACTGAGAGCTATGGTGGATTGTTAAACGACAAATAATTTTCCTGAATGAAGTTGAAATGTGAGTACAACCGCTTTGTATTTTGGACTCACTTTTACGAATTACAATTGTAGTTGGATAATTATATTTGTATTTATATATCTAACTTTTCTTAAAATAAAATAATGTAAATGTACATTTCTTAAAAGAAAATAAAATTTTGACATCTTATTGAGAACAGGGTATAGATAATATTATAGGGGAAAGAGCTATATGATCGTGTACAAATACGAAAGTAGTTATTCTCGAGGAAAAATTTAAGAATAAAATTTGCTTAGAAAGTAACACAAGCAAATGTTTCTTAACATACCTTTTAAACAGAATCAAGTTCTTTTGAACAAACTGTGAGTTTCTACCTATGTAATAGAATTAAAGAATGAAAATTACGAGTAGTAGCTATGTTGTTCAATTGAAACTTTATATTGGCAGTAGAATAACCTGTGATTAGTCAGGCATAATGACGAATCGTATTCTAAAGATACATTGTGTCACGTAATACACAGGAAACATTTCAGTAATAGATTCAACACTTAAAAACAATAAAAAAGCCCATGTAAACATGTCTCCTATTTAACATTGATACCGAATTACATAAACTGTGCAAGCCAAAAGACATATTCTCTTATTTTTGCTACGTTGCATTTAGTAAACTCATCTATTATGGTTCATGATAGTAATTACTCAAGTATAATAACTTGCTGGACTATTATCAGTCCAAAGAAAATGTATTACAAATTCACACTTTACTAAATAAAAAGCCTGATAAAATTTTATCAAAAAATCTTTATAATATAGTCCAAATTATATGTAAAATATTGAACATTTGCTATAAACATTTAAATAAAATTAGACTAACTTCGTCTGTAGATAGAATTATTTCAATGTGAAACTTGTTATAAATATCAAAAATGGCCGAACAGAATACACCTGAACTTTTTTCCTTACTTTCTAATCCTGAACCCGTTTGAAATGATTTTAATATATTACAGGATACTCTGTAGATCATTACGAACAGACACATTGTCCCGTTTGTTTAACAAACGGACAAAATTAAAAATAAACATAATACAGATCACGTTCATTCATACCAAATCACTTAATGTAGTTAAAAATTAATCTACAGCAATTATAATCGTTTGAATAATCACGGACGGTATTATACGCCGTAGAACAGCAAAAACTGCGTTACTCATGGCAGAACCTAATTTTGTAAATGAATATTTGAATAATTCTTCGAACCGTCGGGCAAACGAAAGTTTATTATGTCCAAGCGAGAGCAGAAATTCGCTAACGAACGATTAAAATGGCAGAAACGAACGATTTATTTTTCTGGCTGGCGCCACGGTTCATGCTAATGGCGCTTCGTCGGGCAATGGGAAAAAAGATGAAAAAAAGGAACGCGATTATCGCGTGAAACACGCGCTCGGACCGCCCGCTGCTTTTTACTCGATATTATACACGCTGACTTCGTGTTAAACGCTGATCATTTTGACATAACCGTTTCATGCGAACCTGAAATTATTAATAATCGTAACGCGCTATTATAATGCTAGGCGAAATTTTCGAAATTTCCGGGAATCGTTGGATAATATTCGATCGTGTGCCACGATTCAATTGCGATTTCATATCAACAGCGTTTATTGGTCCTCTCATAGATTCAGTATAAGCTCATTAGCGAACTGAAGCTTAAATTCGGACTGAATGCGAAAGAGGGAGGATATTAAGAAGAGTGGAAGTAAACAAAATGGTGGATGGCATTTTTAAGGGAAGTACAGTGTTCCACGGTTGGCTGGAAGTGTGTTAGGGGACCCAGAACTTCCAGCCAACCGAGGTAGCGTAAATTATTGTTGCCTTTTCGAGCGATGCTCGTAAATATTGTGTTCGAAAAGGCGACAATAACTTGCCCTACCTCGGTTGGCTGGAAGTTATATCGTTCATTTGCTGCAACAATGGCACAACTCAAAATTTGCCATTTCTGAGTTATTCATACAGAAACAGTTGCTTTTGTTTGTAGTCTTTACTGGTAGAATGATATAACTGAACTTTTAAAACTCATCACGAGAGGACGGTTGTTGCGGACAGATGTTTTTATGAAATTGGCGTAATTCGAAACATTCGTTTTCCCTAAAATCGTTCTTTTTGAGTTGTGTCATTGTTGCAGCAAATGAGTGATATGTCCCGAATGCTCTTCCAGCCAACCGTGGAACAGTGTATCAATATGTATAATTGTCAATCGGGATTCTCTGTCCAGCCAAAAATATCTTGAAAACCGTAAGGCTTAGAAAGCTGAAATTTGGTAGGCAATCAATTCTTACCCCAAGAAGGTGCATGAGTACTTTAGCGACTGGAAGTTTTTCCAAAGGGGTGTGCTACACCCCGATTTTACATTTTTTTAAATATATAATTGTCAGTTGGGATCCCGTGTCCGTCCAAAGATATCTCAAACACCATAAGGCACAGAAAGCTAACAATATCCGAAAAAATTGATGCAAGCACAAACGATATGTTGCACTGTTGATTTTTCAATGGGTTATAAGCTAGTACAATTATAAAAAACGTGTGTTTGACGGAAATAACAGAATTTAAGTAATTTAAATGTACAGAGACGATGAAGCTTATGTTTATGTAAAGCGAAATGTTTGTCGATTTTTCACAAAACCGTACTCTACATGAAATTTCTTATGGTCACTTGTTGGGGCAACTTTGTTGCATAAAGTGTTTTTAAACATTTATTTTACTGTGTGCTTGTATCGCATTGCTTTGGTAGTAGAATTTATTTTGAAACTGTGTAATACCACTTTCAATATTAACGTGGAACGTTAAAAAGCGACATACCCTTTTGCTCCAATCTGATAATTTGAAACTTTGATGAGATGGCACGGAGAACTTTTGCTCTTGAAATTAATTAAAATTAATCGACATTGAAGAGTAGAGTTTCTGCGCTTGGGGTTTTATTTTCGAGGAAGGTCACATTGACAGATCGCACTTAATTAATTGCAATGAATAAAAATGGAATAAAAATTGATTAATAATTATTTAAACGATGCTGAGTTTGTATGCAAAAAAAGGATCATACACTTAAATGATTCGTTGTTCATTAAGGTGTCTACTGGCATAAAGCTTCAAATACTGTGCATAGTAAACATCCAATAAAAATATTATTATATTAGATACAAATTATTTTTGTTTCGTTGCTGGTATTTGATAGATTGTCTAAAATTGTTGTAAATTCTAATCCTTCGATTGTTTTGAGCGGTGTAATTAAAAGCAATTATGTTTAATAGTTAATGTTAATTATGCTATTATATTGTAGTATAGTTTATAATACTACAAGGATAAGTCATTTGTTGTAATAAATATACTTTACAGTGTATTGTAGTAATATTATTATAGTAGTATCATAGCAACAATATTTGCAATTTTAGTTACGTTGTTGATTACGTTGTTATATTATAATATAATATTTAATACTACAAGGATAAACCAATTAATTTATTTAACGCGATAATACCATTGCAATTTCCAACAAGAGCAATTAAAAAAATCCCATTTATTCAATACATTGTTATTACTAGTCTGCGGATGTTTATGCAATTTAACATACCCAAATGTCTGAGAAACGCGCAAATTTAAATCGAGACAAAATAGGATGTACATTTTTTAAACATTTTCAGAACAAAATATATTTTGTCCAAGTTTCATCTATAATTGTATACACATAACAAATATTGCCCTCTAAAACCGTACATTTGCATAAATATCCGCAGTTTAATTATTAAAATCAGAATGTATTTCGTTCAGAAGAAATGTTCCGTTCGAAAGTAGTCAGAAGAGAAATGATTGGACAATTTCTTGCAGCAGAAACCTCAGAAGTCGACAATTCAGAGTCACTCGGGGAACGTTTGACGTCGAATTCAGTCACGCGTTTCCGTCACGTGTTTTGCTCGTTTCGGTGTTCGCGAACGTGGGAACTCGGCAACCGAAATATTGTTCCCCTCCGCCGATATGTATTTGCGATGCACGCTTTCCGCCTCTTCGTAATGGAAAAGACGATGGAGAGGATGTCGACGAGGAGAGGAAGTGGTGAACTAGTTATCAAGGAAGGAACCAGGGAACTTGCTGGCGTACATTCACAGGCCGACCGGTTAGATTGAAACTGTCAAACTTTCGGCGATAAGTTCGAAGTTTCTTACTCTGGCTTCCGGGCATGCTCCGGTCTGTCTGACAGACACTTTGCGGTAATGTGGAAATTCTTCGTTTTATTTCGTCGCGTATACAATCAGCGATGTCCAGTTGAGGATTTCGAAGCGCACAAATGGAATTTATCATCCGTTCTTTTCTGCTGTTTGCCCGGTCCTTTTGATATCTGATTCGGAATGATCTAATGCAACCTATCAAACTATCGCTCGAAAGCATTAGAACACTTGTTATTTTGGAGAGAATTTTCTTTTTGTACCCATACAATGAAAGGGTGTGAAGCTTATTTAGAGACGGCAGGAAAAATTATCGGATTGAAAATTATAAATCAGACAACCGAATGTCTCGATTTCAATTTTATAGAAGAATTATGGAAATTGAATTATTTAACACTCTCTGCGTACATGTAGAATTTATCATCGATTCTGTTTTGTAGTTTGCCTTATCCTTTTGAGATCCGATTGGGAGTGACCTAATCCAACCGAAGCAAAGGCTAAATTGTAGGACTATTTTTAAAGACTAGTAAATGTATACTATCGCTTGAAAATATTAGAACACTTGTTATTTTGGGGAGAATTTTATTTTTATATATACGCAGCGAAAGGGTGTAAAGCTTATTTAGAGGCAACAGGAAAAATTAGTCGACTGAAGGTTATAAACTGGACAACCTAATACTCCGATTTCAATTTTATAGACGAGTTATGGGAATTGAATTATTTAATACTCTGAATGCCGCATAGATTTTATTATTATTCATTTAATCAGATAAAGTATTAATAAATATACCTAATAGGGTCTAATAGAAGCGCTAAGAGAATAATAAAAGTTACTAACGTTATTTCTTTAAAGAGGTAGAATTTTGTACAAGAATTTAGAATTTATTGAGACGTAGCAACCAACATCCCTGTACCTTGTACCCATACATCTAGACACAGTTGTCATATAATTGTAAACTGGGATTTCGGTACAGCCGGGTGACATGTACCTCAATGTCCTCAATTTTCAGGAATCCTGGGAGAATATTTGTTAACTGTAAAATTAAAGTAAAAGTCTGTCCTCTCCAAGGAACCGCTCCTACATATCTACTAATAGTCTTTGGCATCAATTATCACCTGCACACCACTTCCAGCCCTAGAAGTAAACCACTGAATTTCCAATAGAATCAACACCTCATCCTATGATCAGAATTCATTTAACTTTAAAAATGAACCCTTCTGTTATATGAAAACATACACAACAACACTACCAACTCTATTCATTAAATATCATTCCATATCTTCAAACTCGTCCACGATATACAAATTTATCACCGCAACAGCAGACCATGTAGAACAATCTTCAGACCCAGAACTACACCCCAGCAACAAAACTGAAACACGCCATTTCAGAACTCAGCGGTTCCAAGGAACGCAAACCTTTCAAGATAATGGAAAGTACACCAATCTCGCTCGGTCAAAGTCTATCGAAGCCATCGGGGAATATTCTGATTTATAAATACCCACCACTCTTAATGAATTCACATCCATTGGAAGTTTCACGAGCAAATCGACCGTTTCGCCCGCGGTTATCCAATGAATCGAAGGGGGATCGATGGAACGCGTTGAATCGCGCCGTGCGTCTCAGGCGAATCCAGCCCGACACCGATCCCTGGGCCGTCCATCTTGCAGTAGGAAACGGGGACATAATCGCGTTTCATTTGCCGCGTGGGATCTTAGAAGAGGCACCGGGGCTATCTATTTCTGGGCCGACCATCCGTTATCTTGTATCGGAGATAGGCCGCGTGGGGAATGCATCGCGGCACCGGTGCACGCTAACGATTTAAGGGCTGCGGATGTGCAAGGAGCTATCCCGCGCATGAATTAGGTCGCCAATGCCATGCAGACTGGGGCTAATGTTCGCAGTAACGGTACTTCGGTTAATTTCCCCGAGCGCACGATCCCCGATCGTCCTGCTGCCGTAATCGCGCGATCGATTTGACATTAAGAACATCCGACTGCTCCTCCGACGGGACGATCCTGATGCGCGTCTGCAAGAATGCCAGAAACACTGGAGTTGCTGCATATGGAACGGCGGGTAGCGCGATGTTTCCCCGGTTCATGGTATACAGGGTGATATGTTAACACGTTCCGTGCCGCGTGGGTCGTATGCGCCCCACGCTCCAAATTCGATTATTCTAAATAAATGGTAATATTCTTTATATTCCACGATAATAGAACCAAATGAATGGTAAGTCATAGGACAATTCAATGTTTGTGTTTTTTAACGTGGTGTAATTATAGAAACTTATTTCCACGCGTCTGACTAGTTATGGAATTTTTCACTGTGGCATGGAACGTGTTAAATATCTCACGAATCAATCATTTTTCGACCGAGTTACTCCAATACTTTTTTACGTAGAATGGCGAGAGGATTCGATGTATGTAAAAGAAACAGGAGGTTTTCGTTTAAAAAAATGGTGCACCTGCAAAATGCACATGCATTATTGGACATTCGAAGAAAATATGATGGTGAATATGCAGTCCGTCTTGAATCATTCATTTTTTCCTCTAGTATTTTTTTCTAATTTGAACTAAAGAAAATATGGCTTGTTACATTTGTGTGAATCATCCTGTATAGGTAAAGAATATGAATTGTCCAAATTGGTACAGTGGAACATCGATTATCCGAACGCAGCTTATCCGAAAATTCTTCGTCTATATTAATTGTAAGGTGGAATTAGCATTAGTGAGATTGTGTGCTTTATTTTGTACCATCGTGCATTTTTATATTCTAAACCAAAAGTATTATTTTTGTGAGCAACATAGGTACAATGTGAGGCATCTTGTTACTGATTGCAATTTGGATAATCGAGGTTCTACTGTATGTATTGGTATCAAGGGATAAGCATCCCTCAATTCTTAACCTCTTAGCAGTGGTGCCGCTTTTTAAAAGTGTGTTTCTACCTTGTCAAACACAGAGTATGTGCAGCTGCTGTAAAATTGAATTAAATTATAAGGAAATAGGACTTGTTTTCTTTTGAAAGCTCAATAATTTTATTGTTTAAATTTATTTATATTTTAATAACGAATGGTAATTACTTCTCTCGCATGACGACTATACTCGTCATTCACAGCTAAGAGGTTAAGGCAAACTCACAATCAGAAAGTTTAGAAGCGACTTGAGTGTTCTGGTGATGCATTTTTGGAAATATAAATATTGTCGTTGAAGCTGCTACTTTGAATTAAGATCAAAATTGAAATTTGAGAGAAATTGTGAATAAAATGAAACTTACTCTTGTCTGTTAGGAATGAGTGATTATTGTGAGCTCTAATTTTAAAGCTCTAATTCCTACAAGGCAACGCGAATGACAGGCGATCTGAATCGGACAATAGATTTAAGTATATACTGGTTTGGAACCTACCTAAAACTGTAGGTGCCCCGGACAGAATGACCATAGCATTCGATGCTGGGTGGCATACAAAGAAGAAGAAGAACGAATACTCTTCGTTAGGTGACTCACATTGTACGGATAGACATCTAACAGCTAACGAGTTCATCAGTGAGTCCAGAATAGTACTACCATTGGGTCTATGCATAATAAGTTGCTGGGCGTAGATAGTGCAAAGCTTCCTTCGTATATCGTAGGTATAGAATGTGAATTATTCAAATTGGCAACGTTGGCGTCAAAGGACAAGCATTGCTCAATTTTCTAGGCAAACTCAGAAAGCTTAAAAGTGACTGGAGAAGGAACCGTCTCTGAAAGGACAGTCAGAAAATGGTTCGAAAATTTTCGCTCTGGTGTTCAAAATGTGGAAATTGGAACACGTGGGCGACCAGATCATTTGTTGAATCCTGAAGTTTAGCAGTAAATGATGGAATTTGATATTCACTAAACCATGCGAAAATTCACACAGAAACTCGAACAAGAAACAAAGAAAATTACTTATTTGAACTACCCAAGTACGCACTCCGCTAGTCTTGTAAATCTCAACAAAGTTACACTCGAGAAATATTGCTCGAATCTCGAATAAATTTGGTCGGATAGGCGACCCATGGAAATACTTTGCATTATGCAACGGTAGGTAGGGGCGAATCTCTAAATCGTAATTGTATATCGTGACGTAGGTAGCATTCTCACCGATACGAGATAACAGATAACCGCAGAGAAATGTAGAGTCTCGTTTCTTGCAAGATCTCCAGCGATAAGCGCAACAATATTAATCGCGAATTCCGCGCGATTCAACTATTTCCCCTATCCAACGGTCGTTCAAATCGGGTTACTTCTGTTCGTGTTTCCGGTTGGAAACGAGAATATTCGTTCAACGTTCTCTACGGGAATACCCGTGTCCTTAAATCCCGTTATACTGTTCAGCCGCTGTCGAACAATTGCATTGGTAAAACATACATGAGGCTCTGTAATCATAACTTTAACCCTCGCGCTACCAAGGTATTTTTTGAAACTCCAAATATCAACTGGCAAATTAATGCCGGATCGAATGATAAGAATCATTCTACGAAACTGCAACATTCAAATTACCCCGCAATAAAGTGTATGCTTAACACGTTGACTACCGCAGTGGAAACTCCCACACGTGGTCAGACACACTATAATACATCAATAAAGTGTCAAAACTTTCATTAACTCATTCGCTACCACGGTCGATTCGAGAAAAACGTCCAACACAGATCACGCTTTATTTTTATCAATTATCTCTGTCACACATGTGTGACGTCGAGCTCTCGAAACAGAATCGACGCGTGACACATGTGTGACGCTGGTAGTGAACGCGTTAAACTCAATATATTCAACAGTAATTATTTTTTTCAGAGTTTTGACCGGACTGATTAGCAAAATAAATGCACAAAGTATCCCCCGCTTGGTAGTGCAAGGATTAACACATCGAATCTCAGTGGAAACAGTCATACCTGATCAGACACGATAAAATATACTATTTTTAATGTAAATCCTAAAGGAAAAAAATATACGGGTATTCAGTCGTGTTTTCATGTACCTACATGAATGTTGCAACGTGAAAATTGCTCAGAATTGTGTAATAATAAATAGTTATTTAATTAACACGTTGAACGCCGTGGCGGTCACCGATGACCGACACCTCAAATTTAGTTTAATCAAATAATTATTGATTGTCGCAAAATTCTGAGCAAACCTCACACTGAAGCAACAATGTAGGGACAGAAGAACACGACTGAGTACTTAAATCTGCTTTTTCTTTACGATTTATATGAGAAATAGTAAATTATATCGTATCTGATTAGGTATGGCCGTTTTCACTGTGGCGTTCAACGTGTTAAATTAAATTTGAAATGCCAGTCACCGGTGAACCCCACTGCATTCAACGTGTCAAGTTTTATATGCTTCGTCTTCATCCAAACTTTGAAAAAGTACCTTGTAAAATCACTTGCATTCTTTTAATATTTTTTGTTTTTCGCATATTTCTACTACTGACCATTCGTTTATTTTTTATTTTATTTTTTCAATGAATCGCCAAAGAAAAATATTTTATAGCAGTTAGCAGTTAATAGATCCAGTGGAACGTCAGGAGCGAGGCGTAAAAGTACACAAAAGTTAAACAAAAACAATTAGTTTATTTTCGACGACACCGTTCTTAACGCTGTTCATTTTCTCTTGTTCTCACGCCCGGCACTAAGCACCGAAAGGCCCCGCACTAAACTTCTCAAATCTAATACATAGAAAAATTCTAAAACTGTCGCGGATTTACCAGTGTTTACCCTGTAACATTTATGTCAGACCATCGTGATATCTTGCATCTAAACGAAGATCACTGTACGCACTACGATGAATTATCTCACCGGTCACACAAGATCAATTTGCCGTGTGACATGTACGTGATTCGCCCACGCTACCAGGAGCAAGAATTTCTGATTCGCACGGCAACGTTGGAATTTCTACGGTGGCGCGTGAACGAAAACAAAACCGATCGGATAAACGTGTCCGCTTGAATTCGCGATCGCGCAGACGGGATCAATTGGAGGAATACGCGACGCCGTTAAATCGATAGAAGCCTGTAGGGGGTGTGCCCAAACCCCTTGCCAACGCGTAAATAATTGCATTACCTATCCTACGGCGCGTAATACGCGATGAATGCCGGTGTATACCCAGGACACACTAACGATATTGCCCTCACGTCCGTTCGTCGATCTATTTGCTTCGGGACACCGACACGCCGGACAACGGAACACGAGCCTGTGTTTCCGATTTTAACCGGGTTAACCCTTTCCGGTCCGCAGCCGTTATGCAGAGTCCCCACGCCATTGGTCCCTTTAGTTTTTAGCGATAAATAAGGTGTGATGTTTGAATATCCACAGGCAGTGTGTTTTCTGAGGAACTGTCTGATTCCTTCTCTCGGTTGGAAAAATGAAGTTAATGAAACATGGTCGTTGTTTGGGTATAATGACTTTCATTTAGAACAGAGGTGGTCACCCGGGGCAAGGCCTGACTGCGGCTTACCCCCATTCTGCGTCCACTCTCCTCAGGTACTGTGCAGAGATGACAAGTTGGATAGTCTAAGGAATGAGGGTCTAATTGGTTAACAGTGGAATAGGCCCACCTAGTCGGACACAATCATAAAAACAGAGCACGCGGATTCTCTTTATTGGCCGAAACAGTCACATCTACTAATCCGGATCATATAACACCGTGTTTCGGAAGCATCAAAGGCGGAGCCAGCAGAGTACCCTTCTCGCCCCTGTGCCGTCCCGCATGCCAACTTTCTAACTCTGCGCAGTAGCTTGTGGTCTGGGTTTGACGTCGAATTTATCCAGAGATTACATCTCTACTCTGATATACATCATTTGTCATGTATGAACACAGTGGACATCGTATATATCATGTTCAGATATTTGATAATTCAAAAATTAATTACATTGTTGTTTATTTTTAAGAAGATCTATATAGTTAACAAGCGCACTATATTAAAAGATATCAACCTATCGAGTGCATTACGCGTTGCTGTAATTAATTTTGAATTAAATATTCCGGATTTTCTTAAAACTGAATAGTATTATAATTAATTTTTTAATTGTCAAACATGTAGATACGAATAAATGAGTGTATATAACGTTCGCTGGGTTTCTGTATGATAAATGATGTATATCAAAATTGAGATGTGATTTCTGGATAAAACTAATATCATGTATAAAAACTGATTATTCTGATTACGTGACTGATTTTTGGGAAACAATACCTACCGACGTGAGGGGAATGGGCGCAGAGTGGGGGTAGGTGGACCCAGGCCTTGCTCCGGATGACTATCTCTGATTTAGAAAGTACAGTAGCGTTTTCTTATTTTTGCACATCAAACGCAGACCCTAATTTCTGAAAAACCTCTTCCACCTCCTTGTACACTATAATGCACGTCCATAATTTCTTAAATAATATCTTAAATTTTCAACCAATATATCTGAGTAATACAGCTACAGAATAATATATCAGACGATTATTGTGCTGGACAGATCTTTTCCTTCTATCCAACAGTATTTTTAAGTAACATACTAACTTTTCATATGAGCTTCGTACTTATTTATTAATCAAGGGAAACAATCGCGTACCGACAAATTATGTACAGAGAATTCTCTCTTCGAAAGCAATAAATATTCCTGAAATTATAGATCCTACAAATATGGTGGATTTGATCGAGCAATGCGTGAATAATTGAACCGGTACTTTATATTACAAAAGGGGATATTAATAACCGATATCTGTGTGTCCGTTCACGGTATTACGTTCTGCGTTTAATTTGAATCGCAACGGGGAAATAAAATGATAACAGGGAGAACGCGTAACTCCTTTTGTACGATTACGTTGTACGATAAAAACGAAGCTTGCGCTGTGTCGATAAAAGTCTCCGTCGAGATATAAAAGTATTTACAATAAAATTTAACGAGCCAGCTTGCCGCCGATAAGTATTGACGTATTTTCAATTGCGAGCGGAAACGAAGCTGCGCGTAAGACAGTTATTGGAAAATATTTCGATTTGTACAAGACTGGAACCGCCGTTGTACACGACTGTTCGCTTTTCTTTCGCTGTGAACATACAAGAACAAGCTTCACGAGATTTATGAAATTGTCGAATAAAATCAGAAAGCTGTGCTTGATTTATACCGGTATAACGTTTGTACTATTACTATTTTACTGTTTTCAGGATGGTAAAGCGTAGTGAACCTTGCAAATTCACAGCTGGTTTTAATATACATTATTGATAGGATATACTGAGTGAATCAGTAGAAACTGCCATCTGAAATAATTTCTGTCCCGTTCATGGTATAACGGAACAAAATTATTGAATGAAATATGTTGTATTCGCAGTGCTCCATACGATGAAAAATTTTAATTTGGAGGTGACCTTGTAATTTTTAAACCGTAATATGCAAATACTCTGAATTATAAGAGAGATAGTAGTCGATAAACTGAATAAAAAATGTTATGAACAATACCTAAAAAAATTGAGACATAACTAAACTTAGCCATTTAGGATGCAAATTTGGAATTTTTTAAAGTTAGATCGTGTCACAACGTCTATTAATGAATCTTGCCTTTATCCTATTCTTCTGTTCTTAATTTATCTCAATTCACTTCTGTTTAACACTTTGAGTGCCACGCCACCCATATCTGGGTGACACATTATTCATTTGACTGCATACAATATTAATAAACGTATATAATAAAGTCTGATATAAGCAATAAAAAATTGACAAGAGTCACTGGCATTATTGTTTAAAAAAAGTAGAATTTATGGTTATATTCATTTTGTATAAAAAATTAGAAATTCTGTTATTTTCAGCTAATGCAGCGTGGCACTCTAAGTGTTAACACGTTGAGTGTCACAGTGAAAACAGCCATGCCTAATCAGACACGATATAATGTACTATTTTCTATATAAATCGTAAAGAAAAGAAAGATTTGAGTACTCAATCGTGTTCTTCTGTTTCTACATCATTATTTCAGTATGAAGTTTACGTAGAATTTTATGCCAATCAATAATTGTTTGATTAAATTAAATTTGTGGTGCCGATCGCCGATGACCCCCACGGCATTCAACGCGTTAAAAGAAGTATTTATCCTCTCTGATATAGTCCAAGCAAACGTAGAATAGAAAAGACTCTACACTGTTAAAAATATTTGGAAATTTGAAAATACGAGACCGTGCGATACGGTTGTCTTCACGCGAAATCGAGAACGATAAACAATCGATCGAGTCACCTCGTTATTCGACTCCAATTACACGGTGTACGTGAAACGAAACGAATGAATTTCATTACCTCTTGAACTTTCCTGTGCACGATGATTTTGTGCCACTGGTTATCGTCGAACCGGACCCTGGCTGGCTTTATATGAAGATCCAATCTTCCTTTAGCCAACGTCATCCCCACAGCTGCACCACCGTCTCTCAGAGACACGGTTAGATAATCATCTCCCTCCCCTGAAACAACACACGAAAAAAATTGTTACCTTGAGGTAAATTAAGCTGGGAGAACTTAATTAATATATTCTCTCTCACTTCTCGTGCCATTTTATCGAAAAAAATTGGCCCAGAAATTTAGAGCATTCTAATACTCACTGAGCCGAGCAACAATTCTTTGAAATAGTGAATATCCGTAAATATAACCCTTTTTAAATAAATAACCTTTCTAATACAAATTTTGCATGTTTCTTTCCAGAATTAATTTTAAGAATTGTGTATTGTATTATTTATTAGGTTAAGTGCTCATTAAACAAAGCAAAAGATGTTTAAAATGGTCAATACCCGTAAATTAACCCTTGTAAAATAAATAATCAATTTTTATTAAAAATCTTACTGGTTTTCTTCTAGAATCGTTTTTGAAAATTATTCATTTCATTATTTATTAGGTTGTATTTGCCGTTCACAATAATTGTATTCTTTGTTTCCCTGTTTATTTTATTTCTGTATTGTAGTATGCACATGTTTGGTATAGTCAACACGTAATAGTATAATGATTATTTAGATATGCTAGGACATCCATTCTTTGAAACAATAATTTGCTAGGTCATAAGTCATTCCTGTCATCAGACGACTTTGTAGTAATTTCGAAATAATTTAATTTGGACGTTGGAAATTTACGTACGTAATTACACCGGAATCGATAAAGTGATTATGAAACTGAATCAGCTCAATTATGTACGATGAAACTTTAAACCAACTTCTCTCAATCTTTCTGCCCCCTGGCTGCTGCGAGATTGCGTTTCACATTTCCTCATTGTTCAAGGTTCCTTTCGCTATAACTAATTTATGAAGGATAATACTCGATCGATGATGAATTTTTAAGTACGCTGCCTCATACAATGTCTCTTACAAATTCCCGTTGAGTGGCATTAATTACGGATTAATTATTGAAAAATCGATTACGGAAGTACAGCACGTCATCTCGGAATGAAATTTTAATAATGCAAATGCGGCAGAGTTAACAATATATGAGATTAATCGCTATATTCCGTTCGCGATTTTATTATGGAATAATACAAATTTTCTGGTGATGAATGGAATTTCAAAGTACCATAATTTCTAACGTATGTAAAGTTAATTAACAGTCTCATTTAACGAGGTCCATTATGGAACGTTCCCAGAAATGTATTTTGCCATTTGGGAGCTGCAGCTATTTAATATTTAAGTCATTCACTTTTTAAAATTTGCATCCTCCACGTATGCGAATGTATAATATTGCAAAAGTATCCCTGGTGTATTAAGCAATAATTTTACCTAAAAATACTTATTTTCTTATTTTTCTATTGTTGAAAAGAATATAAATATACAATCTTGAAAGGGATTTTTGTAAATGTGAAATTATCACGAAATTATCAAGATTCATGTAAAACTTTCTGAGGTTGTAGAGTTATTTGAGACAAGAATGATGATACACTTTATTTGTGCCTAATTGCCCTTTGCACCAGTATTTCTGCCACACTAATGACACTGTAAATCATTGGTTTAGAATTCACAGCTTCCCTTGTATCTACTTTTACAATTCACAGTCACATATCTTCTGAATGACAATAGAAACAAATTGACACACCGTTGGACAGCTGTTTTTGACTTCACTTCATACGCAAAGAGCTTGCAGATAGTTGATTCCACGATTCGAGCAGCTTCGTTATAGTTTTCACGGTCACGGGGAAAGGTCGCGAGCAATTCCCGTAATCCCGCGAACGAGCAAGATACACAATGCGAATTTAATCCCGCATAACTTCAACATAATTATACGGGCCACCGTTGGCTCGGACCTTTCGCTGAAAATAATAAAAATAAAGCGTCGTTCGCCGCGTCTTAATCCCCCCGGCTCGTTTCGAGCTTGCCCGATATAACGACATAATCCGCGGGGGCTTTTCAGTTCGGTCAACGCTATAATTATTAACGACGAGAGCTCAGTCGTTTCGGACCCGAACCACCGGAAACGAAAAGCACCGAAACTAAATAATGGTAAGCGGATACAGACGATTTATACGAGCCGTTTCGACGTCTAATCCTGTTCGAACTCGATTACGCGCCGAATAAGCGGAAGCCATTTTTAACGACTTGCATTGAAACGGCGAGTCTATCTCGTTATAGTGACCCAATGCTAAAGTACACGATGACAAGCTGCATTCGTCATAGTGACCTGATACCAAAGTACACGATGAAGAGCTGCAGCCGTCATAGTGACCTGATGCCAAAGTGCACGATGACAAGATGCAGTCGTCATAGTGACCTGATGCCAAAGTACACGACGACGAGCTGCAGCCGTCATAGTGACCTGATGCCACAGTGCACGATGACAAGCTGCAGTCGTCATAGTGACCTGATGTAAAAGTATACAATGACGTGCTGCAGTCGTCATAATGACCTAATTCCAAAGTATACACCGTCGAGCTGCTCTCGTGATAGAGACCTGATGCCAAAGTACACAACGATTTGCTGCACTTATCACAGTGACCTAATATCAAAGTGTATAATTTGGAAGATTTTCACGTTGATGTTTTCTATTTGAACGCTTTGTACAGGGTATCCGACTTCACTGTAGCACTGCACATGACATTCTAGATAACAATTGTTCGGTTTAAAGGGGTGCAGTGTATAGATAATGTTTTCACAGGTTGAGTCATTAGAAACCGTCATCTAAAAAAACATCCGACTCGTTGATTTAGAAAAAATTGTCGACAAAGAATTTAATTCTTTGTGCAGATCATATTTTGGAAGATTTTAAAGTGACCTTAAAATTTTCAAACTGCACTATGAGTTACAGGATAAATAGTACTAGACAAACTGAATAAATAATATCTAAGAAATATCAGTCGAAAAATTAACGTTAACCGAACTGTGAATAATTTATTATGAAGAAATTATTTAGAACATCATTTGTAACTCGAGTAATATTCATTTCTCGATCCTCGCTCGTTAGTCATTTTTTATTTATTTTTGTGAACACTATCAACCTTGTAAGTAGTCAATACTTCTTTAAAATCCTCTATTATTATTATTAACAAATAATAATCATTGCAAATATACAGGTTATTAAAAAAGAATTCAGAACACACGGTGTAGGTAGTACTCGATAAACTGAATGAAATATATCTAATAAACATTGAAAAAGTTATTCAGAAAATTACTTATAACTCAAAAGACATTGGTTTTCCAACACACGTTCATTAGACATTATTCAATGTGTCAAGTACTATGTATCCTACAATATAAAACTCTGTCACATTGAAGTCTTTCAAAATACAACCCACAGAATAAATTAAACATTTTTATTACATAAAGCTCTTACAAAACAACATATTTCATTCAAAACCAACGAGTCCTGAGCTGTTTCCGATGGCGCTTTCCAGCGTCCCACCCGTTATATTTCCAGTTCGATGCGACGATTCGGTGTGCGCGAAATTGAAATTCGAGAGAGTCGAAAAGATTTATGGCGGAAGGACGAAAGCTGACGCGTCGTCGCCGACGAAAAGATTGCTGCGCTGTCGTTAACATTCAACGTTTATTCATTTATGGTAATCCTCGTCGCCCGGCGACCGTTCAACTGCAACGAACAAATAAAATAGGGGAGGAAGAACGTACAAGAAACGTAAAGATACAGTCGCGTGCATCCGATAAGGGTGCATCCTCGGTGCAACGGCCGTTGCAACATGCATTAAACGCGATGAATATTTATTCCTGGCCGGAAGAACAAAACAAAGTGCTCGATGCTTATCCATTCGAAAATATATAGACGCATTCGTGTAATAAATGCTTAACAAATCGATTGAAAAAATTATTACTTACAGTTCGGTGAACAATAGGGGCAGTGATTGCACTTTCACGCAACGAAAGAATATTAATAAAAATTTCAGTGAAGGAGAATGCAAGGAAATGTGCATGGTTTTTTTATTGTGGGGTTCATTTCAATCGATGAAGTTCTAAAAATCTATGGGAGATTGTTGCACTCGTTCAGTAAATTGCAATTGTTGCAACGATGCAGTGCAGAAGTGCTTCTAATACCTAAGGGTGATTGTAATAGTGTAAGGGAATTTTATGACGTACTCGTTCATCAGGGGTATAGGGAAAACTTGTTTGACTAATTCTAAGGTAAAAATCGTCGATGTTATCATGGGGTTTTAGAAAATTGATAAAGTATAAACGTTTAGTTACCAGTTGGGCAGGAAGCGCGATTGCGTCCATTGCCTGTTTCAACAAAAATGTTCTTATAAATATGTATGTTAAGAACTGTTTTGTTTATGAGGCGTGAATGAACATGTAGTTGAATGTAAAGAAATGTTTCTTGAATGAGAAAAGTAAAGTTATGCTGCGGAACATCGATGAGAAATGAAAATGCTGAAACACTGCAACAATAGCACTCGAAAATTTCAACTTATAGAAATTTATTGAAAATCAAGTTGAAGAGCTATTTAATTAATGTAACGAGGATACTCAAATTAATGTTCAATGCATGGATAATTAATCCTGAGAATAATTGTTGAATTATCTACGCTTGAAATCGCATTAAAAATGTTATTTATGGCATGGCCTGTTAACATTTTGACTGCCATGTATCATTAGCTGAAAATGACAAACTTTATAAATTTTTATACGAAATGAATATAACCTGAAATTGTACCCATTTTATCCAGTAATATTAGTAACTTTCATAATTTTTAATTGGCTCTATTAAACTTTATTAACATTTTGGTAACCGGTGTTTCTGACGCGAGACCCTTAGCTGGATATCGCATACAATTCCCAAAAGTCCATATTTCAATGCCGCAGGGTTCTGCTATTAAAATGCGGGTGAAAATAAAAAGTATTGCTTTATCATATCATGCTTGTAACCACTCATTCAAAATTCAAAAAAAGTTAAACGTCGCAAGTGCGAAATTGAGAAAATTAAAAATTTGTCAATATGAAAATATTAAAATGACGTATAACTATGTCAGCGGCAACCAGCTGTAGACATTAAAATGACGTAGAACTACGTCAGCGGCTGCGAATGAGCGAAGTATATTTATTAATACCATACATGATCAAATAAATAATTATTGAATTTAAGTGTCACCCATACAGTCAGTCTCATAAGTATTCGTACCCTTACTGTCTATAAAAGAAATTTATAATTCTACAAACGAAACATTTTCGTTATTAATTGCTAAATTTGGTTAACACTTGGACTGAATAAACTTTATGCTAGTGTTAATTTATAGTAAAAGATTTATTGGGAAACCTCAGACGCATCACATAGTTTGAACAAATTCCTTTGATAGACAGTGAGGAGACGAATACTTATGAGACTGACTGTACATAGGCGACGTGGCAGTCAAAGCGATAAAACCCAAGACAATCAGTGGAAAATTAAATTGCCCTCCTCAATTTCATTTCACACGTAAAAAAATCTCTTCACGACCTAATCAACGTTCCCAATAAACGACAATGTACCATGGAAGAAGCGACCTTGAACGTCCAATGCTTCTTGCCTCTACCATAACACGTAATCGTAATTTCGCGCTTTTTTCTCAACGCCCAGGGTGTGCTCTTCAGCATCCTCATAGTGTATACCATACACCGTGTGTTCGGGTCGTCGTTATCCACCCAAGTTCCCGGGCGAGGCACGACACAGTGAATGGGTATCAGGCCGATAAAAATCACGGTTTAGGGGCTCGCTAAGAGGATTTTTACGGCGCCAGTCGCCTAATAAGATAGAAGGTCAGCAGCAACGGGCCAGCCAAGGACAGATTAATGTAAAAGATATTAACCGACGGAATTGGACGATAAGTATCGCGAGAAAACGAAATATCTAGCGCACGGTAGGTAAAAGCACCGTGGAAGAAGAGGAGGAAGCTGCGGCGTCCCGGAAACTATACATACTTCGAGACCACCGGTCCGCAATGCTGTAATAGACACACACAGACAGACACACGTACACGCTCGAACATGTACACAGTGCGAGTTCTACTTTGCTACATCGCATCTCCGCAGTACTGGCCCCTGGTCGCTCATTTGTTCTCCAGATAAGCTATACCCCATGGTCAGCCGCTTAAATTATGCACATTTTTGCCGGATACACCGGAACCACGTTCTCGGTCCATGGCCGCGTCGCTGATTTTTATTTCTCCTGGCTATACGACACGCCAGAAACTTCGCGACCCTTCGGTGGGTCGGTTTAATGGTCCCGATTGAGGATTATTGGGTTTCCGTGGTCCGGCTGGATTTTGATCATTTGCCTGCTACGCGACACTACGGTGGTTTGTCGTTGATAAGAGGAGATTGGCACCTCGGTTTTGGAGAGAGAGTCTGATTGGGAGTTGAAATTGCAGTGTTCGATGAGTATGAATAAACTGTGAATACTATTAGCTGTTTTTGGCCAGTTATTTTGATGAAATGTGGATCGTTAATTGTTATAATTTCTTTAACACGTTGATCGCCGTGGGGGTCACCAGTGACCGGCACCTCAAATTTTAATTCATTAAATAACTAATAATTCTTGTGAAGGTTTGGAATAATATTAATGTTGAACTGATGATATAAGTTGATATCTATGAGTCCAAAGAGCAAAGTATTCTTTTTTCCACGATTTATATTTAAAATAGGACATTATATTCTGTCTGACTAGGTATGACAGTTTTCACTGGGGCATTCAACGTGGTAATGTAATTTGTCGGAGAACGAGGAATTCAATTCCACTTTCGTTAACAGATGTTACGAGATTTTCAAAATTCTGTTACTATTGACAGGAATTTTAGTTGTAGTACTTGTTAAGATCTGAAGATTAATTTAGAACGCGTAACATGGTTGCTTCATGTCAAATTTGTGGCTTGAATATTACTACGTTCATGTGTCGGTCAAAAATGCATAAAACATGTTTTTTATACGTACTACATGATACTATTACTTAAATTCCTGAGTGAGAGGTCAATCCTTCACGGTTTGCAGATTTAACACGTTGAGTGGAATATCCCGCAACTGGTCAGACGTCCGAAAATACCTTTTTAATAACATGTAACATTGAATATATAAATATTTACATATTTGATAATATACTTCTTATTTTGTTCTGTCATTGTAACATAGACGTCACTCAATATTTCGTTGCGGTAATCACTTGTTTGATGAAATTAAAATTGGTACGTGGGTCGCCAGTGGTGCACGTGATGCTCCAAGTGTTAAAAATAAAATTCCATCAATTGACACGTCGACTGACAGGCAATTGTATGATCATATATTGTCAAATGAAATAATTATTAATTCTCACATAATTCTTTGTCTAGCAGCATTTATTGTTTGCACTTAAAAATTAATAAAAATAAGGTAAGTTGCCTTGTCCATCGCAGAAACACTTTCAAATAACCTGTTCAATCATCTTCTTTGATTAACTCGTTTAAATATTTGTGAACAAATACTGTGACAGCATTAACAGGCGCGTTGAATGTAACAGAGCAATTTTCACAGGACGAGTTTAACTCGTCTTCTCCAGTTAACAAGTTAACCCTTTTGCTACGGCGGAGTTGGTTGGCAGTATACTGCGGCTGGACGGGACAGCTAAGCCGCAAGTCTACACTCTGCCACAGACTGTAACATCTGCTAATTTATCGTATTATGCAAACTACTCTTTTTGTCCAAGTTATGTCAAATTAATATGTAACGAATTATAAACAAATACATATTACCGCTTTGAGTGCCACGTCACCCATATCGGGGTGACACGTCGATTCAATCATTATTTACTTGATCCTGTAAAATATTAAAAACATACCTCGTAAGGCCTAATAGAAGCAGTAAAACAGTGATGAAATTTTCTGATATTATTGATAAAAAAAAAGGTGGAATTCATGGTTACATTCATTTTGCATACAGATTCAGCAAGTTTGCCATTTTGAGTTCATGCAGCGTGGCACTCAAAGTGTTGTATATTATAGAATTGAACCATAAAGTGTCGGTTAGCCTGGGGATGTCAAGCTGTGCTGTGAAATTTTGACGAGTGACTATAGTCACCTTTAGGATGCAGCGATCATTCTACGTTGGGTGACTATAGTCACCAGTAGTAGCGAAAGGGTTAAATCGAAACGAATCGGGGGTAAACACTTATTCATCGACACCGTTTAAACCAGCGAACCTAACAAACCGTATCGGATGGCGAACAAGGAATTTCGATGATACTCCTGGGTAACACCGAACATGGCGGAGAAGTAGAAACGAACTGCTCCATCGGCTCGTATAAATTTTCTGCGTAATGAACAGCACGCTCCTCTCCGGCTTCGTTCACGTGAACTTTCACCGACAACCCACGGCCATCCCCGTTTCACCCCCATTTTTTCCTCTGTCCTACTTGCATTTCTCATCCGGCTGTCACGTTTCCGGCAGTTTCGCTAGTTTAAGCTCGTGACCTCGGCTACTCGCGCGCATTGTTCGGCTTTTGTTCGTTAAATATGTCCGCGTCGAAATTGTTTCGCCACGAAATTTTTAGGCTCGCCGGATCCACTTTCCATTTTGCAATTTCGAAAGTACGAACGCGATTCGTTCAGCGGACAGCTTTCGCGAAGAAATGCTATTTTCCAGTCGAATGGAAGCACTCATGGCAGGGAAACGACTGTGTGAAAATTAATTGTTCGGTCGATTGTTAGAATTTTATTCGACACTATCTCGAACGCTGACTCTTCTTTGTTATTTAAATGTTCTCGCTTGTTGTTGGTACCTCCTGCGTGGACTGTCAATGTCTTCGCAAGTATGTGTTCAGACTTGAATATTTCGTTATTTTAGGATATTTCAATGTGCCATGAACAATTAATTTGTGTACAGCTTTTGAAGAGAATATTGTATTGCAATTGGTCTTTCGATAAATTATAGTTCGTGTTTTTGATACGTATGTTTTCCAATGTCGGTTAAATAATCGGTTATAATGATCAGATTAAATGTAATTGTGAGTATACAAGGGTCTCAAATGATTCAACAAACCAAATATGGCTGAACACATTCTAGGATTAATGTAACTAAAGAAATGTAAGTTTGATGGAACTGTATTCTGTCCTCGAAATTAATAAAAAATGTAGTTTTTATTTATTCACTTCATAAAATGGACGTGTTATGTATTGCAGAGATTAAATTACGTAAACATTTTGTAATGACTAACACTATGACAAAAAGCATGTTATTCGAGGAAAAAGTAATTTCATTCGGTCCAGTAACGACAGAATAATTTAAGATGACCACGTTAGGCGGTTCATCTTGTATACGAATAAAAAAAACGAGCTCAGAAACAACTTAAAAATTTCCAGGCCACGCAGTGCTTCGATCGTAATCGTGATTACGGTTGCCTCGATTTTTATATTTCATTTGCCAATAGTGGGCCACTAACGAGCGTCGGAAAATCCTAAGTGTGAGATATTATATCGACAGAGTCGGAAGCAGGTTCTCACAGGCGAAACTCAATCGGAAGGGAAGCCGGTACGTTATCAGAAAGAACGATTCCTCTGGGATGGACGTCAATAAGCAGCCATATATGGCCTCTTTCCTCTCGTTAATTATCCGATATGAAAGCTCAGACATTAGCTACATGGATGCACGCGGCATTCCTAGAATCTGATTTCGAGAATCATCGATGTTCACGTGTGCGGTTAGTGTGATCTTTGTGATACAACGATCAAAGCGTGAATTTCTCCTGATTCTAGGGAAAGGATTAATTCATCTCTCGAACACTGCAGTTTGCATAGTGTCAACGAATAGAAAAATACACTTGGATAATTTGCTTTCTTATTAAATTTCTATGTCATCTGTTTTCAATGTTTTATTGGTTTAAGGCAGTGATGGCCACAGGAGCTGCAGCCTTCCCCCATTTTAGGTCCACTTCCCTCATATAGGCTGTAATCTGTGACGACAGTCGATCGAGGGGGAGCGAGGACAGGGCTGAAAGGAGGGGAATGGACCCAGAGTAGGGGAAGGTCGCAGCTCCGGTAGCCGTCACCGGTTTAAGGTGATAATAAGAGCGAGTAGGTTACCTTGAAGAATTGGGGTTAATACGTTGACGTTAGATAGTCGAAGGCAGTTGACAGACTGATTGTATAATCTACTATGTTAGTATTGCTTACTTTTGAAATATCTGTAGAAGTGATAAACGAAATTTCTTAATTAATCTCTTCAGGGATGAACTTATTACAGTCGGAGAAAAATTATATTTATTCAATGTGAAACCGACGTTATTAAAAGAAAACGGGAAATGAAAAAATCTCTTAAACCTCTTAGGAATGAAATATACACACGAGTGTTGATTAGATTTTACACCTTTATTAAGAATATTGGAATTTCAAAAAACGAGCAGTAATCCTGCAGAAATTGCGTAAATGTTAAATAATATTTCACGCTAAGTTCCAACTAAATGGACAAAAATTGCAATTTCCACAAATGTTGAATATACGAGGAAAAATTAATTTTCTACCATTAGAAATATTCTATTCTTCTAGAAAATCATTCAGAATTTCCATGAAAGCTCTGAAGGATCATTCTAAAGCACAAAAATTCTCCAAATAATATTAGAGATCAGAGATTGAACTATTGATGAAAGAATGACAGTGCTACGTATATTTATTGTTACATAACTGTAAAACGCGTACTTTAGCTAAATTATCAGTAACAACATAATCTTAATAAATTTCAAACTTGCACAGACACTGAACTGATATTAAAATTCTTGACAGTAACATTTCAGTTATCTTTACTTCATGTTTCACAGAATGTCTTCACAAGGGTGGTTCACTGTCTCAATTTTGCCCGGTCACAAATCAAATAAACATAGGGCCGCTATTAACGATTAGGAATCACCGAGTACAAAGGAACAAAGGCATAGTCACTGAAGGGTTTAATCGCTCCGAGTCTCTCCTCGAAGGGGGAGCTGAATTTCACGGAGTAAATCACGAATTTCTGGGTGCCTTTTGAGGGGACCCGGCTAGACAATGGTCCTCTAGCACAATATCCCTATATTAAACCGCATTCCTTTTACGGTGACAATGATATAACCAATTTTGAATTCTTCGGTATTCGACATACGATTTGTGTGAACGTCACGTTTCTTCTTAACGAATAAAGAAAATAAAGGCAACCAGATGACAAAGAAGCTTTGAAACCAATTTTTCTCTTGTCCTTTGTATTCTTTAATTCTCGTGATTCTTATCTCACAGACTGCCCTAGTGAGAAATAATATTACACACATTTTCTTAATTACCTGCACAAAAAGTTTGCATATGTACAGTGAAAAAGTTTCCAGACAGTACATTTTATACTCTTACCTTTGATTATGAAAAATAATTTGAATTTTAACCCAACATCATGTTGAAAAATAGATCAAACAGAAGATTAAGTTGGAATGCATGATCCTACTTGCCATTTTTTAATGTGTGCGTACATCTAAACTTATTATGAATTGTTTAAGGCACCACTGGAGACATGAAGTGCCCGGAAATTTTTGCACGCCACTTTATATTCAGATTTTTTGAGAAATTTTAGTAGAAGCAGGAATTAATTTATTGATACTGAACGTGTTTTATTTCTGTAGAAATTCGGTCGAGATCTTCAAAAAGGATCTAACGGATCATCAGAATATAAAGATTCTCGAAATCGAACAAAATTATATATAGACATACGAGGAAGGGTATTGGTCCATCCCCTCCCGATTTTAATGAAATTATGCAGGTTCGTAGAATAGCCAAAAATAAGAGACACCTATTTTTTTTAGCTGCGAATACTCGAGTTTAAGAGGTGAAATCACCTCCTGAATATTGGCACCCCCCAGGCTATCTCGAAAACTATTAAACTATTTTTGAAACTCTTCTTTGCCAAATTATTGTACATGAAAAACCATACAACTTTGCAATTTGAAGTATATTTTTATATTTAATAGTTTTCGAGATAGCCTTGAGGGTGTCAATTTTCAGGGGGTGATTTCACCCCTTAAACCCGGGTATCCGCATCTAAAAAAATACGTGTCTCTTATTTTTGGCTATTCTACAAGCCCACCAAATTTCATAAAAATCGGGAGGGTACAGTCCAATACCCTTCCTTGTTAATTATGTTGATTTACAAACCGTTTTCGAATAAATATGATAATAAAATTCTAGATAATATTTCTGTGTCAGTATAAATGTAATATACTTTTCTCAACAACAATTTAGTGACTCCCCAATGGGGCCAAGACTTTTCTATTTTCAAAAAAAAATTAAAGAATCCTTTTTCCAGACAGTGGTTTTAACTGCGTAAGAGCTTAAGAGCTTACAAGTAGCATGACTGCAATGCAGCCGATGCGAACATTTCGGTAGCGCCATGTTTATTCGATTTCCACGGAACTCGTAAAAGGTTTCTGCGCGCAACGAACAAAATTCGCGGTTGCGCTCTGAAAATTTCGACGCCGGAATAATACGACAAGATTTATTTTTCGTACAAAAATTTACTTGTCAACACTTTTGATTGACGTTGTCTGCCGTTGAATTTATTCCCCGCCGCGGAAATATAAAATATTGTTTCATTTTGATATCAGAAATTCGTCTGCATATTATAACGTAACGCCACGACGACTATTACGTTTTTAATAATTATTAAGATTTATTCAGCAAAACGAGGAAAATATTCGTCGTTGGTGTTGCTCGTTAAATAATTAAAACTGGTGAAAAATGTATCAGAAGATGAAAAATTGGGACTTTTAATGGAAATGCTGTATGAGAATGTTTTTAACGTTTGAAAATGATTACTTTGCGGCTTTCAGTAGTTTTCTATTGTCCTGTTGATTATCGAAAGCGTTGAATTAACTTACCGGAATAAAACAAAAGCCCATTGGGTTGCCTCGTTTTAAATTGCAAGCTGATGGACTCCTGCGTGCTGAGAATCGGTTCGCCTTTGCTCAAATCGATCGTGAGGTACTCTGTCCCTCTGAAAGATGCCTCTGAGGGCGCTTTATCTGCAACAAAAAGCGATATCAAGCAATTAGTCAAATTCTCACGGTTTTTGCAGAAGGGTTTGCGAAAAGATACATATAAAGTAAACACGCGTGATTAAACTGCTGCTAACGAGCTGCTGTGGGGAAATGTTGTAAAATGTACGCAAAAGTATGCAAACGTACGTGACTGAAAGGTAATTGAAAAATTAATACGATACTGGGGTTTATCTCCTTGTGGCGTTGTTTATGTTTTCCGTTTGCGACGATGAAAAGCACAGAATTGCGGTTGATATTTTAAATTTTTCTATAAGCATATTTTGTTACTGTGAGAATGTTAATCGGTACTTCTCAGAACACAATAATTTGGATTGTTACCTAGAAGTTATTCAAATCACAAATTTCGGTGTAAATTATCCTGGAATTTATTTATAAGCGATCATGTGTACTCAGAATATTTAACATTGTTGCCATTGCTTTTTAAAAATTACAGATTTCGGCTTATAGTGAAAATATTTAAAAGCTTAAATATATTATCGAAACCAAAGAATGGTAGACCTTCAAAATGGTTTACAAATATGGAGTTACAAACACTATTGCAGTGCTATTATTGCTGACTGAGTTAACAGCATTATTTTTCATTAAACATAGTGTTTAGTATTCTGCTACAGCAGTTGGAAATAACATGAAATTTATTTAAAGCTCAACTTCAGGATCATTAATTAGTGCAAATGTGCTAATTCCTATTATCATAAATGTTCGACTTTGTTTATTGTTCATAACAAAATTGTAATTATAAGTAATTTTATTTTTGTAAACAAATATTTATCTGATATCGTCGCGGCGTACTATCAAATGTAGATTTTATAATCATTGCAAATATATTCGTTCAGAACATTATAACATTGACAGATTTTGTTGCAATCTTTTTTATACTTATTGCACGTACATCATCATTAACACGATTTATCGTACAGTTAATAAATATATGTTTATTGCATACGAAATTTGTTTGTATCGTTAGTTTAGAAGGAGCAACATATCAACAATCCTGATACCGATAATTTAGTTCATAATATATATTTTCAAACTGATATGCTACAGTCATAATGTGACTATAAACTATTACCAATCTGTAAATATTTATTTTATAATAAACCTTGTTCTCAGACTATACAGTATGTATGAAAAAATATTCTTCATATCAAAGATATAACATTTACTTTGCCAATAATAACAGGACCATTCAGATATTCATTAACGGACCTGTATATAGGGTGTCACAACGTAGTAAAAGAATTCAGACGTAGTAATTGCTTATGTCAGTTGTGGCCACGGAAGCTCTAGCCTTCCCCCACTCTAGGACCATTCCCCTCATATTGCTACGGCGATGGACCGAGGGGGAACGAGGAGGGAACTGAAACGAGGGGAATGGACCTAGAGTGGGGGAAGGCTGAATATCTCCCGGTCATCACTAGCTTATGTTGTTCAATAATATCATAATACTTCTAAAATAACATAATGAACCAATAAAAACACTATATCTGCAAGATATTTCAATAACATCTGCAAACATGTAAGTATCCAAATACGTTTGCCCGTTAGTGTAGGTCTGCAAAAAAAAAACAGCTACATATCATTCTATTCTCCTTTTAATATAACGTAAACAAAAATAAATTGTACAAGAGTTTTCTTGCATACTTTATAATTGTTAATGGTATCATATTAAACAGAACCTATTGCTCTGAAATTTCACCAGAATCATACCCGAGTCTAAATTAATTTATAAGAACAGGCGGTGATACGTGAAACTGGTATTGGGTTCATCTTAAAACATAAGCAAACACGTCGAAAAAGCTCGTAAAGACGGGTCAGCTTTAACATCGACTTAATTAAAACTAACAAGCACCCTTTCCTATTCCTTGATGCACTCAAGGTTTTTAATTCTGTCTCGAGAAGATGCCTGATACCTCGCCTCCTCCGGATCTCGCGCGAGACCTCTCCCATTATTTTCCATCTTCCCATTGTTATCAGGCAACCAAACAAAAGTGGAGGCCAGGCAAAAAGGCCATAAGATGAGCTTTAATGGCTTTGGCCTGGCGCCAAATCGCGCCGCTACAGGGTTGAATGCACCGAGTCGCCGATTGAAATGTTCATTACCACCGCAAATCATCCACCAATCCACAACCAACGCCGCCATACCTCTGCGGGATGTTCACAGACTCACAGCTATGGCTTTCAAGCCATTTGTGAGCGGGTAATTCGATAAAGAAACCGTCTCGACTACAGAAATCGATGACCTTTCGATTTTCAATGAATGCTCGTAACTACTGTAACGTTCTGGTAACATTAACTGGGGTTACTCCTTTCACGGCTTGTTTCGAGGGTATAATTTGGGAATTTTTTTGGGGGAAAAATTAAACAACATGTGTTGATGAAACTTTGCAGATTTGTTCATATACATTCATGTTATATTTGTGAATTTTTGTACATTGTTATCATCTAAATTGTGGCAGTTATTCAGTGGAGAAGTAGAGAGCTTGGAAAAGTTCCTTTCTGGTGGTTCGCACGATAACTGATGCTGAAATCATCAGAAGTGAGAAACTCAAAGATATTCTTAATTAGTGTTAGTGTAAGCCGTGCCTGAACTACGGAAATCGAGAAAAGGTGATTTTTTCCTAATATTTTCAACTTTGAAACACTACAAATTTTAAATATTGACATATAATGATATATAATTTTCTGTAGTTTAAGTGCTAGCCACACTCGTACTAATTAAAAGATTTCTGTGTTTCTGATTTCAGGTGACTTTAGCGGCGGTTATGGTTCGAATATCATCGAAACATTTGTACACTATGTCGTATTGTATAAGAGGAAATTTATTCCAGCTTCTTTTACATTTTATTTTTCTGTTATAACTTTTTAATTAAACCTTTACAGTTTCATGTTTATATTATATTTTTCTTGTTATTTCTGTTCAATCTGAATCAATTCTTAATCAATTTCGATAAATCTCTCGAAATTCGCAGTGAAAATTATTCTGAACCTCGTTCGACTTCTTATAATGCAAAGAAATTACGTTTTAACAAGTTGCAGTAATTTTTATCGTTAGAAAAATTCTCGATAAAGACCGCAGGAGTAAAATATTGAAAAAATTCAGAAGAATTCGAAATACTTTTACAAACGTGAAAAATTGCAGGGAGAAGCAAATAAAAATCAAACTAAAATGCAAATAAAAATTTTCATTGCAACTCTATGGCCCCCTACGCAGTTTTTTTCGTACAAAGGTTTCCTGTTTACATTTCATTTGAACTGGAAATTGAATTTGTCGAAGAGATGACGAACGAAAAGTAGCGTGAAGTTTCCGGAGATTCAAGAATAAAAGAATATTAATTAAAAGATGGCGCTTACTAATATGCAACTTTGAACGGGAAGAACAATCTTAAGCCCAAACTTTAAACATTCACTTCATAAAATATTCCCATATGCACGAGCGAAGAGTTCTTCCATACTTCGACGAAATTAAAAAATTCTTCAACTAGTGAACTTCGTGTAGTCTACTTTAATCTTAGTACAGAACTGGATGAAAACTACTATAAAAGCTGATAACATGAAAGTTCAACGAAGGTCCTCATGGTACGATCAAACACGTATAGTACTACACAAAAAGCTTATAATGCTTATCACAGAATAACCTCACTGCTTTTGTTATATTTTCTCTGTTTTGTTATATTTGTACAGGATTATACAAATGTGCAACACTTTATTCCCGTACTAGTTTTAATTAAAAATGTTTGAGTAAACGTTAATTACATTTATAGAATGTATTATTAAATGTGAATACCTTAAAAATGCAGATAGTTGTTCCTCTGTAATTGAAGAACTGCAAAAAGTTGTTTATATTTCTGTGTTGCTTTTCTTTTTATCCTTAAAAGTATATTTTATGACGATCACGTTACTGTTGAGAATACTTGGTTTCAAATTAATTACTAGACTGCGGATGTTCATGCAAATATACAATTTCAGATATCAATATTTTATTATTTACTGTAGTTGAGGAAATCAAACTTCCATAAAATTGTATTTTGCGCTTTAAATATTGCCAAATGTATTTTTTATTTCACTTACTTTATAATATATACATCCTACCGATATTTGAATATGTTAAATTGCAAATAGATTTGCAGTCTGTTAATTTGATTCGCACAATAACGAGAAGTTTACAATGAGTCCTTGTTTAAAAAAATGAAGTCTATTATCGTCGAGAAAGCTCTGGTTCAATTATGTCAATCATCTGAGAGTGATGAAAAGCATTTCGTTATAAGACTGTATTAAAAAATCGAAGCTTGTTGATATTAAAATAATAAAAAATGCCTCATAATTAAATCGAATTGACACATTCAGCGCCAAGGGCGCACACGTGGCGGCGATTTCTCTTGACCGACACCTCAAATTTAATTTAATTAAACAATTATTTTCAATTCTGAGCAAACTTCACACTGAAACAGTAATGTAGGAACAGAAGAACACGATTGAGTACTTAAATCTTCTTTTTCTTTACGATTTATATCAACAATAGTAAATTATAGCGTGTATGATTAGGTATGGCTGTTTTTACTGTGGTGCTCAATGTGTTAACAAAATGATAATATATTATTCTCAGAAAAGTTCTCAATTCGCCTCTCGTTCCATACCAACATCATCGAAAATCTTTTGAAGATTTCTTAAAAATTCATTCACACACTTTTACCAAAAGAATCGTAGAAAATTAATTCGTGAACAAAAGAAAATCGATTTTCCTGTCCCAAAACAAGCTAATACCTCCTTAACGCGTTCAGTGCCACAGTGAAAACAGCCATACCTAACCAGCCACGATAGAATTTACTACTTTCCACATAAATCGTAAAGAAACAAATAATTTGAATACTCAACCCTGTCCTTCTGTTCCCATATTATTGTCTCAGTATAAAATATGCTCAAAATTTTGTGGCATTCAATAAATATTTAAATAAATTAAATTTGAGATGGCGGCCACCGGTCGCTCCCTCGACATTCAACGTGTTCTATCAGTTCGTTACACGATCAAATTGAAAAAAAAAAATGAAGCGACGAGAAATAAAAGGAGGATAAAAGAACCTCGAACCAATAAAGCGTGAAATACTCTGCCGCGTGTCGCAGTTACTTTCAATTCGAACTGCAAACTCCCCTAACTAGACACCGGTAGAAATAAATCCGCCGTGGAGAATTAATTTCCTTCCGACAGTGTACGATTGATCGTCGAGTCTCTGACCAGCGGCTGTTACGCTCGCCGGTAGATCCAATCTAAGGTAGCAAGGTGTGAAAAAAAAAAGAAAAGGAAAAGTACGAAGAAGAAGAAGAAATCTAGGAAACCGGAGGAACAGGCAACGGAGCGATATTGTCGCGGCGGAGATCGAAGAGACTTAGCGTAACGCTCGCGTAACCGGAACGAAGCTTATTAAATACACGCGGTTTACGCTAACGCGATTCTCCATTCATTGGACGGCAACGGAAAAGTTTTGAACACGCGATACTCTCGTCGCAGAGGAGGAAAGTCGAGCAGTAGGTGCGCAACTAGGGCAACGGGGTCTGAAGAGGGTTGGTACGATGCTAAACCCTGGCGGCTTCGACTAATTGTGAAACACGCCCTCGAACCACCACAAGCGGCTTGAATCGCGAAGGAACTTCGACACTCGTTCACCGCTGATTTCTTTTTTGTCTTCGTTAAACGATTCGATTTATGGGATGCCGGCGGCCCCGTTTAATTGGAACTGGAACCGCGCCTCCATCTTCCGCGATTAATTCGAAATTTTTATTCTACGAGGTGAGGCCGGGGCTGTGGTGTCGGAGTCGGAGTTGGGAGTCGGAAAAAAATATACCGACTCCGACTCCATGTTAGTAAATTTTATAAAAATAAAAAATGTGCTCAAAATAATTGAAAGTTGTAATAAAACTAAATAAATACTAAAAATACTACACTTGTAACAAATTGTATATTGAATATTAGTAATTTAGTTATCATCATACATATACTTATTAGGTTGACAATTTTTTATAAATGCAGGAGTCGGGGTCGGGGTCGGGGTCGGGGTCGGAGTCGGGAATTTTGACTGCCGACTCCGCAGCCCTGGGTGAGGTGTCTGAGATAAGTCACACAAACAATTATCTTATAATTAAGGCGCTCAGAAGACAAATTGATGAACTTCATAAAGTGAAAAGGAGAGAAAAGTGATGATGTTACAAACATGTAGCCAGGTAGTGAAATTGAGAAGTTGACTGAAAGTGGAGTTCAGTTTGGCTTCTGAGAGGCTCAATTCAGCGTTATGGTAGTGTTCGAAGCAAGAGTTGGTTGGTTTCCGAGGGAAGATCGTAAGGAACCATTTTGGTTATTCTAGGTGGTAGCATCAAGGAGATTTTAAAGTTAACAACTCTTTTTAAAAAGGAATGATATATTTCTTTATTAATATACAAAAGTGTAAGATGATTATGAGTATAACTGAGTCGTTCAAGAGGTTATGGATACCGAACCTGATGGGACAGGATGTAAGGTACCTGAGTACCTACAGTCATCGTCCTAGGATCGGGAGATTTGAGACACAACTAACTCGAACTCATAGGAACCTGAGTTAATACCACTCTAAACTCATAGATCCTCGAGTTGGACCATCTCAAAATCAGTAGGACTCTAGTTTGACTACTCCAGACATCATAGATGTGACACAAAATCGCTTCAGACTCAGTAGTTTAGACAAGTACTGAATTCAAACTATCTCAGAATCTTAGAAACTCGGGTGGACCACCTTGAACTCACGAGATTCGAGTTAGGCCATGCATTACTCAACAGAATCGAATCAACCTATCCTGGAGTCGCAGAACACGAGTTGGAGCCGTTCAAAGTCAGGAGACCCGAGTTGAAATTATTCGGAGTCAAAAAATTATCCCATGGTCTGGGAAATCGAGTTAAAACCACTCACCTAACTGTAAGTCTGAGTGGAAGCCAACTCACAGTCTGGAATCGCAAGCTAGAACCACCCTAGGCTTGTAAAACCTGAGTTAGATCATGCTATACTCAACGTACACGCATACACAACGCACGAGATAGCACAAATGATGTATCAGAGTGAAACTATGTTAATCAATCATAGATATACAGAGTGTATCATAATACGTGGGGCCCACTTCAGGAGTGGACAGGAGACATAAAAACAATGAAAAAACATGTGTCCTATTTGACCTTGTTTCAAAGTTGTAGCCATTTTTGTGTTTCAATAATCCGCAACTGCTTACCTTCATAGAAGGTGCTCCAAATGGCAACCTTCGATCTGTATTTATAAATAATGCTCTGTATCTTCTGGATATTTCCTGACCTTGTTGATTTCACACGTTCTGTCGATTGAGTTTACTCATTTCAGTTTGTTCTCTTACTAGAATTACTCAATAATTCTCTAATTTGCTGTGCGTTAGAAGTTACAACTGCGTAATTAAGTAAATAAGAATGAATAAATATTGAAATCAAGAAATGGCAGATATTGTTACGACGACTGCAAGCTTACATAGAGACCGAGGGTGGCCACTTCGAGCACCTTCTACGAAGGTAAGCAGTTGCGAATTATCGAAACACAAAAATAGCTATAACTTTGAAACAAGGTCAAATAGGACAAATATTTGTACGAACTTTTTTCATTGTTTTTGTGTCTCCTGTCCATTCCTGAAGTGAGTCCCACATGTTATGAAACATCCTGTATATTTTGCAGATTAAATTTATAGATGAATATTATCTATTAAATTTCCCCAAATAAAGTTCGCTGATGGAACAGTTATGTCTGCCTGATTCCTTCAGAAGGAATTTCAAAATGATATCACGGTCGGAACATAACGTTCGTCGAGCGAAAAGTAGCATGGTGGTTAATTGCTATAACGTAATTACCATAAAACGCTGGATCTTCCGGTAACGGTATCTTGCAGATGCCATAATTACACGGCATCCGGCAGATTAGTGTGTAGCGGTCGGTTTTGCTCCATTGGGGATCATTTGCTGCAGCATCTCGTACTTCCCTAAATCGACTATTCGATTTGATACTAATTTCCACGGGTGTACAAGCCAGTTCTGCATCAGCTCGCACAAGATTTACCATCGTGCTAGCAGATTGCGTTTCGACTTTGCATTATTAAAAAAGTACGTACGGGCAAATTGTTCTTACTCAGGTTTCAGTTCGTATTACAAGTATAACGCTTTTACCACTTGCAACGAATGCTCGCAGTTATTATAATAAATAAGGTTGCTTAATGGCGTGGCTCATTTGTAGATACCGCGCAATCAACGTTGCCAATTTCGCTGTAATTAAGCAACGTTCTCGCGAATCGAATGTCCTGAATGAAATTCAGTAAATAGGATTTTAATTAGTATCATAACTTTTTGAGGAAATGCGTCCTTCTGGCGAAGCTACGTAATTACCTAACAATCAGCGGCGATCTCGAAATATTATCCACGTTTATGCACTCGTTTGTAATTAGCTTGATATCGCTTTAGTAAATTCGATATTTGAGCCAAATGAAGTTAAAAAGCACTCTGCTTAAATAGAGAATTTGAGAAATCTGTGCAATGAAACTAGTAATACAATATTAAATTGAGTAACCACAGATTTTTATTAACGCAACAAATATTTTATCATTAATTGACACTCAGTTACATCGATCACTGCAATACTTGTTAGTAAGCTGAATATTTTAACACTTATGGAATAACTAAAACATGGACATCTTGTGAAACAGTATTCAAGAAAGATTTTTAACAATTTCGCAGCAAACATAAGTCCTCTGCTATAATGCAAAAGCAGAAAATTCACCCGCTTGAGGGATGTCAACACGCATGTGTCGTCATTCTTAAAACGTCCAGTGTCACAGTGAAAACAGCCCTACCTAACCAGACACAATATAATGTACTGTTTTTTATATGAATCACAAAGAAAAAAAAGATTTGAGTACTAAATCGTGTTTTACTATTCCTACATTATTGTTTCAGTATGAAGTTTCCTCAGAATTTTCTGATGATCAATAATTATTTAATTCAATTAAATTTGAGGTGCGAGTCACCTGTGAGCCTCACAGCATTCAACGTGTTAATGTTTGATTCATTCAAATATCGTGGACAAGAATGTAAGGAATATTATTTTTCTCTGAGACTTCTAACTTTTTTCCACTTTTTAACACGTTGGTTACCACAGTGGAAACAGCCAGTCCTGGCCAGACACGACATAAGTTTCTGTTTTGATCGTAATTCACAGAGAAAGAAAGTGTTTAAGTACTCGATCGTATACATGCCTTTCTACGTTAATCTTGCAATGTAAAATTCGCTGAGAATATTGTAAAAATCAATAATTATTTAATTAACATGTTGACTACCCAATATGAGTTAATTCGTACCAGCTACCAATTCGTATGTAATAAATATAATTCAAAACAGCATCAAATCATTTATATCTTGCTTTAATAAAATCATCAAGAGTTTACTGATGTCTTCGAGACATGAGTACGGACTACATGAGGATCACTCTGAAGTTTTTGGTTGATCTGCTAATTTTCCGCAAGTACCTCGACAGAATTTTCATTATTTATCAAGCGCAAGAAGCTCACGTCGCGACAGATAATTAAGAAGCCTTTTTGTCAATGTCCCCGGGCAATATTAGCAGAAATTGTAAGCGTGTTAATAACCTCAGGTGTCTACGTCACTGATGTTGCATAAGCCCACCTTTGTGCCGAGGAGGCAGCTATGCACACCGTTATGAAGCTTTATTAATTATGCTGCATTTATCGGGAAACCTGTAATACACGTTTTTCCGCAAGCAAGGATAACGGCTAATATAAATAGCGCGAGTAAATTTAATATTAATTACATCGAATTAATCATGTCACTCCTTGAACGCTGTGTAACGCGTTTAAACTTCCGTTATTAATCAACAAAACTGTTTTGAATTATTCTTTCGGCTAATTAGGTGGTGATGCCTGTTTATCTTCTTGACTTGTTCCATGTTAAATGATGAAATATTTATGATAAGAGATAGACTGTTATCTAGAGATATCCCACAAAATTGTACAAGTCTATGTGTAATTTATTGTAATATAATACGATTTTTTAATTTATTTAAATATATTTCGAACATGCGATTATATTTTAATTTTATTTCAATTGTATACATCTATGTCCATTTAATATTTATAGTGATTTGTAAGGGTTGAATATATTTCTTGAAACTTAATTGTAAATACAGCATAAAAAATGGGGTACCTCTTTAAAATTCTGTATGAAAATTATAAATACAATTTCGTATAGTAGTTTAAACTTTGAATACACTTTTAAATTGTCCATTAGGTACGTAAAATTACAGTTTTATTTTATTTTATGATCCTGAACAGTTATATGAAGTTCTATCAGATATGGAAATCATATATATTCAAACAACATGTTTTTTAATATCTTTATCGAACGTTATAATCTCTTGACAATAAAAGATACCACCTTTGGATATTTCCCTTCACAAGAATTTCATTTCTTTCAGCCAAACAAGAACTTTTCAAAGATAATATCGAAGGTGTACTTAAGATATGGAAGAAGATTATTAAAAATAACGATAAATATCTGAATACTTAAAAATAACTGTAATCATTAATTTATTTATATTTTAAGTGGCCTTCAAAACGACATTACTTATTATCGTGCAACGACTTGATAGTTACAATTAATCATACCTGCAAAAACATTTCCATAAATGTTGAACACTCTATCAGAATTCCCCATAACGAAACGTCTAGCAATGTGGCGTATTCCTAAGTTCGACTCGAAGTTATAATTCACGCAGCAGCTTCTCGATACTTTACGATGCTTACATTTTTCCTTTACATCGGTCCAGTGAAATAATTTTCCTCTCGAAGTTCCAATAGACGATCTAAGAAGATGTAGTCGTCGTTACGCAGAGGAGTGAACGATACACACCGTTACTAATCCGTATTAATGGCCTACCATTCATTAGGAAGCCAGTAAAGGGTGGACCCTCAGCTGAACGGGGCACCCCTGCCGTGTAGTTCCGCACCTGGCGCTCTCTCATGATCAATCGCACCTACACTAAACCGTTTTATCGTAAATCTTTCGGTTAAGCAGCCTCTGGAAGACAAGGATCGAGTGAGCTCGAACACAGTGAGACCTGGAGGGTGTTGAAACGTCCTCAGTTATTCAGGACTAATTTCATGCCTGTGTATGGCGACCCCCACACGTTTATAGAATCGAATACTGAATAAATTCTAAATATGTAAGAATATTTATTAGTAGACTGTGGATTTTTATGCAATTCAACATATCCAAATATCTGAGAAACGCACATTTAAAAGGGTGAAAAAATAAAAAGTACATCTTTTCAACATTCATAGAATAAAATACAATTTTATCAAAGTTTCATTTCTATAACAGCAATAAGATAAAAAACATTGAACTTCAAAAATTTATATTTGCATAAACATCCGCAGTCTATTTATTAGTAATTAAAGTGACTTGTGTAACAAGCAAAGAAGAAGAAAATTGACTGAACTAGACTGGAAGAATAGAACTCGGGACGCAGGGCATTAAATGACTTCCTAGAGTTCTCCCAGCCTGAACAACGTGGCTACCCTCGGCTACACTTCACTTCAAAATTCACAAATCACAAAGATTAACCCCTCGAAGTCAATAATTTAGTGGCCCGTGTCTTTCAACCCATTCCATGTCGAAGTGTATTCAGAAATGAAAAGACTCACCGTCTTTAACAATGTACATTAAGCTATTAACAATAATATAGTGATGAGATACTAAAATGATTCCTGTGTATTCAATATTTAAATAATGTTATTGTTCAGTCCTCGATGTTGGTAATTTTACTATCGTCTTTCACACACAGAAATTTGTTTCGGATTAGGTTAGCAGGGGGCTGCTATTTTTTAGAAACATTTATGTATTTAGCATTAAAGTACTGGCATTTAGTATCACTCGCAAGGAATTGATTGAAGGAGTTGACCTATCGGTGGGTCAATCTGAGATGAAGGTCTTAACTCAAGTTAGGCTATTCACCAAACCAATAAGCAATTTTGAAAATAAACAAGGTATTTAAGTTGCTGATATTCTTTTGTGATTTCCTGAAGACCAGCTGCACGTCAGATGATCAATCTATTGTACCAAGAAGTCTACAATGTAATTGTTAGCATTGCAATTTAGATTTTTGTTTGCCCATGTGCTCTTCTAGTGTCTCGAGTGATGGGACAGACTTCTTCAACTTGAATGGCGATCGACGTGTCATAAGTCAACACGGCGACACGGTACAGTGTCAGCTACCTTAACGTGTGTAGAACCCTCGGGTCCAGCTACTCTAGCAACCCTTCTGCAGGGTTCACTGACCATGAAGGTGGATGAGAATTCCAACTTCACCATCTTGCCCTGGGTCAAAAGTATAGCCACTGATTTGGTCTTGTACCTTGGTAACATAACTTGAACATTTGTTATTCAATAAATGCTGCTTACACACGAATGTCATTACGAATGTATTCTTCTTTCAAGCCCACTTGTATAACTGTACTTCTGAAACTATATTCTTAATATTTCTCTTTCGTATCTTTTATTCTTTTGTTTCAATCTTACAGAAGAGGACAAGCAGTTCTCATTATACAGTTAGGGTGGAGACGGCATATACTTTTGATAAAATAGCTTTTCAACCCTAACTGTCAGAGCTAAACCACTATGGACCTACAGTATACAGCTTTGGGGTTCTGCTAGTAATTGAAACAGAAATACTACAAAGATCTCAGTCAAAAACACAAAGAACTATCGTAAACGCATTGTGGTATGTCACAAATGAGATACTTCATCACGATTTCGGAATTTAAACAGTGAAAGAGGGAATCGCGAGATTTAGCACAAAATACTTAAGCAGACTGGAAACTCATCCGAATCTCCACGCCATTAATCTTCTGGACAATAATCTACAAATACGAAGACTCAAGAGACAACCACGTTCTAGATCTTCCTCATCGCTTTACAAAATAGCCAAAAGCACCGAAGGGCTGAACGCATCGACTTAAAAAAATATAGAGCAACACACTGCGTGTTGCTCTCGTCAAAAGTCTGTACTGACAACACATTTGCTTATAGTCTGCTGTATACAAAAGATTGATTGCAAATAAACTTGGTTGATTAAAAAAAAACTTTGAGGGCTGTTTTCACCCCTTCAACATGAATGTTTACTGATTAAAGAAGCAAGTATTGAATATTTCTTCGAGTTCTATAATATATATATGAGCCGTTTTTTTTTAAAGTGGTATAAGTCCAATTTTGAAAACAAATGAGTTAATGCTAGTTTTTGTTAGAAATAGGTGTCTTCTTTTCATATTTATGATAACACAGTCAATGGTGTACAATATCCTTATAAATTCGTCAAAAGAAGTGTAACTGTTAAATGTTATTGCAAGACCACAACATCATTTCCTTAATTTCTTCCAAACGACTGAGATTTTGGAGTTGTGGAAATGGCGCTAAGGAAGAAGGACCAATTATGTACTGCTCAGGACCATTATAACGTAATAAAGAATTATCGAGACAAAAAGTTAAAAGTTATTAAAAAGTCACTTTTACGTTTACTTACACGTCTTCATTTCAATTATTATTTTTTATATTAAAAAAATACATTTCAGAAAAGTCGACTTCAATTAAAATATATATTAAAAATTGATCTTGTTCATGTTTTTTATAATTTGTTATTATTGAAAGTGGTATAAGTCCATTTGTAGCTAAAAGAAACTTTTATTTTCCTTAACAATTTTATTAATTATTATTACATAATAAAATTTAACCAGCTTATAGTTTTAAAAACATTACCCGAATTTATGAACGTTTGCCAATATTGTTTAGTTAATTCAAACGCAACACTTAAATATCTCAATGTATGAATAAACGGACTTATACCACTTACTTTATAATATATTATAGCACTCAGTGTGATGCCCTATATTTTTTAAGTCGATGCGTTCAGCCCTTGGGCGCTTTTGGCTATTTTGTAAAGCGATGAGGAAAAGTCTAGAACGTGGTGTCTCTTGAGTCTTTATATTTGTAGATTATTGTCCAGAAGATTAGTGGTGTGGAGATTCTGATGAGTTTCTAGTCTGCTTAAGTATTTCGTGCTAAATCTCGCGGTTTCCTCTTTCACTGTTTGTATTCCGAAATATAATTGCATAAATTCAGCTGGTGTCACTTGGATGAAGTCCCCTGTAACTTGCCCGAGCGGTCTCTAACTCTCATATAATCAAAGCGAAGTTCCACGACCAGAGACCGAATTATCCCGTCCTGGCCGCAACTCGAGCTCTGGCTGTACGCAAAAATCCTCGATCTCGATGGTCAAAACATAAAACGGGTGAGTGAAAAGCACTTTGAGGGCGGTTTTCTGGAGAAGGGAAAATTCTCGCAGGGAAATGCCGGTCGTGAAAGATTGAACGCGAAAGCAAGCGTAATAAAACGAGCGAAGGAATCCCTGGGAAAGCGTGGACTACGTGGCACTCGATCGCGGGGAGTTTCCCTTTTTATTACGCGAAATAACGAGCTCCCTTTCTCTCCCCCCCTCTCTCCACTCCCCTATCTCTCTCTCCCTCCCCTTCTCCCTCTCTATGTCGTATCGGTGCGAACGAAAAGTCACGAGGAGATTTTAATAAATTCCAAAGGCTCCGCGAGACGATAAAAGTGGCATTAACGGTGTCGTTCGATCTCATCTCCGTCGTCCTCGTTGTCCCCGCCGTCGTCCACGCGGGATTAGCCGAGTAATCTCTCGAAGAGCTTCGAGGACGGGAGTAACGAGATCCCCGGAGAAACGAAGACCTTTTCTCATCTTGCTGCCCGCGTTTTCCTTCTACTTCTTCCAGCCCCTTCTTCCACCACCCTTCTTTCTTTCTTATTTCCAGCCCGGCCTCCTCGAGCAGGCGCAAAAAAATTTCCGCCCGGAATAAATTCTCGTTTCGACAACGACGTCGCTGCTCGGCTCTCCTGGCGAAAAGCGGGACACCCTGAGGAAAACAGCGCGACTCAATGGGTGTCTGATTTTGACGAGCTTCGGGTGAATATTTTGGTAATATTTCTATTTCTTTTTTTAGCTGGAGATTTTCGTATCGGGCATCGGAGCGAAGACTTCGATATTGGGATGTTTCACGTGGATTTGAGAGATTTTCGGTTTTTATTCTTGGAAGAAGGGCGATTGGGGACAGCTTCGAGTAATTCTACAGGGTGTAGTTTAAGAAGCGTTTGAAATGAAACGATCTTGTAGTCTACCAAAGGAAATAGTTGCTTTTCACAGTATTTCTGAAATTTTTACGGTGGGGTATCGATTATTCAAACTGTGGTCAGTAGACTGCGGATTTTTATGCGAATATACATTTTTAAAGTTCGTTAATTTTTATGTTATCGCTGTTACAGAAACGAAACTTTGATAAAACTGTATTCTGTTCGATGAATGTTTCAAAAATGTACTTTTTACTTTTTCACGGTTTTAAATGTGCTGTTTTCAAACATTTGGATATGTTAAATTGCGTAGAAATCCGCAGTCTGGTGATCAGTAACAGGGTGGATCACGCTGTGACTATATTTGACAAAAATAATAGTTTCATCTTAGAATTAAGAGCACAGTATCATTACTGAATTTTGTATTCATATTTTGTAGCTCGACAGCTTTTTATCTGACAATAAATTCAATGATACTAATTGATTGAAGTCAATCTGAAATAAATTGCCTTAACCCTACTGCGTTCTTCCGTTCGACTGTACACTCCAGGTTTTTGGTTCAAAAATGCCTTGATTGGATGGACCTCATATTTTCAACTTTATAATATACTGCGAGGGCCAAGGAAACCTATAAATAGCTAGTCGCATGTACTACAATGACATCATTGCAAAACCTGTCTACATCACTGAAGACGTGATGGGTCAGACAAGACCTGAAGGGCCGCACTAGGGTTAAAACGATACAAATTTGTTAAAAACGGAATTAAATAACTGTTGAAGTAGTTGAACAAACACACTACAATTAATATTCAATATTTTAATAATTACAAATAACTGATAATTTGTTTACGCGCAATGAAGTCATACTTAAAATCGACATCACTCATATGACAATCCGATAGTTGTACTTTCTGTATCGTGTATTAGGGATACAATATCACGTGACGTGCTCTGAAGAACGTAACTAACGAGAAGTTGTCTGGGAGTGAATTTTGTAGAGTTTCAGGAAGGATAAGCTTCCTTTCAGAGTGGACTCGGTGCCCGCAAAGCCAGATGAACTCTGTTGAACGGGGTAATTGCGGAAGTCCCGATGATCAAGGTAATTCCTTCGAATGAAATAAATATCAGTGCATCGTCGCTTTATTTCGCTCGCAACGCTTCTTCGGCTACTTATCCGCGAGCAATAAAATAAATTATCTCGAAGCTTTAAGTCGCTCGAGCCGTGCGGAGTCCGGTCCGTAGCTCGTTTAATAAATCTCGATGGCGCACCAGGATAAAAGTGTGCTCTAAAGACGTCGTTCGATTTATTCCCTGCCTCCACCTTGTTGTATCTTCCATACATCCGAAGGATTATCGGGTTAATCCGTGGACTCCTCCGACGTACGAAACGAAAGGAGCTCGAAATTGCAGCAGGAACCTTCGAGGACTCGGGTTCCTCCGTATTCTCCGCGATGAAAAGAGAATTTTTCAATTGAAAATGTAGAAGGCGACTGCCAAGTCCTGTCGCTACATTTTCGGACCCATTCTACGGTTCGAAGCTAACAGATAGGATTTAATGTGAGAGGAAGGGTTTGATTGCAAGGGCACACAAATCATCTATTTTTAATATGCAGCGATTGTTATGGCCAACAATGTCGAAGGTAATTTCACAGCTGGAAATCATTCAATTTTAGCCCTGCTCGTGGAGAAGACGAGTACTCTACTTTCAACGGCAACGAATACATCTAAGAATGTCTAATACATTGTTGTTTTTAATACAGACGAAGTTTACAGCATTCTTGATTTGGTAGAGATTTACCTTTCCATTCTTTCGGCCACAGTCCCGGCGTGCAGACCAGGTTGCCTGTGGACACTCTATAGGCCTCTATCGCTCATATTTCGGTCTCTATCGGTCTCTATCAGCATTTGTCGCTCAGAATTCGATCTCTATCGGTATCTGTCGCTCATTTTTCTGACTCTACTCGTCGCTATAGTTCAGAATTCGATTTCTATCGGTCCCTATTGGCCTTTATCACTCAGATTTCGATCTCTATCGGTTTCCAGTAGTTTCTATCGCTCGAGATTCAATTTTCATTGGCCTCTATTGCTTGTATATCGTTCTCTATCCGACTCTATCGCTAATATTCCGGTCATTATCGACCTCTAGCCATCTCTATCGGTATCTATTGATCTGTACCGGAATCTGTTGCTCATGTTTGGACTTTATCGCCCATATTTCAGTCTCTATCGTGCCCTACCTTTCTTTCTTGGTCTTGACCGATCTCTATCGGTATCTGTCGCTCAAATTTCGATTTCATCAAACCTGTATCAAACCTTAGCGGTATCTGTTGCTAATATTTCAGACTCTACTGTTGTCTACCGGTACCTATCGGGATCAGGTACTTCCAAAAATTAACTGCTGCTTTCAGGTACCCCGAAAAATTAAATATTTTAAATTCAGGTACTCCTAAAACTTTGTTCGTTTTATCCCAAGCCATGTACGCGCACTTCTTGTAATGATGTTTACGTTCATTATACTCCATTGTCCGTGATATACGTTGCTTCAACATGTAAACAAAATGAGCGAGAGCAAAATAAACTTTTTCCTACAGAGTAAAACAATGTTTACTCTTAACGCATACAACATTTATTAACATGATGTACGTATTTTCTGCCATTAGCGTAGGTGGAGATTCACGACTAAATATTTCATGAGATTTGCCTTTGACGAAAGAAAAACTTTAACAGAAATTTCACCTGACATTTTTCCGTAAAATATAAACACGTACAAGTTTATAATATTTCGTAGCATTTATATTATACAACTAAAAAAAGTTGCAGTTTCACCAAAGGAACTAATTGTAGGTCCACGTTTCTAGGAACCTTTTTTAACTGTGACCTGTAGAGTAAGCCTGCATATTTTTGTATGAAACTTTACTCATCTGGATGCCTCTCGATACATCTGTCAAAGGGGATTCGCTGTTTTTTTTCAACGTCTATTAATGTATGTCTGAAGGCTACTTTCATTGGGATCTCGTTACCAGATGAAAGTTTCTCGAAACTTATTAACTAAGTTAGAACTTTTGTAAAATTTCTGAAAAATAAGACGCGATACGCTGCTTCAAAGTTTCATCTCATGAAATATTACGGGTTCCTGTCATTAAAACTTCGATTCACCAGCCCTCGTCGGATGAGGAAAATTTTTGGACTTGTTAAATCACTCACCAGCCACGAGAAACTGTAATCCTTTTGAGCATCCAATTAGAAGCAATACGTACGACGATTATAAAAAAGAATTCAAGATGGAACGACAAGATTCATCCTTACGCTCTTTTCATTCGAGCTACGTCACTGTTGTTTGCACAAGTCGTTCTTCAAGAAAAAAACGGTCCTCCGTTTCAGAAGTATAATTTGCATATCTACATAACTTGATTTATCCATTATCAACTATTATAAATTATCTGGCTATACAAACATGGCTGCTTCATGAACGAAGTCTTGTTAATTAATTAACCCTTGACTCCACATCAGTTTAAACAACAGTCTTATGCATACACACATAGACGAAGAGACATATAACGCTCAGATGCTCTTAAATATTATAAACGATTATTTTGTATGGCTAATTCGTAGTGTCAGTGCACACACACACGCTCCTATACACACTCGAATACGAGACACCTGACTGTATCACATCATTCTGAACAACGCACCTGCACACCCACACATGGACACACAAGGCTCATATACTTTTAAATATTGTAACCAACTATGTTGTATCGCTAATTCTCCGTGTCACGACACACGCACGCTCCTATGTACTCATGCACACACTCTAATTCCATCACAGCATTTTGGATAATACAGACCTACACACACGCTCGCATAGATTCCATCGAGCTTCCACTCCAGCGGTTCCCTTTTTTAACACCCTGTATAAACCTGTCTGTCATATCATCACCGATTTCAGTATAAATGTTTCGCCATGATCGGTCTTATCTGCGTTGAACAGCTCCTCGTAAACAGCCTTTCGCTATCTGCCCTGAAGGAGGGTCCTTCTGCTCTTCCTGAAGAGCTATTCGCTCGGCTCGTATCTATCGACCTCTCGCGCCACTTCCTCGCGAAATGGCCGCATCTGCTTTTCCTTTTTCTCCTTGAAACGCCGCGGGAACAGATACACCCGCGTCCTCGCTGATATTTCCGCGAGCTTAATGTTGCACGTCGTTCGAGCAAACGAACCTTGAAAAAGGCGACAAGAGGTGTCGTTCGTTCGTTCGTTCGTTCATTCGTCCGTCCAGAGAGGTCCTCGACGCCTCGGGAAATAAGAAAGCGATAGGAAAAATTCTATTCTAGGATGTCGACGTCGCAGAACTCCGCCGACGAGAATATCGCGAGCTGATAACCCGTCCCCGAGCCCATGGGAATATTATAACATACATTATTATGCGTTTCTTTAACACGCTGAGTGCCGTGCGCGCCACCGGTGGCCCACGTGTCAATTTTACCCTGTTGAGTAAAATACTGTTTTCACGTGTCTGGCTAGTTGCGGGATTTTCCACTGCGGCAGTCAACGTATTAAACCGCTGGTGTATACTTTTAATATCTGATTGATTAGTGCTGCAGGGGAAACTCGATTTTCTCGTGTCGAAGCCAGGTGTAATGAGAATTTTTGGTGACCTTTTTCGAACTTCGAGATTTTATTGAATTTGATGCAGATTTTTGTTCGGTATTATTGTAACAGGTTTTTATTCAATGTTAATGTAAAATTATGTAGGTGTACAGGGTGAGACCGGGGTCCTGTTATAGAGTTTGTTGTGCTAAAGTAATGGAGCATTTAAAGGCAGCAAATTGTTGCTGAATATTTAAAGTAATCGTTTGAAATTTGATGAGAAGATTGGAATCATCAAACGTTGAAGGAAACATACATAATATAATACTATGATTTTGTTCGTACAGTGGAAAGATGAAATATTTAAGAGAATATTCTGCAGACTGCATGTCAAACTTACATTCAGAAAAATTAAAATTAATACTGCTAAATTTTGGAAACGTGTACCCGCGTACAAGAAGGATACATATTTTACTGGTTTTAGAGTGTCGTTCATGATAAAACAAGGAGATAAGTTGCAACAGTTTCTTATGGGTGCCATTATATCTGCATCATGTTAACAGTTCAATCGTTATGGGTTAATTACTGTTATTATGTAAGTGAGTGTAATTACCTTGCACGGCTCCTATTACCCTCGATACATGTTTTCGTATCTACTAATGGAACAATTTTCTTATCGAAGGGAGAAACGTTTTTTTACACGATTAAACACAAATTCAATGAGGGATTAACGAACATAACAAGTCACCATTTTAGAAGGGGCTGAATTAACAGAATTAACTTTTACAGCTATTATAAAGAACTAAACGCAAGATACTTTTACTGCACGCAATGATATTATAATAAAGAATTTAAAAATAATATGATAACCATTTAGAGCTTGTCCAGTTTCTTAAAATTAATTATAGTACTCTATAAATATCTCACGCTCTTCTAGTCAAGAAGAAAAACATTTAAATCAAATTGGATATTTTAATTATTGGATCTGAAAAGGAATCTCTTCATTTTTACTAATCATTTTTTATACACATGTACATCTTAATAAGTTGTTAAATAAATTCGACTCTTTCAAAATATCAAAAATTTGTTGACCTTGTCAGTACCAAAATTTGTCTTATATTTTAATTTTTAGAAAATTTCTGCTAACACATTGATTCAAATTTACTAATACTATTATTATTACGACGCGTCAATTACTGCATTCATTGAAGCTACTTGTCTATCGTATAGTTCCTTAGTAATTTGATCAAGAAGAAATAAGAACTCCTATATTAACACTGAAAAATTGTTTAAATGTAACATTCTTATACCAGCCTCTTTACTCTTTCTATTTTTCAATGAGCCACCATTAATATTCAACCAATACATATCTGCAGCTGAACTAATTAGTGTCAATGCGTTCTTTGTCCGATAACAGTGTATACATTTCAATCGGACATTCTCCTCGTTTTCAAAGGCCCCTCGACAACTGCGAAACCCGAATCGCTAAAAGGGCTTCTGTCCGAGAAATGAATCTCGTCGGACGCACAAAGGGAAACTGAATATGCATTCGACGATCGATATGAATCGGCGAAATCTCGATCGTACCGAATGAATGCCAATCGCGAAGCACCGTCGAAGGCAGGGAAGTTTTCCTGAACAACCTGGAAGCCGAGGCGTGCTGCTCGAGAGGCGTTCGATTCCGAAACGAACCTGAATTCATGCTCGAGGGTCTTTCGCTCTGTCTTGATTCTGTCGCGAAGCTTCTGCAAGTTCTGGGGAACTGCTGCCAACCTGATGAATTCTGGCCCCGATCGGTATGTCGGTAACGATTTCAAAATTTCCTGATGACGTGGTCTCCGGTTTCACCAGAGTACAGGATATTTTTTCGATTCTATACAGGGTGTCCCGACTATTGTGGTACAATCGGACAGAAGGTGATTTTAAGTGAAAAATAAGACGAAAATGTAGAATAAAATTCTTTCATGTGAGTGTTTTGAGAATATCGACTTTGAATATTCTTCAGGTACGCGTTCACCATGTCGTGGCTGAACGGATTTCGATACAGACCATATATTGTTTACAAATGGCATTAATGTTATATGTATATATTCCTAAAAGTGAATATTTTTGACGTTAATGCAATTGCAGAAATAAAACTTTGAGAAAATTGTATTTTGTTCTATGAACGTCCAGACGTTGTACCTTTATTTTGTTACGTTTTTTAATGGGCGTTTTCCAGGTACCTGGGTATGTTAAATTGCATAAACATCTGCAGTCTACTTATCAGTTTTTGTGTCTATCTGGATGCTAACTGGCTTCGATATTGAAAAAGTGAAATGTGGAATGAATACAATTTAGTACACGCCTGTAATTTTAAAATATACAATCAATCCAGTCTTCAAAGCGACGTAATAAAAGGTACCTTTCTCTCATAACTTTGTAATAAAGCGTTTTTAGAGTCATGCTCCTATAACACATTCTCATATTTTTCATTCATAAAACATATTGCCAGAGTTAACATTTATTGTCAGCAGAGGCTGCTAAGATCTCAAGGTTGGCATGGAAGTAAGTATGCAACGAGACCGTAGGTCTGATAACTAATCCTATCTATTTATTCAGTATTTCGTTAACAATTTTAAGAAAATCCATCAGCATTTGTTACTGTCTAGCTCTTAGTTTGGGGCCGATAATTACAACTGGGTTACTCGATGGAATGCAGACGCTGCGTGGCGATGCACACAGAAACGTAACCCCTGCATATTCTTTGAACATAACATGGACTGTCAGTTCTAAGAGTATGAATGAAAAATAAAAACTGGTGAGCAGCGTGTTTGTCGTGTGGAAGAAGAGCAGGGTGGTTTCAAAGTCCGAAAGACTTGTGTGGATGTTACAATTAGTGTATGTACTTTTTACATATTTTCCTTACCTAAATATGTTTTTATTTTTAAACTACACTTGTAGAGACATGATTACAGAAACATCTTCCAATCCCACAGTACTTTGTGATAATATATAATGTAATTTGAGAAAATCTCCTGACTTTTGTCAAAGTAAGGACTCACATCCTACTCTTGATCGATAATCTACCTATACCATTCACCCTAAACCGAGGCAAACAGTTTGAAATCAACCTGGTAGCTCTGAATCTAGATATAGATCATATAGATAGTAAGTCTACACTGATCAGTCCACCCCAAGGTCAGAGTTTACAGCAGGAAACCAGCGGAAGCTCTCCTCAGGAACAGAGGAAGTCCCTTTTCAGTTAGCCGGGTCCGAGAAAGTGTCCGAGTGTTGAAGCTTCGTCGTCCGCAACGGAGCATGAGCTAGTAAAACGGAGACCCGCGTCCACCCCTAGTTTCCGGTGAGGGATGTCCTCACGTGTCGTGTCGACGTGACGCAATATACATGCTAATACGGCAGCTTTCAGGAAGTGTCCTTTGAGATGGTTTAGAAGCATCGACGGAGATCTCCTTTGAAGTTGCTCCGACAACCCAGCAACTATGCTGACCCTTGGATTCGCACCGCTGCTACTTTGCTTATCTCTCTGCTCGGTCTTGACCGAACAATAAGTCTCAACATTCATAACAACGACTAGGTTCATGATACCTGTTGCCTGATTGTACATCTTACACATGTCGCATGTCAAATTGGAAAATGTAATTGTTGGTTAGAATTTGTACTGTGTTCGAAGTAGCTCTGATAGACGTTTGCTATCCCTCGAATCGATTCAGCTTGGATTCAAGACTGATCATTCTGTGGGTTTACATAGCTTAACCTGTTGACTGGGTCATTTATTGTTTATATAGAAGCTATATTTATCTATTGTTTGTGCGTAACAATTAATAAAACAGAGTTAACACAGTTATAGGAAAACTTGATCAGTTTAGCGAGACACTGTAATTCTATTGACTCACAAAATCTTTATGAAATATTCTTAATACAGTTGAACCTTGATTAGCCTAATACCGATTATCCAAAAATTAGTTTTCATGTATGAGTTAGGAGCTACCATAATCATTAGTGACACTATGTATCCAATTCCATACCACTGTGTGTTTTATATTCTAAAATGAAATTATAACTTTATGCAAAACACAGTTATAGTGAGTCATCCTTTTACTAATTATAGTTCGGATAATCGAGGTTCCACTGTATATTCTTAAATTCTGTACTATAGTTGACTGTTTCATATTTTAATCTTTGTCACCAGGAATAATTTCATATGAAGCACCCCGCGAATTTTGTTCACCGCGGGCTTTTTTTGCAAATAATTTTGTTTTACGATAGTATTAAAATGTTGGACAAGGATTGTAATTTGAGTTTAATTTTATGAAGAATTTTGCAGAGTCGCAGTTGCTAGTATCGTAAGATCTTGTTAATGACGGCTGCGCGTAATTTTAGGGAACCACTTATGAAGCAATAAGTAACGTTAACGATGGTATTTTCTTTTCAAGATTTATGCGTAAATGGCGTGCAACAAATAAGTTAATGCGAACGTATATACGTGTAATTAAACGTTACCGCTCGTAACTTTGTGTACTGATATGAACATTCTCATATTTTCTTAGCTATAATCATGGCATCCCGCGTTTCTTTGCATGCATAATGGAAAAATTCATGCAATCGTATCAAAGTGACTAAAAATAAATTATAATATGCTGAGATAGAGGCAGAAGGATATTTGTCGATTGCCTTGTTCTGTGTTTCACTTCACTTCCTTTTTTCATTGTACTTCTGTGAAGATTATATTATGGAGTTTAAAAAGTATTAATTTAATATTGCTGACTGTGAATAAAGTGTACTTCCTTCTCCACATAATATAGTAAGTATTACTTTTTAAAGTTTCTTTTGACCACAGCCGTACACATTGTAAAGCAAGATGATTAAACACATGTGCATCATTCTCTAAGTAAAAATAAATAAAAGCGAACAAATATATTAAATCGACTGTATAATAATTTTTATACTATCTCACAAATTACCCTACACCAATAGATTAAAATATGAAAAATTCTCACATACATTAACTACACTGTAGAAAGTACCTGACAAATTAAAAAATTAACACCTGTATTATCTCACAAGTTATCCTATAACAGTGGATTAAAATTCTAACAATCCTCAGGAATATTAAGTCGATTGTTCAAAGTACCCCACAAATCTAAAAAATTAATTATTGCAGTCTCGAACAAGTTACCCTGCAGAAATGGATTAAGGTTACATGGATACAGATCACTTTACGACAATTCGATGTAGTCGACAGATAAAGCCTGGCGCAGCAGAAGCCATTGCATCATCAGTTATCCACAGTGTTAGGTGAACCGCGAAGTGACGACAGAATGGTTGTCATGCTTCCTCAGCATGGACCCCACGATCCATTATCCGTGTCACTCCCCTCGCATCATTAAGCTGCAACTTTTTAATAATGCACAGCAATAGGTGCGAGAAACGATGATAACGCGATAAGTGAGCGGGTGGTCTCGCGTGCGAAAGTCTGCAAAACGAGCATCATGCCCCCCTGTGGTTTATTGAATTTATGATTTCGTAACCCTTCGTTACGAGACCGAGGGCTGGTTAAAATGTATGAATCGCCTCATTTCACGCCTCGGCCCCTTTCCGTTGAGATTTATGCAGTAATTTGTAATCGACGTTGATGGTGTTTCGTTCATTTCAATGTTCTTCAAATAATAGGAAGACATACCTGAGATCGACAGGATTTTTCTACAATTAAAAATGTATTACTGTTATTTAGGGTTTAAAGTCGCATTAACTACTAAGGTCACTTTTCACGTTATGGGTGGGCGTATATTTTTATTTCCTTTAGAAATGTAATTATATTTCTGATGTTTTGTCGTGAGTTCATTATATATCATTACTGTTGTTTTTAACTTTGTATTTTTTCTGCCTCCACTGAAACTATTGCATTCAAAAAGGATATGATTCGTACTCAGGCTTTCATTACATAGTGTAATTAGTTTCAAATAGTATGGGGAAAAAGTAAATTATATAGATGAATTGTTAAGTATTAGGTAAACTCATATAAAAATTGAAACCACAATCTTTAAATAATATTAGAACAATGTTATTGGTAAAAATTTGTCTCAAGTAGAGATTAATGCAGAGTATTCGGGACAGGTACCTGCACAGAATTCTTCAATTTCTGGCGTCCCTATTGCAGATACGAAAATTTGAGGTATACCATCTTGAAGGGCATGAAATTTTGCGTCGGATAGGTACCCTGGTACCCGTCTCTCTCCACTTCCAGAAACAAGAAACAGAGAATTGTCGGTCAAGTGGCGATTCGAGAAATGTACCTGGCGAAGGTACCTGTACAGGTTTCTTCAATTTCTGGCGTCCCTATTGCAGATGCAAAAATTTGAGGTATACCATCTTGAAGGGCATGAAATTCTACATCGGATAGGTACACTGGTACCCGTCTCTGTCCACTTCCAGAAACAAGAAACAGAGAATTGTCGGTCAAGTGGCGATTCGAGAAATGTACCTGGCGAAGGTACCTGCTCAGATTTCTTCAATTTCTGGCGTTCCTATTGCAGATACGAAAATTTGAGGTATACCATCTTGAAGGGCATGAAATTTTGCGTCGGATAGGTACCCTGGTACCCGTCTCTGTCCACTTCCAAAGACAAGAAACAAAGAATTGTCGGAGAAGTGGCTATTCGGCAAAATGTGTCCGGGGCAGGTACCCGCTCAGAATTTTTTAATTTCTGGCTTCCCTTTTGCCGGAACGTGAATTTATAGTACACTACTTTATAGCCCGCGAAATTCTGCATGAGATGAGTACCGTGTGATAATGTTATGCAAACGCCAACATGACAGTTTTTCATAAAAAGTTTGCGTCTAATTTACGAACCGTGTCTCCACTGTTATGTCCCAATTTTTTATTGAAAAATTAATAGAATGTACATCTTTAACATTCAACCACGTGCACTGTCAAATCTTTATTAGATAAAATCGAATAATATATTCGCATTTATTTAAAGTATGTTTTATGAGTATCGACATTACTTATGTGTCCTGATACTTTTCCTATTGTAAGCATTTAGTTTCCTCTAGTCTGGTATGAAAAAGCAATCAGTCGATGGGTTTTTTCCGACCCTGAAGCATTCAGAAGACTTCACAGATCGCTGTACACAGCGGAATGCATTAGCGGTGAACATTTCCCTGCGGCAGTTCACCAAAGCGGCGGGTAATCGGAGAGTCACCACCGATGTAAACTAAATGTACGTCGGTGCGGCCATTTAGGCAAGGTTAGGTCAACCATCCTGGCCCTTCGTATCAATAGCAGTTCTCCGTCAACACAGTGTTTAGTCATTAATTTGCATACCTCCCGAAGACACTGTCGCTTATAACGGACTCCCGTTGAGTTTCTCTGTTTGACGACAGAGTCACCCTTTCATACTTGCAATACAATTTTTTATATTGGATATAATTTTATATAATTTTTTCAAGCCGAGGGTAATCTTTGAATATTTACAAAATTGAATTTGAGTCGTTTAACTGCTTGCCTTATAATAACGAGCTACTCTAGGGTTACAGATTATGGTCAGAACGTTGTATGAGTTTCACTTGAATGTGCGACTGAATTTAGAGAGAATAGAAATAATAGTAGGAGTGGGAGTTTTGTTTTTAATGTACACTCGTACACGTATTTATAACTAATTATATCTGGACTGTGGGGGATTGCCGATTCCTAACACAAAAAAAAAATATTTTGAGAATGCTCGTAACTACAGAAACTTTATGGCACAGCCATTTTTTTTTTACATAATATATCAGATTACCTAGTTATTAATGTCTTAATGATAATCTTTTGGAAAACAGGAGTATATAGACGTCACAAGTATAACGGTGGGTGTGTGAATGATTGTTTCGAATTCTATAATATTAAAGTATATTATGAAAATAATTGGACGTATTGATTAAATTACATAAGTGTCCTTTATCACTGAGGAGTTAATGTGAACTGATACATTCATAAATGACTATACTAATTCTTAGTGCAAAGAATGACCACTCTAGAAAGCAAAACGTCTAACTCTATCAATGATTACCAAAATTATTTTGTAAACATTATTTTAACAATCCAAAATTGTTAAGTCTCATTAAAACAACTGTAAACTTATAACTCAAGAAGAACTCGTTAATGATTAAACCATTTTAAAAATGAAAATCGAATACACGGGATAAATTATGTAAACAAAGTCTGAATAAATCATATATAATAGGTGCTTCTAAAAACACAGTTACTACATCATAGTACATTACACGATTTTACTAGTTTCCCTTGGCGTTATAAGCAAATGTCTGTATAATACGAATTCCGTTGTGACCAAACGTGTTTGACGTGCATTATTTGCGATAAATACACCTGTACGGTACAACAGAAACATCCTGGCGCTCTTCACAAATCTGTCTATGCTTCAAGGAAACGTCCATCCTAATTTCCATAAAAACCGTGCATTTATTAGGTAGAGTCGTAAGTAATTTCCGTTTCGACTTCTTAAATTTGTTCATGATTTATTACACGCTGATTGCTGTTGCTTCTGCAGCATGTGTACATTTTAGGGATCCTTACACTCAACTATGAAGCAAAAATCGGTAGCATAGATAAACTATTTGAATTTTAACAAAGAAAAAGTCTGTTATCTGTCGGAAATTATTTATGAGTCAACTTAATGCATAGCACGGCTCGATTTTAATTATCAGCAGTTAACATCAGAGCTCGGTTGTTTCAGCACGGCTGATATCGTGACCGGGCATTCCCGTCGATTTTTCTTCGAGCCGAGCCGCCGGAATTCCAACCCGCCCGACCGCACGAAATTTCTGCGCGAAAAACTTAATTAGCGACCGTTCCACCCCCGAAGACACCCTCTCGCGTCAGACATCTGCTAACAACGCAACAAAACGACCGTTTATAATCTACGGCCAGCCCTCCGTGGCGCACGGAGCCAGCCACCCCCCGTTCACCCCCTCGCCACAATTTCTCCCACCCCCGTTGTGCCACCACTGCGGCATAAATCCCGAGCGGAGAGAATATTACGTTCTAGCGGCCATGGAAGAACTTTAAACCCAACCCCCGTCGCTACTAAACCCGCCGTTTTCAACTATTTCCCCTGGATCCCCTCCGCGCACGTATCTTTTCTTTCTCTTTCTTTTTCTTTTGTTTTTTTCGCACTGGTTCACCCTGTCCCGCCCCTCGTGGACCACCGCGTTCGCCTAACCTATTTTTCGCGCACGAAAAATGCGTTTACGCCCGTTTCAAGGGGGATGGTTCTTTTTGTGGCGAGACAATGACGGAGGGAAGATGCAAATGTGGCTGTAGAGGAGAAACTCAGGTTTTGTGGATGATGATAGTCTGGTGTCCCTTTTTTTGGTTTGTTTTTACGATGCTGGGTGTTATGTTAATCGGTGAACCACTCGAGAGGGTATTTTTAATGAAATAAGGGTGATTGGATTGTGTACAGAATTCGTGTTACACTGTTGGTACGAAATAATAGGTGTATCATTGAATAATTGAATGGTTTAATATTTGATTAGCTGTGTTTATGGAAATTGATTTTTACATCGTGCACTGGATGCAGGATTTTTGTATTGGTATAATCCGCGGGATGTTCTATGTAATTGGGACGAGTTGTATCTTTAAAACGATTAGAGATTATCTTCAAAAGAATTAATGGTCCTAAACGTTGCATATTCCTATGTGGTTCTTACTTATTTTTGTGCATCAGTGTACTTAAAAAATATAATTGTCCTTTTTCAAATGAAACCACCCTTTTGAGAGCACTAATTAATGCAGTTTTTCACCCTCTAGAAACAGGTGTTAGACATGTTATACCTGAAAATTGATAGATCAGAAGTTATTTTAATTTTAATGTTGTTCAATTATTCCGATGTACCAATACAAGCTTGTAAATATTATTAACCCTTTGGACTCCTTTGTCGAGTGTGACTTGACATCGATTTTATTCCCAGTACTCCTATGTCGAGTCACACTCGACATTTTTAGATTGCCAGTTTAAATATGTATTATATTTCGCAACATTTTTTTTTTAACTAGCTAAGCAATATTACATGTATAGGACCCTTTTTTGTAAAAAAAAAAGTCCTTGAAGTGTGCAGGTACATGATTGTTTCTACTTAATTTGTTCCTAGCAACCAACTGTCTTTTGAAGTACATTTCAAATAAAACATTTAAAATAACAAGGAGGTATTGAAAAGAAAATTAAAAAAGAATTAGGAGTTCGAAGGGTTAACTACCTTTTAGTAATTTTTTATTAAGAGTACCTGGCCTGGCATGTTTACATAACCGGAATATAATTGGCGTGAGCTTTTTGTAACTCAACGAGAGGGTTAAAAGCATACAGTGGAATTTAGTCGGTGTTTCTGAGAACCACATTCATAAACGTATAATTTTTAAAATGATCTTGGAATAAGTCACGAGGGTAATTCACACTATGCGTTTTCACTGGAAATAAATCTGGGCACAAAGGGATAAGTTACTGACGGCGAGAACCGCTTCTGAATTTTCGAGCAAATTGCGCTTCTCATCGACCGACCACCTTTGTACTTTAAATTGCATCACTATTCTTCGTGTTATCGCGTCCCTGGATCACGTGGCTGAATATTAAATGAACCACCTCAAATCGTGGAACATTTGCAACCCTAATAACACGTTAATTCTCATACACTCGAAAACCATTCGACTATCTAGTTCAACGAAGAAGAAACTAGGTTAATGCGTAGAAGAAAAGCTATCACAATTATTATAGTTCGAACAAAAGTGAATAGCGTACATTTTTCAATTACCAACTCGTAATCCTAATTTTCAGATTAAGCTGTGAAAAAATTTCGATAAGAAAAATTTGTCGAACTTAACTTTCGTTGAGCTGTATTCTCTGATTAGAAATGGTAAAAGTTGTAATCAATCAGTGTTAATGGAGTTGATTCAACGCGACGGAAATTTATTATATTTTATTTCTTGCACGACGGTGAAGGATTGAGCGAACGAGAATGATTCAGGTGGTGTTACCTAAAGTCTCTATGAAAGAGGATCTGCATTTTACGGTGAGAATCGATTAATCACACAACAGGATAAGATTTATGTTAGTCTACGCCAGACTCCTCTGAAGCTAAAATTGAAAAGAACACAGGGTTACAAATTAATTTCTCTGTCGGTGTTGTCAAACTGTTCCTTGTTTCACCCTTAAATTATAGGAACTGTAATTAAAATATTCCAGTAGGTTATTACATGTTACTTACCAAAATAGATAAAATTGTGTTACTTCTGCTGACGTAAGGAGGCTAAATGATTTTACAAAAATATACATACGCAGATAAAAGTATTTTAATTAACAGAATCTTACATGTTTCTTCAGTAGTATCAGAAATTTAGAAACATTCCTTTTCTGTAGGAGCGAAATGGATATTATGATGTGCTAGTGATAAATTTACTAATAAACTGTACACTTACTGTTATAAAACGGTTAACTTAATTTAGTAATTAAACACCATTTTCTAAGAAATTTTGTCGACGTTACAATTATTCTACAAAACTTATTCAGTTTTCTACTCTTAAAATGTGTAAAACTTTTGTTGGCTCCATTCATGACAAACATTTGACCAGATATAACATCGACTACAGTACTTTGCTATCTTATTATTCATATAAATGTGCGATATGTTACAAAACCCTTTTTTGAGCGATTACGTACCACTTACAAGTGCGAATCTGTAATAAACCTTTGACTACCAAAATCATCTTAATTAAGTGTGAACAAACTACCATAAATTACTGATAACATTTATAACTTTATAGTGCCGTAAGAAGAGGCTAATCACTACTTTCCCGCACAGTCTACTCGCATGAAGCACGTTCGTGACACACGTGAAGCTCTTCGTCCATTCTCCAATATATCTCACGCAAAACAAACCGGTCAGAGCGTTGACAAAAATCTGGCCTCCTGAATTTAATTACGTCACGAAGGCACCTTATCATGCGCCAGCGGAGCTATGAAACATAAATCGGGGTGATCGATAAGGGGGGGTTGATGGAGAGACGTTCGTGATGCTGGTCCAGGTGCAGGGAGAATTATGTCTCGTCGTTTGGAATGCATTAATAAAGAACTACGATCTACCGGTCGATACTAGCGGTACCTCTAGCCCTAAGGCCGGCCATATTAAACAATGGACGGTTTCAGGTTAGTAATTAGCGTGACTCACTGTATTCCCACGCCCAGTATTCACCAGCACCCGCCGTAGGCAGCACCGTGCTCCATGCTTCTATTCGTAAACAGACAGAAGGAAAGAAACAAAGTAAAAAACTGAACCATGCTTGAATGTTTCGATGAGCGAACTAAATTATTGGAAACCCCCTTCTACGGATACTGTAGAAAATATCGCGCGTTTACTTCGAGTGCTGAAGAAAATTAAAAAATATAAGTATTAAAGAAACTGACGAGTAGTGATAAATATGAATTGAATCACGGAAATATTATTTAATTTTAATATGATGTACTAATATAACGGGTTAACGCAGTGATGGTCACGGGAGCTCCGGCTTTTCCTCACTCTAGATCCATTCCCCTCGATTCAGTCCCCTCCACTTCGCTCCTAGTTTCCCCTCGGTCCTTTATCGTCCCAGATCACAGCCTGTATGAGGGGAATAGGCCTAGAGTGGGGGAAAACCGGAGCTCCCGTGACCATCAGTGAGTTAATGAAAGGTGAAGGTACCTTCAGAGTGTAAGACCATATTAATATCTCTTTGTGTAAATGAATCATTGCTTTTTATTGTTGAAACGTCGACTAAAAGTTACTAGTGATCGGTGACTCAATTTTATCGATTAACTGCTAATTTTTATATGTTTCTAAGGTGTATTAATGTTAAAATGATGAGTTGAAATGACACGTGCATCACTGAATGGTTACATATTTTATTCTGGAATGATTTATGTTAAAAACGATGTATTATGCGATTATTGCAGACCCATGCACGATATGGCTAGGCTAATTTTTACTCAAACGTTCGTTAAGTCGATAAATAACAAGTAAGTAGAATATAACTGTGTAATAATTTATTATTGGGTTGAGTTTTGACTAATTTCCAACACCTTCTTAAATTTATCTGATTGTTTTTTAAAGAATGATTACTTGTTGATTTGGCACATGTTTGAGATTCAGAAATTTTAAAGTTTTTGAGTTTTAAACAAGACAAATCATGACTCAACCCAATATAAAAATAAACATAGTAAATAAGTGTTGAATAACATTATAATAATATCAGAAAGAGTAGATTCTTTATTTGACATGCTTATATTACTCATTTAATTGATGCATTGAGTGGACAATGACATGTTAATTTGTCATACCAGTCATAGCATTTTTCACTGTGGTAATCAACGTACATATTAATACTTTTATATTGCATTTAATATTTTTAAAACAGTTCTAATATTTAATAAAAGTACAGAGTACTGCCAAAGTCTCTTTCCCGCGTGGAACAGCCATTAGGGCCAAAATATTTTAAATACTGAAAGCCGTCTCTTTCTCGTGTGGTATAGCTTTTAAAATCGAGCAGAATGAATATTTAACCTGACTTTATCAGCATATCGATTCTTTAAACTCTTTTTCTTTCTTTCGCTACTGTAACCCCTTGTATTAGAAATTTTTTAACGATTGCAAACATGAAAGTTAATTACTCAAGTACTAGGATGTTATAGATGAAAAACATCTGCGAACGTGTAGAATTTGTTTTCGATAATTGAATGAATATCAAAGGAATGATATAGAATATTTTTTAAAAATAAATAAATAGGAGCCCACTGTAAGCTTCACACTCAATGTGATATTAAAAACTTTTGTTTTTGTATTCGCGTGTAATTGTTGCAAACATTGTCAGTTTCCATTAGCGCGTTTTTCTAGCCAGCGGATAATAAATAAGTTATCTCTTCATCTCGGGCAACTGACTGAAAAAAAAGCATGTTATGGCCGTTGTGTTCCGCGTGAAAACAATAATCTCTTCTTTCGCTCGAAACAACATCCCCGACTGCGGGCGCCAGCTATAAAACCGAGCTTCGTGCATTCCTCGTGGACGTTTTACGGTACATCCCTCCCCGGAGACAACTTTAATTGTCTATATCTTTCTGTCGTGAAATACAGTTTACCTTGGTTCGAGCTGAGCGCCTATTTAACGTTCTCGTCCACGGGTTTACTCATCAGCGTGGCAATTTTATCGCGTCCGCATCGACGATCACGAACAACTTCCTGATCGTTCCTAAAATTTTCGAATGTTTGGTTTCAAACTTTACAATAATTCAGAAGACTGCTGCGTTTTCTGGAAATTAACAATAATCAGTTCAATCGCGAATTTTGATCTCTTAATTTTCCTACGTTCACATCGATGACCATGAACTTTCTGATTCCAATAATTTTGGAACTTTTTGTTTCGAAATTTGCAATAGAGATTCACAAGATTGTTGTGTTTTCTGTGAATTTTTAACAGAATAATTTTGTTGTATGACGTCCTTATTTCTCCGCGGTCGTATCGATGACCATGAAGAACTGTCTGATGATTCCAATAATTTTCGAATAATTGTTTTCAAAATTTACAATAGGAGTTCGCAAGATCGCTGTTTCCTGTAAATTAAAAAAATCAGTTTAGTTGCAAATTTTATTTAAATTCTATTGCAGGATTTGTTTGTTTAAAGTCTGTTGCTTTGACTTGTTACATACTTATTTCAGAATTCGATCATGTATCAACTTTTCATTTCTGAACAACTTTAAAATAATAATTCATTCAAAGACACTCTGTGTACAGAAAACGTTGTAAATAATGATTTATAACATACTATTAATAAGTTACTGTGAATTATTTTGAATACCATGATATTATTTTTCTATAAGACGAATTCTTATCCCTTTCATGTTTAAATAATTATCACAAAATTCGTATACACTAATGAAGACACTTATTATTAACCCGTAACTACTGCTATCCAATATTTGTAACTTAACTCGTTGAACACCGAGGCGGCCACCGATGACCGACTCCTCAAATTTAATTTAATTGAATAATTATGGATTGTCGCAAAATTCTGAGCAAACTTTATACTGAAACAATAATGTAGGAACAGGAGATCACGACTGAGTACTCAAATCTTTTCTTCCTTTACGATTTATGTGAAAAGAAATAAATTATATCGTGTCTGATTAGGTATGGCCGTTTTCACTGTGGCGTTCAACGTGTTGAGTACTACTAGCTGGTCCCTGGGACACACTCTTGAAATTTGCAATAAAAATCACATTTTGCATAAATAAAAATTTATTTCTCCTTAATGAAAGCAACGTGGTGGTATTTGTGGTATTTTCCAGAATTTTTTAAGCGTCCGTGGGACCCAATAGTAGTAGTTACGGGTTAAATATACCGTACTCGAATTTTGGAATAAAAAATTACATTTCTCTAACTGGTATGTTACAATTATTGAGATATTAAATATTCCTTCTATAACAGTATCGTCGTTTTAAATTAAACAATTCAGGCACGACATCATGAGTAACTGATGCGGTGGACAAGAAAAATTACATTCCTCTAACTTTTATGTTACAATTTATCAAATATTCCATCTGTAAGAGTATCGACGGTTTAAACAAAACAATTCAAGCACCAAATCGTAAGTAACTGATGCGGTGGACAAGAAAAATTTGTTCGAAGTATTCCCGGCAGATAATCGAAAACACATTCGCCCCTTCTTCTTCCGTTCGAGACAAGTTATCGTGTTTTCGTGGCCCGTAAAAACCATAATCCGCTCCCTCGTTCGTACACAATCCTCTTCCCTCCGAATCGATGATATACCACCCTCGACTGATTTCACGTACGCATTACCACACCCCTCGAACGCTGGAATTCCGCGTAAATGTTTTCGCTTTCGATTCGTATGGGGTGCGTTAACACCGTGCCAGTAATATCCGGGGGATTGAAACGCGTGTTGTGTTTAAAATTTTCCGAGGGCGCGCACCGTACGATCCGCTCGCTATAAAACCGAATGAACGATCGCTGGTTTTTCACGAAATTTCAGTAAATCAATTGGAATATCGCAGCGACGTTTAAATTTCACTTTATTGGATACCATGGGGCTGCAAATTCTACGCTGTTGTAAGGTATGCGTAGTACACCGCCCAGAATAAAACTTTTGTAGACAAACAAATCTTTGTATCGCGGTCGAAAGGTATTTCTGAAAAAATTCTGATATATTGGGACGTTTATAAGAGAAAGTAACAGTTGTGATGGAGTTTAAAAAGTTTTGTATCGATTTGAATGGAAACTCAGGGGTGAGAATTTACCCAGTGGCAATTTAGAGCATATGATTGAAAGTTTCATGACTTTTCAATAAAAATTCATTTGAAAATACGTTCTAACAAAGTGTAACGGTGTAATATAAAATTAAAGCAGTTTTAGGGGTGTCAGTGATGATCAGAGGGCAACAAAGCAGTCAATAAGTAACTGTAATATTGCATCAACTTTTAAATTTAATTTTATAAATTTAACAAAGTTATAAATCGTACGAGAAATTTTCTCATACTCGCTGTACTTTGAAGAATATTTTATAACTTTTTAACTAAGTTATACTCGTGACACTGTTTTATTAATAATCAAGAATTTATCGATTAAGCAGTAGCTGGTATCATCTGTTTCTAGCAACTTTCTGTTCAGAAATTGAAGATTTTATTTATTCTAACTTTTTATCTAGAAAATTACGAATATAGACGACAATTGTGAATTTAAATTCAAACAGTGGCACGTTGCCACGTCAGCAGAATCTGCCAATGAAACATTACTATTTGCCTGAATTAGCTGAACGTATACGATCAGTAATTACAATCAGATCATGGTCGGATTGGCGGGCCATGACTAAACGATGCTACCGACCAATAGACGCTCGCAAAATTTGCACTGTCAATTTTCATGGCGCTACACCTGCATTCCAAACTATTCGACTATGAATTCAATGATGAACAGATTACTATATTTCTGGATAAATACGACCACACGTGTAAACTAGTTTACATTATTTCGTGTACGCAGAATATCGCTTCACCTAAGTTGCAAGTGCTTTAAACAAATAAATGTAATATAAAAACATGGCGTTACAATTTGTACATTTTTAGCACGTTCATAAATCGACTGACAGAAGCTACTCACAAAAAAAATTCTACTCATTGCAATCTTACTATTATAATAAAGAGGCAGAATTTATTTACATGTTCACAAAAAATCTCAAAAAATACTAAACCGATTGATATAAAATTTTCAAAGTAGCTTTTTTACATTTTCCAGAGTGTAATAGGCTATATTTTATCATGAAATGTGTAATATATCGAGAAAGAAATATGGAAGTGTTTTTTGTCAGCATGCTGGAGAGACGTCTACGAGGACATAGTTCACGCACAGCCGCTAGGTGGCAAACCTCAGCACTCGCGCGCTCGAAACAGAATTCGCCCGGCTACAAGAAATAAGAAAAAAGAACATAATATTTCGAACTCTATACGCAGAAAAATCGCGAACGAAGCCGCATGCACGTGATAAATAAACCAAATAAGACTTAAAATAAATAAACCAAATAAGACTTAGAGAGTTAAATTGCATAAGCATCTGCAATCTAATGATCGAACTCTTCGTTTATACTTAAATATAATATTATATATAATGTAACAATATATCGCTCATTTGCTGCAAGAACGACACAACTAAAAATTTGCCATTTTTAATTTACCGCTATAGAAATAACTGTTTTTCACAGTCATCGAAGACAGATCGCTGTGATTCGAAAGATACAAACTCGTTTTTCCTAAAATCCTTCCTTTTGAGTTGTGTCGTTGTTGCAGCAACTGAGCGATCTGTTGAAGATGCTAACAGATTCGCCGCTGACACGCATGTCACGACATCGGTTTCTCCTGTCAACCGGTGCGTCACGCATACGTGACACGTGGCAGTGAACGTGTTAACCCTTCTATCGAAAGAGCAAAGAAAAGAGAGCAGAAGGATGCGGTTCGTTTGCGATTTCGACAGGCTCGTCGAAGTCGTATGTAATCGACAAAGGAGACATGCATTCGCGGACAGCTTGCAGGTTGACAGATGCATTTCTGGTGCAACTGCACGCACGCACCACCGCCAAGAAAACTGGGTCAACAATCAAATGTCTCGAGGGGGTGGAAATCAGCTGCCACCATCGCTAACAATGAAACCCTCGCGTTCCCTGTTTACCCTCGGTCAGCCAGCCATTTTTCGTTTATTTTTCCCGCCGATTTCCTGCCGTTTAATTCGACGCTCTTTTTCGTTGCATCTCGAGTGCAAACGCCTTTGTCGTTGCGTCCGTGAGGTTGAATTAATATTCATCGATAGCTCAGTGTTTGTACACTCGATAGCTGCTGTTCCTCGCTGTATAAACTCGTGAAAAATAATAAATCAACTTTTTATTACACATTTTGATTGTATTTAATATTCAAGTGGAGCTGAAGACGGGTGATCCATCAGAAATGATCGAAATTGTATTTGGGTATTTGTTATTTTATCGAATAACTCGCGTGTCTGCTTAGTTACGGATTTTTCTACTGCAGCAGGAGATTGCAGGACATTGTAAATTTAGTTCGATAATCCTGGGAATAATAAGGTCTCTCTTGAGTATCTTAGACAGTTTTTCAATGAAGATCATACTATGTAATCACGTTTTAATAGATTCTCAAAATATTAGCTACGGTGGTGTGTAAAAGTTTCCGAACAGTAAATTTCAGAGTCTTACTTTGAAAAGGGATAGTTAGAACGAATTTAAACGATACCAGATAAATAAAGTATCGAAAGATAAATCGAAAAATAAGTTATAGACACGATTAAATTGCAATGTATGATCCTCCTCCTGTTTGTTAAGGATATCTATAAATCAGAATTTATTATGAATTTTTTAGAGAGTAATTGTGAATGCGAAATGTTTGGTAACTTTTGCACGTCACTGTAAATATATGTATACGTATACCATTACCACCAAGATTAGATATAGTGAATGCACAACAGCAATTTTTCTGTTTAAATTTTACATCAGCTATTTACTTCAGAATAATTAACCATCTGCTCCTTACACATTTCTGTGCAATACTGACAATTTAGAATACACTTACAATTAGTTCATTGTTTTGTTTGTTACTGCCAGCAACGGTCCACAATTTTATGGGAATAAAACCAAATTTTATTACTATCCTCAACTGAGTTGTCATCTGGAGAAAAACGCCAAAATTTCAAAGCCAACCAGGTCAAACCTAGACGAACAAAAGACGAAAAGCACTGTCTGCTCTGAATCTCCATTTTTTCCAAAGAATTTCAGCCTCTTCAAGTCGCTTACTTTCAGTAACTAAAATTTTCCTGATTCGTTTCTCTGAACTTCCTGGAGTTTGAAATCCTATAAATTATTTAAGCTCTCATAATTTAAGAACCTGAACAGGGTCCGCAGCCATTAATTAATGACTGTTCTTCGCCAGCCACGATGTTCAGCTTGCAAAGGAAGCAGTTTCCGCGTTGCCTAGTTTCATTTTCTTAACAATAAGGCGAAATGGGCAATTGTCAAAGATAAATTCATTGAATGGGCCGCAGAACTATCCGGAAGTGGTGGAATATGTAGAAGGCGTGGTGGTGGCGGCTGTACATTGTGTTCTGAACAGAGAAGTGGGTCAACAATCAACGATCTTAAGGAGGGAGAATACCACCTTCGCAATTTACTCAGCCAGATGTTCAAGTTTCTCATTTACCAGCATCCACTAATTCGTCTATCTCATTTAACTGTTTCATTATGTTGACAAATGTTTTGTTAATTCACCGTGCAACTTCGCGACACGCCTCGTCTACTCTGGAATCCGTGCTACAGGCAAGAAGACGGATTGCGAATTACTTTATTCATCCTCAATTTCAAGGTTAACAGAAAAATCATACAATAATGGATATTCATAACTGGACCGCGAAAGTTTATGCAAGTACAGATTTTTATTTCTCAATATTTGTACATTGAGTACGGATAAACAAATGGTACATGGAGAATAATTGGGAGTGTTCTGAGTAACTATCAGACATACGCGATTTATTTATATTATTCGCTTGAGACAATATGTCTTATGTACCTGGATATATTAAATTGCATAAACATCCGCAGTCCATTCATAGTTGTCGCAAATTTTTAGAAAACATCTATTTTTATTAGAAGAATCTTACGGGGAAAGAATAAATAAATATTGTCATCGGCACGTTGACTGATTTCATTACATGTTTCAAGCTTCTTATCCGCACCCCTATACTTTTTTTCAGGGCTCCGTGCAGGTGTGGTCAACATCAGCTCGCATATTTGGCAATCTACGAATGACCGAATCCGTACATTTGCCATCACTTTCACTTTTACTCTCCAAGCTTCGATTTTCCACTCGACACCTCTCTTTCCTCGTGTAACTTCATTTCTTTCGGAAAATCGCTATAGAACCCAAAAACAATATACCGTTTATTCCAGTCTGTCAGACACTCTGGCTTCACCTTGAAAATTCCAGAAGACTTCAGTGTATATAATCATGCTTGAGCTTTATATTTTGTTGTACCTTTGTCACTGTTATACTTGCCACAGGGATAATTATGTTGCTGTCTAGTAATAAATTGAGTGCGAGTGTTACACCTCCTCGGTATAAACGCCAGCAATCTGATTATAGCGTGTGTCGCACCGTCAAACCGTCTAGTTAATCATTTTACTATATTTCTGGAGGCAAGTATACACAGGATAGCAGCAAAGGGAGAAGTAGGTCGACAATCAACAGTCTTGAGGAAGGGGTTGCACCACCCCAGCAATAACCAAGCCGATGCTCGCATTCCTCGTTCACCCTGTATGCCGTTTATCGTCGACATCCCGTTCATACCATTTCCATTCCACTTCACAAGACAATCGATCAACACCAAGATTTATTGACTGACGTGCCTCCGGCTCTACCGCGTGATCGCTAAATGAGAATCGACCAAAGCATATTTTCGAGAGGAATTTACAGCCAACCTTCCTGTCCGAATTTCAGTCGGCTCATTCTACGAGTTACGCCATTTTTCTCATTTTGTTAACACGTTGAACGCCGTGGCGACCATCGGCGACCGACAACTGAAATTTAATTTCGTTAAATAATTAATGATTGTCGTAAAATTCTGAGCTTCATATTGAAGCAATAATGTAGGAACAGAAGAACACGACTGAGTACTCAAATCTTTTTTTTCTTTACGATTTATATGAAAAATAGTAAATTGTATCGTGTCTGACTAGGCATGGCTGTTTTCACTGTGGCGTTCGTGTTAAATAGCGCTTGGCTTCGTTCAATTTTAATCTCCTTTCATTTCTTAAAAGACTGACATGTTTGGATTAAATCCGGATTCTACTGAAGCATGATTTTGGTCTGGAATGTTTAAATTACCTTATTCACAGCAATTTTTCTCCATTTTGATTCCTCAGATACGAACATGTCTGTACGACAGATTTCTTTTGATCTAAATTCCAATTTTAGCGTGAGCAACTGTAATGATTTATTTCTGTTAGAATTTAGTATGAATACTGTAAAATTTGTTGTACTTGATCGATTCATCAAACGATCTGAGAAAAATGTATAGTTCCATTTAAAAAGGCGAGCTTAATCTTCGTATCTCTTAAAACAATAACATAAAAACAATTCGTCTTCGCCTAAAGATTCACGTCCTCATACTTTCATATAAAACAATTTTTGTATTTTCTATGCAGGGTGTCCTAGAATAAGTGGTAAATATTTTAGGGGGTGGCTTCAGCGTATCAAAACAGTAAAAAGAGTTCATGTAAACATATGTCCTGTTTGACAATGTTGAAACTATTCGTGAAAGAATCGAACAAAGTTTCCAGCAAATCTAAGCAACAGTTGACCATATGGAGAGAATAAGACAGTCATTGGTAAGACGTCTGCAGCACAGTGATGCATAATTATAATTGAATTCCTCCATGAATTATAATTACAAAGTAATTCAATTACGTCGTATTCAATGACATTGTAATTCGTAATTCAGATCTCTCATTCAATTAAATTACAATGCAATTCGTAATTGCAATTGAAGTACAATTACCAAAGTACAATGTAATTGAATCAGAATTACGAATTGAGAGGAAATAAGAGGTGAAAAATACCATGTAAAGGTTTCAAACAGAAACAGATTATTATAGACATGAAACGAGTATAGACTTGAAAGATAAATATATACATTTATCTGTCTTCTTCAGAGTTCTGAGCTGTAATTCAATTACATCATATTTCAATTACATTGTACTTCAATTACACTCATGATTACAGTAATTAGCAATTGAATTAATTGAAAAGTTTGAATCGTGTAATTCAATTGCAACGTAATTGAATTCCTACGCAATTGAAGTACAGTGTAATTAAATTACACTGTAATTCAATTAGCACAACCGTGGTCTGCAGGCTGGTATTGAGATGCGAGGTCGTTTCGAACATACATATCTTATGAAAGTAAGCAGATAAAGTTTGTTGAGAATCAAATTCGCTATAACTCGAAAACAGAATCAAACGCGATATATGTTTATATAAACTTCTATTATTGTTTAGATGTGCTGAAGTCACCCCTAAATTACTTTCCACTTATTCTGCGACAACCTGTATGTTAAGAAATATCGACTTGTAACAGATAAGCGCACTCTGTATACATATGGCAGCTTCCAGTAAATCACTCTGTATAACAACATGACCATAAAATCACATGGGACTGTTCCTGAAGACCAAGAACATCAACTCGCACTCACTTTGAACTCACTGAGGCTACATACGAAATACCACTCATGTTGCAGCAACCATAAAAGATAACTGGGTGGTCCGCCTTAACTGGGACAGCCTTCTGCGTCGATTTCGAATAACATCCACTTTCGCGTCCGTCGTCAGGGTTTAATACGCTGAATCTTTTCGCTTCGGCGTTCACCTTTTTTCTTCGTGCACCCGGCGTTGCTCGCTCATTAGAGACACGTGATAACAGCAAAAAGATTAAGCCAGCCAAGAGTTTCGCTTTAATTTTTCAACGTCCCCGTTAACAGCCGTCTCCGCGCCAGTGATTGTCTCCCTGCCCCGGCCGACAGAAATGGTCGTTATACGCGATATAACGTAATTTTCCCGGTTTAATGACCGTGCTGAAGCTCCGTGTCGGACTTTCACGGGAAACAAGGCGAGGAACGAACGATGAAACAGCGACGCCACTGCACGAGAACGTTAGAAGAAAAATAAACCGGAGGATTTACTGGGGTTGGAATTCAAATTCTGGCGAAGCGCTGCTGAAACAGAGGGGAAAATTGGCATTGGATTCGGTGAAGGACCTGTTACAGGACGCATCACAGATGATTTAATTAATTATATAACAGGGTTGAAGACCTTGAAGAGTTGAAAGGTCGTGGTCGCGTTAACGTCACTTGATAACGACGATATGAAATTATTTTTTAATGGATAATAATTTTTGCAAACTTGATACAGAGAGAGTATAAGAGACATTATACGGAGTGTTAAAAAAAATGGTCCGATACTTAAAGGGATTATAGTGCTCACCGACAGGAGTAAAAAATGTCTAATTAACGTAGGTCCTAAAAGCAATCCTATCGGTGTAAAATCGACTTTTATTATTTATTAGCATTCGATATCAGGAGTGAGTCTCTTCGCAATACAATGAATGTATAGTCTGTCTATGTATACTGTCCCAAATTCCACACACACATCCAACGAATTATAGCTTTGGTGTGCAATATGAGTGAGCAGCGTAATTGTATCACTTTAACCCATTTCTTCCCAACGTGGCGTATACGCAACATCTAAGAAAATATTTGAGTAGTATTAAAAAAATAATAAAACGAATAACAAGAATGGAAATACAACGAAAAAAATATTGATGTGTAGTACAATACATTCTCTAGTAAGGATGTGAGAATAATTTCAATTGGTGAAGAAACTTGGTGGGAAAAAAATATTTTCTTTGGTGTTGCGTATGCGCAACGTTGGGAAGAAATGGGTTAATAATTTCCATTTTTATTGAACCAATTCAAATTCTTTTTTTTTAGATACCTTGGTTTGTACGTCATTTTTCTGTCAAAGTTATTAAAGGTGTCAAGTTACGTTGTCCAGCCTGTATAAAATTTCACTACTTTAAACGAATATGTTCTTTATATTAACCATTTGACTGCGGTGCACTAGGAAGCAAGACATTCGATTGTGATATTTTTAGCAAATGAAGAACGCCTAAAGGCGCAGTTCGCATCTACCGATTACTTAGCATTGGGCGCGCAAATGCTCTATTCGCAGTGAAAGTGTCAAAAATGCCTCACACTCCCTAGAGAGCCAACTCAGGACGTCACTGACGATGAAGAGCCACTCAATAAAATCGCAGCAGCATCCGTTCAAGCAACAGAAGCAACGAGATCAACAGCTTTAATTCTCTGCATTCGCAATAATCGGACAATTCATGAAATACGCGAAACAAGCAGGCAATTATCTTGAATGAGAGAATCATGGTCGCTCGGAGGATAGCGGCACGCTGCGCGTAACGTCGATACTTCATTACTCGCGTAATTTCATTATTTGCCGACACTTTGAAGTATTATTTCGCGACTACGGCACGGTCACGCGTGAATTAAGAATGATTTACACGTGGCACGCGTATTACGTGTCCCGGTAATCACGCTATAAATTCGCCGCACGAACGTCCCCGTATTTTATGCAACAATGAGCCCCGCGAGGTGGACGATATTAATTTCAAGCATTGATGCGCTTTTGAATAACAAAAAAATGAATATTCCGATGATAGGAGACCCGGGATACCGTTGCTATAGTGAACTCTTATGGATAATAGAGAGAATGAAGTTTCTTTGAACCATTTGGCTACTATAGTGACTGCTCTATGAGCGACCAATTAGGACGAAACGCCACCAAAGTAGCTCGTCTCTTTCTGGGCTTGCATTGGAGGAATTTGGGTATGGAAATTTGTTGAACTTCTTTTTATAGAGAAAGAATAATATTTTAACGATACGGTCGACAAATGCTTCATTATTTTCAGTAAAATAATTTATACTATTACTGAGGTTGTGATTGATTTATTGTGCAGTTTGAGCAAATACACGAGAATAAACGAACGACAGGGAACGAATAACAAATTGGTGATGCATATAACAAAATAGCATAGTGGTTTTGTCATACATAAACTAGGAGTTTCATTTCTGGTTCATTCGTTTAATGAACTTTTGAAATTATCAGGACCCTTTGATTTTCTATCGCGTGTAAAATGGTACAGAATTTTATTTTTATGAGCCTCGATTATAGACCATTACGCATCACTCTAATACAGAATTGATTTGGAAGGAAATGGTCGGATTGTATCAATGAATGTGTGTACAGTTGTTTTCACAAATAAATAATATAAATTACGAGTTAAACGAAGTTTGAAAATTGAGTTAGTATTATTTAAGAAAAATAACGATGACCATAAAGCCAAAAAATATTATTATAATTACATATTAACTGCCGCCTTCTTAATTCTTAATATTGCAAATTTTTTCTTAAAAATAAGCATATTGATCGTCTTTATTAAAAATACATTTTCAGTATCAGTGAGAAATAGATTGAACTCATTTAAACAGTCTAATAACACATAATAAAAGTACAGAATTTCACTGCAATCACCGTTTTAATTACATGTTAATTGTTGCCCCTTTTCCTTTACTGCAATAACGCTTTCTTCTTCGGAAATAAATAAATAAATTACCTTTAGAGTAAAATATACAATTTTATGTATCAGTGAAACACTGATAGTATGTACAAAAAGAATGGTTTAAATGCTCCACTGTCTGCAAAGTTACGCGTGACTGCAAGTTTAAAGAAACTTCAGTGTAGAGGGTACGTAGTTGAGACCGCATTTACATGCGGCATGCAGAACAGACTTTAAAACGAACCTAAGCGCAGCTTTCCGTGTTTAAAACGGCCTTGGTACACGCGATCCTGAAGTTAGAACTCAATGTACGATTGTTTAACAATTACGTTTAAAGATAATGAAAGGGGAACCGATGGTTCAGTCTCGTAAAGCTTGAATGCTAAAATGCGGAACATTGAAAAACTGCCCCTTGTCCTTTGTACAGGATGTTCCAAAAAGGTTGTTCAATCCGGAAACTGTAGATTCACCAGGTCAAAAGAAACCGAAAAGTCCTCCACCATTTTGCAATCTGTGGCTTCATTTTCGAGATATACATTGCAATCTGTGAGAATTTGGACACCTACCACTAGACTGCAGATGTTTATGCAAATATACAATGCTAGACTTCCAGACTTTCTACATTAATGCCGTTAAATAAATGAAACTGTAATGAGACTGCATTTGCTCCAATTTATTTTCTGAAGTTGTTGAACATCCATCATGCACCAATTTGGATATTTTAAATTGCATAAACATCCGCAGTCTACTTATCACATTTGAGATAAATTTGAACATGTTATGAACTCATTGGCGGATTCCAATACACATTGTTCTCTTGTATATTTAGACCACCAGGTACGTGTACTACTATATCACAATATTCACAATGGAAATTAATTAAAAATCATATCCTATCTTTGTTGATACACCCTCCTCGGTCTATGATTACTGGTTTCACTGCTTTTGACATTCTGGCTATTAGTGTTCCTACAGTTAGATAAAATACTTATACACGCCTAACAGACAGAGAGACAAAGAATCTACAGCTTTCATGGATTCAAAAAATCAAACATTGCAAAATATTCGTACTGACGCATTCGAGGCCTACAAGATGACTTCGTTCGCATCAATTAATTAAATCAATTAAACTGATAAACTACCCATTTACACAACGAAATATTAAAGCTGCCCCATACATGGTGTCCAGTTGTGGGGCATGGCTGCGAAATCGCATATCATAAAAACAGAACATGCTCAGGCAATTTGTCTTAGCTAGACAAATAATAAATACCCTTTGGTACGTTAGGAACGACGACATCTCCAAGTACCTAAAAATAGCCCCAATTCAAGATAAAATAATTCGTCTTACTAAAAAACACAAAGAAAGGATAGATACTCATAGCAATCCAATAACTTCATCCTGCTTTAGTCGAATCCCAAGACGATTAAAAAGAAAACACCCTACAGATCTCGTAAAGTGAACAACGATGCACATAATGCAATAATAAGTGTTTTTCCCACAGGGGTGGGACGAGCCACAGGCCATTGTATGTGAATTATTAGACGTATTTCCTTATTGTCGAACTTGACAGATTGTAAATAAAAAGAGGAATTAATAAAAAAAAGTATTAAAGCTAGAAAAGTATTAAATGCAAATATGACAACTGTCCTAAGACTCTTGAGCAGGGGGTGCGCATAAATCATCCATTGAAAGGGTGACTGAACTTCAGTGATAACACGACCCGCGTTTCGCGGATGAAAATGTAAAGATCATTCAAATGTATTATAATGAGAGCGGGGAAAAGAAGGAAGTTATCAGAGCGAATGTCGCGTATCAGCTAACCACTCCGGGAAACAAATGTCAAGAAGAAGGTTCTAACTCGTACCCTTTCTGACTGCATTAGTACGCGCGAGCGTAAGTGCATCCTGAGCCTCGGAGTTTTATCTCGCATAGTAAATCGCAATTAAAGTAAATCCCGGCCGCTGCTTATCGAGGGGAAAACATGGAATTTCGCTCACGCGGTTCCCGGCCTTTTAAATCTGTCCGGGCGTGCTCTTGCATTCTTCAGAATCTCTCGATCTCTATCTCTCATCCCCTAATTCCAGAAGAACAGCACATCCTTCGAGCGATCCGTGTAACAGAGCAGGGAGATTTTAATTTCATTAATGGGATATTCTGCTTACTTGGCCTGTTTCGAGGGTACATTTAGGGAATCTTTTTTTTAATTAAACAACACATCGTTTTTGCTGAACATGTAGGACAGCGATGGGCAACCTTCGTTTGTATCGAGCAGAAATTAAAAATCTAGTAATTCATAATTAGATTATGAACACCCAAACAGAGCTAACTTATTACTTTGGAAATTGATGATGCATACAGTGGATAGATAAGATAATTAATAATATAAATACGTAATTAACATATGTATAAATATTTAAATACAATAAATGAACGGCTGGAAAATGTAGACGATTTTTCACGTTAGCTGATTAAAGTTGTTCGCATAAACAGCGGATTGCTCATCGCTGACCCAGTAGACACTAGTGAGAAGTGTAGCGATACAACGTAATGATTTATTGCAACTGGGTTTCAGGTGAAAATCAATCATTTTATTGTACAATGTAAAACGCATGGTGGTATAAAATTAGGCACTCCACTGTTACTATGATAATTTTAACTTCTAGCGGACACAGAATGACTTTCTTTGATCTTTCTAATTTTTTTTTTCAATCGAAATTAACCCTTATCTGCTAGAGACGATGAAACGAGACCCAAACCTGATTGAACGTTGGACTCTAATTGAAAGGCAAATGGCTTAAGAAGATAAGTCATGCAGGAAGGGAAATAGGGATGAATGTTCTGTAGTAGTTAGGGGTTAACGTTACAGTGAAAATGCCCACGTGAAAGTTTGGTAAATTCTACTAAAATGTAGCTAACAGTAGTGTGTTATATAGATGCTTCACGTAATAGATCATTATACAATTTTAAGTTATATATTTTGTGCAGCTACATTGCAAATAACATTAATTTAAGATCAGTATTTCGAATTACCTAATTTGAACGATAGACCGATTCTTCTATTGGTACAATTTCTATCTTTACTCCAAAATAACAAAGAATATTTAAATCGTAAATATAAATTCATATTTTTGCATTCTGTCACGTTTTTCCCGTATCTCAACGATCCCATGTAACAAATTTTTTATCACTTTACAATTCACCGTTCGACGAACACAATACTCTGCACACAATGGCATGAATCCAGAATAAAATTATTGATAAACCAAGAGGAGTTTTACCGATAAATTATTAGTAATTTCGCGACGATTTAAAGGGCAACGACCTATCTCATTATGGAACGAAAAAAATACATATTACGATGCTCGCGCCGCATAAACACGATAACGAGTAACAGGCCAACAGTAATTAAATTGTTTGTCGCAGTTTCGGTTCATTGTCGGCAAATTGCATCCGCCGTTGAGCAAACAAGAAATCGATTCACGACGCCAATTAGTAGACAGAAAACGTTGTTCCGCATTTTGAACGTCCTTGTCCTTTTCCGATAAAAAGCCCTAAAACGAGTACGCGAACGATGCATGCAAATAATTAAAATTCACCTACATTCATCGGTGATCACGTGTGTATGAATGTATGTGCGTGTGTGCGCGCGCGTGTTCGAAGAATCGAAGGTGACGTCGGTCGGTGATCGATGTCGCTTTTAGGAAAATTCGAGGTGGCATTAACGGATTAACAGCGCGGAAAGTGTAGCCGTGTAAAAAGCTGATTGCGAAAAGAGGTCGCGTCGGTATCGCGATTAATTGGATTGACCTGGCACGAGACGAAATATTTGCAAAACATCGGATCTCGTGCATTCGACAATGAATCATATTTTACATCGTGACTGACAACACCGATATCAAGCTGAAACGAAATATGATTAAACGTAACGTAGACGCTCGAGTTGTACCTACAGACCATTTCTCTTGTTCACCAAATATTGGGTTTGGAGAGAAGTTTAGTTGCATCCAGGCAATTCATCGTCTCAACGTGACAATTACGCATCAATTGTGCTGAAGATAGTAGAACCGATCACTTAATCCGGTGATGACCAGCGGAGCTGCGGTCTTCCCCCACTCTAGGGCCATTCCCCTCTTTTCAGTTCCCTCCTCGGTCCCCCTCAGACCATCGTCGTGGTGATACGAGGGGAGTGGACCTAGAGTGGGGGAAGGCTGCAGCTCCGATGGCCATTACTGACTTAATCAGTTATACTACTTGAGCGTTCGAAATTCTGTCAACTGCATTTCAGATCAGCGTTCATCACATGCTAAAAGTAAATAGGACGTATACATCAGATTTTTTTCGTCTTGCAATCACTTTCCCTTATGGACAAAGAGACCGAAATAGCGTATCCATACATTGGTGATCTTCATCAAATAAAGAGGAAATATTATGTGATACATTGTAAAGTTAGTATAAATAGGGTACGGAACTTTCAGACACCTGTTATCAGACTACCAAGTCCGAAAACAGTATTTTTTCTTAGAGTTTATTGTCTTGTTTTATTGCACATAATTCTTTCTAACAGATATTGTACAGTTATTGACAATGAACAAGTTCTATATAAATTAAATGGGATCAAAAAGCACTACCGCGTAAGAAAAACGAGAGAAGTAGCTATGTTATGGATCACAATCGGTCATTTCAAAATTACATATTTCCACCTTCTGACAAAAAAACCAGCCCCCCCTGTGCGACTCCATAATTACAATGGACCACTTAATTTTAAACTGCTCTAAGTATAATACACTCCGCTGTAAATTTAAATTGAAACCCCAGCTCAAGGACCACTTCAAAGACAAACTCTTAACTCGCTGAATTTCATAAAAGGAACGAAATTAACACTCTGACTGCCATGTCACCCAATTTAATTCAGTTGTCAATTATTTGACTACGAATAGTACTAATACAAATATTTAAAAAGGTGCAACAAAACCAGTAAAAGACTAAACAGAATTACTGACATCATTGGTTAAACAGAGTATAATTAGAGATTACTCTCATGTTGTATCAAAGTCTAGAAATATGTGTCTATCAGTCTGTATAATGCGGCAGTCAACATATTAACCCTTAACTGCTATAAACGTTGAAACTTACGCAACTGCTATAGGAGGTCTCACAGACCGCTAATGTTTATTGCGTTATTACGTACATACAAGTGCCCAATAAAGATCAAATCCAATTGTTCTCGCTTCGTGCATTAATAATAAAGAGACCCAAACCTGATTGAACATTAGACTCTAATTGAAAGGTACATGGCGTGAGAGGATGATAAACCATGGAGGAAGGGAAGTAGGTCGAATGAAATTTCGAGCGGTCCCATAGACGTTCTATAGTAGTTAAGGGTTAATCAACAAACTAATACAATGTGATTATACACAGTAAATTCTCCAAGCTGTCGCTTTCTAACCTCGCAGTTGACGCTACATGATTCTCCAAACAAAAAACAGTGTGAACATTGAAGTAATTCAAATAATTGCTCCCCCTTACACGAGCAGGGGATTTTTTACCGAAACATCCTAGAATCTGTACTTAACGTTTGGTGAACTACGCGTCTGGAAGGCACGTTGTTATCGTCACAACAAAACATCAGGATAGCCCGATTTTCAGCAGCTTCCTCTTCGACGAGCGTCACGCTGTCCGCCGTACGGGGACGCACGTGAAAAGCTTGTGATCGACGGCGATCAAGATCAACCACGAGTCCGTTCGACGTGCACACGAGTTGGGACAAGGGGGAAAGGGTTTGCGTGGCCGCGACTGTAAACAACGGCGAAGGATCGAGATGTAAAACAACCTACCTTTCTCACAATAGGCGCCCTCATAATCGCCGGACCGGCACTCGCAGATGGGTCCACTATCAGTGGAAATGCAGATTCCGCCGTGCTGGCAGGGATCACGCGTTTCACAGGCATCCGTCGTATTGGCTGTCATCATGTTGCGTAAACTCTGCAACAGACAATGGAAAGTAACGGTGAACGTATCTGTGGATATCGGACACGGTGTAGATATGTACGTTCGACGCGATGTGACTGCGGAAAACGATGAGAAATCGATATCGAGAGTCCCGCTTTCGAAAAGACCGAAATATGCCGCGGAACACAGAGGACTTTCGCAAAACCGATCGTTCCGTCTGTTGACGCACTCCCCAATGAGCACGAAGTCCGTCCTTGACAGTTAGGTCGGTGTTTGATCATTTTGCAGAAAGCTGCCCTCGATAGCTCGTGTTCAATTAAGTTTATTGCAATTACGACTGACAGGTGAGGGATATGATTGATGGAGCGCTTGTTCAGAGAGAGTGGCTAACAAAGTTATTATTAACGTTAATCTTTTAATGTTATGAAAACAATTTGGTGTGTATATTAAATTTTATGGTGCTTCATCGTATGAATACTTTGTTAAAGCGTCGACAATTACGGTAGCTCGCTTGCGGGGCAGTAAACAAAAATAAATAATAAATTGAAGGGTAAGGGGAAAGGACAGGGTATGTCCATTTTTATTCTGCAGTGTTCAACTTGGAAGAAAAATTAAAATAATGTAAAACAATTATATATTCGCTCCTTTTTTTTCTGTTAACTAAGTAGAGTATTAATTAATATAGACATAGACAACTACATGTCATGAACCATACAGTTACATTCATTGCACCTTGTTTCTTTACTGATGCATTAAAGTATTAGAAATTGTTTTTTTCAATGAAGCTGTTTTATGGCATTCCTTGTTTCTTCCCTTAACCATTCAATTCTCTTCTGAACTGTGGCTAGATAATTATTTATAAGTCAGACACTATTAACTTTTCGACCTGTGTTTATTAGGACCTTTTTCCTCAACTCAACGAGAACTGTCTGTCTTTAAAGTCCTAAATCTTCTTCGTTAAGAGCCCTGTATAATTTGCAACTAATAATAGATTTTAGAGGTCACTGTACAGTTTGTTCACGATCGAAAGCATACATTTCCAGGGCGTTCGTGTACATCCTCCTCAGCGAAAGGGTTAAATCAAGCGTCAAGTTCCACTTTACAGACATTATGATCGATCAACTATAATAGTTCGCACCTACAGCAGACGGCCCTCATCGATCATAAAGCTGAAAAATTTGCAAGAATTTGTTAGCGGGCTTTCCGTGAATCTCACAGCTTGGATTTTAGATTGACGCAGAATTAATGCACGATAATGCCCACTCGCGTCTATTCTACCTTCGAAGGACCTGCCTTCTTGAGGTAGAAGGGAAGTGGATAGTTTTAAACTATATGTTAAGTGTCATGAACCTGCACCAGACGTGTTCTGTGTCTATCGCGTCTGACACAATGCTGACGTATTTCTGTCACAGTTCTGATATAATTATCGTCGTTTTGTACTGTGCATAGCTGGGAGGATGTTCAGGGGAACGGCACAGGAGCAAGAGGGGTACTTCATTCCGCCTTTGTCACACGGTTCTATATGTATGATCCAATTAGTAGATGTGACCGTGTTTCGGCCAATAAAGGAAGTGCGTGAGCTCTGTTTACGTGATTGTATCCGGCATCTTTTCAGCTCTACACAGTACGTCTTGTCGTCCTTTAAAAAGCTACTGAACGCTCCCCAAAATGTCTTAGAAAGGCTGCGTACCAAACTGGGGGTGTGTAGCGCCACTGACAAGTTCGAGGAGCCTTTTCCAAAGTCTGAGGCACGCCCTGTTCAGCCTACAATGCAGAGGGGTACAAGCACACCCCTTTGCATACCTTCTACCTTAAAAAACCGCTCACGTAGGCTTATGATACGTCAATCGCTATTAAGAGCGCAGGAAACCCTCCATGACTTCCAAGTCCAGCTGGACCCTGCAGATTTCCTTATTAATAAACAACTAAAAAGTATAATCAATACATCGATGCTACTTTACAGCCTCAAAACTAGGAGAGTCCTGCGCGCATCCTAAACAGGTCTAACAGAATTCTTCAAATCGTATGATCATAGAATCTACCACAGATTTCTCAATTTCTAGATCACTATATTTCCCAGATCGACCACTGGTCTCGATTTTTCATCCCTCCCTGGTACTCACGAGCAAACGATCGACGGCTCGGTACAATAATGAAGTAGAGCAATGCAGCTGACCCGGTGACCCAATACGTGCGCACCCGACGCAGAACGGGGAGTTAAAAACCCTCTTTTCCGGCTACAGAGAGGCGGCTCTGGGGAGAACTGCTATGTACAAGCCGTGTTCCATCGCGAGAAACCGGCCACGGACTCATTTTAAAGATTACGCCTTCGCGGCGGTGCCATGGGGAAACGAAGAAAAGAACCGCGGCGCGGCGGTGCGAATAAAAAAACTACGGAAAAGGGAGAACGGGGAGGGCCGTGGAAAAGTGTGCCAGTCCCGCTCGCTACAACGATATTCGGGCTAATTAAGGTGCGTTCCGTTGAAAGTTTCCGCGGGGTTTACGCGAGCTTGTAAGGCGGTTGGTTGTCTCCAGAACGCTCGTACATTTTTCCCCTCCTTTTGTTTTATTCGTGGGAATTGCTCGGCCGCGAGGTGCTGCGGTTAACCCGCTCGTTTCGCGGAAGTATCGCCGGTCCCACGGTTAACGTGTTCGCGAGTGCTCCTGAAAAAACGAGCAACGGATATTTTCGAATTTACTGTATCCGTTTTTTGAACCGCGGGCATCCATTTTCATTGCACGCCGTGGCTGTAATTCTTGGTGCGATCGAAAGAAAGATGGATGATGAGACGACTCGTAGGGTGACAAGCAAGTACTGTATAAATTCTCGTCTCCAAAATTTATTATACGGTGTCCCAGGTTTAAGGTGCCAAACTTTGTCAATATATTGTATGGGTCTAAGTAAGGAAAAACTGTTAGATAAACATAGGTTGTTTAACGCTTTATTAAAAAGTTATAAACAAAAATACGGAATTCGATGTGAACAGTTAAGCGATATTTACATGTAGTTTTATGCGAACTATGTCTGCTATTTGCATTCATTAAATTAATACTACTTTTTGTGTAATACTAATTATTACTACTAGTCACTTAATACCAATTATTACTACTAGTCACTTAATACCAATTATTACTACTGATACTAATTTTAATTCTAAATTCGTAGATGCAACTAATATTCCATTTCAAAATGGCCACCGCCCTTAACAATACAAGATTAAGACCTTTGATCGTAAACACGGCTCGGGTAAACAAATTAAATGTAAATATTGCTGATCTATTCCACCATTTTATCGCAGTAACCGCGTCTGTTACTGCTCCCTTCGAATTCCGTATTTTTGTTTATAACTTTTTAATAAAGCGTTAAGTAACGTATGTTTATATAACCTTTTTTTTCTTATTTAGACTCACAGAATATACTGATAAAGTTTGGCACCTTAAACCTGGGATACCCTGTATAATAACACTTATTACAGTGACAAGGTGACAAGTTCTGAGATTCTTCAAAGTTCGTTAGATTCTAACCGAAATTCTCCTGCTGGCTTCTTTTATGATTTCGTTATTTCCCTCTTCTAGACGTCGGATACTTCGTGAGGGTGGAGAATGCGTCAATCCTCGACACTCATTGGTTTTACATTTAGACTCTCCACCCTTTCGAGGTGTCTAGGAAAGGGCAATGGAAGACATCCTGGAATAACTGAGGACCACGAAGGTTTGAAGGGCGTGTCAGGGCTGAGATGGAACGCGCGCTGAAATTTGAGATTTTTAGACATCCAGGCATCGGGAAGTAATAAAATACCATGTACAATTTTAGGTTCCCGATGCTCAATTTGCCTAGCGTCGTCCCATGTCGCCCAGCCATAGATGGCCCTCAACCCTTCCTGAGAGGCTTTATTGTTTGTAAGTCCAAACAATGGATCTGCGTGTAGAAGTTGTTGGAATGCAACGATGTTCATACGCAGCACACATGGACAAGCAGCAGAGAGAAAGTGTTGGGTCCTTTGAGCTGCAGGTTTTTCATTGTAAATTTCTATTCTGACGTTTCCAAATCATTGATTAATTACATGCAGCGCTTTTGGATGCACTATATTAAAGCAATCAGTGGTAGATGCTGAAAGAAACCTCAATTAACGGAATATTCCTATTTTAAATAACTTATTCGTATATTTGTAATTGATCTATACTTCTTGCGTTTTGGAAGTTTTAGGAGTAATACTATTCAACAAACTATGCGACCAGTACTTAAAAAACAAATTAAAAAATTAAAGAGAAAGATAGGTTTTTCCAGGACACTTTTTACGGGCAAAAAGGAGGTGTATCTGTTCAAGCAACGCAGAGACACGACCACAAGGCAGAAGAAATATATAAAGATATTTATACAGTTCATTTGCAGTTTATATAGGGTTTACATTCTTTCTTTTCTTTCTCAGTGCACTACTTATTTTCCGGAAATAATCTCTATACATTGTATGTGTATCTTCCAAATTGGAGAAGCCCCTGCAGGTACAACACGGGGTGTACCAAACTTTATGAAAGTGGATTACAGAAACTTGTACTCAGTTCTTTGAAAGTAGAATTAGAAGGCTTGTTTTTAAATCAAAAGCTCCTACGTTAAAAACTGATGTGTAATTCATATTAGATACTGAATGAAATGTTCATTAGTGATTCATCACTCCTGATATACTGGGTACGAATATAAACTTCAGATTAATTTCATTTTATATACAGTCCTTTCAATAATATTTTTTGAGCCTGTATCGCATCATGTACAAGTACATACAGCGTTTCGATTATTTTAAGTAATATATTATGAAGATCAAGAAATATTGTCGGGTATAAAAGACTATGGAAAATATGTAGGCGATTATGAAATAAATTAGTTTTAATAATAACAAATTGACTTTATACTAACCCTCTTAGTACCCAAAAGCTGATATATAGGCTCCGCGGTTTTCCCGAGAAATATCTTGAGCCAACATTTCGGATTTTCATTTTTTTCAAATTTTCCTTTCACCATTGATTACAAGCTTTAATTTATGGAAAATAATTTTTTTCTTTTCCTTGTGTAAAACTACATACATTTTGCAATGATATACAAAAAAAACGTAAAGCTATCTTTATTTCTAAAAAAACATGTTAATTTTAATAAATGTCTTCAAAAATGCGTATTTTCCAAGGTATTGCTGGGCGCTACATGCAAACTGGTAAGATACTAAAAGGGTTAAAAAATCCAATAAAATTTTGCCATCCACCCAATAGAATTCAAAAGTGTGTCACCTCTCTGAAGATTCTTTTTCATTAAAAAGAATGGCAGTCTGCGATGCGAAATTATCAATTACATTTTACTGTTTCAATTAGTCTAAATAAGTAAGTTATTAGACTGACGCAAGACAGATTTAAGAGACAACTGATAATCCGCTGAAAATTAATAAATGATCCAGTTTCGAAAATACCAAATTGTCTTCTCATTAAAAATCCTATAAAATTTCCCCATCCGCCTAACAGAATCTGAAAGTGTGTCACCCATCTGACGATTCTTTTTCATTAAAAAGAAGGACGGTCTCCCATGATATTTGAAATGGCGAGAAGAAAGCCAATTGTGCAAGGCGATTACGGACAAGTGCTGGAGCAGCTATTATGGAGCAGAAACTGAAATTTGATTTTGTGTCCCCGTATCGTTTTTCGCCGCATGACTCTGGCCCGCGTCCTGAATCCACAATATCCTCGAAACACGGTTACACCGTCAGCTGATACAAGTGGCTGTACGTGATCCGGTAACGAAACCGCCCACGGAAAAGTATAATTGAATTAATAAACTACGGCGAAATCTGGCGAGGAACTTATTTACCGCCGAAATTGCTGCAACGATCACTGCAGTGGTCGCGGAATAAAGCGCTTTATGCACGCTGAAAACGTTTATCCGTCGTCCCGAACTTAACGTATCCTCTGTCGCATTCTGGAAAAGGCTGTTGCGATTAAGAAAGGATTTTTCCCTTTATAAATTAAACTTCACTGGTGAAATTCAAATTATACAAGTTCATACTAAACCACATAGCTAGATTTTTGCAATTGTCAATCATATTCAGGCAATTCTACGAATTTTTATTAATTTTTCCATGCTACCACGTGTATCTGAATGAATAAAAAAATAAGAACACATAATGGTTTAATTAAGGTATTATAGTAATTTAAAGTATTTTTTAATGTTTTGAAGTCAATTAGAAAATATAGACAGTGTTTAATTTATTATATAAATATTGATTTTAAATAATTCTTTAGAATTTGAACATTTTCCTAGACTATCTTCTCCTGTTTACCCCCTTCAAAAAGATTAGGATGAAAGCAATTTTATTGAAGGAAGGATGTTACGTATGCAACGTACTATGTACTATAAATGCTTATCTCTCAAGGATGCATAAACTTTTTCTAATAATTTCTCCATGAAAAGTATCTGCAATATTTAAAGGAACATATTTGTTAATATTCAATGTGTACTCCAAGAAGCACAACAGCCAATGAATAAATAAACACTGCTCCGTATTGATTCCTTTGGTTTTACGAGCACTTTGCAGTATCGATCCAGAAAATTTCAATTTCTCCTTCAGGAATGGTTCGAGCAAATCGATATTCGGTTTGCCGGTCGCCTGGAAGCATGGTGCTTTATTTCACAGTAATTTCGTTGGCGATCTGCGGGAAAACATGATCTGTTGGCGCAGTATCGGCTCGGGGAATGCTGCATTCGGGGCATGAGTCGCGACAGTAGTATGCGGCATAAGAAAAGGGGTGGCCAGATGGGCCGAGTATGCGAATGCCCGGATTCTCCTCACGTCAGGACAATCAATAGCTGCTGTTCCATGGGAATGTGTATTCACGTGCGACCGGAGAAGTGTTCTAACCTATATACAGGGCGCCCCAGTCTTACTAACCTAACTGCGCCAGTGCCTTATACGGCTAACAAGAATAAAAACGTGGTTCCTTGACGCAGAGGGTGAACCGTGCATTAGATCGATGACGCGAAGTGAATGGTGAATTTTCTTTAATTAAGAATATTGGTATTGCAATACCTGACGTATTGTCTATTACTAGATAGGCTTCTGCAGAGTGTTAACAGGCCATTCAGCATGATTGTCTGTAATTGCTTAATTGAATTATATAATTGTATGATTCGAAGGGGTGAATTTTATGGTTGGCTAATAATTTTTGGTAGGCTCGCATTTTTTAAGATTTCAAGGTGATCGATGTTTTTTATGAGTACAAATTAATTAGAAGGGGTTCTGCAAGAAAAGTTTTGTACCTTCGCAAACACATTCAAGTCTCATTGAGAATGCATGTTCAAGAATGCCTTTCGTGAGGATAACTGTAGTTAATTATATCAGCATTCTCTTCTGTAATGTTCATTTTACTTAAAATACAGTCACGGTTAGTGGTTATTTTTAAGTTGATTTTTTGGACGGATTACTGGTGATCCAAAATACTTGCTTCTGTGTCTGGCGTAAGAAAGTATACCGAGGGAAAAATAATTTCTTCTGAAGTCAAAAACAGAGTTATTCTACGATGAGTATTAATTATTATGGGTTGGATGTCGATGATTCAGAAGCAAGTGAATCTAGATGCAAAAGTACGTAAGAGAATGAAGAATTAAATTTTTTGAAATTTGTATCTCAGATGTCTGACACTCATTTCGATGTTTCGCGTGGGATTGCAATTAAAAATATACATGAAACTGTTAAGACCTGAAACGTGCTTAACGCTGTCTCGAAAAATTCCTAAAGCAAATTTAGAATTTTATTTCGCGCCTCTGAATGCACAAATGAATAAAATTTTCCGTGGACACACGGGAGTTTAAATAAAACTGAACGCATACATACATAAACAAAAATTAATTTCATTAAAAATATTCCATAGAAAAAGGCAGTGGAAGTATTTATTTTCTTAAAGCATTCCATTAAAATGATTACCACCATTTAATGCCACTATGAAAAGAATTTAGCGTGACAGAAATTCATTGGAGGGTAAAGATTAGATACGCCCAGTTTCCGGCACGAACACGCGTTATACGTTAATTATTATCGGGCGCAAACTATGCAGGGAATTAGAGTTACTGGATTATGTACCAAGAAATTCCGCTAGAGTAGAAAGTGCAACGGTTTTACGAAGTATGCACCGCATAGTTATATAAGTATGCCCTCCGCTGCAGCGAGCATATCTATCTCGAAGTTCAGAAGCATCAAAGTATTCACCGTGAAGCAAATAAAATTCAAAGTGCTCTGCATTGTTGAAGAAAGCTTTGAACGTAAAATTTCATAAAAATGGTACATGTCAAAGCAACCAACCAATTGAATAAAATCAAACAAAAGAATTCACTTGATTCCATATACATTAAACATGAATTTTTCTTTTCTGAATTGCGAGATTAATGATTCTCTCTTACAGGAACAGTAAACAGTGTTTTGTATACGTATTCTAAAATATAGGTCAAAATATCAAAAGCCTGCATTGTGTTTTTGAATGAATAACTTCCTTTACACGTTTAAATATTTTTTATGTTGACTATTTAACGACATTTAATCCTGTTACCACTAACGAGATATACATGTTACGCATAATGGAAAATTGTTGGCATTCATTACTGTTGAGAGGAGTAAGTCTATTCTACAGGCGCCGCAAATAGGTACTTCAAGGTCACGCCTCATTTACTTATTCACACTAAAATATGACAAACGTTGTATTAAGTTTTCATGTTTTTTAAACTTGAAATAAGAGTGAAAAGTAATGGACAACGCACGCTAGGACGCAGAGCGAACTACATGTATTAAAACCACGAGAGATGAGGATGAGAAAAAGAAAAAGTAATTGGGGGTGAAAGGATATAATGTGAGAACGAATGGAAAGAGAGTGAGCTGGTTGACACGTTAACTGCCACAGTGAAAACTCCCATGCCTGGTCGGACATACTACAATATCCAATTTCAAAGCAAATGACGAAGAAAAAAATATCTAAAATATTCAATTGCATAGTCTAGACCTTCTATTTAAATTACAATATTAATTCTGTGTAAAATTTAAATAATATTGCTAATTATTTAATCAAATACAATTTGTTGTGCCGGTCAACGGTGACACTTACGGCAGTCCACGTGTTAAGAGTCAAAGTCAGTTTTCAGAGTTGACAGGTCAGAGGTCAGAGTCGTTTAGAGTACAAAGTGCAGAGTAGAGAGTCAAAAGGAGTGTCATTAAACATTCACCCTGTGCTCTATACTCCCCATCTGTTTTCCGCACAATAATACATTTCCTACTACTTTTGCATTTCTGTCGAATGAACCCTACAATTGTAAGTGCTCATGCATAAAATCTTCATAAAATAAAAAGTAAGTACAAATTTAAAATTAACCATGGAATTCATAAATAACAGCAAAATTTCATACGAACAATATTAACCCTCATTCGAATGGCTGTGGCCGTGTCATTTGTGACCCGCACGTATTTTAAACTAAGCCTTTGTGTAAGCATTCTATCCAACCGTATATTCCCTTATTTGCAACAAATGTTATTATTGTCAAGTATAGATGGCCAGAGAACCGTATTTGTAAATTGTGTAAAAAAATAAATAACATTTATTTATCATTATTATTATCGTTATATCATATGCAAGTAATTACAGTTTCTCTTATTGCATGAGTATTGCAAACATATTTTTCACAAATGTAAATTTGCGTTACACGGCAGAAACAATAGGAATTATATAAAAATAGTTTCAGACACGTCTTCTGTTATCGAACCATCAATATCACGAAACAATGTGTGACTCATTATAAACAGTCGGCTCCCGAGTCTCAACAGACCCAGCTAACGCCAGGGGAGGGTTAACCCTTTATAGCGCCATGTAACTTGGAAGTTACATACATATATATCTAATATGTATATTTTGTAAGTATTATTTCGTTTATTTATCACTGTGTACAATTATATTCTACAACTATACTGCCACCAACGAGTCTGTTCGCTTATCATTATGAGTACATCTCTCGATTCAAACTTTAGCATTTATCTTTATCATTTTCATTGTACGAAAAAAAATTCCGTACAGACAGGATTAGAGGGTTAAACTTGAACTTGCTGACGATAATTTAAAAGTGTCTGTTCATAGCCACTGATCGAATATTATGCGCTCAGCCGCTGCGGTATGCGTAACAGAACGATTGATCCTTGGGGACCGGGTAGTTTTTCACGGTGGCACAGCTATAAACGGATAAACACGGTGGCTTGATATCGGATCAAAGGGGGATCTGTGTTCTGAATGACCGAAGCACTTTCGGAATACTATGGAACTGCACCGAAACGGCTGCACTGTTTGGCTTGGGAACCGCTGTTGAACTCGGATCCAACGGATGGTCCTGGACCTCCTGGCCGGTTACGTGGTTTAAATCAAACACTCCGCGAATAACTTGTATCAAAGGTACTGAATCATTTTCGCGAAGTTGCGGCCGGGTTGCGGAATGCGACGAAACTCGCCGACGTCGACCTTTGAAACAGATTACCCGGGAGGATAACCGAGTTCCATGTACACCAGGATTTCTGCCTGTCACGCCCGAAAGAGTATGCCAGCTTCTGAAAACTCCCCGTTGCAGCATTAATTGCTATATTAGCCGATTCTTTTGTGGAGAACGCTCGGTCGAACTCTGCGATCGAAGGTTCTGGTTTTGGTGCAGATTTTGGTAAAAACGCTTATGACATTCAACCCTTAAAGGCTATGAGGTGAAATTTCACCCCTGATAGCCTTTAAAGGTAACGTAATTTTTTTTCATGGTAGCTTTGAAGGGTTAAACAAATTCCGTGTTATTCTGCTTCTTATTTGAAAATCCGAAGACACTAATTTTTGACAAGCATATGTGAGATATTTATGGGAATTTGAACTGGATATTTTTATAAAACAAATGATTCTGTCAGATGCCTTTGTACTTCATACTTGCGCACATGTGCTTGTCGTTTGTTACTTTTACACAAAAGTACAGTCTTTCACGGCTGGCTGGAAGGGCGGAAGGGATTGAGAACTTCCAGCCAGCCGAGGTAAGGCAAGCTGTCATTGCCTTCTGGAGCACAATATTTACGAACGTAGCTGGAGAAGGCGATGATAATTTGCCCTACCCCGGTTGGCTGTAAGTTCTCGGTCGCATATTCTCTTCCAGCCAACCGTGAAACACTGTACTAGAAAGAGTGTATATTATACATAGGGGAAAATTACATATCTACCAAAGAAAAATTTAAAGTAGCTAAAGCACTGTAAATTTGAATCATACAAGCGTTTGCTTCAACAGTACATTTTCACAATCACAGTACTGTACTTAAGGATATACAGGGTGAGTCACCTAAGACAAGCCGTCTAAATAATTCCTAAAGTTTTGGAGACAGGAAAAAATGTTTGAAGCAAAAGTTGTTCGGTTTCTGGGAAGTCATTATGTGGTGGAAAAACCTTTTTCCAAGTGGAGGTGTTTAGGAGATTGAAAGGTCACCTCAATTATTTTAAATGGACAAATGTATGTTTAATCACCTACGATTGTAGCCCTCCTCAAGATGATTTCAATGACCATAGTCACTGAAGGTAACCCCAATGCTATTGTTACTGAAATCGCCTTGAAGAGGACTACAATCGTAGGTGTTTAAAAATACACGGTTCCATTTGAAAAATTGAGGTGTTCTTCAAACACCACCGCTTGGAAAAAGGTTTTGTCCGCCACATAATGACCCCCTAGGAACCAAATAACTTTTGTTTCAAACATTCTTTCCTATCTCCAAAACTGTAGGATTTATTCAAGTGGCCTGGCTTAGGTGACACACCCTGTATTTTCAACGATTTGAACGTTTGCTGTCTCAAGGCAAAAGCCTCCGTGAAAATTACGCAATTTACGGAAAGCCATAAACTTCGTTTAGAAATGAACGTACAATTATCCTCTTTGTCTCGCGAATATTAGCTTTGACGTACAGTTTCAATTATTCTCTCAAAATAAGACGATGAACCGCGATTTCGCAAGGAATTCGCGTAGATCCGGCTATATAGTAAAGGCCACGTCGAATAATTTGTCTTTAAATATGAATTAAGGAATTTTCCGAAAGCGTCGCTGTTAACAGCGAGCGAACAGAAACGTTAAACGTATTCAGTTTATTCATTTACCTCGAAATGTTCCCTTTGTGCGGTCTTGTTTGAATTTCTTTTGTATGCACAAAGAACGTTCACGCCGCAGCGTCGGAGAAATTTGCAAGCGTTCGTTTTAAAAATATTTTTCTCATACCGAGAATTTTACGTACAGTGTACTAAGACGTCACAAGACTTGAAAGTCCTTTAAATTCCCCGGTTACTTATTAATTTTAATTCATTTCCTTAAATGAAAAGATTTCTGATCAATGGGAATTTTGATTCATCGCTCGATGAAAGAATCTTTGAACGAAAAAGTGTGAAAGAGGTTCGTTATAAATTATGTTCAATAATAAGCTTCTGTGAAGCAATCGAGTAAGTCAAAAAGCTCTCGACGTATTCATGCTTTTTTCTGTACCAACTTTTTTAAAATAGTAAACAGATTTTAAATTTCAGTCGTTAAAAACTTTGAATTATTCAGAATTCTTTGTTTAAAATTATAATTACAGCCTGTGGGAGGTTTATAACAATAACAACGCGCAATTATCAAACAGGGATGACATTTTTTGGATTCAGTCGATTCCAGATCATCTCGAGTTCAAGTCAGGGATTTAGGAGGGTCAGTGTACGATTTTTATTTCATTATTCTCTTGTAGCTATTCTAAATAATTTCTGCAGCATTTTGAAAAAATACGAGTGAAACATCGTATTCTTTTCACACACATATAAACTGTTCTGAGACTCATGGAAGGTACAGCAGATAGCTCTAATAATAAATCCGAACGTACACTGCAGAATAAAACACCTCTACAGACACTTATTACATATTTTATTTTCCCTTCAGTTTGGCGCGAATATTCGAATTACAAGCGGGTGACTTCCGACGCCGCTCAAACCGAATAATTTGAGAAGTTTCATCGAGCGATTCGATTCTGTCGGCGGAAGACCGTTCGAGAATCGTGACTGCCAGGTGAATTTCTCAACACAGGAACAGGACGATCGCAGCGACGGAACGACGTCCTGTGGAAACGAGATGGCGGCGGTACAACAGAAATTGGATGGAAACTCCGCGAAGAGACGGGAATATATATTGTAAACTCCGTGACAAGTCCCGAAATCGGTTCGCAGTCTGCAAACTTTCGTCATATCCCGTATGCGAAGGTCCACAGGGGGGTGCAAGGATTTACGGGGGTGTCCTTTCTGCTACGTGACGATAACAGCATCTTGCAACAGCCCCATAAATTTCGGACGTCTGTCTCGTCCTACCAGATTATGTTTTTCCATTCTCTTATTTAAATTGTACGGTCGTTTGTGGTATTTTAAAACGTTATTTAACACTAACCGTACCAGGCCCGGTCAAATGACCGGTTTCAAAATTTAATTTAAAATTGTACATTCATTGTTATTTCTTTTGTTCATCTAACTTTATGTAAATTGTTATATTATCTGATTAATCAATTTCTCAATTTTTGTTTTTTTTTCCTACTTCATTTACTGAGGAAAATTCATCGCCTGGCTTGTTTATGACCGGTTATGGTAAGAATAGGTATATGTGAAGTGCCGGTACGGTTAGTGTCAAAGGGGGTTTTAAGGGGGCGCTCTACTTTTCTGATCTGATTTGAGGGTACAATTTGGGATTTTTTTTTTAACGAATTAAACAACATATCTTTGTGAAACGTTGCAGATCTGTTCACGTACATTTGTACTACATTCATGAATTTCTGTACATTGTTACTGTCGAAACTGTAGTAATTATTTTCCGGGGAAGTAGACGGGTTGAAAAAATTGTTTTTGAGTGAGTCGCGCGGTAACTGCCGTTGAAGTCGTATGAAATTGAAAATTCATAGATACTCTTAATCAGTATGAGTGTGGCAAGCGCCTGAATTATAGCAAACGAAAAAAAGGTGATTCTTGACAAAGTGGTATTTATCTGAAAAATGAACGTCAATTTTGTTCTAATATGTTGAACATTAAAGTACTCTGATATTAATATACTTAATTTTCCGTCTAAATTTCATACTAACCAAGATTTTGTTTAGTTTCTAACTTCAGATAACTTCATTAGCAGTTATCGTGCGAAACTAATCTTTTCAACCTGTCTACATCCCCACTGAATAATTACTATAATTTACACGAGAACAATGTACAAAAATTCATGAATATAGCATAAATGTACATAAACAAATCTGCAGCACTTCATAAAGATATGTTATTTAATTTTTCCAGAAAAAATTCCATAGTATACTCTGAAAAGAGACTGAGAAACGAGAACACCTCTTAAATGAATTGACCTGAAAACACATCTCAGTCGATTGTCATCCATCGCATCCACGCAATCGACTAATCAATCTGGTGCTCTGCCCCACAAAATCGCGGTGAATCGAAATTCATAACTTCGCAGTCGCGGCTCGTAACGGTATGTGCAAAGCCATCGAAATGATATGTGCACACACGGAATTGTGTTGTTTCTGGCAACATATTACGTAATAATTCCTAGCATGCTTGAAGCATCGTTCCAAACGTACCATTGAAACAGGATCACGTTCATGAAAGACTCGTCTGCAGGTCATAAGGCGAAAGTTTATTCGGGATTTATTATCAGACACGTCGTCACGTAAAATGCATACGTTAAATCCTTCGCCGCAATCCTTTACCTCTTGGGATATGACGAAAGTTTAGTGTTCAGGAGACGTTTCGGGAAATTGTTACACAGAGTTCTGAACGTACGTACATTCGGTGTGTTTTTGGTTTCCAATTTACGCGCGACTCTGCTTCGATATTTCGAAATCAATCGTGAATCAAGAAACAGCGTCAAGAATAGTTTAGAGCAGGCGTGTCTAACCCGCAAAATTGTAAACGTTTAACATTATTATAGGATACTATTTTATTTATTATTATTTTTTTGTAGTTTTTTTTAATAAACGGAGTTTTGTTACTTATATACATTAATTATATTATATATGTTATATGCAGCTCAAAACAATTCCTCTTCACTCAATACAGCCCAGGCAAGCCAAAAGGTTGGACACCCATGGTTTAGAGTTTTTGTGGACGTTGCCAATAATTTAACGCTCCACTTGTGAACAATTTTGTTCACAGCCCCTTGAACACGTTGACTGTGGTGGGGGTCACCGGTGACTGACGTCACAAATTTTATTTAATTAAATACCTAGTGATTTTAGTACAATTTTAAAAAGAATTATTATTATAAGAATAATATACGGTAACTACTGCATGTTCAAGTAAGAAAAAAATTTGTTCCCTTCGTTATATACATTTAACACGTTGAGCGACACGTGTACCACCGGTGAACCATGTGCCAACTTTAATTTTTTCAAATAACTGATTACCTCAACGAAATTTTGAGTCGATCTATGTTAGAATAATAGTACAATAATAAGCAGTATATTATGAAATAAATAAATACTTATATATTCAACGATATATGTTAATGAAAAGGTATTTTGGCGTATCTGACTAGTCATGGGATTTTCCACTGCGGCGCTCAACATGTTAAAACAGTAGATGATTATGCGTCTGACTAGGTACGTCAGTTTTCACTGTGACGTCCACCATGTTAAAAAACACACGCTCATATCTATAATTTGTATGATAACTGAGCCTTAAATAATACCGCACATAATCTTAAAATGTGTATTTTTACGTATATCGTAATAATTAACAATTTTACCATTTTATTTTCACTTCGTTTCTATAATTTTTACCACTTATCATTAGTAACATAAAAAATATCTATTCATGAATTGTTTATTTGTTTATAGATGAATTCCTGTGTCTGTAATTATATCAATGTATTTTTCATTAGAAATGATATTAAACACATTCATGTTTGATGTTTGATAATCAAGACGATGTTACTGCTTTTTTCGTATTATATGTATTTTTTCCAATATTTCACTTTAGGATTATTGCAACAATTACTGTCAAAATACTATAAGGAAGTACATGTTAGTATTAAGCGTGAATGGTTAGTGAGACTATGAATGCCCCTGGAATATCTGTAATCACAGTAATGTAAAACTGTGTATGCATACCGTTAAGGTTCAATCAACAATTATTATTATTACTAACTCGTCTTCAGTCATTTAACAATATACAGTCATTAATCTTCTTTGGTCGAAACACGTGTAGGCTGACAGGTAAATACTTTGCCATGATGATCACCGGTGACCAGCGTCTCAAATTCTATTTAATTAAATAACTATTAATTTTGGCTATATTCCAAGCAAATTTAACATTGCAACACTAATGCATAACAATGAATACACAAACATTTTTACTCTTTACGATTTACATACAAAAAAGAACTATGCAGTGTGTCGGACCAGCGATGACTGTTTCCACTGTCATTCAACGTGTTAAAAACGTCCGCCGTGTCAGCCATGGCGTCAAACTATAGTTTAAAGGAAAACTGTAGCAAAAGCAGGATAAAACGATGTTCACCGGCAGAATTCGTTCCCCTGGCGAGGGTAGTTCTGGGCTGGAACGACGATAGAAAAATAAACGCAGACTGAGAACGGGACGTTCAAGCCCATTCTTCTTTTTAAAAGGGTACATCCATTAGATGTATGGCCCTTCATCCTGAAATCCCGACGTAGGTATTTTCGTGTCGGTGTGTTTAGCGGTTCACAGAGCCCCGTCTCTCTTTCTCTTTCTCCCTCGTCCGACCCTTGCTCCGCGATTCACCCTCGGTCGAAAGGGGCTAAGTCAAGCGCGAGAGGGTTTAAACAGATGTGAAATCGCGAATAATTTCAGCCGCGTTGTTTCGTGCTTGCTGCTCCACTCCATGTTCCAAGACAATCTGTCGGAGATTCGAAAGAGAATCCAGAATCGACCATCCCCCTTTCCTGGTAACGTTCGTTGTTACACGTTGCTAAATGGAAACGAGCCGAGTCGCCGACCCCTTTTGATAAATGTCTGATGAGAGTTTGTACACGTTGAAAGCTTCAAGAACACGGTTTAAGTACTCGATTTTCTTTTTCCTTGGACTCTAAGGAAGCTTTTCAAAAAGTCGTTTATCTATTTTTTTATTCCACTTAAATTTACGTGGACTGTGTGTGTTATGTATTAGGTCTATGCCGCGATAAAGGTTCTTCTTTGTTTAATGGTGTGACTTATGTTTATGTTACTACGTTTCAATTATTACAGTGTATTATTTACAATGAGTTGTAGAATGTAGAATACAGTTTGTCAGAATCTACGTGATGCAATATTCTAGTTTTAAATGAAATCATCAATCTTCATTTCTTGGTAGTATATAATGCAATTTCTTATGTGGAATATAATATATTTCACTGATTGTGAGTCATCATTGGATTTTGTTAGTATCATCAATTAATTTGAAATTACTTACATGTTTTTTAATTAATCTATTTTTTTTTAATTTTATTAACTTTGAGGGTGAAGATTTAGGTACGTTACAGTAATTCATTGTCACATATCTTATGGTATTGTTGGTACTTCTCCGAATACCTTCAAATTTCCCTATAAGAAGGAATTTAAGAACGTTGAAAGTGTTTTTCTTATTCTTCTTCTTCCTGTGAATGACCTCACATGTAGATGATTCTATTCGTCTCAGAATCCACATAAAAAAATTAAGATGGTCTTCATATTTCCTGAACAACTCCACCCCCAAAATAAATGTCACCATCATGCAATAGTCCTTTCTGTGTATTACAGTTTTTAACCAAAATATATTCCTCTAACTGCTATAAATTTAGACACAATTAAGGTGCAAATAGCTACTGGCCCATCCTGTTCACGCCAACCGTACTCAAAGGGTTAATTAACCCTTTGCACTCCTAGAATATTCTAATCTGAGTAACTAGCAATTTCAAAGCATTCTTGCGACGCCGTTTTCGAAAATAATAAATTTTCGAACAAAAATTCATGAATGATTATATTTTCAATGTTATTCATTTACTTTGTTAACACTTCGACTGTTATGTCACCCATATGTGGGTGACACTTCGATTCATTCATTATTTATTTGACCGTGTATAATATTAATAAATATATCTAATAAAGTCAAATAAAACCAGTCTAAAAATGATGAAAATTACTAATCTTATTAATTAAAAATGTTATAATTCGAGATTTACTTTCTGTAAAAATTTAGAAGCTTTGTAAGTTTTAGGTGATACAACGTGTTGAACAAAGTGTTAATTCGGTGGAGGGCAAAGGGTTAAATACAATTTAAGGCGCTGGTTATCGATGACTCCCATGGCAGTCAACGTGTTAAAGCGACCTATTGTTTCGACAGGAAATCGTACTAACGAGTTCCAGTCATTTTGCACGTCCTCGGAAGTGCTTGTACCGTGGCGACGAGAAATTGGAGTGTGCGAGAAGTTAAACGCGTTTCGAACAGCCTATGAAGCATGAAACTTTCACAGAAATGCATTCGAGGATTCAGCGTTTATTTATTATAAAATGGAGCCTTGGAGAACTTTGGTTTATTTACTCTTAATCTAAACCGACTGATAATTTTGCGAAATACGAGTACACCGTAATAACATGGTGCTTTGAACCTCGAAAAGCGGTTCGCTTCAACTTGCTTTTATTTGCTCTCAATTTAAATCTAAAAATTAATAGAAAAATTGTTATTTCGCAACCGTTTCATTATATGAACGCATCGTAGTAACGTAGAGTCTTGAATCTCGAAACGATTCTCATCCCAATTTTTTTTATTTGCTCTTAATCTAAATCGATAGATAGTTCCGCGAAATACGAACATGAAGCATTGACTCTCGAAAAGAGGCTAGCTCGAATCTCATTCATCTGCTCTTAATCTAAATCCATTGATAATTTCGCCAAATACGAACGCATCGCAGTAACCTGGAGCCATGAAGCTCGAAAACAGCCTCGCTTAAATTTGAGCTATTTACTCTTCATATAAATCGATGAATAATTTCGAAAGATTAGGAACGCATGACCGTTCGTCGATCGATATATCGAGACTATATTTGAACAATCAAACACCCTCGATACGGGAGTACGTAGTATGAAATATATAGGTTAACGAGCCTTTAAAATTGAACCGTGCTGCACATGCAGTTCGGCCACATTTAACCGTTGAAATATAAATGCGAAAGCTAAGCAGCATTGCGGAATGGCCGTGTTTCAGTTACGGCTGCAATGGAAAATTCTTTCAGAAAATACTCTTCCATTGTAAATCGATCTAATTTGAAAGCAGAGAGGCGCCTCGACATTCAGGGAAATTTTTAATGCTCCACAGGCGAGCCGTATTATATTGATAAGTCACCATAAATAACCCCTTAAAAGCAGAATGGTAAGTATCGTATTAACAAATTGAGCGCTACGTGTACGATCGCTGAGCCGCGTACCAAATTAAATATTGTCAAATAACTGATTGATTACCCTGACGAAATTTTAAGTTACATCTATGTGACAACTGATAGTACAAAACAAGAAGTATATTATGAAATAAATAAATATCTATGGATATTCAACGATACATGTTAATAAAAAGGTATTTTCGTGTGTCTGACTAGTTGCAGGATTTTCCACTGAGACGCTCAACGTGTTAACTGGCAACTCGTAATATTAAAATTGATTCGCCGGAGAAATGTCTTCATATCGTTCTACATGGATTTCAAGATAATATGATAAATCGTATAAAAATTCGCAGTCCATTAATTAATTCTATGTTACAAGAATACATCATGAATTTTTAAGACCTGCCGCTATAGAATGTTCGCTTGTCAACACGCGATCGTACAACTTTATCGTGTGATACTGCTTTACGACTGTATTCTCATGCGAAGGATAAATGTATCGACGTTTTTATGGTAAGCCAGTGAAAATCTGAGAAAATGATATTCGAGACTTATGGGGCATAAAAATGTCTCACGGAAACACGAGGGAAAATTCTCTAGCCCGGAAGAAAGCGACCCCATTTTTTCCAGTAAAACAGAATTATACCATAAGCTTGCCTTACACCCCTAACACAAATAGGATGTTACAGAATACAGGCAAACGATTTTCAACATACAAAGAAACGACATTTATAAATACCGTCTGTTGCTAATATATAGTAACTCCGAAAATAAAATGTTTATAAAATCCTGTTCATAACGTTCTTTTATTTGTACAAAATAAACTCTTCTTTCTTCTGTTTTTCTTATCTAGTACATACGAATTTTATTTAAGTCCGATTAACAAAAAAAAATATTTCTGTCGTATGGGCTACTAGAAAATTATTGAACAAATTCGATTGACAATCAAATAAATGCTATTGCTCATTGTGTTTAAAAAAAATCAATCTTACAGTGATTATGTACAGTAGAAAGCGTAGCATGAAGTAATTAAATAACTGTATCATCGATGTAATACACAGATCAAGATTCCCATGTGTCTGAACATATATGGTACTTTTCTCTGTGGCACTGTACATGTTAAAATATTTGTTGTACCAATTTTTTCTACAATTAATTAAACGTAATATAGAAATATTTTACAATCGTTTCGAAATCGATTCACAAAGTAAATTTAATTGTGTATTATCTCACACTGCTTGTATAATGTATTTGACAACACAATAAACTTCTTTCTGTCTAAAAAAAACATTATTTCAAGTTCTCACATTTCAAAAGTAGAAATACACATTTGTATCGCCCGGTAAAATAATTTCAATGGATTCATTCAAATGGTTTTTTCGCAGACGTAACAATGCCTCAATGTAACAATGTTGACGTGTCGGTGTCAATTAAATAAATCTTCATTAAGCTTAGGTTAAAGGTGAGTTCCGATTGACTTCACGCGGGACAGCAATCCCAAGACATTTCACCTTCACCTCTGACCTATCGCTGGAAGCATATTTAATAAAAAAAATTTCACGGTACCGTGCATTCGAAATTTTTGCGTTGATCCAGCGGATTTCCCTTTCCATCTACGAGATCGCTCGATTTTTCCTATGTATTTACAGCTTAACCCCGTTACCTACATTCACCGGGCGAAACTACCGCGGCAATATTATCGATGTCGCCGATAAATTTCATCGGCGATGTATTATCATGTACAACCTCGGCCAGTGCACAGAGGGCCAGCGATAAAAAAAAGTTAATACCCAATCCGAGAGGCTGGCGCAAGTAAAATATCGTCACCGTTGCTGAAAAACCCTGCAGCCGCACGATAATGGACAGGATGTCTCGAAAATTACGGAAGCAACGAGGGATAATTTATGAAAATTATGATACTGCATTTTGCAGCGAGGGGTTCGGTGAAAGAACAGCTGTGGGAATTATGTAGACGGAAGCCATTTGCAATATCGGACTTGCAGGAGGTCTGCCAATATTTTAGGCACCTTTGTCAATTTTAGAGCAATTTTTCTGGTAAACGAACAATTCTGACTTGGACATCGATCGTTGAAATAATGGGTGAAATTTTGTTTTTTAAGCGATGTGAACTGGAAAGTGTGAATCATGAAAGAAACGTCAGTTTCAGGCAGTGATGGTCACTGGAGCTGCGACCTTCCCCCACTCTAGGTCCGTTCCCCTCATTTCAAGTCCCTCCAGTTCGCTCCTCGTTCCCCTTCGGTCCATCGTCAACCCTAATCACAGCCTACAACCCATGACAATCGAATTAGGACCACATGCAAGAGTTTCACTTACCTAACTATAATTTCACTTTTCTAACGCTATGTCATCGATGGCAGATTGTTCTTGGCTGCCCAAATTATAACTAAATACGTAAACGACCAATATATATGTTGCAATTGATTTATTACTACTGTGAAAGTGATGGACGAAGCACCATGTCAAGGAGCCAAATCCGTCACAGAGTTTCCTTTATCAAAAAACATCCCCGTACTCCCATGGCCAGGCAATTCACCCGACTCGAATGCCATGGAAAATGCCTGAAACCTACTCAAATCACTCGTCTACTCATCACTGGTTACCACATTACAAGATTTAAAAACAAAAATTATAGATATTTGGCAAAATAATGAAGACACAAAGGATATGATAAGGCAGTGTATTCGGAGCATGCCAGAAAGAATACGAGCTGCAATTAAGGCACGGGGGTAGACGTAAAATATTAACATATATGTGTGTAACACCTTAATAGTTAATAAACTTTGTTATTACAGTTCAATCAGGCCCTTCAATTTTACTAAACACAGAAAAAATATTGAAAATTATGAGTGGTCCCAATTCGATGGCCAGGGGCTGTATATGAGGGGAATGGGCCTAGAGTGGGGGAAGGCTGCAGCTCCGGTGGCCATCACTGGCGTACAAATTCGCGAAGTTTCGCGTTGCAAAGGTCAACGATGCGGATGCGTAGCACGGCAGAAACTTCGGTGCGAGCGATCGATGGATCGTGCAGCGAAGAAAAGGTCGCTATTATTGTCCTCGCTTCTAACATGGCGGACTCATTATGGAGGAATGAAGTTAACAGTGCTTTATTAAGAGCGGGCACCGTTTAATTACCCCGACGCATGGTATGGAGAAAAACTTCTGCTCGACTGGCTCCCCGGGGACGCAGACACACTGTTTCTAGGTTATGTTTCTTGATTTTCGCACGAAACTTTGAAGTTTCGAGAATTTCCGCATAACACTCTAATTTAAAACTTTGAATTATAATAACACCGAGGCAATTCATGGACATTTCATTTAAAATGCAGAGAAGTTTTATATGTTCAGGATGTTCGTTACTTCACGGACTTATTATCTTGATAAAGTGTAAAAGATAATAATAGCCCAATCGATACTTCACGAGGCATGAAGTCTTCAAGAGAAGACTTCTATCTTGTGAAGTTATTCTGGTATAGAAAATACAGAGTATATTAATGGAGCAGAGTAATGTTTTCAAGTAAATAACTACTAATCTTTGCAACATTTTGTGTACCTTTAATATTAGTTAACGATACAACCTTATCAGTATAACAGTAAACTATAAATGTTTTTGTATCCTTTCGTGGTCCAAACATGGTTCCTCGACACAAGTATAAGAATAAGCATAGATATACAAATAGGCTACGTGTATTATGCACCATCATTGAAATTTGAATTAATGTTATCTACAAATCATGTTGTCTTTCCTAAATAAAATACAGTTACTGTCTTATGAAACACCACATTAGTGACGATGAAACTATACAGTCTAATTTATCTAAATTTTTCATCTGGATCTGCAGTTTGTACATATGCAAATTTTTAAGAAAACAGTTCAACGTTTTATTGAAAACTTCTTAATATATTCCTTAAGCAAACACATTTTTCGGAAATCTACTTAGACAATAAAAATTGCTACTTAAAAACACATGATTTACATTTGAATCTTCGTCAACACTCAATAATTTCCTAGATATTTGATAAAATAGCTTTTCCAACCCCAACTTTGAAGACTGTTTCCACCCGTTCAACATGGACATTTGTCGATAAGAAAAAGCAGGTATCGAACATTCTTTCGAGTTCTACATCATATCAAAATTGCATTAAAATTGGTGCTCGACAATTGGGCGATGTCCCTTGCAAGATGTATCCAAATATAATTCGGTACAATCAAGGTTGAATGTGCCGTGTCAAATACACAATTTTTCCCAACGGCGGCGAACATGTTCATTTTTCATTACGAAATAGTTTAATCGTGTTCCCGTGTACGCAGCCCGGAAATTCAGCAGAGGTGGCAGGAAATTCGAAAATTCCCGGAACCGGCAATCCCATCGAGGAGAAATTGGGAAGCGATCGAGGGGCGGTAAGGTCGGATACGATAGTTAAGCGGTAGAAGTCGATTCGGTTCCGGTGTTAATTAAACCGTTACATTTCTCGCAGCCAATAGTTTCAACGTGGATAAAGCTCGCTCTCTCGACGCGTTATTAAGCGGCGGCAACCATAAAATGTACAAGCGTTCCTGTCGCTCGTTTAATTCGAACTGGTCATTTAACTGATGCGATGCAGCTTCCGTGAGCGCGCGCGCGCGCGCGAACACTACTTTTATACCCTTGCCAGCCAGCTCGTTAAATTGGTTGTAACCTCGTTGAAATTCGAGGATCGATCGTATCGCGTACCAAGATTCTGCATGAAAATTATCGAAGCTCGATACTGCGAATGAAACGACCTTGAAGATTTTGACCATGAGGGCACCGGACTCGGTTTGTGGCACAGTGGAGGATGCTGATTTTTAATTTTGGGCCAGTTTATCTGAGTACTTCAATTGTTAAATGCACACGCAAAAATATATGCTCTTACAACTATAGTGCTCTTCGAATCATCCAACTTTTTCTTAATTGCACTGAGGAAATAATTAAGACTTGTAACAGTCGCCTGGATCACTGTATAAATGCACTTTCTGTGTATTAATAAGTTGATACAATAGTTCGTTGCCTAAAAATAACTATGAGAAAAATCTCCCTGAAACTGTTACCTTAAAACAGGTATGGCCATCCGGAGCGATGACTGGCTCCGCCCTACCCCCACTCTGCGTCCATTCCCCTCACGCAATAAGAAGGTAGAGATTTCATCTTTGCATAAAACTGACGTCATATATAAAATGAAAATGATTCTTATTACGTCACTGTTTCTTGAGAAACCGTACTCATTGACAATCACCGATGTTTTTGACGTCATACCCAGACCACTACCTATGTGAGGGGAATGGACGCAGAGTGGGGGTAGGCTAGAGCCAGGCCTTGTTCTAGATGTCCACTTCTGGGTTAAATATTCGTCAGCAAGTACTGTGAGAGCAATTAATAGACACCTCGCTTATGGCGAATACCACATTAGTCGTTCCTGGTGTTTAAGTTATTTCTGAAACACCCTGCATAACAATATTTAACAGTTATCTCTGAAACCGTTTCAACCCTTGCGTCAAGTATAAGAAGTCCTCTAAGATGATGCTTGTGATTTGTAAATGTTGTTTCATTTCACTTGATTACATTTCGGTATTTAATATAAAATACCACTACGGTTCTGTGTTTTTCTAAAATATTTTATTGCGATTGATGAATCAAATATTCTACAGAGTGCAGAATTGATGAAGCGGAAGGTAGTGCATGGAACTGCGAGTATTGGTATTTTTCATCTACGGGGTAACCGGTTATTCCGTTATTAACGGAAGTGCCGGTGGATGCTGTGCAAGGATAAGGATCGCAACTATTTCGTTCGTTTCTCAACTATGTCGGTGATACCGTAGTAAAGGTAGTTCAAAATAATTACTCCTGTAGCCCCGATATCGTTAATTAAGCGCAGCCTCGTTACAGTTCTGGATCGGGTCACTCGCACAATCTTACAAATGGATGTAATCGAAGCGAACGGAATTCATCAGGGAATTGCCTGCTGCACTTTTAACGATACGCTGGTTTTAAAGACATTAAATTAACGTTCCGCCATATTGACGTTCTCTTAACATTTATATATGTGGGATCTTGCAAAATTATCTGCATCGTAGTCATGGTAATTTTATTATTTGCGTGTACACCATAGACATTAGCACACCTCGTTGCAATCACGATAATATAAACAAAAACATGAAATATTCATTTGTATCTCATTGCAAAACTAAAATGGTGTTGCACTTGTTAAACTCCTGTATATGTATGTAGATAAATTAGAATTTCTAGTGTAAATTTGTTCTAAATATATATCCGTTTATGCACAGAGAAGTATTTAGAGGGTGAGGCAAACTTTGCATTAAAAAACTTGAAACAATTCTCGAAATATTGATTTTTTTTAAAACTGCACTCAATACTGTTTATACACATTATTCCGAAGAATCGATCCACGCAAAACAAACATGCATTTCTATTTAAAAAAACAATGCTTTTACATTTTTTAGGCACATCGTTGCCCGTTTAAAAGATTGAGCTTATTGAAAAGACATTCTTATACCATTCAAGATTTTTCTCCACAATTTCTTTTATCTCAAAGCAAACTAGAGTTATAAACTGTTGCAATTGAGCGACTCACCCTGTATATCTAACTCAACAAAGAATAGATCAGACGAAGATTAGACGCCTAAAACAGGAATACTATCAACTACCAATAAACAATTATTAGTTACAGTATAAATATGTAATACGTTTATACCGGTAACTCTAGAGTACATATTTTGAATTATAAAAGTGTTTTAATGCCCTAATAGCGCAACCGAACATTTCAAATATATTGTTCATAATCAAACGATAGTAACCAATGAAATATAGACCAGACGAAGACATGACAGCCAAATCAGGAATGCTATAAACTATTATTCAAGGTACAATTACATTGTTACCCGGTTTGCTGGAAGATCATTCAGGCCTAAGAACTTCCAGCCAACCGGGTTAGGGGAAGTTGTCATCGTCCTCTCGAGCACAATATTTACAAGCGTAGCTTTCGTCCGGCAGACCAAGGGAGGATATGTGGTAAAGATACGGGATTTTCCAGACGTCCGGGATGAAAAGCATGACAGCCAACCGGGGGACACTGTATATCGATATCACTTGGGTATCACTGAGAAAAAGTACAAAACTTCGAGCATCCAATCACGAAAGACACGAAAATCTCGCACGCATCAAAGGAGGATGTTAAAAAATAGCCATTTTTGGTATTGCCTGGAAATCAAAAATTCATGCAGGAACTTTGAGAGTGGAGCTCCCAAGGAACAAAAAATGTCCTTATCACTTTTCCGAAGAACGATGGGAAAGTTGTTAAAAATTAATAATAATAATAATGTAAAATAATAATATTTCTTTACTTAGATTTTTTCCGCTAATTACATTCCGATAATTACTTCAAATATACATATATAGGTACGTATTTTATATCACTCCTATTTTTAAACCGAATACCACTAAGTTATTGAACTTACAATCAGTACACATGTTCGTCTCCGGATGCAAAACGGTAAACGCGTTATTGGTTATTGTTCCCATGTAACAATGATTTTAAGGTACTTTGGTTTTGCTTGATTCCAAACTTCATTGATTTATCAGCTGATTTTGTCATTAATTATTTTGAAAATGTTTCAATATCCGAAAAAAAGAAGATGAAATATAACACTTAAATGAATTTGATCACTATCATATTCACATGTTTGGATTCATTTTTAACAATCTTCTCATTGTTTTTCGGAAAACTGATCAAGACATTTCTTGTTCCTTGAGAGACACTCTTAACCCTTTGATCCTTGAATGTTTCGGGAAAAATCGTGCACCATGTGCTGAAATCTTCCGTGGTAGAACACGTGTATAATTTAATAATCAATTATAATTATATATTTGATGTCGATTCCTCAGTTGTTTTGGTCCTTTAAAATTGCAAAATATGTAACGAGACATATATATTTTAACGAAATAAGCAAAGATGATAATTCGTCTAAATACATAGGTTTAAAGCGTACAGTAAACGCGTGTGCTCAGGCCAGTGCGGTGGCCCGTAGCACACGGTGAACGATCTTTCTGAACGCATATATGCGTCTGTCGTCCGCAAAGGGTCAAATATCCTGCATGAATTCCAGGCAATGCCAAAAATGGCCATCTTTTAACATCCTCCTTTGCAAGACGATTCAGAAGAGGATACTCATGGAGTACAATGTCTGCTCTCCTTGCCCTCTCACCGGGCGAAATCGCTCTAATTACAGTAGTTTTTTCCGAAATCGTCGCATCGTTATTCAACGGAACGGGAGCAGGTTCGTCCAACTTCGGCCTACACGCGGCTCGACCGTATTACGAGCGTGATTACGAAAGTTGTCAACTTGATTAAACGTTCTGCTTCGACAGAAGTTGCCTCAAAGGGGTAATCGTGTGAGGTGTCCGCCCGGAGGTACGCCCGAAACTTTCTTAAACTACGGCGCTGGGAGATTGGAAGAGTCATTTTCATGAGGGGTATTCGACGATGTTGTTTCATTTACGGCAGACGAAGCATCGCGCCGAGAATGCCGGCGTATAATTACAAAGCGAGGAACTTTCCCCGAGCCGAACAACGCCATTCTTATTCGTCTTTCGCGCGCCCCCCTCGCGGTGAGAAGCTCAGGCCGCTTCGACGTCGAAATCTTCTTATGTTAATATTATTAGGGTGTTTCCGTAAAAATGTCGTTTCTCCCGTTCTTCATGCTATGATCTGTAATAAATGGACTGCTGATGTTTGTACGAATGCATGCTTTTATAATAGGGTGTCCCAAAAGTTCGTTTCGTTTTCTTACTAGATATGGAGTGAACAAAATTTCAGTAGTGGTACAATATTATTGAAGGATGTTCAATCCATTCTGTTCTATCACCTTCGTCCATTTCTCCGCAAGCCTCATGATGTCGTTTTTCCAAAATTCCTTTGATTCACTCGAAAAATACTCATCAAGGCGATTTGCTGAGCATCCAAATTACGAAAAGAACTTTTGGGACAACTGAATAGAAAGTAGGTGAAGAAATGGGATGTATACAGAAGTTTGTTTTATTATTAGACGGTTCCAAGAGTATATTTTTATTTCACATGTCTTGTACAGTATACACGTTTCAGAGAGGGCGTATTTTGTCCATATTTCATGCATATTGGAGCACCACGTTCAGAATGAGGGCATGAATTGACAGATAAGTTATTAATAGCTTTCTGGACTTTGGTTTTGGTCTTTAAAGTCACGCATACTCTTGCATTATTCGTGCATATTTATCTCGCTGCCAAAACAAATGATGCATCAGTAAAAATTGCATATATCGTGTATATATCGATATGTTAAAATTGGATAAACATCAGCAGTGTAGTAATAAAACCTACCCTAAGTAATAAGTCCTGTAAATTATCTCCTAGGTAATTCTGGGACATTTCACAAATGCATGCAATTACTTCATGGGCTGAATTTACAGCTTAAAATGTGTCAAAAGGCTACATTGCGATGCTGTTGAATAAATATTTGTTTAGAGAATTATAGTCACCCGTATTCATAATTTTGTGGCATCTCCAATATACACACAGTTGAACGTTCGAATTCGACGATCTACGTCAGAGATGGCCATCCAGAGCTACGCCTGGCTCCGCCCTACCCCCACTCTGCGTCCATTCCCCTCGCGTAATAAGAAAGTAGAGACGTAATCTCTATACGAAACTTATGTAACATATAAAAAAATAATTATTCTTAACACGTCACTGTTTCTTGAGAAACCGTGTTCACTTACAGTAACCGATGTTTTCGACGTCATACCTAAACCACAAGCTACGTGAGGGGAATGGATGCAGAGTGGGGGTAGGCTGGAGCCAGGCCTTGCTCTGGATGGCCATCTCTGATTTACGCACTCCATCCCTAATTAGGCCATAAACCGCCAAGATGTATTCTCCACGATATTTCAGAAAGAACAAAACTGCTGTAATTTCTAGCAACTGCAGCCTTTTTTTCAAACGAACCAATGATATTTCGTTCTCCTTAACGCCATCGCCTACTACACCGAAATCCACGAAAAGCAATCGCTGCAACCACTGCAGCAGCAAGCCTCAACTACACAAATAAACATAAGTTTTCCGTCAAGTCTGCGCGTGATTCAATTTCAACCCGGCTCTACTGCACTAAGTTGTACCAGAGATAGTATAGCGGCACGTCATCGCTATACTACAACAGTCCTGGGAGAATTTGGGAACTTCAAGATGAATGCTGAACAGCATGAATAATAAATACAGACAATGCAAATGATGTAGTTAATAATCTAGAATTGATGTTTAAAATAAATTCTATTTTATTTCAGACTCTTTTACCAGAGAAACATTAAGAATAATGTTGTAAGTACAGAGTGCAATAACAACACACGAAATAGAGTTAAAATTTGATGTCGTTCGAATAATTAGTACAGTAGAACCTCGATTATCTGAACTCCGATCATCTTATATCAACTACAAGCTAAAATTGTCATTAGTGACACTGTGCACCTAATTGTGTACAACTATGTATTTTACATTGTAACATAAAATTACAATTTATATACGAAATATAGTTAGAATATGAGTAATCTGATTAGTAACACGTTGACTGCCACGGCGGTCACCGGTGACCGGCGCCTCAAATTCTATTTAATTAAATAACTATTGATTTGTCTATATTCTGAGCAAATTTAACATTGCAACGCAAATATAGATACGCATGTGCAATTCTGAATACTTTAACATTTTTTTCTTTACCGATTTATGTAGGAAAGAGAAATTTATATGGCGTCTGACTAGCGATAGCTGTTTCCACTGCGGCAGTCAACGTGTTGATTACAGTTCGGATAATCGAGGTCCAACTGTATGCAGATCCTTTGAAACACACCACATCCCCAATCTTTAACCGGCACAAAAAGTCTGTCTGTACAAATTTCGACTCTCATCCCTTATTTCATCTTTCATAAAAATTCAATACAGCGCTGATCGGCAACGAACCCCCGAGTACTTCGCAGTCTGCAAGCTCAATAAAAAAATATCCAGTTACAAAACTCTGCGCGCACGCGTGCAGGAAAACGAAACTAATTTCCCCGCCGACAGCACCCGGCGCCCTGGGGTCAACTAACAGAAAAAAAAGCATCAGTCCGTGACTCGTTGCTTTCAATTTCCAGCCGATCGTTCGAAAAATTTTCAGGTGAATCGTCGGGACGGTGAATTCGCCGGCGGGATACCAGGGCGGGATTATAAATGCTTGGGATTTACAAGGGCGGAAATGAAATCGGAAAATGAGCCAGTAACGATTCGGCCGAGTCGACGACAACGCGGGACCGGAGGGGTTGGTTTAGGCGACGTCGACGTCGAGAGTGGTTATTAAATAGCGTGGCTATAAATTGCAGAGCAATTCACCTAACCCCCCACACCCTGGCGGCTGCATTCCCTTGCCCCCACCTGCAGTGAAACTTAGTCAATTTCCAGTAGCGTAAACGTTTGCACGCGCCGCCGACAGGTATTTACGCGCGTACGTGCGAATTCCGTGAATACCTTGAATCGCACTTCAATTCCACGGAGTGTGCAGATGCGTTTAAAGTGCCTCCGAACGTTTTCGTTCTCCTTTTTGCAAGGCACGGCGATCGATCGGTCGTTTTAACGCGCTCGAGGCCGAGGTGTTATTACGATCAACGTGTGCGCTGTTGAGAAAACATTATGTTTATTAATCCTTCGTAAGCAATCTGGGTCGTTGACGGTATAAGCGGAATTCCCATTTCCTCGGACCTTTACATTTCTCCCGAATTTTTATTGTTATTGAGAAAGTTTTGAACAATTGATGTGACGAACGATTGTAGAATGTAGTGGAGATTTTGATAAGTGTTCCAGAATTTTTTCAGATTTTTTGAAAGCCTAGAACGATAAAGAAACTAGATTTGGACATAAATGAGCCAGTTTGTATGCGGAGGGTTAATTATATAGGGTGTTCGTTGAGGTATTCAACAAACTTCATCTACGTGTTCAGCAGGTCACCCTAAACAAAAAATGTCATGTACACTATAGGTCCGTTTCGTTTGGTTATAGAGATGAGGGATAAGTTGTATCCAATGATGAAAGTCCATTTAGATGATTATCTTTTGTCAATAATAAATATGTTAATTTCTTCATCTGTGTTAAATACAAACTCTACATCATATATATAAGTGAGTAAAGTTACATAAAGTAGAGTTAATCAGTTTGGCGTATGAAAAGCTCCTTACGTAATGGATTAACGCAGTGATAGCCACGAGAGCATAGGCCTTCCCCTACTCTAGGTTCCCTCCCCTCATATAAGCTGTGATCCGGAACGCCGATAGACTGCGGGGGAACGAAGAGCGAACTGGAGGGAACTGAATCGAGGGGAATGGAGCTAGAGTGGGGGAATGCCGCAGCTCCGGTGGCCATCACTGCCTTAAACTGACATTTATTACATGATTCCACATTCTCCAGTTCAATTCTAACAAGTAACACACGTACCTACAATATTGGCAGACCTCCTGCATGTTTAATATTGCAAATGGCTTCCGCCTATATAATTCCCACAGCTGTTCTTTCACCGAACCTCCCATCCAAACTGTAGTACCATAGCACTATTATAATAAGATCATAAAAAGTAAACCGACTGGACAATGTAAATATTTATTTTTCAAAGTTAAAAATTAAAGAAAAATTACCCCCAATAAAATACTTGAAAGACCAAACTTTCATCTCAAACCTTGCGCTCCAACCTGTTCACGTATACTTATCCATCAGAACATGACCAACGATTAAAATTGAACGAAAGCTCTCCTACAATTTAACTTCTCAAAATACCATCGAGGGGGCGAATTATAAAACCCCAATGAAATGGCGTACAAAAAGTTACGTTTCCAATTCGAAGCGTCCATTTCGCGGAGACAGTTCTAGTTGTCCGGTCCAAGAGCGGAAATTTCGGCTAACCGGAAGTCAGTGACACGGGCTGAAGCAAGAGAAGCTGTGTCCCGAGGAAAAATGTTTTGAAGCGACAGGAGCACGACCATAATGTCCTCTTCGAAGAATCCGAGCTGGATGACGCGCCACAAAGAGATTACACATTGCCCCATTATCTCTGCTCCGCCGGCTGACAACCGAGGAATCCTCTGCTCGAGGGTTTCTTGCTTTCTGACGTATACACGATCCCACTTTTCAAAGGGGGCATTAAAGACATCATCACCCGCCTCGTTTCGCCGGAAGTCAAGAGGATTTGAGTAAGCGGCCCGAAAATTCCACCGGAGCGTCTCATTTTTATTTCCTCCTTACTTTGCGCGCGCGCGCGCCGCTAGGAATTCATCGCTGGCGTTAACAGCGCCGTAATTAGCGTCATTAAAGCGCAGAAGTTACCCTGTAATTCCGTTTCGATCTGGCTACTTGCTTTTGTGGGATTTAAGAGGAAAACGATTGAAATATTTGAGGAGGTGAACGTATCTGTGCTCGGTTTCGCGAATGGGAGGTTAATGGGTCAAATTAGGGTTAACTTGAATTCAACGTGAAATTAAGCCACGTGGAATGTTGACTGGACAAAAATAATGAGAGAATTCATTTTGTTGAATCATTGATATTTTATATTTTGACTCCTTGCATGGGCTGTAAATGGCAGATTTTACTCTGAGATTATGTGCTGCTTTAGTAATTAATAATGTCAGTAATTGTTATTGTTTCTTTTTGTAGCTCTGTCAGACTTTATGAGAAATGTTTACTATTACTATTTGTGGTGAATAAATAATACATGTTAAAAGTTTGACAATTTTCAATGTAACAATCTTTTTTATTTTAATACGCAGTTATTTTATGTTGGAAGGAAACTGATCGTGCAGTGTACTCAATGAAACAAAATTATTCAAGGCCAAAAAAATTAAAAAATAAACAATTAATTCGAAAGTTTTGAGGTATCTTACAAACACTAATTGATAGATTATTGTAACCAAAGAGTATGACAGAAAATGAACTTGCAATGGAGTATGTACGATTATCTAAAGTTTACTGATTGCTTACTACAACGAAAAACACTTAGAGAATAAAATAGATTTTAATTCAATATTATTTATAACATTACGAATTTAAGAATCTCAGGTATTTAGAGTTTATGTTGATAGAATCCAATAGAATGATTTGTTTCTATGTGTACTATTTTTTTTATGCATTTGCAGCTAATTTAATTTATAGTGAACTTACAGAGTGCCCTGAATAATTTTTGGAATTGATTTAAATAATTGAAAATATTAGACGTAAATTTTTTTCAGCTTTTCTTTTAAATTACTGCAATGATAATTCGACAAACTTTGTTACAGTGTAAAAATATGAGAATTTGGCAATGTTAATTATTAGTTAATCATTAAGTAAATTATGCAATGTACCTCGATCAGACGATAAAACGCTGGAACACGTGTCAACATGATTTTAGCGTTAGATAAGATAACGTTTGAGGTGCGGTTTTAAGAAAAGCCTGTTAACAGTTAATCATAATGAAATCAGCTTCCCTTGAAATAAAGTTCTATCCTCTAAAGTCAACCATTGTGTAACGTCGTTGCTCTAAGCACATTAACTCTGAACGCGGTGAAAACTGGAGTTTAATTTTGTAATTGTATTACGTTCCAGATTGTTGCGTGAAATTACTGTCAAACATGGAGAATAGGATAAAGAATTTTTTAAAGGTTGTAGCTGTAATGGATTGCCAGTAAATTCTGAATTATTATAATAAGAAATTGCAATATTTGTTGACCGCTGATGGTTTATTCAAAATTTCATTTAATGCGAATATTTCTAATCGAGAGAAACGTATTTATATCAGTGACTAATATGTATAGTTATGCAACTCGACGATAATAAATAACGGTTCGTGAATCCCCAGGTGCAGTGATAACGAAGTTCAATCGTAAAACATGATTTCCAAATTGCAACTACAATCTTCAATAAGGAGACTTAAAAAAAATGTAGGATTAAAAATACAGGATTTTTCGCCGTAGTACTTAATGTGTTAAATACACTTATGTATTACATTCTAGTTGATCGAAATTTTTCTAGAATTTATCATTGTTTTAACAGTTGCCAACAGTTGCCAACAATTGCCAATATGGTGAATATTAAATTTTTCTCCATATTGCAGTAACCGAATGCATTAAAACATAATGAACACTGAAGCAAATTGTAAGTATAAAAACAGTCACGAAATATAAAACAAATAAAGTAGCATCAAATTAACATGAAAACAACTGTCCTAAGACATTATATGTGAATCAAATAGTAAAATTCCTCGTATTCATTGCAGTATGTCACCACGTCCTTCGTCGCAGTAGAAAACCCCATGATTAGTCAGACATACGAAATAACTTTCTATAAATGCGTATCGTTGATGCTATAAACATTTACATTCTAATTTTTAATCAGTAAATTCTATTTTTTCTATAAATTCAAAAGCTACCTCACAACAATCTATAAAATTACTTGCTCACGACGAATGAATATTTGACAAAAATTCAACACTACCATGCATCAAAATACTCAGTTCCTTTGTAGTCAGATTTTACTTCGAAATTAAATAAAAATCGCAGCAAATACTTTAGACAGCTGCAGAAAAATACCATTGTCCGACGTGCGCTATGCTAAATTAGCTATAGGCATAATAAACAATTCTCTCGTGGACTCACTTTTATCAGCACAGTTTTCTTACAATTAGTTCCCACACATAGAATAGACTCGTAAATTCTGTGACTCTCATTTAGAGACGCTCTGTACGAAACGCCTGATATTTAGCAGTAACTGAAAGACCGATAGAAATAATATGAAAAGGCTATGCCGTGAAAGCGGAGATCATCACGGAAGGCGTGAGTTTAGCGCGTAATAATTTCCTCAAGGGTTTGCTGGTTAGGTGTAACTCCGGGGATTGCGGAATCCGCCAACGAGTTTCCGTCGCGGTAATCCGTCTAGCTGACGATGTACGTCGGAAGACGTTGAAACATCCACCACGAAAACGGTTCACCAGACCCAAGGACTCTCTCTCATTCTCTGTCTCTCTCTCTCTCGCTGACGAACTGTCCTTTCGTCTTCATCTAAAGTTATGCGGCGAGTTTTAATATTATTACGCACACGCCATGCGCTGCTAATTGTAACGTTTCACTGGGTGCTCACGTTGCACCAACTTGTCTCCTCGTTGCGATAAAACTTATTTTATCGCCGAGATCACACGTCCTTCACCGGGCACGGTTGGACGAGTTAATAATAATATCCTTCTGGTAAACTCAGCAGAGAAATGTTTTATTTTAGAGCACAGGGTGTGCCAGAAATGTTGGTGAAACTGCAAAGGAGGTGATTATTCATTCAGAAGTCAGTCATGAGTCTGTCTTCTTGGTAGAAAAAGGGGCAGTGTCCAGTTTACGATTTTATGGGACAAAGTGTACATTGGCCCTTTTTGTCGTATCTAAATAAGCTTGTAATAGTGGAAAGTCAGTGATTATTCATTGAAAAGTCAGTCATAAATCTGTCCCCTTGGTAGAAAAAGGGCCAACGTCCAATTTTCGATTTTTTTAGAAAAGGTGCACATTGGCCCCTTTTGTCGTATATAACTTTATGTGAGTGGTGCATAATACTGAAATGAAATAATTTTGGACGTCGGCCCTTTTCTACCAAGGTACAGAAATATTACAATAATGTTGGGTATGTGTGCACCTAATCAATTCGCGTTTGTATACAACGAAATCATTTTTTACAGTTCGAAGTAATACAAACAGTTTCAATAATGTATTCAGGTTTATTAACTTACAAATTAGTGAAAGTGTGTAGCTGCAATTAACAATTAGGTACATTTATTAGAAGGGAACATTCTAGATAGGGATATCCTGCGTCCACAGCTAATCTGGGATTTAACACATTCACTGTTTTCTAATTCACATGATATTTACAGCAATTTTAACGTAAAGTCTAACGTAAAATCTATGCAGGTACTAAATGCAATGTACACTAACTTGTTGTTAGCTATATATAATAATTTAAAAACATTAATATGAGTTAAGAATTAAAGAAAACTGAACAGGATCACACAGGATTACTGGACAAATTTTCCTGAACCATATGAGCTCAGGGGATAGCGAACGTGTTAAACCGTTTATTTCTTGCTAAAATGTGTGTAGTGACAAATTGTATGCCTTATAATTCATTTACATAAATTATATAATTTTAAGAATCAACGTAGTACAAAATATTGAAAATACCTTTAAATTAAGAAAACTGTTGACTTCATTCATAGAAATATAAAAAGAGCTCAAAAGGAAAATTATTCAAAGTTTTCGAGATACAATAATCGAATAATATCGATAATCGATATCAGGAAGTTCATATTTCATATCATAGCAAGTTTAACACGTTGAGTGCTACAGTGAAAACAGCCATACCTAATCAGACTCGATATAATTTACTATTTCTTATATAAATCGCAAAGAAGAAAAAGATTTGAGTACTCGATCATGTTCTTCTGTTCCCACATTATTCTTTCAGTATGAAGTTTGCTCAGAATTTTGCAACAATGAATAATTACTTAATTAAATTAAGTTTCAGCTGTAAATTTAACGCGGCTAGTAAAAATATTTCGTTTCTAAGGGTCGTAAGTTTTGTACTTACTATTTTTTATTAACATGCTATATTTTAAATACCTAAATCGATGAAACATATAATATTTTGACTGACAGAGGTCTCCATTCAATCTCACAACGACAAAAGCATTTTTTAGAACACTTTCCCTTATCCCCATCAGCAGCTGCTTCTTGTCCGCAAAAGCCAGAAGATTGAAAACCATAAAACGAAGAATCGAAGAAGCTCTCCGTTCCCAAGCCTCGATTCTGACACCTTCGCACTGAGGATTTACAGTCCGATTTACACGATCTATGATCCAGTAAAGCAGATTTCAAACACTCGTCACTGTTCCCTCGTAAAACGTTTAAACCCTTGGTACACGGATTTTCGCGCCCTTTACACTTGTTCCTCCAGCTTCCAATGCGTGGATTCTCTCTGTTACCACACATTCCTTTCATCAATAAAATTATCCTCCTTCTACCCAGAGTATCACTGCACAAATAAAAAGATGTTATCGATGAATCTTTACATTTACTTCCTCAAGATGACTAACACGAATACGTATATTTAGCTTTCTTCGTATGTATTTTAAATAATGTTGGGGTTTGCAGCGAAAATATGAAGACGAATAAATATTTTTATTATTAAGTAAATACTTCATATTTTTACTTCGTATTATATGAATATACTATTAGGTAATCGCATAAGTAAAGCAGTTTTTAAAAGTGACTACAAGTAGAAATAATTCAGCAACTGTACTCATATTTAGTTATCGATACATTCAACAGTAATTTTGGTATCCTTGTCTCACTGCTTCAACAGTTCTTCACCTTGATTTTCAACTAATTTTTATAATTTTAATATGATTCATTTCAAGACTGTTGCAACCGAATAGTATCATTGCATTGTTTGTCAACTAAAAACAATGTCGAATCACCTGAATAGGTAGCAGCTGATACGTACAGTAGTCTAACTTACACCAATGACATTCCACTATGTGCACAGTTAAATCTTTATTAGATATCGAATAATATAACCCTAAGTATTTAAAGTATGTCTTCTAAGACAACGACAATAAGTTCGCCTCTCCAGTGGCTAATATATTGTAAGTCTCGAAAAAATTCTTCTGTGACTTCACGAGGTTTACAACCCTTTTCGCTCGACTAACTCTTTTGAAACACCAAAGTATGATAATACTTATACTTTAAACAGCCCAGTCTTTATAAACAATCAAAATTCCTACTTCCATTCACAACAGCATTCGACCACTGAACCTGAATAAAAATTCAAACGAATTACACTTGCGTTGCTAATTTACGCACGAGCGTGTTGAGCAGAATAGATTTCGAATGCAAAAGGTTGCAATAATAGTAAATCGTGAAACAGATTGAATGGAGAAGAAATAATGATTATTTGCGGTTTCGTGGCAACAGGTGTTCAGCCGTGCCAAATCTTGCCGGATAAACCGAAGCGTCGCGGCGGTAAATAAAACTAGCCAGATTTTTTTATAAAAACAACACAGGGAGAGAAAACAGAAGAAAAACTTTCCAGCTGGTCAGCAAGAATTTATATGCTCGATGGAATCGCTAATGTCTACGAGAATGTAGGTCGGTCAGATTAAATGTTGTTACCGGAGCGGTGCTCGCAAGGACGGTGTGCTCGCATATTTCATTTCTTATCAGCCGGGAATACCTGATAAATCGAACGGTTTGCTCCGTGCAACCGCATAATACGGCCACCGGCGACCGATGTATCGACTGAAACTTTTTGCCAACGACTCTCGTCGCGCACAAAAATTTAAGCGAATGGTTTTCGGCTGGTCGCGATAAGGCCTCGAATTGAATAGGCGGATGAACGGCCAGCGATATAAGTAATAATCGTTACTTTTCTACGGAACGCTCGCGAAAAGTCTGGCGAACCATTTGCGGTATAATTGTTATCCTTGGCAGAAGAGATTCTGTTTTTAAAAATCATTCGAAGGTGTCGAATCAAATGTCTGACTATGGCTCGTTGTTTCTACTTGCTGGAATTTTTAACTGTGTTGTTTCATGCGCACTCAATCAATCAATAAATAGCAAAGTAATTATCTGAATAGCGGGTGTAACAATAACAATCGTACAACAATATTTAAAGTTTAAGTACGACTATGTATGCTGAAGAAAAAAGTGACAGCGTTACGCTACAGATTTTGTATTATATTGATTAAATCGTATGTACATGCTAGTGCGCTTCGTTGCATATTTAAACGTGCCTGTTATATCTCCGTAAAATTTTATTAATAATAAATGTTCGTAACAGTTAGAAATCACTTTGACACGTTTCGATAAAACCTTCTCACCTTTCGTCACAGTGTTGCACTACTCGAGAACAGTTTATTTTTTCAAGGATCATCCTGCACTCATCCTCAACGTTTCCTCTCTCCGTTTCCCGAATTGTGCAAACAATAATACGCACGATCTCTATTGACAATCGACAGACGTTTCAGTTTGTTCCGTGATTGCAGATCGATACAGCAAAGCCTGGCTTTTACGCAGCTAAAAATAATCGGAGAATCACACACTGACACAGTTCATCGGTCATTGTAGCGTCAAATATTAGGTTGTTGCATAATTTCTGTTATATATTTAGATGAAATTGAGAGTGATATAATTTTGAAAAAGAATTTGTTTAAGTAACAACATATCGGCCACATTATCATCTACCTCTTGTCTCCAACAGTTAGATGTTCGAATGTCGGTATACCTGCCCGACTCGCGACTTGTTTCACAATTCTTTGAGTCTTGTTTCTAGATGTGAATAGACAAAGGTATCAATGTACGTATCTTACGCAGAATTTCACGAGCTTTAAGATGGTACACCTCAAATTTTCGTATCTGCAGCAGGGACGCCAGAAATTGAAGAATTCTGTGGAGGTACCTGCGTTAGGTACATTTCTCGAATCGTCACTTGTCCGACAATTCTTTGTTTCTTGTCTCTGGGAGAGGACAAAGACGGGTACCAGTGTACCTATCTGATGCAGAATTTCACGAGCTTTAAGATGGTACACCTCAAATTTTCGTATCTGCAACAGGGACGCCAGAAATTGACGAATTCTGAGGAGGTACCTGCGCGGGGTTCATTTTCCGAAGCACTACTTGTTCGACCATTCTTTGTTTCTTGTCTTTGGAAGTGTACAGAGACGGATAGCAGTGTACCTATCTGATGCAGAATTTCACGCCCTTTAAGATGGCATACCTCAAATTTTCGTATCTGTAACAGGGACGCCAGAAATTGAGGAATTCTGAGGGGGTACCTACGCGGGGTTCATTTTTCGAAGCACTACTTGTTCGACCATTCTTTGTTTCTTGTCTTTGGAAGTGTACAGAGACGGATACCAGTGTACCTATCTGATGCAGAATTTCACGCCCTTTAAGATGGCATACCTCAAATTTTCGTATCTCCAACAGGGACGCCAGAAATTGAAGAATTCTGTGGAGGTACCTGCGTCAGGTACATTTCTCAAATCGCTACTTGTCTAACAGTTCTTTGTTTCTTGTCTCTGGGAGTGGACGGAGACGGGTATCTGTGTACCTATCTGACCCAGAATTGTATGCCCTTTCAGAAGGTATAGTTCAGATTTTCCTACGAGCGACAGGGACGACAGAAATTGGAGATTTCTAAGGAGGTCCGAGTATCGGAGTACCTGCTGGACTCTCGACTTGTCTCACAACTCTTTGAATTTTGTTTCGAGATGTGGATAGACAAAGCTACGAATGTACCTATCTTCCGCAGAACTTCATGCTCCTTAAAGTGGTATAGTTCAAATGTTGCTATATGCGACGGGGGACGCCAGACACTCTAAAAGTATTCATCTTTTTGAGGGAAAAATTCTGAAAATTTCTGAAATCTTTCCAGTAAATTTTATTAAAAGATACGTTATCTTGCAAAACCCCTGAATTTTCTCGTAGAACCCACTTTTGGAAACACTGCTTTAGAACCTCGAAGCTTCTCTCCCCTTCGATCCCTTCCCACCAGCTGCTTCTTGCAGCAGGATCAAGCAAAACCCTGCGTCGGTTTTACAGCGGTCCGGTGATTCGGTAGATCCTTCGCGTAAAGAGCAGGCAACCCGAGAAAACGGATAGTAACTTCTCCTGGTTGCTGCTTCTGTACGTGGTTCGCATTTTAGAGACGCTTACGACCCTCGACAAAGCACTTTACGCACTTGTTTTGTCAAACGCTTTGTACCCCGGCGAATAGAGCGGAACTGGCACTCTTGGCACGGGATTAGAAAGCAGAGTCCAGGTTTTATGGGGGCACGAGAGGATTATTCCATGGCGGAAGGGCAGAGGATCGTACTATAGGTGAAAAGAAATGTTTGGACTTCTTCTATCTGATCATCCCATAAGTAATGACGCCTCTGAACATAAGAAATTAACAACTGCAGTTATTTTTAATTGCAAGGAAATTGAATATTAGTTTCAGTGTCCTTGTTCAACTGCTTCTGATTCAACTTTAAGAAATATTTATGCTTTTAACAGGATTCATTTTAGGTTGACTTGAATCAATTAGCATCGTTGAAATTTTGTCAGCTGAAAAGCTGTCGAGCTACCAAAATAGGTAGTAATTCGTTAACCTGAAAAAGCTTTTCTACTGAAAGTTATGAATTGTAGTTCATCGTTGTTTCGGGAAGTATAAATAAGCTGTCTGGCGGAAGCATACCATAGAAAACCATTGTCAACACACAGAAGACTGACAAATAAATTAATTCTAATAATAACAAACTGACTTCTTATTAAAACGTTAAGAATATTTACGACCATCTGGTACAATGGTTGAACACCCTATAAACTTAAAAATTACAAAAAGGAATACGTAAAAATAATGTAGAATAAACTGAATAACAAAGAAACATAAAACGAACAGACAAGCCTAACCGGCAAGAACGAAATACGGAGGTACAAATGAAATATTAATTTCAACTACGAGGAGCGTTCTCTATCGATCGATAGATTCAACGATTTAATTACGAATACGATTGTATCGCGACAAGAACGTTCTTTGTCGATAGAGCATTTTGTTCTGGGAACGTTTCAATTAACAACCCTCTCCTCGATGCTTTTTTCTCTTCTCCCCTTTCAATCACCCCTCCCGTCCACCATATTTTATCAGCGCTTGGAAAATTCTAGCCAATTACTCTGAAGGAACCGCGCCCGACGTTTTTACAGCTTGCGCGAAGATATCGTCCGTTAACGATTCCGATTACTCTGATAAGATAAAGCCGACGTTAACAACCCTCGAAACGGCATAGGGATTAGTGCTTTCCGTACTTTCTTCTGCCGAGTATACACGACAGAGGCTTTCTATTTGAGATTCAATGAACCGATCCATCAGAACCGAGATACAGACTCGTTATTTAAGCTGTTTTATTAGCAACCGCTTTCGAGGACGTTCGGTTTACTCGAAACGCTATAAATTGGGAGAATCTGGATCCACTGTGAGCAGAGAGCAGCATAAAAGTAACGAATAAATAAGTTTGGACATACTTCGTGTCAACACTTCATAAAGATATTGTATTCTGAATTCAAAATTTTATATGGATAATTTTGTATGGATCTTTGTTCCAATCTGAGAGAAATCATACGGTGTTTATTAGGAACAGGATAAAATGAAACGAACTTTTAGATGATTTTATTTTTAAATTGTTTTTAAACGATATATTTATCTTTAAAGTTAAATTTTATTGTATATAGGATACAATCAAACACATGTTTGCAAGAATTATTTTAATTGTTTTTGAACGATATATTTATGATATGTTTATGAACATATAAGTCTTTCAAATAAATAAGTAAAAAAGTACAATAAATCAGAAAACATGATTAAGTATCCAGTTCTTCAGGAAAGAAAATCAAATAAGTTTGTAGAGGATCAGCACACACTTTGAAGCTAAAATTACAAATGATTTTTCTTGCATAATGTACCTCCAAAACAATAATTAACCTCCTTTTTCGTTGTTACAATCCTTCGCCACCTTTAAACATACTTCCAAAATTGTATCATTTTCTAAGCTTCGTCATTTCTATAATTCACAGTGAGAAGTTCAGCGAGTGTTTAATAATTTAACACGTTGACTGCTGTATGGGTCACCCGTGACCAGCACCTCAAATTTCGATTCATTAAATAACTAACAATTCTTATAAAATTTTAGGATAACATTAACATTATAAAAATAGTATCCGGTGATACCTATGCGATCAGAGAGTAAAATACTATTTTTTTGCAGGATTTATACTTAAAGTAGGATATCATGCTGTATCTGGCTAGGTATGGCAGTTTTCACTGTAGCATTCAACGTGTTAAAGTACGATTCCATTATTATGTATAGACACGCCATGAAAAACATGATACTATTAAAGCCGACTACAATCTGTGTACACAAATAATTACGAATACAATAAAAAATTATTTAATGACAGACAACGCTAAAATATTTTACCTTCATACAATTCTATTAACGTGTCAATGACTATTTGGAGCGCAGTCAAAAAAAGAACATAATGATACTATGAACTGAGGGAATAGTTGAGCAGTGTGCAGGCAATAAATTCTCTGTCGCGTTCCTTTTTGGCTTCGATTGCTCGATGTTTGATGAAATCCTCGCCTCCATGATCATACATAACGCTAATATCAATGGACGGGCGGAAAGCTGAAAATTAATAACTGCACTAAATCGCTCTTTGTGGCGGTCGCGTTTGGAAATCTGTGTTTATGAGATGCAAATGATCGTTCCCCGACGAGGGTACCCGGTGCCCGACCTAAAAACGTAATGAGTGGTAAGCCGGCTTTAAAAGTAGAACTATCTTTCATCTGAGACTCGTTTCTGGAAATTACAAGCGAGGACTTACAGCCCGGCTGTTTCTCTGCAGAATCACCGTCGAGTATTTCATGGAAGACGACAGAGAGGAATGCACTTCATAATGTTACTCAACTACCTTGCACAGCGAGGAAAAGTAAGACATTTATAATTGTTGTGAATAATATAGGGCTGAGCTTAATACCTCACTGCGAGAGGATAACATTTCGACCTATATTCACTAGGCATTTTTAGTTACTTTAGAGATTACTCTGCCTCAGGAATCTTGAAACTTGTTTACCACCCTGTATATTAAATATTCTATCAGTTCTCTCGTACGTTGAATTGGACGTATTTATCGGTTTCGAATTTGCCACCAATCGTCCAATTATTATAATAGGAATATAAAATGCAATCACCATTGTCGTGGTTCTAAATAGTTAACATTTTTTAATGTTTTTCCTGTACAGAACTTTACAGTCACATTAACTGCAGTGATTATTAGCGACTACAAACAGCATTTATGTATTCAGGGTGTTTCAGTCTTTTTCGGCCAAACGCTGTCAGTATATTCTATGGGTATAAATAATAAAAAAATGTTATATGAAGATATATCATTTGAAGCTTTATTAAAAAGTTATAACAAAAATATTAAATACGAAGGGAAATTAACGGACTAATGGTATAAAAGAAGTAATTTTATAACATCTTCAATACGTTAACTGCCATGTCGCCCATATGTGAATGACATTCGAATTCAGTTGTTATTTATCTAACTACTTATGGTGTTAGTAAAAATATCTAAAAAGGTCTAACAGAATCAGTAAGAAACTACGAAGGATTGTTAAAAACACCGATAAAAAAGGGCATAATTAAATCAGTCTCATGTTATATCGAAGTCTAGAAAGCTGTACCATTTTCAGCCTCTGCAGTGTGGCAGTCAACGTGTTAAGCAGTAAGTATAACAATCACATCTGTATACTATCTTCCTGCTGAAAATTCATTCACCGCCCAAACGGTTAAATAACACCAAACGTAGTTGCGTTAATAAATCAAATAACCCAACAAATTCTGTAACATTAACCCCAAACCACGCGAACTGACCCACGTATTAATTTGACCGTGCCACGGGAAAATTGATAAGGATAACAACCCCTGCAGCACGAGGGTGGCAGCATCTTGCAGCGGTGGCGTGCATTATTATTTTCAGCGACACGGTGAGCACACCGTGGTTTCCCAAAATAGAAAGCCTTTCACGAAAGCTCTCTCCCTCTGTCTCTCTCTGTCTCTCTTTCTCCGGTGGCGAGCACGAAACGCGGTCGTCGTCGTGTTACAGCGTTACATAACAAATCCGTGTAACCTAGATTACTTTTCTTGCTCCTGAAACAGCCGGAGGGTGGGTTCCACGAGAGGGTGGCTCTTGCTTTCGAGAAACAGAGGCTCGCGCCGGCCGTCTTGACGAGACGGGGAAAGAAGGCGCGCCTTTTTCACGGATCCGTTTTTCCTCTCGCGATTTCAGCGTGGCAACGAAAATCCCGCCCGTTCTCCCGCGAGGATAACGCGGCAACGCGGATTACGAAACCCTCTTGCTTTCATTTCAACCCTCCTTTTTTTCCCCTCCTACTTTTTCTTCGCGTGCATTCGGCAAACACACGCGCTGGAACTCTGATAAAAAAAGCGACGGGAATGGAACACGATGGAAATACTTTTCACGGTGTGTTCGATTCGTTGAAAATCAAAGGATCGCGTTTTTTCAGGCTCCTCTTTTTTCGAAATCTCGCAACGGGAATACCCCGATGAGCTGAAACACGCGATGGCGTCCAAGGAGTAGCAGAAATGAGAACTGATTGCGTCGGAGTTCGAGCGAAGAAAATTTTGTGTAATACCGCCACGTTGCCCTAAATTCTCGAACCATCGAGCAAAGCATTATTTACGTCACTCCTTAAAAGATAACCTTAACGATTACCAAGAATTGCTTCAGGCCTTGCAATTTCTACAAGATATCGGACTGTATCGGAGCAGCATCTAAATTTAAATTACAACCAATCTCCAACAGTTGTTGTTAATAACCATGTGCAGTTGATGCAACATTAAACTCATACATACAGTACGGTACATTTTCAACTCTCACTTTCGATTATGATAAATAAACTGAATTTTAACCTGAAATCATGTTGAAAAATAGATTAAGCAGAAGATGAAGTTGGAATGCATGAATCTACTTGCTATTTTGTAATGTATGTGTAAATCTAAATATATTATAAATTGTTTAAGTCACGATTGGTAATATGAAGTGTCCGGAAACTTTTGCACACCACTGTAAGAAAAAAATTTTGGTGTACTTCCAGTAACAAGAACAGTAGAACGTCTGTCATTCGAATTTAGATGAAGACATAATTGTTCGGATGAGACAAAATTTTGTTATTGGAATATTCATGTTCTCAATATTTATCATTCTATGGTTGAAGAATCCACTGGACGATAACATATACAATCTGCACATCCCTCGAAAAATTAAAAGATTACATCCGATAGACCTAATGCAAAAAGTAATAGCACATACACCCAGCTCAGATCAATATACCTTACTAATAAAGATGATCTCTTAATGAAGATATCGTATGTCTGTATTGGCAAAGTGTAAAGAATATTGGGGATAATAAAAAAAAACGTTGAAAGAAAACATGCAAGGTATTAACAATTAAAATAAAAATATCAAAGAAATACTTTCTTCTTTATTAAATTTTTCACCTTCTATTCGTTTTATCAGGATATTCATGTCAAAGAAATATTGGAAAATCTCAAAATGTTACCGCAGCAAGCTGTTATCAGCAATAAATTGATATTTTAACTTTGAACAGCCGCCATTTGGTTAAAAATCAATTTTAAAGAAACGGCCACGAGAAAGATTACATTTACTTGCATACTTTAAGAAAATTGTTGCTGTTTTTGTTTCAGATGAACCCTGTAAAAGTGCCGTATAGGTCCCGAAAGACTAGCTATAGTATAGACAATTTTTCTGTCATTTTTGTAAAAATTGTATAGTGTACATACATTTTAATAGAGCAAGAAAAAAATAAAAAATGTACCTTTTTCTTAAAAAATTCACAATGATTGACCTCTTTTCAGCCTTTCCAGGTGTACACGCCCCCGTAACAGACGAAAAATTGATTTTGATAAGAAAATAGTCACCAAGAACGCTATGGCTTGTCTATTGACTTCTGACAAATGCACACGAAAGGAAATGGACGTGTGACACTTCTTGAAATCCGATATTTCCATCCGGTCTGTGAACATGCTTTCGTACTACTTTTCGTGCTGCGAGGGAAGCAACGGAGGATTGATAACGTCTTTATAGAACATCGGAATAACACGAGAAGTACCATCCCAGTCCCGCTCCGTTGAAATTAGGAACGAGATCGAGCGAGTATGGGGTACAAGTTGTTATTTCCGAGGATAACTGTAATTCCGCGTTGCTCGGCGGAGCGAGCGGAAACGGAGCACAAGCAGAGTTAAAGAACGGAACGAAAGAGAGCCGGCACATCTGTTATCGGTGATAACAGGCAGGTGGTACCAGGTGACGGAGAGACACGCGACTTCTAAATCCGTTCGAAAGCATCGAAAGTGACAGTTTCGGGTATTTTCGTCCCGAATAGAATGGAACGTCGTTTGTCCGTACAAACTGCGGGACAACTTTTTCCAATAAATGGTAATAAGGCAGTTATAGACTGTTCCAGCTCGAGTTTGAAATAAAAGGAACTGTAAACGGGGTATTAAGCAGGACAAATTGTTACCCTTAAAAGATACAAGGTGTTAAATTGCATCTCCATTGAATTTGCTTTTAAAGGGTAAACCTAAATACCGCACCTTTATGAAACTTTGTGGATATATTCATATGTATTTTTACAACATTCATGAATGTTTGTATATTGTTATGAGCTATGCTATAGTGATTATTGAAAGGTTTGAAAACTGGAGAGAAAGAATAACACTTAGTAGCATATGTTGCCTTGTGAATAAATATAAATAAAATAAAATAAAACTTACTGTTACGTTCGGTGTAAATATGTGTAAATTTAATTTCAAAGTTCGTTTAATTAAAATTGATTTGATTATAAGTACGTATGTGCGTAATTATTAATTTCACCCATGTCAGTATTAATTGTAATATGATCTGTTTTAATAAAAACTTTTTAGGGTTAACACATATCGAATAATATAAAAATAAAAGTGGTACCTCTTATAAATCATCTCCTGTCAATTTTTGACACATGTCACGCTCACGCGTCCAAACAATCGATCATCCGAAAACTAACCCCTTATATTACGATTCTTTCACAATTTCGAGCAATAAAGTTCACTATTCAACTTCTGGAATGCCCTGATAAATGACGAGCGTCTGTGAAGACATGCAATTCCTTTTTAACGCATTCGCTACCAGAGCAAATTATGTGACTTCATTCATATTGCCAGGTCTGTTTTAAGTATTTCTGTTTACCTGAGTGCCATTATTTCTTTGTGAGTATATGTACTGTGTCATGTAATAATAGTAATAATAATAATAATAATTCTAAATTAACCCTTTGCGGACGACGGACGCATATATGCGTTCAAAAAGATCGTTCACCGTGTGCTACAGACCACCGCATTGGCCTAGGCAACGCGTTTACTGTACGCTTTCAACCTATACATTTAGACGAATCATCATCTTTGCCTATTTCATTAAAATATATATGTCTCGTTACATATTTTGCAATTTTAAAGGACTAAAACAACTGAGCAATCGACACCAAATATATAATTATAATTAATTATTGAATTAAGCACGTGTTCTACGACGGAAAATTTCAGCACATGATGCACGATTTTTCCTGAAGCTTTCCGTCTTCAAAGGGTTAAAGTTGAATTTTTCTAATAAATTTCCTCTGTAGTATTATTTCCAAGCTTCCACACTGCCATATGCGTGTCCGCAGCCAAAAAAAGGCTGCCACTGTGAAACGCTTTCCATTAGAATGCATTTAAAGTACAACTAGCATACACGTGGTTGGCAGCGAATGGGTTAACAATCCTCTGAAAGTCATCTTGTGCTGCAGATCTTTAAAGAATTAGTACGCGCGTAAAACTCGCACTTCTAACGTATCGATCATATTCTGGGTCACGAGTGCGACTCGTTATTCTAACGCGAGGGGTTAATCTCCGGTCGATCGGAAAGTCAAACAGTCGATGTTCCGGCGCGTTCACTTTTTTTCAAGAGCGAAGCAATTGCAGCATTCGCAAATGTAGGTGACTTCCGTTGACAAACAAACCGGCCGCTGCGGCGAATGTTTTTATGGCGGCGAGCCACGCCAAGAACAAATGGAAGCAGCGCGTTTCATTACACGCCGTTAGAAACGGTGTTTGCGAATATTTTATCGCCGCGATAAGGATCGATCGCGGGGCCGCGACAAAAAATCAAATTGTACCAGGTGAGGAATTACCGAGGGCGGGGTTGTAAATTTCACGATTCCTTTTTTTTTTTTCGACCGACGAACAAACTCGTTCGGACGCGTTGATAACGATCGAAGGATCGTGGAACAACATACGGAACACGATAATGTTCCCGCTCGATGAATTCCCGACCGGCTCTTTATTTTAATCGTAAATCTTTACGATCCACTAAAAAACAGATTAATGTTTCACCGTTCCGACGGTATCTACGGAATATCTGCGTAAGTCGCGAGCGTTTATGCATATTGCATTCGAGAAGGGTCCGCTCGTAAATTCGTGCTGTAAAGCGAGCTGCCTATACGATGTCGTTATGCCCCTAATGTCTGTTTAGAATGGAAAAGTGAAAGCGAATATTGGCTTTATGGCGACATACGGGGACCGTTACAGTCATTATCTCTGCCTTCTTGAATAACATCTTCACCGTTCAAGGCACTTTTAGTTTTTATTTAAATAATAGTTCATTGAAGTAAAAAATTGGTAATACGTAGTAGACTTTATGTGTGTCTAGTGGTTAATAAGGAAGTTGAACAAAGTGATAGAATATACTTGTATACAGCAGAGACGAAGAAAATAAACTGTATAAACTGTGTATGAAGTGTAAGTAAACTGTATTAAAGTCTTTACGCATTTCACAGAGGTTGTGGATTTAAATGTGTATTAAAGTACACTTGTACACGGGACAGGTGTAACGTGTATTAAAGAATTAAAAATTCATGTTGTTAATACACGTTTACATGGATATTTAACCTGTTAACTGGGGAAGGCGAGTTAACTCGTCCTGTGCAAATTGCGTCGCCATAAGCAAGGCGGCTGTTAATTGTTCTCACAGTATTTGCTGACAAATATTTAAACCAGTTGATCGAAGAAGACGATTTAACGTGTCATTTGAACGTGTCTCGGTGATGGACAAGACAATTTACCTCATATTTATTCGTTTTTAACTACAAACAATAGGCACTCCTAATTAAAGAACAACACGGTTAATAGGTTAAATACACGTATGTACGGATATTAGTTTTTTTGTATCATGCGGTCCTGAACAAAACTGAGATTCTTTTGTTTCCGCGAGTTTCTCAGGCTGATGCTTGACGTTTGACTGGTTCATGAATATGTATACACGTATATTTAAATATACGGGTATCTGTGAACAGAAAAACACGGGTAAACATGAATCCCAGCCTTGTGTTGGTTCAGTGATGGTCACCGGAGCTGCTGCCTTCCCCCACTCTAAGTCCATTCCCCTCATATACAGGCCCTGGCCATCGAATTGGGACCACTCATAATTTTCAACATTTTTTTCTGTTTTTAGTAAAATTGAAAGGCCTGATTGAACTGTAATAACAAAGTTTATTAACTATTGAGGCGTTACACACATATATGTTAATATTTTATGTCTACCTCCGTGCCTTAATTACAGCTCATATTCTTTCTGGCATGCCCCGAATTCACTGCCTTATCATCAAATAGACAGTGGTCTGGGACGAAGATGGTCTGAGGGGAACGAGGAGGAAACTGAAATGAGGGGAATTGACCTAGAGTGGGGGAAAGCCGCAGCTCCGGCGGCCATCACTGTAACTTCTATAAATTAAGCTAAAAAGAGCTGCTCTGCCTGTTAGAGAAATGTCAAATGTAAATTGTATATCCTAATATACTTTGTTCGTCTGTTACAGCACTGAAATAATAAAATGATTAACTGTACCTCCCTTTGCAATTGCTAGAAACAATAAGAAATTAATTTCTAATGGGATCAAATGAGTAGCCAGGAAACATTCACAAATACAAATTGAAAGAAGTATTCCAGTAAAATGTCGCCATGTAACAAGACTAACGATCGAGTTAAACGGCGCTCCCTGTGCATGTCGGTGGTGATCAGATTTGCATAATTTTTCCGGGAAAATGAATTCCGTACGCGTGATAATTATGGCCGCGGTTGTGCGCCGCGTTTTACGTCGAGCGTACCACTTGAAAATAGTTTAACCGTGACAATTTTCGTACAGCGTTAATTACAAACCCGTATACCACGCTGTCGCGTTCCGTTAATGCGCGTGTAATTGTCATGACAATCGCAATTGCAATTCCAATAAAAATAATTGGTAACGATAACACGTGTTGCTGTTGCAGCGACAATTGCAACATCAATAAAACCACTGATCCTCGTCGCTTGGAAAAAATGTAAAGTATCATCGGATATCTATATTTTAATGATTTTGTGAAAACACTTGTTTACATATGTATGAATTACCAATTTTTCTATATTTTTTGCCTTGATAGGAAGACGTGAAGATTCTACATCATGAACAAAAGCGACACGTGATAGCCTCTGAAAGATATTGATGTAATAAAAACATTTTGTTTTATTTTTGAAAATTCTTTCAATGTTTCTGGTTAATAGTTTCAGGTTAGTTATCCATTTGTATATAGATTGTTAAATATTATAAGCTTGTAGAGTATTCACCTCACTCTTTTTAACGAGTTCCGTGACGCAGTAGAAGATTCCGTAACTAGTCAGACATGCGAAAAATAGTTGTACACACTCGGTGTCTCCAAATTAAACGAGCAAACTCTGTCATCGTGTTATTCGAATACAACTGAAATTAAAACGTAATATAGACACAGGTTCAAAGAAGCTCTGTTTAAAAGTTATTGCAAAAATATTTACTTATTGTTAGAGCAATAACACTTTGATGGACGCTGCCACATATACATGATTTAATAAATTTCGATAACACACGTGTAAAATAAATAAATGAGCGAATCTAGAATTGAATAAAATATCAATAGACAAGTATGCAGAAAATTCATATTCTTCATTAATCGATATAAAACGAATAACAAAATGTTTTGTTACTTAACGAAAGCCTCGCAAAAATAGCCAAGGCAATGAGATTTCGAGAAATATTTATAATCAACAAAGTGTTAAGTCTCCATTTCAAATTGCACGGATAGAATCTTGTCCTCCACAAAATATGCACATACAAACGTATATGTAGCACACTGAAGCAACTCGATCGTTTACACAAATCGTAAACAAATACTACTTCATTAATTCAGTCTGAACAACACAGGAATACTTATTAATTCTGAAACAAATTACTTGGATCATTTTCGATGATTTCAAATAGCAAACACACCTCAAACAAGGTTATATGACTTTATTATGTCTTTTTACTGAGACGACCGACAGATGACAGAGCAACCACGGGTAACAATTAACACCCTCTCGAGCTTAATAACTTCATAAAACATTATTCAATATAATTTTAATAAACACACCTATGAAAGAACAACATATACGTCACGATACCTGGCGACAGCGCAGGTCGACGAGAAATCCATCGATACGTTCCCTTCATCCGGTATTTAACGCAAGAGGATGATATTTCGTTGTAAGAACTAGCCTATTCTCAAGCAACGTGGAGCAAAATCCGAGGTCGTGCATTCAACTTCGTAGCAATTCGCTTCCCGATATTAAAAGCTTTAATATCGAGTGAACGGCGACGGGAAAAAACATATCAAGTCTCCGCTGTCCCCGTCTCTGTGTGTATCTTCCACACACACGCGGATGGTGTGCATGTGTGTGAACAAGTATAAACCGTGGATAAAAGTGGGTATATCCGTGGTTGTTCGACGAGTATACGCGATCCATTGTGGGCTTCCGGTATCCATATGCTTCCTCTATGTACACATCTGCTCCTGCAGCTGACAGTGTGCGTGCGCGTTCGTACACACTTAAAGTGTCCGCGTACGTGTTGGTAAATGCATTCGATTTATTGGAGGACGCAATAGGGTAGTTCGAAAAAGCCATACGTTCCGTACGGCGCAATGATACCGAAAGCCTCTTTTTCCGATGGCTCGTGTTTTGTTGTTGCTCTCTTCGCTATCGTCCGCTTCTTCGAACATTGCCTTGTTGGTGGGTGGACCGGAGCACTGAATGCGTTTGTCAGAAAGTTCATCACAACTCGGCCAATCTTAAAAGAGAGGTCCACGAACCGGTACGGGAAATATTATCGATAAAATGAAATAGATTGTTGGTTCACTATAGAAAAGCTTCAGTTTGGAGTCACCGGCTTATGGAGGCAGAGAACGTCAAAGTCTGAAGCTTTAATCGGAGATATTTTTAAAATCGAGTAATATTTTTTAACGGAACTTTTATTATTTGCATTTTGACTGTGAACAGAAACTGTTCTGTACGTGTTTTTTTTATGGCTCTGAAATTTCGCTGCATATTAGGGGTTGAAAGTTTAGGTATAATTAACATTAATTTATTTTATCTTTCTGGGATTAATGCCTGACGCTCTAAAGAATGGTACCGTTTCTTTCTATCAAAATTTGCCAGTTACGGAAATATACCTATTTTAACTTACGACAGGAAAAATTTATGACGCTGTCACGGGACATCGGCTATTTTTCAATTTTTAAGGGTGTTAAAAATTTGACATCTCTCTAGCAGACCTCGAGGACATTTTTAATCGGAAAAACTACAGTTTCTTGCGTAGAATTTATATTCTTAGTCTCCCTAGGTGTGTTTGCTAGTGTTCACGAGGCTTTAGATCAGTGATGGCCACTCTAGCAGCGGCCGTCCCCCACTCTAGTTCCATTCCCCTAATATAGGCTGTGATCTGGACGACGATGGACCAAGGGGGGACTGAGACAAGGGGAATGGACCTAGAGTGGGGGAACGCCGTAGCTCCGTTGACCATCACTGGTTTATATTCTCTTAATAAGAACTAAAAACTCGAAAGGATTGCGGCATGATCCTATCCAATATGTAAACAATATTATTCATTTGATATTCGACATAGAAATGTTGAAACCTGATAAGGTTATTGTCAGCACGTCCGTAGATCCCTGATGAAGCCCGCAACAATGCTGGCGAAATGTCGGAACATAATTCCGCAAGGACACACGGCTTATACCCCGAAACCTCTAGCAACTATTATAGCAATCCGATCCGTGAAAACCTCAAGGATCTCAAGGATAAATTAGCTAGCGAACAAAGGGTAAAGCTACCTTTGTATAGTTAGTGTGAAATAGCCTCAGCCATCGTTTGTTAATTTTATAAAAATGTATATAATTATACATAGTTGCATTGGTTAATTAGAATTAAGCAAGGAAAAATTAAATTACTCTGCTTGTGCTATTTATTGGTTAATTGGAATTAAGCAAGGAAAAATTAAATTACTCTGTGCTATTTATTGGTTAATTAGAATTAAGCAAGGAAAAATTAAGTTATTCTGTGCTATTTATTGGTTAATTAGAATTAAGCAAGGAAAAATTAAGTTACTCTGTGCTATTTATTGGTTAATTAGAATTAAGCAAGGAAAAATTAAATTACTCCGTTTCTACGGTTTCTACGGTTTCTTATTAATCATGACTCTCATTTCCTTCTCACATTCTTTTCTTTTCTTCTTTTTCTATACTTGAAAAGAACTGTTGATCTTAAAATCTTAAAAATTGCAATCTTGAAAGAAAACAATAAATTATTAAATTATTTTCTTATGGGTAAACAGTACATTTTATATCCGCGTATTTTAAAATGTTTATATCAATTAATGTTTCACACGATTTCTGGGTCAGTGTACTAGTTAACCTCTTAAAAGATCCTGACACTCCTGAACACACTTTTCTTAATTCAAGCATTGTTATAAAAAATAAAAACGTTACCTTCTTCAGAGATTCTTAAATTTATGTAACAATTTTTATTTTTCATTTAACAGCTGCGGATTTATTTTTAATAAGCATAATTTGTTTTCTAACGTTGATAAACTCGTCCTTGAAGAGGTCAACACGTTGTCTGCTGTGGAGGTCACTCGTGACCGGCACCTCAAATTTAATTAAATTAAATAATTATTGATTGTCGCAAAATTCTGAGCATACTTCATACTAAACACGATTGAGTGCTCAAATCCTTTCTTTCTTTACGATTTATGTAAAAAACAGTAAATTACATCGTGTCTGATTGGGTATGGCTGTTTCCACTGTGACATTCAACGTGTTAATAAACAACGAAAGAATGCAACGTCTCTGTATTCTATTTTTTCTCATTCGTTTCAGCGAAACGTTCCATCGGATCGCGCAAGGTGTTCGAAAGTTCATAGAAACGCTCCAAAGCCCTTCGCCCTTTTCCTATATCGTAAATTGAATATTATTCCTTGCGCAGTTTCAGCGGCTTGATCCTTTCGCCACGGTTTCCCGCGTTGTTTTCAACTCTCGTAAACATATTACGTTCAGAGACGAGAATATTCCGAGCATTGTTTTTACGGGACTTCGTACGCAATAAAGGTCCTTCTCTTTTTTTCTCACGCCTTTCGAAAGCGTCGCTTTTCGCCTCCGAGCCCTTTTATTATGCTCGGAGTTTCTTTGTAGTTCCTACCCGACGTGCTATTCCCTGTATGAGATTTCTATGCAAGCATACATTCTCACAGTGTTCGCTGCATCTTTCACTTTGCAACCTTTACCGATGAACTACCAGGATGAATCGAAACACGGTTTTCTCGGCCCTTTCTGTCCCTTTGAGCGCGCGTGCTTCCAAAAGGGCGAATGATTTTTGTGTCAGATCGTCCTACAAACAACGTGGTTTTTACATTTGATTTCCAGCGGTAATAATTCAACACTTGCACTCATTTTTAATTATTCACGCATTCAACATTAATTTTGCTTTCCTTGCTCTGCTTGTTTAATTGTTTTTCACAAGTTTTTATACTTTTAATACGTTGATTGATGTGGCGGACCGACGCAACAAATTTGATTTAATTAAATAATTATTAAATTTAATACGACTTTGAATAGAATTAATATTTCGATAAGAATAGAAGGTCGAGGCTGCGAAGTTGAATAATTATATAATTATTTTCCCCGTCAGTTTAGTTTGAAATCGAATATTATAATATGTCTGATCAGGTATGGGGGATTTTCACTGCGGCAAGTAATGTGTTAAGTAATACTTGTCTTACAATGGCAGTTAAACGAATGAATTATGTGAACAGATACCTAAATGTCAATTTCATTCACTATACGTGTCTGTAAAAAGTTATTTCGCGTGTCTGACTAATCATGGGTTTTTCAACTGCGACATATGCAGATCGTGGTGACATTATTATTTTCGTTTGAAATGGGATAGTATAGTATGTCTGAGCAGGTATGGAAGCTTTCACTGTGGCAGTCCTAAGGCATTAAAATGAATTATTTTAAGTCTCTTGCAACAGATTAGAGTATAATGAAGTTTTTGTTAACTAAAAAACTGTCGAAACACCTGAATGTATAATAGCTCGTACGTACAAGTTTTCAGGTACTCAAAGATCAACATGATATTTCTTTGACTTTTAGAATACGTAGAATTTTAAAATATTAATTGCTCCTTTCTTTTCACGAGACAATAATTTTTCCCCTCTCACATTATTTTCTGTAATTTTCAAACATTTTTGTTTCTACTAGCAGCGACCGTAAGTGGCATATTTATTGTTCGAATCGCGTTCAAACGCGACTCCAAACATCGGAATACCGCATCGAATTGTTCCTATTAAATTCGTGCGCTACAGGACCTTTATCGACAAATATTGATACATGAAAAACAATAAAAACCAAAAAACGACGGAGATAGATCCAGTCAGCCATCCGGGGGAAAAAATAAGCCAATCGAACGTTGTCAATAGAGATTTCTTGTTCGGATTCAAACCGTGAAACTGATTGTTCTTCACGCCTGCGATAAACAACCGGCGTGTAAATGATTTAAAAAAAATTTGTCGCTGCTTTTACTCTCGTTCGGAAAAGCCCGATGATCGGGGAAGATTTATATCGACAAAAATGCGGATATTCGAACGACGCGCATGAAATACAACTTCAAATAATCCCGTGATCCACAGCGATTAACATAAAGGCTTCAATTTACAGTGTAAATGTTTTTTTCCATTCACCGCTGACCCGTTTCACGGATATTTCGAGCTTGCAAACAGTCGGCCTGCATTAACGCCGTTACGTTTAAGGGGATTACTATTTTATCCGTTCAAACAGAAATACCGCACTTTTTCGTTGTCTCGTCGGTGAACGGTATTTATTTAACGTAAAAAGGAAGGCTAATTGTATTTAAAAATATTGTTTCGAAGTCGAACGGATTTGATTTATACCCGAAGCTTTGCATAAACTATACCATGAAGTTCCGAGGTGGATTCGATTTTACTCACCCCCGTCTGGTGTTGAAAATGCAGAGTTCATGTCTGTCTTAAATAGGTTAAGAAACTATTACTATTTTTCTTGGATTGTACGGTTATTATTCAATAAATATATAAGTAATGTTAATAGCAGGGATTCTGCAGTGTGCAGGTATAAATAATTCCAACTAACAGGATCCTTGTAGACTCCGCTACAATTTTTAAGGCTTAATTAATATGTTCATTCTTATCTCAGTTTTTGAGTAATCCTGATTTAGTTAAATCGCACTGATGACGTCGTATAAGCTCGTCGTCGGTGTTTGATAGTCTCGATTCACTTGTTCAACCTTTTAATTGCGACACACTTCCAATGAAAACTGTTTGCTGTGTGCTAAATAATAATGGACGAGGAAGAACAGTTAATTTCATTTATTAATTTTTTATTACACTTCAGTCTTTTGCCTTCATAAATGCTTGATTTATTATTTATTCTCAAGTTCTAATTCAGCTTCGAATTTTCGTACATTATTCAGAATGGACAACTGGTCTTTAATGTCATTCTCAGACTGCCGACCTTTATGCAATTTAACAATATTCGAATATGTGCACGATGCACATGCGATATAGTAAGTGAAAAAGTACGTTTTGTAAAATTTGAAGCATAAAATACAATTTCGTCGAAGTTCTATTTTTTCAACTGTGTACGCTAAAACAACAAATGTTGATATCTAAAATTGTGTAGTTGTATCAACATCCGCAGTTTAATCATTATGATGTCCATTCGCTTGTAAGATACTACTTTTCGAAGATGTACATACATCAGGTCTACCAAAAAGTTCTGTCCATTCAACGCACATTTATTTGATTAACAAATTAATAATTTAATTCGGTAACTGGCCATGTTTCGCCATTGAGCAAACGAACTATGTCAACCGGACGTTTTCCTCGCATCAGCAAGGAAATTATAGACACACGTATTTCTTCACATTTCTTCAACATCTTGAAATGAAACAAATGCACATTTATGCACCATTAAATAGAAAATTAAATAGCAAATTCAACGATAACGAATACTTTTAGAAAACATTAATTTAACAGTAACCGTACCAGGTCCGGTCAAATGACCGGTTTGAAAATTTAATTTAAAATTGTACATTCATTGTTATTTCTTTTGTACATCTTACTTTATGTAAATTCTTATATTATCTGATTAATCAATTTCTCAATTTTTGTTTTCTTGCTTCTTTTTTTACTGAGGAAAATTCTTCGCCTGGTTTGCTTATGACCGGTTACGGTAAGAATAGGTATATGTGAAGTGCCGGTACGGTTAGTGTTAAATGAGAAATATTTTATTACACAAATGTTGCCAAACCTTCATCGCCCCCTGTATATACGTCTTCCGCAGTCAAAGGGTTAATTGTCACTCCCTTACAAAGTATTCAATTCACTAAGTAAATCTGTCACAGGTTTCCTGTTAATTTCGTCTTCTCCGAAGCATCCTGTAACAGCGAGCTACACGAGAATCGAATTACAGGGGTGTAATAAATAAAACGCAGGAGAGGGGATGCTGGCGTTTACGCAGCCCTTTAATTTCCACGGAGATTTGTTTCCCATTACCGACAAGATTGAAACATTCCCATCAATTATGCCGAACGTAATGCAACACGAAACGATCCGTCATTCCGCCGTGATCCAGATGAAAGCTTCAATTTTCTCGGCGCCGATTACTCCGCGCCGCTCCTCGCCCGTATAACTTGTTTTCGCGGAATTTTACGGCCGGCCCAACGTTAATGCCTGTCCATCGAAAGGGATTAGTATTAAATCCATTTCAATATCGCGTCCCATTTTTCCGTGTCGCCTGTTCTTTTCCTCTCCGTTCACCGCCCCGCGCCGCCCCTCGCCGGTGACATCATGAAAAATCAGCGCGAATTAGCCGCGCTAAAAGGGAACGCGATTCAAAAGCCCGACCGCGGTTTTTTATTCGCCGCACAAAAAGGCGGCATTAATATCGTGCAATTCTGCGGACCAATTATACAATGTTTCTTCACGATGAACACGTGAAATTGTAGAAATTCTAAAAGAATCCGGGTCATTTCGAACGTTAGCATTTAACCCCTTGGGTTACGATTTTATTAGCACCTTGACTGCCGCGTTGTACTAATTGCAGATGGCAGAATTTCTAAGTTTTAATACAAAATAAATATAACCTCCAATTATTGTCAGTTCAATCAATAACGTTAATAACTTCCATCACCTTTTACTGGTTCCATTATACTTTATTAGGCATACTTGTTACTACTTTACATAATGAAATGATTAATGATCGAATCTAACAAGGAGAGGGCGCGAGATGAGCCTCTTGGATTTTCATGCGTTTTTGCAGGATTGTAGTTCAGGTGAATCCTGCTCCAAACCCACAAGGGCAGGTGTCAACTCTCGCCGATATCCGAGATGGTCGATATTAAAGTTTCATGAGGTCCTTATGTATCTTAGGCGTTAAGGTATTTGTAAGTGTCACTCACATGTGGGTGACGCGATAGTCAATATGTTAATCGACAAGCGCGCAGTAGTTAACCCATTATTTGAGAATTTAGGAGAATACGGTAAGAAGTACAATTTGACTGTAATAATCCCATGACAACCAAAGGAGCATTTGTTAGCTGCATTATTATGAATGATTAAAACTATAATTCTGTGCTTTTGTAGAAAGAGGTGCAATTTTCAATTTACGATTTTTTGGGAAAAATGTGCAAATTAGCACCCTTTGTTATTGTAACACGCATAACACATTGACCTCTTGAGAATTTACATATTTATCTTTGTTTATAATAGTGGATGGACAGTGGTCCTTTTTTCTACTATAACGTTCATGATTTTTATTTGTCGATGGTGCATGAAACTCAAATGCAATAATTTAGTAGCTGATAAGCGCAACAATATTCTAGAATGGGATCATGCTATTGAAACGGTATTATTACATTTTGTCCACTAAAATTGCACGTAACTAATACAATTGTCATCTACAGGTATTGATTAAAATAATTTAATTTTTATCGAATAATTAAAAACAAAATACACCTCCCACATTAATAAAATAAAATAAAATGGAATAATACATTCTTATTTCATTGTCATACGTCTTTGAAAGATAAAGTAGAACCTCGATTATCCGAACACCGGACATCCAAAAATTGGTCACCCTATGTCACCTTATTATAAACTAAAATTATCATTAATATCAGTGCGTACTTTACTGTAAATCATGTTACCGCCTTTCTTGTATTATTTGTATTTTCTCCAGTATTTTCAATGTGAAAATTATTATAACAATTATTGTCAGAATGCCTCAAAGAAATACATGTCATTGTTAAGCGTGAATGGCGAGCGGAGGTATGAAAGCCTCTGGAACACGCATAATCATATTATTGTAAATCTCTGTATCTATACCATTAATGTTCAATAAACAATCATTATATTAATTGTACATCACCATGTATTCGATAACAATTTGCGTCATCCTGTTACCAGATACAATTCGCCTGATCGATGACCTGCTGCAAGAATTTCTTCCAAATAACCGTGTCACGAGCTGACAGTTCGCGAAATTAGAAGAATTACGTTTTTTCATATTCAGCTGTCAGAGAAGGAATTAAATGAATTTTTTCACTCTGCGGTAAGTCCCTTTTTTTTACGTCAGACAGACATTTGTTCCGTTTGAGTGCGGCAGGCCGCTTCTAATCGCGCAGATTAACTCGAGCCGACCGAGTGTCGGGGGTGTGGGTTGGTTACATCGACCAGGAACGAGTTCCGGTTGCCTGGTTCTCCGGCATGTTACCAGCCGGTGGCAATCGTGGTAGCAGAAGAAGTTAATTGAAAATAAGATAACGGCGGTATCGAGCATCGTAGCCTGCTCGAACGATGTGGTCCAGGCTTTGAGGAAGTAGGGGTAGATAGTTCGAGACTGAAATACAATCCTTTAATTAAGTCTTACTGCTGAAGCTGCACCGTGGAAAACACAGACGGAATTATTGTCTCGTTCATGAGAATATCAGGGGAATAGAAGTCCACCGGACCAATTACGCTGTTAGACTAAATCCAAACGTTATACAGGGCGTTTTCAAAGGGTGGTGCAGGATCCTGCTGACACAGAGTACTCTATAAACTGAATAAAACATATTTCAGGGAATTAGCTGCTTGAAACTGTTAGAGACTCGGGGGTTGTATTGGCTTGAGTCATAAATAACTTCCTATTTGTCTTTTTAAATTTATTGGTGATTTATTAAGGGATGATTACCGTTGCTTCTGCAGCATTTTTACCTTTTAGGGGTTCTTACTTTTGAATGTGATGTAAGAATCAGCAGCCCAGATAAACTTTTTGAATTTTTAGAAATAAAAAATCTGTTACGTGTCGGAGTTATTTATAACTCAACCCCATGATACTTTTGAACGATCTGTCAAGTATCGGTAATGAAAGTTCCTATATTTTACCATTGTCGTTTCATGTTTATTGTGTATAACATTTGGAGCGTTTATAGTATGTGACAGTGTAATAAATAAAAAGTCATATAAGTATATAATCCTGTAATTAATTTGAGCAGCGTGCAAGTCCAGGGATTAATTCTTTCAGTGGAAACAGACATTTCCTGTTGTAATGGATGGATATCGCACAAAAGTTACACTGTGGATGGTTCTGTGAACGAGACTTTATTTGTAACAAGAATAGCTAGATGTCGCCTGTTACACTCTAAAAATTTGTAACAGTCCGAACTAGACTTAATGTTAGACTGAACTGAACTTGATTTACGAAATGAATACAAGATTCAGGAATGAAATTGAGCTTAGTTCATCATAGAGCGGATATTTGGCTGAATTTGAATCTCAACTAAAATTAAACTAGACATAGAAAAGAAAAAATCAATTTTATTAATTATTTATTACGCTGCAACAAATGAAATTCATGGAGATTGCTAACTATGTTGATTATTTAGTATAAAAGCTGCTCAAAATATTCTCCGACCTTTTAAAACAAAATGAAGGACACTTTGGAGCTTTTCCTGTCATTCTTTCATACCATTATGTGCTTTTAACTTCTTTACAGTGAAATTCTTGTTTTTAGTTAACTTTTATTTCAGTTTTCATTTTTTATAATCCAAACGTACCCGCAAGGATAATCATAAGCATAGACACATGGCCCAGAAATTTAAATAAACTTTACTTAAAAATCATGTTTCTTTTCCTAGTGTAACAATTATTGTCTCGTAGAAAAATAAATGTTTTTATGTAGCGAAGGTTTCTTTAAGTGAATCCAAAAACAAACTAAAAATCATTCTGACCACAGAAAATTAACTTTCATCTTCAAATTTCTCCTGAAACATAAAAATCCAAAGGTAATGAATTTAGCGATCTCTCTGATCAATGTACTGTCTGAAAGCATCCAATCTTCCTTCAACTATACAGTAGGACTTCGATTATCCGAACTGTAATTAAGAACAGAATAACCTGCATTATAACTAAATATCGCATGAAAATGATAACTTTATTTCAGAATATAAAATATATAATGGTGCAACATTAAGTGCATATTGTTATTAGTGATAATGTTAACTCGTTGCTAATATAGGATGCTCAATTTTTGCCTGACCCGAGTTCTGATAATTGAGCTTCTACTGTACATCTTTACCAATACGTTTCTGAATATTTGTTACTATATCTACTAAAACATTTTTACTCAGAATTGTATTCTCCATCAGATCTCAAGCTAATATCCTTTCATTTCATAATACCCTGTGGAGAACAGTTACCTTAATCCTCTCCCATCTTACATATTCTACAAACAACTCTGAAAATACTATTGTCTAAATCAGTGATGGCCACTGGAGCTGCGGTCTTCCCCCACCCTAGATCCATACCCCTCATATAGGCTGTGATCTGTGACGATGATCGACTGGGGGGCGACGAAGAGTAAACTGGAGGGAACTGAAACGAGGGGAATGAACCCTGGAGTGAGGGAAGGCCACACAGGTGGCCATCACTGGTCTAGACAGTCGTTTAAATTCTTAGACTTCAGGTACAGCGTTCCACGGTTGTGTAAGCTACGCTTGTAAATATTAAAGGCGATTACAACTTGCCCTACCTCGGTTGGCTGGAGTTTCTCGGCCCTGAATGCCCCTCCAGCTAACCGTGGAAAACTGTAGTTCCTCACTCATCGATCGCCACCCAGGATCGGTCATCCTCGTCACGTTTCGACTGAAAACCCTTCCGGATGGATTCGTCGGTGCATCGTTCGGAAATAAGCAAGCATTATGCGACGTGTCGGGTTAAAAATTCACAGACGGAAGTATGTGGACCGTCGCGCGCGTGCCATTATGCGGGTCGTATCGTAAAGTTCTGCAACCGTACACCTTCCAGGGGGAAACAAAGTAACTCACGTACAGAGAACCGACCGATATAACGCCGGCCGATTGAAATATTCACGAGGGCATGTGTTATCGATCTACCTGGCCGCGTAGCCGCGTCGAACAATTCGAACGTACGTGAAGCGCCGTTATCAATAAAATATCAGCCGAACAATGTACACTCGTCTCGTCCGTATCAATTTCGATTGCCTCGGACTTCCATCTTTACGTCGGACGTTCTGCGTTTCGCGATAGCCAACCCTTTCTCCGTTATACCGCGCCAGGATGAAATATACAGATTCCGCCTGTACCACTGAAATGAAATGTAACTCCGAACGCAGGGCATCGTGTTTTGAATGTACCATACGCGTCCGAGTACCAAGAATTTTTATCCATTGAATTTTTATTCGAGTAATTAACACGTTGACCGCCTCAGTGAAGAAGGTCGTCGCTGGTCGGACAGGATAGAAAGTCTTTTCTATTGGGTTGGGTCCAAATAGTTTGGACTACTGTTTTCTGCTTTGTATCTGAAGGTAAGTACCCTTAAAGCGTAGACATGCTGCAGAAGTTACAATAATCATCCTGTAAAAGGTCATCAATAATTTTAAAAAGATAAATCGAAAGTTATTTGTAACTGAACTCAATATATAAATCATAAAGGAAGAAATGTTTAGGTATTCAGGATTGTACATGTGTACCTATAGTAGTGTTGCAATGTTAATTTTAATGCCATTAAAAATGTACGTAATTTTAACGTAGGAATTTCTTGATAACTATATTTTATTTTAATGGAGGCATTATTAATTCTTTATTTAGAGCGTTAATAATATTAAGCCACGGACACATCTTAATATTTATATTCTATAAAAGCAAATTATTTGTAATTTTTGAGAGGCATATGATTACATAAAATTTTATCCTTAGCTTTTCTAATAGAAGTCCTGACATAATTTGAGCAGAAAAACTTACGATATTGTGTACACTAGTAACTAACTTAAAGATTTTTATAAGTACAGTTAACGTTGAAGATAAAAATATACAATTTCCGGATGATACACTTTTTATTATATAGTATCATCGCAGCATTATATTCATTCAAATTTCTATAGGCGTGTGTAATTATTTGAAAAAGTAAAATTTACTGAATGAAACGTGGTAATATGTGATAGGTACAAAAATAAGATATAAGTTCCTATTACTACAAAGAATTCCCTTAAAACATTAAATCTTTCATAACCTGTTTATTAGAGAACGTGGATGGATCATTTATTAATTTCATAGTACCTTAACCCATAGACGCACGCTTTTTTGTTAAATATTCCTTTGTTGCTACAAGAAATTAGATGAAGTGACAATGCTTACAAGAGTTAACTCATATGATTTCCATTAGTTTTTAAAAAATAATTATGACGGTGAGAGCCGTCATTATTAGTTTTTAAAAAATAATTATGACAGTGATAGCTGTCACTTTTCAGCGCATCAACAACAATCTGACGGCTGTAGCCGTTATTTGCGGCAATGGATTAACAATGTGCACGAAAAATTACTATTGAAAGTGGAGTATGGACAACAACGTAACGATGTCGAAACTCTGTCACGTTGCTTCCATTTATAAAAAAAAAAGTTTCTATGGTCTCCGTGGAAATTCCATCGAATCTAGTCGATCGTTAGTTTCGCATCTTTGTTGCAATGTTAAACAGTTTAAGTTACGTCGAATCGACCATCGGTGGCGCCATGACAAAACGTATAAATTGTCCTCATTTGCCGCTTCGTGCACAGCGGACAATTCCCATTTAAACAGTATTTAGGTGGAGTTACGTTGACGGCTGCTTAGATTTCCAGAGCGTGATACACGCCGTGACTATTCCGCGATGGGAAAATGTAATCAACGCTAATTATCTTAAACTTCAAATCCAGTAACCATCGGTTACAAAGCCGATAAACAGGATTACCTGAGCTCTGCCCACGTGCTGGAAATTAATTCTCCGAGTCGCATTCAAAATACTGGTAAGCGAATTAATGTTCAATTCGGTTTGAATGCGACGCGATGTGTGACTCGAAATTGAATGCAGCCTTCGATAAATGCGTTAATACCATATTAATAGTCCATTCCTAGGCTACCTATCATGAAATACAATTTATTGTACTGATCGATTCATTTATTTCATTAATACGCTTCAGGCCGATTTTTTAATTACATTTCATTAAATATTCGTATTAGATTGTTGGATATCAGAAGAGAAAAATATATCGACGATAGAGATACTTTAAAAGCAGATTTGCACACCCTACATTTTTATAGTTCAAGTACATTCTGGAAAATAAGTTTCCTAATGCGAAGAATATAGTAATTTAAATTAAATTACAAAAATTTTGTTTGGAGTGCATTTTTAATGATAACTTTTTGCAAAAGCACTAAATATAATCAATTAATTATAGGATTTATGAAACAACTGTTTTCAGGCACATGACTGAACTCGTACAGCACTGAACTATAGTTGAAGTTCGTTTGAGCACAGTGTTCAATTTCTGAAGTAAAGTATAGTATCTGGTAGATTTCCTTACAGAGTTTCTCAGAATACACCATGTCTAAAAATAAAACGAACATGTTAGATACGTATACCTCAAGTAATTATTAAATATACTTGTTTGCTTTCAGTACACATCTGCAAATAAGAAATGTTTAGTAATACTTAACATGATCATATTTATGTTACATATTGGTTGAAATTGTCTTTTTTAATATTTTCAGTGAATAATTTACTGTCTACATTGAAAGGTACACCGGTGTGGATTTAATAAAATTGTTGAATATATTTAAATGGTTATTCATCAACTACATATATGTAACAAACAAAAAATTGGTTTAATGAATATTATCTATAAAGCTGCATTTTTTAGAAGAAACCAGTTCTGTGATTTCTATATCATCAGATCTTACGTTTTCAAGTTCTATCTTTGAGAACTGTAAAATATATAAATTTATAACATTCGACTTAATTTACATTTTATACAATTTTATCGAAATCGAATGAAATTTAATTCTGCGTTGGCGTTAAACTTGTGCTGAAAGGGTCAGGCAACATTTTAGAAAGCATACTTATTTTTAGTATAGAGTTTCCTTGATGCATTACATGTTTGTTATAACTTTCCAACATTTTCGTCTTGCTTTCAGACGTAACTTGACCTGACAAAGTTTGTACGGAAACCTGTCAGTTACATAATTGCTAATTACAGTATCTTTGGAGTCGAAGCTGACTACATTGATGATTGACAGTTTCGAAGATGCTAGTCATCCTGTGTGTTATAGTATTTTACAGTTTCCAGAGAAGATCATAAATTTTTATCACTAATTATAATCTAAATTTGTTTCTTTGAGTCAGAAAGATACTACACTAATTGATAATAGTAAACAACCCTTATGTTACAGTGTTGTACAATTTTCCAACAAGATCATAAACCTTAATAATTATTTACAATTAAATCAGTGAGACTTTGACAACATTTTATCTCTAGATTAGGAAATGATCGCAGCGGTTAATAATCGCTTTGAAGATACTAGACACCCTATATATTATAGTGTTTTGCAATTTGTCAGGAAATTGTAATAATTAATTGCAAGTAAATGAGTGAGATTTTCTGCAAATTTTGTTTTTGAAAGAAGAAGTATCCATACTGATCAACAATGTAACGGATAGTATTAATAAATTAATAGTATACGGCAGAATACATTAACACATGAACTGTTGTGGGAATCATCTGTGACCAACGCATTGAATTTTATCTAATTAAATAATTACCAATCTTAATAAATTTTTGAATAGAATTAACATTGCAATAACAATAGACGTCCAAGACTGTGCAACTGAATAGTTACACATTCTTTTTCTACGTGATTTGTGCTTGAAATGGGATATCATAATATGTCTGACCAGGTGTGGAAGTTTCCACTGTGGCAGTCACCGCGTCAACAGCGCATGAAACGGAGAGTCTATCTAATATCGATTAACTATATTCGGACGCCGAAATCGTAAGTGTCCACAGTGATCAACAACACAACAGGCAGACATCGTGATTCACGCCCAAGATCTCCTTCCTCAGGACCTTCATCAAAATGTCGTTATCCGAATTCTCTTTAGAACAAGAGCAAACGAAGGTGTACAGCGTTCAGTATCCACCTGCACATTTACCGGAGCAACGAGACCGAACAGAGAAGCAATTCGTTTCGTTATCTGATCCTTTGTTCGCCACAGTTTCTCAGTCGGTCTGTAAAAAGGAGCAGGGAAAATAAAAAGCAGGAACGACGACGAAGAGCAAGAGGCCGAGGCTGAAAGAGGAGACGCTTTGATGGATGATCTCAGTAATTATTTGCGGGCATTTCCTTCGTCCCTGTTTTTCAACCCTCTGTTCTTTCCACCACGTATCCACCTGGAACGAGCTATAGTCTTCTCTCTGACGCCTCTTCCAGCCTCGTTCCCTCGTTGTTCTTCCTCTGCTCTTCTCCTTTTACACCATTTCCCCGCACCACGACGGCGAACACTTTTTCCCGCCATTTTCTTTTATCGTCCTGTCACTTCTGCCGACGATATATCCCGGCACGTTAGTCAGGATAGATGAACAGCCGCCGATGTAACCATCGGTCCGTGTTCTCTGATAAAGAACAATAGACTGCTCTTCGTGGCTGTCCTGAAGGTTACCCAATCGTGGAACCGGTCGTGCCGTTTTCGTCATCGAGACGGAGCTAACATCGATCGACTCCTCGAACGCATTCGAGCGAGGAGTATTTTTTAAATGAGCTGTCCGTCGTGATGTTTCTTTCAACGATGTGAACTCGATCTTTAAACGAAAGCTTTGGACGGAAATTTTACTTCATCAAATAATTTCCAGCTTCTGTCGAGTCTTATGTGGCTTCAATATTTTAATATTGTCGTTATTCTATAATGGTTATGTCAAGTAGAGAAATATTTTGAAGATTTAATGAGTAGGACGTTGCGTCGCTCAGTAGAAATTGACAGACCTTATCAGACACAACATAATGTGATATTTTAAATAAAAGAAGGTGTGACATTTTAAAAGAAAGAAGGTGTAATATTTTAAATAAAAGAAGGTGTGATATTTTAAAAGAAAGGTGTAATATTTTAAATAAAAGAAGGTGTGATATTTTAAAAGAAAGAAGGTGTAATATTTTAAATAAAAGAAGGTGTGATATTTTAAAAGAAAGAAGGTGTAATATTTTAAATAAAAGAAGGTGTGATATTTTAAAAGAAAGAAGGTGTAATATTTTAAATAAAAGAAGGTGTGATATTTTAGAAGAAAGAAGGTGTGATATTTTACAGATCGTGAAGGAGAAGAATATTTTATTATTTGAACATACACTAATTGTCTTGTATTATTGTTACAATATTAGTATTGGTCAACAGGATATAAAACTGACTAATTACTTAAATAAACAAAATTTGTGGCGACAATCACCCTCAAGGCAGTGAACGTGTTAAAAAGAAATTGTTGTATCTATTAACACATACTGTGTCGCAGTGGAGAACCCTGTAATTGGTCAGACACGAAAGTATGCGTTTTATGATATATTTCTTATTGAATATTTGATTTTATTCTTATGTTATTAATTTATATTGGTATAAGTTAAAAATGACGATCTACAAAACGAATTATTAGTGCTCGAACTGTGTGTTGAAATATCGATTAACTATATTCGGACGTTTTAGAACCGAAATCTGTAATGCGAACTGCCGAAACTAGAATGTCCTCTGCACGTGCATTTAACGATTTCGGAAATGGTCAAATGATATTCATAAAATTCTTTTATAGAATACCAGTTTTAATGCACAGAATCAACATAGATATTTCACTCGATAAAGGCGAATAAATTCCCAATCTTCCGGTAATTTTGATTTATGGGATAACCACCGTGACAGTCAGCGTGTTAATATCAGATAAACCGAATATAAAAGACATATTTAATTAAGCATTCTACAGTACATACTTCTACATCATTGACGCAATGTTCTATTTGCTTAAAATTTTTAAGAATCAGTAGTTATTTAACACGTTGAATGCCGCAGTGAAAACAGCCACACATAGTCAAACATAATATAATTTACTGTGTTTAATATAAATCGTAAAGGAAAAAAAATATTCCGGTATTCAGTCGCGTTTATATGTTCCTAAATTAATGTTACACTATGAAAATTGCTCAGAATTGTGTAATAATAGTCACTAAATTAAATTGAATTTGAACGCCTCTACTAAAAATCTTCAACCACATTTCGAAACTAACTCATTCCTTAACACATTTCATCCCAAGGTTACTTATACGCAACATCTAAGAGAATATTTTTCTCCCACCAAGGGTCTTCAGCAATAACAATTATTCTCACAGCCTTATTAGAGAATCTAGTGTACCGTACATCAATATTTTTTTCGCTATATTTCCATTCTTGCTATTTGTTTTATCATTTGTTGAATACTACTCAAATATTTTCTTAGATGTCGCGTATACGTAACGTTGGGAAGGAATGGGTTGATTCAGCTCACCCGTCGTCGATAAATCGCGATCTGTTCGATCCAACAAAGCATCGCGAAACATCACACGTTTCGCCGTCGAATCCAGGGGAAAAGAGCGTTTGAACGAGTAACGGAGCGTTATTAAAATAAACACGCACCGATCGTAAAAAAGAAGGTCGACGCAGGCGGTCGCAGGATATTCATTCGCGTTTTTTTTCCAGATGAATATCAAAATGAACGTCCCGCTCGGCGCGACCGGCGAACGCGCGATATGGAAGAGCTTTTCTCTTTCGCGGTCCGGGGCTCTCTCAATGGTTCACCGGGGAAATCTACGAAGTGGTTATTAAAATTCCATCCGGATCGTGATCACGCAACAAGGAAAATAATCTCTGGGAGACAGATTTCCTACATTTTTTCTCACCTCTCGCCGTTTCCATGAATCACGCTCCTGTCTAACGAAAAGCCAGCCATACTTTGTTCACTCGATCTCGTGTTTTCACGTCCAAAATATCAATAGCATATACGGAATAATTATTAACAATTCTTTAGTGAACCCGGAGTATGTGAGTACACGGGGGATCTAACTGTCTTTTTTAGTTGTATGTCATTTAATTACCAGTACTCCACGTTTCTAAGGTAGATTAACTCGTTGACTGCCGTGGAGGACCACTGGCAGGCACCTCCAATTTTAGTTCATTAAATAACTAATAATTTTTATAATGTTTTGGAATAATATTAACACGTTGGCTGCCAAGGCACTTCAAATTTTATTTCATTAAATAACTATTGATATTTTCCATGTTTTGAGCAAAATTAACATTGCAACACTAAAATAGGTGCGCATGTGCAATACTGAATACGTAAACATTTTATGCCTTTACCATTTATATAGAAAAGAGAAATTTATAGTGTGTCTGACTGGTGGTAACTATTTTCACTGCGGCAGTCAGCGTGTTAATGTTGAACAAGTGATATAAGTTGATACCTGTGCGTCCCAAGAGCAAAGTATTCTTTTTCTCCACGATTTATATTTAAAATACAACATTATATTGTCTGACTAGATATGACAGTTTTCACTGTGACGTTCAAGGCGGTTTCTTTTAAATTGCTTATTGCAATTTTTCGTTACAAGAATAGGTATAAAATTTTTTGGGCAAACAAGCAAAGCAATAAGTTATAAAGGGTGTGCATTAAATTTAGTCGCCTGCTAGTCAGGCATCGCTAACTTATATACTTAAATTAGGTGTTGTACACTATGTTTTACACAGTTCATTGCACTTTTATTGTGATCACAGTGATTTCACCGTCTGGTCAATTTCGAAGTATCAAGAAATTGCACTTACAATTAAGAACAATGAAGAACCTGACTAATTTAAGATGTTAAATTGCCAACTGCGTCGCTATATAAAAAACACCAGCCCTCGTCGTTCGTCAAGTTTATCTCCTGAACCTAAAATGTTTATTTCCTGACACCTCTAAATCTCGCCATTAGTGAAGCTCACGACGAATTGAAACAAAAGTACAATTATATAAAACATTATACATAAGTACAATAAGACGTGTAACTAGGAGATCAAGCTTAATGTACATTTTCAATACCTAATTGGTTTAACTGTTTTAAAAAGCAAAACTATCTCTAGTCACTTAACACGTTGAGCGCCACGTGCACCACCGGTGGCCCACGTACCAATCTTAATTTCATCAAACAACTGATTACTCCTACGAAATCTTCAGTAACATTTATGTCACACTGATAGTATAAAATAAGAAATATATTATCAAGCAGACAAACATTTATATATTCAACGATACGTGTTAATGAAACGACATGTTCATGTGTCTGACTAATTGCGGGATTTTCCACTGCGGCGCTCAACGTGTTAAAATCCCTACAAGTATGACATGGCGGACACAAAGTATCCCTCCCTTGGCAGTACCAGGATTAATTCTCAAAAATGCGACATTATTCCAGCAGCGATACAAATTCATTTCCCATTCCTGAGGTATTAAATATGCCAGAATAATATATCCTTTTCCCCTGAAAATCATAAACGACTTAAACGGGAAATTTGTCGTGGGTTATCAGTGGGCCACGTAGCCATGGGACGGGTTGGCCGGTATAATAGTTCTCTGCAAAGGAATCGTTAATATCCGACGGCAAACGTAAAAGACCGTTCGAATTTCCGCAGCGGTGATACGGAATAGTTAAACGTGACCCACTTTCGCAATTTCTCCCTTCAGTATCCTTTCTGTCGATGGTCGATACGCGAAACATTAATGAGTCCAGAACTTGCGGTTACGGCTGGATATCGTAATACCGTGTCACGCGGGCACGGAGGTGTCACCAGCGGATGCTTTAATTATCGTAATACGCTTATTATCGGGCAAAGAATCGGCAGAGCGCCGCCGCGGTTAACCGATCGGAATCTAACGTTAAACGTAATTTCCGTGTCGCCGGCCAGATAACCGTAACTGCTTGTAATTGTGTGCAGGGGGCATTCATAATTCACGGCTGCGTATCGCGGGAAATTGTAGCTGCCAAGTGTCGCTAATAACGTGTGAATTTATGGATGTACGAAATCGCATTCCTTGCAGGACTTCTTAAGTATTCTGAAATCGGTTCACTTTCGAAATATCAAGTCATCGCACGGGTAACGTCGTTTTCAACGCTAAAGCTACCACGACCGTCTTTAAACTTTTTATTAAAAATTCTGCACTCATTGTTATCGCTTTCGTCACGGGACTTCACGACTTTTCCTGTAATATGCATGTAATCAATTTTTGCCCGTACTAAATTGACTATTATCAGCAGTCTATTGCAAAAAATATAAATTTTATTTAAAAATCGGTCATTTGACCGGTTCGGTAGAAATAGTATTATATTATAAATATTTTCATACTTATTTAAAGTATATTTTATAAGTCAGAGAGCGATATTATTTAGAGGGTAACCTGATATAATCGAAGCAAACTGTAAAGTCTTTTACAAAATTCTTTTTGTAGAAAGGTTCAATGTTGGATTAAGAAATAAGACCTGAAAATTTGTGCAAATTGCAATACCGACAACTGGACCAGGCATATATTAGTATCAGGCGTATAAAGAAATCATTAAAAAAATTTCTACAGACCTTAAAGAAGTTTTGGACAATACCAGCACGTCAAGAATTTTAATTGCATTTCCAAGAGATGTTAAAATATTGAATTCAATCTAACTTAATCCTACTTAGCTTTGAAGTGGTTGCTAACAACCCAGGTAGAGGTTGATGCAACTTTCAAAATAAAATATAGTAAATTTGATTTCTGGTTTAGTTCTTCTATACCTAATTTACCAACACCGAATAACTAAATACAGGATCTTCCGGGAGCAAACCCGTAAGGTTTAGAAACGCGTGTGGCAGGTCATTTTGTGTCAAAAAGTTTATACATGCTAGAGATCTGAGTCCGATTGTTACTAATTGTAAGTTATTTTAAAACATTCAACGCCTATATGCCTGCAATAAAACAACATTTTTTTATGTTCCACGCGCTTCCTGTTTTACTTATATTCTAAATATGTTGTAACTGATGCCATTTCACCTATGAAATAAGTTTATTTGTCGTCTAATGAATTTTTCCATAGCGTTAAGGGTATTTGATTTTTAATCAGTCTTCCTATATACCTATACATCCTTTCAGAAAATAATTATTGCTACTAAGATGACTGTTTGTAAACTAGAAATAGACTCAGATAACTGAACTCACAAATTTAGTAATTTTAAACTTCATCACTGTGTGTTTAAAGAGTTGCAATTCATTTGAATAGTATAAACCTAAAAAAATAAATAACGAGCATTATACATATATACAGGCAGATCCAAACAAGACACAATTCAACATAATATATTTTTGAAAAAGATAGACAACATACAGCTCTCTCCATCTCAATCTCAATTACTCATACAAGATTAATTCAACATACGAGGTACACGCAGAGACTTCGATGATTTACGTCGAAATGAATATAGTATTCACAACATGCTCAAACAATTATGTACAGTGGCGGACGAAAGTATTCGTACAGTGACGAAATTAGAAAAGAAATAATTGTAACTTGTTAAAAGTAGTTAGTAAATTACGAAATATAAACTTTATTTTTTTATACATGCTTATGTGGAATGTTACTTTAAATGTTGTACAAATTCATTGAAATAAAGTTATTCATTTACAAGTCACAATTATCTCTTTTAACATACAGTCATTCGGAACATTACGTCACTGCATCCGCAGAGGGCGAAAGTATTTTTCCATTGTTAATAGAGTGATTAGGAGCAGGTGGAGCCGATGGAATTCACTGAATGTCGCGAGAGAGGATTTGAAATCCGCGATGTAATTTGTCACGAGTGCCGCATGCGGCACCGGCTACACAAAATTGCACCTCTGGCACGTTATTATGAACTTTCGCGTGACGCGAACGGTCACTCGAAACAAATGGCGGCGGCTAAGGAGAAATTTGGTACGAAAGCATGAACCAGGTAGATTGCCATACATAACAGCCGGAACAACCGCGGAACGTGAACGTTCGACCGCATCGGTCTACCGAGAACAGAATTCTCTCTAGATTTAGAACTCCTACGCGATCTGCATTCACCTGAAATCAGGATTTATCAATTCGCGAGTTTAGCAATTGCTGGAATTATTCTAGTCAGGTCACTGCGTGCGATTTCGCGATTCTCCCCGTCAGATCGTTTCGAAAATTTCATGTTCCCTTTCTGAACCTTCTGTTCCTAGAAATCGCAGTTCCTTTCAAACTTTCCGTTCGTAAGCTCAGCAATTGCTAAAGTTCTCAATTACTCTAGTCAGGTCGCTGGGTAAAATTTCACGATACTTATGGACGTATCGTTTGGCAAATTTCACGATTTCTTCTAATCTTTTTATTCCTCGAATTGGCAATTCCTTCCAGTTCTAGAATTCGTGAGCGTAGCAATTGCTATAATTTGTAATGACTCTATACAGGTCGCTGCGTGCAATTTCGTGATTCTCCCCGACAGATCGTTTCAAAAATTTCATGTTCCCTTTCTGAACCTTCTGTTTCTAGAAATCGTAGTTCCTTTCAAATTTTCAGTTCGTAAGCTCAGCAATTGCTAAAGTTCTCAATTACTCTAGTCAGGTCGCTGGGTAAAATTTCACGATACTTATGGACGTATCGTTTGGCAAATTTCACGATTTCTTCTAATTTTTGCATTCTTCAAACTGGTAATTTCTTTCAATCCTTCAATCCGTGAGCATAGCAACTGCAATAATTCGTAATTACTCTGATCAGATTACTGCGTAAAATTTCGCGATTCCCCTCGACTGGTCGCATCGAATATTTCGCAACTTCTTCCTACGCTTCTGTTTCAAGACTTCGTAATTCCTTACAAGCCTTGAATTCCAATGCCTGGCAATTGCTAGAATTTGCAATTACTCCGCACCTCTGGCACGTCGGTATGAACTTTCGCGTGACGCGAACAGTCGCTCGAAACAAATGGCGGCGGCTAAGGAGAAATTTGGTACGAATGCATGAACCAGGTAGATTGACATACATAACAGGCGGCACAACCGCAGAACGTGAGCGTTTGACCGCATCAGTCTACCGATAACAGAATTCTCTCTGGATTTGGACCTTCTACGCGATCTACATTCCCCGGAAATCAAAATTCATCAGGTCGACGGGTGAAATGATGCCCTTGCAACTCATACGCAATGCCTTAATGAAGAATATGGGCTCGTTCCAGGAATACCATGGGAACAGAACGAGACCTGGACAAACGATTTTTCTTTGATGATGTAACGTCGGGTCGACGATTGGAATACTGCACGATATATGCTGACCCAATGTGTATTCTGTATGATCTCTTTGCATCTGTCACTCTTGTATGAGTGTTTGCTACCTCTCGTCTGTCTCTGAGTATCTCCAGTTGTCTCCAAATGAAGCCTACTTAAACACAAAACTGATTTAAGAAGTCATAATTGATTCGGACGAATCAGTGACCAAGCTCTTGGAGGACAGAAGCTTCTTATTTTATAATTCACGTCCTGCCGTGAACACGCTATGCCAGTCTACTATGCCAAGCATGGCGTGGAACCTGGTCAAGAGTATAGGAGAGAAGACTTTGACAATGAAAATAAAATGGATGCATGTTGAAGTTAATGTAAGTTCACTGACTGTACGTAGATGGCTGTACGAGTCTACCATAATAAGTATCTAACATCCTATTAAAGAGAGTATAAGTAGCCTTGAAATCTGAAGACATACGACTTCAACAAAGTTTGCTCCAATTCATTAGTTATTCATTTATTTATTTGTAAATTGTACGGGTATAAACCCAATGTGTACACATAAATAAGAACTATAACAGAAATAGAAGAAATGAAGACAGTCACACAATGTAGTATTAAACAAAAAGGCAATTGTAAAGAAATTATAATAAAACATTATCTAAGCAGTGCGCAGTGCTAAGTGTAAAGATTTTTTAAAGCTAGGAATAGAGCCACTGAAAAAATCAACCTTATCCGTAACTGTGTTGGCAGATTTTAATATACGAATAATTGGATCACTAGAACCATATTTAACTTTTATGGTAGCATAATGAAATACATGACTTCTTCTAAGATTCCTTGTGGTAGCATAAAAGTGAATAAGTTCTAATAATTGAGGACAGGAGATTTGAGCATGTATAATTTTGAATAAAAAAGAGAGATCATTGACAATCCTGCGATCATACAAAGAAGTCATATTAAGTATCTTTAGTAATGGGTCATAATCATGATTATAGTTGTTCTTTAGAACAAAACGACCTTTCCTCGAACATTATTGTGTATCGAAAAGAACACTGAAGATTTTTTAAGACAGATCATATTAGATAGATAGCCTACCCCTAACCCTGTTGGCGGTTTACTATAATCTGTTAACTGATCAGTACGTATTAACAAAAGAAAAAGTCATACTCTAATGGATAATATAATTCTGAATATAGGTGTCCTTCAAAAATAGAATCCTTATTTCATTTATAATCCTGCCCTATGAAAAGGTATTAGAATTAAAACTGTACTCACAAATGGTGCTTAAAGCAGACACCTAACAATCGTTTAAATAAATACGGCCATCAGGAGCAAGGACTGGCTCCGATCTACCCCCACTCTGCGTCCATTCGCCTGATGTAGGTTCTAATCCGGAATATTTAACTCAAATTCAGTTATATCAATGCGCAATGCATGATATCTTTTAATCTAGTGCGTGTATTACCTATTGGGATCTTCTTAAAAATAAATAATATTGTAATTAATTTTTTAATTAGCAAACAGGTCCGAATAAGAGAGTGTATATAATGTTTGCTGAATTTATATATTACAAATTATGCACAGCAGAGTAGAGATGTAATCTCTGGATAAAACTGATGTTATATATAAGGAATAATCATTCTTATTACCCAGGTTTTTTATGTCGTACCTGGATCACAACCTACGCGAGGGGAGGGAACGCAGAGTGGGGGTAGGCCGGAGCCAAGCCTCGCTCCGGATGGCCATCTCTGGTCTAAAATAACCACCAAGGTATAACTGAACGTAAAAAAATTGAATTCAGGAGTACTGTATTCAAAGCTCATTAAGTTCGAGAATATTTTCGAAGTCATTGCCATCGTTCCGCTGTGAATCATGTCCAAAACACGCGTCGACCGAAATAACTGATCGTAGATCCGCCGACAGACAAGCATATTAATTTGACAGGAACCGTAAGCGTCCCCTTGCGATTCGTTACATGGCAGCCTCGAAGACGTTGACACCTCCATTTTCTCCATGAATTCCTATTTTCTCATCCGTTTCAACGATTCTCCCGTGACTGGATCATTTACCGTGGAACACCGTGTAATCGATTTACTGTCAATTAGAGCCGTGCCTTAATTGGTCCAAATTCTGGAAGACTCTCGAGCTCAATTTTATTCCAACAAGGTTATCACCGTGGTGATTCGTCAAAATTATTAACGATGGTTTCGAGTCTACTGCGCACGCTGAAATTGCACTTCAACTTTTGGAAGATTCAACGGAACAGCTAGAAGATGACGTTACACTTTCGAGAAACTGATACGAATTTCTCTTGAATAACTTGAACCGACAGCTGCTGACAGTACCATTTATTAATTTAATCAATGCATCAGTTTAGATACATTTATTCGTTAAGATGATAAAAGGAGTGGATGTTGATTTGATTAATTTTTCTATTTTTGCGATTTTGTGAATTCTGGATAGAAGTACCCTAACTATAACATACGCGAGCAAACTTCTCGTGATTGTATACTAATAAAGTACATTACTTTTTCTTTTAAATGCGCATGGTCTCTTCGTTCTTCTTCACTGGTGTTTCAAGGAATGTTCTACAAAAGGTGCCTAATTGCGCGTAAAGTGAATAAAAATTTGAACGTCGAAGGTTCGGTAGTCATTTAGGGAATGAGCACGCACGGAAGAAGTACTCATTAGCGAGGAAACTACTCTGAGAAGAAAATGGAGGAAAGGGAGGGAACGTCGAAAGTTTCGAGTTCCACAAAACGGTGCACGTGACCAATATTATCAGAGAATTAAATTTTTCCGAGTAATTTAGCCCTCCTTCCGAGTGGTTCGCGCTACTTTCTTAATTACTTGGCGCATTTTTCCGATCCGGCTGCGTCGAACAGGCAGCATCGTCCATAATCCGGTGAAAATTCTAAGTGAACCGAAAGAAAGTTCCTCTGGACCGGGTCTCGATGTACCATTTTCATCGTTCGACCGATCAATTAAGCACAGAAGATTTAATTGCTTCGCGGTGTTCTAAAAAAAAAAATCTTGACCTGCCATCTTCGACTCGCAGCGGACCAAAATTTCATTCGTGCAATTCGAGATTCTCTGCAGTTTTTACAATTTCACGCGACTGGCGCATTTAGGGGTTTTCCTAGTGTGACGAATTAAAAATATCGAATTTTTTTTTAGATTTTCTTACAGTTTTACATTGAACACTTCAGATTTTACATTATTCTTGTACCGGCTATAGCCACACTCATGCAGACTTAGAATCTTCTTTTTTCATTCAGATAATTCTGGGAGCAAATTTTATGGCAGCCATGAAGATACATTTTTTTTTTAGACGCATTGGCAGAACCGCTATAGCTCCAGACAGAATCATTATTTCTACACTAAATAAATACTACGTATTCTTCAAACATTGTCAGGTATAGCTGCAAAGTTTTAAACTCATACGTGGATAATATTTCATTTAAAAAATTCACAAAGATCGCCTCAGTTTTCGACCGTCATACTAGGAAGACTCCTTAACACATTGAGTGCCACAGTGAAAACAGCCATACCTTATCAGACGCGATATAACTTACTAGTTTTTATATAAATCGTAAAGAAAATAAATATTTGAATACTCAATAGTATTCTCCTGTTCCTACGTTAATGTTTCAGTATGAAGTTTGCTGAGAATTTTATGACAATAATTATTTAATTAAACTGAATTTGAAGCGCCGTTGATTTCACGGGACAGGTGTTTAAAAATTTTGCAGTTTCTTTTGACGTATTGATTCGAAACTACTTGCAATGCCTCATGCTAGGCCTGTTTGTAAAATTTTCCGTTAGGTTTCCGATGGCAAATGTTTGCAAATCCTCTCGAAATATGGACTCATAAAATTTGTAATTTCGTATGTCTGTTCGATTTGCAAAATTGCGTAATTCCGCTTTATCTGAGTAAATCAATTCGTAAGATTTGCAATTCGTATCAATTGTACGTTTCTTGCAGTTCTTCTCGATAAGTCTATTCATCAGATTTACAATTCTTCGTGACTGATGTACATATTTTTGTTATTAAATTTTCGAATCCTCTGTATCATTCAAATCACAACATTTTCTAATTTTTTTGGACAAGTGATTTGGCAAGTTTGCAATTCGTTGATCTTGTGGATTTATAACATTTAAATTTCTTGGACCAAGTCGACTTAAGAAATTTGCAATTGCCTTCGTTTAGCTGGCTGCATAGATTGTATACTTCTTCTCGACACATTAATTTGTAAAATTCGCAATTCCATCAGACTGATTAATGCGAAGATTTTACAATTTCACTATATTCTACTCTATCTTTACAATTTTATTCTAGTGAAGTTCCTGTATAAAATTTCGAAATTTTCCTCTATAGAGCGCTTCTAAAATTTCGCAATTCCTTCCAGCCCTTCTGTTTCTAGAATTCGCAATTCCTTTCAAACATTTGATTCGTAAGCTTAATAACTGCCAATTACCTCAATTACTTTTGTCAGGTTTTTAGGTACAATTTCACGATTCTTCTCGTCAAGTTGTTCCAAAAATTTCACAATTCCTTCCTAACCTTCTATTTATAGAATTTCCAATTCCTTTCAGCCCTTCAATTCTTAAAGTTGACAATTTCTAATATTCGCAGTTACTCTAGGTAGATCCCCGTCGAGAATTTCGCGATTTTTTCGATCAGGTCGTTTCAGAAATTGCGCGATTCTCCTCGATAAGCTGATTCGCGAAATTCTCAATGATAATTCGTCGAACGTCGCTTCGTACTTGGGAGACGCTTAGCTATTTCTGCAGTTGCGACTATTTCGTTCGGTGTTTGTACCCGTTTGTTTGACACGTAGCGAGCTGAGCGTACACACGGCCCGCGCACCAATCGTGCATCGCGTGGAGCACGAATAAGCACGAACCTCGCGATTCCAAATTTCGCGCACGAATCCAATATTCCGAATCGCTGGGGGCGATATTTCGTTGCCGATATTAAGGCGCGCGAGACCGATCCGTAATTGGGAGGTTAGGAATACCTATAATGCTGCAGATTAATTTCACTCGCGGATTAATCAACATTCTCGAATATATACATAATTACTTTAACTTTATTTGATACAGAGGCGATTCAAAGAATTCAATAAATTCAAAGAATTGCAACGACTGCAAGGATGAGAAGCTCGAAAATATTCAGCACATGAAAAAATTAATTATTAACAATCAATAAATATTTGTATACATGTTCAGTTTCTGTCGATGGCGTATATCATTTTCTAAGTAGATATGTTATGACCATAGTAATCAAATAAATGAAATTATACATACCTCTAGAACTTAATCATAAGCACTTTAAACTGGAAATCGTATGTACGATGGAAATCAGCAGTAAAAAAATATATATTCACTACTTTTCTCAATTTTATGGGAGATCGAAGACTAATTTATCCTTATTTAATATTAGGAAATATAATATTTCAACTTTAGGAATGTAAGAATAATTCTGAAAAGTTACCACAAAATATTTTCAAATACCACAATTTTTTACGTAAGTGGAATCATTTTAGCGTATAAAGGCTCATGTGGCCAAATCAGGAAAATAGAGATGTGAAGGCACTGCATCCCTATGGTATTTGTCTTCCCTAGAATGAAGTCTAAGCAAAGGTCGGACATTTGACACAGTTGAAGAACTTCAGGAAGAGACGAGGATTGTGGTGAACAACATGAAGTCAGAGAACTTTCAGAATGCGTTCCAACAATGTCAGAATCTCTGGGACAGTTGCATGATCTCTCAAGAGGTCCACTTTCCGGAGGATGGCTTCCACTAAAATCTCAGTATAGTTTGTCACTTTTTATAGAGCCAATTTAGCAATATTTTTAATACCACCTCCTACATGTACCCTGTAAATATATTCTATGTATATACAAACCAGCTCATTCCGTTTATTAATTGATAGATTGCTTATTTGAGTCCTAGATCACTGTGGTCATTAGCCACTGCAGTATTCCACGGTTGGCTGTGACTTCTCGGTCCCAAATGTTCTTCCAGCCAACCGTGGAAAACTGTAGTGGCCACTGATCTCAGTGGTCTAGGCCTTAAATAAGCAATCCATCAATTAACCCCTTGCCCTCCGAGTAACCCTTTCAGGCACTCCGTAGGTTTGTCAATTTTATACAGTAATTTTTGTGTACCATGTCAAAAATGAAATATTTCTTAGTACGTAAGACTATTGTAAGTAAAGCGTAAATATCTTATCTCGATGAAGTTTTCTTGAAACATGAATCATTGGAAGTTAACATTTGCTAGCAGTAGCTCGCAACCATATTGACTGCACCACCACATTAGTTATGTTGGTGTTGCTGGTCCATCGTATCAAAAGATGTTTGCAGCGCAAAGGGTTAATAAACGGAATGGGCTCTTTTGTATACAAATATACGAAGTTCTCGGTCCCAAATGCTCTTCCGGCCAACCATAAAACACTGTATTCCGTTTACGATATTACTAAACTATCCATGTTCACGCCGGTAACGATTTTTCGAGCCACGCAGCCTGAATAAATATTTTCCTTTTCCTTCTGCGAAACATTTCCTCGACTTCTCATGGCCGTCGAGAACGCGGCCGTAGTTACGTTTCCCGGATGATAATTTTCTCTAACGATCATAAATATCAGGGCTGAAATTTACATGCGCCGGCCGTGCGGCCGCGCTGCGAAACGCGGGAATGAAGTATCCGTTGCTCGTGTCAGGAAATAAAAATTCAAGACACTTGCACTCTTCGTCCAACCATGGCAATTAAGCGGCGATGACGAGGGGGAATTGCATATTCTCCCGCCGCGGTTTTGCCGGTTCTTCTCATTAGCAACTCTTTCCACGCGTACGGAGAGCGGGAAAAGCGGGCCGAAATGGGATTACACCGTTCCATCTCCGACCTGTTGTATCGGTGTTGCATCTTCTCGTTCTCTCGTGGACGTTTTTCACGGAACGAGCGGTACCTTCATTTTCCGGAAAGAAAGGAAACTCTCTGTTCGGCTGCTCTTTCCCTGGACGGAGCTAAATCATCCGGACGCTCTGTCTACTGGCGTACAACCTCTTTCTTTCCAGCGAAAGTATGTACAGGATGTTTAGATCTTTAGTAGTTTCTTCGAATTCCGGTGTTCATCAAGCAGAACAGACTCTCTTGAAAGGGTTTTTGTAAAAATTGCGGTGGAAGTTGGATACCAAATTTTCAGTTTCATGTTGAATGAATAAACGTTTGCAGAGTCTTGAAGCTTCCATTGAAACGTTGAATGCCGTGGTGGTCACCGGTGACCGGCACCTCTAATTTAATTTAATTAAATAATTACTGACTGTCAGAAAATTCGAGGCAAACTTCATACTGAAACAATAATGTAGGAACAGAAGAACACTACTGAGTACTCAAATATTTTTTTTTACGATTTGTATAAGAAATAGTAAATTATGTAGTGTCTGACTAGGTGTGGCTGTTTTCACTGTTGCACTCAACGTGTTAATACCATTAAAAATAATGTTATTCTTGTGGATCGGGGAAATGTTCTTCAATGAAAGTATTAGCTTATTTGATTCGATAACCCTTTGTAATGATTTTAATAAGCTTGTAGAAATTTATTGCAGCTCTGCAAGAATTTATGGACTTATGATTACCTTATGTTTAAATATTTAAATTCTAGGGGATTTTCTAGTTAGTTTAAATGCTCTGGAACGTTTGGTTCCTGTGAATTTGTGTAATGTAATATTAAGAATTCTTTAAGAAATGTTTCGATAGACCTATACTTTCTGTATCTTAACTATAAGCTAAATATACGTTATTTTTAAATTAACTTATTAGCAAAAAGTTGCATGGTAGCATTTATCTCGAGCCAATAATAATAATATTAGCAAAAATAAGTAAATAAAATGGCTACACTTTATACGATTTCTATATATAAATAAAATACTTATGAGTGATACTTCAACTCTTAATCACTTTATGCATCTACTATTGATATACGTACATACCTCGATTAAAATGTGCTGAGATTAATAATGGCTTCAGCAACAAATTAAGAATTTACATAAAAGTCAATAAGAAAAAAATATGCAGCTATATAACTAAAATATTTATTACTATGAAATATAAAAATGCCTTTCTTAAAATAAAAACTAAAAAGCACTACCAACGTTAATATTTTATTTATTTTGTTCTATTAATACCTTCAGCAATTTTTTTGAAAACTGTAACCGAGTTACAAAAGTACCCTTTATTTTACAAATTGCCAAATACGGAGCAAACGTTTGCGAAAGAGAACAAAATGGAAGAACGTAGACATTTATCGTCGACTCGCATACATTCTCTTTGAAACCAGAGGAAATTAATTTTTCCATTGTTACGTGTTCGCTGTGAAATTATGATATATTTCACAACCTTCCGCGATGTACGTCTAGATTTTATAAATTAATTACGAAGATCTGTCAACAAATAATGGTGTACGTGTTATCAATCTTTGTAAATTGTTGTTGCTTCTTTTTATATTGAGATTTTGCAATTTCTGCACAGCACAATCTCAACGAGCGATAAATCTAATACTCCTCCTGTAAAGAATTCATTGTTACATTTCGTGTTTTTCATTTAAATCAATGATTTATTCCATCGTACTCAAGGTATTAATTTTTATTCTATTATTCTTTTACGCCAATCATCCATTCCACGGCGTACAATTTCCAAATAATAATTTATTTTTCACCCAAACGTATAATATTCACATTGAAACACAATCATTCAAATAACTAAACATGGACAGAATAAATAACTCGTTTGGATGGATTATATCAGTAATATTAAACAAACCGCAGACAACGTAAACACGTCATGCTCTTCATACCGTTGCAATCATTTATTAAAAATTCCAAGTCATTCTGAATTCTTAACTTGAAGTTATTATTAGTATTATTTATTATTTTAATTTGCTGTATTACCGAATATATCGATATTTTCCACCAAAAGAGCGCAGAAACGTAGCAAATTCAAATCACATTTTAAATCCCAATTTATTATTTTCATTTCAAATCGAATTTATGGAAGTCGAAATTTTACACATGGATAAACAAGTCAAGTTAAATCATCCTCTTCGGTTAATGGATCAAAATATAAATGCAGATCGTGGGATGTTTACTCGAATTCTCATTCCGAAGTGGCCGCATCGACGAAATTTCGTTCGCGGAGCATCTCATCCGTTCGATTGGCGGGATAGGCGCGCGAGTCGATTCGATTTCGAGAATCGAGACGACGCTCGCCTTCCGGTATCGCGTGAATTTTCTTTTATTCGTCGAATCGGGAAAATATACGGCGTATGATGCGATACGCGGTCGGTCTGAAATATCGACGAAATATCGCGTTGCTACGAATCGTCGCGGTCTATGAAACTCTATATGTTTTCCAGCTTTCCACGAGAGATCGATGTATCGATCGACGACGCGCGTACCTGGCCACGTTGCTCGTTTTCCTTGTAAAATCCTATCTGCCGGGAAATATCGTGCCTTCGCGATTTGATCGCGTTAGGAAAACCTTGTTCCGGGAAATGCTCGCCGGGTGATCGAGGGTTTAATGCAAAATTAATAGCGCCATGCGATAAATCGGTAGTGGAATTTATTTTTCATACAGCCTCGCGACGAATCGTTATTGCATTACGTTCCTGTTGAATCTTAAAAGATATATCAAGGACGGAAATTCGTATTACTTGCTAATAGTAAGGCGACCTTTGTTAATTTTTTTTTAAGACCATTGAATAGATCTTTTTGAATCTTTTGGGATATTTTATTCAACATCTAGAAAGGTAGACAAAATTTTGTAACAGTATAAAATAAATCAATTATTGTATACTATACAGGTACAATAGAACCTCGATTGTCCGAACGCCGATAATCCTAAAATTGGTCAGCTTATGTTAATTTCAAGTTAAATTATCATTAGTGGTACAGTGTCCTTAATTTTATACCACTGTGTATTTTATGTTCTAACATGAAATTAACATTTCTATGTGAAATATAGTTACAAGGTAAGTCATTTTGTTACTAATCACAGTTCGGATAATCGAGGTCCTACTGTATTTGGCCGTGGCCACGGCGTCGAAGTTGTCAAAAAATGCACAATTATGGAGATGGCATGACTTTGAAGAGAAAAAATGCGATTTTCAGGAAAATTTTCCTGTCAATTATGCAATAAAAATAATTCAAATTGATGTTGTCATTAAATATATTGGTGCATCCCGAGAGAAATGTATTAATCTACATGCCCACACGGGTACAAGACAATTGATTGAATAATGAAGAAGCAAGGAATTCGTAGATAGATTGAAACAATATTTATCAGATTATTACAGTGATGGTCATCGGAGCTGCGGCCTCTCCCCACTCTAGGTCCATTCCCCTCGTTTCAGTTCCCTCCTCGCCCCCTCGGTCCATCGTCGTCACAGATCACAGTTTATATGAGGGGAGTGGACTTAGAGTGGGGGAAGGCCGGAGCTCTCGTGGCCATCACTGGGTTATTCAGTGAGTAATGTCGTTCCCTATCTTACAAAACATATGTTGAATAAATGTAAATACGTAATTCAATTTTGTTTTATAAAAATTGTTCTGTTCGTGTGGTGGATTTTGCGACCGAACATGGAATTCACTCTGGACAATAACAATGTTAAATTCTCAACTTCACGTGTGTCTGTTATACTTAACTACTGATTTTATTTAAGAAATGGAAAAAAATGAATTAGCTTGCATAAAGCGCAGCATGAAATCGAAATAGTGAGATTTATTCTGAGACGTACGCAGATATATGGAGAGTAAAGGTACATACATACGTACATCTGCTCCTTTTTCATCATAAAATCACATTTTCCAAGAAATATTCGAACACCTCTTACACTCTCACGTATCAACTCTTTCATGACGATATATGAACCTGATGCCGAGACCAACCGAAGATTACTATTTGATTCACGGATACTCGCGTAATATGATTTATTCGTGCCCACAACATAGCACACGGAAGTCCTGCAATTATGTATTTAAGGAATATTTAAAATTCGTAATTGAATTAAAAGTCTTTTTACAATTTCCCGTTTCACAAGAATAATATTCTCATTCGATCATCTTTCCTGTATGCTACGAACGCATGTAAATCGGAAGCGGTCAATTTGTCGTGGAAGATGCTTAGCAGGAACAATGGCGACGAAGTTCGGACCGCAACAAATATCGCAGCACTCGAAATTGTTACCGTATTTCTTCGTCCCTGAAACGTAGGACTGCACGAGCTTCAAAGCTTTATGGTCGATCGATACACACGGAGCTTGTAGCCGACGATGTACGTACAGAGATCGTTCCTTTTTCTGCAGATGAGAGATGATCTACTCCGCCATATGGCCTTCGGTTTGCATTTCCAAGAGGAAATAGGACGGATGGAGAAATCGAGGATGCGGAATACTATTTTCGTCTTTTACCAATTAATGTTTAAACAGATGGGCTGTTCAATAAATAATGAGGACTTTATTCCGTACTCGCTACCAATAATGATACATTTTTTATGTGTAATCTTTCTGCGGTTTCATCAGTGATCCTCAAATGGAATTATTTATTGAATTGTGGCAGTGAGGAAATTAAATTATTGCATGGCAAAAATTAACTTATATACAACGAAATATCCTACTTATTATATGGTCAACAGGTAAATCAAGTTGTGTGAATGATTCTTAATTGGAATTACTTATTAAATTGTAGCAGTGAGGAAATTAAATTATTGCATTGCAAAAATTAATTTGTACACAACGAAATATCATGCTTGTTATATGCTCACTGGGTACATCAAGTGCTCGTTTGTATAACCACCAGAAGGAAATTTTTCAGAAACACTGGTCTCAAGATTTATATCTATAGAACATTATAATAAATATTGCATTCTTTTTTAAACAGCCGACGCACATTAGTTTTTCAACAACTTTCCTCGCCTTGCACCGACGATCATTGTTTTGTCTCAGACCAACATTAAATTCACGCAAAGCTAAAAATGCCAAAATAAGCTACTAAACACCTAAATAGCTTTTACAATAATTGATTATACCGTGCAATCATTTCATCTTCAATGAGGTTGGATTGAATTGGAGGTAAGCTCGTTGGATTCTGTGTGTGCATTTGTGTAGGGCTGTCATTAAAAAAGATGAGATGGAGTCAGGCATTTTCTGTTGCAGCACGTGTAAGAATGTGTGTATGCGTGTATAAAAGCGTGTGTGACTAACACTGACGCAGTGACACAAAAGGAGCAGTTGCAGTGTTCGAGCATAGATAAAGAAATTAGAGGAATTTGATGGCAAAGAATGATTCATCCCAAGTCCAGACAGCGCACTGAGAGACTACTGCCTGTTTAGGAGTCTGCACAATTATTTAAGTGCTTCTTTGCTACAAAGCAGAAGAACTTTTACAAAAGAGGCATTGAAAACTTGGTAGAAAGGTGGCAACAGGTTGTCAAAAGTGAGGAAAACTACACAGAAGACTGATGGTTCCGATCATGCTTTTCTATTTCACCTACCAAAAATATGAAAGGAAATTCGCATTACTTATGGGACGGCCTAATATATTTTCGACTTGGACGGTCAAAACGGAGACAAATAAAGCGCATTGAAAACGGGATCCCCGGAATGTGAAATACATGAGCTGCGACAAATCGAGGACGATCGTGAAAAATATTCGAGAATGAATCGCCTATTCGTTAGGATTGCTCCATAGTGGAGGGTAAAGGGGAACGAAAGGGTGATTTTTTGTGGAGCAGACACAGAAAGGTCCTACCTTCCAATTTATCGTGACGTCGGCGGCGGTGCTCGACCACGTAGACGCGTGCACTCATGCATAATGTATCCACAAGCATGCAAACACATGCAGACAATCTTACGACGGACGCGCACACAAAGATGCGCAATTTACTCGACAAAATATTTGTACGTATCCACTTTTAAACATGCAGATAAGTTCACGCTGAGTTATACCCAACACGTGCCTGCCAGAGCATCTCGACTTGGACGTACACAGGGTGTCACGTTTGAATAGATCAGCGTGAATATCTTCGAAACTGTCAGAGTCTCCCGAAAATATTTCAGACGAAAGCTGATTGATTTCGAGGGAGACTGAATGTGGTGTCAATAGTTCTTTTATGGATGAAAACGTAGCGAAGATATGAAAATCATCTTCATTGTTCGTAAAGGTACTCCATATGTATTTTTGGATCAGTCGACGCGGTTGTTCATTTTGTATGAAATAGTATTAGGGTGGTTGTGTGGGAGAACCAGTAGTTTGGGAAGTATTTTGATTTTAATTCTGAAAAATATTACTTTCGTCGCTGACAATGCAGATAATGTTCCTTTTTTAGTATGAACACCAATATAAATGTTTGTAATACGTTAATGGATATAATGTTTGCTTCGAAAAGTTGTTACTTTGTACGATATTAAATGAAAACATTGAAATTCGAATATCTGTTAATATAATAATTTTTCATGAGGAAAAATATACTAAGAAATGTATAGATCTTTAAAAAGTAATGAAAGTGACTCATAACAAAGCTACTAACATCAGATTATGTTCTCCTCGAAATCATTCAACTACTGTCTGAAATATTTTTCTGTATCTGTAATAGATTCTTGTCTTGTCCAGATCTAGATCTAGATATTTGTAAAAATATATTATCAAAGTATCTGCGTGTACCTCACACGCCCAATTAACTTTGTGTGAGTATCTGAGATTGGGGTTGAAAGAATTGAAAATTGTTTACACTTCGAAAAACGTACATTGAGTAACACGCGTGTGCTTTAACGGATGTCACAGTTTCGCGATTCACTTATGTTAAATCTGGTAGAATCTACAAAAATGTTTGAACTTTATGTAGTTCTTGGATGTTAAATGCAAGTGAATGCGACCAATCACTGATCAGACTAGCTAGGCCACAATAATCTGCGGTTTTTGGGAATGGGGTGTACTTGCTACCGTACTGCTTCATGAGTTCATGATACATTGAGTGCTACTGACTTGGAGAATTTAAACCCTTTTCTTATAGTGTTGAACCACTCTCGCCACACAGAATGTGATTCATACGTTCCAAGCATGAGTTTGTGCAAACTTGCATACCGATTTCTCAAACCAGTGATGACCACCGGAGCTGCGGCCTTCCCACACTCTAGCTCCATTCCTCTCATGCAGGCTGTGATGTGAGGCGATGATGGACCGAGGGGAAGCGAGGAGGGAAGTAAAACGAGGGGAATGGACCTAGAGTGGGGGAAGGCCGCAGCTCCGATGGCCATCACTGTCTTAAACCCTGGTATTACAGCATTTTTGACTTTCATAATATTGTTAAAAACGAATCGTGTGTGCTGACGCACGCTCTTCATTTACCAGAGCACTCGAGGACTTCCGTGACAAACTTCATCACACAGAATTGTTCGAAAAATCGTGAGCCAAGGAGTTAAGGACATTCAACTTACTCCATACCAATAAAACAATTTTATCCGTGTGATAAACTGGGCATAAAATTTGTTAAATCCTGCAGGTTTGTTTTGCCCACTAGTGACGCGGTGTTATTCATCCAGAACTTGTACTCCTCCTACTTCAGAGTCTCGTGAATCCAAATTATTAACCATCCTCAGCAAAACTGCATCCCCTGAACTTTATAATTCTCCCTGCTGTACGAAATGCAAACAAATGTACAGACTGGCCTGACGTTAACAAGCGCCGCAGAAGAATTAATCCAGACGAAAAGCAGGTACTTATCGTTAGAGTGGCGTTGCAAATGATCCATGGTGTAATGCAAACAAGATTGCGTAACAATGCGCGCGTATAATTCTGGCCGAGACATTCGGATAATTCCATCGTGCGGTTTGTGGACGACAGAGCGTGCCGGTGACGCTAATTATAACGAATGCCTTCAAGTGGGTCACGTTTACAGTAGAACTGATATCGCGATGCAAAATGCATATACGCGTATAGTGTTATTAAACATTGTTTAGAGACCGTGCCAGGTCATACATTCTCGCGGCGCAGTGTATCGTGTTACATATCGATTAGGCCGCGCGATGATTTAATTGCGTCAGTTTCGACGTGGAACAGCTGTTCGCATCATTTTCAAGGCTCAATCTAAACAGGGAGATCAATTTTCCCTCCCTCTGAACGTGTTCTCGAATGCACTCGAATTAATACGTTAGGACCATATTTCATCGCGAACGATAAGATAGCGATCAGCAACGGAAACGTGGAAGTTCGATTGTTTGACCTTCGGTTGCTGCAAGTTACATTATAGAGGCCATTGAATTCATCTGTTTTTATCTAACAGAATATTAGCGAAAATATGTAAACTAAACTTGTATAATTAAACGAAACACTAAAAATTTAATGTTTGTACTACTATTTTCAAGTCGTGAAAATTTTGCAGATTTTCTGAAGAAGGTAACGAAATTCATTGGAATATTTATACGGACATTTCCTCATCAAATGGTGAATAAATAATTATAGTTTTTAAATTTCGTGGAAGCTACAGACTATGTTAGCCTACACCAGTGTTTCCCAACGTGAGGCGTACAACCCACAGGGGGGAAATTTTGAATATTTTGGAGGCAATTAGAAAATTATGTTGCTTTCATCACCTTCATCAGCAATACAGTAAAAAATCACCATTGTTTTTTATGCTAGCAGGTGTTTTTTCTTATTTGACGTACCTATTTATATTACACTTTTTCAGGACTTGGTTGACTATTATGCTAGGGGTGCATCAAAATCTTTGAGGCGTTCAGGTGGGCATGATCCAAAAAAGGTTGGATAACACTGGCCTATACTTATATTGACAACGTAGAAGATACTACGACAATTTATATATCCCTATTTCTACCAAACCGATCAAATGACTGTTCTTCAAATAAAAGTTATACTTCTTGCAATTGAGTGCAGGTAATAATTAATTTAGTACGGGCAAAAATTGATTATACGTATATTACAGGAAAAGTCATGAAGCCAAGTGACGAAAGTAATAACAATGAATGCAGAATTTTTAATCAAACGTTTAAAACCGGTCATTTGACCGGTTATAGTAGCTTTCGTGTTAAAATAGTGTATATTACAATCAATATGATTATAACAATTTATAATCTCATAGTCTATTTCAACATAGACTACATACTAAATTCATTCTACGTAAAAACTGTATGTTCACAACAAGATCCAAGAACTAGCCCTTTCCAGCACAGATTTTGGATAATATTAGACCGGCTACCGGCGTGTACCGGGTGTTCTGAAGATGATGTTCAAGATTTATCGCGACAGAGAGAGATATCAAGAAAAGGAGTCGCTGAACAAGCCTGTAGGTCTGAAGATAACGGATCAGTGGGTCGATAATTTATGGTTGGATACGAGGCTGAGCCGACGACGCATCGCATTCATACCGACGGCAATACTCAGCAATGCAAATGGCCGTTACGTTGGTGCAGCATCGATGCACCGGGACGGTGCAGTCGATTGCAAGCGGACCTGGACCTGACAGCCAGAAATGCAAAGGCTCCGTCGCGATGTGTCACAGCTGTTCTGTCCTTTGACAGATGTGCCGCTGTGCTCCAAGAGTGTTCCAAACGAAACTGCATAATACCGATGACCTTGAAACCTGGTACTTCGATAACCGTAACGTACAGATGCACCGCGGAAGAATTTCGTTCATCAATTTTATTAAATGCGTATTAACAAAGTTTCATTGCCGCAGCCAGATCTAACTGTGGTGGATGTTGCTCCACTGATAGAGTAGGAAGATGAAAGATCACACAGAAGACTTTTCCACGCAATAAAAAGTAAGAACCAATTTATTTAGGAAAACAGACTCTCAAAGAAATTCTAAAACCAATACTGACAATGAGTGACTATGACAAGCGATGGCATAAGATGAGCAGTTTTGTTGGACGTTTTGTTTGCCTATAGGCGTCTGCCACTTCCGAGGAGTAATTTTGTCAATAGCATCGAAAGGGACGAAGACAATATAGCATTTCTTAACTATGTTGGTGAAATATTTGTTGGATATTATACATAAGATTTATACCACGAGGTTTGGACAAACAGATCCTATTACAAGATGATATAAATTAGAGAATATTTATTAGAACAGTAGTGTTATGATCGGTGTTCTGCTATAAATTATGTATCGTGATGTAGTGTCATCATTTTCTGTATTTTATATTTTCGATCTAATGTGACTAAAGGGCTCGTCTCGTAATGATGATAATAAATAATAATTAAGTTAAACAGACTAACAATTGTCACGAGATGTCAATATTGATCCTCATTGTCAATGAAAGAATTGATCCACCATAGCGGTGTATTGTTTTAAACGATCGCTTAGATCTCCTAAACTAAGAACCCACTATAGTAGTACCCAGTAGCTATAATGTTAGTAAATATTCACATTGGAATATTATGTTCTTTTTATTATTAAAGATTGTGTAAAAACTTTACTCCAATCATTCTAATTATATGCGCACCTTGAAGATGATTGACCGCTCTTTAATTATTCACCTGAATTTTTGTATATTTTCGTAAACCCTGCATTGCAATTAAATAACATTAATTAATCTAATCAATATGTACTTTGAAAAGATTAACATCTCTGTGATAATATATTCAAATTTTGTAATATCTGTAATTCATATCATTCAGAATGTTACTCGATCTAAGAAATCTGCACACTGAAGAGATTGATCTGTCAGTGATTGTTCATTTGAACTGTGAAGTATTTTCATGGATTTTCCATTGCAATTACTAATTGTATAGACTCAACAGAAGCTACTTAACAATTTACAGCGTAACTGAATCTAATAAATCGGTTTCTACGGCAATGAATGCATGACTCAAGGATAACCCACGTCCTCGGGCCGGCCAATTAGGCTCGCTACACGCGGCTAGATTACAGGTTGGCTAACACGATTTCAATTACCCGAAATTCGTCGATCAAGCGATTACTTCTCCGGGATAATATGCAAATCAAATTTCAGATTAAATTCAATTGCTCCGGTGTCTATCAACGGCCACCGGTTCTAATTCTCGCGATTCCTATTATATCGATAGAGGTTCAAGCGAGCAGATTCGCAGAGATTAAGAAGTTCAAACAAGGGGAAAGAAATCCATCAACGGTGACCTTGAAATTTGAATTACTACCGTGCTTTCGTAATAGGACGATATGACGAGTGTGAAATGGGCGCTGTTGCGGTAATTTTGTCGGCCTTCACCTATTTTTCAACTGATATGCGAAGGAAACGTACTTGTGTCTCTGTCGAGTCGAACAAAGATTCCTTTATGCTTCTCGGAACTATTAATACTTTGCTTTGGACATTCACACGGCGAGCATAGAAATTGTCCTGCATCAAGCAATTTCTGTATTTACGTTTAATTCCATTTTAAGGATAAAAATCTTGACACGTTGGCTGCAACAGTGGAAACAGACATTCCCAGCCAGACATATCATAAACTGCTGGTTTGATTGTAAGTCACAGAGAAATAGAAGGTTTCAGGACTCAATCGTATACATGTCTCTCTATGTTAATCGTGCAATGTAAAATTCGCTGAGAATATTCTCAAAATTCATAATTACTTGACCCTTTGCACTCGGAGAGGCGACCCTCATTCAGGACTAGGTCTTCCACAATGTAAAACACATGAAATATTGAAATACAATAGTTCTGTCCGTTAATTTATGCATGATTTATTTTTATATTAGTCATACAAAATTTCATCAATTTCTTAGCAAAAATGATCCGAATTGCTGCTTCCCTATAGCGAAAAAAGCTTCGAGTGCAAAGAGTTAATTAACACGTTGACTGTCCAATACGACTTAACCTACATTGAACAGTCAACGTGTTAAGATAAGTGCAGACTGTTCTATTTGAATATTTCCAACCAAACCTCTTCGGAACTATTAGTTATATGGAATTGAATTTTAGACGAAAGTTGAATGATTTTGAGGGGGGTGAAGTGTGCTGTAAATAGCTTCTTTGTAGGTGTAGGCGTAGCAGAGATACGAAAGTCACTCTTGTTTTCGTAAATGGAGCTCTACATTTTTGTATTCAAAATTTCATTCTATACTGTCAAGTATCTTTTAGCACGCTGAATTCCACAGTGGAAACTGACATATCTAGCCAGACAGATTATAATATCCTCTTTTAAACATAAATCGAAAAGGAAAGAAAATATTTACTATTAAAACGTATAGGTGATGCCTTATATAACTACCACAATGTCAGTATTGACCAACATTGCATAAGAATTGCTAGTTAGTTAATTAAACAAAATTTGAGCTGCTCTTCACTGGTGGATTTTTGATACACTGTATATAGTGGATGAAATTTCGCTAATACCTTATTTTCTTACCTATCATGTATTAAACTTGTTAGAATTAAATTCGATAACAATAAAATATACAAAATCTCGTTCATTCACTATTTATACATTATTATATATTTGTCCTAATACACAGACTGGGCCACGTAAAACAGGCCAGCTACTTATCTTCTCCAGCTACTATACGAGAAAATTTTCATACGTAATTTAAATGGTTTCAAAGGGAGAATAAGATAGAAGAAGAATTTTGTTTGTGTGTCGCTGAAACCTGGAAACTCGATGAAAGAAGCTTTCATATTTGATTTAAAATTTTCAAGTCCTGTGATCTCGAAAAGAAGACCGAAACAAAAATGGCATTTATAAAAGAATTTTTCTTCCAGCTTATGCATCCTGTGAGACCATTTAAATTACGGAGAAAAATTTTCTCGTACCGACATAGCTGGGGAAGATAATTAGGTGCTGCCTTATCGTATAACGTGGTCCAATAAAGTCGATACAATAATAATAGTAATAATAAAATAATGATAAGATTCTGAACAAGTATTTGTATAAAGATTCGCACAGCCGTTATTTATAAAATCTCCCTCACGCACTTCCACAGATTACACTCGCACATCTATGTTAAATTTTCTGTACAAATGAATTCTGTCGGCCTCAGTCGATCACGGGCGACGAAACGCAGTGTTTTATTTAGCCAAATAAAACCCGAACGTAAACCACGGCTAAAGGTCAGATTCAATTCGGTTGAGCGAAAGGAGCGAAGGCGTAAAACGGATTTTATAACTTCGCAGTTAGACACAGGGGCAATTTTGTTTCAGGGTCCTCCGAGCGTAACGTGCTCGGACGACTGAAACTTTTCGTATTCTGTAAATTCGGGCACAGATCCCATTCTCATGCTTCGATAAAACCCCTCAACCCGATGAGCCTGTCCCTCCTTCTTTCCTGTCTCCGTCAACCGGGCCTCATCTTCATCATTCTTCTGTTTTCCCTCTTTTCTCTGCTCGTCGCGCGAGGAACTTAGAACCATCCCTCTGATTATGTTTTTACCGTGAAGTCGGCTTCTTTCAGTCCGGAAATTACTTCCAACCCGTCCTCTTTCTACCATCATCCCCCTTCGACCGACCCCGACCCCTGTCCCGTGAGTCTGTTTCTCCGTCTACTTCGTTCCGTTCGCTCTATCGTCGATTTTCCGGAAAGTAATATCGCTTTATGCCTCTTAAAGGTCCTCCTCGAACGACTATCTAAGCACGGATTATCGAGTTCATCAACCAGCAGGCAAATAACAGTAAAGAGAAAGGGAGCGTTTCAATTTTTCTTTCAGCGATCTTTTTAACCTCTCCAGCCACGCTGATAATGCAGTCAAGTCCATAATTATAATATTAGGACATAATCAGTAGACTGCGGATGTTTATGCAAATACACGGCGTACTATTATAATTCTTCCACGAAATTATCTCCTGAACTATTCGTTGTTTGAAAGCGTGTTTCAAATAGAAGTTACTGTGCTTCGAGTTCATTTGTTAGATGAACGACCTTTGTATTAGAATCTGTTCCAACTCAGCATTTGCTATGGGTCAGGATCTTTTTCATAGGGCCTTTTAAAGAGCACACACCCTACAAAGAAGCTCTACCTTTCGTTATTATGAGTAGAAGCTCTGCTCGTGTACAGTCATGAAGAGAACAGTTCAAGATTCGTCATCGGTGCCCCTTCCTTTTCCTACATTAGGATTTAAGACGACCAAACATTTACGGTAAGAGCTTTTCGACTCAAAAGCACATTATGTGTAACTTTGTGTCCCGACATTTATCAGTACTTACAATTAATCAATCGAGTGTAACATAGGACAAATTATCTTCGATAGTGGTAATTGGAATAAACGTGTATATGCTGAACCAGGTGTCCAATTTTTCAGCCGGTATGCAAGACATTTTATTATGGAAACATCAAAACATCAAAAAATTCCTCCCTATCGTGTGCAATAAAATTTCCAACAAATTTGAATACTTTAGCATAATGGAAACCATCTCTGGCCAGTCTCGTTTAAATCTTATATTCAATCGGAAAGTGATCACTTTGAGATTTTCTTTTGAAGAAATGCAAATACTTCTTGTAACACATAATGGGCTGCCTTAACACTTTGATGGCCGCTGGCACCACATTGGCGTCATTTGTGTGCCGACTGTCAATGGCCGCTGCCGCCACATTGAGGTCATCCAGTGTAAGGCGATTAAAATATGTATTAACACGTTGACTGCCACAGTGAAAACTCCCATACCCGGTCAGACATACTATAATATCCTATTTGAAACACAAATCACGAAGGAAACAAATATGTAACTATTCGATTAGACAGTCCTGCCCTTCCTATCACAATGTTAAATTTATTCAAAATTTTAATAAAATCAGTAATTATTTAATTAAATATAATTCAATGCGTCGGTCACCGGTGACCCCCATGGCAGTCAACGCGTTAAGTGAACAAAATAAAATAAAGTTTTCTAACTGTATATATATATAGTACATAGTTGGTTTATTAGTTGGTTCTACATTCTTATTTTTTAAATATTCAAAGCTAGTAAGTTTTTTAAAAAACATCATTTTTGTCAATTATTGACAAAAAGGGCCGACCAATGGTGAAAGTGACTCACGCAACTACCCATCCTGCATAGTGTTAAAAACAAAGTTATATCAAACACACATTGTTATGTCCTGAATCCAGCATTGTACACTACTGTCACAATACCTCTCACGCGTCACAAAACACCCCACATTTGATATTTTTTAAGCCCTACAACTTCAGTAGACATCGCAAAAGAATCTAAGAAAAAGGTGGACGAGGTAATAAACCGGATAATTAGACTCGACGGAAATCCAAAGGTAACTTCCCTTTTCTCGATCCCTTAATCTCTGAAGGAAATTAGTATCTCCTTTTCCATCCAGCCTGATCCCTTTCTTCTTCCCAGCTTCCTCCGAGTCTCACGACTGCGGAAGTATCTTTAACGGTGACAAACGCAGCAACTTAACGAGATTCTTTCGCTGCAATCCGTTCCTGGTCGCCGGTCACAAATCAAACAGTCCCTACGTCCTAATGAACACGAGGGGAGGAGACGAGGACAGGCGGGGACGGGGCGGGAGCCTTGAAAATTGTCAGACGTCCGATTGATAGAAGCAATTTCAGGGGTTATTAAGACCGGCGAATTGCCCGAGATTGTCGCACAATGACAGAAGCCGCGATAGAAATTGTCGAGCGTCCGAAACGTTTCCGTGGAGCCCCGGAGCCCGTGAAAAATACAACAGCTCCTTCGGAAAATCCTTGCGGGATTTTCAGGGACCTCGCAGAGTCGCCGCGAACGATTTTCGCGGCGGATAAGGCCGCTCGTTTGTCCGCGACAAGTTTCTCGCGACGATTTTCCCATGGAACGCTTTTCACGGAAGGCGTCTTTCACGTCGACGTGAACGTGGAGCATCCTCGGACCTCCCTTACCGTTGCCACTGTCTCCCGAAGCCGCTCGACAAAGCGCGTCCGATTATTTTCGCGGGCTGTCAAGACAGCGCAGCCTTTTGTTCGCTCTTTGAATACCCCCGTGAACTCGATTCATTCTTTCCCCCTGCTGCTGCATCCTTACCCTCAAAGTTCAACGGAGTACAGCGGAGCCATCCTTTGGACAGGTGCTCCACTATAGTTGATAATAACTGAAAGCGATACAGTGTTGCTTGGAAGAGCGTGACGTTTCTCACCCCGGATCTATGTGAAATTTGTATCCCTACTTTGCTCCAGTCAGGCGAGTCCACGTAGTCGTGTTTCTGGGTATTGAGTAAAATAAGTGTTAAGTCATCCTAAAATGGAAATAAAGATGTTTTTGATTATTAACCTTCTCACTGTTTAATTTATCATGTTCGAGAGGTACGTCTGTGCTGAATTTGTTCCACGTTCTCAACGACAATTTCTGTGTGAATTTCACAATTATAATGTTAATCCTTGAGGTTGAATTCAATTTGCCTTTGCAAATTTTATTGTCTATAATACTTCATATTTTCTAGCTGCTTTTAGTACTGTTGTTTCTTGTTTAGTTTACTGAGCTTAGGTTTCTAATGAGACATTGCTCGAAGTTATTTATGAAAGAGTAAAGAAACAAACTACATTTTAGGCAAAGGAAATTAAGTTCGGTGAAATTTCAAATTCACACGTATTCTGAAAATTAAGCAAACAGCGAAAACCTGAGAAAAACTATCATTAATGCGGTTCTTATTATGAAATAGGCTACATGGAATGTATGAGCCAGTATAGCGGCTATTAGCACCTTATTACCTTCCGCCTTGCGCGTACGTGGTACAGACTATACAGCGAAAGCTTTAATATTGGATTAGGCGAAAAGTTTGTGCGATTTTCAGTGTTAGTTGTCTTCAGGCACTCTTTTCGAAGGTCTGTAACTTTTTAACAATGGAGAATCGGATAAGTGTCTGTATAAACTATTTCTATGACACTAACCTATAATATCATTGCCATAAATATTAACTTTTCGTCGTGAAACACCCTGTCGTCAGTGCATTAACTTCTTTAGTTATCACAACGTGTTGAATAGATCGTAGTTTTACAATCTTATTTTATGTAAAGGAAAGTGAACATAATAATAATGAACACTATATAAAATCTTAAATTCTGTTCTCGTTAAATAAATAATAATGCTGACAATAATAGGATGTGATATCCTGTCGTTGTTTGATGTTCGACCATAACAGAGTCCACGTAGCCAATTTGCAAGGAGTTGACTGAAAGAACAAATAATCATTTCTCTTTGTAGTAAACTCTAGGTACTCTAAAATCGTATTAAATATCAAAGCTTTTTAACTGTTGGATCGCTGAATAAGCTCTGAATATCATAATTAACTATCAAAGCTTTCTAATTGTTGAATTGCTGAATAAGTTCTGAATATCATAATTAACTATCAAAGCTTTCTAACTGTTGAATTGCTGAATAAGTTCTGAATACCATATTAAATATCAAAGCTATCTAACTGTTCGATTGCTGAATAAGTTCTGAATATCATAATTAACTATCAAAGCTTTCTAACTGTTGAATTGCTGAATAAGTTCTGAATATAATACTAAATATCAAAGCTTTCTAACTATTGGATTGCTGAATAAGTTCTGAATATCATATTAAATATCAAAGCTTTCTAACTGTTGGATTGCTGAATAAGTTCTGAATATAATACTAAATATCAAAGCTTTCTAACTATTGGATTGCTGAATAAGTTCTGAATATCATATTAAATATCAAAGCTTTCTAACTGTTGGATTGCTGAATAAGTTCTGAATATCATATTAAATATCAAAGCTTTCTAACTGTTGGATTGCTGAATAAGTTCTGAATATCATATTAAATATCAAAGCTTTCTAACTGTTGGATTGCTGAATAAGTTCTGAATATCATATTAAATATCAAAGCTTTCTAACTGTTGGATTGCTGAATAAGTTCTGAATATCATATTAAATATCAAAGCTTTCTAACTGTTGGATTGCTGAATAAGTTCTGTATAAAGTTCGGTTAATTTCCTAGTGACAGGTCTTACGCAGCAACCTAATATAATACATTCTAACTACTTCATAAAGAATATTCCGAAAGATGTAGTTTCCTGAAACAGTTGCTGAAATACTGGATGTTTTCTTACGGAACAAGGTGAAATGCATTGTACAAACGTTTCAGAGCGAAGGAACAATTTTGGGATCTACATTCTACGCCCTTAATTCCGGCTAAATATTGTATTCCAAGACGGAACAACGTTACACGAAACTTCCATCATCATTTGCTTTCGCCATTGGATGCGTGTACGTGTGCACCGATGCAGCTGCTACACTTGAAATGCATAATACAAGGAACATAAGAATCTTATGCTAAAGAACAAGCTGAATCTTCAGGATTCGGAATGAAAAGCACCAGACGTTCCACAAAAAATGACCAGCCCCATCTTTTCAAGCCTCTTGCAGACAAACGAACGGAACCTTCGACGCTTTGTGTACAAAACTGCTGATGAGAAGCGGATTGGAATGGGATAATGGATCGATTCGAACAATTAATGATTGAACATCGTCGGAGAAAATATCCTTTTGAAAAGAGAAAGAGGATATTGGAAGAGAACGCTTTGAGATCGATAAAAAGGGCATCGGATGGTTGCTGATCAAAGGAGCCGGAGGTTTCATGATCGAAAGGATTCGTTCCAAGGTCCGAGAACGAGCTACTATCATTTTCACGGTTCGGAATCCTGCGTGAAGAATGTCAAGACACGAGGGGAGGTCAAGGGGCGAGTTAGAAGGAGAAAAGCTAAGAGAGGAAAAATCGAAAGCTCTGATGAAAGCGGCAGATCCATCCTCTGGAATTTCCGACGTATTTGTCAGCTTAAACAGGCTCCTTTTGTCCTTTTTGTTCTCCCTCTTTCATTGTTTACACATTCTGCTACATAGTGAACAATTATTCGATTCGAGAAACAGCTAGAATTAATTTCAAAGTATGTCTGCTGCCGTTACACGCCTGAGGGTGATAAATAAATTTTATAATTTTTAGTATTCATTATTTTAATTATTTGCATATATTTAAGCCTGAGTGAGCAGTTTCAGAAGAGCGTATGTAGTTAATCAATATTTATGGTTACGATAAAGATTCAATAATTAGTACGACATTTAATATCTAGAAAAATTAAAAACTTTATATAACTAAACTTAAATAAACTTATATAATAATACAATTAATATGTAATAAATAAAAGATATATAAAAGCCCCTCAAAAATCTGCCCGTTAGGGATCTTGAATTTTGAACAAATAACTTGTTTTTCTACGATGAATAATAATACAGGTATTCGTGTTTCTTAGAGCACCTGGTCTTCTATTACGGAAGACATACACCTAGCGAGCCGAAAATAATATACAACTTCAGAAATTTTGTTTGGAAAAGGTAAAGCTTTAAATGACGCAGAATATTTTTCCAATCAAAGAAGATACATCTCTTAACTGTATTATCTGAAATTTTAATGAAAAAGTATTGTTAACTAAAGGAGATATCGATGTCGATAGGAGTTGTGTTTTTTTAACGCGTTTGCTGGTCGACATTCTCCAATCCACAGAGCGTGTCAAAAATCATCAACAAAAAGTCGAACGGATTTTAAAAATAAATAAAACTTATAAATAGGTGACGTTCTTGGTTTTTTAATACGTTGACTGTAGTGAGGGTCACCGGTGACCAGCGCCTCAAATTTTATTCACTTAAATAACAACCATTACTTACATTATTCTTGTTATACAATTTTCAACATTATTATTATTGTTATACAATTTTGAAGATTATTATTACTATAAAAACAGTATGAAGTAAGTACTGTACGTGCATATAATAAAATATTTTCTTCCTGCGAAATTTATACTTAAAACAGTAGATTATACTGTGTCTGATTAGGTACAACAGTTTCCACTGTGGCATTCAACGTGTTAATATTGCATTTTCTAACATAATGGCACAGTTCGAATTGAAAATATGAAATGCCCCTGGAGAAAATTCTCCTTATTTATAATTATTACAAAATTAAGAATAAAATTTACAAAAGTGAAATCGTCACAGATTTCTACAAATATCTCGTGCAAATTTCATGTGAACCGATCAATTGGTTCCCGAGATATGATGCCCACCGCCTTCGAGAATCATGTTTTGAGAAAAACGTGTTTAAAGTTTCAAGCAGCAAGATTCGAGCGCTCGATCTTGTTTCGTTCAAAGCTGTGTAGCTTCGTTAATTTTTCAGATATCGATATAAAATTTTGAAGGCACGTTCTTAAAACCTGCAGATTTTCGAATATGAGAAAACAAAATAAATCAACGTCTTTGACCCGTCCAGGTGGATGTAACTCCTTAATTGTTTCCTTAAATGAAGCAGACAACGCATTCGGATGACGTGAAAGATAATGGAGGAGGAATGGGCTTCTCCAGCAAGAAGATTTGATACATTTGCCGGTCAGGATTTTCGAGAAGAAAGTTCGTCGAGTGCGATTCATCCTTTCTTCCTCTTCGTTGCCTCCGGCTATTCTTCATCCAAATCTAGATCCTTGTGTCAGCGAAGGAAAGTCGAACACCGAGGTCCTGATCTCTTTACTTCGTACTTCCTTTGTCAAGGAGATGAAGAGTTCCCTCCTCATAATTCTTATTCGTGGAAATACATTCCCGAAAATCGGCATTATGTTCCCTGAAACGGGGGTACCGTGATCCTTCTAAATACCCTTCACCCTATTATCCCAAAAAGTCGTTCATCAACGTCAACTTGCAAGCAGAGTGGACGCAATTAACCCTGCAACGGTACTCGAGTTAGAAAACGAGGAAATTCAATTTCGCTTTTCAGATTTCTAATCTCTGTTCTAATTGTATTAACCCTTTTAATTTGTTCTTATTTTCTTAAAGCTTGCTTTTGTATTATGTTGCATTAATGTATTTGTGTTTTTGAATAATCAAATATTCATGAAAGTTAACGCGAATTTTCTTGGGGCACAGGTGTACACCAAGTTTCGTTTTTGGAAATGGATGGGTATATTTCTTTTTCAATGGAAGTGTAGTGAAATTGCTTAAGAGAAATTTTCAGATAGTGCTGGTAAATATAGGCCTCTGATAGCAGTGGATCGGTATCGAATAAAATAATTTTATAAAGGAGAGGAAACAACTTCCTCGGTTTATTTTCCTCGGTTAAATCGAGAAACTCGGCGGAGAATCGCATTATTGGCAGATGCATAAAGGAGCTGCTCGATAAACAAATGACACAGATTCACGTCACTGCAAGGAGATATCTTAAACAAACCGAATCGAATATTGATCATGCTTTCTGCCAACAGCTCGTGGTACTAAAATTCTATTTCCCTTCGTCATGTGCATATAACCAGTTATTTCTGTATGGTACGAACAAAGTTTTTTATGATGAATTTGCACCTTCTGAGAGAGTGAATATAACGATAGAAATAAATGTCTGAAAATTTAATTTAAGTTATTTAGTAACAGATAAACGCTTATGTCAGTATACGACATATACCTGAGAGAATGGCATTGCAAATAATACTTACAGAAAAAGAAGAAATAAGCGATTGGATAATAGGATGCTAAATAACCTGACCAACATCTGAAAAACGATCAATAATGAACACAGAGATTGATTTGTGAATAAACTTGTCAGCTGTCGTAATCTATAGACGGAACCGTATAATTGTATGTAGTTCACAGATATCTTTCTTTTAAACAAACACGGTTATGGGTGTGTGCATTTACACATATTTCTGTAATCACAGGACTGTAGTTGATAACGAGAAAAAGTCAATCACGTACGATATGTTAACTTTGAAATCTCCAAAAATAATTATAGATGACGGTGCAGTTTTTGATACGTCAAAGATATAACAATTGGCAGGTATATTTCAGGTGTGTAAATTATTCAAAGTATTCTATATCATTCGTAGTACCAGACATAAAAGCGCGACCTAAAAACCGAACATAAACTCGAAATAACAGTATTGACGATCTTTCCGCATTTAAAAACGTTCAAATAGAATCTCACGCGATACTACGATCCTACACAAACTTGCACATGCACATGCGCACCCTCACGCTTAGAAACGGACATGAACACGCACACTGTACCTACAATAATTATTTGTTTATACTCACTTGACTCTGAAAGCATTTTAAAACATTAATACGTATGGATTATTGAAGACAACAATTTTCGAAAAAAGCAGAATATGATCCTGGGATCAATCATTTACTCACACACAGAAACAAACACAAATACGCACACTATATCTACAATAACTACTTTTTTATTTCCATGTGACCCTAAAAGCATTTCAAAACATTCATACATATGAATTATTGAAGACAACAATTTTCGAAAAAATCAGAATATGATACTGGGATCAATCACTGACTTACACACAGAAACGAACCCCACTACGCACACTATATTTATTACAATAATAACTTTCTTATAATAATGTGACTCTAAAAACACGCCAAAACATTAATATAAATATGAATTATTGAAGACAACTATTTCCGAAGAAATCAGAGTATGGTCCACGGATCAATCACCGACTTACACACAGAAACGAGGGCGACGTCCTATAGTTATTTGGGCGACCATAAACGCGTATCGCGTCGCGTGATAGCGGCCATGTGGGGGGAAGAGGCTCGCAAACGTCGATAACATACGATCCCTCGAATTTTCGCTTCTGGAAATGGCTCTCGTAGTCGAGGGTCGAAAGAAGGATATTCACGGTCGATCGAGCAAATGTAAACGCGAAGGACCTGGAATATCGTATTCTCCACGGGGGAGAGCGGGGGAGGGCGGATGGGAGAGCGAAAGAGGGCGGCGAGGGTGAGCAGAAATGAAGAAGAGGAAGATGAAGAGAGAGGTTCCAGGCGGACGCGGCGTTTCCAGATGTAAGAAGACGAGGTCGAAGCCGGTCGATAAGACGGCCCGATAAGACGAAGAGGAACGAGTCCTAAAAAAATCCTTCTTCCCGCCGCGCAATAAGTCCACCAGGAGACAGTCTTTCGAGGACGAAGATAAAAAAGGTGGCTTCTTCCCTTCGAGGTCGACGGACCAGGTGACACACGAATGATATGACGCACTGTTGGTGATCTTCCTACTTCCGGTTGATACTCCTTCGCTTTTATCGCGGGATACGGGATGCTCGTTCAATAAATGGAGAACGGGGCGGTTCAGTTTTAGAATTGGGTCGTTTAGACTTTCGAAACCTGCCCTGGTTAAAGTAAGGAGTATTTTTATTCTTTTGTAGAAGTATTTCCGGAATACTAACACGTGTGTGTATATTCATTCCTTTTTTAAATGTTGTCAGCGAAAATATAATGTTCATTGACTGTGGAGCTACATTATTTTTCACAGAGATTTTTTAACTGTTTTAAACTTTTGCTTTTTGTCTTATAGTTTACTTAACATATGTAAATATATTGAATCGTACATTCTTAATATTTAATTGATATTAAATTTTATTAATAAAATTGTTAATATAAATTTAATTTAATGAATATTCAATAAATATATTAATATACGAGTAAGAAATACTGAGTACAATTTTTGTTGGAAGTCAATATACAGGGTGTCCCACGCAAATGGGCCACGCTGTATCTTCCAAACGGTTAGAGATGGAGAAAAATGCTATAAGTCAAAATTATATGGTATCCAATGATGCATAATCAGCAAATAATTTTATAGATTTTTATGCATTTGTGCACCTGGAAAATGCAATTGCATATTTTCTTTAAATAGAATCCTGTAGTTTTAACTAAACTATTCGAAGCAGCTTTCTATTCTCTACAAAAAAGTACTAAGGTACTTATGCCTTAAACCTGTTAGTTGAAATATTACTATAGTTCCATGTTTGCTAAACTACTTTTTCGCTTATCAGCACGTATTCGCTGAAATATTCTCGTATACTATTACGCATTATAAACTACGCATTACAATGTTTGTAAACATGAATCCACTGTAATATCAACCAGTGTATAATCGAATTTCGAGATATCGATAATCAAACTTCGAGATATCGATAATCAAACTTCGATATATCGATGATCGAACTTCGAGATATAAATGTATTCAATCGTATATTATTAATATTTAATGCACATTCTAACATATATTAATTTATATATATATATATATATATATATATATATATATATATATATATATATATATATATAAACAAATACAACCTACAGAATAAATTTTTTTATTGGAAAGTTGATGTACAAGAAAATGAATTTTGATATTTCCTTAAATATACCAAATCGTATATTCTTAATATTTAATAAACATTCTAAACATTCAAAAAATGGTCAGTCAAATTCTGTACAGATAAAGAACGAACAGTTTTAGGCAGTTTCACTTTTGACAGGAGCATAAAGGTTTCGCACGAGTGATTATTAAAATAAAGGAGGCGATTAAATGCGCGCAGCGTGAAAACAGACACCGTTTGATGCCTGCTCCGTATTCAGCGCTTGAAACGCGGTGTTCGGGGGTAATCACATTAACCGCGTTAGAAAACTATGTACACGGGGGGTGCAGTTGTCTCATTAAGAAATGTACCGTTCTAATTAGCTTGAGTGCCGGAGATGAGAGTGTGCAAAGCAGGATTTGTAGCTGGGACGATTCCGCATTGTTTGGTTGAGTGCGCAGCTATTGCAGTCTGCACTCGAACCCCCTATGCACACAATGCAACTACCTAACCAATAATTCGTTCGGTACTTACCGACGGCAAAGATACGAATCACTGGGGAAGCAACGAAACTATTATCCTTCCTTCCGGTGAATCTGACTGACGCGACAGAGAACCGACATGTACGAAATCTGTAGTAAATAACCCTTACGACATACAGGGTGGTGGGTGGTCCTGACGAATCGTTACGAGGCGTTTTGTCAGGAAACATTAAAGGCGGAGACAAAATCTTCTTTTCATCCTGTAATACGTTGAGCACCGTGGCGGTCACCGGTGATCGACACCTCAAATTTAATTTAATTAAATAATGATTGATTGTCGCAAAATTCTAAGCAAACTTCAGACTGAAACAGTTATATAGGAACAGAAAAACACGACTGAGTACTGAAATATTTGTTTTCTTTACGATTTATATAAAAAATAGTAAGTTGTATCGTGTCTGATTAGGTATGGCCGTTTTCACTGTGGCGTTGAACGTATTAACGCAGTGGAAATTCCCGCAGCTATTCAGACATGCGAAAATCCATTTCTATTTACATGTATCGTTGAATTTGTAAATATTTATTCGTCTGATTATATACTTCTATTTTGTACTATCATTGTAAGATAGACGTAACTGAAAATTTCGTTGAGGTAATTAGTTATTTGACGAAACTACAATTGGTACGTGGGTCACCAGAAAAAGGCTGAGAAATATTAATGCATTTTGTATTACACGAAGATATGTTTATACAAATTATACAAATTATGTTACTGTTACGTAACAAATAAAGAAGGAAACTCATTGGAAAGTGAAGTTTACCTGTCTGCATAAAGACAGTTTAAATTTCATCCGCATTTTCAATTTACTTTCTGCAAGACAACTCGAAGCAATTAAAGTAACCAAAAGTATCAAGACCAGGCAAGACTTTCAAGATTCAAATAATATTGTAAACGATTTGACTTATACTGAAGCTAATTACAAATTATACCGTAAACATCTTGACTCCAACTTTAATATGAAAAATTCTCCAGCATGCACTTCGTCATGAAAGTTTCTACAATAATAATAAAAATATACGAAATGGTCCAGTTGTAGCCATTTAACCGCGAAAGACACATACACTGTCGACCATAATTACTCGAACCATACTAATTTTGTGTCCAACTGAAGGGTACATATATACACGATATTTGCTTAAAATAATGTAAAAAGTTTTATTTGACAAGCAATGTTAAATATATTATTGTATTATAATGTAAAAACCAGTCGAAATAATAAAATATCTCACACTAACACCTTAAGCGCCATAGTGAAACCAACCATACCTAATCAGACACGATATAATTTACTATTTTTTATATAAATCGTAAAGAAAAAAAAAGATTTGAGTACACAGTCGTGTTCTTCTATTCCTTCATTATTGTTTCGATATGAAGTTTGCTCAGAATTTTGTGACAATGAATAATTATTTATTTAAATTAAATTTGAGGTGTCGGTCACTGGTGACTGCCACGGCATTCAACATGATAATTATAATGATTTTTTTTAATAGACCGAAACGTTCGAATACTTACAAAAGCAACTGTATATAAACCCTGAAAAAGTATTCTCTTACATACTAACCTGCGCTGTAATAGATTCACGTATTAATCATTAATTCTAATTTACAAAACTCCAACTCTGAGATGATGAAAAACAAATGAGTAAACGACACCACAAGCATAAATAGTAAATTAAACATTAAGGGAAACAACAGAACGAAGCGTAATAACTACACTGGAGATGTTTATGCAATGTTACTTGTTCAAATGTGTGCAAAGTATACATGTTACAAAGGACGTAAAATAAAAAATATATTCTGTAACAATTTAGAGCATAAAATACAATGTTCTCAAAATATTTCTTTAACTCTTATATTACATATAAAATGAAAAACATGCACATCTGAAATTGTATATTTGCATAAACATCCGCAGTATAGTAATAACCAGACTGCGGATCTTCCTACAATTTTACGTGCTCAAATGTATGCAAAGTGTACGCGTTACAAAATGAATAAAACAAAAAAATACTTTTTGTAACATTTCAAGCACAAAACACAATTTTTTCAAAGTTCTACGTCTTCAACTATTATACAGTACACTAAAAAAATAGTTGCAACTGAAATTGTACATTTGCATGAACATCCGCAGTCTAGTAACAACCTAAATAAGAGAAACCAGCCGCTGTGGTGGAGCTATTATCATCCCCCACGCAGCAATTGATTTTCCTTGGAAGTGTGCCGCAGTGAAAGGGTTAATCAGAGTTTTCCGACCGGATAAACACGTGCCCGCCGCGTTCATCGAAAATCGTGCAACGCAGCACCGGACGTCCGGTAGCGAACCGCGTATCCGGTTACGCATCAAACGTCCAGCATAATCGTCCACTTCGAAATCATGGGAGCAGGAGACGCGCCCGACGTGCTTTTTCAACGTGGAGTTGGAAAAAGGCTCAAGGTCACAGGTGCGCGATAGAATCGCGCTGGACATACCTGTGCCCCCTGCACCCCCTCCGAAACTACCCTCTCTGCCTCTGCCACACCCTCCCCTGCCGCCATATTGATCGGTCTGCCCCTACCAGCCGACCAACCCCTACCGACGCCAGCGTCGCCCTGCACGGCGACGTTGCCGCGTCTTTTCGCGACTCCTTTTTCCTTCACGCTCTCCGGCCACTGTTGTCCTTCCATTTCACCTTTTTTTCACCCTTGCTCGCTCTCGGGAAAAATATGGACGCGTCAGGGGGCCATCAGAGAAAAAGTTGCGCGTGCCAGCTACAGTGACTCGAGGATTTGAATGATACTGATGTTCAGGCTGCGGATGTTTATGTAATTTCACCTGTCGAAACAGGTGAATAATAGACACTGAATAGCACACTGGACATAAAAAGAATGGTTTTTTGAATATTTAAGGAATGTCATGCAGTTTGGCCGATGGCTCGTTTCATCAGCCGCGTTAACAGAAAAAAATGTTGCAGTCTGAAAGTGTAAATTTACAGAAACATCCACAGTCTACAGATGATCGATGATGATATAGCGTTTTGACTGTTGAGTTCTTCAGGGATAGTGACTTATGTGCGTTTATTTTTATTTCGAAGTTTAACGTTGTTGACGTATATGCAGCTTAATGGCGCCATGTATAGATGTTTCTTAAAAGTTTTTATTTCTTTTTTACCTTTTTGGGGGTCTTTTACTTGCATTTAATAGTATGAGTTGAACTCAATTTCGATCGATTCGTTCTTGGAGAGGTTAAAAGGATTTGTGGTAGATCTTAAAAGTCTAGTTAGACCTAACCGGGAGTGTACCTTTATGGCATGGTCGTTTTACTGTTCTACAAGGTATTGAAGAGGAATGTGGGAGTTGTAGAGAAGATAGAGCTTACTAAACTGAGTACAAAATGTTTAATGAAGACAATATAAGCCCTGTACAATTTTTCAGAAATTTTTATTTTAATAGGATCGCAATTACGAGGCAGTGTTTCGGAAACTGAATATGTTGCACTTTTCATATTATTTCGACTAACAATGCATTCACTGTTTTTATTTGGAAATATTAATAACTTTGTGAAGAATCCTTCAATTATTCTTCTGAAAACGCTCTCAACTTTGAATTTTATCCAGCTACAATGCATTTTATTTTACAGCTAACAAAACTTTCTATTTTTATTTAACTGGTACAACTAATAAGACGTTTGTGTTTTTGAAGAATTTTCTTTTAAATGCACTGAATTTGTGTTGTATGCATTGTGGAGGAACCTTAAGCAAAACGTTAACGCAAATGTTAGCAATGTCTCGGGCACGTTTGTCGTAGAATGCCAAGGTCAAAGTTCAAGCAGCATGATTTATACGACCTTAGAGCGGTTAAACTTTGCTTTATAATTAATCACCTTGAGTGTGTTTCCTCGTGTTCCAATTCGAAATGCAAAGCGCGTACACCATTTTTCCCCCCCTTCAATTTGCATGCCCGTTAACTGGCTTCTACTCGTTTTTCAATTTCCCACTTTCCCTGTTTCTATTTTTCATCATTCCCGCACTCTGACGAACTATTTACATTTCTTTTGAATAATACAAATTCTGTTGCACGAAATTTGAAATGTCACAGTGAAAACAGCCATACCTAACCAGACACGATATAATTTACTATTTCTTATATAAATCGTAAAGGAAAAAAGATTTGAGTACTCAGGCGTGTTCTTCTGTTCCTACATTATTATTTCAGTGTGAAGTTTTCTCAGATTTTTGCGACAATCGTTAATTATTTAATTTAATTAAAGTTGAGGTGTTGGTCACCGGTGACTGCCACGGCGTTCAATGTGTTAAAAATAGTAAATTATATCGCATTTGACCAGACATTACTGTTTTCACTGTGGTATTCAACGCGTTAATTACAGAAAATGATTACAACCAGTTGTTCCTTTCCTGTACAAAAACAATAATTCTAAAAAGGGTCAACGACAAATTACAGATACCAATGGTTGATATAGTAAAAGCTGCAGAGTTTCTCATGGATTCCTGTTTCTAAGAAAAAGATCTAATTTACGTTGCACACACGCCGACACGTTTGTGAAAGGAAACAATTCGGACGTAACGCAACGTAACGGAAAGCTTTCACGACTTCAAAGTCCGGTTTTCTCCCGTTCGCCTGAGCATAGCCGGTGGGCTTTGCTTCTGATGATTTCATAACAAATACAAAGGACCGGCTGAAAAAGTTCTCGTTACGAGCATCAACGTTGCAAGATATCATATATGACGGCCGGGCTTTGTGAGGGACTTGTTACTTCCGTACGCCACTTTTCCATTCGCGAAACGCTGAAGAATTCAAAAGCAAATCAAAATTGCAATTCCATCCCTCCCGAGCACAACATCCGAATTCTCTCCGCATCCGAACAATTTCAATTTATATTTTACGCGGTAACGCAGCATAAATTGGGTACGTACCTCGGAGAGTTTTCTGTCGTCGTCACGCAACGCGAAAGAATTTTTCGACTGTTTATTGCAACTCCGGAAACGTCTGCTTTTACGATCGCCTCGCGAGCGAAATCGCACGGATCATCAATTATTCACGAAACACTGAAATACGACGTTGTAACTACCACACCTAGGTTCTTGGGCTGAGGTTCGATCATAAATCAGTTTATTAGTCGATCAGACGTTCTCGGGGTAACTTTTTAAATGGCTCTGCCTCTTTGTTACAGGATTATTCGATCACATTAGTGGAACGCGTAAAAAAAGGTCTTTCAGCTCGATCTTCTATTCTCCTTTTACTTGATTCTATGGCCAGGCGTCTTATTCTACTTATTTTTACCAACCTTTGACCGGAGAGTGCACGAGTAACGATGTAGTAGACTCCCACTCCTAGGAGAGGTGACTGGTCTGATGACTGGTTTATAAGTTGTTTGTTTATTAATATTTTATGTTGTGTAGTATCGAGTAATGTTAACGTTTCTTTCAGATCTATACTCCTTCAGTTTTAGTAAGGAGTCATAAAACACACAGATTTTTATACATCGTTTTCAATAAATGTTAAATTTTGTCGGGGGTCCATGAGCACCCCACGTGGATACTTATGTTTCAGAAGTTCACGTGTGCACTGTCGGGTTAATCGTGTCCACATTTTTGAATGCACATACTTACAATTAATTGCTCCTACCTGATATTTTTCAATTCCTATTTCAACTAATACATTATATTTAACGAAATATTATACTTACTTTTTTGTATGTGTCACTTATTTTATTTTGTGCACAGTGTTCATCACAGTATGTTCATTGTTTTTGTTCGTTTCATTGAAATGAACGGATTGTGCTCTCGAGATAATTCTTTTCGAGCTTCCAAGCTCGTCGATATTTTCCTTAAAACAACGATATATCTTTGATATCGTATTTCTACTACTGAAATGGGTGGAATTCAGGAATTTACAGCATGTTAACCTTCAAATGTCCTTGCAAGAGGGGAATAATCCAAAGAAAACAGAAAAATTGAAAATTCTTGCATTTCTGTGCCAGATGATTATTTTAAAGGGAATTCAATACGATTTCCATGAAATCTATATATTATTAATCACTAGACTGCGGATCATTATGCAAATATACATATTTAGACTTCAATATTTTCGATTTCCATGCAGCTGATGAAACACAACTATGGCAAAATTGCATTTTGAGGTCCAAACGTTCAAAGTATATTTTTTGTTTCACTTACTCTATAAAATGTGCATTCTTTATGAATCTGGATATATTAAATTGCATAAAGATCCGCAGTCTATTAATCACGATATTTGTAAAAGGCAAACATCAACAGAATGTTCGTCTTTCTAAAAAAAAATACTTCAGAATACATTCTTCTTGTCTAAAAAAGAACGGAGCTATTTAACGTGATATCTCGGAGAAAAATAATTTGTGCGAACGATACAAGAAATGGGTCCGGTCCGGCAAAAATTGCGAGACGGCAGTGATTTAAGTGTCAGAGGAACAGCACACGTAAATGGTCCGTGTGGTGTTCTTCGAGTAACCATTGTTGAAGCCGCTGTAGTACATTCATCAGAGAAATTACTTGGGAACGAACGTGGCTGCGGCACCTCCGTTCTACGGTCGATTTTTCAAAGGACACATCCGGTGCTTCCTTGTATCTATTCGTCCCGTCACGTGACCGCCCCTGAAAAGGTCGCCTCGCGGAAAAAAGCTCGATGGCCCGAGAGTTTGGCCAACGACATCAGTCCACAAACTGGTACAAAAATTTTGGCTGTAAAATGAAACGGATCTGATGGTGTGCTGTAGAACAGCTTGAGTCTGAAGTCAATCGATTAGACAATGTTAATTTGTAAAGATAGAGGGTGTCAGAGTCTGAAACTTTGATCCAAGATGTCTTGCACCCTGTCGTTATTAAAGCTGACTATAGTGAGCCAACGATGAGCGGTCGTTGTATCCTAAAGATAACTATAGTCACCCAATATCGAGCAGTCGCTGTTTCCTAAAGGTAACTATAGACACTCAGCGTCGAACAGTCACTGTATCTTAAAGGTGACTATAGTCAGCCATCAAAGCATCACAGCCTAGCTTGATACCCCTAGGCTAATCGATATTCTTTTACACAACTGTATTTCATATGTGTCTGTTTATAATTCGTTATATATTAACTTGAAATAACTTTAACAAAAGGCAATAATTTGCTTTATACGACAAATCAGCAAATGTTACATACTGACAATGAGACAAAGTGTAGGCTCGAGGGTCAACTGTCCCGTACAGCGGCCAACTCCGCTGTAGCAAAAGGGTTCAAATTAATTAATATTCTTTTATTGTTTCAATTGTTTCTGACACGATAGCAGAACAAGCTGTAATTATGCGATTCATCGAAGTGAGTGGTACCAACACGATGCTTGCCCAAGTACTCAAACAAAAATTCCCGGTTCGTTAGATTGGACGTAACAGGCATACAGCTTGGCCAGCACATTCGCCGGATCTGATGCCATTAGACTTCTTTCTTTGGGGAAAGCTGAAAGAAGATATTTACCGGTAGTAACCTGCCGCTCTCGAAGGCATGATGAGTCGTATAATTAGAGCTCTAAGAAAAGTTGTTGTAAAAAATGATTTTTCCCCTGAAATTGTGCTTCTCTTTTATAAGGATTTCGGATGTCATTAAAATCAAAGAAGGTTATCAGGTGTTCTCTTTATGTTGAGTCACGTAGGAGAATTGAGAAAGTGAAGCTGCGTGATAGGGTCTTGAGGATAAGAACCCGCCTGCTTTCTTTTAGAATCTCCCCCATTTGTTTTAATCGTGAGCTTACAGCTTCTCGAGCCACTCCCAGTTGTTCCGCCAGCTTTTTCCACGATTGAGTTGGATTTTCGCGCAATGAATCCTGCAAATCACTATCCTCAAACTTCTTGGGCTGACCGGGCCGAAGCTCATCAGTCGATTCGAAGTTTCGTTCCCGGAATTTCTGGAACCACTTTTTACACGATTTGAGCGTTACAGCATCTTCACCTAATGCTGCGCAAATCATTTTGGCTGCCTCATAGACAATTGCATTTTTTTCGACTGAAATGCAAACAGATTGCAGTGCCTGACATGCGTCTCATCAGCAGTTATCGCGATTGCAAACTGATGTTTGAGGTTGTATTGACCATGCAGCTGACAATGAGTCACATAGTGTTTCGTAAACATAAATGACGCCGCTTCAAAACCGTGATATGACCGAAAATTTTTAAAATTTTCAGTATAATTTAAGAACAACTAAATGTACTGCTCAAAACAATTAAAGATTCACTATATTCGATCTTTTTTTTATGATCTGTCAAATGTCATTAATGAACAGAATATTGAATGTCTAACTCTGCAACATTTTCATTCAATGTTCCCTGTGTACAATATTTAGGAGGTTGACAATACATATTTATGACCGATGACCGGCACTTTAAATTTAATTTGATTAAAAAACTATTTATTATTACACAATTTTGAGCAATTTTCATATTGTAATATTAATTTAGGGGCATAAAAACGCGACTGATTACTCGAATATTTTTTTCCTTTACGATTTATATTGAAAAGAGTGAATTATGTTATGTCCGACCAGATATAGCTGTTTTCACTGCGGTATACAACGAGTTGATGACCAATGAACCACTGCACTGTGTGATCCTCTAATTATGTTGAGCAGTGTTAAGCATCACCCTAATTTACACACCTAACAAAAATACTCTCCCTTCTCCCCTTTCAATTAATTCTCAAACTTCTGTTCTAAAATAAATCGTTTTAATAACGAAACCTTTCCATCGTCGTGTTCCACTATCTCCCAGCAGTATAGTAACCGAACAATTCGACGTAATGGCCGCGATCCATCAACAGAATCGACTAATCGACGCTGCCGGTGCATTGAGATCAAGCACCTTCTTCCTCGTACAAATGTATATTCACGTGTGTGTGGAGGTCATAGGAGCACGAGATCCATCGAACCGTTTCATCCGGCAGGAATCAAAGTCGAATGGATCGCATTGATGATTAATAAAGCGGAACGGGGATGAGAAACGACTTACTGATGTGGTTCTGAACAGGACCGTCGAACCAGTGTCGCTCTTATACAGGGTGCTTGCGAAATCCTCGTACAACCGACAGGAATCTGATTCATTATCGAAAAGTATATAATTAATACGTTCCGCGTAACGTGGGTCGTATGCGCCCCACGCGCCATATTAAATTATTCTAAATAAATGGTAATATTCTTTATGTTTTAACTAATCAGTACACCGCAATGATAGTACAAAATAAAAAGTACATCATAAGATAATTCAATATTTGTGTTCTTGGTATTAGGTGTTTTTAAAATTTTATTTTCTTATTATGACCTATATGTTTATAAAAATTCATTTTCTTATTATGACCTGTGTTTGTAAAAATTTATTTTTATGTGCCAGATTATGGATGGAATATTTCACTGTGACATATTAAACATGCAACGGGTAACATAGTAAACGGCATGATAAGAACCGATTTACATTCAGTGGTCTTGAATGTTCAGTATTAGCTGTCAGTACTATAGAGCTCTGCTCTTACTGTTAACCCTTTGTATTTGGTCCTTTTCACCAGTAAATTTTCCAGCAACTCGGACTCTTTTTCGACATGTTACGTGTAAATAATTAATGAGTAATTGGACAGGAATAATTCTGAATAAGTTTTATAATACGGGTTTCTTCGGTGTTACTTTATTAATATGTTGCGATGTTAAATGGTGCATCAGAGAAACAACTGAAAACTGATCTATCAATTTAAAGTATGGTCTGTGCCTAGGCGAAGTGTTTCGTATGCAAAGAGTTAATTTTGAGTCGAGAAATACACCCGCTAATTTTGTAACACACCTTTTAATGTACCTTATATATAATAATCGTGGATACAAACATTTCATTGTTTCATGGTAAACATTTTATGTCATGCTATCATTATAACGTTAATTTTCTCGAAAAATTTGAGTTCATTTACTTTATTCGTGAATTTACAAATTCTTATGGACTGTGTCTGATTCATATAATGTTGACAAATTAAAACACAGGAAGATTCTTAACTTCACAGGCATGTATCGTATTAACACGTTAGATGTCGCAGTGTAAGCTCCCATATCTAGTAAGACACACTAATATTCTGTTTTAAATAAATATCACATAAACTGTTTGATCGTATTGTTATTTTTCGTTATTAGTACAATACTAAAGCTGTCCAAAATTTTATCCAAATAATACATTTGAATCCGAAAGCATCCTCTTGTTAATATTATACGTATATTACAACGAGATCGCACATGTCTCGATATAAACCGAACTGAACCAGCAAATAGGACGTTCGATAAAACAATAGTGCAATTGTTTGCTGCGAGTTCGTTATGGTAACGTTCGTGAACGATGAATCTCTACACAGATCATGGTAGAAACGCCTTACTATGGCAAATCCGATTTACTCACCGGTGTTTGAAAGCGCAATATTACTTACGTAGTCTCTGCTTGTACCACATTCTACTACTTACGTGGCGAATGCTTCACAGTACTAAGTCATAAATATGATTCAGTGTGCTCTTGCAGAAATTTTCATTTTTTATTTCCGATTAAAGTATATGTGGTTCATTAAATATTTTCATTAAATGAATTTTGACTAAACAAAATATATTATTATGAGAGACTCGGAAAAAATTTTGGTTGACATAAAAATAAGACATAACAATTCGAGAGAATGTGTTTATATATTAGTGGCATTATTTTCAAATATGAAAGAGATCGATTTATTTAAAACATCACGTTAATTCTTGGTATTTTTTAATTTCAACTCGGAAGAAGAAATTTTCGTAGAATTAATTTTAGTTAACGTTATGAATTTAATTAAACAATATGTGAAATTATGACTGTTTCCCCCTATAATTAATTCTACCTGTTCATTATATGCAGAGTACGAAGCAAATTGGAAACATCCAGCAAATAAACGGACCGGGTTGACGTGTGCGCAATATTTGTTTGTGTATTTATTTGTTTGAGATTATTATTTATCTTCGATGGGGCGTATGTAATAATATTTAACAACTGCTGCAGCTTCTCGTCTGAACACATGATTTCACAACAGTTTATATTTGATCAAATTCACTGTTCAGGAAATTCCTTGACAAACAATTTTTAATCAAACAATACACTATACAAATAATGCACCCGCTCGTTTTTTGGTGCCTATCACGTACTATAGCCACAAACTAAAATTTTCGACTATCGAGGTGTCCAATAAAGTTCAAGTAGAGATATTGAGAGCGATCGGTCGCGGCACGGGGATCCTTCGCATTCATTTCGCGTTTCCTATTTAAGATCGCTAGGTGGTGGCGTTTTCTCTCACTCGATTCGAGTCACGAGGCAAAAATTCAATGGCACAATGGGACATGAAAAAGCGAAATTCAATGTCTCATAAAGCATTCGCTATTTTCGCGGCGCGGCTACAGGGGCACCGTAGAAGGAGGAAACGATCGCGCCGCCGGGCGGACATTTTCTTGACGTCAAAGCTTTTCGAGCCAAGGTTTTTCCTCTATTCTCGACCGCATCACGCGGTTTTCCAGTCACGAACCTCTGCCGTGAAGAAAAAAAAACCGTTAAAGAGGAACTGGTGCCGGAGCGAGGAAAGAAATGGACGAGGATATACAGGGTGTCCGTGCTTAAACGTTACAAACCTATATACTTCCTAGCAGATTGAAGACGCAAAGAAATTGTTTATACGAAAATTGTACGGTCCAAGAGGGCAAATTTACGAAGGTAATCCAATAAATAAAGACCGTACTGTTTTAAAAAGTTAAGAAAACATTTTATTATTCAATTTTATATTTCTTTTAAACACACAGTACGTTAATCTATCTCTCCACTTAATCGCCTACTATATTTAAGCATTTATCATATCTGTCTACAAGCTTTAAAATCCCGTTGTTGTAGTGTGCACCGCCAGTCCAATTAACCAATTGTTGACTGCAGGCTGCAATTTGTCATCATCTCTAAAACGTTTTCCACTCAGGAACTTTTTAAGCTGACTAAGTACCTAGATTAAGGTACTGTGTGTTTAAACACATATAAAAATCAAGCATAAAATGTTTGCTTAATTTTTTATAGCTAAACCGATCTTTACTATCTGGATTACTCTCACATTTTCGTTATATTACAATAGAACCTCGTTTATCCGAACATGGGCCATCCAAAAATTCGTCACACTATATTACTTACAAGCTAAAATTATTGCTAGTAATACCGTGTACTCAATTACGTACCACTATGTCTCTTAAATTCTAAAACAAAATAACCATTTTCATGCGAAACATAGTTGCAATGTGAGTCAAACTGTTACCAATTACAGTTCGGATAATCGAGGTCCTACTGTATTATTTTAACCCATTCGATTCTTTGGACGAGATATCTCGCGACTCGATGTCATTTATTTGGCGCCTTGGACGAGAAATCTCGCGTGTTTCGTTGCAATGTTTAAACATGCTATATGTTGGATATTTTATAATTGTGTATTATCAATGAGAGAAGGAAAACAGCGGCATACATTTTCTTTAGAAACATTGTTTCACTTTTATATTTTTTACGTGGAAGACTTTAAAACAGAGCTGCATAACTGATTGCTCACGAGCAACTGCGGCTCGCAGATCTCCTCCCGAGTTACTCCCAATTCTCCTCCTGAGTTACTCCCACTATGGGGCTCAGATTGACTCACTTGAGACAGAGGGAGAGAGAAAGGAGAAGAACAGTGTGTTATGGTGTATCCCGCGTCTTCCCGTTACGGCTCGAGCTAGTTCACCTGAGTCCCATAGCGGAGATAACTCGTCGTTGCTCGTGAGCAATCAGTTATACAGCTCTGCTTTAAAAGATGATGTTATACAGTGTGTCATATATATAGCATTAAAACCATGGTATATACGCATGAAATATTTGGCTATTAAACCTGAAATGATATTTTCTCTCATTTCAAGAAAACTATACATTTTTTAAGATCGCTTGATGGTGCGTTCCAAGGTGAATTCAATAACCTTAAACGTATACACTTCTTTTCGACTGGTTTTCGAAATGTTGCGATGACAAATTTACAGATTTTCAGCGGAAGAAACCCAACCGAGTAAGAAGCACAGTAGAATGTCGATTATCCGACCACCGGTTATCCTATATCAGTTACAGGATCAAATTATCATTAACATATTTCCTGCCACGTGTACCGGAAACGGTACACGCATCAATTTTAATTTGATGACATGACTACCAATCCTTATACAATTTTGAGTAACATTCACGTTAAAATGATAGTAGAAATAGAAAGTGTAATACCAAACAGATAAATATTTGCACAATCAACCGCGGGTGTTAATAAATAGCCAGTTTTGCGTGTCTGTCTAGTTACGGAATTTTCTACTGTGCCAGGGAACATGTTAATGACCCTGTGTACTTAATTTTATAACATTATACATATGTTTGATATTCTAAAATAAAATTATCATTTCTTGCGAAAAGTAGTAACAATTTCAATCATCCTGTTACTTGATACAGTTCGAATTGTCAATATTCGGACGAGTTTCGTCCGCTGAAAATAAACAAATGTCCAAGCTCAATATTTCGAAAACCAGTCGAAAAAAGCGTATACATTAAAGGTTACTGAACTGGTCTTGAAGCGCACCATCAAACGATCTGAAAAAATATATATAGTTTTATATAAAAAAGCGAGTATGACGTCCATATCTCTTAAAATAATAATGTAAAAAATTCATCTTCGCCCATAAATTAGCCCTCTCGTACCATACAACTTCTTTGTAGCTCGAATATGTTAGGAAATAATGGTTTGTAACATTTAAACGCGGGCACCCTGTAGAATATTTCGTTTCTTCCCCGCCGTGGAAGAAAAATCGCGAGTACTCGCTTCTCCTTCGAGCCAGACCGAGTGGGTACGAGTATCGGCTGATTAAATTGTTCGATTCCTTGCTTAGCTACCCGAAAAAGGGTTCCTTTGTTTTCCATCTACAGTACCCTATCGATTGAACTTCCGTCGGTTACTTTTCCACCTTCTTTCCCTCTTCGACATTGCCTTTCTCCCTTTCTTCCTTTCTCCGACTCCCATTTATTCCTCTTCCGGTCTTTACAGCCGCGAAACGTGTTTTTGGTTTTCGGCGTTGTTTGTTTCACAGTCGAGCGAACCTTACAACGAATACCACTTTTTTTCGAGTCCCTTCGCCGTTCTTTTTAGGTTATTTATCCCTCCGAGAGTAAAAGCTTTGCTTTAAACACCGGCGAATACAAAAATCGGCCGGCTCGCAGTGTTTCTTCTTATTCGGTCACCTGACATCTGTGTCAGAGGTTTCATTTTCGTGACTGCGTTCGCGTTATCGTTTCTCATTTCGAAATTCGCGTTGAGAGCCGTAGAGGAGAGTTTCTTTTGCTTTGCAAAGAAAGAGTATTAAAGGAAAGGCAGCCTTTCGACCTCGAGAGATGATTATCAAATAACCATTGTCATAATGGGATTTTTCATTTTCTGTAGGACACTGGAGGGTGAAGTTATATATTACGACCCTTCAAAGGGTCTACGTTTCGGAAGGGTGAAATGCAAATTTCACTTTAACCTAGTTTAAGCTTTGAGACAGCTGATCCGATTTTCTATCCGAGAGTAACGTAGAAATTTCTGGTTCATATCAAACGAGGCTGTACAGAATTTTATTATGAACTTTCGTTTTGTTCTTGCACGTACAATTTGACTTTTTATTTGTCCTTATTGATTGGGTCATAAATAATGCCTGACACTTGATAGATAATTCTCTTTCGAAAAGTTCAAATAGTTTATCTAGCCTACTGATTTTTGCTTCGCACAGTAGGTAAGAATCCTTAAAACATAGACATGTTGCAAAAGCGGTAATAATTATTCTTTAATAAATCATCAGTATATTTAAGAGGACAAATCGGAAGTGACTTGTGATTCAACCCAATATTACTCGTTGCAGGATACACCGTATGAAATAGAGTGTAATCCCTAAAACACTGTTTGAGAATTACTGAGTACTCTATCTGTCTTTATCTTTACTCGTGACATTTAGGTTCCTGGAAACACTATGTAGCTTCATCGATCGAAGCATTCTTCGCCGCGTGCAAATAAAGCAGCTCGACCGATGGAGATAATAATCAACTGTGTCAGAGAACAATGCATTTGTCCGTAGTACAAATATCCAACGTAAATGATTTCCGACAAACAGGAAACTGTACTGGTTACACGAAACCCTACCCTTGCTATTTTGTAAATTGGTTCCTCTGCGTTGGTTCATTCATTGTAAATACGATAATTTTATTGTGAATGTGGTGTAATTGAAAACAGCCTCCTGCATTTCAAATATTTTGTATATTGTAGGCACTGCTGCGCAATGACTATAATATGTTATGTTCGTAATTTCATGGAAGAATTTATTTTCCAAGTTTGAATGGCGTTGGGAATTTGAGAATAGCCGATTGAAATATAATTATTGTGATACTAATTATTCGCCTATAGGGTCATAAATAACTACAATCTCCAGCGCTCATCTCAAAAGGGTTACTAATTGCAGCTATTATACTGAATAGACCGTTTGATTTATGTACGGCCCTCCCAACTGTTCGAACCTGCGTATAAGGTAGCAACTACTATGAGACATTCGAATTAAAGATAACAACGATTTAATATTTACAATTCTAATGAGCCGTCGATCGAGGCTAATCTACAATGTAAAATACTACTTCAATTCATTGTTTTAAATGCCAGTGCGTAGTTAGGAAACGTTAGTAGACTCCTGTCTGACTAATAATCAACTTCTCTACTTGAAGACGCACTAACTCGAAGAACCTTTGAATAATGGCAGAATTTAAATTGCGCACAGATAATAATGGTATCATATGGAAATGTAAGTAGAGTTCAATAGTACTTCAATATTATTATCTGATGTGCAGATGAATATAATAATAAGAGACTTTAAGGGGGTATGCTTACCTAGAAACTTCAGAATTTTCGATTTTTGAGTTTCAATATTTTCTTAAAGTACAGCGCCTTGGAAATGTTTCCTGAAAGTCTCAAGTTGATTCGAGCAAAATTGACGAAGTTATAATGGTTTGAAGTATGTGCTTCGAAGCAGGTGTGATCTACACGCATAACTTTAAATGCGTTTTTCTCAAAACTATGTTTTTAATACGCGTCATCGAAATATCTCAAAAGCTACTCGACTGGTTTACTTGAAATCTTGCTGGCTTATTTTAGACATAGAAATTTAGTCTTTAGCGGGATCTTTTTCCTTTCTGAGATCGTCCGACTATGGATAGAATGTTCTACTTACAAATATAATTCATGGAATATTTAATTGCTCACGGAATGAAGAATGTAAAATCTAGAAATTTAGACAAAATTCAATTTTGCTTCAATATTATTTTTTGCTCTGCATACAAGTATAAAAATAAAAGACTGCAGAAGAAGATTGTCTGGTCAATAATAGACAATTCTACTTACAAATACAACTAACACTATGAACATTAATTTGATATATATTTAAGTTATTTAAATATTACTAGGATACATTTCACTTAAAACATAAGTATCACCGGTGACGAATGTCTAAAATTGTATTTCCTTAAACAACTTCGAAGTTGTATAAAATTTTGATTAGAGTTCATATCGTTACAATAATATCAGGTAAGGACTGCGTGATCAAGTAGTCAAATATTTTCTTTTTCGTCATTTTCACTTGAGACAAGATAGTATAATGTGTCTGACCAGATATGGCTGTTTTCACTGTGGCAGTCAACGTGTTTAATGTCATAATAATTTCATAAGCCATTTTGTCTGACTAATAAGATGCTATTCCACTTAAAACCAGCGCTCGGGCCGGAAATATTAGTTGGATGAATATTTAATTGTTACTAGAATTTAATTTAAGTGTAATTAGTAATTATTTCATATAAAATTCAATGCAACTCAATACTACTTCCATAAGATTTTTCGTCTGACTACAAATACATACACACGGGAATATATATATATTTATATTGTAAGAACAAGAGGCTATTCTACTTACAATTATTACTCATATTATAAACACTAATTCAAATATTCAATTGTTAGTAAATATAATATACGTAACTGCAGTTTCACATTTAAACGTGCATACAATTCACTACTACTCCAACAATACTTTTCCCTCTGAACACAACTACATAAACAAGAAACTTTAAAAGAATACTATCCGACTAAGAAGAAGTTATTCTACTTAGAAATATCCTTCATGCTGTAAAGATTGATTTAATAAATTTTTAATCAGTATTAGACTATAATTTACGTATATACAATAATAATTTCATATTAATATTTATGTAGAATTAAGCACGAATCTCTACATATATAAAAGTCAAAATATGTATGTTTGTTAGGTAAAGGGTTCTGTACCCTTCAACGTATCCGCACCAAATTTGGTCTGCATATTCTTCGACATCCTAGAAAAAACACTATGGGGCTCCCCACCCCCTAACCAACCCTAAAGCCCGCCCCCTCTTAACTTAAGCCCGAGTAATTTTGTGTGCAGTAGCTCAATAATTTTCAATAATTTTAAGGGAGAGTATGTGAAGAATCAATTTTCCACCCCCTCAAAAGCCCGAGCAACGCCGGGCACACGCAGCTATTTATCTATAGAATGAATGCACGTATCATGCTTTATATTTCTGTAAGTAGAATAGTCCGCTTCCGATCAGACCATTTTCTTTTAAAATGTATCATCTGTACATTTACATTCAGAGCAAAAAATAATGTCGACGTACCGCATCTTTGTAATTACTGTCGTTCCCTTTGTTACAGTCGGTAAATGTGAATCGTCACGAGGCGGAAGGAGTATTCCCGAAGCAATCTCGGAAAAGTGATGGCCGATGACAAAAACAATTTTCCGCGCGCAGCGAATCCCAGCCGTTGTCAACTTCGAAGCTGTTTGTTTCTCAACTATTCGGAAACGGAGAAGCCAAAAAATACACGAGAGGACCGCGAAACAATTCCATTCCCCGGCGGTCGTGAATAGTGCAAAGGCCACGAATCAAGACCCGCGTTTCTTCTTAACAACATTTCTTGCTTATCTCCGCTTCCCCGTGGAAATGGCATCGCCGGGCAAAAACATTTCCTATGGAGGACATTTAATTTTTTGGTATCTCCCGCCCCCTAGCGGCATCCCTCCGTTTATATCCCTCCTCTTAAGGTCAGGGTTCTATATCACCCGCTAACAATCACGACTCCCCAATTATGTTCCAGCTCACGCTTATGCCGACGAATAGTTAACGCGATAAGAATTCAGGACTGTGCTTAACCGCTTCAAGGATACTAACAGTCATGTTAGTATGAGACCCGAAGAGTTCTTAACCAACTGAGCGTATTACGGTATTAACTTTGTATCGAATATTCTGCAATTTCCACACTGTTAGTACTTCAGATATTTATTTATGTATGTTTTCCAACAAAATTTTGTAAAATATTTACAATGAAAAAAAGTAGTTTGACGAAAGGGATATTTAGTAACGTATAACATTTTTTTAGACGATGCTCCAATTACTGCAATTTATTTTGACATTTCTGTGCCTACGTATGTAACTAAGCACTTTACAGTATTATCTTTCTATCGAATATCCTGCAATTCCCACTGCATTAGTACTTGAAATATTTATTTCTGTATGTTTCCAACAAAATTATGTAAAATACTCATAAAGAAAGAAGGTAGTTCGATAAAAGGGACGTTTAGTAATGCACAACATTTTTGTAGAAGATGCTCCAATTACTGCAATTTATTTTGACAATTTGGTGCCCATCTACACGAAACAAAAGAAATAAAAAATTAACATTACAAAAAGAGTAAAAATTTAAAAATATGTTTCTCTCTACCAAAATGATAGACCCTGCGGTTAGAAGTTAACTGTAGATTACAAACGCAATAGGTATACCCAAACCTTTCTACTTCGTGATCGGGACGGAATGCGTTGAAACTCACTGGCTCTCCTGCACGAATCCCCGCCACTTTGCTGCTGCGATCGGTTACTCTGTGCATGCAAACAGGCAAAAAGAGAGGACCCTCGGTAGAGATCCTCGGGAAAAAAGCGAGAGCGTGTGAAGGCGCAACAAAGCGTCGGATCGTGTACAGCAATCAACGTCCGTGATAAATCGAGACCGTTTACAAGCTGGAAATAACGGGGGTGAGCGAGAAAACGAAAAGGGGACGAGGCATCGAGCGTGCGGCGGAATAAGAGAAAGAGTAGAATGGGAACCGATGAAAGTGCTTCCACGTATAAAAGCAGTCGATAGCACTCGCATGACCTTTACCTTTGCCGCATATCCACGGCGCGGCGTTCTCTCGCCGTCTCTGTCTCTCGGTTCGTTTGCGCGATGTAAATGTAGGTTAGAACCTTAAAATCGACCCATATTCCGCGCGGCAGCCTTCGAGCGGGTTTTCTCCTTTGGCCGGGGTGGAAAAGAGGCGGCAGCGTGCTGAATAAACGCGTGGAAGGTCAGACGGAACCGGAGAAAGGAGAGGGTAGTTACAGAAATACGTGTGCTGGCGTCTCTATCGTTTTTCTGGGTAAATGCACCGACCCGATAGAAAATGTTCAAGCGCACGCTGATGCGGCTCTCGTGACACGCCAAAGCGACCGGCTGATTAAAACAGGCCAGCATAGACCGCGTGTAGCGTTTTTAGGCCATCCAGCCTCGTGTAATGTTGACTTTTTTTTTCTTCCTTTCTGTTTTGAAAAGTGGGACGCTCGAAGGGTTTATCGGTGCTCTGCGAGCCGCGTCGCATTTCTCTGATGACGACGGTCAATCGAGTGCAAGGGCGAACGAAGGTTGAGGGAGGATTTTATTAACCCTGCGAGGGTAGCCGGGATACAGATATACCCCACCAAATCGAAGACGTTGAGTTTCGAATTTCTGATCTAATTATATTAATTGAGTGTCTTTTTAATTTGTTCTTTTAAAGCATATATTTGTATTATGTTGCAGTAATGCATTTTTGTTCTTTAATAATAGAATATTAACATGAATTGTAAATGGTCGGGTACAGTTCTACGGTTAATGCTCCGTTCACACCGCTTGGAATGTTGCCGCTGAGTTCAGTCATGTAAATAATGAAATATTATCAAACAGCAGTGTCTGATTAACAGACATCATTGATGTATCATAAAATCGAGGTGGACTTTCTTTGAAAGAATGGTTAAGTTCGGTTCACACCGAATTCAACGTCGCGTCAAAATGTTTATACAGAATGTTAAATAAGGTATTCTGGACTTCTGAGGTATAGTTCTTAACAAACTGATTAAAAGTGTCTCAGAAAAATCAATATTCTCCGAGTTATAAATAATTCTGTGTGTAGTGTCTTTAATACAAAAGTTGTTGAGAGCCAAGCGTGCAGAAAATAAAACCGAGAAAACTGACCTACGTGGTACGGTCAAAGAATATTTTATATCAGTTCTATTTTCCTGTTTTGTTTCAAATTTGTTAATACAATAAACAACAGATATTAATTACTAATGCATAGAATATATTTCAAACAAAAAAGAAAGTAGAAATGATATAAAATAGTCTGACCGTATCTCGCAGGTCAGTTTTCTCGGTTTTTCTCTTAGAACGGGTAGCTCTCAACAAATTTTCCTCCTGCAATTATCTAATCCCATAAAATTATTTTTTCTTCTCTGCTGTTGGTAGTCTTAATCCAGTGATGGCCACTGGAGCTGCTGCCTTTCCCCACTCTAAGTCCATTCCCCTTGTTTCAGCTCCCTCCAGTTCGCTCCTTGATCTCCCTCAGTCCTTCATCCTCTCAGATCACAGCCTATATGAGGGGAATGTTCTTAGAGTGGGGGAGGCAGCAGTTCCAGTAACCATCACTGTCTTAATTCAACAACCACACTTATTACTGCTACTTTGCAGCTAATAAAAATGCACAAAATTCCCCAAAGTATTTCCTATTTTACATGACTGCATGCACTCAAAGTTGCTAAACTAGTTCGTGACATATTTCTTCGAAATTTTTCCATCCATATTCACTCGTCTGCAGCGAACCGAAGACTGGATGTGTCAATGCGTAACAAAATTCGCGTGCACTTGACGTTCCAGACAATACGAATGGGGCTTAATGCCAGGACACTTCGGAATAATGATTCGTCGGTTTAGCAGGCGAAAACGCATTATCGGATATCTGGTTACAAGCGAGTTTAATGCGTTCGCTGTGCGGATTTTTCGGATTGCGGCTGATAGGTTGTAACGATAACGAGAACACGCGCACTCGGTTGAATACGATCGGCCATCGTTACGCTGAAATATTCCACGCGGATTTTCATATTGCATAATAAATAGCAATTCGGTATTTCACAATTTTCAGATAAGAAACGCCACTCGAGCGTTTGGCTTTGTTTCAATCGTTTCGACGATATCCCATCGTTCGCCGGGCAGAGCACATCGAGGGACATTGATTATCATTCGATTAAAAACCTATTGAATTCCAACGGCTTCCCGTTACACCGATTTTGATCGAAAGCGAACGAACAGGGGCCGGAAAATGTAAATAACGAAATCTCTTTGAATATCACTTCCACCGTGACGGAGAATTTTCGAATTTAATTGAACCGCTAAACCATTATACGAGTCGATATCCCGTTCGAGATCGTTAGTCGGCCCTATCGACGCTTTCCAAACGATCGTTGCGAATCAAAAAACTCTGTCACACCGTCGGAAGCGGAGACCCATCGAACGAGAAGGCAAGGGCCGGTTGCTGCTCGATTTTCGCACAATGCCGCATCAACGAATCTACCGCAAAATAATACTCTCTTTTCAGAACACAGCGTAAGCTTGATTGGGTTCGACGGGAGCGGAGAATCGAGCCGTTCGCGGCTCGGAATTTTTCAATAAAATTGCGGATATCACTGCGGAAGGATCTTTCAATGCCTCGTCACACTCACGGCGATTTGCTCTTTTGCGGTGGAAAACCGATTCGTCTCGAAAGCGCGCGTGCACGAGCATTCAGATTTTTTGAAAAACTGATTCCGAGTGATTGAACGGAATTTGGGCTCTTTTTTGTTGCTTCGCCGGCCACTGGCCGTTCGTCGATCGAGCTGATGAATAACACAGGACATCAAACCGTGGAACTGTTCTGAGGATGGCGCAGGGTGGCGAGGTGGATCGTTAGATGCAACCGCAGGAGCACGAGGGACAACCGATCCTGCAGGATTCCCCGGATAACCGCCGGCTTTCCAACTATGCCGATTAGTTTCTCGTGGACACACTCTGAGGTATCGATCGTTGAGCTGTGATGACCATTTGTGGCTGCAATTTCTTAGTGGACTGGCCAACTGAGTAAATAGAATACAAGGAATCACTGTCCTGCTCGTCTTTTAGTTACTCGCGGTTTCTATGATGGAACAGTCACCCCTGAATATTAAATGGAGACAAAACCGATCTAATTTCTAATTGATGTATAGGATATTTGAAGATTTTATAACCGCACTGTTGCAGGGATATTGGCATTGGAGACTTCAAAAGTTCGTTTAGTTAGACTAGACATGAGGTATGATATTATTAACATAGTAGAGACCAGCAGAATAGGCCGTTATACGTTATAAAATTGACCTAAAATATAACTTGCAAGTTTTAAAGTGAATGTTACTTTTGCTTCTAAAACACTACACTTTGTAATTACCTTTCTCTTTCGTGCATACATCAGTAAGTGACTTTGAGGGGACTAAATTGAGTATCTTTACTATAGACTACAGTCATTTATGCAATATCCTATCAACGATATTTAAAACCTTCTCGTTTGGAGAAATCAGCGAAGGAAAATGTATGATCTCGAAATCCTAATGAGATACAAAGAATAATGGTCACCATAACATGACATATTTTTTAATACTGTCCCCTGTCAGTCTTCAAGGTAACTTGTATGGTCTATCATTCGAGGTCAACGGATATCACCGTGCACACAAACTCTTAACAATAGCTGCGGACTAAAATTAAACGTTAGAGCAGAAAATCAATCTTTACATCCCTATTATATTGCTAAATACATGTACTACAAAACATCATCAAATTTAGCTACTTAGATAAACAATTTTATTGAAGGCTAGGAAAATTGTAAAGACGATTGAAGCGTAACAGTTATTGATCCTGCGTACACAAAATGAATGATATGATTCACAGAATAAAAGCGACCGTTACTTCACTTTGACAATTCAGCATACAGTTCGAAACAATTTCATCATAAAATACTCCGAATGAAACGAAGGATTGCCTGAAGTAACGAGGTTAAGCGAGACACCCTGTGCATATCGAGAGCAATATTTCTACTCGAACGTTGTAAAAGCTGAACGAAAAACAATTTTCTAGCAGAAACGGTTTGCGATAAAGCCGGGATACGGTGGCAGGGAAATGTTCATCCGTGGCAGGGACATGCTCGTCAAAATTCCTAAACACGTCCGTCCAACGTAATCCTATCCATCAGCTTATAATTCCGTGTCGTCGGTTGTGCAACTAGCCAATGTTGCTTTCGCCGGAGCTATCCTTTAACGACGCCATCCCTGGCTTTTCCAGATCACCCTCCATGTGCATGGATAGCTTCAAAGCGCACACCACGTCCCTCCATAGTGATGCAACGGGGGTTGGCTTTGATACTCGGTGAGTGTGAACGCGGCGATTAACCCCGCATATACCCTCTTATCAACCAAACCCGTATCCATGCTCCTTCCACCTCCGCTCATCCATCTGCAACCCTATTTGCTAACCGATTGTTCGTCCCCTTCCTCCCTCTCCTTCATTTCGCCCTATCTGTCTCGGCATTTTATGAATTTTTCAGATTCTATAATGTGTTTATAGATATCACACGGGACATTCGAGAAACGTCATGCACGATTTACCGTGTAAATATTAAATACGGTCTGATGACACGATTGGGACGATTGTACAGGATGCGTTGAAATGTATGACGCAATTTAATGGGAGATGATTCGACTGATATTGTAGGGTGCAAACATTGCGGGTACTCTCCTGTAATACGGTACCTTAGTGACATGATTTTCATGGAAGAAATAAAAAACTTGGAAAATGCAAGTACAGGAATTTTCAGTTCAGTCATTAACAATTGTTCAAGAGAAAATACTTTTTTTTTTATTTGGAATGGAAACTGATCTTTTGTGTGCCTTTAGAAACTTTATTGATGTAATAAATCTTAGTCGTAACTTGGTACGAATTAAGCACATAATTTATCAATAATTTGATGTTTATACTTCTACAGTACAATTATACAATATATTTAAAAACAATATCCAATTACAAATTGTTATTGAAAATCAGAAATGAGTTTTAGTTTGTAAAAACCAACCTGGATCTTGCTGCACCTGGATTTTCACCTAGATCTAAACTATATATAGACTTTCACCTAGGTACAAATATAGATTTTGAATTAGACCCAGATGTGGACCACTCTATACCCAAACCTGGACCTACTCTATACCCAAACATAGACCTCGACCTCGATCTAGATCTGGAGCTGATATGGACCCAGATCTAGACACAGACGCAGCCCTAGGACCCATGCCTGGACTTAGAACTACGCCTACACCTGGATCTGGGCATGGACCTACATTTAGAACAGATATCTACATCTACATCTAATTCTGCGATCCACAACTACAGTTAGACCCAGACCAGGACCTGGTCCTGCACCTGAACTCAGACCTGGACCTAGACCCGCACCTGAACCCAAGCCAGGACCTGAACCTAATTCTAAGACCCACAACTAGACTTAGACCTACACCTGGACCTGGGTCTGGCCTGATTTGTACGAGACGCTAGGTTCTTGATCGTAGCAGGAGATAGAGAGAACTCCCGATTACGAGTCCCCATGGGTATTTTGAGGGTTGCGCGTACTTCAGAGGAACTAACTTGTCAGTTGCTTCTACTCCGACTCATTGTATGCTGGTTAGTTCGAGAACCCCAGCCCCAGGTCGGCAACTCGCAAACTAACGCTGAAATTCGGACCAGTTCGTTATAACTGTAATCTGCAAGATGAATGATGACAAATTGCCCTTAACTTTCTTCTTTCGTGTCTCGAATGATGCGATACGTTTAGAAACTATAAATACAGCTGACCGAAGAGCAATGACCGCTGTATTAATAACCCAAGAATTGTTTCTACGTTTCAAATGTCGGAGATCGAAAGGCGTCGCGACGACCGAGAAGATGACTATTTCTTGGCACAGTCGCCGTCTAGCCGTGTAATCATTTTTTGGCAGCGTTGTGCAGCGGACGTAAAAAACAGCTGGAATTCCGCCAATGTTACACGGCCGACTGTATTGCCTCACCTGTTACTGAGCTTGTGTACCATGCACGACTAAAAGAAAGGGTACGAAGTTCATCGTGCCGTTTGTCGAGGGACAATGAACTCTGCAAATAATTTCTAACAAATGACAGCGTGCTCTGCAAACATTTTACAGGGTGCTTCGCATACCATGTCGCTGGCTTGTCACTCCAAAACTGTTAAAGACACCAACATCTGTTTTGCGGCAATTTAGTCTTCGCTAGGGACATTTATTTAATAGACAGGGTAACAATAGACACACAGAAAGCGATTTTTTTTGGCGGGCAAATGTTAGAAGTGACCACAATGAATAATTTTCTCAAGCGCAACATGCAAATGACAATACGTTAGAACAATCATTTTTAGATGAGCAAAATTGTTCATCACTCTATTAAGTGTTTAACACATTGACTGTCATGGGAGTCCAATTTTATTTGATTAAATAATTACTAATTTCATTGAAATTTTGAATAGATTTGTACTGCAACAAGAATTGAAGGTCAAGACTGAGCAATTGAATAGTTACATCCGTTTTGTTTTGTGATATGTGTTTGAAATGGGATATTACAGTATGTCTGACCAGGTATAGAAGTTATCACTGTGACAGTCAACGTGTTGAAATATTCTATGCGCAGTTCCAAACATTTCTGAATAGACTGCAGATTTTTATGCAAATATACATTTTTAAAATTCAATATTTTTTATGTTATTGCTGTAACAGAAATGAAACTTTGACAAAACTATATTTTCTTGTGTGAATGTTTAAAAAATGTATTTTTTATTTTTTCACGGTTTTAAATATGCTGTTTCCAGATTTTTGGATATGTTAAATTGCATAAAAATCCGCCGTCTGTTTTTGAATTTTGTTTCTGATACTATATCAAATACAGAATTATAACCCTTTTGAAACCCCGAAGAAAGGACAAGAAAATGTTGCACCAAGAAAACAGGAAGTCAAAGTTTATCAACAAATTACAAGCAAGAAAATTAGATATTTAAAGAAGCGTCTATTTTGATACGTTAAAAAATAATACATAAATATTCTTGGGGTAGATATATTCGTCGAGATTTCTCGCCGACTCGGCTAGTCCTTAGCAAGCAAGGATCTCTAAGGACAACTGGAGTGACCTCAGCCGGAGTTTAGGTCGTTCTTTCCGTTAGTGGTGCACATACTCGAAATGTTTGTGCTACCTGTTAAGAAACGGTTGGAAAACCTTCCTCCATAGAATCGTGCCACTACACGTAACGAGGACACAGCCCGCTGAAGCATCCCCTTTCCTACTTTCCTCTCACACCCTTCTACCATCTAGACAGCGGCTGCGCTGCTACATTTTTAGGCCACTCACCGACAAACCTGACTGCCTGTGTCAAGCCCTCGACACTTTCGTGCATTCTAAATAACTCTGACCAGGGCTTGCATCCACCGTTTCGCCGCAATAACAAATTCCTACCTAACATCAACTGCAGCTCATTAAGCTCCTTCTTGACATCCAGCGTTCCGCATTGTCCCCGAAAATACATAGTTCAATATTCGAGGCATTCCTTCATTATTCTCACACTGTGCACGGCCACCCTCGAACGCATGCAAATTTCGTCCAAATATTTTAGCGACTCGGCCATTTTTTCCCGAATCGAATACAGCCGGCTCGTTCGAGATAAAAGCGCAAAAAACAACAAACTGTCCCAGTTTTTTGGGGGATTGTTGTGCCCGCTGACGGGCAGTCTCGCGGCGGAAACAAATATTAATTGGTGACGTTGAGATTTTCCAACGGTTCAAGTGCACTCTGATGCGAATACATGTAATGCAGTACAAACGGCCAGTCGCTATTCCTCGTCGAGGTTGTCGACAGTTAGGGCAACACGTAGCTGCATAATCGTATGCAGATGCACGACTGGCCGTACACTCATCCGCCAAACTCCATTCGTACTCCACATGCAAATCGTGCACTCGCAACGGCGGTAGTTAGTGCTGTATGATCGAGCGACTGGCCCGTTTCCCTATTGGTGCATCGCTTATGCTTCGTGTCTCAGAGTTGCCTAAATTCCAAACTCATTATTTCCGTGGAACCATTGTCCAATCTTCAAAATCGATTCACCAGTAACTAACACGTTTATTGTTTGTTTACGATTACATATCTGAGGACATTGTTTTCGTTAAATCTCCTTCAACCCATTTTTTTAACTCCTTAGTTCTTGGCTTTGCTGTCTTTAAATTATGAGATACATAGGGTGTAGCGTAACTGATGGCACAACCGAGAGAGAGGTGATTTTATATGAAATAATACATCGATAATGTAGGATAAAGTTATTTGGTATGGTGTTCTGTTTTCGAGGAAATCGATTTTGAAAATTCACTAGGTACTGGGCACTTGATCGTGGTCAGATTCGATTGCAGAGAATTTTTCTAAACTTTGATCATTTGGGGGTAGATTGTCGAGGTTACAGAATAAGGCAAGGTGTTTACTTTTCAGGCATTTAATTTGTTAACCTAGAAATTGTTTTATACTTAATTTCTACGAATGCTACTAATCTATTTTGCGTGTCAGCCTTCCCATTGCGAAAATAACAGCGATCCATTAGTGCACGTGTACTTAGCGAATTTTAATAGTCATTTTTGTCGAAAACAAAGCATCTAAAAGCTATGAAAAATTATATTCTGTAAAACATTTTTAAAAGACAGTCACGAATTCAATGAATAAACTTTACATTCATAAAGCACAAGCTTTTCAATCGTTACGCAACCTGATGTCACCTCTAACGTGACATCATACGTACAATTTATTGATTTCAGCAAGAAATACTTATCAATACCCCTATCAAAAGGTAGGATAATTTTCGTGTACATTAAACGCTAATTTTAACAATAATACATAGCAATACCTGTGTAAATGAATAATACTGAATAAGTACAGAAGTACAGCATTATTTTCTTTCAGCCATCAGGTTTTAATAATGGACTTCATTCCCATGGTTCGATGAAAAAGAACTTCCTGAACTAATGAAAAAGCAATTTTATCCTCGAGTGAACATTTTAAACAAAAAGTAACTCCGAACGAAATTAAATTTCATCATTGATAGACCGAACGTTACTGTAATCCTGCATTGCATTGTACTACTGTATCAAGAGGTGGGATCAATATGGAGGTCAGATCGATACAGACTCTTGAGAAATTCATAAAGGAGCTGATGATTAATCGAAATTGTCTACGACTCCCCTATTGCTATCATAATCATGTTTCATGCATCAATATGTTCCCGCGCAAATAGTTCGGTCTGAAAGCATTAGCGGTCCGTGAATGGACGTCAAAATCGGCTCTCGAAGTACGTTAAAAGCTGGCTCACTCGATATTGGCAGAAAGCTTTCATATGGCAAGCGATGAACTGTGTCTCCTTGCGTTACAGCATACTCTGTTTCATTTAAGTGCAATGGGAACAAAACCACCAATGTCCATTGGATCCTATCCTGCAATTTCTGAATGTGGAATCTACAAAAGGTAGCAGACCGCTATGAAAGCCTGATGACTTTTAGGTTGGCGTACGTTATTTGATCAAATTATTTAACTTAGGAGGCTTTCAGGCCTTTGTGTCTCATAGTTGTTCCTGACAGAGGCTTTCAGGGCCTTGCGTCTCATAGTTATTCCTGACAGAGGCTTTCAGGGCCTTGCGTCTCATAGTTATTTCTGGCAGAAGCTTTCAGGGTCTTATGTCTCATAGTTATTCCTGACAGAGGCTTTCAGGGCCTTGTGTCTCATAGTTATTTCTGGCAGAGGCTTTCAGGGTCTTGTGTCTCATAATTATTTCTGGCAGAAGCTTTCAGGGTCTTATGTCTCATAGTTATTCCTGACAGACGCTTTCAGGGCCTTGTGTCTCATAGTTATTCCTGACAGAAGCTTTCAGGGTCTTATGTCTCGTAGTTATTTCTGGCAGAGGCTTTCAGGGTCTTGTGTCTCATAGTTATTCCTGACAGGCGCTTTCAGGGCCTTGTGTCTCATAGTTATTCCTGACAGAGGCTTTCAGGGCCTTGTGTCTCATAGTTATTTCTGGCAGAGGCTTTCAGGGTCTTGTGTCTCATAATTATTTCTGGCAGAAGCTTTCAGGGTCTTATGTCTCATAGTTATTCCTGACAGGCGCTTTCAGAGTCTTGTGTCTCATAGTTATTTCTGACAGAGGCTTTCAGGGCCTTGTGTCTCATAGTTATTCCTGACAGGCGCTTTCAGGGCCTTGTGTCTCATAGTTATTCCTGACAGAGGCTTTCAGGGCCTTGTGTCTCATAGTTATTTCTGGCAGAGGCTTTCAGGGTCTTGTGTCTCATAATTATTTCTGGCAGAAGCTTTCAGGGTCTTATGTCTCATAGTTATTCCTGACAGACGCTTTCAGGGCCTTGTGTCTCATAGTTATTCCTGACAGAAGCTTTCAGGGTCTTATGTCTCATAGTTATTTCTGGCAGAGGCTTTCAGGGTCTTGTGTCTCATAGTTATTCCTGACAGAGGCTTTCAGGGTCTTGTGTGTCATAGTTATTCCTGACAGACGCTTTCAGGGCCTTGTCTCTCATAGTTATTCCTGACAGAGGATTCCGGGTGCACATAGTGTCTAGCAGAATAGAACATTTCGAGAACATTGCAGCTTCTTCAAAGGTCAAAAGTGCTACTAATGGAACAGATCTTCTGGTTGCTGTCTATTTACACGAGAAGTTTATGTTGAGTCTCAGCGATCACTAATGTTTTTCGCGGATTCGTTTAACTTTAACGACAAGAGGGTGCTCCAGAGGGTTTCACAATTTGCATTACGATTTCAATCGATTCTAAATATTATCTGAGAAGTATCCTTCTGTCCTGGCTGGCACCTATGTCTCTTCGAAAAGGATCTTGTATTTTGTGATCAGTTTATGGTTAGCTACTGCTGACTGCATACAGCCCGGTCTGATATACGTCTCATATTTCTTCAGACGTATGCTAACATTTCTTACAATTTCACCGACCTACATAGTTCTTCGTGACCAGAGTGTTCTATAGACTCACGATGTATATAGTTCTGTATGCGGATCTTTGTAAGAAGAGAGCATTTGTTCAATATTATTTTATGGCGTCTCAGCGCGTCTTTGTCCTCTAACGAAACCAGCTGTTCGAAATTAGTAGAATGATTAGGATAAACATTAGAAAACTTGTTTCAGGAGGCACCCTAACTTTCACCACGTTGCGGAGAAGTTTTTTAGGACACCTTAACCTTCACCGTGTTGTGGAGGAATTTTTTAGGGTACCCTAACCTTCTCCACATTGTGGAGCATTGTTTTAAGGCACCCTAACTTTTACCATGTTGTAAAGAAATTTTTTAGGACCTATGTCCCTTTTCTTTAAAAACTTGGAATGAAATGTCGCGTTTGTCATCCCTGAACTCTGTTTCGTGACTCTTCCAAACAATTAATCCTATGAAATGCGATAGCCAATATGCCTTCGAGTTGCAGCCGAAGTCTGGTGCTCACTCGTCGAGCCATACACTCCACATGCAGACTTAAAACAGTCCTCTAGCTAGTCTTGAATAAGTTAAAGGCTAAATAGCGTGGTGATATCTCCCTTCGACTTCTCTTAAGAACATACTGTCGCGAATAGATGAAACGTTGGGATATACATCTTACTCGACTCGATCTACGCTCTGTATCAGTAATAACTGTACATACTTCAATCGATGACATCCTATACTTGATCGAAATAATTTCTGTATGATTTATTTACAGTTTCCACAATGATCAAACTTGTTATTGGATTTCCACAGGAGTAAAGTACGTTAAATATTAAAGATTCTAATTTTTTTACCTCTCAACAATCTAATAGATTGTGGACATTTATACAGTGTAACATAGTCAAATTTCCCCAAAATATGCCTCCTGTAAAATGAAATAAAAGCTATTTTGTATCATTAGAAAATAGAACAAGAACTTACTTTATCATGAAGGCTACAGCCTAGAGGTTACAATGAAAGAAATGCTGTCTGTACTCGTAACGAGGATTGTATAATAATTTACAAACGTATATAATTTTGATAATTGTCATTGGCACACTGCGGATCTTTATGCAAATACACATTTTTAGGCTTCAATATTTTTGATTTCCATGTAGCTGATGAAACACAACTATGGCAAAATTTCGCTTTGAGGTCGAATCTTTTAACATTTTGGCCGCCATGTCACCCATCTATGGGTGAAACTTAAATTCAGTTATTATCCATTTCATCGTTTCTAGTATTCTTAAGCTTGCTTACTAATGTTTAATGGTACCAATCGAAAAATTATGAATATTCCAAATATTCTTGATTAAAAAGGTTTTAACTGGAAATTTTATTTTCTTTGTAAAGAAATTTAGAAAGATGGCCACTTTCAACCAATATTTTGTGCCAATCAACGTGTTAAAAGTATATTTTTTGTTTCACTTACTCTGTAAAATGTGCATTCTTTGTGAATCTGGCTATGTTAAATTGCATAAAGATCCGCAATCTAGTCATTTGGAATCAGTGTATTTGGAGAACATGGAGTATCATGAATTCTAGAGGTTCTAAAATAGAGGAACACTGGACGATTAACGTGTATTTCAGGTGAGAATATCGGAATAATAGTTGGTGAACGATATTAACCAGGAGGACAGCGTTCTGACACGTAGCGACGTTACGCACTGTTTTTACTTTTCGCGGAACGCAATGCAAATATGAATGAGCACGGGAGCCGACGTTGCAGGAGGTTCTTCACTCTTTATGCAGATGCACGGTATGAAGTTTTAATTAAAGGAATTTATGAGCCGCGGCGCGACGTTTAACGGTATCACGGAAGTTCCCTCTCGTTTGCTTTGCTGCTTTGTTCTTCCTTTTCACCCTCTGACTATGCGTCTCTTCCACCTTTAGTGTACGAGCATACACACACACACGACACTGGATGATATATTTCTCTTGACTGTAAATTATGTTCATTTATTCTAATAGAGAGTAGGACCTCGATTATCCCAAAATTGGTCATCCTTTGTCAGTTACAGGTTAAAATTATTGTTAGTGACATTGAGTACTTCATTTTATATCACTATGTATTTCATGTTGTAAAATAAAATTATTATTTTTATGGAAAACGTAGTTACAATGTATGTTATGTCGTTACTAATTAGAGTTCGGATAATCGAGATTGTACTGCACTGTAACCTCTTGAAGGATACTGACATAAAACGTCTAATGGCCAGATGTGTGTATATTAGTTTTGGGAATTTTTAAATTCTTCTTAATTTGTGATTCCTGTGTATTTGCAATTTTTTTTAACAAAACTTTATTATAGGATTATTTGTCAATACTAATGAATTCAATTTATTTAAAAACAGCTGATGAATCAAGTCATCCACCTATGAAATGGCTTACTAAAAATAAAAGCTGTGATGATGATTACAATGGGAAATGAGTCTTATAATTTTAACTATTGGTACATTTACCCTATTATATTATTTTTCAGAAATCCTCTTCAATTGTTGGTTTCTAATTAATACCTATGAATTGAAGAGACCAAAGCTTCTATTTGTATTGGAATTCAGCGTTAATATTAAATTAATCCATTAATTTCTTTAGTCGTCACAACAGGTTCATAGAGCTGGAATTCTATAATATCATTTTATTTCAAGAAAGCATATATGACAGTGTAAAACATAAAAATATGCAATATTTAAATGTCACACAATAGGCTGAAGTTAAATAAATAATAAATAATATTCTACAAAGTTTATTGTTGTTTCAAGAAGAGGCGAAACATTATTATTAATTTACTATGGCGAATAAGAACACTCCTAAATATGATAAATTTTCCAAATATTACGTGCGTTACCAAATTCCTTGTCAGAATCTGAAATTCCCAGAGCGACGTGAATCTTCGACTTTCCTAACAGAATTAATTCTAACTTCAAGCTGCAATAAACAATAAGCAGATCTCGAATTCCATGAAGTTATGTAACAAGAATAAGCAATCATTTAAAAAGCTGTCAAAACAAAAAATCATTAAACATCATTCTCAATGTTTCAGAAAATCGCTCAAACAAGTTTCGCCATTGGACCTAGCGCGGACTCACACCTGCAGAGTGTTTCTTTGTGCAATTCTACCCCTTCCTTTCAGAATTTTCTTCCTACCACGTGGCCACACACAGACAGAGAGAAAGAGAGAGAAGGGTGGGCGATTATTCACGCTCCATCCACCTCAACCGCAAAATCCTTCCTTTCTACATCAAAGTCTGTTTCACGCCCAGTTTCCTTCGCGTTCGCGTCCATTCCCCTTTCGCTTGTTGCGGCTCGTAGACAGCTGTACACGCCCGCAAAATGCCATATAAACGCCGCCCCGGGTGTATGATACGCTTATGCGAGGCCAAAGATGCCAAAACAAATTGGATTTATTCGATAGGGCGGCGAATAATTTGAACCTGAACGCATCTCGATCGCCTGTTGCGCCGCGGACGTGCACGAACTTCGAGAACCTTGACTTTATGTACTTATTTAGGCGGAACGAACCCTATCATGCATTATAGCGTTTCTGGAACATGGACAGTGGAATAGTAATCCTTTATTGCAAGTTTCATACATACCATTAGAACAGGCTCCCTTTTATACAGGGTGGGGCATCTAAAACAGGCCACCTGAATAATTTGGTTGTTTTTGACGATAGCGAAAAATAGATAAGGCCAGTCTTATATGGTTTCGAGGGGAACATAATCTGATTTTAATAGTGTTTTTATAGGTGGAAGCATAGAGGAGATATGAAGGTCAACTTGTTTTTTTAAATGGAATGATGTTACTTTGGTTAGTTTATTTATAGTTTATAGAGCGTTTTAAGGTACGTACAAGGGCCTATGGTTCAAGGTCATTATGACAAGATCAGATTATGTTCCCTCGAAATCATGTAAGATTGGTCTTATGTATCTTTCTCTATCATCGAAAACAAGCCAGTTATTCAGGTGCCCTGTTTTAAATCTCTCATCCTGTATAATCCAGGATTGACTACTATGGTTATTCAGGTACCTGTAATTTGAGGTACCTGATCACCATGTGTGCTGATACTTGCGAAAGTGACAAGCAAGATGTATAGTGGAGGTCACTCTTCTGTATATTCTTAACTTTCCTTATACTCACAGTATCTAATTATTATCCCGCACACAACAAACGATTTTATGACCATGTAATTGCATTAAGAAACTCAAACACATTTGTGAATACTTGATTTAATTTTCTTCCTCGCCACAGTGAAAAAATCTATACATAGCCAGGCGTATGAAAATAAGTCTTTCCAAGTACAATTGAATTGTCTTATGATAAACTTTCTATTTTACACTATCGTTGTCGCGTTCGTCTTAATTGAAATATAAAGAATATTAGCCTTTACTTGGAACAATCGAGTTTGACGTGTGGGGCGTATACGACCCACGTCGCACGAAAAGTGTTAATAAATAAAGTGCTGAAATGTTCTTATAGTTGAACGCAAAATTGCACTGCTCCATGCAAGGATTCACAAACCCTTGCCAACGTGGACTGCACTCTAATTAATATTCTACGCTACCATAATTATCTATAAACTGGATAGGTCCAAACAAAAAGAAATCACGAATTAACCTTGCTGATACACCAAAAACAAACGAACATTAACAATGAATACAAAAATAAGGGACACCCAGCAGAAGCAAAAGTAGCAGAGACGTTAATGCGAATACCCGGGCGCGTAATGATATTTCAAATTTCGAGAGTTTCGAAATTGAATTAAACGTCGTCGTCTCGCGAGGGCGTACTTGATCACGGGAAAGCGACGGCCAAAAATTCAGGCTAGGAATTCATAAATATGAATGAGCCGGAGACGGAAAGTTGTCCCTTCTGTTTGCGGTTCATTGCGTGTATAGCAACGGTGTGACACACAGCAACACCCACGCGGGGGCACAGAATTACGTGTGCCGAACCCGCGTGTGTATGTACGTACGTACGTACATGCCCGTGTCGTGTAACCGTCCAACGATTTTCATGGCTGTCCAATAAAAGACTGAGCAAGCCGACGGGCTGCAGACAGGAATTCATCGTCCCAGTGGAGGAAAGGAAAAACGCGAAGGAGCAACACGAAATTTTAAACGAAGCGACACGGACAGCAAGCCGTGACAAGACGACGGACTCAAGTTTAAAATGATCATTCAAGTTATGTGCAGAATTTAGGAGGGACAACGCTTTGTGCAATCAAATTTATGGCTCAAAGACATTTCTCTGCGGTTATGGGATACATACACCGTCATCCACAAGTATTCACACACCTGGAAAATTCGGATAAGTAGCGTATTAACAGATTCCTTGCCACGTGTACTGTTTTGGGTACACGCATCAATTTTAATATGATCACTAGATTGCGGATGTTTATGCAATTTAACATATTCATATGCTTCAAGTATGTACATAACATATTCATATGCTTCAAGTATGTACATTCTATTACAAGAGAGAATTAAAAAGTTTATTTTTTAATGATATGAAGCACAACATACGGTTATGTCAAAATTTTATTTTTTCGACCGTATTAAACATAATAATTGTTGAGCTCTAAAAATGTATATTTGCATTAACATCTGCTGTCTAATGATCACATAACTACAAACTCTTATGGAATTTTGAGTAACACTCACATTAATATGATAGTAGGAGTAGAAAGTGTAATATCCAGTAGATAAATATTTGTTCAGTCAACCATGTGTGTTAATAAATAACAATTTTCGCATGTCTGGCTAGTTACTGGTTTTTCTACTGTGGCAGGGAACGTGTTAACGCTATAACAATATTACAACTTTTTAAGAAAATTAGTCTTAGTTGAACATTGTCTGTTAATCAATATCGCTTGTGTTGTTCACTTCTAGCACAACATTTGTGAAATGAAATAATAAATCAATAAGTAAACTGTATTTGTAAGATTTGTGTGGTATCTGCAAACATGTAACTGTCCGAATACTTTGGTTTTAACATTCAATGTTAAAATTATGTCGCCCACGCTGCAAATCTGAGTCAAAAACTATTACAAGCCTACCTAAATCCTTACCAAAAAGAATAATTGAGAGTTTTAAAGACAAAGGTAGAACTACACGTTATTAGTATATTTATAAAACAAATTATATACAATTCTTTGTCAACAGTGGTGAAAAAGTTCGTCACCCCTGTCTTAGGATATTGTTTCACATGTTCCTTCTAGAGCTTTAAAATCAAACACAAATGTTATGTTCCAGTTTGAACATCGTTATAACGAAATATAAGTATTTATGAAGAATATTCTCAAACATTATAAAACTATTACAGTTTTGTCGCGGAGTATAAATTGTACCATCCATGTATAAAATTTCACCGAAGTCGATCAGCTCAAGGACTCGTAGTCTCATTAGTCTGAACGTGAAGAAATTCGTAAGAAAGCGCAAGGTCAGTCCCTAAACTTAGGGACGATGCTTATTAAGAACGAAAATGTTCAACGAGTCTCTCTATTTGAAAAAGTTACACGTGCAGAAACTAATTTGTTTGATGTAATTACTGTTTTCAGCGAGCCCTCGGTCCGGCTGCAACTTTAATGAATTAATGTAACGAGATTCCGTAGCTCGCACGATAAGAAATCCTTTTCCGTCTCTTTCTAGACGGCGGAAGATTATGAGAGCAATCTAAGTTTACTAGCTTTCGGATTTACTTCGGATTAGTATCGGGAATGAGCGGGAATTCATAAAGAAGAGACGGGATCCAGTGAAGGAGTGAAAGAGAGAAAGAGAGAAAGACAGGGGAAGAGAGAGTGAGGGAGAGAGAGAGAGAAGGTGTGCGAGATAGAGAATACAAAAGGACACGGAAAAGGCCGGGCACAACCAACTTTCGCGATTTCTACTTTGCGAAACTTATTCCATAAAGATTCTTGTCAAAACTTTCTTATTGCCGAATAAAAAGTCAAAACTGCGGAGGGGGGAGCGGAAGGAAGGAATCCACTATAGAATGCAAGACGGTTAATATAGGCGGACAGCTTTGATTCGACGAATACCAATATCTTCGGCTGGTCTGCGCTCAGGACAATATCGATATTACGCCCCGCCAGCGATATATTTCGTCGATCTCTCGATAATCCGAGAGCCCTTCAACGGCGGACTGTAAACGATCCGAAATATAGTAACGTTATTGAATTACCTTCGTGGATAACAAAGGTGAATTCGCAGAGAATATCGTACAGGGTTATTCAGTGTTTTTGGGGAGTACTTCCAGCGCATTGAAAAATAATAGGGCTATCCGCAATAATGTAGAGATCAGACCTCAGTAAATTTTATTTCAAATCAAGGTAATGATTAATCATTTGGAATGTCATTTTGATGAATTATTTTCTATTGTGCTGTTTGAGAATATAGAAAGGAGAAATAATTGTGGAAATAGATTGAATGAATATTATGAGTTTCTGTTAACACTGAGTGAAGTTAGAATTGTTTTTTTTTTCGAACAAGCATTCGTGATTGTTCAGTGAATGGAATGCTGATTGTTCTATTGGTACATCTAATAATTTCGTGCACTCTATTAATTATTCTGGCATTACTACGTAATTTACATAATAATGTAATATATTGACAATAATTTTCTGATATCAGCGTGCAGCTTCCTGTACGGCGCTGGTTCCTGTTTAACTACATAACAAATTAAATTCGAACATAGTGATAATTTTGTAACAACCTGAATGGAAGGTCTTGTTCTAAACTATCAAATACAGTAAATACTTCTGGAATTACTTCAGCAATCATAGTAACAAAATTGTATCTCAAATGAATATGCAATAAAAAATAACGTGGATAGAAATAATATTTCAAATAATATTGTTTTATTAATCGGAAAAAATTTAAATCTGGCATATATTCTGAAAACGAAGTAATCATAAAATAAAAAAAAGGAAGTTACCTGAAATATTATTTGAAATAATGTTAAAAAAAGATGAAGTTCGATAGAGCGTAGTAGGACGCAATAGAGCATCTTGTTAAGTAGAAAAACGTATGTTTGAGTCGACAGTTAGGTATGACTACACCATTAGATAAAAAGTACAATTGTGAGAACAACTGACAGGCGACTATACTCTATAATTATCCAGATAATGAGCATTTTATGCTTATGATAATACATAATGTAAGTATTAAGCTTTCTACTGTAGCGATCAGGTTATTCAAGGTCACATCTTCTCTACAAAATGACTTTCCACTTTTTATCCTTCGTAGTCTTCTATTTATTCTTTATTTGTATTTAAAAGGGAAAAATAAGAAATAATAGTCTTCTTGTTGCTTGATATTTGTATGTTGCATGTACTGGGTTCAGTCCAGTTAAAAAATTAGTAGAATATCAACATGTTATGAATCTAGTACATGTATAAGTTATGTTCTACAAAATGATGTTTAGTTTGTGCAACATAGAAACGTTGATCGATTCAAATTACGAATATGTACTAGAAAATTCAATAGCATAGCATACTAATTAATACTAATTTACCCTATTACGTGAACGCTGATATAAGAAGAAAATGATAAAAAGTAACCTCTGTTCAGTTCGACTTCTCTAAACCCTTCACTTAATTTCCACGTTATAATTGACTCAATCCAGTTTGAGCATTAATGAAATATTGAAGAATCCCCTAAAAAAATGTCTGCGATACATATCTGAGAAGAATTACACGAAATTGGCTATCGACAGCGTCAGATAAATTGCACAGATCATTTATATCCCCGTGTTCAATTTCCTCGCGTGCTTCATGGCTGATCCCCGAAAGCAAAGGTCAGACCGTTCCGTGGAACAGCCATCGAAGTCAAAGTCAGCCGCATGCATGTTGAAAATTTCAATTCACCGCGAATGAATAATTCCGGAGCAAGATCGCGGCGGAACGCGGTTAATTGTTTTAAATGATCGAACGCGGTCGCCCCGCTAACGCGCGTTCAATATTAGAAACGAATATTTTTAGTCCTTTCGCGTGCACAGAGAGGGTCGCCCGATGAAAAATTGAAATCCATCCATCCAGCGGGATGGATACGAAAGTTCAATTATTTGCTTCGCATTAATTTTCAATTCGCCGATGTCCCTTTATCGAGGAATCACGCGGAAGTTCGGCGATTCGTGACGGCAATTTCAATTTCCAATATCCTGTCAGACAATCCGCGAACGAGAACATTTTTTTCCGCCCCCGCCGCTCGTCCGATTTGTACGGAAGTCGATGTTCGACATCGTGTCCTGTTTCTTCGAGACTCGTTGCCTGCGAAAGGATTTGCAACTTTAAAGTGACGAAGCTACCGATGGAACGCAACCTAAATTTCTCGCACGTTCCAACGATTGCAATCCCGTTTCTCCGGGATGAGAACAAATATCGCTATGTTTCAACGAACGGGTTCCTATCTCACCCCTAACACGAATGCGGTGGTCCAGCATAAGGTGGTCATTGGAACTATTTTGATAAGTGCACTGTCCTGTGAATCACCGCTGACTTGAATATTGCACAAGGCAATATCTGTACTGATGTTCAGATTAGACTGAAGAGAGAGGCTGATATTCAGTCTGAATCGAAGGACCACCCACTGATGTGAAACTAATCAGACTGTACGTTACCAATCACTTTATCTACAACCGATACGAAGATTGGGTTTACATTGGTAAGTTACTTGTAACAGTAACTGGGACAGTTCACTTTCCTGTCCTCACTATTGGTGCAAGTATTTGTGCCAGCCGCTTTCCCATTGGGTTCACACTGGGATAGTAGCTATTTTACAAGTTACTGGTACAAGTGACTGGTACACTGTCGAGCATTCTTGGTGATCCTCTTCCTCTCACCACCCGTCTTCTGGCTACTCGCCTTGGTGATTGGTTCCTTCCCCTATACTGCTTCTGCGCAGAGGACCGCTTAAGATGCTTGTCGGTGTACTGTGCAGAGCTGGAAAGATGTCGAGGGGGTCGACATGGAGCAAAAGGGGTACTCCCCTCGATTCGGCTTGTCACACGGTGTTGTATGATTCGATTAGTAGATGTGACCGTTTCGGCCAATAAGGAAAATGTGTGTGCTCTGCTTTAATGATTGTTTCTGACTAGGTGGGCCTGTTCTACTACTACCAACTAGGCCTGCATTCCTTGTTCTGTCCGACTAGGTGGGCCTATTCCACTATAACCAATTAGACTCGCATTCCTATCGCTGGACTCTTTTCCAGCTCTACACTGGCTAGCATATCCTCTGTTGAGAAGTGGTATAAGAGAAGGAACCAATCACCTGACTGCTGCCACGCATCGAATTCTCAAGATCGAAGGCGAGTAGCCAAAAGACCAGTGGTGGGAGGAAGAAGATTTCCTAGGATGCTTGACAATGTATCTATCACTTGTAAAACTGCTACTATTCCAGTGTAAACTGATAGAGAGAGGACTGGTACAAATACTTGCACCAGTAGTGAGGACAGGAAAGTGAACTGTCCCAATTACTGGTACAACTAACTTAACAATGTAAACCCAGTCTATTAGATCGACCCCGGGACCTGATTGTCGCTGGCTCACTATCGATCCGTTGTAAAAACACTGAATTTAAACTTCTTCTAACTTTGTCTCTGTTGAGTGTTCTAATTTGATTCTGTCGAGCGAACTAATCCGACAGACGGCTGAACTCTTTCTGATTGACTGCAGTCTCTGGTTCGACCATAGGATGGAATTTCCTCCGGAGTGCTCGCGACGCATCCTGTGAATCATTACCCAATTCCTCTCTGACCCTTCGGAAACGTAACCATATGACACGGCTGGTAGCTATTAAGCCCCGAAGAAGCGACAGTTGGAAAAACCATTATCTGACCTTTTTCGGGCAGATTATTGGCCATCCTAAAACATGGGCTGACGGCCAGCTGAAGGTAAATTAAAAAGTGCCAGTGTTCTGCGACAGTGTCATAAAGTTTCCCTATTGCTCTCCCTACCATATTGTTTAGTCGAAGATACATAGTTCGATCGCAGGTACATCTGACCGGTACAAAGTGTTGCGTACCCTGGTCTTCGGTTGGAAGACATCATGTTTGTCTCACATAAATATTGTATTGTATGAAAGGTTTTGTAGGTTGACATAGATTAAAGTTGTACCAAGATTTGATGAGGTTGTCTCACGTTGTTTGAGATTTATTGAATATAGAATTTGAGCAGAGATTTTTCGTAAAACTAGGTCTCTGACCTGGCCAGTGTTTCAAATTTTCTTGATTCTTTTATACAATTTTTGATAGCTACGCAGTCAGAGCAATTAACCAATCACAACTTATTGTTAGTTGTAGTTTTCATTGAAGAAGCAGCGCTCAGGAGTTACTGAGTATGTTTAATTAATATGTGCCTTATAAAATTACTATCATATTGTTTTTTTTACACAAGAGTCAGAATGATGTCTGTATATATTTTGGTTTTCCTTCGGAGATTCCAAAGGATGGCGTTTCGAGAAGTTTTTTCTTATGTTCTCCAACAGACTATAGTCTTTTTCCCTTCTTATTTAGACCCAGAATAGTATGAATTTGTTTACATGTGCGTACCATGAAATCTATGTTGCTACAACGAAACAATTTCCTGTAAAATTTTATGCAAATGTAGAATAATCGGAAGATTTTTAAATCATAAGAACTGAATTGGGCAATTAAATATTTTAATGTTTTGTATGAATCGAAGCGAAATGAATCGACAAGAGAGTGATTCAAGTTTCCTAGAAGACAATTCAAATTAGGGAAGCCGTGTAATATAGACTTTAGCAGACTTCCCAGGCATTTCTTTGACTAGAGTTATAACGGCCCACTTTCACGATCCTGAAGACAGGCTTAGGGGTCCTCCTTCATGGCTCTCCGTATTAAATCTTTAACGACCAAACTGCTCAAGTAACGAGCCGACCGGGGGTTCCTTGAATATCGTGGAAGCAGTGGGAGAATCACAAATTTTGAATGGTACATTTACACGAAATTTCGACTATCAATTATTACTGCTACTGAAATAGTGACGTTACTACAACGATATTAGAAACGAAATTTTATTACCTGTCCCTACAAAATAGTAATATTCATATATACAATTTTTAAAAAATTATATTTACTTCAATATAAAGACTATTGTGCAATTAAATAATTTTTGAAGGTACAGTAAAAAATAAACTAAACAATTTTTATTAGAGTGGCACTGTACAATTAATATTGTACCACTATGTATCTTATATTCTAAAATTAAATGGTCATTTCTGTACAAAATATAGTTACAACGTGAGTTTTCAATTCTGTTACTTATTACAATTCGGATAATCGAGGTCCTACTGTATAGGGATTGCGTACTGAAATAATTTCATGTTTTTGAAAGCTATAAAACATCTTAACCTTTATCGGTCCCTCATTTACCCAACTCAATTTGTCCCTTGGTGTCAAATTGACACAATAATAAAACATCAATATAATGAAAAGATGAATACTTAAATTTGCAAACTCTTTTATTCAAAATTGAACAATGAAATTTCTGTACATTCAGGTATTAGACTGTTCAGATGTGCAAGGCATACTGCGTTTTTACATTTATCATATTTTCTTGAGAAAAATGTGTCAAATTGACACAAGGAACGTATGAGGGTTATTATAAAACAAGAGGTTAACACGCTGAATGCTGTAGGGGTCGCTAGTAACCGGCACCTCAAATTTAATTTAATTAAGTATTTATTGATTGTCACAAAATTCTGAGCAAACTTCATGCTGAAACAATAATGTAGGAACAGAAGAACACGATTGAGTACTCAAATCTTTTTTTCTTTGCGATTTACATAAAAAATAGTAAATTATATAGTGTCTGACTAGATGTGGCTGTTTTCACTGTGGCACTCAGCGTGTTAACATGTTGACTGCCGGATACGAGTTAACTCGTATTGGGTAATCAACGTATTCATTAAATAATTATTGATTCTGACAATATTCTCAGCGAATTTTACATTGCAATATTAGCATAGAAAGGCATGTATACGATTGAATACTTAAATATTTTCTTTCTCTTATGACTTACAATCGAAACAGCGATTTATGCCGTGTCTGATTAGGAATGGCGGTTTCCACTGTGGCAACCAACGTGTTAATGCATAAGTAACGTGTCGAAGGGTCTATCAATTTGTCCAGATCCACCAATCATGCCGTAGGAGAGAAATGACACTGGAATGGGACGTAACACGTAAACGATTCGAACAAGCGATAGGTCTAGGTTAAACAGCATAACTGCATATGCCACCCCCTGGCAGCAGCCGGAAACCAATTATTTTCGTGCTCCAAATCCTATTCCCAATTACCTGCTGGCCGCACGGCAGCGAATCTCTCTCGGTATCGGCGATTCGCCGACGTTCGCCAAAAACTTCCAGGTCGCTTCCACGCCGTGCACCGTGCCACCAATAAATAAACAAGTTTTCAATTAATTTCATCGACACCGGGCCGCGGGGTTCGCACGGTTACACGATCGCGGAAGCCCATTCGTTCACGTCAAAGTTTCCCTCGTATAAATTAATGCGAACACCTGTCTGCTCGTCCTTCTCCCTCGAACGCTTTCACACCGACCGGTTACGCTTCTTCTCGTCGTTCGTCTTTTTCCAGGGTGTGCAACCCAATTTCGCGGTCGTCAGGCACATTCAACGAGCAGAATTTTTCATCGATTACGATCGAACCATTAAAATATCGAATGAAAATTGAAAATCGAACGTGGAGCACTGTACCGTTCGACGTCAGCCAGGAAGAATTCTGTCCTTATTGCAGATAATGAATATTTTAATATTTAGACTGTAAAATATCGTGTGGAATTTTATGCAAGGAGCATTCAGTGATATGAGACATGACTGCAGATCAATTTTATGTACTTGTAATTACTATTGGTAATTTAGTAAAAAATGATAAAAAACTCTTGAGAGCTACACTCCCATCCATAAGTGTTAGGACACTTATCAAGTGTGAAATTAATTAGAAAAAGCGTATGAAAACATCAGAGGCTTCGATAATACATTGTCCTATTCCATGCTTTATATTAGAAAGAAAATATACATTCTATACTACATCACAAATCTCAAAATGGATATTAGTTAAAAATTAAATACTCTTTTCGTTTGTATGGCTCCTTCGCTCCTTCATTACAGCTTACACCAATTTAAATTGTAAATTTTTCAACAATTTCTGATAACATTTTGTCCCACTTCACGTTGGAAGTGGTTTCACAAATCAGATTTTTATTTTGGACCGATTTGTTGTGTTTTATAGTTCAGTTTATCCCAAGCTGTCTCAATTGGGTTCAAGTTAGATAAGTGGGAGTTTATTTTCATACTGAAACTCTTCTAAATAATTTATCCAGAATTTTGCATTAATTTAATTAAAATATCATACTTCCAACAGAAATGGCAAGTGTCCTAATACTTATAGGCGGCAGTGTACTGCTATAGTGCGTTTCTATAATTTTAAAAGTGTGGAAATACGCAACCGTTTCGATGTTGTAATTAATGTGACACGATGTAAAAAGTAGGAAAAGTATCGGTGATGCGAAAATCTGTTACACGGCGATGAAATTCCGGCCGGTTTAAATTTCATTGTTTAATGGAAGGCGCGCATGCAAACGATTAAATTCATCGAGCCAATTTATTTACATTCTCTGCCTACGGTCGCGGAAAAATTGATTTTATAATTCGAAAGAACCTCCCGTTTATTTCATATTGCGATACGACCCGCTTTGAACCTCAAAGGCAATTGGAACGAATGGAATTATTTAATGAAAGAAGACTTCTAATTGAATCCCGTGATTCGCTAGAATTTTCGAGTGACTCTTCAACTATTCATATTTGTATGCTCCTCAAATTTCAGTTCGAACCTCTGACATGTACGTACATAACATAGAGCAACAGTTGCAGGAAAACTATTTTACAATTGATGTCTACGTAATGAACTATCTGTTCCTGAAACAATCACACTATTAAATAATAAATTCGGCTTTCTATGCTGTTGAATTTCTGTACTGTCTTACTTCTTAATTAGAAAAGATTTTTACTATATTTAGCATAAATTACGTACACATAATTGGGGCTTGTTTGTTTCATAAATCAAAAGTTTGTATGCGACGATGAACGTTGTTATTTTGAACAACTGCAGTCTAACAAAACTGATAATTTTATTAAAAGATAATGGAAGGGTCACGATATTATAACTGGATTGGTCTTGACTTCACCTATCACGCCATGATGATAAAAACATACACTCCCATTTTAAAAAAAACATCGATGACCTCGAAATCTCGAGAAACATGAACCTGAAAAAATTTGTTGCTTACCATAATATTTGCCTCTTCAAACAAATCACGTTTTCATTTAACATTTTCTTCCTATCGTCAAAAACAAGTAAGGTATTCAAGGTGCTCAAGCGACGTTCACTCTGTGTGTACCAAAAACAACCGCATTACTTATGAGATAACCTAATATCTCTGAGGACCATAAGAGGGTTAAAAACGAATTGTACATTATAATATATTGATAGACTCTCTTCATTCATCAGGACAATCTACGATTTCAATACTAAACTTTGTTACACGAAATCGTTGCAGGAAACCTAGTGCAAGGGGTTAAAAAGAATTCCATCAGCGGTAATCAGCTGGATCCTTTCGGAACGACAGCTCAGAGGGTTCGATTCGAGTGAAAAAGGATATCGAGATATGCCGACACGCAATGTGAGCGTAATTGAAAGCTTCCAAGCGACGGCAGCGGCGATGGCGTCGCGTTGTTCACTTGCAGTTTCGCTTCTTCGGCGAACTTTGCGAAACGCGCGCGCGCCCAAAAGGGAAGAGAGTAACTGGGTGAATAAAGCCAGCTGCCATACCACGGTAGCGAGTGGAAAAGCAGCGGATGCTCTTTTCGTTGAACGAGTAAAACGAGGCCTTTTTACGGTCGGAATAGGTACACCGTGGCTCTCTTTAGAAAATACGAAAAACACTCGCCGCTGCGGAGAGAAAACGCGCAGAGGAAGATTCTTCCCGCGATCAGAATGAATGGAGTCTCTATCGTGCCATTTCTTGATAAAACTTTTCGAACTGTGCAGGGTGTATTGGAAATCGTGGTGCGACCCAAAAGGAGGCGATACCTCGTACGAAAATCTAAAATAGTTTAGGCCATCGCGTAATAAATGAGAATGTAATGTTCCTTCCTTTCATTTCTAGTACAGTGGAGCCTCGATTATGCGAACATCGGTCATCTAAAAATTCCTCTTCCAGGTTAATTACAAATTAAAATTATCACCAATGACACTGTGTACTTAATTTTATTCCACCGTGTACTTTTATGTTCTAAACCAACATTATCACTTTTATGCGAAACATAGTTGTAATGTGAGTTATGTTGTTAGCGATTACAGTTCGGATAATCGAGGTTCTACTGTAGTTTGTAAAATATTAACGACTGAAGGTATTTTTTTTTATTGGAAGAACAGAGTGGCTTAATTAAATTTTTCGACCCCTGTTTGTTAGGACTTTTTCCCTCCATTTTACGAACACTGACTGCCCTTAAATTCTGAACCTTTGTTAACACCTTCTATATAACGAAAGAGTGAACGGTATGTGAATTACTGCAGTAAAAAGAATTGATTAATTTCAATGTAACCGGTATTCTCGCGTCGCTGTTACCCTGATTTATAAAACGAATCTGCTGTGAATGACTGCTTGAACGGACAAGTGGATTAAGTAATTAACTTCTCTTCGCAGTTGTATGAAAACTGAATGTTTCTGAAATATTCTGTCAGCGAAATCAGAGAACGTTTCGATAACGCATTTACTGTATTATGTTTGAATAAAATAAACCGATGTTCGGATAGAAAAATATAAATGAGCGTAGCAGTGGAAACTGTAATCAACGCTAAATATTGATCATGTAATTGCTCTGAAAGTTGCATCAAAGGTATGGAGGTCAATCACTTTGATTAAACGGTCGCAGGATCGATACGATAATACTTCGGTGTAGTGACGATACATTCGTGTATCGATGTTCCTTTAACATGCTGTGGTTAGCAACATGAAGCGACGGACAACATCAAAGAAAACTCTTTAATACGGTATAATTAACGTCGTCTTTGTAATCGACGCGTAAAAAGGTGATAAGAGGTTATTAGCGACGGCACTTTTACTTTTTCTAACACTAACCGCCGGTACTTACGTTCAGAATTAAATCAGTCTCGTACGCGAGAGTGTTTTGCAGTAGTAAATTAACAATTCTAATTCTTGTGGAAAAATTTAACACTATTATTAAAAGTATCACTTCCTGTACGTGTGCAAACATACAAACAAAAAACACAACAAATTTTTTTGCTTCATATGATCTACAATAAATGTAAACTTTTTACGACATTGTGCTATTAATGTATGGTACACCCCCGGAATATATAAATAATTCTTCTTTCTTATTTCCATCTCTATCAATCCAAAGTCACGATCATTTAAATTACGTAGAAAGAGCAAATGACTTACACCACTATCCAAATGAACGTGAAACTGTCGCGGCTCATTATGAAAGTGATGCTTTTATGTCATTGTTCATTTCACGGCTAGCTTGCAAAAGTTCTTTCATAATATTGAAATATAAATCGATGTAACATAAAAGAAGAGAAAGACTCCATCTTTTTGTTTTTTTGACTTACACCTCTTTCATAATCACCGGCACATATGTCCGTAGCTGTAATCTATGGATCAGTATGTAATTAACTTCTTTTCAAATGAATTTTCACCCTTTTGAATCTACTACAGAAAATCATAAATTTGTATTAGCAATTATATCTCGACCAGGAAGTAGAAAAATACTGAAGGATGATAAGCAGCAGTTTAATCAGCTCAGTCGATGCAATGAGATCAGCGAGATTAGGGAGAACAGTCAGTTCAGGTAGACCAACAAGACCGCTCAGACTAGTCATGCCAGGCAACTCCGTCAGGTCAATCAGATCAGTCAGTTCAGTCAGTTCCATCAGTTAAGTCAATCAAATCTAAGTCTGATCTACTATAACGAAGTTTATAGAATTCATTACGCAGACTTTATACGTGCAGGACACTTAAAGATTCAAGAAACGAATATAAAAATAGCAGAGGAAGTAAAACCTACGAAAAAAGAAGATGCCAGCATTGCGGAAGAAGTAGAAGCTTGGGATCTAAAAACAAATTATTTCGCAATAGTTGTATTTTAGATTGCCTCACACTGTCTTGCACTGTTAACCCTCATGCATCCGTCGTGTCAATTTGACACATTTATCTCACAAAAATGCGATAAATGTAAAATACAAATTTAATTTTTTAATTTTGAATAATAGAATTCCATATTTAACTATTTATCTTTTCATTATATTTATTTCTTACCGTTGTCTGTATTTGAAACCAAGGGACAAATTCAGTTGGGAAAGTGAGGGACGGATGAGGGTTAATAATAATCCTACGATTGATATCCAAATTTTGTTTCTTCAAAGTAGCAGTGCCTCAAAAAATTATATTTTTTCTCTAGTTCAACCAAATCATCGTAATAATGGCGATTTCATTAATTTTTAATGCATGTGTAGCCTCATACCTTTGGCTGATAGCGTACACACGTTTCCTCTTTGCGAAGAGAAGGGATTCTCTGCATCTTTAGAGTCTCCGCGATGCACGCCAGGATACGGAGTTTTCCTGTGAACCGAACCGTTCTGAACGATGGGTACGGGAGCCAAGATCTTGTCGTTAAGATTCTTTGAAATTACCGAAGTGTCGAAACCACCGCTTTGCGGTAACGGTTGCGAGCTGAGCCACGTCTTCCGCGGTGGAAGCCGCAAAAACAAGTTTCAGGGAAACAAGAAGAATGCGCCGCGTTCTCTTGAAGAAGCAAGTGTGTGGAATGTACGTGAATCGTGCCATAAAGTGAAGCAAAGTGCGGGAAAGCATAAGAGAGGGAGCTAAAAAGGAAAACAAATTAATGGCCGCATAAGAAAATTATTTTAGAGTCAAACATAATCGTAAGCCAGCACACATGACTTTTAGCGCAAGTGTGGAGTACACAGCATACCATATTTTATGATTTTTAACTAATTTATTTGTTTTTTTGGGCGGGAACTTCAGTGAGACGTACATTGACCCCTTCAGAGAGAAATGTATTAAAATTCGAGGAAAATGTTTTGTCTTTTCTAATACATTGATTGCCTTGGTGGTCGCCTCAAATTCTGTTTAATTAAATATCTATTGATTTTTACTATATTCGGAGCAAACTTAACATTGCAACACTAATATAAATACGCATGTACGATACTGAATATTTAAACATCTTTTTCCTTCATGATTTATAAAAAAAAAGAAAAATTTATATCGCGTCTGACTAGCGATGGATGCTTCCACTGCGGCAGTCAACGTGTTGAACTATATTTATTCAATATGAACACACAATACACCATATTATTTTTAAATCTGAATCAACGATATACAACCAAAGAGAAAAGACTAAATACTACTCGTGTGTGTCAGTATCCCCAAAAAGGTTCAACGTACGTAAGAACGTTCGTTTAGTTTGCTCACTGTGCTAAGAACCACTTCAGTGACAGAGCTATTATCATCGTCAGTCGTGTCGAACACTACGCAACGAATTAATTACTCCCAATCGATTAACAATGAATTAATCTTTAAGAAGAGCAATACAAACAAGAATTAACGGAAACACTGTGAAATTAACCTTTACATTTTTCTCTCGAAAACGAAGGATCGCCTGACGAAATTGTTAAAACATTTCAGTATACTTCGGCAGGTAAAATCAGCATATTCTCCTCTGTAGCATACATTTTGACGCAGCCTGTTTATATGCACATAGAATAATACGCCGGCGGGCACGTCGCCACGTGTCTTTCGCTGCAAATTGAACACAGCCTGCGCGGAGCGTACGTAACGTATGCATTCGGGTAGCTTCCGGTCTGAAAGCACCTTAACCCCGGCTAAAGTATCAGCACGGCCCTTACGGCGAGGTGGGTGTAAAAGAGTCGAAAGTAAAACGGAAGAAACAGGAGAATAAGTAACCGTGAGAATACAATACTCGCGCACGAAGTGGCTTAAAAGGTAAGCTAGCCGGTGAGGAAAAGAGCAGGTAGAAAATTGAAGGGTAAAAGAGAAGCCGAGCGAGAGGACGACTCCTCTTGGCTGCTGGCAGGGTTTGCTTTATATCATCTAACTCATCTTGTGTTTCCACCAGGCTCGCTTTTGCCCTCTGCACCATTGTCTTCGGCTTAGCTCCGGACAGAGCCGCAAAAGGCTCCCCAAACACGCTCCACCCCCATATACATCTTTCCACGGTCTCTTTTGCTTCCTCTCTCAGCGTGTTCCACTCAGCAGCAGATCCGAGACGAAAATAGGTTGTGGTTCGAGTGGGCTGAAGGAGGCCGTAGGTCGTGAAGGGGCGATGAACAGCCGGTCCACGTGGCGCGAAGGTGCTTCATTATCGCACGGTTCGAATCACGAGAAAGGATATCCGGTTGTCTCGGTTAGAGAACTGTCTGTCTTCCGTGGGACGAAGGATATGAGTCACTGACCCGTGCATAAACGAACGTTATGAATTCACCAGAGAATATTCATCCGTGAGGATGGCCTACGGCTCCTTCCGTTCGAATCGAACCGTTCGGCGTATAGAGGAAATCGAGGATGAGTCGAAAGGTAGACGGCAAAAGAAAAGAAGTAAAGTGGGAACGACGGAGGTCTTGAAACCTTTGCCGATGGGGCCGGCGGAGGGGGAGGTACGGGCTTTTCTATCTTGGCGTGAGATCGAGAGGAAATCTTGAGATCGTTGAAGACGGGGAGATTGCCACCGTCTCGACAGGAAAGGATGACGGTGGGGCCGTCAGGATGGAGGAGTTAGGTGGAATCACCCACCCTTCTACATCCTCGATGAAACTCGCCCGATTTACCTCACCGCCAGCCGCCCTGCATATCCGTGAAATAATGGATAACGCTTCGAATCCTTTTCATATTCGCTTTGCCCGCCTTTCCGCCTCGTCGGAACTTCGATTTCGGGAATAATCGAACACATCCGGATATATGCGTTCACCTTCGAATATTCATGATGGACCGGACGTTGAAATTTTACTTCTGATAAATTAAAACGTTTCTCATTTTGTAAACAAATTCGCTGGACACCGTAGAATTATTCTGACGCTGTGACATGCTAACTTATATTTAGTATTTTCGTTATGACTTTAACACTTTGGGTAACACTTATTGTTAGATGCAATCATTATTTATTTGATCATATATATTATTAACACTTTGTATGCGGGCGACGTAGTAGTGCGTGTTTACTTTTACTTTTTTTCAAATATTTATTTAAATTATACGTGAATGTTATTAATATCACATACATATATTATATTAACGTAAAATAGATAAAATATAGGAACAGAAAATAATAAAATCAAGCCAATATATTGTATCCACATTCTAATAATCAATTTGCTGAAAATGAGCAAGTGTCCGGTGACTTACGTACGGGGGTGTATACCTGATAAGGTCTAATTATGGTGAATTGTGGGAGATACTAACATTATTCATTCAAAAAGGTAGAATTCAAGGTAACATTTGAAAGGTAAGGGGAAAGAACAGGATACATCCATTTTTATTCTGCAGTGTTCAGTTTGAAAGAAAAATTAAAATAATATAAAATAGTTATATTTTCGCTCATTTTCTTTCTGTCGCCTAATTAGAGTATAACTTCATGCAATGAACAGTACAGTTATATTCATTGGGCCTTGTTCCTTTACTGATACACTAAAGTATTAAAAATTGATTTTGTCAATGAAGCTGTTTTGTGGCACTCCTTGTTTTTTACCCTTACTCTTCAATTTTTGTAACATTGTAGCAGCTAAGCTATACTACGCAGTATTAATCGCCCATAAATTAGTGAAGAGAAGCGTGGCAAGTAAAAACATCGAATTTATTTGGCCCGAGTGGCACCCCCACTTCCGTCGTAACGCAGCGCCGCCGAATTCATGGCGTCGCTTCCGACTTTTGTCTCTCCCCGTTTACGCGTCGCGTTCTTTTTTAACGAAAGTGTCGCGAGCGCGGGGACAAAAAACCGGCGCGAGCAAGAAGAAAAATGCAGGAGCAAAAGGAATCTCAGGCTGCTCCGGAACGACCATTGTCCGGCGGACTTCCGTTCCGAGGAAATTCCGAGAAGTAAACCGACCTTTTTTTCGTCGGCCGCTCGATGCCGCCTTTTTCCCGACCAATTAATTCCCGACCGATGTCGCTTTAAATTCGTACACTCAGAGAAAACACCGCTCCTTTGTGCTCTTTAATTACTCCCCGTGTGAATTTGTTCTTACACGTTATGTTTAAAATTGCAAAAGCCGCTTTTTCATTGAATTATTTTTCGCGCGGTACCTTTTGTACGATGGAATAACTCGTTCAACCCTTAAAGCCCCGAAATTTTCGAAGAAAACGTGCACCATGGTCTGCAGTTTTCTGCGGTAGAATACGCGTTGAATGAATACTTTCATTAATACAGTGTTCCACGGTTGGCTGGAAGAGCATTCGGGGCCGAGAACGTACAGCCAACCGAGGTAGGGCAAGTTTTCGACTTCTCGGGCTATGTTCGTAAACATTGTGCTCGAAAGACGATGACAACTTGTCCCTCGGTTGGCTGTAAGTTCTTGGTAAGAATGCTCCTCCAGCTAACCGTGGAACACTGTACGTATCAAGTGCATGTGACGTATCACTTGTGACTGTAGACGAATCTACGTACTAATACCTTAGAAATAACCTGTTACGCATTCGTGAATACAAAATGACTGTCACATGCATGTGATAAATTATTTGGAATACTCAGTTGGCCCCTTTGATTCACTTTACGTATGCATAATCAATAGATATGTCGGATTTAATAGAATCAGTGAAAGGGTAGCGTGGTCTGCAGTGGACGATTTTAGAACTACAATTTCATTATGATGATATGTATGATGCCGATTGTTCGGTTGTTTCAGTGTTATACAATTCCAAAATATGTAATGAAGCATATGTGTATATTTCAATAAGATACGCTGCGGTGATAATTTATTCGAATACATAGGATCATGATCATAACAGGATCGATAATATTGTGTTTCAAACTTAAATACATTGGTATCTACGCACATACATATTTGTACACCAATGGATGTTCTATGGAGCATTTGACAGCCCCTTACCATCCTCTACAAAGTTTAAAATGTGCTCAATGGCTTTACTTGCTATGAGAATAAATAATAAAACACAAATCAATTTACAAGACAAAATTTGATTAAAAAAGCCAGCAGCTGCAGGAAGGAAAATTCTTATTCCATTTATTTCATACTGCTTCTGTTTTCGAACTTCTCCAAAAACTCTGCAACACGCTGTAACACGCAGAATGGCAGCAGCTATTAGATTCGCAAGAAGTATCAAGTATCAGACCCGCGTTGATGCAACACTTTGCATTTTAAATCAGCCCCACAATTTGCTCATGAAACATTTGTATTTCCTTTCGGTTCACCCCGCGTGTACACACGTACCGAACAGCGTGCTTCGGTTAATTTATTATTAACTTACCTATTTACCGGCAAACGTTTGTTTTGCTGCGTCACAGAGTCACGCGAGCATCGCGCGGCTGGAATCCGGCAATAAACGGAAATATCGGAAGCGCGAAAATCGTTGAAATTATACCGAGATGCAGGCAGAGGATGCCTGGCCGCCATTTTCCATAAGAGCTAAGACAACCGTAGACAGGCTTACGAGGCACATTATGCGGAGATTCGGTGATTTGCATAAAGCTGGTTCGTGCTGTTGGCTCGGCTGAAAGAGAGATAGAGAGACAGTTGGCTGATTATAGGATGAATGAGGAAAGAGGAACACGGCGACAGGGCCACGTGCAGTGGAACGGAGTGAAAGGGAGAGACACCCGGGTGGGCTCCACAATCGCTGAAATTTCCCGCGATGGATCTTATCGAGGCGAATGCATAATTTCAAGGTGTAATATAGTCTTATCGGAATGGCACGGCGGGACGTGGAAAGTACTCGGCCGTGTGGATGTCTGATTGCTCGCCGATTGTCTGCCACGGAATTTAACTCCGTCAGGAATTGATTGATAGTAAATTCCTGCCTGCCTTTCATGCACGCCACGCAGCTTCCTGGATGCTACGAGATAATGAACTAAACGCTCCTACGAAGCTGCTGAAGATGTACCCGGCCTGACATACAATTCTGTCATCGAACTCAGAATTTTAGCCCCGAACTGTACATTGTGTTCGCGTTACCAGGAGGATCTTCGGACCGTGCCGCCCCAACTCCGGTGAAACTTTGTAGGATAGTAGGTCGGCTTCTTTATCAAACTTAATATTCACCGTTTAGCAAATCATGAAGTTCTGATACCCTTGTATAAATCTGCTTAAAATTTGATCAGCGTTAGCCGTCAGTTGGTTACTTTAAATTCGATTTTATATTTAATTAAACGCAATTTAGCCTTTTATATTTCAATCGAAGCATCGGGCGACTGAAATAACAATCCTCGACGCTTCTCGAGATTCTCACGAGTGTCCTCGTCCCCAGGACCGTGCGAGGTTTCGTGTCACCGAATCGAAGGTCCGCTAATGACGTCTGAATCCATTTTTGAAAGAGCCCCCAACTCCTAACTGCTTAACAATCGATTACACTACAGCGAACTTGCGGCTCCGTGTTTCGTGGCGCCGCAACGGCACTATAGACGCGGAATTCACGGTTCTTCGAATCAAATTTCCTCTGAATGAGCGTGCAATGGTGTCTATCGGTCTTGTCGAACTATCGTGAAGGGGCCGAAGTAGTTGAACAATTGGTTGACGGTTCTATTGTCGCGAAGTCCGCCTCCTTGGATCTCCGTTTCAGTGTCCTTAACCCACTCGACTCCTCGCTCTTGTACCTTCTCCTCTCGACCCCGTAATTCTGTCTCCTGTACTTTTGGAGAATCCTTCTAGTCTCCGTTGAAGGAACCTTCATTCTTGGATTGGACGGAAGTACGCCGCGTTAGATTATACTTGCAGACTTCTCGTGAGACACTCGAAAGTCGAATCCCAACGGGGCGACGTTAATTGAAGGCTTCAGGTCCGAAAGGTTTTAAGTAACAAACGACAGGATGAAATGAGGATCGATTTCGCTCCGATAATTGCATAACTTTTACGCCGTTGCTTCGATAGTTACATAAGTTTCACGTAAAGGTACATGAAACGTAAGATGTTTCGAAATTAAAGGATCAAAGTTAAGGATTAAGGTCAATACAGTAGAACCTCGTGTATTCGAATTAATAGGAAGACAAATGTGGCCGGATAACAGAATTTTCGGATAATACAACAATCACTTTTTATTTATATTAAACTTCATTTATTCAAATAGAAATCAACAAAATTGACAGTTTGTTTCAATATTTAAGGATTCCATATTTTTTTGGCTGCTAAATCGCACAAGTTTTCACGAAACGACTGTTTGAGTAACAGAACATTCGGGTATTAGGATATTCGGATAATGAGGGTTCGGATAGGGAAAGCTCTACTGTATATGTTTCGTTAACACTTTAACTGCAACGATGTATCAGCTGATAATGACAAACTCTCTAAATTTACACAGAAACTAAATAAAGGATTGGGGAATAAACAAGGAATGTCAGAAAACAGCTTCACTGAGAAAATCAATTTTTAATACTTTAGTGCATCAGTAAAGAAGCAAGGTCCAATGAATGTAACTGTATTAATCATGACATGAAGTGATACTCTAATTAGGCGACAGAAGAAAAATAAGCGAAAACATAACTGTTTTACATTATTTGAATTTTTCTTTCAAACTGAACACTGCAGAATAAAAATGGTCATACCCTGTTATTTCCCCTTACCCTCCAATTGATCTCTAAATCAACCACGTAGATCTAAACGCTGTCGTCGAATGCGAAATGGGAGTATTTTTTACATTGAATAATATCTCTTGCAGGAGAGAAATTAAAGATTCTGATTTATACATAATCTCGGCTAAGGTCCACAGTTTAAGTCAGTGGTGGCCATCCGGAGGGAGGCTTGGCTCCAACCCACCCCCACCCTGTGACCACTCTCCTCGCGTAGCCTCATTTTCGAGACACAAGGAATTCAAAGTCAGACTTAGAATTCTGCGTACGTTATTGTTAACTATGTAGTTCATACTGTCTACAGTATGTCTATTGTTTATAGTTCAAAATGACAGACATTTCCAAATGATATGTTAAATCGTCTTCTTTGATTAACAGGTTTAACCCAATTGCCTTACAGTAACGAGTCACTCTCACGATACAGGATGTAATACAAGTAGAAATTTCACTCGAATATATACCAATTCTTTAAAAGTTTGCACTGTGGGTCGTTTGACTTTCAAATTAGGTTTTTTTATTCGTAAATATAATCGCACGAAATCGTTAGAAAAATCATAAGAAGGAGGTTAAATATTCGTCGGAAAATACTGTGAGATCAGTTAATAGACACCTCGCTTATGGGGACTATCACATTAGTTGTTCCTGGTCTTTAAGTTATTTCTGAAACACCCTACGTAACAGCTTGCTTCGAACGAAGTTTATCGTAAAAATCTCCTGTCGAGAGAGCAAAAACCGTCGAGCTATTTCTTGTGAAGTATCCGTCGTCGGCTGCGACGTAACTCACGAAACACATTTAACGCATTCTAGATTCGACTGACGAAAAGACACGGTGACTTCGTGCTTTTACAGACTCCGAGAAATTCCTGGAATTCAAAAGATTCCAGATATCCCTGGTATTTCGAGGAATCTGCGATATCTTTGCTACTTTTACCCGTGTTTTGTTTACGTCAGCCGCGAAATCTCGGTTGTTTACGTTCGACGGTTCAGTGAACTGTGAACTCCCATAGAGTTGGCTATTCGAATCGATTACTCTGGAACTGTTATTGCTACACTTTGTGAATTGTCATTATATGATTATTTATTCCTGTGTATTTATAAGGTATAGATTTTTGCTTTAACGTGATATTTCAAGGAGCTAGAAAGCAATATTTCTGTTCAAGCGCTATTTTCATTCTGCAAACGTAGATTCCCGGGTGTAGGTTCAGCAAACATTACATTAAAGTATTAAAAAAATAAGAAACACCGTTTACATCCCATAGTGTTCATTTTTATTTATATTATACATTATAGTACATTTAGATTAGCAGTAAAGCTACCACGGTTGCGGTTGGTCAAGAGACTAAGCTGTACGACTATTATTTATTTTTCATTTTCTGTTCTGGTTTATAATTAAAATGAAAAAAAAAACAATTCTTTTGATTATTATCAAACAGTTATTTTGTTTGTTATTGCCTGTACTAAATTGACCGTTGCCTGCCCTCAATTGCAAAAAATATAACTTATCTTTAAAGACCTGTTATTTTTTTTACCCCAGACTTTTTTATTGTTATCTTAGTTTGTTTCATATTATGTTTTGTTATTTGCGTGTTTTTATTGAAGCTAATGAAACTACTACCAAAAATCGTTAGTTTTATTTGTTAAAAATATTTATTTATGTGTAATTTCTTCTCTAGAAAATAAGCTATGGCAATTATTGGAGTCCCTGAGTGACCCCACTTCGTATGCTAAGGGTTAACTTCATAACAGTAATTTGCAGTATCTGCCTTTACACCATTATTTTATATGTTATAATTATTATATGTAATAAATACGTGTTGCTATTATTATCAGAGTGAAATCTGTATTAACGGGGAGTTAATTTTCCTGTTCCTTTTTAAATGACATACATAATTCGTTACTGCTGAATGTTAATTAAACGAAAAAAGATACATAGAGCATACGATGCACTCTTTTCCCAAAATTTTCAAGGCTCAAAGGGTTAAAACTAAATTCAAAACGGCAATCGCCAGCGACAGTGTCATAAAGGCTCTCCCTGTTGCTCCCCCAAACACTCGGAAAGGCGAACGCGTAATAAGTTGACGGAGGTCACTCTGTGAATGTTGCGAAATGTTCAAACGGTTCAAATTAGGTCGGGAGCGATTCGTTTTTGCCGCGTGCACTCGAGTCACGGTTAGTTAGCCGGGAAGGATGATTAAACGAATTTTTAATTTCAACTGTAATTCACGTATCGCTGCGACGCAACGTGACGTTTTTACGTGGCGCCTGTTTGCGCGGGGCGCTCTCGTGGGAGGGCACGTCACCAATGCAAACACACCTGGGGGAAAAAAGAACTTTTTTTGCCCAGCGATGACGGACGCCAAAAATGTTTGGCCGAACATCGTCGTTTAGGAAGTCGAATTGAAATGAATGCGAGCGAATAAACGCGGATCGGATATCCGCACCGGCCAGCCCGATGGCTAGGCACGCGTACTTTCGGAATTCGTGTACATATTTCGTGCTTTTAATGGAAATTCCGTGATGCCAGGGAAGAGGGCACTCTCATATCATTTCAATAAAACCGTCCCGCGCTGAAATATTGCTTTCATATTTTTTGCAGGCGAGAGTCGATCGATATCGACGAATAATATCGACGGGTTGTTCTAACATTTTTTTTCGGAGTCTCGTGGTTCCATTAACAAATGAATCACTCAGGTAAGAGTACTATTTCTCAATTATTCATAGATATAGATTATTCATGCGTCTCAGGGATCTTATTATGAAAATGTTTCAACGAAAGGTGACTGGTAACGTTTATTAAAAATTGCATACCACGCATAAAGAAGCAATTTGTGCAGTAATACAGGTTTTATTCCTTTTTTCATTATTCACGTCGAGCTAAAATAGGGTCCTATTAAAGAGAGATTAAAACGTGCTCGTTTCAAAGGTCAGAATCTGTTAGAACGAGGTCCTTTGATATGAATCTTTGCCTAGTGTGCGAAATTTCAGACTGTATGAGCGATCGTGTTTCATTTATTAACTGAAAATTCTCAGTCAACTGGACCAGCAATTTGATGTAAAACGGAATATTAAAACTGCTCGATTGAAGATACTGTTGGTTGTAACAATATAATTTCTGTTCAATGTAATTCAACAGACATAAGGAACTTAATTATTCTCTCTGCTATTAAAAAATATATAAAAACGTCCAGAAGAGAAAGAAATATTTCATGATGTCTGTGTTCATGATGGAATATTTACTCAATTACAGAAAATGGAATACTAAAATTGTAATAAATATGGTATATGACAGCAGTCAGTTTCGATTAATTTTCCATTTATTCTTCTCAGTGTACACTGTCAAGCATCCTAAGCGATCAAAGTGAGGTGACTGGCTACTCCTACATTGTTTCTGAGCAGACGGTCGCCTAAGCTGCTGTTCAGTGTACATGCAATCGTAAAGCGTGATATAACTATGTAATTTCATTGATCAATAACCTAATTTTAAGCAACCATTAACTCCTCAAAGATTTAACATTAAGCTACAAATTTACCTTCGGCTCAAAAATTATAATCCATCGAAGGATATTGATTCGTTGTTACCAGCTCCCTGATGCAGGCCCATACGTAAATAATTATTATAACAAAGTAATGTAACTGTAGGGATTATGTAGTGGCGAGAGAGAGAGAGGGAATTAGAAGATAATAACAGTTAGACAAGCAGATAAATTGAATATTATAGTAATTTAATCAAATATGCTAAGCGTATGGATGCTCGATTTCGACTGCCGAGAATAGATACAATTGCACGTCTATAAACGTCGCACAGTGGCCAAAATTTGCAATAATTCCAAAAATTATGGTGAATAAGTTAGTTAAATACATGTGTGACCTAGTAGCGTATTCTTTTTTCAAAACCGTTAACTGAGGAAGTGGTCACGTGTGCCCAAAGCTGTCAATCGCAAAAGCAAAGTTAATAATTTTTTAAAGTTAGTTAAGTGCCTTGAGTTTAATTAAGGTGTTGAATCATGGAGTCTAATGAACCAGATATGTAGTAGGTTTACACCAAATATCACTTTGATATTATTGACCTCGATGGAGGTACGACTTTTTGGAAATTGTAGCGAGAGAGGACATTGAATGCCAAGGGTCAGTCATATGTACCTACATAACGTTAAATGAAATTATTAAAACAATTATTTAAAATATTACTTATTAGTTCTACCGACGCAAACACATTTGAAGTAAATAAGTACGTTCTTATCAATTCTCACAATTTAAACCGTGAAATTGGTCCTTTAGAAGTACACCATTAGTATTAGCGGCTCTGTATAGGCATATCTTGAATATATTCGCTAATATCGCATAATTGGCTACACGCCATTATTCTCCTTCCTGTTTCCGTCCTTTTTTTCCGCGATCGTGGATATTCCGGCGAATAAAGAGGCATTGTGTGGTCCGTTGAAATAAAGATGCTCGCCAGTCGCGAAATACAAAAGGCGGTCACGAGAGTCTCCATCCACTTTGCGGAAAACGGGCGATTTCACGTGATAGGTCGATGGAAATCCACGGTCCTCTTTAAAATGCTGTGTACTATTAATCGATCCCGCGGAAATTACGTGTTCGCTTTGGTGCACGGTGCCATTTTAAAGCCCTCGCGTTTTCAGCTTGCAAATTGAATTCCAAAGTCGTTCCGCCGTATCGGTTAGCTAACAGTATCGATGCCTGCGACAGGCGATGCTACAGTTACAGTTATTGCGTGCAAGAGACAGGACATGTTTAAAAAAAAAAAGCCGATGAACAGCAGAAACTGTAGCTGTCGATTTGAGCTTTTAACCCTAGAGTGGGCGCGCAGCTTATTTGGTTTGCATTGGGCGGATCGGTCTGAGACCGACTGAAATATTGAAATTTTAGTAATAGCAATTAATGTATAGAATAATAACTCGTTAACCGAAATAATATACGTATTCGTAACAAAAATATAATAAAAAAAATATTCTGAAGCAAATAAATGTACATTTCTGTTTAATGTATAACGTTGTTTTTATTTAGGAAGTCTGAGATATTACAGAAGGAAAATTTTTAAACGAATCAACATACATCTTTTTCAATTTTGGTTTTCTTTACAATTTTACGAATCTGATGTAGAACCATTTTCAAAGCAATTTGCACACAGTGCAACTATGTGTTCTAGATACATAAATAAATAAATATTGGGTTCGTACAGCCAGCTGATGAGAAATATTATTTCTTAGGCTGAAATAATCAGCTAGAGTGAGAATCAGCACTGTAGGTTCAGCAATAACTAAAATATATAAAGAATTTAATTCGTAGCCTAAATTATTATAGATTTGAAGTCATGCATTCCAAAACGATACAGGTCCAACAACTAATATTTTGAGAACAACATTTTTCATTAGCCTTCTTCAGTTTTGTATTAGTCTTTCTTATCTTTTGGTGAATATTGTTTATACATACACTGTTATGCTGTTTTGAATGTGATTGAATAGATGTGACAATGAATGTGCTGGATACAGTCATAGAATAACTCATATAGTGTCAAAAAGTAGACTCTACTATTTTAGAATTCATGGTTTCAATTAGTACAGTAGAACCTCGATTATCCGAACACCGATCATCTGGAAATTAGTCTTTCTATGTCAGTTACAAACTGGAAATCTCATCAATTGCACTGTGTACTTCATTTTGCACTACTCTGTATTTTATATTCCAAAATAAATTTATCACTTTTATGCGAAATTTTGTGGCAATGTGAGTCAAACTATTACGAATTATAGTTTGGATAATCGAGATCCTACCGTGCTTCTTTCATAAGGATGAAAATAATCGAAAATTTAGCTTCATGTTGTCTATTAACGGACAAATGTATCGCTTTCTAAAGCTGAATGCAGTTTGTGGGTGCACTTCTGATGTTAATTGCTTTTAGCAAGTTATAACAGGTTTTAAGGCGATTACGCACGTAAGTATCGGAGAACATTAATCCAACGTTATCCTTTATCCTATGAGTGGAGGCAAAATAGTGCCACGTTTATGGTTGTATGCGGTGCATCTAAATAGGGAATTTATACTGATGCTTGAGCGTAAAAAGATTATTTTTACTCCTGCCAGATCTATAAAGATTGAAAAATTATACGATTTTAAACTTTCGCTTCATTTTGCATGAAGAATTCTCAACTGAATACGAAAAGCATCATCTTTGGTATGTATGCACCCTTAAAATTGAAATACAATAAAAGAAATTGTGTCGAAGCATGTCTAAAGAAATTTTTAAGTCACCAATTTTATAAATTCTTTGTTGCTGTTCAATTGTGTCGATACGATATCACCACAATAGATATATGTAAACAGATTATATCATCTCATAAGCATTAGAATGTGACATTTTATTTTTCAATTCGCCTATTAGGGCTAAGTTTTAGAGTACGAATTTTGGTGAACTTCGTCCATTCATCTTCCAGATAATTTTCGATAAATAATTTTATTTTAATAATTTAATTTTATCTTTCTAAATAAATAAATGTATTTACATATTTATAATATATGTTGAAATAAAATGGAAGAGGTACAAGTGAAGATTAACCCATTCAGACCTGAAGCTGATTTTACTAAAATTTTATGAATTTCTGTTTTTTAATGGGATTATGGAGGGTCGAAAATCATCTGAAAATTGCAAAAGAAAAATTGAGATAAAAATTACTGAGAATCACCCGTCCCATATATTGTAGAGGAAAGTATCTCCTCATCGCATAGGTTCCTAATATGTCAAACTCGACTTCTACCAAAAATATAATACACTCCCTTCCTCTACAGTAGACTTATGGATATCGACAAGTGAAAGTACGACTGTATATTGTTATTTAATTTTACCGCGGCGTATGTAGGACGATAGGTCTAAATGTTTGAAAAATCTCAGCCCTCTTAGAGTTATTATGTTCAATACGAAATGTGATAGTTAACAATGGTTTCATTCCATGGCAAAGTTTGCCTATTTCACAATAGAATACCCTTGGAAAATCGCAATCGTTCACGACAGCTGTTCCGTTCGCGTAAGTAGGTTACCGTGATCCCAGATTTTTGGAAATAAAGGAAACGAGAAACGGTATTCGCCGTACTTGTTTCGATTCCTTTCAACGTGGCAAGATCCCCGATACGCGTATCGGAGTCGCCTCGAAGGCTACGGCAGAACTCGAGGAAGCCTCGAATCGTCAAGATTCCGTTCCCAGCCCCGCTAACTGTTCCCGACATCGTCCGGGAGATTATGTTGTCAAGACCATTAGAAGAACATCGAGCATCGAGTGACTCAATCTTCCTGGTTGCTGATTTCAGATAGGATTCAATAGCATTACGGAACTCTTTCGGCTAACACAATATCGACAGACAAAATCTGTCTTGCAGTTTCCATTGCTTGTGAGTTCACTGAATTTTGCGTTTATACAAATTTTTAAAAGTAGTTTATTAAATCGTTAGTGGTGCAAAATACACGTGCACTTTGCAGCTTTTAATTTGTTCTTGTGTAATAAAGAATTACTGCGACAGTGTTACCACGCCAAAGTAAGTTGAGCGGTTTAAAGTGAAATTAATGTTCTAAAATAGTATTTAGGCGATAGCAGTAGCTTTTGTTCCTGTACAATTTAATAGTAACAGCATGTTCCTACATTATGGCGTTACTCATATTTAAATGTTGAACAACCTGTTGAACTAAATTTCGATAAGATTTACTAGTAAAATGCTGGAATGAAATTTAAACAACGGAAGAGACTGGAAAAAGTTCAGGTTCACCTAATATTGATAGAGTTCCTCATTATGTATGCAGAGAGTCTATAAAAAGTATTCACAACTCACAAGGCAGATAAGGAGTTTTCTGTTGAAAAAACGGTTCAGGAAGCTGTTTGTTATATAAATATATTTTTGACCTATGTTTATTACACAGTTTTTATTCAGTTTATTGAATATTGTTTATCCTTTAAGTCCTGAATAATATTTTCAAGCACCCTGTCGAAGGAATTAAACAGACATCGACACTTTATAAATAAAATCTATAGAAATTATCAGTAACAAACTTTATATGTACTGCAAGAAGACTAATTTAATAAATGCTTATACAATCATTTTCTAACCAACTAATAATTGCAGATCATTGCGGATGAACAGTGAAGGCTAAATAACAATTTACAGGGAAGAAATTTGAAAACTTTACTGCTAGACAATATCTTGTAGGTTATAAGAAAAATAATCCACTTAAATTTCTAGAATGGAATTCTATTTTAGTGGAGCAAAATAGGTGGTGGATGAGAAGACAGCTTTCCAATTTTAATGAATAAAGAACGAGTTTAAAACATTTGTTCCAGCCAGTCTATTCCAAACTTCATTCAAAAGATAATTGACTATGCGACTTTTGTGCAGTCAAAGTACTAAAGCTAATACAAAAAGGGACTTTAAATTTAAAACAAGAAAGTAAGCTTGCTATAAACGGGTGAATATATTTAATTAACTTGTCCAAATCCTTATACACCTCACACAAGCAAAAAAATATTGCCAGTTCAATCATTCTATCATTTTACATAAACACCAACAAATTTGATTTAATAAAGAATTACACAATACTTACTGCCAGTTCACAATGTTCCTGTTTCTTTTTGTATTATTGCACTTTTTCCAGTATTTTAAATGTTAAAATTATTATAACAGTTATTGTCAGAATACCTTACAGAAATATATGTTAGTGTTAAGCGTGAATGGCGAGTGAAGCTATGAAAGCCCCTGAAAAGTCTATAATCGTATTATTGTGAATCTGTGTGTCTACCGACAATAAACAATCGTTATATCGACCGGTTCAATAAACAAACATTATGTCATTATATCATTGTCAATTCTGTAGCATGAAATTTCGAAAACATTCACACGTTTTGCAGTACTTCGACACGAACATTTAGGCTCAAAAAGATAAAAAAAATTTCCCGAATGCGAATCAGAACGTTCGGTTCACCTATAAGTTTCCCAGCGCGAGCAATTCTCACACACTCGCCGCAAAAAATTTCAAATCCTCCCAGAGTTTGGGGTTAAAAGCGTACTCGACCTGGAGGACACGAGACCGCAAAAATGCATCCGACCATCGACGCATGAAACAGTAACCCGGTTCCCTTTAAGGTATCGACTGATACGGTTAACGTGGGAGCTCTAAACGCGTTTACAATGCATCAGTTTTATGCCCGGAGTCGCATTACCGCCGCGAACCATTTCCTTTAATGAACCCCGTGCACTTTTATCATACGCCATTTGTCAAATCGCACGCTTTCGCCCCCGTGGCATCGACTACTCGGAAATCGGCCAGCCAGGGCAATTTGTTTTCATTTCTGCTAACGATTCGCCCCTTTTCCACCCCGCAGCCCACTTTCCATGCAGTCTGAATCCTTCGAAAGAGTGCCTCTGCAATCCTTTCTGAGCGATCGATCTTTCCTAACACCGCCTCCCACCATCCGAGGTCATTTAGCTCGAGCATTTTGAGGGCGGAATTTATGACGCGCGCCGCTGCAACTTTCTCCCGCCTCGAATGCATAAAAATACACAACGTTAATATTTGATTTCTTAATCACCTAACGCGTTCAATTTCGTCGGAAATTTCCGGCTACCGGTGTTATTGATCGAAGTACTCGTGTTCCGTTTCAACGAACACACCGCCAAACTGGGGGCAATAACCATGCTGTCTTGTAGAAGCAAACTCATCAGGTTAATGGCTCTAACGATTTTCAAAATTCTTTTTCTGTGTATGGAGATATTTCTTGATTACCCGTGCGCGAAGGTTTTGTAACTTGTGGTAACATGTGGTTCGTAGATCGGATTGGTTAATGAGTTTATCGCCTGCAACAGCCGGGTCTAAATAGAACAGGCGAAGAGTTAGGGAGACCCCCAACTCTGACGCATCGGAGAGGGCGGTTACTTAATTTTCTGCATAAATTGTATGTTTAATTAATGGACTGTCCGACCATGAAATAGGAGAATTCGAAAAAAAACTTTAATCCTTGTGTTCTGGCGACATGAATAAATTTTCATCGTCGACTCCTGAACAATACATATTAGTCTCTCAGTAACTACGCTGCCGATAGAATGTTCTAGTTACTAACCAGTTATTTATATGTATGATTTGTTCATCATTTGTTAATATCTCTCAGCTGTTAATTAGTTGCTAAATATTAAACCATCAAAACGTATTTCCAGACTTCTTACTGTCTGTTTCCTTCAATTTTTTTATTTCATTTATTCAACTGCAGTGCATCAAGGGGCCTTCCACTTTTACACAGTCGAGAAATAAACGTTCTTTGGGAATTGTTTGCATGAAAACTACCAGAGCGTTTGAAATGGAGCTTGGTACGTTTATTGCTCGTACTCTGGACCATGCGTACAATTTTTTTTACGGTAAAATGCAGTATTCTCTTTGTGTCAAGGACACCGCATATAACTGTTGCTCATGGCGACGTCAATTTTTCTAATTTCAAAGAATTCTTTCAGGGGTATATTCGCAAGGATTCAAAGTATCGAAAACTCGAAAATGTTATAAACCAAATCTGGTCAAGTTCATAATTTTCTTAGGTGAAAGACGACGTAAATTGACCACAGAGTGTCTTCTGTGTATCAGTTGCCACTTCGGAATATTTGTCTAATTTATTACACTTTTTGGGCTTTCAGGATAAATGTTTTTCTAGTTAGAATCATTCTATCGTTTTGAATTATGATTACAATGGTATATTATTCATTTGTCTACCTCTTCATTCTTTTAGCTCGCTCCATGTTCAGAATCAGTCATGAAGGAATTTTATTTTCTGTAGTTTTACGTTATCCGTGAAAGCAAAACGGAAAAGTTATTGAAGCGTTAATAGAAATACACGAAGCTGAAGGTGAAAAATTTGTGCAGCGTATGCAGTGATTCACATGGCCCAATAAAACTGAAATTTCGATTTTTTTGTCGGTTGTTCTAAATATAAAATAAATTGAAAAATACCAACTTGGATAAATGAAAAATATATCGTGTATTCTGGTGAGATAGAGCTGTCGAATGATAATGAATATAATATAATGCGCTATGACAAAATAATATAACGGAACTGACAAAGGAAGTCACAGTTTTTTCAGAATATAATGCAGCTGTGATGATAATCTGGATGTCTTCAAATTTTATAATACCTATTAAATGTTGCTATATCAGTCCAACTTTCTTTCTTTCTAAATGTTGTTTCCTTCTGGTAAAAGAAATAATACAAAGACCCATTGAAGTTCCATGTAGGAATTAATATTTAATTACTTAAATAGTTTTTTATCACGTTGACTTGCAAAATTTACAATCCGTTTAACAACATGTAGGCGTCTTTATTTTTTTACTCAATATTACAGCTTCCTGTATTTGAACACGCAATAATACGGTATTTTTATTATAAATCACTAAAATAAAATATTTAACTACTCAATCACCTTGTGCTTTTACATTATTGCAGCAACGCTAATGTATCTAAAACGTTGTACAAATCAACAGTTATTTAGAATTTATAGCAATCGACATGGTACGCAGCATTTTAATCAACACTAAGATAAAATGAATAAAAGGAGTCCCGCGTAATTTAGAAGTACAACGTTTATATTTCAAATAGATAAAAAAACAATATTGTCTTGTGTACACGTGCAGTGTAGCACAGATGAAATGTGGAAAGCGTGGCTGAGAAAGCTTGTATTCAATTTTCCTCGGATACCGAAATTTCGCCAGGTTCGTTCTGCTCGCTAGAGAGTAGTAACTCAAACGATTCTAGCAACTGGCAGCAGTTTGGTGTCAGGCGGAAAATAGACGGGAGAACGTGTAATATTATTGCTCGAAAGCAAATCAGAACTGTGTGCTAGACGACGAAACGACGTATCGTTATTCTGCTCCTAATGCACCTAGCGTACGATGCATCTGACGCAATGCAGTCCTATGCACCGTGTGTGCATACAGGAGGCGCATTGTTTCCACATTTTCTCCTTATGCTACATTCTCGACTTTATTTCTCATCCACCTCCGATCTCGCTTCGACTTTCCCCTTTCTCACGTCTTTTATATTTATTCTGTTATTCTCTGTTTGGCTGCATAGCGATATCAATTGTATACAGTGTGTTTCAAAACTGTGGAGCAGAATTTAACACGTTCGCTGCCACGTGTACCGTTCTCGGTACACGCATCAATTTTAATTCGATCTCATAACTGCCAACCCCAGTGAAATGTTTAGTAACATTCGCGTTGAAATGATAGCAGAAATATAAAGTGTCAACCGCGCGTATTAATAAATAACCATTTTTACGCGTCTGTCTAGTCACGGAATTTTCTGCTGTGGCAGGGACGTGTTGAGAAATTCATTTTCAAGAATATAGAAAACAGACACAAAGCCTGAATAAAGACAGGTTTGTATATTAATAGTTCCGAGGTATGCAATTTTGTTATTAAAATTTTCTTATGTAAATATACACAACTGGCTAGAAGCTGGGAATTGCTGATTTTTCGCAAAGTCGAATGACCTGATAAATTTTTTCCTGACCCATCGTTAATATACTAAATATTAATAAGAATATATTTTATTTTAAAGGCGTTCATTCTCTGGTAAAAAGATCCTGTTTCCTTTCATTCACATAGTGACTCCAAACTTTCCACTGGTAACGCAAGTACATTGGAATCTCGATTGTCTGAACACTGATTATTCAAACGTTCAATTATTTGAACAGTTTCAGGATAAAGGAAAAATAACAGTTTCCATTTTATTGAGCACCATTCAACTGTTCACCTATCGCTTGTAATTTGAAAAATGCGTTTTCATTCAAAATATCCCAAAGAACATCGTCATCGGCTTCCATGACTCATCTTGAAGGCTCAAATTTCCGCTCCGAAACTGTTTAAACCATCCCCGACACATACGTTCTAATATATCATCTACTCCAAATACCCGGCACAAATTCTGTTTTCCAACAACCGCATTATACCCTCCCTGAAACTCGTAAAGAACGCACTGTCATAAATAACGTTATTGACTGACACGTCTGCTTTACTGTTACTTGTAACAGATTAATCGCATTTACACAAGCACCTTAGAAAACGGATAATGCAGTAATAAATGTTTGTGACCTACTCGTATCATACTTCAAGCTGGAAAACCCCAACGGTCATAAAACGAGTAGAACATTCAAGTAAACCCGATATATCCGCACGTTATTATCGAATATGCGGTGCAATGTCGCAAACGAGCTATCATCTCGGAAAATTCCACAAATTTCACTGATTTCCACCGATGAGTAATTAGACTGCGCATGTTTATGCAAATATGTATTTTTATTCTTAAATATCGATGTATTTCAATATACAGGGTGTCCCAGATTTTTGCAGACAAACTGCGGTGGTTTATACTTCACTAAAAATAAGAAAAAAATCGTTATATTAAGCTCTGCCAGAAATGTTTTGTTACAAAGTTATAAGCAAATAAATATTGTATGCATGAAATATAGGTAATTACGGATTTTCTATCGAAGCATACGGAAAGTCGACTGTGTTTATTTCTTGTTTGCATAGTCACATATTGTTCACTACCGGGTAACGATTCCGTGCCATTGATAGTTAATATCATTAAAAGCAATTACTTAGTACTGTTAATTCCTTATTTTAAAATGTGGTCCGCAGACAAGATAGACAGAGTCGACTTTCCGTATGCTTCCATAGAAAATCCGTAACTACAGTAGAACCTCGATTATACGACCTGTAATTGGTAACAAAATGACATTCATTGTAACTATATTTCGCATAAAAATGATACTTCTGGTTGAGAATATAAAAATACACGGTGGAATGAAATTAAGTACACAGTGTCACTAATGATAATTTTACTTCGTAATAAACATAGAAGCGTAATTTTCGGGTGACCAGTGTTCGGATAATCGAGGTTCCACTGTACCTATATTTCATGCATACAATATTGCACGAGCTTTTAAAGGGATGGACTATAGGTGAATAAAAAAAAAATTTGGAGGATTCTTCAAATCCTCACTTGTTCAAATTCCACTTTACACATTCGCTTCCCGTTTGTTTTAACTCATACTTCCACAATAAATTTGAAAACCATCCAGTCATTTTTAATTTCCTTAAAAGGTCATAGTTATTTATTTTTTATTTTATTTTTAAGGGGGAATATGTGAAGAATCAATTTTCCTCACATATTTCCCCTTAAAATTATTGAAAATTATTGAGCTGCTACACAAAAAATTACTCGAGCTTAAGTTAAGAAGGGGTGGGCTTTAGGGGTGGTTGGGGGTGGGAACACCCATATTACACCCTATACCTAAGAAACATACATATTTTGACTTTTATGTATACGGTCAGTCCCATAAGCATTCGTACCCTCACTGTGTATAAAAGAAGTTTATAATCCTATAATCAAAATATTTTCATTATTAATTCCTAAATTTTGCTAAAATTGGTACGGAATAAACTTTATACGTGTGTAAAATTATAGTAAAAGATTGACTGGAAAACCTCAGACGCATCACATAGTTTGAACAAATTTCTTTTATAGACAGTGAGGGTCCGAATATTTATGGGACTGCCTGTATCAAGAAGGGATAACATCGTAACAAAACATGTATGGCAGAACTCCATATAACGTTTTTTTCTTATTCTTAGGTCAAGGATAAACCACAGCAGTTTGCCGGCAAAAACCTGGGACACCCTGCATATAAAACAGCAAAACCTAAACAAAACGGTGTTATCTTGTAGAGATATCAAGATTATATTTTTCATTTCGCTGATTTCTCCAAACGAGTCTGTTTTACACACTTGGATATGGTAAAATACATAAACGTTCACAGTCTGGTAATCATTCATTGAACAATCGAACGGGCGACGGAGGGCAAGTTTCGTGATAGGCTCGTAAGACGAACATGTAGGACGTTCCCGTGCGCATTCCCCGAGTATGTGTCCCATGTTACATTGAATCGGGTACGCTCCGAATTGCTATTCGCAAACAACGCGCGGCGGTTTCTGCATATATGCATCGAGTGTGCGGTTAATTAAGACCGTGTGTGTACCTACGGGGCGAATGAAGTCGAATAGGAGCCTCGTGCCTCGCCCATGTCGCCCCGCTATCGAGACTCTATTAATTGGATTCGAGTAATTCGATTACGTAAGAAAGACGTCCGAATACCCACAAATTCATCCTGCGAAGCTTCTTTCCCTAACGTTCGAAGACAATCGACGAATCATTTGCGCTGTTATCGGGTCGCCCCACGAGCAACGTCCTTCTCAATTGCGATTTCAACCGGCAACACAGTGGAACCTCGATTCTCCGTACGCGGCTCATCCGAAAATTCTTCTTTTGTGTTAATTGAAAGGAGGAATTATCGTTAGTGATATTGTGTACTTTATTTTGTACCATCGTCTATTTTTATATTGTAAACTAATAGTGTCATTTTTGTGAGAAACATAGGCACAATGTGAGGCATCTTGTTACTGATTACAGTTCGGATAATCGAAGTTCTACTATGATTCGTCGATTGCAGCGATACGTTGGACATTGATTTTGGTGTCCTACTTCCGATACTTTAACAGGTCTTGAATTATTTGTTAATTAAAAAATTGTCGAGTCACCTGAATAGATAGTAGCTAGGGTGTACGAATTTTCAGATACTCTAAAGCCAATGTAACAGTTTTTTTTACCAACAATTGCGTCTGATTTACAAAATTGTTGGCGCCGGGTCTTTGATGCGATAGTCCAAATTGTTGATGGAAATTTCAAAACGATATACATCTCTGAGATTCCACCACGTGCATAGTCAAATTTCTATTAGATGAAATGGGGTAATACATTCATACTTATTCAAAGTATGTTTTATAAGATTGAGAACGATATTACTTATGGTATGACGTGACAGTAGTCTGATTTTCTGACTCGCTTCAACGCTGGTATATTTCTGTTAATTTTTTAATATGGTTGTTTAAGTTTAAAGTCGTATCAACTTCTGATCAAATGATTCTATTCAAGTTAATGTTAGGTTGATGGGCAAATATTGTTGGGTTTTTCTGTCGATTATTATGAACTATTTCTCATTCTTTTTTCGAAACATATACATGTCTGACAATCATAGGAAATTAGAACATAAATTGGTTTCAATAATAATAAATTGAGTTTTATTAAAAAATCTGAACAAACACTCTAATCGTTCTAATATGTAGGATCATTTGTTGAATATTTTTATTGTTTTGAAAAATACAAGGAGCTTGTAATATTTAAAACATTTTTGAAATTATCACGTTATTCAGGTTCTATTTAGCAGTTCTTATAGACAATCCAGTATTTAAGGCAATTCAGGATCATATGCATAGTGATCTGATTTAATTATTAGATGATCGTAGCTGAGTTCTGTGTATCCTGTTTCTAATTTCGAAATTATCGCTTATTCCTTCCTACACACATTTGCTTTTAGCTTTTGCTTAAGAAAAGTGCCTGAATCGTAAAAATAAAGAATGTTATCGTATTTTTCTGTTCATTGTTCCGCGTGGTTTGCAGCTCGTTTTTAAAAACGGGGAAGATAATTCGGTGACACTGACATGATGTGTCTCGGGCAGTCAGTTTGCGTTGTTTTAAAATGTATGATACTCACTCTAGGTGATTTGCGTTTCACGTTCTCCACGCATGGAAATCCACCGCACTGAAACAGGAAATGAAGAAAATGTTAATATCTCGATTTACAGGAAAAACAATAGAGAATTCGTGGTTAATACTAGGCCGCTTTTAATTTACTTAGACATGCTAAGGCGTTTCGAACGTCTTATTAATCTGAGAATAAAAATGAAATTGAAAAATGTTGCAGTGAAGAAACAAATAAACATCATGACTATAAAAATTACGAGTGAAGAAGCGACTTCGACAGGACAAATTTCGGTGTCACTATGGCAATTATTAAACCTACAAATTATTATAGAAAATAATTAAATACCGTGTGATCACAAAAATCTCCCTATCTGAAATACATTATCTTTAGAAATAAATTCTTCTATGTTTTACAGCGTTACATTAATGTTTCTTACGAAATGGTACGATCACAAGAAATAAAGAACATTTGTAAAAATTAAGAAACAGAAGTGACCTTGAAGAGATGAGCTACGACAGGGCGAAATATAAAAATTATCTTTGAAAATTAAGAAGTATCCTTGAAGTGATCAACTTCTGTGCTTCTATAACAATTATTAGACCTAAAAATTACGACAAAAAATGGTCGATTATCGTCAGATCACAAAACCCTGTCTATCTTAAATACATTGTATCCAAAAATAAATTCCTCGACGTTCTACACCATTGCATTAGTTTTTCTTACGAAATGCCGCGATTGAGCGATAAATAAAAATTATATCTGCATATTAAGAAGAGAAAGTGACCTTGACTGAATTTAAAAATCATAATAAAAATTAATTTACAACTCTGTGATAGCAAAAGTGCCTACAACATAGAATACACTGTCTACAAAAATAAATCCTCCGCTGTATCACGGTATCATCCCAGTGTTTGCCATGAAACGACTTTGAAAATGAACCTTTACACACATCCATGGTATTTCTCGCACGACGATGTTCTGCCGATATTTTGTATCACGCTGTAGCTCTTACACCACAAAGATACATGGTCCCATGAAAAAAGATTATCCGACGATCTTTCACGCTTCGTATCTTGAGCTGGAAAGAGGGATATCTTCAAAGAGCTTACAATGCGATTTTGGCGAATCCTTTTTCACCTCGACCATTTTCGCTGCTCCGTGTCAGCGTCCTATACGTGGCAGCCACGTCATAAGATAAGTTATACCTTTCGAGCCTAAATATTATATTCCAAAAACCTTTCATATTTTTATGTGTTTATATAGCGTGTTTGATAATTATAAATCAAGATTTCATGAAAAACAGACGAAAAGTGACAACAGACATAGGTTTGCTGGATAATTGTTTTCAAGATGTGTATTCCATTTTATATTTGATAAATTACAAACCACATAACTGTAAATAACAACACATACACATGACTCTTGCAGTGCTTGTCGCTTAATTTAACGAAAGTCAAGTGTTATCTACTTACTATATAACTATTTGTTAATATTATGTATAATAGGCGCAAATAAAAATCGGATTAAAAAAAAATATTGTGTACATTACATTGTTTATATGAACAACTTATATTAACCTTCACGTCGATTCCTTTTGCTGTCACTTTTAGCACGTTGAATACGAGTGCCGCAGTGAAAACAGCCATGCCTAGTCAGACGTGTTATAATTTGTTATTTTCAATACAAACTATAGAAGAAATAAGTATTTAAGTGCCTAATCGTATACATATGCTTCTTTACTATTCGTGTAATGTTGAGTCTCCTTAGAATTATATTAGAATCCATAATTAATTAATTAATTAAATTAAATGTGAAATGCTGATCACCGGTGACCCCCACGGCAGTCAACTTGTTAAATACTCACATCATATTATAGAATAATGCAATCCTTTACAATATGCAAAACTAAATATCACAAAGACAGTTAATTTACAAAGATAAGTTCAATAAGTCTGTTTTATTTATTTTTATCTGTACATTTCAGTCATTTAATTTCTGAACTATTTTTCTGGAAGATCTTTCACAATCGAACGTGTAAATTCTATCAATCAGGAAACTGATTGCAAACTATTCAATTCTTATACAGATTTTGTAAATCTTCCTTGATATTTAACGCTTTGAATGTTCACGTTGCCATATAAATGTCGTTGCATAAATGTATGGTACACCTTAATTCGAGTTATCCAGGGCACCGTCGACGCAGCAAATTTATAGACCGATAAGTTATTTAGTTTCCCTCCATTAACGCGTTAATACGTCATGTCTGATGTACACGCCGATGGAACTGCCTATATTTTTCACGACATAGGTTTCTAACGCAACCGCTACAAATATGACGGAATTATAAAATACGACGACGTATAAAAGCTGATCCACGCGGTCGTATTACAAAGACGAGCGTTACAATAGCCGCTGTAAACCGGTATAGTGATAACCTTATCAAAGCTAGTATAGTGCATGCTTATAAAATCACGGCCTCGTTGGGCAAGCTCAGTGTTCAAAACGTCGATGAAAATGTACCGTGGATGATATTTTAAAAAGAAAAGATCAGTCATATGTTTTTGAAAATATATCCCTTGCCAGGTTGATTCGAAATTTGATGTGAAAATGATTCAAACTATTATTGATTTTATTTCTTAGAAACTCTAAGAGATCGGTACAATATTTTTTGAAATACTTTGTCAGTCACTAGGGAGTTATTTTCTAAGGAGTTATTTTCTTCAATGAAGTAGCGTAGAAATTTGTACAGTTTTCGATAGCTCTATTAAAAGCAAGTAATGTTTATTCAAATATGATTATAATACGTAATGAATATGATTTCTACCCTGTAATACAATGGTCCTTAAATATTTTATTCTCTCTTCCGACTGAAACAAACTTTTCGCCGTATTTCTTTAATAATGTAAAATATAAAAAATGTTTAAAATAAATACTGCTTATTTTTAATGGAATTACCGAAAATTGTAGAAAATTCTTTATCATCCCGTTAAGGAAGATATGTGATATGTTTAACTAAAAGCGAACCGTGGTGAACCATGAAATATTACAAAAAAAAATGTCGCTATTTTTAATAATCTATGAGAAAATCTTTTGCAATTGATTGTGTAGTCGACTCTGTATGAGCATATAACGTTGAAAAAAGTGCATAAATTCAATGAAATTGCTGCTATTTATTTGAACAACTTAATCGCAGTCATGAAACTGGATTTCGAAAATCCTCTTGCAACATCTGCTTGGGAGTTCTCTGTTATTTAGAAAATTCGGAATCCTGCTGCACGAAACTGTAAAATTTGGCAGATCTCCACGAGCGAGACGAATGGCGGATTAAACTTTTGCCTTATAACAACGAGTCACACACGTGATGAAAATTTTACTGCATGTGTTAGGAAATCACGATGCAGTCTTGTACTAATTTATTTTTATAATTTTATTAAGTTAGCGAATGCTGCTTTGGTTGTCATGAGATTGTTAAAAGCCAGTTGTGCGTTTTTATGTTGTACACCCCTGTTCATAAATATTAAGACACTTTATCAAACTTGAAATAAATGTGAAATATTCTACAGTAGAACGTCATCCGTGAGTTGGTCATTCTATGTCAGCTGCAAACTAAAATTCTCATTAATGACACTGCGTTCTTATTTCTGTACCATTGTGTATTTTACATTCTCAAATCAAATTATTATTTTTATGCAAAGCATGGTCACAATATGATCCATCCTGTAACTAATCCAGTTCGGATAATCGAGGTCCTACTGTACTTTTATATTTTCTCTTTGTCCTTGTACATAAAATTGTATTCTGTCTTCCATGCTTCACACCACAAAGGAAATGTGTGTTTAATAGTATATCACGAATCTCGCCATGTAAATTAATTAAAATGGAGATGTTCTTTTACTGATCAGCTTTCCTGCTTCTTCGTTGTGTTTTCCACCAACTTTGGCATTCTAGCTGTGTTTCTCAGTAGTTTATAGTAACTTCTTGTCCCTATCTAGTTACAAGTAGCCTCACGAGTCAGATTTTGAGTCAGTTCGTCATTTTTCGGACCAGCTCGTTCCAGATTTTCCCAATTGTATTCAGATCGAGCGATTGGAAGAAACAGTGTATAATTTTTAACAATTACTTTCATGTCACTGTTCTAAAGTAATTTTTTTCAGACTTGTACGGTGGTACAGAGTGGGCCATGGGAATCTGACAATTTTCAAAATGACAGTGAAGGCTGCGTGGCAGACTAAAGCAGTGTAGGATAAACGGTGGAAGATATTCGACAAATCTGCTGTTTACAAAAGGACTAAAATGATATATCATACTCAAACGGCGTTCTATTTACTATTTTTATATAACAACAAATAAACAATTAAGTTATATTCCGTATTATTAATCTCTGATCCTATATACACAAGTGAAGCATCGTATTTTTTAAATAGAACTGACAAGTGTTCTACGACTTATGCACGGTAGAGTATATTCTTTGTTCATCAGATTTCTCGACCACTTAAATAGTCAACTATTGCACGCCTGGTGATTAGTGAAATCGCAAGGCAAAAGGTGAATCCCGACGGATGAATCTCGCGTGCAGAAATTTCTCGTCGTTCCCCGTCTTAATCGGGAAAAATGAATATTAATGTACGGGCGTTCGTGTGGCCACATTAAACTCCTCTAACGGTCATTAATTGCATTTCAACTTTTCCAATTTCATGCACGCTAAATATTGCCGCGTATTGAAAGTTCCCCGGGCCTGTGGCCGCTCGTTCAAAGATAACTTTAACCGGTTCACTCGCACAACGTAATCGTTCTACTAGTTTCATTTTCTCCAGCGAGACCTCCCTCCTGTTTTATTCATAAAAATCCGATATTTTAAGCAGTAGATTGAACTTCTATTTCAATATACATTCCCTTGACAATCTGACCCATATTCGCCCGCTTTTCATCTTTAACGAACGCGACGTATTTTCGTTTCGGCCAATGCCAAGCGGTCAAAAGTGGTTCGTTCATTCGGAAAATCATTTTTCCCGCCCCTTCATGAATATTGCACTCGTTAACCCATTCAGACCTGAACTTTCTTTTATTAGTTGAACAAATATTTGATTACACATTTTAACTCAGTAGACTGTATAGATGATATTTTGTTTAGAAAAAAGGTTTAGATGTCCCATAGTTTTGTAGATATTAAATGTACAGACATGTGTACTCAAGTATCGCATGATACCTAAATGAACACAAATTCGGAAAGAAACATACACACCACTTTAAAACATTTAATAATAATGTATTAACACTTGAAACTGAAGAAGACGTGTGGAAAATTGTACTGCTTTCAGGTGCCTACTATTAGCTGTCAATGCACAGTATGTAATCAATGTTAGTCAATTCTGACTTCACTGGACCTACTAAAAACATTCAGAACATGAAAAAATTCAAATTTATAAGAAATATATGGATCTGCAACAGAATCTAATGTTCACGAATGTGTAGAAACGGTTTGAATTTCCGAAATATTCATCCTTACCGAAATATCAGCGGAGAAACATCATATACACAAATGTGACCACCAGGTCTGAAAGGGTTAAATTACAACCTGCACTCGTTATGTGCTGTCAAAGTATAGTTTATACAATAACATCGATTAAGGAGGATTCATTGACAAATGGAGTAAATATAATGCGCATAATTTGATGTACATGACGCTTCAAAAAAAATGTTAACATTTATATGGAAGAACCTTGTGTAGAGATACAGAATTTTATTCTGTAGAATTTTATTAGATATATATTGACGAGTGAAATACAATAGAACCTGGATTAACCGAATTGTAATTAGTAATATTTTAACTCACATTGCAACTACGTTTCGCATAAAAATGGTTATTTAGTTTCAGAATGTGAAATACACAGAGGTACAGAATGAGGTACAAATTATTACTAACAATAATTTTAGCTTATAACTGATATAGTATGATTAATTTATGGATGTTCGGTGTTCAGATAATCCAGGTTCTATTGTAATATTGATTACGCTAGATTCGATATATAGGATGCTTAAAAAAAATGGTAACAATTATATGGACGTAACTTTTTTACAGTAACAGGAATAATAACATAAGGTATTATAGTAACAAATATATTTTGTCTTCAAAGTCTCTCCATTTGTTCATCATCATTGTCGTCACGTTCAAAATGCAATGAAACGAAAATATACGTGTACAAATTCTCTATATGTATTAATACGTTGAGAGTCACAGTGAAAACAGCCATACCTAACCAGACACGATTTAATTTATAACTTTTTATATAAATCGTAAAGAAAAGAAAAAGATTTGAGTACTCAGTCGTGTTCTTCTGTTCCTACATTATTGTTTCAGTATGAAGTTTGCTCAGAATTTTGTAACAATCAATAATTATTTAATTAACTCTCCGTCGGTATCAAAATGATACACCCACGCTATTCTGCGCCATTTGTATTCCCCATGAGGGGAATGGACGCAGAGTGGGGGTAGGGCGGAGCCAGGCTTTGCTCCGGATGGTCATCCCTGATTTAGAACATCAATTTGTGTGTTTCTGATAAAAAGTTTATAGACTATAATTTCAATTATTCCTTGCTTTTCGAATTAAACTGAACTCATGGAGTTTGACTTTTCTGATATTCTTTAGTTTCCTGTGCAACAGTTCTGAAGTACTTTGTCAGATACATAAGTTGGAGTTCATGACTGCTGCAGCGTGTGTACAGGTTTCAGATCCTTCTATAATGCCGAAAAGGGCAACGGTGTTAGTTGGAGCGAGTATTTGGAATCGCAGGAGTTTCGCGGTTTATGAGGGTGTTTAATATTTGTGGTTTATGGGCCGCCGTCCGTTGAATGTAGCGTCCTGAATAGCGACGACTTGAAGTCTGAAGTTCCTCGTCGTTTCGATTAGGTTTACATTTCACTGGCAGAGTACATACGCAATTTTATGTGGACGATACTTCTGGGCCCAAAATAACATGCTTGAAAACAATCCCGAGGAGAGTCCTGGGAAACTTTTCTTTCTGATTAATGCGTCCGAAGAATTTTTTCACGTTAAATTGTTATTAGAGGAGAATGCTTTGCATAAAGTTTCACGAAACACGTAGTTAGTTTGTAAAGCTAGCGAAGGAAGATACTTTTCCGAGGAAAGAAGCATCATGTTCTTGTGGATCCATGAATATCTTGAAGACTGCATCGTGTTCGCGGAAATTTATGGCTCATGTGGGTGCTTAATATTTATGATTTGTTGTCGGTGGTGGGATACACCTCTCGAATGGAAATTATTTAAACCATACAAAATGTGCAACACAAAAGTTCTTGAACTATCGCAACGCTGCTAATTAACAATTAAATGTACACAATTCCCTCTTCGTGTAAACAATTTCTTTTTATTTTTAAATCAGCGTATTATTCAGGAATACGTGTACTGCTACAGTGAGGATTGTTATACTCAATCAGACATTACTCAAAAATTTCATTCAAATTAGTAATTCTTTAATTAACACGTTCCCTGCTACAGTAGAATATTCCGTAACTAGACAGACACGCGAAAATGGCTATGTATTAATACACGTGGTTGATTGTTCAAATATATATCTATTTGATATTACGCTTCCTATTTCTGCTATAATTTTAACGTGAATGTTACTCAAAATTTCATAAGGGTTGGTAGTTATGTGATCAAATAAATATTGCGTGTACCGAACACGGTACACGTGACAGGGAACATGTTAAATTAAATTTATGACTGTGCTTGTCGGTAACCCCCCTGATAACGAGACATATTTTAAAGATAGGATGATAAAGACAAAATCTATAGATTGAGATAATTTATTATTCGTTGTGATATGAATATTTATACTATAGGTCAAAAGTATTTATCCACCCACCGTTACAGCGAATATGGTGAAAGCAACATTTATTGACTGCATCAATGGAATATTACGTAAGCAGTTGAAAACCGATCTGTTTGATGAAATAATTAACAAACATTTGTCGTAATAATACAGCAAGATGTACATACATAGGTGGGCAAATACTTTTGAGCGGTAGTGTACATAGAACATGTCTCTTTTCATAATTTTATTCTAGTACATTCATTTTTCCTGAAATCTTAAATATTTTTCTTGTTTGACTCCGCTAATAGCACCTCTTCTGTTTGTTACATATTTTAAAGTATTCTGCTTCTTAAAAATTGTTTGCAGTTAATATTCGCAAATGACAATGGAGAGTTTATATAAAAGTCAATATTCCGCTTATCCACTTTTCAAAATTGAGTTTCGTGTAATCAACTTTCTACAATTAGATTAAATACAACATGGTCTGACAATGTCCAAAGATAGAATTTTTCATCGAAATACCGATAAGATATCAGAAATTGCATTACGAAACCAGCAGCTCAATCCGGGAAATTAAATCGTAATATTTAATTTCGATGAATATTTCATTTATCTTTATGTAATATTGATGAATATTCTGAAAAGAGCAGAATTTCAAAAATAACTTTTCCCTCTTGCAAACATTTCAAACTACAGTAGGATGAGATGCAGTTCTTTTTTGAGGAATTAGAGAGCAAAAAGTGTAGAGTATAACTTCGATTATCTGAACTATAATTGGTGATAGGATGATTCGCATTGTAACTATGTTACGCATAAAAATGATAATTTTATTTCAGACTGTGAAATATCTACTAAGTGTGAAACTAGGTACGCAATGTCACTAATGATTACCTGAGCCTCTAGCAGACATAGGATGATAAGTTTTCAGATATCAAATGTTCGGATAATCGAGGTTCTACTGCATATTTCTTGCTCTCTAATTCCTCAAAATAAGTACAATAAAACCTCGATTATCCGAACACTGATCATCCGAAAATTCCTCTTCCATATAAATTACAAACTAAAATTGTAATTACTCACACTGTTTACTTAATTTTATTCCGCCGTGTATTTTTATATTCTAAACCAGCGATTTTTAAACTGTGGTCCGCGGACCCCTGAGTGGCAGAGAGTTCATAGTCAGTTAACCGCAAGTGATTTTTTTATTATTAAGGAGGCTAATTTTTGCAAAGTTTGTAAACTGCACTTGAGATTGTAATAATTTGTATAGTGAAAAATAAATAGTTTGTATACATGACAAAATTTTCTTACCTCGTACTAGGCAAAAGTATAAAGTTAATGGTTGGAAATCCACCAAAATGCACATCATATGAAAGGAGTCCTCGAACTCACAAAATTTAAAAACCGCTGTTCTAAACCAAAAGTATCATTTTTATGCGAAACATATCTAAAATATGATTAATCTTCTTACGAATAATACGAGGTGCGACACAAAAAAAACGAGACTGACCTTATAGCTCGAGAACCAAGAGTGGGAGGGGAGAGATAAACAAACGACTATAGAAGACGTTTTGTCTAGCGACAATGTTCCAAAACTCAGCTGGGTCGCTCCACTCAGTACGAGTGGACACATTTTCAAATACAGACATGTTCTTACGCTCGGTCGAAAAATGTCAGACTGCGAAAGTGACCAACGAGGTAACAAGAACTTTCTTGTTAAACCAAAGAAATCCGCGACGGAAACTTTTCAATTATTGACCGAGGCTTACGATGAAGATCGCATGTCTCGACTTCAACCTCTTCCCGAAGATCAAGTCAGTGCCCAGTTTTTTGACGGTGGAAAGTGTGAAACCAAAAACGACGGAGAGTCTCAACAGCCTTACAGAGCATGACCTGCGGAATTGTTTTGTACGATGGCAGCATCGTATGCGGCTGTATATCAACTCAGAAGGGAACTGCTTTGAAGGCGATCGTAGTTGATTTTCTGAATTTCTTTAATAGAAAGAGTCATAGACACAGTCTCGTTTTTTGGTGTCGCATCTCGTACATCGAATAATCGAGGTTCTACTCTACTGCCTTTCATCCTTGTATTCCTTAAATTGCATAAACGTCCGCAGTCTATCCTCAAGGTTCGAGCACCTCCCCGCATCAAAACAGAAAAAGGGGACCCTGAAGACCCACCGTCGGGATTTCATTTAAATCCCCGTTTCTGAAAATCGCATCCACCGAACGAGGGGGATCGAAAAGCGAGTGGTGACCAGGTTAGAAAGGGAATCGCTTGGAGGGGAGCATACAGGACAAGGAGCGGAAGAAAGAAATACCGTCTCGACTACTCCGGCTGGCGGGAGTAGACGAAGACGTATCGATTATCTCGCTCGACTTTGCGCAAACGAGACCGCAGCGGTGCGAAAGAACGATCGAAGATAAAGCCGCGTCCGCTCCCTACCAACCTGAAGAAGCAGAGGAAGAAGAAGAAGAAGGATGTGAAAAGGAGGAAAGTGGGATGGTACAAGTCTTCCCGACGGGAGCTCCTCTTCTTCCTCCGGGGATAAAACTCTGGGGACGACTTAATCATCGATGGGCAAGGCCTCTTTCCTTCGATCCATCGGGAGAATAAAGAACTGGCGCACCGCCTAACGATCGTGAATCCTTCGCAGCACGAAAAAAAAACACGAACCGAACGGAAAGACGGACAGAGAATTGCCTAAAGAACTCGCTGCGGGGACGGATCAGCAGTTTTTCATGCCGGAAGCACGAATAAACGTCGACTTCCGTCAGATGCCGTATCGTTCGCAATTGGATTTACGCGGCCATCGCTTGGGAGTGTCCTTGTTTCGTCATGATTGATTTCTTGCTTCTGTACAGTGATTTCGCGTATTAACCCTTAACTACTGTAGAACGTCTGTGAGACCGCTCCAAACTTTCATTCACCCCTATTTCCCTTCCTGCATCACCTATCTCTTCCCACGCCATGTACCTTTCAATTAGATCCTAATGTTCAATCAGGCTTGGGTCTCTTTATTATTAATGTACAAAGCGAGAACGATTGGATTTGATCTTTATTTGGCACTTGTATGCACGTAATAACGCAATAAATATTGGCGGTCTGTGAGACCTCCTATAATAGTTGCGTAAGTTTCAACGTCTAGAGTAATTAAGGGTTAATCATTGTGGAGACTCTTACAACGGATCAGTCAAGGTTATTTCATGCTCTACGGTGCAACTTGACCCGAGTTTATTTGAAGATTGAGAATTTCTGAACTATGGTGCGCTGTGTTAAGATAAAAGTTAGAATTCCATTCCAATCCAGGAGATAATATTGTGCAAAAATAATGCTTCTTCTCAAAGATGCCAGGCGTAATTATTAGGTCTACCCGATGTAGAGGATGTTTCTACAGTGGTGAAGGGATGGTCCAAGTTAAGAATAAGGATACGTTCGTCAAAACAAGTGAACAGGTATTAACCCTTCAGTGCATGGTTTTGTTTAAAAAAATAAATAAAGAGTATTATGTATATTTTTATAGCTCTTGTTGGTATAAAAATAACAATAAAATTTTGTTTCAAATCTGTCACTGTCAAAATTGTCAAAAATGTGATGTAGCTATGCAACATTATGCAGTGATTATGTCACTTTTCAATCATCCTTCAGTGTGAAGCTTTTTGAAACAGTTGTTTTTCTTATTGAAACACAAGTTCAATCCACATCTTTCAGAGCATGTTTGTGAATATCCAGTAGAATTTGGAAATTTTCACTTACTTCGCGTTGCCCACATCATTCAGTGTCCTACTTGAATCCAGTCGTACATCTCTGGGAGAGACATGCTAAGTTGGTCCTTTAGTTTTCTTTGCTTTTCCATGAATCATAAACCAGCCTAGCATATATAGAAGTGAGTGACCAATGTTATAGGAATATCTCAGTATGCATTTAGTCTTTTCAATAATAATGATACCATAAATACAAGGCCAAGTTCGCAACGTTGTATTTCTGCAACAGTGTGCATTAAAGGGTTAATATTCCCGCAATAAATAAAGAGTCTGTGTAAAATATACTAATTCAGTCGCATGATCAGGTACCAGTACTCTTTCTACCTGAAATATGTCAACAGTTTATAGTACAAATTTTAGAAGCCTCGAAGGGCTGAAGATGAAGTTTATTTCAACCTCTGAAACCTTTTCCTTGATCGTATCCCCGTGTCTGTGTAACTCCTGTAAAAGAGTGATTAGAGCAAAAATGGGTGCACGTAGTTTCTTCGGTGTTATCAAAATTTCGTCGAAGTGTTCCAACAGAAAGTTATCGTGGCTCGCCCGATAAACTGCGCATCTCACGTGACTGTGTGAAGAGAATTTCCGGTTAACAGCTTGACGTACACTCTTTCATGAATTATCTTTCCAGAAGCTATGAATAATTCAACGCTGCTTATGGAACTGTCCGAACTTACGTCGAAGTCTGAAAACTGCCAAGACAAGCAAACGGTGAAGTGCAAACCGTGAGATAAAAAAAAATAGCTGGAAGTATCTTCTGATGCTTAAAGACTATTTTTATCTCTCCGCGTGCATGATAGATAGTCTTGAAATTCTTTTAGCTTGCACTGAGAATTTCTATTGACTCGTTTTCATCCCTTGCACGTGTGCAATTTAGATCTGAACAACGTTAATCGGGCGCTGGTATTTCATGAATTTTCATGTTCTGCTCCCACAGGTTTCATAACTTTAATTATCCTACACGCATCATTAGTTCCGCCATATTTGGAATTTTCCTGGGTAATGCGGTGTGCATACCTCTCAACGTGTAGCTTATTAGACAGAGTTCAACATCAATTTCTACGAGGTTTTATTATAAATTTGACCAGACTATGTACGTAACGGATTGAGAGCTCGAACTCATCGTTGCAGAATACAGTATGTAATTTTTAATACTGTATTTTTAGTCATATAACATTATTAAAACCTGCAGTGATGAAGCCAATCCGGTAACACTCGATAATACCGACGCGTATCAATTCTCGAGCATCATGTTACGGTATCAAAGGGGTATCGAAATATCTTGTCATTGGTTTAGGAAGATGGATGTGTTGGTGTCAACAAATCAAAACGAAGAGACTTGATACCATCTCTTTCAATCATTTCTTGGCCACTGTTACCATTCGTTATAATATTTAAATTCAAAGTAAAATAAAAAAAAATCATATTCAGCTGCAAAAACGATCTTGGTTATGTTAAAAAATACGGTCACATTTTTCAACCTCATTTTCAAAATGCAAGCAACGATTCATCATTTGCAGTACAGTGAACTATAATTGGTAAAAGGATTACTCGTTATTATTTTGGAATGTAAAATGTATAGTAGAATAAAATTGGGTACACTGTGTCATCAGTGATAACTTTAGCCTGATTTTTGGATGAGTGTTTGGATGATCGAGGCCTATAGCATTCTCTTCTGGTTTATATTTCGACTAACTTTCACTCAAGACTGGTATCGATCGCCATTACCGAACTTCGACCGAGTGAACGAAGAAACGCCCAAATTTTCTTGTCGGACGAGAGAAGAGGGTCCAGAGCAAGAGAACACTTTATAAAGTGCAAAGTGGCTGGATATCTGGTCAGATTTCGAGATGGCCGGGTCGAGCATCGGACTATCCACCCCTCAGTCGGCATTCTTTTCGTGCAGAGAAAAGAAAAGGCGGAAGCGAAACTACGAGGCGGCTACTGTGTACGAAGGAGGTCGAAGAAAATATCTAGAAGTGGAAGTCTGGCCTCGACTGCCATCGAGTCTCCTTTCAAACGATACCTTATACCCTTGGCTCCCGGGCCTTTCGTTTCTTACTACACCCTTAAACTCGAGTCTCTTTTCCACGTTCTTCTTCTTGCCTTCGGCAAGCTGTGCGAGCTTCCACTCAGCACCGACATAATAGGAATTTAATACCGTAGCTCGGTCGAATAAAAATGGCGGGAAAGTGGGAGATCTCAGCAACGGCGACGCTGCCATTATTTATAAACCATTGATTTCTCTTATTTCGATACAGGTACGGGGTGTGGCCGAAAGTTACGTACAAGCAGGCACTAACTGATACCTTGTGAGTAGACTGCGGATGTATGTTCAAATGTACATTTTTAAATTTTCATATTTCTTGTGCTAATGCAGTTAAATAAATGACATTTAAACAAGGGTGCAGTTGCTCCCTGAAATTCTTACATTATGTACTTTTCATTTTGCTAAATTATTAAATGCGCACCATTAACCAATTTGAGAGCATTAAGTTGCATAAAAATCCGCAGTCCACTTATGAGAAAATGAAAATAAAATATAGAATAACATTTTCCATCTGAGGCTTAGTCTTCGAGAAAATCGAATTTGACGCAACGTTTACGAGTTACTATATTCGAGAAAGCACAAAGCCAACATTTATTCGACAGTATTTAATTATACCAATTAACACGTTGACCGTAACAGTAGAAACAGCCATTTCTGATCAGTCACGAGATACGTTGTCGTTTCTAATACAAATAATACAGGAAAAGAATGTTTACGTATTCAGTCGAACACGTCAGGGTCTACAACAGTGTTGTAATTTCAAATTTGATCGGACTATTGTCAGAATCAAGAGTTATTTAATTAAATTAAATTTGAGACGTCGATCATTGGTAACCCCCACCGCAGGCAACGTGTTAACACATTGAATACCACAGTGAAAACCGCCATACGTAGTCAGACACGATATAATGTCCCATTTTAACACGTTGAATACCACAGTGGAAACTGCCATACCTAGTCAGATACCGTATAATCTACTGTTTACAGTATAAATCACGAAGGAAACAAATATTTTATTATTTCAACGTATATTACTTACTTTATATTATTATTATAATAATAATGATGTTGAAAATTGTATAAGAATTACTAATTATTTAATTGAATAACATTTGAGGTGTCGGTCACCGGTGGACCCTATGTCAGTCAACGTGTTAAACAGAAATCGTGAAGGAACAGAATATTTTACTTTTCGAACGCATAGGTATCATCTTATGCTGTTATTACAATATTAATATTCTTCCAAAATTTTATGAAAACTGATAGTTATTTAATAAAAGAAAATTTGGCAAGCCGATCAACGGTGACCCTAATGGTACTCGACGTGTTAAGGAATTGTTGAAACTGGTGACCTCGTTGTTGTATGCACAACTATGCCCGTCTAATTATGAATGCATGAACTCTCCCAAATGTAAAGATACCAGAGAAAATCGTGTAGACAGTGTACACAAATACGATAGACGTTATACGTCGCTCGACGAACCGTATTTATTATTTGTGAATGACGCAAACAATCTTATCCAGGAATGTACTGAATGTACAGAAATTTCAGTTTTTCATTTTCAATAAAAGAATTTCGCACCAAGGGACAAATTAAGTTGGGAGAATGGGGGACGGAGGGTTAGATAGAATCTTCGGTGAAAAATCGATTAGACGGGGTGGACCGGTCCCTCGGTCCCTTCGATATCTCGATTTGAATCCCTTGGACTTTTTTATGGTGATGAGCATGGAATACTCTTGATCGATAAACGACACAAACGAATTATGTCAAAGAATACAAGGTGCCTGTCAAATAGTTAGAACTGGACTGCTTCAAAAAATTTAATATTTGCACGGTAATGCAGTTATCGAAATGAAACTTCGAGAAAACTGTATTTTATTCTATAAGTGTTAAATAAATGTACGTATTATTTTTTCACGGTTTCAAATGTGCGTTTTCCAGAGCCCTGAGTGTGTTAAATTGCACAAACATCCGCAGTTTAGTTAGAACAGAGCCGGGCATTTTTGAAAGAGTTCGCAATTCTCTGGTACGAAGATATGGAAGAGTGTATGGAGATGAGATTACATGTAGAAAACCTGTAAACTTTTTAGTTTACGGAATTCGCCTTTTTTCTTCTTTTGTAGAAAGAAATGTGGAAATAATCCGGTGCTTTCACGTCGCACGAGGGCAGACGAAGAGAGCAAGTTGCACTTGCTTTGACTGAAACGAAGAATTATTTATAACTCCGACGGTATTAATTTTTCAACCCGTATATAGCAGAACTTTTGTCCTCCACTTTGTGAGTACTGTCTACTCTTGGAGTCCTTATCACCCTTTTAACTCCCTCTGTATAAAAGGTCAGAGAAAAGAATTTTCATTACAATGGCTTGTAAATTTAAATTAACGTTGAATTCTTCCCTATGAATATTTAAGTTAATATAAGTAGTTATGCAGCCATTAGCGCAGCAACATTTACGGTTCTTAACGAGGATGGTGGATTAGCGACTAAATTAGCGTCCCTCAAAAGTGTTTGTATGAAAACGTTTATTAAAATTCATTAAATAATTTTTTATTCAAGTTATTGACATTTCAATGTTGAGTGTCCTTTCGACGTAGTTCTGGTAAATTTTTAACTGCGCGATGGTCGAGTTGAGAGAATATTCAGGCGAAGAAATTCGAAAGATCGCGAATTTAGTTTCGAACCTAATATATTCATTGGCCTTTCCACAGTGTCGGTGTTTAAAATTTGTCTGTTGCCAGGAAGGTTTCGATTAATTAATAACTGTCTGCCTTAACCACTTGCTCTGGAATGACGTAGGCTATGTACGTCGATTGTTATCTGCTTCCAAAGTGGGAATTACGCGCTTGGCAAGTTGACTGATTATACTGTTTGAAACAAGTACGTAGCGCAGTGAGCAAGCTCTACTGTGTCACATGCAGATAACTGCGTTTGTTGCAAAATGTTGTCAGTTTTATGTATGCACGCTGAATTATAACCGAGTCATTTTCTGAATTTCAACTGCACAGTGTGGAACTGTGCAAAGTACAATTATTCCTGAATATCGAACGCGTAGAAGGATGTCTGTAGACGATACAGTACTGCGACAGCAAGCGAAACAATGGAGACATTTTCCTGGAAGTGTTCCACCCGCAGAAGGTAAACAAAGGCCACAAAGAAGGCGCCAGGCGTGTGCGAGAAACAAAAAACGCAGTCAGACTGCCAGTGAGTGTAAGAAATGTCTCGTTGCATAGCACATTCCACATTGTTTCGAAGTACTGTATAAGATTATTAATAGAGAGTTTTAATACGGAGGTCGTTCAATAAGTAAAAAGACGAACGGTTGTTGTCTCAATTAACCTAACAATGTATCTATTTTTCGACATAATCCCTTGCTAAAATTGTTCACTTGTTCCACCGGTGTATTAGCTTTTTTGCCAACAGCAAAGAATTGTTTGTCTTGAAGTCTGATCTAATTTTGAACATGTGTTTTTACATTATTGCTGTGAAATTTGACTCCACATGATGACTTTTTGATGGAGCCAAACCAGTGATGACCACGGGAGCTCCGCCCTTCCCCCACTCTAGGTCCATTCCCCTCATATAGACTGTGATCTGGAAGAACGATGGATCGAGGGGCAACGAGGGGGGAACTGAAACGAGGAGAATGGACCTAGAGTGGGGGAAGACCGCTGCTCCTATGGCCATCACTCAGCCGAACAAAAAGAAATCTGATGGAGGTCTAAGGACTATAGGAACCCCCAGTCTGTTTTCTAAAGTTTTTTGTAATGGATGACAAACAGCTGTTTTATATTGATGACAGGGATGTCGACTTATGGGTTTGAAGGTTCTCATACTGTTCGTTTAGATATTTTTTGAACTGCAACTATTTATTTATTTACTTATAGTATGACCTTCGTAAAGCGTTAGGCATCAATCAATTAAAGTTTTTAATTTGATTGATTTAATCGAGGGATGAAATTAGTCGTGAATCGTTAAATCGTCAACCACTGATTATAAATATTAATCGTTAATCATCAATTTATGGTTCTTAGTTGAAGTTTAATTAAAATTCTATTTGATTGACTTATCATTTTGATTAATTCAATTGACGATCAAATACCTAATTTAATCCTTAATCCACTTGACGATTAAACACCTATTTTAACCATTGATTGCGATTGATAATCAGATATTCCAACCGTAATCGTTAATCATTAATCACATTAAATATTGCCCAACACTGTCCTCGTACAACGTTAATCTTGCCTATACTTATCTAAATAGCATGATCACCTGCATTCCTTATACGCAGTCTGTTTAAAAGTTTCAAAAGAATGACTTCAAGTAACACTTCGACTGAATTTGCTTTGAACTGGTTGTTCACGCGCACCTGTCAATCAGTTTTCACGACAAGCGGTTAAAATCCTGAACCCTCTTCTTCAACACCCTGCACACACGTGTGTCGCGACACGTCCCGTTTCCTCGTGGACCCTGCGCCCTGTTCTTGCACTTTTATGTGTTTCGCTTGTACGGTATGCTTCCCCGTGTATTTCTTTCCTCGGCGTTGCTGCAGGACCAGCAACCGTCCGGAATCTCGAGCGCCGGAGCAGCTCTGCTCCCTGGAGAAATTCTATAAATTCGGTGCCCCGAAGCTCTTCCCTCTACTTTGCTGCTCGATCGCGTAATTCGACGCGAGAAAGACAACGCGGGAGGAAAGATGAGCGCCGATGCTGATATCGACATTCTCCGCTGCGGGGGATGTGTGGAAGAGCGGCCACGGGGTATCAGGGTTGTAAATTCGGAAATATCCGTCGCGACGCCTGGTGTATTGACCGTCGATTCAGAAAACGCACAGGGAACCTCAGATTTCTTGTTATTTCTTCCATGAGGAGGCTCAGAAAAACGCCCGAGCCGTGTCATTTATTTTATTTCATGTGTGACAAATATTCTTTCACCCCGGTGACCTGCAAATTGGGTTGCTCAAGGTATCCTCAGTTGCAATGACACTTTGCTCTATTGAAACAGTCTTCCATTTCTTTAGGGATGGATTTGTTGTTAATTTGAAAAATTGATAGTATTTTTTGCAATTCTACTTATTCAGTCAATTTTATAGTTGTTAAAGACTTTTCTTTTCTTCTTCGTGTTCGTTACAATTTGTCTTATTCGACATTTGGTAAATTTTTTTATCATCTGAGGTGGGCTATCACGCTAATGCCAATCCCCATTAGGACGATATTTTAAGATTGTTGCTTTCTGTTTATTTGCTTTCCTATGTTGCAGTTAAGTTTGTCGTCTTCTGTTAAGTTAATTATAAACTTCTGCTGATAGTTGCTTGGGGTGCCTTTCTATTCTTTCTTTGGATCATTTTGTGTAGGTTACTATTTCTTCGGACACAGATGGCTATTTCTTCGGCTGTTGTTAAAGATAAAGGAAAAAATTGAGATAAGCCAGACATTTATGATAGATATTTTAATTTAATTTAATAATCAACGGTATCTGAATTGCAAGAAGAAAAAACGTACACATGAGTATCGATTGTCCTCACAGGGTTAATTTTCATCCTATCACACTGTAACTTGTGTATCTTTCCCTTTCACTCATGTAGTAGCCCTTGTAATCTTGTAGTAAAAAATGACCTTGTCGAAGAAATGACCTTGAGCAATCTAGTCTAAGTGTCTCTAATATAACAAATAAACTTTACAAGCTTACCAATATTTTTTTTTTATTTCTATTTATCTTTAATAGTTAACCGTACGCTGATAATGTGTACAAGGATAAATGGTGTATAACCGCCTAATTATCTAATTATGATATGCCATATAATTGGCTTAAATCGGTGTAAATAGACGGAATATGTTCGTGCAGGAAGCATGAGTTACTTTCTGATCTCTATGGCAACCTGTACAGGTGATATCTAAATTCGAGGGAACAATGGAAAGCAAATGATCGTATCAAATAATAACCGGAAGTGGAGGTGATTTTGCTTTGAAATGGAACTTAAGAGCCACGAAATAAGAAGTTACAGTCGCACAATAGGACGGCTGAAATCGTGCATGAATTTATAGTATGAGCCTTACGCCATCGGCACGAAATTTTTTCATCAAAAGTAACATGGAATTTCGCGAGAAATTCAAGAATTATGCAACAAATTCATAGCATTTACTATAGAAAAAATAATATATAAATCTAAGTGTTTATATTGAACTTTAATGTAACTTTTAAATAAAACATTTATGGGCACACTCTTATACAACATTTTCGTTTATTGTTACCTGCAAAATATACTAGCATGGTTTGATTAAAGAAAATGGAGAATGCCAAGTATATTCATAAAAAGCAGTTTTCGTATGTCTGACCAATCACAGGATAATCTACTGTGACACAAAGCGTGCTAGAAATAGCAAACTTTGATACATCTATCCAATTATGGCAATTTTCCTTGTACCATTACTACTCACATTATCACATAATTAGTCTTTGCTTTTATGAAACTGAAATATTGTACTTCCTAACAAAGATTCATATGAATGACAAACTTCCACAAACGATTTCAGAATAATGATAGGAAAGACACTCAAATTAGACCGCTCAAGGTCGTTTCCTGATGTATAGTACAGTCACACGTCTACTTTTCTATGTGTAGTTACACAAACACTTACTATTGTGTCAGAATTGCTTATTGCAGTATTCTGTACAGTAACACACTGTACAGGCTTGTAGCCTAGGAGCAATAACCTATGCCATGCAGCCTAGGCGTGTAGTAGGTTACATCATTAATGCATGTAGGTTTGTGTAATTATGCTCTATGAAGTTCACACAACGTCGAAATCGCCTAACGACGCATTTCTCAAAACGTGTACTCGTCGTTAAGGGGGTATTCGCTCGAAGGTGTGTGAAAAATGGACAGTCTTTATGAATTTTTTCCTTTCAAACTAAATATTCTACATAGTTCTAGTTTTGTACATTTTTTTATTAATATCTTACCAACACTTCCACGGCGTTACATTAAAAAGTGACAAAGATTTACGAAGTTATAGGTGTTCATGTGCGATCACTTTCAAAAATTCCTCCTTCGCGGTTAACATGATTGCGCCCGGTGTATTTATCAGAAATAAAAGAAAACTACTTTTATTCTAATTAGTAAAAATTTGCTTTTAGCATCCATACCTGAATCATTCGTTAACATCGAAGAGAAAAATAATGGCGGCCCACTGGAGGAGAAAATTTCATTTTTTACTAAATTTGTTTACTTTGATCTGTTATAAAACATGAAAGTATTGCCAATACCTTTATAATTCCGGTAGGGACGATAAAAAGAGGTATATACAAAATTTACGTAGAATTGGAAATTAATCGGCTCATTAGTTTCTAAGAAATCATGACAACCAGTTTGAAAAACGCAGTTTCGAGAAAAACGCGTTTAAAATTTCTCATACAGCCATTTGATAGTATGAGCGCCTTCTTTATTCTTTTATAGGTATGGGAATTTTATGAATTTCACCATAATATTTTGGGGACAAATTTTCCAGCTCTGAATCTATAAGAAAATGCAAAAGAAATCGATTTTGTGAACCCAATTCGAGCGACTACCCCCTTAACACGTTGAGCGCCACAGTGAAAACAGCCACGTCTAATCAGACACGATATAATTTACTATTTTTTACATAAATCGTAAAGAAAAAAAAGATTTGTGTACTCAATCGTGTTCTTCTGTTGCTACATTATTGTTTCGATATGAAGCTTGCTCAGAATTTTGCGACAATCAATTATTATTTAATTAAATTAAATTTGAGGTGTCAGTCATCGATGACAAACGCGGTGTTCAACGTGTTAAGCGACGGCGGTATAGCTCCACCTTTTCGTTTCGTGTGCGCTAAAATAAATGTGTAAATGAAAGAGAAAGAAGCATAGAGTGTAGTACGACAGAAGGAAAGGCAACAATCGTTTTCAAAATTAGAAGCGATCTTGCAGGCCGATTTTATGACCTTGAACGACCCATCCTGGCGATCTCTACGGTAGCCGGGAGATTTAAGGCGTCCGTTGGAATCATCGGTAAAAGTTTCGAGGAAACGGCGGCCATTAACCGAAAGTTTCGAGAGCCGGAAAGACTCGAGGCACGGGTTAAGAGGTAAGAGGGCGAAAAAGCTGTAGATAAGCGTACGCGTGCTTCGTGAAAGAAAAACCGTTTCCCTTGAACAATCCCGGGCAGAAAGTCGATATACAAAGCGCATCCGCATCGGTAGGGTTTCCATGTACGCTGCAACGCAAACATTTGTCATCTGTTTTGACGATGAGAAAATATTTTCGCTCCGTACTCCGACTGCGTTTCACCCATAAAATTGCTACACCAAGCACGGAATGAGAATATCGTGAAAAAACATTTCAGTTTCGCGCCGCACACACCGATTGTTTGTTCCATCCGCCGCTGGATTCCTCCGCGAAACAATTTTCGTTTTCTGAACGGTGTTTAGGATCGCGGAAGATCATGAGCCTTCGTCGGATTCGTTTAACGCGTTGCATGCCACAGTGAAAAATTCCATGACTAGTCAGACGCGTGGAAATAAGTTTCTATAAATACATAACGTTAAAAACACAAACATTGAATTGTCTTATGACGTACCATTCATTTGGTACTATTATTGCGGCGTTCGTTTTAATTGGAATATAAAGAATATTGCCATTTATTTGGAATAATCGAATTTGGTGCGTGGAGCGCATACGACCCACGCGGCACGGAACGTGTTAACACGTTGGCTGCTTCAGTGAAAACTCCCATGCCTGGTCAGACATACCATAGTATCCAATTTCGAACATAAATCTCAATGAAAGAGAATATGTAACTATTCAAATGCACAGTTTTGATCCTCTATTCTTATTATGTAAAATATTAATTCTATTCAAAATTGTAATAAGATCGGTAGCTATTTAATTGAATAAAATTTCATACGTCGGTAACCGGTGATCACCACGCCAGTGAACGTGTTAACACTTCGTACGTTAACATATTTCGCATTCATGAGTTTTAGACATTCATTACAGCTCCAGTAAGGAACATCAAATACTTGCATTCACTTTTGACTTTCAACTATGTGTGTTAAGACTGAAAACCGAGTTTACGATACGTATGAACCTTCGCTATTTTTGACCGCCTTCGCTTAGTATTATTTTATTCATCAAGCTGCTTATACTTTACCTGTACGGCGACAGAACAATTCTAAAACTTCGATGTTTCTAGAATTTACCTGCTCCGAGAGGATTCCTTAATTCTAATTGGATACCAATTGGGGTGACTGCATCAGTAGTTGGCAGTTACCGGTAATTGACACGTTTATTTTCAGTCACGGAAAATAAGCTTTCTACTACAAAAATATTTTCGAATATTGCTCTGTGTGAAGGGTTATTCACTCAAGTGTGAAAAATTATAACTACTTTCATTACAATGCATCGTGAGTGTAAATGCCAGAACAGTTGCTCTTGCTAGTCCTCTGCGTACTGTTGAATGGTTGTTTTCCTTCATAGATTTGTTCAGAAGGTTAGTCAAGTCAAAGAAAAGTATCTTCTTTTGTAGCTATTAAATGCAAACATGCACATGCTCATTCCTGTCAACTACTAGTTCTTTAGATTGATATGTCAACTACTGGTGCAGTTTAGAGGGTGCAATTTTTTTTTAATAAAAAAGTTTATTATAGGATTCCTTGTCAATCCTAATGAGTACAATTAATTTAAAAATACCTGACGAATCAAGTCATCCACCTATGAAATTGCTCACTAAAAATAAAAAGAGTGTGATAATAATCACAATCGGAAATGAGTCTTATAATACCAGCTTTTGGTACATTTACCCTACCTTTCGTTTTACCTGTATAAAGGACCATCCAATTCGGTCCAGGGATTCACATTTTCGACGATACACTACGATTTCACACGCACTACAACTCTGGACCAGTTGACACACTCTTCAACCTCTCTATACTAAAGAAATATTCTCGAACCCATACAAATGGGTTCACCCTGGAAGGACCAGTCAACTGTATCATTGGAAAACTTTCTAAACACACAACATTTAATATATTCGGCAAATATTATTTATTCCCTTCATCTCATGAGCTCAGCTCATTCAATACGCCTGCCATGAGCCAGCCAGCGGCGGCTGGGAACAAAGGTTCCACGGTTCCACCAACTCCAAGGTCCAGTTACGCAAGTTTTCGTCCATGGCGTACCGTTCCGTTCACCGGCGAACAGTTCCAAGCCATAATATAGATCAAAGTCTCCTCCCAGGTTCTGTTTTATTGAGATTGCGTTGTACGTTTCGCACAAAGGGGGTCAGGGGCCGGTCATCACAAAATGGGCGGGCACTGTGGGTCCGCGGCTGTAAGGGAGCCGAAAGGGAGGAAACGGGAGAGAAGTAGATGGATCCGGAAGTGCCGCGCTCCGGGAATATGGCGGGAATTTCGCCGGAAGCGGAAAGCATTCCCACTCTTCCGTGTGGCAACCGCGGCCTGGTCTGTTCGGGGAACCGCCAACAAAACCGAGCATCGTTCCTCCATGCTCGTAATTCGTCCGACTATAGTTCGGCGCGCCCGTCCGGCTGTTTGAAGTTCCCGCGCTTTTTTCGGTGCTCCTGGAAACGCTCTAACAGGACAATTCCGGCCCAGACGATTTTACGAAGCGCGTCACCGTGAAATGTAGTTTAATTAAAAGGGACGGTCTTTCGTTTTTTCGTTGTATCTCTCTGCTGATTAAAGGGACCCCCTTATTTCAATCTCGGCGAACTGGAATTTGAATGGACTTGTTCTCCGGCTGCGATGCTCTCAGAGGGGACGATTGAAGGATTTCATAATAAATAATGTACATTTCTGGAATTATTCTAGTGTTATACAATCCTTAACACGTTGACTGCCACACTATATAGGCTGAAAAACGTCACACCTTTCTAGACTCTGATAGAGCATGAGAATAATCTCAAATTATGCCCTTTTTGATAAATAATGTTAGGAATCCTTTATAGTCTTTTTAGTAGTCCCGTTGAACCCTTTTTAGATATTTTGATTAACATTGTTCGTAGCCAGATAAATAACAACAGTCAAAGTGTTATTTAAGCTATCATCTTGTACTAGTTTGTTTAGTTCCTTAGCATGTTTCGTGCAGCAGTGGAAAATCCCATAACTAGCCAGACGCGTGAAAATGAATTTTTATAAATACATAACATTAAACATACGAACTTTGAATTATCTTATATTATACTTTCTACTTTGTACTATCATTGTAGCATTCGTTTTAATCGAAATATAAAGAATATTAGCATTTATTTAGAATAATCGAATTTGATGTGTGGAGCGCATACGACCCACGCAGCACGGAACGTGTTAACATTTTCAGTGCCACGTCACTCATATTTGAGTGACACAAAAATTCAATCATTATTTATTTGATCATGTATAGTATTAATGAATATATTTAACAAGATTTAATAGAAGCAGTAAAAAAATTATGAAAGTTATTGATATTATTGATTAAGAAAGATACAATTTATAGTTATATTAATTTTATATACAAATTTGGAAAGATTGTCATTTTCAGTTAGTGCAGCCTGGCAGTTGAAGTGTTAACGAATGTCTGGGGAAGGTTTAAGTTGCCCCACGCGTGGTTCGTGGAACTCGGAAAGTGTTTAAAAGCAAATGAAAAAGTAACTGTTGGGTTGATTCATAAATATCTTCCGATTTATCTTCTTAAACTTCTCACTGATTTATTACAGGATGATTATTATTGTTTCTGCACTATGTCTACGTTTGAGGGGTTCTTACCTTCAGTAGAAGCCAAAATCAATAGTGTAGATAAACTACTTGAATTTGTGGAAAGAACAAAATTTGTTATGTCTTGGTACTTATTTATGAATCAACTGAATATAATACGAAACACTAGCAATTTTTCACGTTCTTTAACCAATATTTAAAACACTCATATCTAGACTGCGGTTGTTTAAGCAAATATATATTTCTAGAATTCAGCAATTTTTATGTTAATATAGTCGAAGAAATTCAATTTCGACATAACTATATTTTGGGCTTCATATGCTATACATATGTATGATTTAGTTTTCTTCTGTTATTGAATGTACAGATTTCAAGTACACGAATATGTTAGATTGCATAAACATCCGCAGTCTACTCATATCGCACAAGACTTAATGGTCTTAAAATGTTAATTTCAGTAATGAGTTAGTTACTGTAGATTTAATCATTTTTACCAAACAGAAGCTTTTTCTTTTTGTTCTTGTAACGTGCTGGATGAGCAGACAAGGTTGACATGTAATCGATTAAGATATGCATTGGTATTCCATAATTCTGCTTGTCCTGAATCGCCGCTCAGACAAGCCAATGCAAATCGGGGACGCTTTGCAGCCAGGCTGATGCACGCATTAAAACGCAAATACACGGTGCTATGCAGTCGGTGCAGCCGTGATGCTACGCCAGTAATTGCATTGGCATGAAATTGCTTTTCATAGTGACAAACCGTTTCAAACCTCCTCGTGGTGGCTGAACTTTCGCGAAAGTTCACTTGCACATGATGCTCTCCCGGGCCGTCCTCGTTTACTCACAGAAACTCATCGACATTTATTATGTAAATCATTCCGAAATCCCGATTTTATTATTAATTCTATATTTCGCTATATTGTGACGCTTTAGCTGATAAATCGAATAATTTGGTGCTTCGTCCTTAATAATTCCTTCGTTTCTATACTGATCGAAATAGTTCAGCAATTATTTAAAATGTTATAGCACTGATTCTGGTGATACAGTTAATAAAGAACGTTGTATTTTTATTTAACCTCTTCAGGGACAACTTTGTTGATGCTAGAAAAAGTAATATTTACTCAATATAAATTCATAGTTACAAAATAAGGAATAAAGAATTAACAAAATTTCAAGATCTGTAAGAAAAATAATATACACACACATGGCCGTTAGATGTCATATTTTTGTCTATAACTATCAAATTAAAGAAAGAAATTAAACGTACACTTAGGTGTCAGTATCCCTGAAGAGGTTAAAAGATGTAGAAACCTGCCAGCAATAGAATGAAACGTTAGATAATATACTAATTTCGAAGTACATTTCTTAGGAAATCTATGACAATATTATCAAATATTTAGCGTAAAAAATATTTTATTATCAAAAATAGAGTTATGGTAATGTAATAATTTTATATGAAGAGTAATATATAGGAATTAGAATATCGTTAAAGAGAGTATAATATTCTAATGCATCAATTTACTTAAATTGATCAACGAAATGACAACAGCAATGCGAACAGTGTATCTGAAAGTTTATTTTCCAGTCATATCTTTTTAATGAATGTTGAATTCTCGGAGCTGCAGGTAGCTTCGTGGAATTAAGCTATCGTTTGCGATCAAACAATAGACGAGCTCGTGAAATATGCACCGGTGGCATAATGGTCGTGTTTCGAAGAAAATATCGCAGGAGAAATAGATTTTATCGAGAATGCGCGTGCAACGATGCACCTCGCAGACAATAAAAATATTGAAGCAGCTTAAAGGACTATACTTTCACCGCTCTCTTATAACAGAATTATAGGATAAAACTTTGATGTTAAATACTTTTCAACGTCGCGAACTGTCAATGATTATATCGTTAAAATAATATTTCACACACTACTTAGCTTGGTAAAAAAGTGACAGTAATGCCTTCCTGCAAATTGCTCTTCGACAAACCCAAGTGTAAATAATGTTAATATACGTAAGAAATAATTTTAAATATTTCTGAAATGAACACATCATTTTACACTCTTTTACTTAATATTCTGCTTGCTATATTCTTATTTAAAGCAAGGTTAGAAGAAATTACAAATTATACTTTAAATACCTCTCCAAAATTTGTGATTATAACCAAAATCTCACCTGAATTAAGGAAAGAATTTAATTATGGAAAATATTTCATACAGAATTTGTTGTGTTGCAATATTTTCTTTACAAAAATATATAAATCTTATGCGGAAATAAAAAAAAGTAGACTATACAGTGAACTTAATGGCCTCCAGGACAGGCACTTCTTATACTCCTATTTTGTAATTAGAAACCATGTTTTACATAATCTGACACTTTTGTAGCAGTGATTAAACACAGTCAAACTGCAAAAAAAAGAAATTATGTAAAACAATTATTTCTATGATTATTTTTCTCCTGCTGCATAATTAGAGTACAAACTCATGTTATAAACAATACAGTTCAATTACTTGAACTTTGTCTCTTTACCGGTGGACTAAAGTATGAACCCTTTGAACTTCTTCGTGGAGTATGACTCGACATCGATTTTATTCACAGGTACTCCTATGTCGAGCCACACTCGACATTTCTAAATTGCCAATTTAAATATGTATTATATTTCGCAATATTTTAGTTACCTAGATAAGCAGTATTACATGTACATAACCCTTTTTTGTAACATAAAAAGTCCTTGAAGTATTCACGTACATGATAGTACCTAATTGGTGCCTATCAGTTAACTGTCTTTTGAAGTACATTTCAAACGAAACACTTAAAATAATAGGGAGACATTGAGAAGAAAATTAAAAAAATTAGAAGTTCAAAGGGTTAAAATTGATATTCTCAATAAATATGTTCTGTAACATTCCTTGTCTGTCCCCCTTGCCCTTCATTTCATACTGAAACGGTGAACGCTGGAAATTATTCCTATCCATCTCACTGATAAACATTCGCGTCTAACCATATACGTCGGCAACGAGTCAGAATAATGCACTTATCGTTCAATTTTACGCACGAACGGGGCACGCAATGCGTGCCGTACACCTTGGAGCTTTTCTAATGCCTCCGTCCACTTATATCCTATTTTCTTTCGCCCGAGCGAAAGCTTTCAAAGGTGGCTTGAAAGGGGACGATTGATGCGACAAGCTAAAAAACATTCTCCGCCGCCTCACGTCGAATCGATACTCCCGGTTCCGTCGATTCCGCCGGACGTTTGAAACATTCAGTCGGTCATTTTAATAATTCACCTACACGATTATTAACGCGACGGTTAAATACGTTTCAATCGACGCGGCGCGGGATCGTATTATATCGCGAATTAATCGTATGCGAGCCACATTACTGTCCCGAGCAGATATAAGAAATGCAAACACATTTATCAATCGGCTCGCAGGTAAATTTCGCGTATTCCGTGATACACGTGCGGCCGATATTGATCGACACATAATCTACAAATCCATCCATCATAGTCTACTCGTTGATAGATCATGGACGCGTTATCCGCTACAGTGACAATGATAGTACGAACCTATTACCTTCGCCGAACTTTCGATGCAGGTAATCTCATCAGATGGGGAATATTAGTATAATCTATTTGCTGTGAAACTTTTTCTGGGTTATGAATGAAACATTTTTAAATTAAATTGAATTGTAAGTCTTATCCCTTTGAACTTCTATTTCTTTTTTAATTTTCTTTTCAATAATTTTATTTGAAATGTACTTCACAAGACAGTTGGTTGATAGGAACCACTTAGGTACAAACAATCATGTACCTGAACATTCAAGGACCTTTTTTGTTAGAAAAAAGGGTCATATACATGTAATATTGCTTATCCAGGTAAAAAAGAAATATTGCGAAATATAATACATATTTAAACTGGCAATTTAAGAATGTTGAGTGTGACCCGACATAGGAGTACCTGTGAATAAAATCGATGTTGAGTGACACTCGACAAAAGAGTTCAAAGGGTTTAGGCTTCACAGGTGTCTAATTGCTGGAAAGAGGAACAGAAAGTGTTTTGTCAGTTTTTATGTTAAAGTTAAATCTTGTGAGTGTGATGAATGCGGTGATCTCCTGTGCGGAAAACGCACAACGGCGTTCAGGTACTGTACTTGGTGAACAGGCTCATCTATCTACCGCACGATGAGGATGATTACTGTATGAATACGTTAAAATCCATAAATTTGGGATCGATAACGTTCGAATATATTTTATTCTTCCCTATGAATAATATACATTTTCGAAATCTTCAACTGCTCATTTAAATAAAAAATAATGAATGAGGTAAAAGTATCTTTCGATAGAAAAATAAATTTCTATAACACGAAATGCTCTATCCCTAGTTGGGCACATTATAATCTGCTGTTTTGCATATTAATCCGGTGTTTGAAATTAAATTGCATGGCGTTTGCTATGTTACAGATACCTTTGCATTTAATTTTAATCCAAATACATTTTCCACGCATAATACATGTATTTTCCTACACAACTAAACGTTATTTGTGTTCAGAGATTACACAAAATGTATGGGTTGGCCAAAATGTTTTCCCGTCTCTGGCACTAGGTGACAGCAATGTCGTCTTACACAAAATACACCTCGAGAAGTTTTCCAAGAATGAAAGTGGGAAGTTTTTCGAGGATGATATAATGAAATTACCGAAAAAATTACAGAAAATAGTAAAAAAGAACGATCAATACATTGTATAAAAAAGTTTTAGTTTTGTATACACAATTTGTGTTTAATTTTCCTTTAGAAAAAAGAAACAAGAAGACTTTCCGGCAAACCCAATAAAATATACTGTCATGTTGTTATTTAAACAATTAAAAAAGATGCTGTATGTCACACCCCACCTGACGTTTCTCAGTATAAAATTTCACCTGACAGATTACAGGTTAATCAGAAAAAAAATATTTAACTGTTCAATCGTATACTTGTCTTTCTATACTATTAGTACAAAATTAACGTTTTCTAAAATTCTGTAGAATTTAAAATATCAAGTATAATATCATTGTCTACCGTTGAACCTCGCCTTTGAATGCACCTCGCTTTTCAGATATAATCTTTTAATTTATTCAAATCTGTGGCGCCATTAATCCAAGAAACGCCGCTCACAAAATGTATTCAAGTGAATGCATCGTTACCAGAGATTTACGTAATGCAGGAGCAATTGAACAGCGTTTTTTTTCCGCGACGGCGAACGGAACATGATTGATTATAATGTCTCCATCTTTTTTACGCCGGAATAACACGGAAGACGTATTCAGGCACGTCGCAGCAACGTAGCATTAATTGCGTCATCGGATCAAGGGAATTAATCAAAGCGGCGTGCAGCTCAGGCTCGCCTGAATAATTACATCGCGCACCGCTAATTGCAGCATCGAAAAATGAAATAAGTTTCCGCGAGTATTGGTGGCGATTAATCTACGACGATCAGTCAACGTCGAAGCAACGACTTATCTTTCCAGCAACGATATCCTTTTCCTCGTCTATTAATCACGCTTATCGTTCTTTTCCTTTTCCCTTTCGATCCAGCCTCCTCGAGCGAAACAGCGGGCGTTCAATATCGCCGGATTGATACTCGACGAAATAAGAAAAAAAGAAAAACGAAACATAACATTGTTCAAACGTACGTAATTGATAGTCTCTCGCGTGTGCGCACGGGTTGCATGCATTAGCTTATCTCTTTTTTTCGAGCTTGCAACGTTGTGCTTCGGGTTACGTAATGAACATTTGAAGGGTTAGGGGAAAGAACAGGGAATGTCACAAAACGGCTTCATAGAGAAAATCAATTTTTAATACAGTAGAACCTCGATTGTTCGGACTGTAATTAGTAACAAGATGCCTCAGATTGTACCTATGTTCCTCATAAAAATTATAGTTTTGGTTTAGTCTATAAAAATATACGGTGGTACAAGATAAAGTACACAATGTTACTAATGATAATTCCACCTTATAATTAACATAGAAAAAGAATTTTCGGATGAGCTGCGTTCGGATAATCGAGGTTACACTGTACTTTAGTGCATCAGTAAAGATTCAAGGTCCAATGAATGTAACTGTATCGTTCATGATATGAAGTTATACTCTGATTAGGCGACAGAAAAATAATGAGCGACAATATAATTGAATCGGTGAGTTGAAGTCCAAAAACCACATTCTGAGATATTTAAAAAATAGTATCAGTTTTCGTGTATCATCAAAGCCATTATTCTTATAGTGCTCTTCCAATTTAAACACGGTTGTGCTAACCCAGATGAACGCTCATATATGTCTAACTATGGTTAAACTTTGTTCATTAATTTTCAATAATTACAATAAAACCATTTATACTGTTTTTCAACTCAAGCCACTGTTTAATCAGGAAACTTAAACAATAGTACAGTACTACTAAAAACAACATTTATTAACTTGCTTTAAACATAATTGAAGTACAAATTATTTCATGAAAGTGTTTGTTAAACAGATTGTTGAAACAGTACAAATCCATGACAGATATTGTTTTTACACTCATTGAACTGAAGGAACTACTGAAACACGAGTATAGGTTACTTTTTTTTTGCATTGTTTTTGGTCCCAACATATAGTTCTATACATTTTACATTCATTTTTGAGATTGTCTGAAAATCGCTAATTCTGGACTCGTACTGTCCTTGAACTCATCGATTCAATTGTTTTACATTATTTTAATTTTTCTTCCAAATTGAACACTGCAGAATAAAAATGGACGTACCCTGTTCTTTCCCCTTACCCTTCATTTATTACACAAACCGATGAACACGGTCAGTAGAATGTTCGATGGACGTAATAATTATTGGGAAATTCGTGAAATACTTTGCTCGATGACATTCCTGCAGGAAGAAGGCACTTTTCGGATGACCCATAAATGGCCGTCCGCGGGGATATTAACTATTCAGATCGGAGATCGAGTATGACGAACTTTCCGACTCGACTCTTCGCTATTAAGACGTTTTAACCAGCGGATATTAAGGCGGATAAACGAGAGCTTAAGATCTCTATCGGTCGCCGCGATTTATTACCTAGAAAGTCGCCCGGAAAGCTGTATCGCACGAAAGGGCGTGCACATAGTTGCGCATGCTTTCTCTCTTCTTGTACCGTGTGCATTATTTATTTCTCTCTCGCGCACGCCTATTTACCGTACAAATTCATTAAAGCATACGGGCATTGCCGTTACATAGCTCGTTATCACTGTGACAAATATTAGTGGCGAGCTTCGCTGGATTCTACGTTCATTTCGATCGAGGAAAATTAAAATTTGACACGTACGCTCGCAAGCACGTTATTTATGAGAAATATAATTTCTCTTGATTTACGTGACAGCGATAACGTGCATTAAATTTCTTTTCGTAATAGTATAAATTAGTTGCAGTTCAAATATTTGTTCAATCCTCAGGAAATTAGTAAAGTTTATGAACGAGGTCTGACGAGAATATTTTTAAATATTACTTTAATTTTATTTTACAGCACGATTATTACGGTTTTTAAATATGTTTCATATTTAGTCTCTTTAGGAACACCAAACATAAATTTTTGATAATGTTTTATTTTATTTCACTGTTACTTAAGTCACGGTTTTGTTATTTTATTTAATAGGAAATTATTTCGAAAATATTTGCTGTATTTGATGATTCAAAGAGAAAATCTCTTACTGAAAGATTTCCTTGAAATAAAACATTTTGACGTTTAATTTGTATACTGTTTATAGATAATATGAACGTATACAATCAATTTATATTAATTACATTGCAATGATAATTAATTAATAAATTATACGAGCACAGTACAGTAAGATTAATTCTTATTATCCTTTCTGAATTATCTCCATTCTGTACAATTTGGATCAATTATTCTTACGTAACTTGCACAAAATAATTAAATGCTTCATTACTTGAAACAGCTGCTACCTCAATCAAATCAGTATTTCCTATATTTTCAAATAATTCTACCAAAGGTAACGTATTAACACGTTCCCTATCAGACTGAAACATTCCATTCATAGTGTCACACATAAAAATAAATTGTTATAATCACAAAATGTTGAAAGTACAAATATTCTATTATTTAATAAGACATTCTCTATTTTACTATAAATAATAGAAATATAAATGCAGAATGTGTGGACAAGGGGTAGAAATAATTGAACACCTAATAAAAGAATGTAGACAGGAGGAGAGAGAGAAAGAATTAACCAGATGGAAGATTATTCAGGGACAAGAACAAGGAAGGAGACGAATGAGGAAAATAGTAGATAGAAGAAAGGAATTAAGCAAAGAACAGAGAATAACAATATAAAGAAATTTTAATAAAATAACGTATTGTATTATATAGAAATAGAAATATTATCATATATATATGTATGTATGATAATATTTCTATTTCTATTCTATATATATATATATATATATATATGTATGATAATATTTCTATTTCTATTAGATAGATAGATACATAGATAACTTTATTTTCGTGCTTTTCGGCCACGAAAAGGGGGTTGGCACGTGGCTGTGCCTACATAGTCTATATATATATATATATATAAAAGCACGAAAATAAAGTTATCTATGTATCTATCTATCTAACAGAAATAGAAATATTATCATCTATTTAGAATAATTAAATTTTATACCAGTGCGCATACGACCCACAGAGCACAAAACGCAGCGTACCAATAATAATAAAACTCACTCACACTAATCAAAATTAATATCTCGCGTTGCTATCGTCAGAAAGAAAATTTCCACGTTTCCTGAAATTCATTCGACTCGGCAATTTATATTCGTTCCTATCTATTCATCCAATCTATTTAAACGAGCGTATCCTTGCGTCGCCGTTAAAGCGCGGTGCAACTCGCGTTGAAGCTGCAATGGTTTCGGAATAATAGGTTCGTACGTGTAATTGCTCTTTCGGCGGGCAAGTATTTATACGAGCCCCCGCTTAGTCTCTCCGGCGCATATACAACATGATAATCGGTTTGCGTACGTCTCCGTTAACTACGGAGCAATAATATTAACGTTCAGCTATCAGCCGAGAGCCGCTATCCCGCGTTCGCCAATCTACCCGTTCTACTCGCGATCGAGTCGTTAAAGTTCCCAACTATCGGAATCCTATGTCCGTTCGATAATTTACGCTTCACAGTCTGCAGGAGCCGATGAACTAATCCGTTCCTTTCGACGATCGTCCCCTCCGTGGATAAAAAACAAAGTTCAAGGGAACGGACACGTGTACGCGGTCGTTTTCAATGCAGAAACGAAGATAAAGGTAAGATTGGATGCACTTGCTTCTGACATTTAAATACTGTTTGTTTTTCTTGCCAGATCCCGGTGGAAATGAATTTATTCAAATCGGAGGAAATTATTCAGTTACTGTTTTCATTTCAAAGTGGAAGACATTCTGAAATCTTTGAGAATATTGTATAGTTCTGTGGTCTTTAGATGGTATATTTTTATTAACGGTGTTTGTACTTTGAAAAGTAAAGTTCATAGGATAATTAATAATTTTTAATGTTGATGCTGTAGTCTGTAGAGTATTTTATTTCTGTGGAGGATATTGCAGACTCAGAAGTAGTCAGACAGAAAAACTGACCTGTTCATTTGACTGTAAAAATTTGTAGGTGTATTTCAAGCATAGTGATTATTAGACTGTGGATGTTTGTGGAATTTAATGTATCCAAATTGATGCATGATGGACATTTAATAACTTGGCAAAATAAAAATCATACACATTGAACACTTCAAGGATTTAATACAGGCTTGTTGAAGTTTTATTTACTTAACTGCATTAAGATAGGAAATATGAAAGTCTAAAAATGTATATTTGAATAAACATCCGCAGTCTAGTAATTATACATTAATATAATACCCAAAATTATTAACCCAATTTTTACAGTTCAAATATAAAGACTGAAAAACTATGCACATATGTATATTGTATAGGAAAAATAGAAGTGTCTAATATGTTCTATGCGCATGTTCTAAACATGTGGGTTGTACGTGTGAGAAGTCTGGAGAAACCTAGAAGTATGTACGGTAGAACCTCGATTATCCGAACACCGATCATCTGGAAATTATTTACCCTATGTCATTTACAAGCTGGAAATATCATTAACTACATTTCGTATTTAATTTTGCACTGTACTGTATTACGTATTCTAAAATAAAGTTATCATTTTTATGTGATATATAGTTGCAATCTCAGTCATAATATTAATAACCGTAGTTCGGATAATCAAGGTCCTACTGTACAATCATTTGTTATAATGGAAATTTCGAGACCTATACTGAAATTTAATATAATTTCAATTGTTCTGGCGTCAGCGGTCAGTGTTGTCCGTGTCGTGACACCGATTACAATGAAATATATTTTATACAGTAAACCCTTTACCCTTACTTTCCTATAATTGTTTGCATGTATCTATGTACACGAGCGGTGGCCTTGAACCGCTTATTTTCGGTTTCCAAATATTAAATCTACAAATATTCATCCATAGGTCTTGTATACCATAACAAGTCACGACAGTACAACAATTAAACAATATCATAATTGTAATAGACTTATCAGCATGTACAGTGACTCACGAAATTGTCCAAATGTTTTCATAATTACTTTCCTTTCCTAATTCTAATGCAACCAACGAACTACAAATTTTTCAAGCACGTTCGAAACGTTATTTGTTCGAGATACTATATTCATGCTTCAAATACTACTGCCTTAAAAAGGTGTTAAACAGAAAAATCTTAAAATAATATAATCGTGTGATCAATTTCGTGAGTCACTGTATATTTGGGTCTACGCAAGTACATTCCTTGACGTTGATACTTCAAAAGCCTAACAGGTCTGTGCAAAATAACAAAGTACAGAGTTCTTCTAATGTTGCACAGAAGATCCCACATAATTCGAAGCAGTTGGTGCGGTGCAAGTGCATTACCAACAAACCCAATAACGGAAGGACAAAAAGGAGTTCCGTGAAAGGAAATCGGCCATTGTCCCTGCCAACTGGAGTTCATATTTCTCGAGGTGGCCGGATGCCAAGAATGCATTCACGCTCGTTCATTATTACGCGAAGCCATTCCGAATTTTCACGGCGCTGCCCGTTTTCCTGTTGCAAAACATATTGGACTGCAAGATCGTGTTCGATACGAACGATTAGGCGAGGAGACAAATCGAGAATATCCGTCAGGAGGGCGGACCTTGCTAGAACTCAGTTGCTCGCGCGATGTATAATTCGGCTGACATTATCGTCCTCCCTAGATTATCCACATAGTATACGATAACGTAGCTACTATGCTAACGGATCGGCCGGATTTATGAGTACGTTAGAAACTGTGTTTCATCTGTTCAATCTTTTTGGGTGCCTTCGGAGAAGCTGCTCGCGTTCCACGATCGTCCCGGAGTACGTTCAGCCTTCGTGTTTCATTCATAACAGGAAAGCAGCTTACGTTTGTACAAAGCTACGCGATTCTTCTTTCATTCGTTTGGGAGCGGTAGAATAGAAATTTTTCGATAGCTGCTCCTTGCAAAGTCTCGTATCGAAATGTAGAATACTGATGTTTCAGTAATATTATTCAGTTTTGGTTACCATTGTAGAAACTTTGTTCACAACATAGCCTGTCTCATAAAATACTTTGAGTGCATACTATGTAACTTTATGCATTTCTGATTATTGTTAAACCTCTCAAACAAATGCCTTTTTATTTTGGTTGAGCTTACACAACTAGTCTTAAATTTAATTTAACTGAATAGCTAATAATTCTTACGAAATTTTAGTAAGTATTTATATACTATCAAATAGTTCAGTATTGTTTTCCTATAAATTTATATTTAAAGCGAGGTATGCTATATCTGACTAAATATGGCAATTTTCACTGTGGTGTGCAATGTGATAATAAACATTTGACACTTTCTAACATCATCTGTAACAAATAACAGATTCAATAATATTCAAAAGCATGTAATGCAGAAATACAGTTACAGTAATGACATCCTTCAGAATTAACTTAGAACCTAAAAACACCTCTGAATTCATTCTATTTTACTTTAAACCGAAAAACATTACTATAATTCCGATTTTGTCAACATAACGATACTTTAAAGGTTACAATAATGGTTCAATAAATTTCAATTGTAACTCCCTGGTTCATTGTCTAATCCTAACCCATTGATTGAAGAAAGCAACTTTCCTCATCCTATGAATTGCTCTCACAGTATTTATTGACAAATAATTCAACCTATTAATCAAAGAAGCCGATTTAACATGTTATTCAAAAAACACAATTTACCTCATTTCTATTCATTCTAAACTACAAATAACAGATGCTTCTAGACAGAGAACGCCCCAGTTAACAGGCTAACCCAACCTCGATTCAGTTATCATCCAGTCGTAGCTTCCGTTTCCGTAAAAAGGACGGGTTCTTTTTAACAAGACTACAGTTTGTAAAATTGCAAGCGTTTTTAAATCCGAAGAAATCCTTCGAGATACATAGGTAGCTCCGCGTGTAAGTAGTTGCAGCATGTGCGGCTCAGACAGACGCGCTCGCGCAATCCAGTAAAACGTTGAATTACTTTCGGAGTTTATCGTTGATTTACGCAGCCGGTTGCATCCGGAAGGGAGGGAACAGGGAAAAACAAGCCTTGCCCTTTTGATCAATGTAACAGCGAAGCTGAACGCGAACGGCATTCACCGCGCCGTTCGAGCGTATTATTAAACAAAAGTCTTTCTTTCGCGGGGCACAGAAGGTTGGAAAATGGAATTTTCAACGGTGGATGAAAAGAACAAAACAATTTTTTTCAAACGAGCTTTGCGCTACGAAACGGTGTCAGCGGCGTGCGTAACAATACGTCTCTGTGTTGATGGACTGGCCCAGATTTACGCGAACGCAAGAAATTCCTGTGCACGGTGAACAACGCTGGATCGACCTACGAAAGTCTTGTCACCTGGATAAATATCGTGTTATAGGTGTGTATCGAATTGGTTTACACATAGAAATTTGGGTGAGCCTAATAAAATGAAAAATTATTGCTCCTCTGAAGACCATAGAATTGGATCAACGTCGTATTATGACCTACAACCTAAATTCTCTTTTTCATCAGTTTAACCCTTTGAACTCCTTTGTGACTCGACACAGGAGTACCTGTGAACAAAATCGACGTCGAGTCACGCTCAACATTTTTAAATTGCCAGTTTAATACGTATTATATTTTACAATATCTTTTGTACCTAGATAAGCAATATTACATGTATATGACAATTTTTTGTAACAAAAAGGTCCTTGAAGTGTTCAGGTAAATGAATGTTAGTACCTAACTGGTTCCTCTCAACCAACTGTCTTTTGAAGTATATTTCAAATGAAACACTTAAAATAATAGGCAGTTATTGAAAGGAAAATTAAAAAAATTAGGGGTTCAAAGGGTTAAGTGTATTAAACTGAATGTGAGAATGAAAAAATTAAATGAATGTATAATGCGTTGGTTCGAAAGTTAAAGATCGTGTTAATGGTAGTAGATGTGACCTTGAACTGTCTAATCTGAAGGTTTGGATAATAGTGCCCTCATTGTTATGTCCTTATTTCCATTTGCGTGATTTTTAGTGGTCTAGGTAAATATTGTCGTCATTTCGTGAGAACTACATGGAATTTGGAAATATTTCACGAAATTTATGTTCTATGAAACGACTGCGTCTCAATCTACCCTGCTAGCTGAGTCAGTATAATCCACCCCCGAGAAATTCTTCCCGGTGCTCGATGAATTGTGGGCACGATCTAAACGTTAAAACGGAAAGCCCCTCCAACTAAAATCAGAAATACGCACGGAACGCTAAAAATAAACTGGCCATTTAGGGGAATCACCGCGCCACTTTATCGTCTCCTTTTATCGATCTTTCGTTTCACGCTACTCTTCGACGTATTATTTGAAGGATGGGGCTGCTTGCCCGGTCATCCCCGAGACGTCACAGAAATCATGATATATCGACCACTGCGTTTCATAATCGTAACATTACTCGGGGTACGAAATCAAAACATTAATATCCATTTCACAGTAGAAGAACGTTATTAAGTTTTAATCTACTGTTTTGCACTTTTAAATAAAATAGAAACCTATTTCACACTCTAACCAAAGATCTGTCTGCCTAAATTGTTAAGAAACTTGTCAAGCTCGCAGCCCTACTCAGCAAAGTGACCAAAGTTTAAACAAAACATATGACCTGGAACATCCAAATATTTATCAGTGTGTGTGAAATTTTGTGTCACGTCCAAGGAGTAGATGTAACTTGCACTTCTTCAACATGAAAAAGTGTTATTGTCCCTGTTTTTCGTACCTCAGACGGCACACCTTCGTTAAAACTTCTGGCATGAACTTTTTAGTAAGATACACGTGCTGACATCAGGTCAATTACAGTCGATCGTATCTCCGTCAAGAATTTTTTGACTCGTTCCGATAAGTAGTACAAGCCTCAGTACTTAGGACACTCTGTCTCAAAACACCCTGTAGTCTGCAGTCGTGGAAGGACCACCTACCTTAGCGTCTCTGCTCTTCATTTCCTGTCTCCTGGGCACCGTGTTCTCTCCATCGGCATAGACGAGGTTCCTGATGAATCCGTTGAATCTCGGTTCGAAAATCACGCTCGGTAGCGCCAGCAACGTGAGCTTGCTATTGTACCAGCTGGGCATACCGCCAACATAGACATCCGAATTGCCTGCCAGTTTTCCGAACTCGAATTCCTTGCCGCGCGACGTGGACACGGCGCTGACACCGTCCACGGTCAACGTGGTGTTCTCGTTGCACCTGGTGATCTGCACTTTGTGCCAGTGGCCATCGCCGAGATCATGACCGACGGTGACGATCTGTGCACCGCCACCGAGGTTGTATCTCAGCCTGAGTGCGCTCTCGACGAGCTTCACCTCGAAGAAGTCGTAGGTACCGCCGTCGTCGGTGTAGAGCAGCAGGCCGTTGCCTTGCTCGGTCTTGAATTCGAACTCCAAGGTGCCGTTCAGGCCGGCGTTCCATTTCCTGAACTGAGCGTAGCTGGTCGAGGAGCCCTCCAGCACGAAGGACAATGCCACCTGGCTCAGCAACACCACCAGAAACGGCACCAGCGCGCCCACGTTGCTGGTCACGAGCGACGAATGCATGGTTCTCATTTTCACCGAAGTCACTGCTAGATCCTGTTCATCAGACTCTCGATGGGAGTCGATTTTCACTTGTACGGATGACACTTCACTGTCGGACGCTGTTCCTCCTCACTTCACACTGAACGATAATCCTGGCCGGTGATCAGGGACTTGACATCTGACCGGGCAGGTTGTAGGTCAGGTTCGATACTAGCGCAGTTCGGTCCGTTGTGTACTTACTGGCTGCGAGCTACCCACGTTGTACCGGCTGCATTCGCACGTGAGCACGCACGCGCGGACAATTTCATGCGTGGGCAACGGATATGGAAAGAGAGAGTGACTATGCACACGTCCGTGTTGTTGCAGACTGATCTGTTCCTCGGTGATCCCGTCTTTCACCCTCCGCTATGATCTTCTTTCGACTTTTTACCAACAGACCGCCCTACGCCGAGGTTTATGAGTAACTCGGTGACCCAGTGATAGGACAGTCTCAAACTCGAGTGTTTAGAGTATAGAGAAGTCTCAGGAAACTGGTTACAGATGAAGCTGACGCGATTCTTAATGGAGTTATCGATTACTTTGAAACTATTCGAATATGTGTTTCATCCAGTACCTCATCACCTCGGTAATGAATGCTAAAGGACACGTGACACGCTAGGATCGCACGTTTCCACTTCCACCAAATGACACTTCACTTGTTACGCGAATCAATGGAACTTCCTCAGGTTTTGATCAGCTGGATCGACGTGCAGTCGGTATTTTCTTATCGAGATCATATTCGGACCGTAACGAGGCTTTGAAACTCTCCCCGTGGCCGATTCTCACTGATCCATTTCTCAACGTTGTCTCTGAATACGTATCAGTGTCAAGGCTAAATAATTCTTGCCCCAGTCGATAAAACACCACTTAACTCGACATTTCTGCGGAGGTTACGAGGTCTCGATGGAAAATACACTTATCTCAATCATTACGCCGAGGCATTCTCCCTTCAGCCCCCGTCGAGTGTCATTCAGGCCCGAGAGAAAAATCTGAATTCGATGATAATTAACGGAAGGATTTTTTAGCGTATTCGTTACGTCGGTCTCCTCGCATGAAGGGGCTCTAGCAACGACCTAACCTAAGGCGCCTCGTACCACGTCGGTGACACACTTTCTCCGTCTGTCCTCTCGACGTCGTCGTCTTTTCAAGTACCCCTCAACCTCCACTTCGTCGATTCCCTCGCTGTCACCCCCCTTTTCTTCCTTCCCGTACGGTCGACCTCCTATAGCGATCTCGGGTGAGTCTCCAATTACGCTTAGCTTAATTCTTTCATGGTCACACTCGCAGCCGTTCGATCGCTCCGCCTAGACGACTCCGTACGGCGGAGGTTCGCCGATTCTCGAAAACCCGTGTACTCTGTATCTCGGTTACGCGACACGACCTCGACCCCCTAATACACGGTGACACGAGCACTTTCACCACGACGCACCGTATACGCAACCAAGACGTTCCTCACGAGCGGAACCAGGGAGCACGAACACGCGATGAAACCTCGTAGCAACCTCGTATCGCGCACTGTCACGAAATTCCCCTGGACCGTTGTCCCGCGGTCTCGAAACCAGTCGATCACCCTGACACGGCACTATGGCGCGATCGAGTTCCCCCGTGCACGACCTCCGAGAACGGCTCTCGGCTGGATTTCCGTTCGCTCGCACCCGATGGAGGTTACCTACTCCACGTCGTCGTCGTCCATCCAGCGTACGTTTATTTCGCGATCGATCCGGCTCGGCGTACGCCCCATTTTTCTCATCCGACCCGACTGAGTTCCACTGGCAGCCACTGCACCTGACACCGAGCTGCCACCCGCGCACGATTCCTAACCACCGGTCCAGGTGTTCGTTCGGTGTCCGGTAGGTTCGGTCGGTTACGTGGTAAGAGCGAGCGCCGATTGCGGAGGTGGATCAACCCTCTCGACGGCTCCCGGCTTGATACTGGCCTGGCGAGAGGAGAACGCTCGGTTGAGACGGTCGGTCGGTTCGCCGACGACGTTGGTGCGACGCCCCCGGCACGACGCCGACGCCTCGCGCCGTTTCCACGCGCAAGCGCCCGCCCGCGACGCGAACGAACGCCGCAGAAAGTGCGACACCGCTCGCAGGATCGTTGAACCGACCGTCGGAGAAGGATGGAGAACAAGAGATGTGGAGGATTCTACTCTTCTCCCTCGTATACGCTGAGGGTAAAAAGTTTCGGTACACCCGGTAGAAATTGAAGTTCTGCTGAATCTTTCAGCGATGAGATTGGTGTCATTGGATTGCGGATGTTTGTGCGCACGATGCGTGCGGAGAACGTTTGAAAAATAGATTGTTTTTATTTGTTTGGTGCGTTACGGGGTGTGTACAGGGTGTACTCACGTAGTCACCCGACTTGACGGTCTGGAATAATTCTTAACACGTTGAATGCCACAGTGAAAACGACCATACCCAATCAGACACGATATAATTTACTATTTTTTATATAAATTGTAAAGGAAAAAAGGACCTGTGCACGCAGTGATGTTCTTCTGTTCCTACATTATTGTTGTAGTATGAAGTTTCCTTTGAATTTTGTGACAATCAATAATTATTTAATTAAATTTGAGGTGTCGGTCTCCAGTGACCGCCACGGCGTTCAACGTGTTAACCCCTTACCACATGATTTCTTTTTGTTATGAAAAAAATATTTTAAGTGTAAAAAGGTGCACCTCTTACAGGAAAAATATTGAAAAAATTGTTTAATAGTAAATCGATCATTTATTACAAAAATCCAGGTATAGGAGAAATTGCACAAAAACATGGTTTTCAATTTTTTCCCTTTACTACCCCGCAAGGCGAGATACAAAGTTGAATATTGGCACAATCTAGTCTTTTTTGATAAGCTATCGAATGGCCCATCCCAAATCGAATTTTAGGGGCACTTTTGACCATCTTATTCGGCCGGACCCTTTGGTTTGTGCCATATATGGCACACCATGTGGCAAAGGGTTAAATTATCCATTATACAAAAAAATGTTTCATACAGAAGTTACGTATAATCGAGAGGGTCACTTGACACGTACACCATTTTTTCGCTGCCCTCCTGTTTTATGGAGATGTCAAGGTCACCTTGGATTTTTTAAATTGAATACCCCATTTTTTATTTTATAGTTCGAAAGGGTATCAAATTCCAAATACAAAGTATTAGAGTATGCATGACCTAAAACTAACGGTTGCTGAGAAATTAATGAATTAAGCTTCGTTCATGTGAAATCATGTTGAATTTACACTATCATAATAGATGTACAATGATCAGCTGTATTTATCAGATTTGTATTTCGGTGCAGCAGACTGTGGCGTTACCGTAGGGAAAACAGAGTGTCATTGGTGCATACGAACGCAAAAGGCTACGTGTTGCTACCATTTTCGATGCTATTTTTTAGGATAACAGTCGACAGAACATCGTGTCACGATGACGGTATATGGCATTGCATTTTAATTATTTTTATGTACTTCATAAATTTAATATGTTGAAAAATTTGGCCCTCACTCAGTAAAAGTATTTTTGGTACCTTTAAACTGTAAACGTAGATTGTGTATCTCTGACGCGTCCTTCAGTGGGAAACGTCGTTAAAAAATCAGAAAAAATTCATACAGCTTCTTTAAACACTTTTAATAAAGATTACAATAATAGATTTGGAAAATAATTTCTTTAAATGTATTATCATTGCAAATATATAAAGTCACCTAGCCTAACCTTTGAAAGTGGCCCAGACAAAATTGACCCACTTTTACGGAGTAAGGGTAAATGTCACATTTTTATTTTCTAACGACTCAAATTCTTCAGCAATATTGAGAATGAATCAATATATAGCAAAAATAGTGGTACTACTATCGATTGACTCTCACGCATTGTCAACGTAAGTAGAAATAGGGAGCTACGGCCAGACAAGACGATCCCGTTCTACTGAATCTTTCAAATCGGTTTTCAAACCATTTTTTAAATACTAAATTGGAATTCCAATTATTTAATATACAGGGTGTCCCACGCAACTGGGACAAGCTGTATCTTCCAAACGGTTAGGGATGGACAAAAATGCTATAAGTCAAAATTAGATGGTATCCAATGATGTATAATCTCGAAATAATTTTATGCATTTTTATGCATTGGTACACCTGGAGAATGTAATTACATATTTTTTTTTAAACAGAATCCTATAGTTTTGACTAAACTATTCAATGCAGTTTCCTAATCTTTACAAAAATGCACTACAGCATTTGTGTCCTAAACCTGTTAGTTGAAAAGTTATTAGAGTTAAAACTTTGCTAAATTACATGTCTGCTTACCAGCACATTTTCGCCGAGATATTCTCGTGTACTATTACGCATTATAAACTACGCATTACAAAGTTTTTAAACATGAATCCATTGCTAATATCAACCAGTGTATAATCGAATTTTCGATCTCGAAACTCGATTATCGATATTTCGAAGTTCGATTATTGATATATCGAAGTTCGACTATCGATATTTCGAAATTCGATTATCGATATCTCGAAGTTCGACTATCGATATCTCGAAGTTCGACTATCGATATCTCGAAGTTCGATTATCGATATCTCGAAGTTCGATTATCGATATCTCGAAGTTCGACTATCGATATCTCGAAGTTCGATTATCGATATCTCGAAGTTCGACTATCGATATCTCGAAATCCGATTATCGATATCTCGAAGTTCGATTATCGATATCTCGAGGTTCGATTATCAATATCTCGAAGTTCGATTATCGATATCTCGAAGTTCGATTATCGATATCTTGAAATTCGATTATCGATGTATCGAAATTCGATTATACACTGGTTGCTATTAACAGTGGATTTATGTTTACAAACATTGTAATGCGTACTTTGTAACGCGTAATAGTACACGAGAATATCTTAGCGAAAATGTGCTGGTAAGTAGAAACGAATTTAGCAAACTTTTAACTGTAATAACTTTTGAACTAACAGGCTTACGGCATAAGTACCTTAGTACTTTTTTGTAGAGATTAAAAAACTACACGGTATAGTGCAGTCAAAGCTATAGGATTCTATTTTAAAAAAAATATGAAGATTATGCATCATTGGATATCATCTGATTTTGACTTATAGCATTTTTATCCATCTCTAACCGTTTGGAAGGTACAGCTTGTCTCATTTGCGTGGGGCACCCTCTTTACGTAATTTAGATATTTGTAATACATACTTTAAACATAGAACGGTGTATAACGACACAAAATTGATTCTGAATTTAAATTCACAATGGCAGAATAAAATACGATAATATAATGCAGAACTACTCATGATTTCACTGTTTAATTATAATTGAGCCATTGATGCGGGTCATGGAAATTTTACATGGAGCACGTCATTATCCACGACCGGTATATTTCTTATTTAATGTTGATTGATGTAAATATTACCAATACAAATGAACTCGATAACGAATACAAAATATTCTAGTTTGGCATACAAGAATATATATATATTGTATACAGCTGATGAGGAAGAAAATTTCGCAGTTCAACACTTAAAAGATGTAGACCCCTTAAATGGCCTCAATAATAAATATTAGTGTTCTTGAAACATAAAATAATAAATATGAAGAATGTTAAAATTCTACATAGTGGTCTGATAATTATTACAGAGTTTTATTATTTTACAATCTTTTAAATATTCAATAAAAACACAAACGATAAGTATTAAAAAATAATTTAATTCACAAATGTTTGTATAAGATTAATTGTGGAAAATATTGCATATTCGTTGGAACTGGAAATAACGGTTGCCATTATACTCTCCCGAAGTAGTATATTTTTACTATTACGTTATATTTCGCTATGATTGTATACCATTTACCCATTGTATAATTTTTGTCATTATCGTCGGCCTGCGGCGCAGTCCTTTTATTGTCCTCATATTTAAGAACTCGACTGATTGGGCCTAACATTTTCCCTGTTCTACGTGTAACAAGTAACAAAATCCAGCCACAAAGAGTTAAAAATTTTTAAAACCGAGTCGTATCTGGCCCATCCTATTTCATCTAAAAAATTGTCCATCAATTCCGACATTGGAGGATCTCCCGCATCCCCCCAGCTCTCCAGAATCCTCTTACAACTACCTTACAAGATCGTTCGCGAACTTCTGTCCAACCTGTGCCGCATTTTCGTCCCGTCAGAGTTATCGAAATCACGGTGCAACGAATGGAGCGCGAGCGACGATGAGTCTGCTAAAAATCCTCCATCGTCCGGCGAAGACGACCGAACTCGAACCTACGAGCTCGTGAAGGAGGTGGGAAAGCCGTGCGGCAGGAAAACGCCGTGGAGATGAAGGAGTCGGCGAAGACGAGGGTCGAGGGAGAGCAACACGGACCGAGTGTCCGAATCGGAGAGGCTAGACAGAGGGGAAAGAAGGCCGCAGAAGTACCGTACAAAGGTGGTTCCTGGGTTGATCGAGAAGGATGGCAGATGTCTGGCAGAAGGTGGAAACCGACGACACCACCACGAGCACACGACGATGCTGAGAAAGCATGGCACAAGCCCGTGAAAAGCAGCGATCCGCGAGAACGATACAACACGAACGGCCAAGATGGCTAACGTCGCTCCTGCCCTCTTCCTTCCTTCATCTTCACCCCTCCACGCACATCCCCCCACTCTGTTCCTTCTCTTCAGTCTTTTATAGCCGAAGAGAGTGGCTTCATGCTGGGAAGAGGATCGAGTGTCAAGCAAAGAGTATTTGTCGAGATATCTGCTCGATACGCGGTCGTCAGGGATCGAGTGTCGATCAAAGGATGCAAGCTTTTTTATTTACTCCAGTTTGTGGGATCAACCGTTTATATGGGAAAGTAATGCTCTGATTAGAGTGTTAGAACTGTAGTTATTGTGTAGCTCTGGTTGATTCGAATATATATTGCATTATTTCCTTGCGATATAGACAAATGTTTAAAACCAAAATTTGATCGTTCGTGGATGCACATGTAATGCTGAAGAAATTCTTCAATGGTATTATTTTTGTAGACATCAAGGTTATTAATGTATTTTTTAAATGGAAGAGTACATTGTTTGGTAACACGTTGGTATGACTTTACCAGTGTGTTTGGCACGTGGAAAGAATGAAAAATGATCATGTATAGTTGTACCCTATCTAATTTTGTTCACAAATTACAGACGTTTTAGTATTTGACAGGTTGTCATTTTATTTGTAAACGATATTAGTAGACTGCGGATGTTAATGCAATTTAACACATCGGACCACGTAAAGAATGGACACTTACTAACGCTAGGAAAATAAAAAACATTTTTTGAACATTTAATGAACATAATGCAGTTTGGCGAATGTTTCGTTTGATCAGCTACGTCAACAGAGAAGATATTGATATCCTCCAAATTTGGACCTATGGAATTGAGCTCTGGGGAACGGCAGCCACCAGCCACATTAAAAAAATTGAAGCTTTACAATCAATAATTCTACGAACAATAGTCAATGTTCCTTGGTACATCAGAAACGGAGACCTTAGAAAAGACCTCGAAATAGAACCGGTCGAGAAAGTGATTGTAAAACGTGCTAAAAGATACAAGCAGAGACTATCCAACCACCCAAATACTCTAGGTAACAATCTACATAGTCAACCTATCTTGAGGAGATTAATTAAAAAACATCCAAACGATTTAACAACCTAAAAAATGGTATGGACCGCTGGGAAAATACTTACGTGCTTTCATTATAAATGCGTTATACAAAATTGCCGAATGTCTCCATGACAAATTGCAATTTATATAAGAGGAGAAAGAAAAAAGAAAGAAAAAATTTTCAGACAAATGTCAATACGAGAAATGTACCTGACGAAGGTACCTGCTCAGAATTCTCCAATTTCTGGCGTCTCTGCTACAGATACGAAAATTTGAGGTATACTATCTTAAAGGGCGTGAAATTCTGCGTTAGATACGCACACTGGTTCCCATCTCTATCCACTTCCGGAGACAAGAAACAAGGAATTGTCAGACAAGTTGCTATTCGAGAAATGTACCTGGCGCAGGTACAACCTTAGAATTTTCCAATTCCTGGCGTCTGTGTTGCAGATACGAAAGTTTGAGGTACACCATCTTAAAGGGCGTGACATTCTGCGTTAGATAGGTACAATGGTAGCCGTCTCCGTCCACTTCCAGAGACAAGAAAGAAGGAATTGTCAGACAAGCAGCTATTCGAGAAATGTACCTGGCGCAGGTACCACCTTAGAATTCTCCAATTCCTGGCGTCTCTGTTGCAGATACGAAAATTTGAGGTATACCATCTTAAAGGGCGTGAAATTCTGCGTTAGATAGGTACAATGGTAGCCGTCTTCGTCCACGTCCAAAGACAAGAAACAAACAATTGTCAGACAAGTTGCTATTCGAGAAATGTACCTGGCGCAGGTACCACCTTAGAATTCTTCAATTTTTGGCGTCCCTGTTGCAGATACGAGAATTTGAGGTATACCATTTTGAAGTTTGTACAATTCTGCACTAGATAGGTACACTGGTACCCGCCCCTGTCCACTTCTAGAGACAAAAAACAAGGAATTGTCAAACAAGTTGCTATTCGAGATATGTACCTGGTGCAGGTACCTCCTCAGAATTCTTCAATACAGAATACACTATAACGATCTTGATTGACCATGAGTGACTGTGACTATTGAATTCAGCTTGGTGTAAACTGTACCCGCGTATATTAAAAAACATGCAGTTGCATTTAAAAGACATGTGATATCCTCAAAATGTCATTATGTTCTTCCCGTCCAAAAAATTAAATTACCTCAAAAAATACGCCTCTTAAAATACTTTATGTTTTCCTAACAACATTTTCTCATATCACCAATATATTTGATAATATAAAATTATCACACTTTATCTGCCTCGCCCTGTATTTCAGCAATTTTGTAAGATTACATCCGCCAGGAGAAATAAACTTGCAACTATCTCCACGCTGTCCAAATGAAATCTATAACACAAACAACTTTCACAGCTCTCATCATTCGACAGTCGAATCACTCAGACGATTTTAATTCGGAGTGTGAGGCACTTGCGGGCTATTCCAATTGTGGCGAAGAGCACGGTACGCAACATAGGCGTTCAAACATTTATCCAGTGTCGGGAGTTCGGGATCAGGTTATCGAATATAAATTATCAATGAGATACCGTGGACAAAAGTTCCGGCTGAGTGTCTGTTCCTTTCTTAGCGACGGAAAAATGCTGAAAGTTCGTTTAAATTTTATTCCGACAAGGGAAGTTCGTTGCGCGCATGATGTACCGCTGCCGCCGGCGAAACTTACTTCTCGATAGGGCAAACAAAGTTCCGTACTTCGACGCATTATGTAACGCCGGGATTATTTGCGGCTAATCCCCGCACACACAGGGATCGAAATTTCCCTCGGAAAATTAACTTTCGTTATCTAAATGGCGGGAGAAAGACGGGCTGCGATCGTTCTCCAGTTAAAATTCCACGTAAATTCAGAATCTTCATTATTCGTGTGTTCAGTACTCTGAACAGAATTAGATTTTTAATACCAACCAAATTATTGAAGGCGATCAGGTACACTGAACTCATAGTATATGCATTGGAGATGTCTCGATGTTTCGAGGAAAAATTATTAAGAACATACAACCGAGACGTTTGACCCAGAGAGCAACCAAGTTCCTAAGTATTATTCTTCAGTTTATTCTTATTAATAAATTAAAAGGACGAACTACAAATATTGTGGAATAGAATTTCATTTTAGCGTATACAATTTTATTGATAATTATTTTCATTATAATATAGTATGGAGGTAAAAATGTATCACGAAGTAGTGAAATATTTGTACCCTTAATTTTGTATTGGATTCATCGAGAAATTTTGTCGTCATTTTTAATAAATAACCAATTCGTTATTATTGAAATTAGTTTATTTCTCAACCTCGTACATAGGTTTCCCATCTATCAGCCAGCTTATTGATGGAAGATAAGTAATACAAGTTAATGGATAACTTTCGACAGAAAAATCAAACAGTGCTTTCCGAACAATCTGATGTTCGTGTGTCTGATCACGTAAAGCAGTTTTCACTGTGGTCCTCACTGTGTTAACTCTGTGCATACACGTACAGTGCGATGTGAAAAGTTCCTGACAATATATTTTTTAGAAGGAAGAAAAAGAAAACTATATTTTTCTAGTCTATTTTCAAGGATGAAAATTGAAACTAATTTTTTCGGCGACGTACAATAAAAATACTTTGCAGTCGAAAAATGCATACGTGATCTATAAACCTATCTGTTACTTCTACATACAGTTATAAATATAAATGTGCTATAAGTTGCTTAAATCAGAATTGAAAACTTGATTCTTTGGAAATTGTTGTAAGGCTCTGCAGATAGCAGAAAATATTTTTAATATAAAATTGAAACCATGGTATGTCTCTTTCAATTCACTGGGCATTTTCGGAAAAAATAGATTCAGTTCTGAAGGCCTGAAGCCCATAAGAAAATAACGTTACAAGCTATTACAAAACGAGGTAGGACGGAGAAAAAGTAATCCCTTAGGGCTTGAACTTGAGGAAGGATGCCATAAAGAAAAGGGACGCTGGCAAAGGGCGCGAAGGGCCAGAGAAAACGAGGGCTATTCAATCTTGGCGAATGAATCTGCTGTTCACGTCCCTGTCTGATTTCCATTTGAATGATCGCTTGCCCGGGAAATAAATAAACTGGGATCGTTCTAATTCAGATATTTGCATGCGTTCGCTGGAAGTTGAGGTCTCATTAAAATTAAGTCAGAAAAATAAAACTTATTGTTAGAAGCAAAAGGCTGTGGAGCACAGCATCGTTTGAGGACGTCTGAAACTAACTTCAGTTTTTCTTTCGCGAACTTTCGATCACAATATCGGTGTCTCAAGATTGATCGCTTTCGAATTCACCAAAATTGAGTTCGATCTGCAAAATTGTTTACTGTGAAGCCGGTGACCTCCTCGAGACGCTATAAGACAGACGTTTTCGTTCAAGTTTATCTAAAAGTTCAATCCACGGATGACGCAGGATGAACTCTTCCAGGTGACCTCGTATTGGAAAAAGACTTCGAAATGTCATATTTGGGTCCCTGAAACGGTTGCTGCTGGTCGTCTGTACGTGTCGAACGTCAACTTTCTGACCTCGATAGAAATATTAAGGCATTTTCAGTCCCAATAGAAATAAGTAATGTGATTCGCAAGGTGGTATACTCCTTCGTCCAGAAATTTTAGGACGCTTCTCAAATTTGTATTAAATCTGAAAAAGGTTATGAAATTATTGAAGGATTCGAAAATACATTGCCTTGTTCCATACTTTACGAATTAAAAATTAAAATTTCTCTTTGTTAATATAACTGCCTTGGTTCTTAATCACAGCTTCCACCAAGTTTGACATTCTAGCTGTGAGTTACTAAAAAACTTCTCGTAATACTTATATCTAAGCAGATCTAATGGAACCAACAGAAATATAATAAAACTTACTAATATTAGTAATTAGAAGGCGTATTACTTCAGGGTATATTCATCCTGTATAAAAAATATACAAGGTTTGTAATTTTCAGCTAATACGGCATGGCGATCAAAGTGTTAAAAGTTTGTTAAGAGCTTCTGCTAAATTCAGCTTCACAAATATTCTCAAAACTTTTTTTTTATATACATATATACATTTATTAGCAATCAGAATACATAACCCCTATAGGCTAATGTGTTGGCTTGTGAACTGTACAGCTCCATTAAATTACGTGATGAGGATTCCTCCAGTGAGAAGTCCTCTTTATCCTTCTTTCAGGTCTGCTGGCCATTTTCTTTTGAGTCTTCTATCATTGTGTACATCCAGTAGTGGTAGCAATAGCCTGTTGGTATGACTTAATATTTCTTCATACTGCAATTCTCAAAACTGAACTGCAGTAGATCACATCTCTATCCTATGTCCAACTTATTTTTCAATTTCATGTCGCTTAAACTTTTCTTCATTTACGGAAATTAATTCACGAATATATTGCAACGTCCTCAATTAAAACAAATTCCGCCTTCTCAAGGCGTCACCTTCTGAAAAGCGTCGGGGGCCTGTAAAACGTTTCCAATTGATGATTCCGCGCGCGGTTAATCAAAGTGGAAATTAATTAACTGAAATAACGAAACATCGGCGCCGATACTCGCGTCTTCCCCTTAGTCACGGGCACCGGTTCCACGGCAATAATTACAAAGTCCGGCGGGGCCCTACGTTGGCGTGTAATTAACCTACAACCGACAACGCCATTTCCTTGAAATGGAAGAAATTTAAATACCAATAACCAAGCCCGCCGGGTGTCTTAGCGAGAGAGCAGAGCGGCGGCCACTCCAGAAACCAGGAGCAATCTAACGAGGGAACCAGATGCTCTGGAAAGCTTTATCAAGCCACGCTACGAAGATCATGCTAGCTAGCGAGCATTTTATTTTCTTTTATGCGCCACCTCCGCCGCCCTCCTCGCACTCTTCGAATTCCTTTTAAATTCTCCGCCGTTGCCCGATTCCCCGTCTTCAATGCGTTCCACTGCATTAGACTCAGCTGATATTACCAGCGCGATACGATCAAGTGGAAAGAAATAGTACTCGCTGGCAAGTCACTGTCCATAGTCAGGCAAGGTTCTTTAGAGCTCGCAGATCAAGATCTGACTTCCTAATGGAGTATTAAACAAGGAAGAAGTTTTAAGGGTGTAGAAGGGTATTACAAGTTCAAAAAAATGAAAGTTTTTTCGAGAAGTATTTTAAAAAAAAATTCGTTGCGTAATTCGTAAAATGGAAGTTACAGCCCGAAAAGTAACGAGGGCCCAACGCTGGTAACGGCGGTAAGTTAAACTTTAAATTCGTTTTTCTCTAAGTCATGTTTTTCAAGACGGTGAACGTCATGAGTCGAGGAAGAATCGATATTTTTAGACGAAATTTTAACTGAACCTACATGTTACTTTTCTGCACAAGCTGTCACCCGCTTAATAACATCTCAGAACTCTGAAGGATTTTATTGAATATTTTTTTTGGTAATATTATACAGAAAAAATTTACGAAGTCGATAATTGTTGTACAACGTTGCGAGTTTTTATTACAATTTTTTAAGAAAGTTTCACGTTGTACATTTTGAGTCGGATAATGCATTTAAAAAACTGAAGTCCCTTATAACTTTGAAAAAAATGATCTGTAAATGATACAGTGCAAGTACCCTGTAGGCCCCTCCGAACCAAGGTATTTAAAAACAAAACAATTTATATTGGTCCAGCAGTAACGGAAAATATTAAGGTGATCCAATTACGGTGACCACCCTGTGTTAAGCCTTGTTTATTTTTAGAGGGGCGTTATACGATTCTCCCCACTGTAGTTATGGATTACTCTATCCACAGCATTCAGAAAATTAAACGAAAAATAATAAGGTTCTATCCGTATTGTTATTTAGAATGAAGGTGTGCTTTTTGGGTCAATTTTCAATAAAAATTTGCTTCCAAAGCATATCACTATTTAGGTCGCAAAAAACTGTACTTCAAAGAAGCCAATATTAAATAAAAAAACTTACCTCGCGGTATAAATTATAATTTTCTGAATTTCCAAGGAATTATAATCTCCCATAAATAGAAAATCCGGTGAAACGATATCTCCTCACATTTTGGATACGAAAACTATTCTACGGAGTAGAAGACGAGCAGAATTTAATAACTCGGTTCAAATATTCTTTCACTTCCGAACAAATGTGGCGGGAAGAGAAATCTCCGACAAATTGTGGCTTCGTTTTTTCATTTTTTTTGACGGAAAATAAAAAGCAATTCATGCTTGGAATTCCCAAAAACATTTCTACGTTTGAGAAAGCTTTAAAAATTCCAAAAAATAGGTTACGAAACGAGAACAACTGAAACGTTAAATTGCAGGATATTTCTGTCGTGTCTGGTCAGATGTAAACGAGATGCAATTGATCACGGAATTTATGTACATTTATGCGAATTTGAAAAAAGTACAGGCTGCTTGCCACTCGACTAAATTCACTTTGTCGTTTAAATCTGGGAAACCCAGTTACTCGAGGGCTTTTAAACGGCCCGCGATTAAAATGGAGAACGTCGGAAGTGAAGAGGCATCAATTTTATTCTTTGATATGTTTAAGTAAAAAGGGACGAGACCGAAAGGAACACAAGTACGCAGCTGCATTCATATTTAAAAAAAAAGAACGAGGTCGAGGTGAAGCAGACGGTAAAACTGATACCGCTGCGACTGCAGAATCGGACGTACGTATGTGCATTTGATACAAATTCCGCGTTTCCACGGAAATTACGTCCTCGACTTTTAAACGATATCGAACAATGAATTATACGAGAGTAGAAAATCGTCAAGCGGAACAATTTTTTATTATTATAACCCAAGAGTGATATATCGTCATCTAGAGCTTATTCGAAGCCATTACTTTTATCTGCCACGGTATACACTCGGTGTCTCAGGCTTTAGCGACCGTACTGTGAGAGCGTACGTGTAGAACGAAGAAATAATAATATTCTATGGAAGAAATCGTTAAACTAAAACAGAGATGATCATCCAGAGCAAGGCCTGGCTCCAGCCTACCCCCACTCTGCGTCCATTCCCCTCACGTAGGTTTTGGTCTAGGTATCACGTCGAAAGCATCGGTAATTTTCGATAAGTACAGTTTCTCAAGAAACAATGATGTCATAAGAATAATTATTTTTCTTTTATATATGATATTAGTTTTATCTGAAGATTGCGTTTCAACTTTCTTATGACATGAGGGGAATGGACCCAGAGTGGGGGTAGGGCGGAGCTAGGCATCGCTCTGGATGACCTCCTCTGAACTAAAATGTCAGTAATTATAACGAAAAATGAAATATCGACACACAATCAGAGGAAGAAGAGCTAAATATAAAAAGGACTACAGAATTTTTCTTGTAATTTCAAATTGAGAAAGTCTCATTAGTTTCTGACCTTTCTAATACAGAGTAGTTTTGTATTAAAGATCATTAGTATCGTCTCGACAACTTGTGTTGCAATATTGATAAAACAGGATTGTAGCACTTCTTAGCACATAATTAAATTATCTTCAGACTTTTATTTACGAAGATATCATAAAAAACAATTTGAATCGCAGAATGTATCCCACCGAACGAAATAACTTTTATACGGACAAGTCTTTCCTATTTTCAATTGTTTATATAATAATTACGCGTAACTAGTTAAATCAAATATGCTGTAAAATTATGATGTATTTTGTACAATATTTCTTATTTTTATTTCTTGAGAATATACTGACACAGTGTAACCGATAACCGTTTCGCAGTTTAGTTTGCGCAACACTCGAAGAAAGTGGAAAGTTCCATACTGCAAACAACCACTATAGTAGCGTATCGCCTAAGAAGGACTACCATCTTTGTGATAAATCTATTTTTCTGTCCATTTCTCTGCCTGTTTCCACTTGAAAAGTAAATACGAGACATAACCATCGGTTACGTGTAAACTTCAGATAGAACTAAACTGTTATGCTTAGACTTCGATAAAATTGTACAATTTAAAATTGAACTGCCCTCAATTTCTCCATCAACTACAATTTCGACGAAGCCAACAAAACAATCAAACAATCACTAACTAAAAAGAAAATAACAAATATTCCAGGAGTAGAATATCAGAACAAACATGTAAATTACTCTTTCAAACATTGACAGGGTATAATCAAAAAAGAATCAAAAGAACATAATTTCAAAATACCTAAAAAATTCTTCGATGGAAACCAGTTCAGCACAAACCACTCGATTAAGACAAACTCAACTGTAAAGGGATTACAAGCCAGCACACCCTGTACATGTCCGATACAGAAGAATCATCAGGGACGTTGCTCGCCGCCACTAAAAATTTCAAGAGGCTCGCGTCTGATCCGCGAACGACTCATACTACTCAGCGGCACCGCGACGCTCGTTCGAAGCTTAATAAACGTCGAAACGTTAATCATTCAGGATAATACGCCACGTGGATAGTTTATCGGTGCAGCGGCTGAACGACCGCGGGGACGAACGACTTTCCCGTTAAATGCAATTACTATCTCGCAGCGACTCGAATCGAGAGGCTCGCCTATATCCATCGTCCTACATCCTTCTTTCTTAATTTCCACAAAATCGGCTGTAATCCTGTCGAGGGTTGGTCCTTTGTCATCCTTCGTTCGATGGGAGCGATATGAACCGGGGGCGGAGTATTCGAATATCGAGAAATAAATGGAAGCAGAGCGGCGGGCGATGATCGGGTCGCGCGATGCAGATGAGGAGAGACACCAACCGATCGGCCGAGGAGGGGAAGCGGCGGGGAGGGGAGAGCGGAGGGGCTGCGACGAGGAAACTGGAAAATAGTTCCTGTCGAAACCACGCGACGGGAACGCATATCATTGACCCGTCCTTTCAATTTCTCATTTTCTAGCCGACCGTGAGAGAAATCGATGACTGCAAATAATCCTCCTGGTGCACCGGGGTCCGTTACACGCAGATATCGAGATACGGGAGCGTCGATAACGAAACTCGAGGGCACGCGTCAGTCGTGATCAAATTTTTACTGTTTTCGGCATGTATCCGGTGAGCCCATTTTGAAATCCATGTTTTCTGAAGTCTGACCGGACACCATCGAGTCTAACTCGACTGTCCACTGTTGTGGGGAATGATGACACCGGATGATTAGTCTGATTAGTTTATTCTGTGCTGAGACTGACTGTGAGTTGATCGCTTTCAAGTTTGGTGTGTTCTGACTAAAATACTGATTACAGTGTCTCCGTGGTATGGTGAGAACTAAACTCTCACGCCCTCAGCTGGACTGAGCTGATTGCTAATTGATCTTTAAATGCACTCTGTTGAGTGATCTAATGACTCCGATTGCTGAACTCTTTCTCCTTAACTGATGTCTCGGAAAGTGGAGTGCCAATAAGTGCACCCTTGGCCTGATATGCTATTTGGGAGCAACAAATGAGAATCCGTTCATGAATCTAAAAAAGGATGCACATATGAAGCATAAAACCTGAATATCTTTGTGAATATTAACGATGTGAAAGAATTCTACAGAGGAAAATTGTACTGTTTAGGACAAATATTATAATATAAAAAATTGTACATCAGGGTCACATTCAACGTCTTTAGTCTTAAGTGGTCAACTGTGAATATTATGATGCTTTGAAAATATACATAATAATATGATACGTTGATATGAATAATACATTTATATATTTAATACATAATAGATCACTACCGCATCAAAATATTTCTCAATTGAATGAAAAACTGCAATTTATGAAGACAATTTTCTTTGAAAAATTACGCACATTCTAAAATGCACGATAGTAATTTAAGGTTTGAATACTCTCGATCATTGGCAAATTAAATTGAGAGCTGGTATAACGAAAAATTAATTAATTAAACATCGATTTTTATGTGGACGATAAATTACATTAAAAATTGTGCGTCATATACGCGGTTTGTGTCATTCAACGAAATTCATAAAATTTGGAGTGCTCACGTGCACTCCTTTCACAGTTTTCTATAACTGTTTTTCGAATTTCGCGTGGCAGAGATAAAGAAATAATGGAATGAACTTTGATAATGCAGGATAAAGGTATCGCGGCACGTATGAAACGCGTAAAAGATTATACGATACATCGTAAAGTTGCTCGTTATTTTGGTATGGACAACCCGCAAGTTTGATTTAATTAATAACGATGACGCCGATGAGTAATAACAATCATGGTCGCGAAGAGAATTCCAACCGCAGAATCGATTCAAATTAATTCCCTTAATGGCTGGTCGTGATGTTACTAGTTCTCCCATAACGATTTTCTATGTTCAGCAAACCAACGTGTACCAAGAAAATTTTACGTGCAAACATTTCTCTATTTTGCTGTACAGAATTTTTTAACGTTTAAAACATGAGAATGTGGAAGTACGCTGTTATATACTGGGTGATTTCATAAATTGGTGTGTATTTCTTAAATGAGTTTCATTAAGAAAATTCATTGCTACTAATTGGTTGAAATTAACTTGAATTGAATTGCCTTCACCCCTTGCCTTACAATTTTTCCAACGACTACGTGGCCCAGAAGTTTATCATTAAAATGCTTTAATATCAAAGGGGCTGCAATATAAAATTTTTAACAATTCATATTCAAGTGAAAATTATATTTACAACGTACAGACCATAATCTACAACTCGAGTGTGGCTCGTTACTATAAGGCAAGGGGTGGAAGCAATAGAAAGTCGTTGAGGGTAGAATCAAAGAACCGTTGAAATAATTGAACAGGGACACTGAAACTAACATTCCGTACCTTAATAATTAAAATTAACTGCAATTGTTAATTTCTTTACGTCTGATGAAGTCATATTTAACCACTTGCGTTATACCCTTTTTAATCACTAATATCAATAACTTTCATAATGTTTATACTGCTACTATTAAACCTTACTGAATATATACATTCATACTATACATGATCAAGTAAATAATGATTGAATTTTTGTGTCACCCACATATGGGTGACGTGGGACTCAAAATGTTAAATAGACTCTCATGGCCCACGTAGTCGTCGATTAAATTCCAACCGAACTGGTCAAAAACGGGATCATTAGTTTCGGGATGGCCTGATGTTATGCGACCTCGAAACATCTGTATGAATTCGCGGTGGTGAGAACGGAGGATCGTACAATGAATCGCCAATTTATTAGTTTTCAATAATGCCGGGAAGAGAAACGAACGAAGCCATAATAATATCGCGTTGCCGATCGTGCATCCGAGAAATGCATCCTAAGAAATTCCGCGGTCTGTCGAACTGCGAAATGAACCGAGAACGCTTCGTTTCCCTTTCTCTCTCGACCAGAAACCGAGAAATGAAAAACTTCAGAGCCGATGACACGCTCAGCGGCTTCGCCAGTTTTATCAATAACAAAAAGGAATTATTCCTGTGCATTGCGAAGTTGATGCCACCTTCTTTTGTTCCATTTCTCGATAATGTTCCTCATTACGGTGCAATAATAGTCTCACAGAGCCATCGAGTTCGATTAGAATTTTGAAGAGGTCTGATCAACCGATGTCTTCTGCAACTGCATTTCAAACGGAAGATAAATCCTATAGGAATTTTTACAATGTTTTCGCACGTTTTCCAAACCTAACGAGCCTTATGGCTTGATTAATTGCGGTTAGTGATTGGGCTGATTCCGCATGGATACTATCGATACCAGTCTACGAATTTCCATCTGGTATCGAGTAGTATTAACATTGAACTTACCGACAATTTATATATGTACAGGAGGACCTCGATTATCCGAACTGTAAGACTGTAGTATCAGGATGACTCACATTGCAATTATGTATTGCATGAAGGTAATAATTTTATTGTAGAATACAGAATATGCAGTGTTGTAGAATTAAGTATACTAGGCATACAGTATAATTGCATAGCTTAGGGTGAGAAAGAGATAGAGCTATTGAGGGTGTAAGACATAATGTCAGAGCGAATGGAAAAAGAGTCAGTTATTGAGAGTCAGTTGTTGAAAGTCAGTTGTTGAGAGTCAGTTATTGAGAGTCAGTTGCTAAATGTCAGAGCGCAGAGTCAGGGAAAGAGTTTTGCTACATAGGGTATTGCAGAGTTATCTTCTTTTATATTTAAATATATCTTCCTATAGTTTCAACAGAGAGTCACAGTCACTTCGTGCTCTAAACTCCCGATCTGCGATCCTCATAATTCCCATTCCACTAATATTGGGTTTATCCAGAATAAATCCTACAATAGGTATTAAAAAGTAACGAAATCTGTTTGATACTTTACGAAAATATTGATACCAGTAACGAAACAGGAATGAATACGATCAGACTTTTTAAATACATTATAAATAAAATTTAAGGTCTTGTAAACATGCAATATCATAATTTCTTAATCTTAAATTCTTTATTAATAAATGATGTTACATTACTTATCAATCTCTATAAATTCGTACATCACAGAATATTTTTTTGCATCTCTGAGAAAATACAAACATTGACAAGGTTCATTATTGTTATAAATCCTTCGATTTTAATCGACTTCCTTTGTTCTCGAAATTATGTTTCGCATCAAACGCATCGATGTAAAGTAGCGAATATCTGCATGTAATAAACTGGGAAGCTGGATGTACAAAAGGAGGTCTCTGTGTTAGTAATTCTTTTCGAAAGAAGCGAATGAGATGAGAACATTCTTCGTTGTGCTTTATTAAATCATTATAAGGAGTACACAGTATCCTGTTATTACAAAGTTTTCATCATAATTGTAGTTTTGTAGTCTTTTTCTTTAGACTGCGCAAGATTCTTGATTAAGGCGAAAGAAGGTTAATTACGTTAGAGTTATGAATTACCCAGCTTCGTTCATAATTTTTTACACAACTGCATACACTGTTGATAATTTTTCACAGAACGCAGGATATGATTAAAAAAGAATATCAGTGATGTTGCTGTTTATTTTAAAAATGGACGTCCGATAAACACGAATCTGCAATTTAAATTTAATTAACAAATATTTTATTATGGACGGAGTAGGATTTACCAAACAATTTTCATTTTACGTTTTTCAATAAAAATCGGGCTGTAATAGCAAAGGCGTGTGGTCAATAATTTTGATAATGAAGATATCTCCTATATATTCCTATTTTCTCCATTTTTCAGTTTAAATTTCAATTTATACATATAAATTGAGGGGATCGTAACAAAAACAACCCTTAACAAAGTTTACGATAACAGCGCAACCTCAGAACTTCATGATTTAATTGGTTACAGTTCGTCTACGATATAATTACACATGAACCCATAGAAATTGTGTAATATGAGGAATATTTTGTTACAAAAAAATTGAAAATTATTAAACAACAATTAAAGATGCTAGAGTAATTTTGTTCCTCTCCTGAAAAAATGGAAAAATTGACAAGGGTCGTTTTCTTTATGAACCTTTCGATAGTATTCAATCACACCTCTCGTTGAACTTGAAAAAATGTTTCCTCAATTTTCAAAGCGTCCTACGAAAAAATTGAACTTCATGCGTTTGCTTTATTATATTCCCACAGTTTTCAGAGATTGGAAACGGATACGTTTCATGCACAATGTTCCGTATTTTTAACACCTCTAGTGCCACAGTGAAAACAGCCATACCTGCTCAGACACAATATAATTTACTATTTTTAATATAAATCGTAAAGAAGAAAAAGATTCGAATACTCAATCGTGTTCTTCTGTTCCTGCATTATTGTTCCAATATGAACTATGCTCAGAATTTTATGACTAGACTGCCGATGTTTATGCAATTTAATAAATCCAAATTGCTGCATGCATGATATTTAATAACTTAGCAAAATAAAAATCATATGTTTTGAACATTACAAGAAGCAAATGCAGTCTTTTTGAAGTTTCATTTATTTAACTACATTGATATAAAAAATATAGAAGTCTAAAAATGTATATTTGCATAAACATCCGCAGTCTATTTCTGACAATCAGTAATTATTTAATTTAATTAAATTAGAGATGCTGGTCACCGGAGACCCCCACGGCATGCAACGTGTTAATCAGATAAATAATCACCGTCAGATTCAACAAACTTTTGGACGGAGGCTTATAAATTCTCATCCTTCGATTCGAAAAACTGAGCGACGGCGGCTTTTATATTTCCGCTCGAAGAACGATCCTTTTTCGGGTGCAGCAGGAAATGGCAGGCCGCCCTGTTACAGAATTTACATTCCACGTTCTTTTTCCAGCCACGTATTCTTATTCCGAGGGGCGGACGCGATAACGAGTTCGTAAGCATGAGTTCGTAGCCGCGACTTTTCTTCCTCGAATCGAGCCACGAATCTCGACCCAGTTCTCGCGTTACAAAGGGCCGACACAGAATATATCCTCGTTTAATTTCAGACCACGAGGCGCGCCACGTCCAACTGTGCCGTACGCTCGGCCAAGTTCGAGAAACCGGAAGAATCGAATCGATGAAACTTTATACAGATCGGCTGTAGAAACGGCCATAGGGTGACCGATCCGGCGACTCACCCTTGGGCGTCGCCTAAGTGTCGATACAGCTTCAGTCCGCTGCGGCACATACCTTTTTCTTCCCTATTCAAGCTTTATTGTTACTATTGTCTTGTTGAGTTGCTGCATATTTTAAGACTTTCTAATTAAATAATTAATTAGGCCGTTTAAAACGTTTTTACTCTTTCACTTCTTCACTCGCGCACTCCTTTAACGCGTTGAACGCCGCGTCGGTCACCGGTGACCGACACCTCAAATTCAATTTAATTAAATAATTATCGATTGTCGGAAAATTTTGAGCAAACTCTATACTGAAACAATAATGCAGGAACAGAAGAATACAATTGAGTACTCAAATCTTTTTCTTCTTTATGATTTATATAAGAAATAGGAAATTATAGCATGTCTGATTAGGTATGGCCGTTTTCACTGTGGCGCTCAACGTGTTAAGGGGGGACAACAGGGTAACAGCCCGAAAAGTAAAAATATTTTTGGGAATTTATTAAAAGAAAACTACTTAATGAATTTTTTTGAAACTTTCAGGACTTCTTACTGGATATTCAAGTTATAAGAAAAATATTTTTTTACTTTCATTAAGGCAGATTTATAAGCTGTATAAGGCCAGTAACTTAGCGCAGCAAAAAAATCTCCGTTGACTGGTTGACAGCCTAACGATCAACTGTTCATCTGAAATTAAAAAACCGAAAAGTGTTAGGAACTGTATGCGGATGGCTATGGCACGACGTAGGCGATTTTGAAAGTTTTGAAAAATAACAAAATGGCGGACTTTTGAAGAAAAGTGTTGAAATTTTGTTAAAAAATTAACCCCTCTCATTGAAACAAAAAATAGAAGGAAACGACAAATCAAGAAAATGCTACGTTGTGCCATAGTCATCCGCATATAGTTTCTAAAACTTTTCGGTTTTTTTATTTCAGATAAACCGTTTGATCGAACCGTTTGAACTCCTAGAAGAGATCTCTGGTCTGATGAATATTTTATAAGTTGTTTGCTGGTTAATATTTTTCATTATATAGTATGGAGTAATGTTAATGATTTTTCCAGATCTATGCTGTTTCAGTTGTAATAAAGAGTCATAAAGCACACAGATTTCAATATGTCGCAGTGAATAAATATTACTTTTTATCGAGGGTCAATGAGCACCCCACGTGTGTATTTATGTAAATATTGGATGCGTGTTGTGTGCAATAGCTTTTTGAAGGCGAATTGATAGCTGAGCATTGTGTCTATGGATGGCAACGTTGAAGGTGTTCACGATGAGAACTGTCTCCATGACAGATTCGTTATTCATATCGTCCTCGAACGAATCAGAATATTATTTCCATCCTCGTGACAAACAGGCTCCTGTCAGAATTAAAAATAGTCGGGTCGGACATGTAGTCGACCTTGAAGAATATTGTCTCTCCTAAACAAATGCCAGACTTGTCGATATCAGACAAGCTTCCTCTGACACATGATGTGAAATTGCTTCGTCCCACTTGTGTTATAATTAGGTCGCGATCTCTCAAGTTAGGTCGTCTTCGTTCGAGAATATTGTTCTCGACAGGATGTACCTACTTTTGTCCCACGTAATTGCGGAAAACGAGAGTACCGGGTTATTAACATACAGGGTGAACTGTCTAACGAGACCACCTTAAATTATTCTGCTGTTATTGGACCGAGTGAATTTTTTTTTATCGAGTAACATAGTTCAGGGTTTTATAAGTAGGCCTATAATTTTTTACGCCCATCTTTTAGGTGATATTGAGCCGTGTTGAGCAAGCATCATAAAATAATTTTTAAAATTTTGGTTTTCGTCTGAGAAATGTTGAGCATGTATTTTTTAACATTGTATTAACAAGAATACGTTTTTCCTTATCACTGTGACTGCCATGTTACCCACACATTGGTGACACCTTAATTCAGTTCCTATTTATCGGACCACGAATATTATCATATTAGTAAAATATTTAAAGAGATCTAATAGAATCAGTAATACCTATAAATAATTACTAGTACTACTATTTACAAAGAATATAATTTCAGATTACTTTCAAGTTGTATCCAAATCTAAAGAGCTACATATGTCGTTTTCAGCCTACACACTATAACCGTCAACGAGTCAAAAGAGCCTTTCAAGTAAGAAAATTATGAATTTCACCATATTTTAGCGAATGGGTTAGCTGACTCACGCTGTATCATATTTAAAGCATCCAACGAGCTAAATAACCTCTTAGAAAAAAACTGTATTCTATATTTTCAATTCATTTTTGCATGAGTAACCACCTCTTCACTGTCCTATCAAAAATTTCACCGTACCCTGCACATTTCCAAAAATCTATTTTCGTGTGTCTAAGTGTAGTTATTGAATCGTCCGGAACGACAGAATTTCAACTGTTTATCATCTAAATCCTCAATCGGCTTTCCGTCTGCTCGAGTACACTCAGAACCTCCAGAACATACGAACTAGAAACATAAAATGCAATATCCCGACTTCTATCTACTTAAAATCATCCTCGAGCACGGCAAAGCTTCAGGTGCTCCTCGTTCGCGGAGATTTCACGGTAGCAGCGTTCGAAACAACCGAGTACGCAGATCATCCTCGTTTTGAATATTACAAGCGGAAAAATAATTCGAGTCGCGAGCTTTGCGCGAGCCCTCCGCCGACGTCGAAAGTCCGTAACCCGTTTGATACGACAGCCGGATCAGGCGAATCGAATCGGTCGCGGAGGAGAATGCAAAATTGATCCATATCTTTCGGATGGAAAGTCTGTCGGGCACTGAAATATCTGATCCATTTAAGTTTCTGAGAACGATCGTGAAAACTGGGTGACGCCGCGTCCCCTTTCCTCGACCCACCCAAACGGTTAATGGCATGTCAACCGACCTCCGAATCGCACGGAATACTCGTATCAATCATTTCGATTACGCTCGCGAACCGAACAGTCGCCTCTCTAATTCGTTTCCACTCGAATCGATAAACCAGGGCTCGTCTTATTAAAATTTCCCTCTTATCTATCCCGATCTGCCCACTGTGTCCTCCGTGTTCCGACAATCCTGCATCTGGTTATCACTGTAAACTTATCGTGTGATTTGGATTCATTTATTCAGTTGAAAGTTGTGCGGAGAAGCTGTTTTTTGACAGATATTCGTAATTACTAGGTTACTGCGTGAGTAATGTCGTTGCTAATCCTCTGGCACCGTTAAATTGACCCCAAATAGCGTTTCGACATTTAATCGTTCTTTGCTAAAATATTCAGTTTATTTGAAACGTAACGACTATATGAAAAATGTGTTACTCGAGTGAGATCATTCTAACTCCATTCCACTCGAATCGATAAAACAGGACTCGTCTTATTGAAATTTCCCTCTTATTTGTCCAGATCTGACTACTGTGTCCCCGATCATTGAGGATTCCCCTTCTAAGTCACACAAATTGTCACAAATCAGTGTCTTTAAAATTGGCAAATTGTTTGTGATATTTAAAATGTTTTTAGGTGGAGCATCTTCTTGGACCTCAAATGGAACACTATTCTTTTTTCTCATTCTTTGTAAATCTCCTTAATTTATATCGTGAGCTGTTCTGCTGCTCTAAATAATTGAATTTACAATCGCAATATCTCAGAACGAGCCCACAAAAAGTGCATGCTGTTTTAGGTCATTGAATTCGTTTTGAAATACACAGTAAAGTGATCATAACAAAGGTATATGGTTTCATTTAAAATAGTGAACGAAAGCTTCATATTACATAAAATAATAATCGAAAAATATTAAATTGCTCCACCAAATTTTCCTCTTTACAATAAGCGATTTTTTTTATATATTCAATAGTTTCAGAAATAATGATCTAGTCACACTTAAACCGGACATCTCCTTCATTTTTTGACAGATATGACATAACTACAGCCTGGTTGGAAACTTTTAATAGTCACTATACTTGTCAGTATTCTTAAAGAAATTAAACAAACGAGAAAGCACCTCGAAGACCTTGACTGGAACATCTCTATGACAGCTCCTTTTTGCAACGAATGGCATCTGTCGCGAAAATAGTCTGAACCCTACCTTTAGACAGTGTCAGACAGATGCAGACTGTTCTTACGGTAGTTTGCAACAGCTGAAAGTTCGTTTAAAACCGATGAATCAGTATAACGCATGCACGTCACTCAAGGCATTATCGAGCAACGGACTTGCGAAAGTATCACCATTAATAGACGTCGCTCACGATTCAACTTTTGACGTATGCAAATGAACAGGTGAATACGTTTCTTTCCATTAATCGTGATGATTTATGAAACACTGTTTTGCATAATTTCTCCGTGATTGCCGGTTACATGAAGCCTTACAGAAGTTTTTCAATGGCGCTGATAATCAGTTGCACAGTTTCAAGGCAGAGATCGGTCGAAAGTTCTGCAACCGAAAGACTCGCGTGAAGTGAATTTTAATTTTCATCTACTTCGTCTCCGTCAGTCAACCTACACTGTGGAGGCTATTTTCAGCATAAAAACTCTTTAGGACTTCTGTTCGAATTCGATTTTCTCAGAAACGAAGCCTGATACGAACAAACTACCTCTGAAGAATTTCCAATGGGCGATACCTTCTCGCGCGTCCTGCTACCATAGATCTAATTCGCTAGATGACCTGACTAGGTCAGTGGCAAATTCAAGTAACAAGCTATTATAAACAAAAGAATATGAACAAATTATATATTACATTTTCAACTTGTTTCTTCATGTGGATTTGCTACCTTCCCAGTTGCACCGCCAATTACAGAACACACTGTATATCGAACCAACCTGTTTATAAAAATGCTGAAGACCTTGACACGACCTTCACCTACAGATATACAACGAAAACAATTACATAGTATATTATTCCCTCGAAGCGAAGCAGCTTCTGTCTGAAACATTTCTTCCTATCACAAAAATAAAAAAAGCTACTTAGGTGACATCGTTTAAATGCCTTACCTTTTATAATAGAACCTCGATTGTCCGACCTGTAATCAATAACAAGATGCCTCACTTTGTACCTATGTTTCTCACAAAAATGATACTTTTGGTTTAGAATATAAAAATACACGGTGGTACAAAATAAAGTACAGAATGTTACTAATGATAATTCCACGTTATAATTAACATAGAAGAAGAATTTTCGAATGAACCACGTTCGGATATTCGAGGTTCCACTGTATATTATTATGCACAGAAGAATGTTGAGCAAGGTCCTTCTTAAAGCAGTACCATGATCATCGACAAAAAAATGTCAAGAAGCTTCCACTGAAAAGAAGTTTGTTCTTCAGAGAGAGAGTATCATCAACCGTCTGTAGAGATGTATTTTGACCTGTGCATTTCCTTACAAGTACATCCAACAACGAAAGTGTACCATCCAGATTAAAATCTTGAATTGCTATGGCTTTGGAAGGTTGAGTATTGGAGCTTATAGAAGGTCGAGGGGTATCAGATACAGAAGTTTGAGAGGTGTTGAGATCTATGGAACGTTTGAAAGAAGATACGTACTGGAAAGCACCTACAATAGCTCCTTCAAGACCATTTATCCATGAAGTTGGCCTACTTGCTCCACTCGTCACTGGTGGATTGTTTAAATTTTTAAATTTCCCTCTTCTCTCTACGTGCAGTACAAACTTGATCTGTGGGTTTTATTTTACAAAATATATCTTCTGTTTTATTGTAGAATTCCTCTGTGGCTTGATGCAAAGCCTCTGTACTGCGTTGTGATTGCACAGTATTAATACTGTTAGGATTTTGGTGGAGTTAAGAGAAATTTCCAGTTGTATTTGTATTTGTACACTTCACACTATTATTATAACAAGAAACTTACATATCTATCTGGATTATTACAGTCTATTACTACAAGCACACGTGGACAGTTTCGTATCTTCATCGCCAGAGTGTGAGGGCTACGTTGTCGTCGTCTATCCTTTTTCTTTTTCTTATTCTGCCATCTATAGGTACTATTATCGATCGACATGTCTATTTACTCTTCTTCTGAGTCTGAAATACCGATGACGGGTTGAGCATACTCCATCAGATACACTGAAAAGAAGTTTGTTCTTCGGAAAGAGAGTGTCGTCAACCCTCCGCTGGAATAGCCACGAATTCATAGTCCTTGCTCGTAACACGCCGCGAAAGCAGAATGAAGGATTCGGTAGAATTCAGGAAAAGCAGGGAATCAAGGTAACTGTGTTCTTCGATTTCCTGAAAACGCGTGCAGAAAGGAGAACGACACGGAAAAGGGATCTTTCGAGCTGAAGTTTCGAAACGGGACGCAATATTGCGCGCACGAACGCGTGCACGGATCGCATTGTACGTGTACGTGTTCCCCGTGTACACGGAAATAAATAACACACGCCCGTCTGTGTGTGTGTCGGTGCGTGCGTGTGAGCAGTGCGCCACTTTTAAAACGAACAGACGCGATGAGTATTGCAGCAGCGTCTATATAAGCCGCAATATTCAGCGTGTGCCGTCGCAGAAATACTGACCGAACACTTGCAGGCATACGTGTTTCACTTACAAACACACGCGTGCGTGTCCGTGTGTGTCTGTAGCTTGTTAATATTCAATATGCCGCGCACACGCGATAAACAAGGTGTACTTGAATTTTGAGGATTTTGGATAATGGTTACATAGGAGGCTGAGCAAGTTAATGAGCGTTTTCATGAATAAATTATTTTATTATGCGATATCAATTATTTTTAAATAGCCCTTTAGCGTCGCATCGGCTGCATATGAGAGTTATTAGCGACGGCATGGAACCATCTACATGTTATTGATCATCATTATTAAGTTTGAAATATTTTAGCAAGTTTAAGAATTTTCCTCTCATGCCTCGTTCTATAGAATGTATTTTTCTTGAGATATTCCTTTGTGTATTAAGACGTTAAATGCAGCAGGGTCACCGATGACCGGTGCAACAAATCCAATTTAATTAAATAACTGTTTGTTATTACACAATTCTGAACGATTTTCATATTGTAATGTTGATTTTGGAACATAAAAACGCGACTGAATACCCGAATATTTTTCTCCTTTACGATTTATGTTAAAAACAGTAAATTATATTGTGTCTGACAGGGTATGGCTGTTTTCACTGCGGTATTCAACGTGGTAATGTTGAAGCAGCTATTTAACACTTTCCCGACCGCAGTAGAAAATTCCGTAACTAGACAGATGCGTCAAATGGGTATTTATTAGTACACGTGGTTGATTGTACAAATGTTTATCTATATGATATTACACTTTCTATTTCTACTATCATTTTAACGTGAATGGTTCTCAAATTTCATAAGTGGTTGGTAGTTGTCAGATCAAATTAAAATTGATGTGAAAACGGTACACGTGGCAGGGAACGTGTTAGGGTGCAAAATTAAAGTTGTTCCTTCAGTATAGTACATGCACATGTTTCATGAAATTTTAGAAAAAGTGTAGAAGAAGAGCCAACATGTTTACTTCAGCTACATAATAAATTTTAAACTGACTCTAGAGTACTTTAGCAGAAACATGCAATTGATATAGATTCTTTGCAAAATGTATACGTGTTTAACAAATGTTTCATTGCTCGAACTGTAGGTAATTTGATACTTTGTTACCTGATTAGAATAAAAAAACAAAAATTTAGGATAGATTACATTGGGCTAGATATTCCGGATCTATTTAACACGGTGAACGTCGTGGCGGCCACCGGTGACCGACGCTTCAAATTTAATTTAATTAAATAATTATCGTTCGTCGCAAAATTCTGAGCAAACTTAATACTGAAACAATCATGTGGGAACAGAAGAACATGACTGAGTACTCAATTTTTTTTTTCTTTACAATTTATATAAAGAATAGTAAATTATATCGTGTCTGATTAGGTATGGTCGTTTTCACTGTGACGTTCAACGTGTTAAGAAATGGTTTATTAATTGAGCTGCATGCAATTTGATATTAAACCGCCTGTAGTTAAGACATAGTTTGTTAATTGAACTGCATGCAATTTGATATTTTGTTGTTTGGTTAAAATAAATAACGGAGGCACAGGTTGGGTTAGATTGGGTTGGATATTGTATATCTCGTTAGTACATGGGTTATTCATTTAAATGCACTCTATTTTGACATTTCGTTATTCATTAAAATATATCAAATTGATATGCATTCAAATATATCAAACTGAATACTAATCACTCTGCAGAATATTTGATACCTCCTTTGAAACTTTGAAGTTATGTTATTTCTAAACACTTCTGCTAAATTTGAACGCTAAGTGCATATATTTGCTATACAAAAAAAGTATTAAGTGTCAAATTTCTTAACACTTTTACTGTCAAAATTAATAAATGAACACATTTACTACTACAAGGATACAGACATAATGCACCTCAAGGTCACTTCACTCTCCTGATCTTGCAAAGTATCCTTCATTTTACGTACTAACGCCCGATGTCTATTATACTTCACATTCATTTCAGCTTTCAAACTAGAAATCCTCATGTATTATATTTCGAAGTGCCTAGTATCGGCGTCTCTACTACAGTAACTGTATAAAATTATAGAATTTCATGTTTTTACTGTAACATAAGCATGGACCAAGAGAAAATAATAATAAACAGACCCACCCATTTCTCTGTATACAAATTTCGATGAAAATAGTCCAATGTTTTTAAAAAAAAAATTGCAAAAATAAGTTAATCTTGAAAGAAACCAATTTTTCGAATATCTGCTTGCACACTGAAATTTGTTATTTAAAAATACACAAATTATATCTTGAATTAACTTATCCAACCCCAACTATGAGGTCTGTTTTCACCTCTTAAATATGGATGTTTAATAACAAAAGAAACACGTGTCGAATATTTTCTCGAATTCTATATCGTATCAAAATTGCATAAAAATTTTCCTGTGTGAATGGGGTGATTTTCCTTGTAAATGCACCTGCCTTTTCGATTGCACGATTGCTTGTATAGCAAACTTTGAAACATCCTGTAGGCTATCTTCCGCGCTGGTCTTCGCGGGCAATGTATCATTTAGTGGGCCACGGAGGTTGCGGTTCGCAACGAAATATGTCTTATGGGCAACACAGCGCCGTCTTTATTCGTATCCACACCTGGACACTTCAGGAACGGTGTCGTGGTCGCGCTATCAGCGACAAATGCGCCCACCTGCATTTCCACGCCTCTGCGGGTCATTTGTCATTCGAAATAATCGGGCGATCCCGGCTCGCGGCTAACCGCTTCGTTAATCCAATTTCCGTGATCCACTTTGTGCTCGGGAACGAGAAAGGCCGACAGGAAGTTCCACGGACTCCGGGTGTCCTTACACCCGTGCTCCAGCTTTCGTGATTTCCTAAACTCCGAGCAGTAACGCCGTTTCATGGACCGACATCCGTCTGGCACGCGACTTTATACATCCCCTTCGTCATCAGTGAACGTTATTCAAAAGATTCGACGTATTGTCAAATTTTCTAAGCTTTCAATTATTCAGAAGTTTTGAGAACTTTCTTGGAAAATAGGATTCACAAGCGAGGGACTGTAAGGTGTGGTTCGGTGAAGGCAATTCAAGAGATTGGAGGTATTGTCGAATTTTGTATATTTTCATTCATTTAGAAGTTTTGATAACTTCTTGGAAAATCAATGATTTTTAATTAAAGGAGCTGTAAAAATTACTTCTGTGAATGTTATTGAAATGATTCGACGTACTGCCGAATTTTGTGAATTTTCATTCATTCAGCAGTCTTGATAACTTTTTGAAAAATCACCGATTTATAATTGAAGGAGCTATCAAAAATGCTGCAGTGAAGGCAATTCAAAGGATTCGAGGTATTGTCGAATTTTCATTCATCCAGAAGTTTTGACAACTTCTTGGAACATCAACGATTTATAAATTATGGGCCTGTAAAAATTACTTTAGTGAACGTTATTCTAAGGATTCAAAGTACTATCGAATTTTCTGAATTTTCATTCATTCAGAGGTGTTGATAACTTTTTGAAAAATAAACAATTCACAGGTGAAGGGACTTTAAAAAGTGTTTTACTGAACGTTTTTAAGAAAATTCGACGTATTGTAAAATTTTCTGTATTTTCATTTATTTAAAAGTTTTGATAACGTTTTGAAAAATCAACGACTCGCAAGTGAGGGGTTGTAAAGAGTGCTTTCGATACACTCATGTCATCAAAGAACACTAGTTTCTACCACAAAGGTATAAGTGCTATAATTAACTATTGAGAAAGATGTATACAAGCCGATGGTAATTATTTTGATTAGGCAATTTCATATGCACCAACCCAATAAATTTATTGTATTGAACAATCATACATTTTGCAATTGCTAAATATCTTACAGATAGACACACAGGGTGTCCCATTTAAATCAATCAAAGCGGATATATTCGAAACTATTACTGTTGGAGAAATTTAAACTGTAGTTACAAGATATGCTTGTAAAGTCTGTATCTAAATTCGGAAATCTGTACGACAAATTGCGAGAAAGGTTGGGTGTGATAAACTCAACATGATAAACTGTTATTTCAGACCGCTTTGATAGCTTCCCTATTTCATAAGTCATTAACCTGGCAACTTTTACAATAACGTTCTGAATCCTCTATTTCATAATCCATTAACTCGGAACATTACGAAGACGCCATCTTGACGTCACAGCTTCTCGTCGTGAATGGAAGTCCGATCGTTTAAATTTTCTTCTTATGAAAAAACTGTGACAGAAACTTTTTCTGAAAATTAATATTCGATTCCTCTGTCTGTGTGCATAGATAGAATTCTTATACTTTTAACCAAACTCTGTTTAATACTCCAAAATTCATTAGTTAATTATTAAAATTGATTATCACTTCTATTTCTAAATTCATTTGATTTGTATTTGCAAGTTATTGATAAAAGATATAACGTACGGTAAATTTCACGTACTGTCGACCTTAACTTTATAATACCATTAAACTTGTTACTATCTGTACTTTGATTTTAAACTACAGAATACACCACTTTATTTGATATAATTACAGAGAATTTATGGAGTATTTATCATAGTCACTGCATCTTGAAATTATTTCTTTAAATAAAATAATAAAATTGTATTTCCACAACGTGGAATAGAATTAAGCGTTGTTTAATAAAATATTTAAAATAAGTTCATTTGGAAAGCGCTCAGATTTACATTCCACGTGTCTTATGTATCCTTACATAATTAGTGGCACTTGTATGTCACTTGAGAATATAATTATATAATAATTATATCAAATCATTGTTCAAAATTACTATAATATCTTTTCCTGGTAAATGTAAAGCAATAATTAGTCAACAAATCCCAAAGGATACCGAAAATTTCTATATTCAAGATATGTAAATAATTCATTACACAATTGAATCAGACCACTGTTAAACTTTACTTTAAATTTTATTCAATTAAATAACTAATGATTCTGCTGATATTTTGGGCAAATCGTACATTACAACAATAACATACAAACGTGTGTGCATGATTGAACACTCAAATATAAAATTTCCTTTCTGATTTATACATAAAACAGCAATTTATATTCGGTCTGACCCTGAACGGCTGCTATTACTGTATTAGTCAACGTATTAAAATTTCCATAACTTTTTCTATCGTTTTTGTTAAATGCAAATGAGTACACCGCTGTAGTCACGACTATAGTATGCAAATCGGTCGTTTCTGCTCCTTAGAATTAGTGTCTTACATGGAAGTAACAACAGTGTAAAAGAAGACACGCCTCTGGATCATTGGATCGTGCGACTATAATATAACATAAATCGCAGGAGATTTAGCGGTGCTTAGTCAGACGTCGTCTCGCATTACCGCAAAGCCTTACAAAGGTTATGTCACCGCGAATGAAGGATATCCTTGTAACTATCAGTACGAAGAAGGAAATAGAATCTCAATAGGATTTTAGACGTATGAAAATTTAACTAACACTCCGTCTATTGAAGCAGATGTCCTTGTGGTTGATTCAATGCGGCCACAGATCAATAAATAAAGAATTTAATTGTCCCGAAAGCCAACTGACTCTAGTAAATTATTCACGCTCCGGTCCACCTGTATTTTTCAGATGTTCATTCGCATATTATTTATAAACTTCAGCATTGAAATCGTATCATGAAGACGCTGTCTGGATAGTCTTTCACGAAACAGATCAGTTTAAAGACATCGATTTCAGTATATCCACCGTTTGAACCACGAATAGCCTTCGTTTTCTGTGTTCATAAAATAGTATTAAAAAGAGTCGAACATGATTCTCACGATGGTTGCCATGCAATCATCAAATTTAAAACTTTATTTGACAAGTCTCTATTTTATATGGTTAATAAAATCAATATAGTATGATCTCGATTATCCGAACCGTAATTAATAATAGTATGACTCATGTATGTTTCGCATAAAAATGATAATTTTATTTTAGAATATAAAATACATAGTGATATGAAATTAAGTATGTTTCGCATAAAAATGATAATTTTATTTTAGAATATAAAATACATAGTGATACAAAGTTAAGTACGTAGTGTATCTGGCGATAATTTTAGCTTGTAACTGACATAAGATGACCATTTTTGAATGACCAGTGTTCGTATAATCGAGGTTCTACTGTATAGATATTTGAATATCAAGTTATATCTCCTTAGAGAAAGCCTAAAGTTTGGTAAGGAACCTGAAAATACTTTTAATCGAAAGTAAAAATTAAACAGCAGAATAATAGAACCGAGAATAATAGTCAATGCATTCGTTTGTTAATAAAGTGACTTCAGATTCAATACTATTATACAGTATCACTATCATTGCTGTTGTCTCTACGTTCGTATTCGGCTAACCTCATCCACTGACATCCCAATTTCCACCACTCCTCTTAACACATTACCTAAGGGTTCATTCTGATTTAATGTGTTGCTAAAACTTCTAAATAAAAATACAACGTTCCTTATTTCCTATATCACTGGAATCACTTTTCTCGCTCACTACATAATTAACTATTTCGCCCATTACAGAAACGAAGGAATTGTTAACGACAAAATACGAAATTAAGCTTTTCTGATCGATGATCACTGATAGCAAAAAACCTATTGATAGACTTTTGGTAAATAAAGTGTTAATATTGGGTCTGAAGGTTCCGATCCCACACTATCGTAGTCAGTGTCATTATCGAACTAGATTTTAAAAATATCGCCATTCTTTGGTCGACTCAACTGTCCAGTACCTCCACTGAACATTGATGAAAGTGAGGGGTGAACACGAATGAATGTGTGGAAAAATGGAGTGGAATCAATGAAAGGAGCGAATGAATGGAATACGTAGATAACAGGGAATATACAGTGACTCACGAAGTTGATCACATGATTATGTTATCTCAACATTCTTCTATTTAACACTTTTTTAAGACAGTTTCATTCGAAGCGAGGACATGGTATCCTTAGCAAAGAACATTTCAATTGCACTTGAAAAATTTACAGTTGGTTGGTTGCGCTAGAATTCCGGTACGAAAGTAACTATGAAAATATTTGAACAATTTCGTGAGTCGCTGTAAATCATGTAAAAAGTCTACAAACAGTAAGACTGGTACTTGAATAAAGGAGATTTATAACAAAAATTTCCTCGGTTGACCGGAACTGTGAAAACTATATTGTATCAAACTGATTCTACACTCTCATTTTTGCTCACCAAATAGCTTCTGACCTGTTGCACCACGATTTTGTCTCAGTCCTGTCATTCATAGGGAAGGGTTGATGGATCACAAAGCAGAGAGGGGCAATGAAACAATGTATACAGAATAACATAACGCCACAGGGAAGCAAATTCGAAAAGGGTGGCACGTATTATTCAGGTAGCTGGCAGCCATCGAGCGAGAAGACATTTGCGAACATGCGAATAATATTGCAGTTTTCTGGCTGGAATAGTAAAAACAAGGAAATATCGCATCCGAGCACAATGGATTGCGTACGCGCACGGTATTTCGATGCGCATACATTTATAATACTCCACACACCGTTCGCACGCTATGGAAAAAGTGAAATTCCTGATTTCTGTTTGACATTGTGAACGTATCATGATCGATGAATCAAGTGGAGGACAGAGAATTCCAGTATTATTCGCTTAAAATCATTCAACGCGCTCGATCAAATATTTTCGGATCAGTGTATGTACATTGTATTCGATGACATTGCATGCATTTTCAAATGGCATGCAATCTATCGGCGCTTGTAAAAAAATGTCAAAAATGCGATTTAATTAAAGCGTTTGAAGTAAAATATTTGAATAAACTTATGTAGAATCTACGATATTTTTATAAGCTTCTATTTGTGGGAAATAATATTTCTTTTTGTCACAATCAGATAACAATTTATTAGCTACTGCGTGAGTATAGAAGATTTGAAAACACGCAATAATACCAAACACTGGACCACATAAGAAATACAATTAAATTCCTAAAAGACACAAGCCTATACCCGACTTGCACAAAAATTATTTCAAGCACAAAGTAAAAGGTGACTGATGTTTTGGATGGGTTCTAAATTAATAGTCACTTCTGTCTTATATTGACTAATTTATTAAAAAGGCTTGCTTTACGAATACATTATATATCCAATTATTACTTGTTTTATTTTATAACTAATACAGAACACAGGAAATGGCAGATTTGTTCAGTGTGACGTAGACAGCGTCAAAAACACGCAATATATTCAACAGTAACATTCCAAATGATGAGTTTTTTCAAATATTTCATTATGTATAATGTAAATATAATTTGGAAGAAGTAATTTTGTTTTCCATCAAAACCAAATAAATTCTTTTGAAATAACTGTCTGAAGTAAGATAACAGATAATTTAAAATCTTTAATGTAGAACACAATATTATATAGTACAGTTACAGGAAAACTTTTCAATTTATAGTACAGCTTTCACTCTCAGGATTGTTCTTCTTCCTTATTATTAATCCATAATATAAAGCTGCAGTATTAGCAAATGAAAAAAGCTTCTCTTTAGGGAGTGACAACAGTATGAGTATATTAGAAATTATTTAGAAATTTATTTCATAAGACATTTATTCGACTGCAAAATAAATTGAACAATTATTTAATTAACAATCAAGCAGCGAAATAATTCGGAGAAAAATTATTTGCCCCTTCAGGAAACTAACCCTTAAAAACTTGCAAATAATTTCCAGTCGAGTAACTTCTTATGCGAATGAACATTTCAAAATAATTTTGCTCAAATAATGCCCAGGTCTGACCCATACCTTAACATCATACTAACACAATTGAAATTCAGACCAAACTTCGTCATAAGGAAGACTGTTTTCAATTTTATATTTCTTTGTAATATTTATGAATACTGCAAACGCTCAGATAGATTGATATCAGAAGAATTTATGTAAATGATTAACGGTTGAAAGGGTGGTAGAATTCGAAAATTCGTTGGAAAATAGACGATTATAGAATGTGAGAGAAAGGTGACGGAGGATGAATTTGATGATAAATTGGAAGCAGTGAATGTCGCGGCTGTATGTCTCGCATTTCAGTAAAACAACGAAACATAGTCGGTTCACGAATAATAACGAGAATTCGTAGACTTCCGGGATTCAACGACACAACGTGCCAACCCCCTGCAATTACTGCACCAGCGAACAACCCCATCGATCTTCGTCGCAAATAACAATAGCATACAGTCGAGCAAATAGGTGCAAACAAATGCATTCAGCTATATACAGTGAATACACAATCGGCGTATTTCTAGCGGTTCTGTGTTCTGAACTTTCTACGAGCACGAATTTTACTTGCGATCCCATTTTTTTCAACGCGTCGAGTGCCGCAGTGAAAAAGCCCGTAAATAGTCAGACGCGTAAAAATTACTTTTTAGTAACATACATCGTTGAATGGATAAAAATTCATCTGTTTGATAATACACTTTTTATTTTAAGCTATCACTGTATCATAAATGTTGCCCCAAATTTTAGAAGAATAATTGGTTGTTTGATGAAATTAAAATTGATACGTGAGATACTGGTGACGTACGCGACACTTACTATGTTAAGACTTCGACAACCGCTGTCACATATACGTGATTTAATTCAGTTGAACAACATGCCTGTAATACAAATAAATGATCGTAGCTATCACTCACAAAAAATAAATTACCGAGTGCTTATAAAATTGAAATTGTAAACTAATCCATGTAAAAGATATAAAGAAGAATGTTTTGTTACTTAACGAAAGCCTTGCAAAAATGGTTAAGGAAATATTTGCAGCCGTCAAAGTCTTAAGCAATAGACGATCATAATGGAAATGTAACGAATCAACATGATTTATGGCATATAAGCCACCGTGTATAAATTTTAATTGATATATTTCTTATGGCGTATTTACTTTATTTAATTTTATTTCTTTCGATTCATCAGTATATGTGATAACAAGAAATTTAGAAATGAAACGAAGTGTGAATAAAATAAAACAGCATGAAATAAAAAAAACTGTCTCATCAGTTGAACGAGCCATTTACTTTAAACGATACTATAATTTTCAAAATGGTTCCAAAAATGACCTTTCTAGCGACAAATAATTTTTACAAACGACGGCACTGAAAACTGCCTTGTTAAAAAGATATTTCAATTTAAAGCGTTCGGTCCCTTTTTCTCCACCATGCATAATTTCAAAATTACTGCCAGTCTGTAATGAATAGAACAATGGCGTATCGCTCGGTTTTCGTTTAAACCGTTGTATGATCGAAATACAGCAAAGTCGTTAGACGAGACAGATGTTCGCAGCTGTTGCCCGACGACTAATTAAAAATGTTTGTTCGACGTGCCAACGTTCGAAACCGTCATTCACGAATCCAGACACGAGTCAGGTGGGGGAGAGGTGCAAAAAAAAATAAAATAATAATTGGAATGTAGCGGCGTGTAAAAGTGACATCCGCATAGAACGGAGGATACGTCGCGTTCAACTTTTCCCGTTTTAATGAACGAAACGAACGGAAAAATATTTAATTGGAATGAGCGAAATTAAAAGTCGCGCACCGTCATCGGTAGGTTGTGGAAACAGCATTGCAATTTTTTTTTCGTTTTTTTTTTCGTGCACGTGAATTACATGCCATTAAATAATACCTTGACATTCGATTGGACATGTGTCACGCAGGAGCGATCGATTAATCGAAATGATTGTTGCGCAAAGTCACTGGCGTACAAAATATTTAAAAACGTGTCCACAGAAAAAACAGTAGTTTTTAATATTTGAAATTTCTCTGTACAATAATGTAGGAAATCGTGAAAAATAGGGACCGCGGCACCGGGACTCGAACCCAGTTCCTCTGCGTTGGTAGCCAGCCACCTTACCCACTACGCCACCGTCAGTCCGCTGACATCCTTATTTCCACGATTCCTCTTATGTTGGGTCTGGAGGTCCCGATCCCACAATAATAATATGTGTATGTAGAATTTTGTATACAAGTTTGTATTTGCTTTCATGCAATTGAGTGTCAGTTATGTACACTGGAGAGCAAGTTAGGCGACCCTCTGCTCAGAAGCGGTATAGAAGAAAGACAGAGAGCAATAGAAACCGATAGAGGTCGATAGAGATCGAAATATCAGGAAAAGAATGCGACAGAAACCGATAGATACCGAGCTATGATCGCTCAATACCGATACAGTTCGATAGAATCCGATAGAGGCCGGAATATAACAGAGAGATCGATAGAGATCGAAATATTAGCGGCAGAGAACGATAGAGGCCGATACGTGAGCAATAGAGTCATTAGAGACCGAATTATGAACAATAGATACCGATAGAGATTGATAGAGGCCAATGAAGATCGAAAGAACAGCGATCGAGATAACAAACATGAGCGGTAGAGGCCTACGGGAACGAACAGAGATCGAAATGTGAGCGATAGAGTTCGATAGAGTTCGATAGAGCCTGAGAGGGACCGATGCAGATCAAACTGTAACTAAAAGAGCTCGATGGAGATCGAAAAATGAGCGATAGAGACCGACAAAGACCGATGGAGATCGAAAGATGAGCGATAGAGGCCGACAAAGACCTAGATCGATATAGAATGTTGCAGACCGAAATATGAGCGACAGAAACCGATAGAGATCGATAGAGTTCGAAATTTCTGTAACAGACACCGCGAGGACCGTGGAGAACGAGGAGTGAAAGAGGGATTAAGATTGTCGGTAAGGAATGACGAAAGGGGGTTACAGAGGGACAACGAGGAAGATGAGGTTGGGGAAAATTGGGCCCAGGAGGATGACGATGTGGTTAAGGAGGATGAAGATGGGGAACCTGGGGCTTGGGTGGATGGGGCTGAGGATGATGGAGTTGGGGAGTATCTTGGTAATTAACAATGGTCTCTTGACAATTAAAAATAATTGTATTTGTTAATTTGTTTACATTTGATGAAGGCATATTTAAAAAAGACATTTCTTATGACCTGATATAATACGTCTGACCAGTGATGGCAGTTTTCACTGTGGAAGTGTTACATACTATCTCCTCGAGATAATGTTACTATTATTATCATTATCATTGTTATTGCTCCTACCACTGCTATTGCCGTCATCACCACCATCGTTACTATTATTATTATTATTATTATAACTATCATGACTATCATCATTATTATTATTATAACCTTTGTACGTAAGAGAAGTCATCGCGCTAAAGTTCGTCAGAGACAGATGATTCCTCTGGCGCTTGAAGACTGGTAGTACAGTGAATCAAGCAAACGATAGGCATCTAGCAAGAAACGGTGAACGATAAGTCTGGCCCCGAAACGGCGCTGGATAATTAGAAAGTTTATCTGAGGAGAGATCCCGTCTCGTAATCTTATTCGCATTAATTATTTTCCCTCCGCGCCCCGCACAGAGATCTGATTAAGACGCTCGACATCCGCACCCCCTCGCACTTTTGCCTCCCTCCTGTCGTCGAAGAATCGCGAGACGAAGAAAAGGGTAGATTAGAAAGCTCCGCGCGAGTAGAAAGAACCAACGAGAAAAGGGGAAAAATGAATCGAAGGTTCGGGAAGTTGTACGCGGGGGGAGATAAAAGGTGAGAAAGGACAAGCACACAAAGGATAAAAAAGCGGAGAATAAAAAAGAAGAAAAGCGAAAGGAGATAAAGGAAACAGGGTGAGGAAGGGAATTTTGTGATAAAAGGGCCTTGCATGGAAATTAGCTGAGATAAGAGCTGCTGAGAACGAAATACTGACGAAAAAGGGAAACAAGAGAATTTTGCACGATTAATGAAATAAACGACAAACTTTTTGTGATATTTAATGAGTATGAGATACGTCAGTAATCGAATATGCTTTGTTTCTCTTGGATTTTTCTATATTTGGCAATATTTTATTTCACTACAATGTATTTAATGCTGTAAATATATATCAATTTGTTATAACGTACAGAATAGCCTGTTACGGAAACAATTTGAGAAAGATGAAAAAAAGTGATTAAACTTTTGTTCATAGTTACTAAACAGAGAACAGAAAATTGCAAAAAATTCAGAGATATCTGAGGAAAGTAGTGTGCAGATATGGTGCCATTAGACGTTGCACTTTTTTCAACGATATTTGATTAAAAAATAATAAACACCTGCATATATATTATATATATTTACAGTAACTGGTAACTATTTAAGAAAATTCAATTTATTGCGGGGGTCACCAGTTATCCCCGTTTCAATCGTGTTAACACTTTAACGACCGCCATCAAGTATACGTAATTTTGTTCATTCGAATAACACACATATAAAACAAATAAATATTTCAAGTATTAATAAATTGGTAATTCTAGAATATTCAATACACAGAAAATATTAGTCGCTTAAGAATTCTTGTGAAAACGTCTAAATAATTAGTGTTCGAAAATTATTATCGGACACCACTGTTAAATAAAACTGAATAATATATTCGTCTTTATTTAACGTTCACTTGTTAACAAAATTTTACATACAGTAAGGGACGATCTTACTTATTGAATACCCTGATATCGAAAAGTCTCAATGCCGAAACGATTACCCCTTTCCGCTTTTGAAACAGCGATAAAATTGTTTCAGGTGTCGTCGAAAAGTGCCTAACTTTTTTTAACAATTCCGAGAAATTGAAGACGAAGTGCGAGAGGAATGTTAAAAGGGCGGTACAGGGGAAAGAAGTCGTGACAAGGGGTGGAAATTGATAAAGGCAGACGGCATAACGATGAAAAAAGAAGTCGGAAAGAGGAAACAGCGGGCGAAGGGATGAAAAAGGGGGTGGCAAGTTACTTGGAACTTTTCACTTTCAGTTCCCGGCTCGTCGGCGGGAACTGACGTCGTTCCGTTTATTAATCGTCCCGGTTTTAACAACGGTCGAACGTAGACCCTGTAGTCCAGCAATTTGTCAAGGAGCGAAAGTTCCATTAAAATTGAGGAACCGTTCGGTGACTTGTGAAGAGGGCTACCTTTTCAATTAAATCGAAGAGAGAATTCGAGCACGAGCAGTTAGGAAACAAAGTCATGCGAGAGGGACGATACGGATTTCCGACGAATCGATTATTCGATGCAAGGATTTTGAAAGCGGAATCGTGTAAATAAAATAAAGTTTTGTTTCTGAGGAATCGGTAACGAAAATTTTCCAATGTTGAATGGGGAATCGTGTAAATAAAGTAAAGTTTTGTTCCTGAGGAATTTGTAATGAAAATTTTTTTCGATTCGAAGCAACGATTTTGAAGAGGAAATCGTGAAAATAAAATAAAGTCTTGTTTCTGGGGAATTTTTAATGAAAATTTTCTGCTATTCAAGACAACGATTTTGAAGAGGGAATCGTGTAAATAAAATAAAGTTTTTCCTCTGAGGAATTTTTAGTGAAAATTATTCGACAAAGGAAATTTGTAACTGAAAAAATTCCTTTTCTTGTCTTTATATTAATTGGTACGGACAGTAACGTTTTCAGTATGAATAAATAAAGAATTTTTACTTTTTTGTATTAAACATTCGAAAATTTCTTTATAACATCAACGCAATTTCACGTTTGTCTGTTTTTTGCAAAGCTTATAAATTTTATTATATATTTGGGACACGTCTATCGAAATGAATGATCGATTGTTCCATTAAATACGAATTCTCTAAATAACTGTCAAGGTTTAATATCGTATATCAATCAAGATTATCCAGTTATATTCTCTTCAATTTTTTGAGTGGATTCCTCATAAAGTTTGCAAAACACAATCGTAAACATTCGAGCTTAAGTATAACTTCAGAAGAAATGTACTTAACACGTTGGCTGCCACAGTGGAAACAGCCATTCCTAATCAGACACGATGTAAATTGCTGTTTTGATTGTAAATCTCAGAGAAAGAAAATGTTGAAGTACTCAATCGTATACATGCCTTTCTATGTTAATCTTGCAATGTAAAATTCGTTCAGAATATTCTTAAAGTCAACAATTATTTAATTAACACGTTGACTGCCCAATACAAGTGGACTCGTGTCAATATTGAAGCTATAAAAGTATTTCTGAACAAATTTCTGTCGTTTGAAAAATAGGAATGACTGAATTCTCTTATTTAAAAAATAAACAATAAATTACTGAGAATTTTAGAAACGTCTAAAATAAAGAGAAGAAAATTTGTTAAAAATTGTCTTGATCAAAACCCAAACAATTTCGATGAAGAAAAGATCTATCTTAAAACTGCATGTATCGATTACAATTTACAAATAGTTATTATTTATTTATTTAAAAGCTTAGAGTTCCATAATACAAACAGGCAAAAATAAACTGTTCTATAGTGAATAACCGAAATGAAACCATGACTTTATTAATTCTCTTAAATTACTCGGAGAAGTACAATGTGGCGACACCTATATGATATCCTGAAATTTTATTATTTATTGATCTTAGTATAAATCGTTCATCATTATACGGACGCTTACATCTTGTAAATAACATATTTACTGAAGAGGTCTTTAACGAAATAATTGGAAAGTTTATGACGAAAATAATAAAGAATTTATTGGAAGTAGCTGAAGCAGTCTGAATCGTTAATCGAATTCACGCGCCACACTGTTACAGGCATCGTCACATGCTGCCATCTGTACTTCGAATGGACAACCACAAAGATTAATTGCCTGACACGATTCTTTTTCAAAACTTATCGACTTCTTCGCCTGCGAAAGTTAGAAATTTTTAAATGCATCTATTCAAATAATTTTTCCATGTGCAAAATTATAAAAAATTCTGAAACAAGTTCCACATTAAAAATTATTTATTTCGTACAATTATAATGCAACTGGTTTATAATATTTTTCGTTGAAATTACTGTTTTCGTTGTGATATAAGTTCTTCTTTAATAATTGATATTATTGCAGTCGCTATGATGTATTTTTTATTTCACAATATCGATTACTATATTACAGTTTCACGAAAAGAAGTGTGCATTTGACGTAAAGAAATTGTAAATCAGTATAAAATGTTGAAAAATGTTGCTCTAAAAATTCTTTACCTTTGCTATATTTGTTCCCTTAACTTAAACCAATAATTTCCCTTAGTAACGACAGGGTTAGTAATTTCTTTTAATTTTACTTAAGAATATTTCAGGTATTTGAGCACCCAAATACTTAAGGCTCTCAGTTCATATCGATGGCCGTTCATATCACCTATATTCACCCTTAGTATCCAAAGATCATTACGTAACAGGTGACTATAGTCGCTCTTGGTAGCGACAGGGTTAATAATTTCTTTTAACTTTACATAAACATATTTCAGGTACTCGAGTACCCAAATCCCGGAGCTCTCAGTTCATATCGACTATAGTCGCCTTTAGTATGCAAAGATCGTTACGTTACGGCCGGCCATAGTACTTTTAGTAGCGACAGGGTTAATAACTTCTTTTACTTTTAATTAAAATATTTCAGGTACTCGAGTACCCAAATACCGGGGCTCTCAGTGCATATCGACTATAGTCGCCCTTAGTATCCAAAGATCGTTATGTTATGGTCGGCCATAGTCACTTTTAGTAGCGACAGGGTTACTAACTTCTTTTACTTTTAATTAAAATATTTCAGGTACTCGGGTACCCAAATACCGGGGCTCTCAGTGCATATCGACTATACTCGCCCTTAGTATCCAATGATCGTTACGTTACGGTCGGCCATAGTCACTTTTAGTAGCGACAGGGTCAATATCTTCTTTTACTTTTAGTTAAAAATATTTCAGGTACTCGGGTACCCAAATACCCGGGGCTCTCAGTTCATATTGCTTATAGTTGCCCTTTCTATCCAAGGTCGTTACACGGCAAGCAACTATAGTCGCTCTTGGTAGCGACAGAGTTAATAATTTCTTTTAATTTTACTTAGAGATATTTCAGGTATTCGAGTACCCAAATACCGAGGCTCTCAGTGCATATCGACTATAGTGTCCCTTTCTATCCAAGGTCGTTACACGGCAGGCAACTATAGTCGCTCTTAGTAGCGATAGAGTTAATAATTTCTTTTAATTTTAATTACAAATATTTCAGGTACTCGGGTACCCGAATACCCGGAGCACTCGGTTCATGTCGACAGCCATAGTATCAATCGCACGAGCTTCCGTCACCGTTATTTTCAATCGTTCCCGAGAACGACGAAAAACTACGATAATATCATCGAGATCTCGTTCGAGCAGGTCATATCGCTTTCACGGCGGGGTTTATTTGAATTCGCGCACGCCTCGACGGTTTATTCGCACGAATGACGCCCCGCTTATCCCTATTTCTGCAGTTTTCATCTCGCGAAAATGCTATCTTCGGAGTCACGTCGCGGGTTATTCGATCTCGGGGGCCGAAAACGAAGTCGAGGCACGGAGCCACGGGCCTTTGTGGAGCCGAGCGTGTCGCACCGAATCAGCTTTACGGACTTCTGACGATCGAAATCGCGGAAACTGGGCCATCTCTGATCCTCCGTGAACAGGTCCGGACGCATTGTTCCAAAATTTTCCACAAACTTTTACCGAAGAAAACGTTGCTCGATACTGCAGCCCCGTTCGACACCTGAAATGCTAAACGAAAAAACAGCCGTTCGCTTTTTAACACGTTCCCTGCCACAGTAGAAAATTCCGTAACTACACAGACACGCGAAAATGGCTGTTAACACTTTGACGGCCGCTGTCACATATACGTGACTTTATTCATTCGAATAGCACTCGCGCGAAGCGAGTATATGTTTCAAATAATATAATAAATCTTTCTATTACTTATAATGTGGAAATGATAGAATATTTAACATAAAGACAATAATGTGAAATACTTAATTATTTAAGAATTCTTGCAAAAGCCTTCATAAGTAATTAGTGTTTGCAGAATATTAGCGGCTGTCAAAGTGTTCATTAACACGTTCGCTACGAGTGTCACATATGGTGACGCGTCGATTCTGTTTTGGGAGCTCGACGTCACACATGTGTGACAGAGATAATTGATGAAAATAAAGCGCGGTCTGTGGTGAACGTTTTTCTCGAATCGACCATGGTAGCGAACGTGTTAACGAGAGTTTTGACATTCTATTGACGTATTATAGTGTGTCTGACCAGGTATGGGAATTTTCCACTGTGGCAGTCAACGTGTTAATACACGTGATTGATTGTACAAAATATTTATCTATTTGATATTACACTTCCTACTTCTACTATCATTTTAACATGAATGTAACTACAATTTGATAAGGGTTGCCAGTCATGTGATCAAATTAAAATTAATGCATGTACCGAAAGCGGTGCACGTGAAAGGGAGCAGGGTAAGAGTGTACTCTTTCTCCTCGATCTGTTTCAACGGTATACTTTAGGAATTTTTCAGGAAAAAACTAAATAACATATCTTGATGAAACTTTGTAGGTTTATTCGCGTATATTTATACCATGTTCGTGAATTTTTGTACGTTGTTATCGTCTAAAGTATAGTAATTGTACATTGAGAAGTAGAGAGGTTAAAATAATTCTCGGATGGCTCGCACAAAAAGTGACGTAAAACATTTGAAAATAACAACTCAGAAATAAGGTAGATCATAATCGAAATTAAGAAGCTAAATATTTTAAAATGTATCATAGCCAACAACGCGAGTGTTGATTATAAAATTATACGTCGTGTTTTATTATCACTGCAATAATGTAATATTAACTATGCACATGGATTCATAAAAATCAATAGTTATTAAATTAAAGCGTCAACCATACCCTGACAACTGAATGTTGTATCTAAAATCTACGAAAACACTTTCACATTGCGTAATAAAATTGTCCAACATTGTTCGCAGCTGTTTGCCGACGCCACGACCGTTTTAAGAGCAACGCTGGGTAAATAATTCATGCTTGTCTCGGTTAGGCTAATTCCTCAACGGTCAATTTATCGCTAATCACCGAACGAAGTCCAGCAAACATGCACGAGGAGTCTGTGGGCGTGAAACGGTGGCAGAAAAGTCCAATTAACGAGCGTATTTGCATACCGCTTTAAATGAGAAACATAACGTCGACGTTGCGTCGGCACGGTGATAATAAAATCGGCTTTTTATCAGCTTGGAACCAGGCGCACGCTTCGCAACACGGTTCACGATGTAACGAGCTGCAACACCGACGCGCCCCTGATCTCTGGTGAAAATAAAGTGCACGTACAATCGATTATAACAGATGAATCGGTATCGGTTATGTAAGGAGCAGGTGAGTCACTTGACGCGTTTCCTGCCACCCACGAAACACATAAATTACAATTCCTTTAAGAATACGCTGGATGACGTGAAACCAAAAATAAAGGTGAAATCTCGGGTGTTGTTGTCGTCTCATTAAAATTTCATGCGTGCAACGTGGGCTGTTTACACATTTCAATAATTCATATCTGGTTAAATTATTAAATTCCTCGTAAACCTCAGTAGGCTGCTTAAATGTTTTTTTTTCAAAATTCTATTTTATACTGTTTTGTTTAACGCAAAAAGTATGAATTTCAAATAACAAACATTCAGAACGTCTGTAAAAAGCTTATCGTATTGTCACCTAATTCTGAGATTGGTGATAGAATTATACGGTTTCGAATAAATTTTTGTGAAATAAGATAATAGAATTATAATGACAATTCAATAGGTTGCATTTTATAGGAGAATATTACGTCAATTTGGAGACAGATTATCTTGAGAAAGTTCCAAATGAGCTCGATCCAGTATCGATCTATAGTAAAGCTTCGAGCATTACGCATAAGCTGATAATCATTATTTATTTTACATTACACTGGAATATATTTTTCAGAAAAATTAATAGGGAATATACATAATGTGGCTCAGAAAATTCATTAAATATTTTCATAATTACTTTTCCTCTTTAATCCTAGTAATACTGTAAGCTTGATTCAGATAACAATCTCCTGAAAAAATGGTAAATGAAAGAATGTCGAAATAACGTATTCATTTGATCAATTTCTTAAGACACTGTATCTTTTTAACAAATATTAATACATCTTCAGAAGAAATGGGAAATATATCTTTTCAAAAAGTATAGATCCTTGATTTCGTTTGAAGTAGGGAATTACAGGAAATTAACACGTTGAATGCCGCAGTGAAAACAGCCATATCCAGTCAGACATAATACAGTTTACTGTTTTTATTATAAATCTTAAAAGAAAAAATGTTCAGGTATTCAGTCGCATTTTTATGTTCTTAGATTAATGTTAGAATATGAAAATTGCTCAGAATTGTGTAATAATAAATAGTTATGTGAATGAATTGAATTTGTTGTGCCGATCACCGGTGACTCCCGCGGCATTTAACGTGTTAACAAACATTTACCATGCGTAATATTGCAAGTATTATTAGTGATAATGAAATTCTCAAAACAGTTTCAAAACGTCTCACAAAGTCTTTAGGATTGAAAATCTGAAAAACTGTGTGACATTCCGATTGAAGTAATTATTTTGAACGTCTTGACTGTCTTACACATTGTCATTTTTATATTCCTCATCCCACCGAACTAGAGCTAATTATCTAAAATAAACAAAAGAAAATCTACAGATACCACAAGGATAACCTTGATCGCGTAATATACATTATTTTTAAATAAATGTATGGTTTTCAAGTCTCAATACTTTTAAGAATTTCAGAGTTATTCTGCTCTTAAAATTTCTCAAAATGACTCAAAACACCTTTAGTTGATGCAGGATTGCTTCTTTAGTTAACACGCTAGTTAACGTCAGGAATACGTTTCATTCTGAAGAAGGTAAACTCGATAATGTGTGTATGTGTTTTTTTATGCAATTGACTCGGTTGCACCATATGCGTATGCACGTACGAGCACCGTAAGCACAGGATCTCGGTTCCCCTCAAATAGAGACTTCAAGCACCGTAAGCTCTTACCGCAGGAGCATCAATTCGATCCCCTATAATTAACGGCTCCCTTCCTCAACACACGCTCACGATCCTTTCACCCGTGTTTCGCGATGTTACCAGCTCGAAATACTATATCCCTGCAGTTAGGTAGCTTCGTTTCATTCCAGCTCTTACCTTTGCTTTTTTCTACCAGCACGAGAACAGCATTGACGAGGAAAACATCAGAGGCAAAGTCACACTTCTCGAAAGAGCAACGCCGCGTAACGATACTGTTTCTTTGCTGCGTGAAATTAGGGACTTTTTTACGTACAGTGGCGTGCAAAAGTTTCCGGACAGTACATTTTCTACTCTTACTTTTGATTATGATAAATACACCGAAGTTTAACTCGACATCATGTTGAAAAATAGATCAAACAGAAGATGAAGTTGGAGTGCATGATCCTACTTGCCATTTTTTAATCTGTGCGTAAATCTAAATTTATTATGAATTGTTTAAGGCACGATTGGTAATATGAAGTGTCCGGAAACTTTTGCACACTACTGTATATGTAAAGGCGTTCAATATTTGACAAGATTTACTATCGTGGTGGTTCTGAATTATGTTTCATTAAAGAACTACTAATTTTTGTGAAATTCTGATTTTAATAATCTTATAAAACGGAAGCAACTCTAGAATTATTAAATATTATTTTCCTCGATGAGTTGTATTAACAGTAGTATATTATAATGAGCTGGATAGTTATTGAAATAGTTTGAAACTCATAAGAATACAAGATTATTTGTATAATATAAAATTCACTTTTTTACACTAACAAAAATAATTAATATTAATGAAAATAATAAACTATAATAGAAAAACTGTATTCCATGTATTTTGTACATGTTTGATGAATAATTAATGAATATGAATAATTAACAAGCATTGGAGAGATCGAAATGTTTTATTTCCTTTAAAGATTTTATAAAGTGTTATATCATTAATTATCTATTATACAGTTATTACCAGAAGTGAATTAGAACTGCCATTAAGTGTATCTTTATGAATTATTTAAATCACTTATACGTATTGTAGCTAATTTTCAACAACGTTACATATAACATACTAGTTTACCGTTCAGTTCTTAATTTTGTTCAGGCCTTAATTACATGTTCGCGGAAGTGTACAGTCTTTACGACTTTATTACAGGTTTGCATGAAGCATTTTTTGCGCTCGAGTTTCATGGAAAATTGTTACCCGTAAAAAGTAGCTTCCAGAAATTATTTATATATTGAGGGACCCGAAAACAACCAAACTGTTTGAATATGTTCTATGAGTAGAAATTTAAAAAAGAAAGGACATCAATTATTCACAAACACCTCATTAGAAAGTTACAATGAGAATATTAAATATTAAGCAATAATGCTTCTGTAACCTTTTGTAAGGGTATATAAAAGAACAATCTGTACTCTATTCGTTAAAATCAAACAAAATTGGCATGAAGCTCATATGGTACCAAATTTACATGTCTGAAAAACCTCTTCTTAGGCCTTTCGAAAAGGGCCACCATTTTGCAATGAAGTAAAAACAGTAAGTGATTAATAACATATGCACTATTACTTTTAACAATAACAAACAGTAATCTAAAGCTCCATAAATGAAAGCTAAACTTTGATTGGTTTTTCACTTTGAAAATTAATCTGAAATTGTAAAGTAACGACAGAAGAGAAAAGATTTTGAAAAGCATAGGTTCTGCGCCCCTGCAATCATTAATATTGTATTTTTTCTCCTAGCTTTTCAATGAAATATTCACGAAAATATGTTCGTATAACAGCAACTCAGTTCAATCATTTAAATGGGAAACACCACATATAATTTCCTTATCAGATTATGTTTCATATAATTACAATATACACAAAATCTAAAAGTGAATGAATGAAAACATATAAACAAATTTATTTCATAAATCATACCACGCGCTCGGTCCACAGAATCATCATCCTATCCTGATTCGATTCCATAACAATTCATTCAATTTGTCAGTCTCCTAAGGAAACACATACCCGACGAGTTCTCTCATGACAGTACAAGACTCTCATGAATTCTGGAATGGGGTGTCCAACAAAAACGTGTCGGAATTTTTCATGGTACACCCCGAGGAAGATTTTCACGGTAGCTGAAATTTTGCCCGGGGTTGTCGTCGGGCTTCACGAAATGATTACACGACAGTAACAGATATCTGGCTGTGGATTACGGTAACCGTAATCCATCGAGCGGCGTGGGTGGACAGGTGTAAGGAAAGTGGCTTATTTTACTGAAGGAAGAGGAGATTATCTCGAGCACGTCCTGAGCAGGAACCTCCGGTTTCCTGATTCATAGGCTGCCTCGTGTTACAAGATCCTCGAGCGAGCGAGCGAGCATCTTACGGCACGCTAATTAAAATTACGCCCGACTGAGCGCGGTACACACCTATGGCTAACCTCTATAAATGATGCTCCTTCTTTCCATGCAACAGAGCATCGACTGCTATGGTTATTTAGCCAGGAGACTCGCAATTTCGGGTGAGTGCCAAACTACCATGTGTCAACAGCAACATAGGAGTGTTGAAAACGGTCACCCATCTTAACGCTGACCGTGTCCAGAGTAGCTTACCTTCGATGATAAGATGAAAGATACTGTTCCTCTTTTTTCGTTCTATGTAGCCCAACATCGACTACTATGGTTATTTAGGCAGGAGACCTAGAGTTTTAGAAGAGTTCCAAACTACCATGTGTCAGCAGCAACATAGGAGTGTTGAAAACGGTCACCCATCTTAACGCTGACCGTGTCCAGAGTAGCTTACCTTCGATGATCAGATGAAGGATACTGTTTCTTTTTTTCGTCCTACGTAACCCAACATCGACTGCTATGGTTATTTAGCCAGAAGACCTACAGTTTTGGGTGAGTTCCAAACTATCACGTGTCAACAGCAACATAGGAGTATTGAAGACGGTCACCCATCCTAACGTTCACCGTGTCCAGAGTAGCTTAACTTCAGCGATTGAACAAGAACAGGTGTTTTTTCTTTTAATTTGTTTATTCTGGATTTTTCTATACAAAATTTGTATAATTTTTGCGCAAATAAACAAAGCAATTCATTATAAAGAGTATACATTAAACTTAATAGCCTGACAGCCAGGCATTTCTGAGTTATACACATAATTGATAGTTTGCAGGTACTACGTTTTACATATTTATTGCACTTTTCTTACGAGTCACAGTGATTACACAGTTCGATTGGTTTCGAAGAAAAAATACATACATTTAAGAAGAAAAAACCTGTCGAAAGAAAAACCGGTGTTTCCTTCGAGGAACGTCTGTGACATAAATGATTCTGAATGGCTGCCAAAGGAAACCGTAATTGGGGACGTAAATGTAACACTGCGCTCCTGATTCGCAGACTGACCTTGTTAGAAGAGACAGAAGTATCCTCGATTCAGTTCTTAACATGACAGTAAATAAAATAGCATGACGCAAGAGCCAATCTTATGCTTACAAGATTTATATTATTTTTTTTAGAATATCCTCGTTCCTTTTTTTTAAGGATTTAGAGGGTGAGAAAAGTTAGCTGTACACCTTTTAATATTTCAATAATGTTTTAACTTGACTAAAATATCTACAAACACCAAAATATGAATGAACAAACCAGATTGAAAAAAGACTATGTTACGATAAAATAAATGTTTTGAGTTGATTGCGGAGCTTTATGCCATTTGGCATATTTAAATGCCTGAAGAATTCAAATTTGTAAAACAAACGAAATGAAAAGTACATTGCGTAATATTTAAAGCACAAAATATAATTTAGATAATGTTCTATTTCTTCAACTGCACTAAAACAGAAAATATTACAGTCTAAATATGTATATTTGCATAAACATCCGTAGTCTGATTATCAGTATGTAAATATCGTTTTCATGCACTGCATACTTTTTATTTACACACTTAAATGTGCAGTTTGAATGCAACGTAAAATGTAGAGCACTTTTTGCATGATAGTAATTGACTACACCAACTTAAACAAGTTACTTGTAATTGGTGTGAGATACCAGGATTATAAATGGAATACTGTGCTCCGGATTCCTAAAATTACCTTGTCAAAGTTATGTTTTAGCTACACATCTCATGCTGTTTGTCAGAACATATCCGATGTTATAATACCTGTTGCCTTACTATTATTACTGTCTCCTGTTTTCAGTATTTCCAGTGTCATTGTTCATAGAATAATGGAAAAATGTGTTTGTACACCATTGATCCTCGACATGAAGTATAAAGATAATTTTTAAATGCAACATTAAATTAACATGTTAACAAGTTTGCATCCCACCGCTGTTTCGACAAATTTAATTCCATCAAATAATTACTAATTTCCATAAAATATGGAGTATTATTATCATAATAATTATATTAAATAACAATTGTACAATCGAATACTACATAAACAAATTCTCATAAAACATTGAATTCTATTAACATTACAATATTTATGTAAAAGAACAAAATATCGAGTAACTAAATTTCTGTTCAGTATAGAGTTATATTTAAAGGGTGCATATTATAATACTAGACACGCAATTTTTCAATATGTCAATTAATTAAAAGAAAAAGAAGACTTGTACTTACACACTATCTTTACGCAGAAAAGAATAACATTATAGACACTTTTCAAGATTTCACCAGTAAAATCAAATTTTATAATAACTCTTTTAGGTCAGTATAATCGTCTGCTTATGAGAAAATACAAATTATATAATACAGCGGAAGGAGAAGTTGCTTAGTATCGCAGAGGTGTCGTTGCAAAGACACACTTAAGAAAGGAAGAAACACGCTTGTTTATTCAGCGTGAACAATTAAAGACGAAAGGCAGTGATTACGATCGGTACTGATTCTCAAACAAAAGGTGGGCGTGCGTACAGGGAATTAGAATTGGAAGCTACTCGATGACTCGCATGCTTAGTCACCTGATGAATATTAGAGGTGAATATTAAAACAACATCCACGCGAGTGACGACAAGAGGATCGTTACTCTTATTTCAATAAACAAATCAATTCAGATCAGACTTTCGAGATATACCTTAAATCAATTCACCTTCAAAATCGTTATGCCATTACACCAAACCTGTAGGCCTCATTTCACAACCTAAAATTTCAGAAACTCTCAGCTGGATCAACAAATATTGTCGATTTTTTATGCCAAAAATTTTCAGTTATTTTTTTTATTAATAATTGATTTTTCTGACGGATGCAAAACAACCATAGAAGATTATGGACAATGTATATGTTACCAACAAGGTATTTTATCAACTTCAATCAAGGTTTTCAATCATTAATTGGACTACAGTTTGAAAATGGTTGACGTCACATTACCAGTGTGAAGAAAAGCTGTTTCGTTAACATCTGTAGAAAAATGATTGAGGGGTGCATAAACGAAACCAATTATAACATTCATACGAAATATTCATACTTATTTACAGTATATTTTATAATACAGGTATCGACATTATTTATGATATTATCAATTACAGACAGATATATTAATGAGAAAATAATAAGAAATCATACTTGGAGAAAATTATCAAAAAATCAGGGACATGCAATGATCAATTAAGGGGTGCTTAGCAAAAAATACTATTGTCGAAGTTTACGATGACAACACAAGTTCTTGATTTAATTAGACACAGTTCTTCTGCGATATAATTACAGATTCCACCCACAGGAATTATGTAATATGATAAATACGTTATAAAAACAAAAAATAAAATCTATTAAGCAAAAATATAACATGCTACAGTATTTTTTGCTCTCCAGAAAAAAGACAAAGATTTACAATGGTCATTTTTGTTACGAACACTTCGATTATAATGAGGATAGTTATAAGTACACCGAACAACAAATATAATATAAACTTCTCCACGGTAGGCAATAATATTTTCAAAAACATTAACATACAAAACCATAAATACCTCAAACAAACAGTGACTTACGTCACTCTTAAAATGAAGGCCTTAATTACGCACGCGATTGTTAAGGATTGACGATATTTAAACCAGAAGAGAAACGCAAAGAAGGGAACTGGACTCTCTTGAATTCTCGCTGAATACGTTCCACGGTTTGCATATTTAACGAAAACTGTACGAGACTTTGAATCGTTAATGCGTCCGACCGCTTGAATGCCGAACAGCATTTCGCGAATTAAGGCAGAATCGCTTACCGGTTCTAAGCTGACGTGTGTCTTTCTAACTGACCGTGCCACAATGGCCAGCGAAAGAATGGACGAGTAAAAATCTGTGGAGCATGAATCACTGCTCACAATAACAAAAGATTTGACGGCTCCGTATTTAGGCAGGAGTGTCCACTTTGAATTTTGCAGCCTGAAAGAAGAACTAATCAGGACCTTTAAATTAACTATTGTTCCATGATAAAGACGAAATCTCTGCAAACACTCTTAAACCCCCTGTGTCGCGTCACTTTGGTAATCCTGTTAACATAACATTATACTTAACACGTTTGCTACCAGCGTCACATATGTGTGACTGATTCTCTTCTGAGAGTCCAACGTCACACATATGTGACAACATGAATTTTGTATATTATAATCGCATAAACGAATGAAGTCTGCTCTGAAAATCTGCAGTATATTTTGCAAAATTACAAAAAACAAAGCATGGTCTGTGGCAGACGTTTTTTCCCCTTGGGACCTGGTAACGAACGTATTCATTGAGCTTTTGAAACATTGCTTCTCAAAAGCTCCATAAATTGTGTAACAGGTCAGTATTCTTTACGATTTGATATAATGTAGATCATTTTTAGAAATTAAATATTCAATTTTAGTATGTACTTTTGTGGCGGTACATAATAGTTAATTTTTGCAATCTTCTAAAAATATTTTCGTCTGTTTGAAATATATATACTGTGGAAGACCGTCTGTAGAACTGGATAGTATTTTTTTCGAACCGATTTGCAAGTCAATTTTATGATTTTTACCTCGTAACTACTACTATCAAAAATTTATAACTTAAGTACTACTACCTGGTCCCTGACACCCACTCCTAAAATTTGCAGTAAACATCACATTTTGCATACACAAAAATTTATTTCTTCTTAATGAAAAACCAACTGGCCAGAGAATACTCCGAAGCATGATTTTCCCCCACCATAATTGATGTGGCATTTTCCAGAATTTTTGAAGCACTGGGTCCGTGGGACCCAATAATAGTAGTTACGGGTTAAAATCGAATTAGTTTCTCGAGATCGTTGGGAGATAATGGTCGAAAGAAATGCTGTCACATCCTCTGCGATTGGGCACAGAATGACTAGTACATGAGCTCATTACACGATCCTTTGCAGACTCGTAGTGATGGGACCGATCCGATACGTACATCTGACATTTAAGCAATTCGATGTTCAAGTATTCACAGGAGAAACTACCGAAGCGGTCGTCTCAGACTTTGATGAGCTCTTGCACGTTGATAGATCATGTTATTACGAATCTCCCTATACATAGTTTTGCACATAGACGGTCAATAGTTTAAACGATATTGAAAGCAGATGTTACAGTAGAGTAGATAAATTCTATCAGAACTTTAATATTAAATATTTTTCAAACTTTTGGCCATCTATGTCTGAAACTACATATAGGAAGGTTCGTAAAAACTTGATCTATCAACATGCAAGAGCTCAGTAAAATCTGAGACGACCAGGGCAGCTTTCCTTATCAGTGAAAGCTGTCGATGAGTATCAAAAAGTTACTTATTTGATACCATCATTGAGATTGATACCCGACAGAATAGTTACTATTTAGTACCAGTACCATAGCAAAAATGGTATCGATGTTATCACAAATCAAAACAAGTTTCTTTACTAATTGGTACACGTTACAAAACTAGTATTCCATTCTCATATTTAAATGATTTTATAAATTGTACAAAATTGGTGACTATGGTGGTAGGTGATAATCAGAGACGAATAACGACAGTCGATTCTTAAAAACCATTGCCTCTCTGAATTCTGATTATTAGACTGCGAATGTTTATGCAAATACGCAATTTTGGATATCAATATTTTTTGTTTTAATGTAGCTGACGAAATGGAACTTCGACAAAATTGTATTTTAGACTTTAAATGTTCAAAAATGTACTTTTTATTTCATCAGCTTTATAACATACACATCTTGCACAAATATGAATATGTTAAATTGCATAAGGATCCGTAGTCTAGTGATTGAATCATTTTTTATTGAAAGGGCGTATCTCCATATTTTGAGGACGCATGTCGATAAATTAAATAATAGTTTTTTGTAACTGTAGATTCCTAGCCCTGTTTACATTTGAAAGTAAACAAATCTCCTACTCATTCCAATGGAAAAAAACGAATAAAAATTATTTCAAAGAAAATTAGGAAGTTTTTATTGCCTGGTGTAAAATTTTACAAAACGTACATACACCTCTTCAATAATAAACGCTTCAATGATTGTATAGATTTTTCTCAGTGACACAAGTAACTGTAAAATATGAATCCTTTTGAGTATCATTTAGGATTCTGCATTTGACATGTCCGTGGTATCCTTCTGTATCAGTATGTCCTTATACGTTTTGTTGACGCAGCGATGCTTCACCGTTATAAATCGATAATAACTGAAAAGTATCGTAACCCATCACTACAGATTCGCAATCGATCATTCGAACGAGCAACGTGTCCGTCTCTTCCACTCGGGTTCCTAGACGAAGCCTTATCGGGATGGATGTGTGACTTATGTCGTAAATCGCAGTCGAACCTAAAGTCACTGTCGTGACTCCAATTCTGAATGTATCCTGTCAACTGTTAACTTTATTTTGCACTACGGCCGTCAGTTTCATTTGAACTGAACTTCATTCTTTAATATCGTAATTAATCACTGAATTATGAAGGCTGTAATAATGATTCAGGTCACTTATATTTCTATTTTAGTGATTTAGTTTGGCGTTGTTTAAGTCGTAACAATTGTTTACATGTAGATCTGTATGAAACTATTGACAGAAATACATAGATGTTTTTATGTTTTCAAATTTTCAAAGAATGAATAAAATTTGTGACTTTTAACACCTATGGCACGTATAAAAGATCATCACTGAGTGTTTCATTTTAGATTTGTAATTTTTAACTTCTGTAGAGTATATAAAGACCGTCACTGAGAGCTTCGATTCTTGTAACTTATAACTTATAACCAAAATGTAAAATTTACAACATGCTCTTGTCATTTAATTTAATATAAGTTTTTGTAGTCCACAGTACAAGAGTTAAGTTTCTTTCTTCATTGGACACGTGTATGAGTCCTACAGAAGTCATCAGCCAAGAGGTTTGTAATTAGTAGACTGCGGATGTTTATGCAATTTAACGTATCAAGACACGTGAATGATGCACTTTTAACAACCCAAAGAAAATTAGAAGCATATTTATTGAACGTTTAAACGACATAATACAAATATATCGGTCAATGTTTCGTTTCTCTAACTACAACGCTAAGAAAATTTGAAGCATAATTTTTGAACATTTATAGAACATAATACAAATAGATTGATCAAAGTTTCGTTTCTGTAACTACACTATTAGAACAAATATTAGAGTGTAAAAATATATATTCGCATATACGTGCACAGTCTACTAATTAGTCACTTGAGTTCCCAGTGCAAAGAATTAATTCCAGTTATCCTACAATCAGAACAACGTTCATACATAAAGAAGAAAGAATTACAAATTACGCAAAGAGTTGGAAAGAAAATAGAAAAAAAGGCATTGGCAACGTTCGAAGACATAACATTGCACCCCGACGGGATTCCTGACTTTCTGTTTTGAGTTGCTTTGACAGACGACCCTCGTTTGATCCTCGTCTGACGGTATCAGGGCGATTTGGTGGGAGAAGGACGGAGAGGGAGTCTTAGGGCTAAGCAGAGTGGGATTTTGTGCGAGCGAGGAGAGAGGGATGGCGGAACTGTCAGTGCTACATCGGTTCTCTTCACGTAAGGACGAGCCTCAAGGACCACCTGCGAGTTACCTCTCGTCGGGACACCTTTCCTCAGGTTGGTAAGTTCCGTTCGAATCTCCTCGAGTACAATCGATGGAAGAGATATAGCAAAGTCGTGAATTTCACGGGTCGCCAGACAAACACGTGCTTCGAGTATTGGATCCGCGACGACAAAGGGGACCTCGAGGGTCTGAAACCGAGACCCCACCCCCAGCATCCCCCAAATTCTGCTCCCGCCGTTTTCACAGTTGGACAGAATTACAGGGATGTTTATTTATAATATTTCACAATAAGGTTTATTGCGTACACGTTACTTTTAAAATACTGTACACATGATAAGATGCAAGTACATATACAGGGTGTCCCATTTTAACCTCTCCCCATGAATATCTTTGAGACTATTAGTTTAGTGATATCGAAAAATATTTCAGAGAAAAGTTGAATGATTTTGAGAAGAATCTAATATACTGTTAATAGTTTTTTTACAGGTGGTGCAGTAGCAAAGATATGAAGGTCATGTTTGTTTTTTTGTTGAATGAAACCGTATATTCTTTTATACATTGGTCAATGCAGCTCTTTATTTTCTATAAACAAGTATTAAGGTATTTGTGCTGAGACACAATTACTTTAATAGATATTTTTATTTTAATTGTAAAATATTACTGGTACATACCTCCTGACGCGGAAACAAATTTAAATCAAAATATCTGCTAAACTAACTGTTTTTAGTCACCAATACCCTAATACTTTTGTATAGAGAATGAAGAGCTGTATGGATCAGCATGTAAAAAAAATATACAGTTCTGTTTAAAAAAAATGAAGGTGAACTTCATAACTTCGTTACGCGTTCATTCATAAAGAAATTATTGGCGCCATATTATGTCGCCATCTGAGTCATTCAACTTTTGTCTGAAATGTTTTTGGATATCTTCAACAGTTTCAAAGATATTTTCGCGGAGAGATTAAAATGGAACACCATGTATAATGTATAAATCCGGAACTGTGTGAATGATATATAAATGAACTTATTTCATTAACTAAATAAGTAATTAACGTGTCTTATGTAAGACAATGTATTTTAGAAAAATACATGTACACAAATGTCTTTTTAGCTAATGAAAATATTAATTAACTTAATTAAACACTTAAGGGGAAGAGTACAAAAGTTGACGATAGTCGTAGCATCCCTTCAAGTGAATTATTAAACACGATCCTGAGTGTCTCTCTCTCTCTAACAAAGCCAACAATGGTATTATATTTCAGGTTGACAGTTCACCTAATTTATAACTTCCCTATATCTCTTCCATCGACTATACTATTAATACATTCTCTGTCGCAAGCACCACCGATGTCAATCTTCATTGAATTTTAAATAACATTAGTACTACTGTATTAAAATTAAATTTGTTTATAATTAATAATTCATTATTTGCATCCTTCAGGGTATACAGGGTATTTCGAAACGAGTACAATCGAGCAGCAGCTGGCTCTAGATGACAAAATTAAAATGTAAAACAAAATTTGTTTGCATAAGGCTCCGTTTTCGAAAAAAATTTAGTTAAAAAATTCGCTGAGTACTTATGTACTTCCTGTGCGGAAGATTCATTATTCGCTTATCGTATTGTATAAACATAAGTGTCACTAAGCTAACGACCCAATAAACCAAAATATAATATAAACAATTTTTTTAACTATAAAGAGGAACAACTTTAAATAAAAAATATTTCTGATGTTCGAAGAGATATTCCTTCAAGAATTTTGTTTGAAGTTTTTTTCTTCTGAAATTGAATTTAAAGTTGTTTCCTGTCGTTATAGCAATTCAGTTTCCCTGAAACCGTTAATTTGATTTTTAATTGCACCACTACGAACATTATCACCCCTTTCGTTTGAAGTAAAATGAATAACGCAGGCATACACACAGTGAAATTTGGAATTATCGGAATTTATGGCTCAATCTAAAAATAGCTTCGCTGTGAAAATCGCGCTATATTAAGCCGTGAAAGAGTAATCTACAGGCTTCATAATCGTTCCTGAATTAATTACTTCCATTAATTAACTCGACTTCTACTTCATGAATATACATGTTCTAAATGCACTTTTCAACCAATGCAAATTTCAACGATTCCTGCGTTATCTCCTGTTCGAAATAAGTCTACAAATTAATCATCGTTACCTAGCTCGCATCATCGTCCTCTTTATCAGACAGGAGCCAATCAAATAAATTCAATAAATATTAATCGACTCTAACGATACATAAAAGTTAAAGTTTCAATTTTATACGTCCACAAGCAACTCAAAATACTATTTTTCTCACTAACATAACTTCTTTTGGCATGTTTTTCTACTCTTACTTTAGTTTGATAAAAACCATTCATTCTGGCGTATAGTGAACAATTGTAAAAGTAAAGTTCATATGCAACAAATGATTATTCGCCTCTGTAGTAAAATTTGTGTTTGTAATATTTTGTCATTAGTAAATTTAATGAATATATCAGTAATTACTGGTCACTGTATGGCCCTTTTGATATCATGCAACTTTTGCTTGAAAAATTTGTTCACATATCTAACAGTTTACGAGTAATTTGAGGTGGTCGAGTCAGGTGAATCAGCCTGTGTATTACATATGTAGTACCCTTATAATAATACTGTCATGCAATGCAATCTTATCTTAATACTTAATGTACTTTAATCGTAGAGTAAATATAGAGTAAACTACATGCATATTCAACGAAATTTCAAAATTATTTTCCTCGAAAACGGAGCCTCGCATGGCAAAAAATTATTCCATAATTTCGACTTATGTTTACGTGAAGGGTCACTCATTCCTCGGTTGGACCACAAATTTTGCCACGCTCTGTATATGTCCGTTAGTATCGAAAAGGTTCACGTGCTTACTTCACATATTGGAGGTACCGTTTCACTACTCGAATATATCAGACTATGCGATTTTTCCTAATTTTACACATACTTTTCTCATAACTGGCCGAATATCTGCTATCGCAATTACGGTTACGCTTATTACAGATATAGACCTATCACCCTGTCGAATTTCATAAAAATCGGTCAGGACCACATCTAAATCACTCCTTGTTAGTACGTCAGCTCTAAACATCGACAGTGTTATTCTTTTTTTTTTAAATCAAATACTTCCAAACGATCGGCTTGAGCGATACAAACGCAGTTACATCTCGTCGATGAGAGAGCGTGTACTCGAGTGCATCTTGAACATACCTAGTCGAATTATGCGATTCATCTGGACGTAACAGTCCGCAGACGCATTTAATCGTCGTAGTGGACAAAACGGACCGCGTTTCGGTATCGCATCATGGTTAATTAAAGACGATCCCCCGTCGAGAATTCAACTGAGAGAGAGAAAGAGAGAAAGAGAGAGAGTGTGAAAGTGAGTGAGAGAGAGAAATAGAGAGAGAGAGAGAGAGAGAGAGAGAGAGAGAGAGAGAGAGAGAGAGAGAGAGAGAGAGAGAGAGAGAGAGAGAGAGAGAGAGAGAGAGTAGAGGAATCGCGAAATGCAATCGAGTATGGAGAGCAAAGCGAAGATAATCGTGTCTGCCGCGCGTCTGGATTATGCGAGACGAGATGAAAGATAGAGAGTTCTTGAGTGCTCGTTTCGAATGACCAAACGATCTCAGGACGCGGCTACCTAATTGCATTGTTACGCGTTGCAGGCGAATGGACCGTTTAATTAGTCGTCCTGCTGGCGCTTAGAATGACCTCGGTTCTTTAAAGTCGATTGATTTTCTAGGTGCACGTTTGGTGTGAATTAAATAGAATTTTTGACAAAATTAGGGTGATATGTACTTGCACTGAGAATATTTATGGAGTTTTACACGTTGAATGCCGTTTTAATTTAATTAAATATCTATTGTATCTTATGCAATTTTGAATACTATTAACATCGAAATAATAATATAAAATACAAATTACACGATCGAATAGCTAAAAACTCTTTTGTTTCAAAATTCATGTTAACGTGTACCCTGCCACGTGGACCGTTTTCGATACACGCGTCAATTTTAATTTGATCACTTAACTGCCAACACTTATGAAATTTTTAGTAACATTCACATTAAGATGATAGTAGAAATAGAAAGTGTAATGTCAAATAGATAAAGATTTGTACAATCAACCATGTGTATTGATAAATAGCCATTTTCGCGTGTCTGTCTGGTTACGGAATTTTCTACTGTGGTAGGGAACGTGTTTAAAAAAGCAAATTATAAGGTGTCTGATTAGGTATGGCAGTTTTCACTGCGGTACTCAAGGTGTTAAGATATCGAGGCACGTGAGAGATACACTTTCAATGACCCAAGGAAAATAAGAAGCACATTTCTTGAATATTTAAAGAACATAACACAGCTTGGTCTATACTTCGGTGCTTTAACTATATTGACAGAAGGATGTTTTTTCATAAATATCCCCAATTTAATAATAATGGAATAATAATATCTAAGGTATGAATAATTTAACCCTTTGCACTCGAGTGAGGCCTTTGCAGCATTATAATATTTATACTTCTAATTTCCTATTTTTTAAGAATATGTTATGACGATCAATTTCGTGAATTCTATAACGTGCTTTTTATAAACAAATAAAAATCCTCTGGTTATAATTAATGACACTAGCGTTTCTAAATTTTGTGTTAGATTGTCAAGTGCAAAGGATTAAATAATTGGTATCGTTTTAAAGGTTAATCTCTGAGAACAATCTTGTTATCGAGTGGAATGACTTCGGTTCTTTAAAATCGATTAATCTCCTGGGTACACGTTTACTGTAAACTAATCTGGATTTCTAAAATAATTAGGCTATAATACAACACAAACTATATAGAAAACTACTATAGAAGGACCATATATTTTTGTCATTATGTTACGTTACATTTAAAGTTTACTATATCAATACATTTGCATCAATTTTAATACAATATTAAATCATATTTCACAATAATAATGGTTTTCATTCTCTTTTGAACAGCAGCTGTGTCTCTCTCCCTTTGTTAATCATTTTGCAAAATTTGAAATTCTTGAAAAAGAATCTTAATCTATTCTCCGATCAATGTAAAGAAAATCTTCGCAGGTATTATATCACAAAATGAATATCCCTCTCAAAATTTATCTTCCAGATAAAAATCTGTTCTTTCGCGATTTGCACGTGTTTCATTAGACATTTAAAAGCTTAAAATCGTTCCCGCGTCGTACGCTCCAAACATCGTCGATTTCAGCTTCATCTTTCCTCCTGTGAAAGGATTTCCCCGCGAAAAAGATTTCTGGAACGATCAAACAAAGGGTGGAAGCTTCCTGAAAATACCTCGTGGCCTTTGCTGGAATTAATTAGGGTAATTGAATAAGATTAAGAACTGATTACGCTAATGTATTAAACGGCAGCGTGGAAAATAGGATGAAAGTTTGTTACACGTCGGGAGCGGTGTTTTCTGCACGTTTTAGGCAAACACGTGCGTGCCATGTGCGAACGCGTGACTAACTGTACACGCGAACCATCCAACCAGCATTTCCATGTCAGTAGATTTGGAAATCGTGTACGATTCTCGATTACTCATCACTGTGCTGCAGACGTTTATACAGATATACAGTTTTAGACTTCTACATGTCCCATGTTAATGCAGTTAGCACGTTGAGTGCCACAGTGAAAGCTCCCATACCTGGTCAAACATGCTGTAATACTTCATTTCAAACAAAAATAACAAAGGAAATGATTATGTAACTACTAAATTTCACAGCCTCGACCTTCTATTCTTGTCACAATATTAATTCTATTCAAAATCGTATTAAAGTTAGTAAATGTTTAAGTGTGTTAAATAAATGGAACTGCAACAAGTCTGCATTTACTCCCTAAAATGTTTAAAACACGTACGTATTATTTTGTTAAGTTATTGAATGTCCATCATTCATCAATTTGTATATATCGAATTGCATAAACATCCGCAGTCTACTTATCACCTTTCGCGTTATATGCAGAATAATAATATTATTAATGTGGTATCAATTTGAATTTCATCAAGTAATGACCAGCCCCCATGAAATTTGACTGAGACATCAACAATTTAATTGAAATTATTTATTTGCATCGAATATCCTGTACGATAGACTTATTTACGTTTGAAATGGATTTGTTAATCAAATTTGCGGTATCGGTTGCACACGCTCTCGAAATCATATAAACATGGAAAATGTATAATAAATGGTAAATTGATATCGACACATAAGAGGATGCACTAAATATTTTCCTGCTGATGTTCGCGCAAAAAAAAACTGTGCCATTTAGGCGACAGAAGGGGCAGAGAGATTAAATAGCGTGAGGAAATGTGTATTTTCCAAATATTGACGTTAGTCTGCCGGTTACGAGTGGAGATATTGAAAATATCGAAAACTGATACGTCGATAAAACAATGAATCGTTGGCCCAGAGTAACGAGTTAATACAGCGAGCACACCTGAGAATGAGTTCAAAGGGACATGAAATTCCATCGGAAATGGCCGTCGTACTCCCCGCGTTTAATTATAGAAATGAAGCGGTGCACCTGAGGTGACCATACTGCTCATGGGAGTAGCGTATGGTAATCCTGGTGAAGTAAGTTTTAGTAAAACTATAAATAATCCCAATAAGAAGACCCCGAACACCGTCGAATACCTGGGTCACCAGACGTTCTCGTTCAGCAGGCTTGGATTTAATCGCTTTGTTCTCTCTTAGCGTTAACTGTCAATAAATTCACTCCTCATAGTTTACCAATTGATCAAAAATTGTGATTCAATCAAATAACTGAAGTAGGTGCATGCTCATAGTTGAACAGGATGTTACAAAAAGGTTCAAGACCTTGGGAGAGCGTAGCATACTGCTGAGAAGAATTAGAGGACCATACACGTTATAATCGAATTTCGATATATCGATAATCGAACTTCGAGATATCGATAATCGAATTTCGAGATATCGATAATCGAACTTCGAGATATCGATAATCGAATTTCGAGATATCGATAATCGAACTTCGAGATATCGATAATCGAATTTCGAGATATCGATAATCGAACTTCGAGATATCGATAATCGAATTTCGAGATATCGATAATCGAACTTCGAGATATCGATAATCGAATTTCGAGATATCGATAATCGAACTTCGAGATATCGATAATCGAATTTCGAGATATCGATAATCGAACTTCGAGATATCGATAATCGAACTTCGAGATATCGATAATCGAACTTCGAGATATCGATAATCGCACGTCGATATATCGATAATCGAATTACGAGATATCGTTAATCGAACTTCTATATATCGATAATCAATCTTCGAGATATCGATAATCGAACTTCGAGATATCGATAATCGAACTTCGAGATATCGATAATCGAACTTCGAGATATCGATAATCGAACGTCGATATATCGATAATCGAATTACGAGATATCGTTAATCGAACTTCTATATATCGATAATCGATCTTCGAGATATCGATAATCGAACTTCAAGATATCGATAATCGAATTTCGAGATATCGATAATCGAACGTCGATATATCGATAATCGAACTTCGAGATATCGATAGTCGAATTTCGATATATCGATAATCGAATTTCGAGATATCGATAATCGAACGTCGATATATCGATAATCGAACTTCGAGATATCGATAGTCGAATTTCGATATATCGATAATCGAACTTCGAGATATCGATAATCGAACTTCGAGATATCGATAATCGAATTTCGAGATATCGATAATCGAACTTCGAGATATCGATGATCGAACTTCGATATATCGATAATCGAACTTCGAGATATCGATAATCGAATTTCGAGATATCGATAATCGAACTTCGAGATATCGATAATCGAACGTCGATATATCGATAATCGAACTTCGAGATATCGATAGTCGAACTTCGAGATATCGATAATCGAACTTCGAGATATCGATAATCGAACTTCGAGATGTCGATAGTCGAACTTCGATATATCGAGAATCGAACTTCGATATATCGAGAATCGAACTTCGAGATATCGATAATTGAAAATTCGATTATACACTGGTTGATATTAACAGTGGATTCATGTTTACAAACATTATAATGCGTAGTTTTTAATGCGTAATAGTTCACGAGAATATCTCAGCGAAAATGTGCTGATAAGCAGAAATATAATTTAGCAAAATGTTAACTCTAATAACTTTTAAACCAACAGGTTTCGGGCATAAGTGTCTTAGTACTTTTTTGTAAAGATTAAAAAACTGTTTCGAATAGTCCAGTCAAAACTATAGGATTCTGTTTAAAAGAAATATGCTGTTGCATTTTCCAGGTGCACCAATATATAAAAATGCATAAAATTATTTCCAGATTATGCATCATTTGATACCATCTAATTTTGACTTACAGCATTTTTATCCATCTCCAACCGTTTGGAAAATACAGCTTGTCCCAGTTGCGTCGGACACCCTGTATAGATACACGCTGAGAAAGTAGCTCCTTATACACGAACAATCATTGTATTGGCCTTGGGGAGGCCGTTACACATGATTGAGAGGACGTTATACAGTGTAATTCCAAGATTCAGTACATATTTTCTGGACAGTTAATTTATAATTTAAGATAGTAACAACAATGTAACATAGCGGACACCGTGTGGTGAGGCAAAAAGTTATGGTTGATTATTCAAATTAAGGAGGAGACGTGAATTCCAGTGTCCTAGTTTCGGTGCCCCTACAGTAATTGTCACAAAATGTCCTGATTTATATGTAGTATAGTGAACAAATTTAGGTGCAAGTGCAAGTTTTTCTCTATAATGTCACTTAATTTAATCACGATCCGTTTGAATTCAATACAGATACAAAGCTCAGTATTTTATAAATATAGAATACACAGGGTCTTCTAAAATGGGTTTACAGTACTAAACGAAATAAACAAAAAAAAAAGCTTGAGTAAATACAGGTCGAAGAATCTATTGTTTTTCAGTTACAACGAAAAATTTGATTTCGTCATAAAAGTTGTTCTACACAACTTTTTTATGTCCTAGGAACTGTTGATTTTTCAACACATATTTACAGAAACTCTTTTCCTTATTTTGTTAAATGTTATATCCAATCAAAGTTCAAACCACCAATTATAAGAACATACTGTATATTCCATCACACTTACGACAAAGAATTTTCTTTTATATCTCGGAAACTATTGATTTTGCTTTTTTGTTTCTTTTGTTGAGTATTTGTACGATACATAGCCAAAATTAAACCCATCAATTTCAAAACATAAAATAATCAAAGCTTTTGGTTTATTTCATTGAGTAATATACGATACGTACAGAAATTACAACCATCAATCTTATAACATACAATAAACAAGCTTTCATGTTTATTTTAGTAAGTTCTATACGACATGTACCCAAAATTAAAACCATCAATTTTATAACATGAAATAAACAAGCTTTTTTGTTTATTTTAGTAACTTCTATACGATATGTACCCAAAACTAAAATCATCAATTTTATAACATAAAATAGACAAGCTCTTTTGTTTATTTTATTCAGTTGCATACGATACGTACCCAAAATAAAAACCATCAATTTTGAAACACTGCACATTCCATCACCCTTACACAAAAATTTAATTTTCCTTTACACTTCGGAAACTATTGATTTTCCGACTCACGCCCCATCACATTTTTTTATTTATTGTGCTTGTCAGTTCTATACGATCCATACGTAAAATAAACATCATCACTAAACCGTGGATTTTTATACAATTTAACATATTCAAATCTGTAAGAGATATATATGTTGTAAAGTAGGTGAAATAAAGGTACATCTTGTAACATTCAACCCTCTATAACGCCATGTGACTTGAAAGTTACACATCTACATATCTAAATACCTATACTGTTCAAGTCTTATTACGTTTATTTATCACTGTGCACAGTTATATGTTACGTAGATACTGCCACCAATTCGTTTATTATTATGTTTATATCCCCCGACACGAACTTTATCATTTATCTTTAACATATACCTGATGTATTATTCTCGTCATACGCAGAAAAATTCGGGTTATAGAGGGCTAAAGCGTAAACTGCAATTGTGTCGAAGAGCCATTTCGGCAACTGCATTGAAACAGAAAATATTGATATATAAAATTGTATACTTGCATAAACATCCGCAGTCTAATCATCAGTTATAGAACACCCTTTGGAGAGAACCGTGCGGAGCGTATTTGGACTATCGGTTACGCTCGCATGCACTTTTGGTGCTTTCTCTCTAAACGAGTGGTTCTAATTCCCGCGATGATGACACGGAGCCGAGTTTCTCGGGGAATATCGAAAACGAGTGGCAAAAGAAGTCGTGTCTCTCGGTTCTTAACCATAAAAGACGGCCGTGATTACGTCATGTAACGTGACTCACGATAGCCGTTGGCCTAAAAACACTATTACGACGAACGAACGACAACCGAGTTAATAATTTCCTGCTGGGAGCATCGTCAAGGACGTTACACCGTGCCTGTCAGCCCGAATTCAAATCGTTTCATTCACCGTTTCCGGCAAAAATACAGCTATTAAAATCTATCGATCGGTTTCGAGCTCCGCAATTAGACCGGTCGCGTACATTAACACGGGGTGGGTTTAATCAAATTGGATTCAATGGGAACTCGTTATTTCCAATTTAAAATAAATTGAGATCCGATATCGATTTTGAAGTGATATCCTACTGATTGATGTTTCAATTGATGATCTTGTTTCGATTCCACCGCAAATTTCATTCAATCGAAATTTGAAAGTTCATCCGCACTTTTTGCCAGCTTTCAATTCTTTTGGATTTCAATGTATTCGCTTCGTTAACCCCTTGCTGTACGATCTTTTCAATAGCTATCTGCGTTGGAGTTTATTATTCGAGAGATCTAAGGGTGAAATACAGGACGAATGTTTATCTACTTGTTCAATTTGCTTTAGATAATCCTGTGAAAATCAAGGATGCTGTAATATAAAATTTTTAAGCTGTTATATATAAGTGAAACTCATATTTATAAGATGTAGACCATAATCTGTAGACTGCGATGTTTATGCAAATTTACATATTCTGGCTTTAATATTTTTCTGTTAATGTAGCCTATGATATTAAACATTGACTAAACTGCATCATGTCCTTTAAATGTTCACAAGATATGATTTCTATTTGCCTTGAGTTATTAAGTGTGCCCTTTTTACGTGTTTCGGTATGTTAAATTACATAAACATCCGCGGTCTAATAATCTGTGTCACGAGTGTAACGTTATTACAAGGCAAGGGGTTGAATATATACAAATAAAGCATACCTGATAAACTTCGAATTTTTTCCAAATTCCCAGAGAACTTCTAATACTTGCTCTTTAAACAATATTAATTATCAAATAATTGCAATAATAATCGAGCTGTTTCTAAACTTCAGTATCTAATTTCTTATAAAATTTTTAATAATAGATCGTACATTCTATTTCAAAATCATCATTTAGTAGTGGATAAAATTAGAAACACGTTAAATAAGATATATTATTAGAAACATGTTCTTCAACTACCTATATAAAGTCAGATCAATAATAATCAGTCAGAATCAATAATATTCACTTTATTAACCCTCTGACACGATTTTCCCAATACCTATTTGCACTATACTTTATTATTCAAGAGCTCTTACAAATATTTATCAACATGTATAATTTGCTTTAGAAAATCCTCTGATAGTTAAGGATGCTGTAATAATCTGTATCAGGAGTGCAACGTTATTAAAGGGCAGGGGGTTAAAAAGATACAAATATAACACACTTGACAAGATTCGAATTTGTTCTAAATACCCAAAGAACTGCTACCACATGCTCTTTAAACAATATTAATTATCAAATAATTGCAATAATAATCGAGATGTTTCTAAACTTGAGTATCTAATTTCTTATAAAATTTAAATAACCGATCGTAGATTCTATTTCAAAAATATCATTTAGTAGTCGATCAGATCAGAAACACGTTAAATAGGATATATTATTAGAAACGTGTTATTTAACGACCTATATAAAGTCAGATCGAAAGTACAGTCGAACGTTTAATCTACAATGTGCTCGCGGGGCATTTGACTCGCATTCTACCTCCTGTATCGATTACCGAATATTATAGATCGCCGGTGCAGCCGGTGTAGAAAGGATAGATCGTGGGTGGAAAGATCAGCAGAACCCAATCGTTGTTTCTCTTTACTCTGGATAAACATCGAACGTTTTTAGCCGTGGGTGGATCGGCACGGCGTGGGCGCCTACGACTATACCGCAATCACGTTTTCTCGTTCGAATCGTTTTCGTGTTTCCTTCATCCTCGCCGGTTCTAACAGTTGACCCCGAAGATAGCAGGAATACCTGTTAACAGGTTGCGTATCGATCATGCAATCTTGTTTCACGCCACGCCAGAAACTAGCTGAAATGGACTAAGATGTAATGTAAGATGTAAAAGGTTGTCTTAATCGTTTTATTATCTTTGTTGGAGAATTTGTAATAATAATACTCTGTTATATAAATCGTGAGGACCGTATTGCACGGTACAAAGAAATTCTTAATGTCAACTATAGCGGTGTGTAAATGTTATTGGACATTTTATGTTCGAACGTTGGAATGTTAGTGATAGTTCAGAATTACGAATTTTTACAAAAATGGAAGGAAATATGTTTTTATTTTGTTTCTATAAAGTAGGAGTAAATAGTTACTGTCCAGAAAGTGTTTTAAGTCTAGAATCTGCAGCCTTTGTTATTTACTGCGTTGTTTTGTATAAAAGGAAGATACACTTATTTAAACTGTTGTTATAAAAATAACGTCCATTCTCGGATTAAATGAGCAGATTGTTATAACATTTTACGTAGTTTATTTTGTGCCTAAACCAAACAAATGATTGAAGTTCCTTTTTATTTGACTTAACTCATGATTTAAATGAATTAATAGATAATATAGATAAATTTGAATATCTTATTCCAACTTCACAGTAAAAAAGTTTTGTACTGAGCACAAAATATAGTAATGCTGTTCAAGAGAATTATTGGGCTGGAAAAATAAAATTGTATTACAAATAATCGTAAAATATAATCAAACATTGGTCAACAATTTATTCTAAAAATCGTTATTTTATTATTTCGAAAATGTTTCTCGTATGAAACGTGTTTCGAAAACGAATTGACCATAACAGTCATTAATATTACTTCAAATATTGTCAGATACACAAATATAATGCCTCAAAATATATAATAGATATATTAAAATCATTGAATAAAAATTTTAGTAAATAAAATATGCATTTCGATTCACTGAGCAAACCAGATTCTTAAAATAGCAAAATGTTATCTTAATAATAATACTGCCTCTATAGTGAATCATAGTGCATAATTTAGTTTTACAACATTTTCATCCTACAATTAGCTTTAGTATCACATAGTAAAAAGTTCATTGTTCTTCGTGTGAAATTCCCTTTTCCCGCTGTCTCGTGACGGCAGTTCATCGTGTAATTTTTATGTGCGTGAAGTTTTCATAACAGGTAGTATTGTTTTTCGTGAGAGACCAAGTGCCCTGATCACGGTATTACAAAGAAAAAAAAGTGTATAAACTAACGACAAGCACGCGAAGCTTAAACGCGTAGGTTTATTGAACTAAACGAAGGAAATTAATGAGTACGCAAACATTGTACTTCAAAGGCAATTATATCCGAATTAGAGACTTAATATCGTAAAAATACAGCAATATAATGTGCCTGAACATCTAATTAAAAATATTGTAAATGCCAGTTACGAAATTAAAGTGCAATGAGTTTATATAATACTCGACTGTTTTCAAAATCAAATTTTTCAATGGTACGTCGTATTGATTCTGCCAATCAAAATATTTGAGGCTATTCAATAATAAATGAAAATTAACATTTTGTTGGCTGCACAAATTTTGCAAATACTAATTATCTTTGAGCATTTTTGCAAGAATGCTTAAGTAGCAAAACATTTTCCATGATTCTCTTTATATTGAATATTCGACAATTTTCTCTTTATCAATACCTCAGTATTTATTTGCCATCGGTGACAAATATGTTTATTCATGTATTTTACAAGAGTTTCACTTAAATTAATAAAATCACGTGTAGGTGATAAAAAAATCATAATAACTGAAAAATGTGTGCCAACGCCTACAATTTATATACATAGTACAACATTTTTAAAAATAGTCGATTAGGATCCCTGTTTATAATATATAGACAATAATCTGAGACACCAGAATGAATAGTTATTTCAATTCAATGTGGTTCAAATTTACACCTGCAGAATTCAATGAGAAATGATCTAGGTACAAATTGAAGGTGTCACCAAAGATGTTAACACGTTGAATGCGTGGGGGTCACCGGTGACCGGCACCCCAAATTTAATTTAATTAAATAATTACTGACTGTCACAGAATTCTGAGCAAACTTCATACTGAAACAGTAATGTAGGAACAGAAGAACACGATTGAGTACTCAAATCTTTTATTTCGTTACGATTTATATAAGAAATAGTAAATTATATCGTGTCCGGTTAGGTATGGCTGTTTTCACTGTGGCACGCAACGTGTTAATTATTTATAGTTCGTGCGTTGCTAAGCTGGAGCAACGATTCATAAATTCCGTTCTGTTTCAGAAAAACGAAGCACTACCACGTCGAGTGGTCGCAGAACCATCGGCGTTTAACCAACCATGGCAGCACCACAGGCCTCCTCACGTCTCGAATTGTTGCAAGTGCGTACATTCTATATTTTCTCCGTCGCATAAGCTCGTCATTGCATGAAATTCCAGGCGACATTGTCGCGTCCACTTCATATTTAACCCTTCACTGTCTGACAGGGGGTCTAAAGTAAAAAAAGAAAAAAATAACTGTGAGCGTCTCCCTTATTTCGAAGAGGTGCATGCAAGGACTTTGCAAAATTATTACTTTCGGAGTTCCCTATAATTGTGCATAGGTTAAACCAAATCATTTTTGGTTTCTTTTTTATGAACTTACCTGTAGAATCTTCACCTGCATAGAAACTTGCATTTGTGCACAAAACAATAACTATGCCACACAGAAAAGCTACTTTGGTCGGTAGATATTGTTAATTTAAATTTCAATGGGCCTTGGAGAACACGTGGACCACATGTGGCCACCCTTGGTGTATTCCCTGTACATGAGGAGGACGTTTAAACCGTGGAGAGTAAATATTTAAAAAATAAATATCACACTGTACATCATGAAACTGGGAAAGATTATTCAATTAACAGAGTTTATCTCGACATGATCATTTGTTTATATTATAATGTTGACAGAAAATTCATGAAGGATCTGTTTGTACAGCTCTTAACTTTCTTCGCTCTTGAATCTTCGTTTCTGTTTGTTTGTTTGCCGAGTTTAAAGTCGCGTTAACTTCTAATGGCGGTTATTAGCCGCCACGATGAATTTCCTGGGCGGACGTTGCCTTTTAAATTTGTATTTACGTTAATTTATTGGGCAGGTTAAGCGACTTAAAAAACATTAAAGGTGTTTAATATTCTTTAAATTCTGTTTAATGAGTATTATGAACGACTAAGTATTTGAGGCGATCCAGAATAATGTCTCTTTTCATTTTCAAACATTCTTTTTGAGTATTGTGCACTGTAAAGGTTCAACGTTCGATTACTTATTTCAAAAACGTCGAGCATAAATAATGCTATGAACCGGCATATGTGCAAGGCCAGTTCCTTCAGCTCATACACTCGACGCAAGCAAAAAGTTATCAGCCTTTGCCCTGAATGCATGTATAGCTCGACAACTTAAACATGCATGCTGAAAATTATTCTGAGTAGGTGGCGATAGAGTTCATTATCGAGTTATCAAGCTACACTTCTATTTCTGAAATTATTCTAATAAGAACAGTGAAGAAAACTCTATAAATTTCTTCTTCATCTTTCGGAAATTCATTGAGAAAAAATAAAAGATCCAATACGGTGTACAATACACCATAAAGTAGTGTGCACTCTGATGTACATACTTCAAGAGATATCTCTTACGGTACAAATATAAATTCTAAGATGAATAAATGATTAAATTTTGTTTCACTTATATTTATTTAACATGGGAAACGTATGACAATTGTCAGTAATATGAACAGATTTTTTTTTTCATTGAGGAATTTCATAGTAAAGTTTCACAAAGATATCTCGTTCGAAGCGTCAAATAATAAGTCACAAAACATCTCGTCCAAAAAATCAGACGGATAGAACTCAATACGCGAAATATCTTGTCTATGAATGCGAAGGGCTTAAAAACAAAGTATGTACGCTGTTAGAGGCTCTTCAATTATCAGCACACTCGAAAACTTGAATAGTAAAATTAATCGCATATAAATCATTACAAAAATCGTAAGGCAAAGGATTAATTCGTGTACTGAAGGTTATAGTTAAGTCCAGTTAGAACAGAGACATCCATCCGGAGCGATGTCTAGCTACAGCCTACCCCCACTCTGCGTCCATTCCCCTCACGTGGGCTGTAGTCTGTGTATGCCGTCGAAAACATCGGTGATTGTCAGTAAGTACAGCTTCTCAAAATACAGTGACGTAATAAGAACAATATTGTTGACATATGACATGAGTTTTATCTAGAGATTACATATCTACTTTCTTATTACGTGGAGGGGAATGGACGCAGAGTGGGGGTACGGCGGAGGTAAACGTCGCTCTGGATGACCATCTCTGAGTTAGGATATTGTATTCTTTTAACCGTAAGGACGTCGGCAAGGACAATAACAGGACGATCGCGAGAGCGTAGAAAATCGTGGCACAGGGATATTCCTATCGATTATCTAACCGTGCTTATGGCGTACGGTCGTAAGAGTCCTTGCAGATCCCGTAATCTTGAAATGCTTGCGCACGAGCTGCTTAAGGCGGTGTTGTATCGCGTTCTCCTTTGGCCCACGTATCACGAACGCATATATGGCATCTTGTTCTTAGCTCGTGTACACACAGCTAACGACCCACGTACAGATGTATCCGAAATCGACGAGCATGGTCCATACAGTGTGTCCGGCTTAACTGTACACACTTGAATTATTTCTTAACCATTTGAATAATACGCTTTATACAGAGTGAGTCGTGCAGTTCGAACAGGTTGTAACTTGAATTTGGTTGGAGGTAAGAAGAAGTTGCAGAGGGACAGATTGAATGGTGTAGGAATATCTATTTTTCTGTAAGCTCAGATTTTTGGTAAGTGCAACGATGCGCCTAAGAAATGCAAATGCATTGTTTTCGTAAATGGAAATGTATTTTTTTTTGCGTGAATCCATTCTTCGGAATATTCTGCATAAAAAAGTATTAGGGTACAATGTTAAAAAGATCAATATTTGGGGAGATATTTCAAGTTTTCCAATATAAAGTATGCCTTGCTGAGAGCTAGAAATTCCAAAATTTAAAAAATTTTAACTGCCTTGAAAACATTGACACTTGAAAATCTTAGATTGAAAGTGTTTATCATTTAAATACCAGAGATTTGGTTTGTGTTTATTTTGGTATATAAAATCATTCAAATTTCAAATCAAAATCTATACGACTGCCTTCACTTCACAAAACTTTCAAGACCTTCAATATTTTCGTTTTGAAACTTCTTGAGTTTCAGTCTTTGGCATCAAGCTGTCTCAGGACAGTTTAGATCTGATCGTAAAACTAAAATTGGAAAAGTATCTGCCCTTACACTGAACACCCACACACAAAAGAATGATGTATCCGAGAATTTTTGGATGTGACGTTATCATCTGTAATTTCGTGGTCATGCATGAACATAGAACAATAAAAATTCATGTATGTTAATTTAAACGATATTTCTTTCAGTGACTTTCCTATAACAATGAGAATATTTCGCATAAATGTACAAATTTACTAATTAATGTAACTCGGTTATTCAGGTTGTAGTCTCGCTATGGCGTCAAAAGAATCAAATTTTTACGAAACAGTCTTCATAAATTCGCGTGTAACGATGGGTAATTATGCTGCACGAATAGCATAAGGATATTCAAGGATCTCTGGCCCCTTTGAATTTTAAATCAGTACCTACTTTCTGTGATTAATTGTCTAGTTTTACGCTTTGTGTAACACAACACCGCTATATCGTTTCACTTGTAAATTCAAGAACAAGCAAAGAAAGTGGTTGAGAAAATTAGGACGAAATGAACGTATACATATGCAAAAATATGTTAAAAATGATAATTTACGAACATAAGAACTTGTAATGTCAACTGAGGTGATCAGAAATGCTTTAATCAACAATACAATACAATAATTAAAGTATTATTATATTTTTCTAAGGAATGTTACCTATTTCGTCGAAAAAGTTTAATATTTTGGATAAATATTTATTTTACTGTATCTAACTGAAAGCTCGTTTTATTATCATGTTATTATAATGTTATTAAGTTTTCATTTTCAGTTTTTAAACATACATAAAGAAGTGTTGTAACAAATGCATTGTCTAGTAAATAAATGCATTTACTAGAAATAGTAGTCATTTTTATATTTCGTTTTAAACATTTTTATCTTTATATTAAGTGTATACACTTAACATACATACAAAAATTAGGATCACGATATTATGCTTTTAGTAATGTATTGTAGCAAATATATTCATTGTCCAGTAAATTTATGCATTTACTAGGAACAGAAGACATGTTTATATGTAGTTGACACTTTTGCTAAAATCTTACGTAAATGCAGACATTGACAAGTACATACATTTACTAAATACGCTTTTACTGTGACATATACAGTGACTCACGAAATCGATCAAATATTTCCATAATTACTTTTCTCTCTTAATTCTGATGTACTTGAGTATCTAGAAATTTTAGAGGCATACTTAACACGGTGACTGCCATGGGGCTCACCGGTGACTGACACCTGAAATTTTATTTAATTAACTAACTAGCAATTCTTATACAATTTTAGACAATACTGATATTGTAATAACAATCTAAGTTAACACCTAAGCGTTTCAATAGTAAATATTTTTTTTCTTTCTCGATTTATATTTAAAACAGGACGTTGTAATATCTGACTAGGAGTGTCAGTTTCTACTGTAGCATTCAACGTGTTAAAGTGTAGTTCGTTACAGATATAACACCTTTGCTTCAAACAACAATGCCTTAAAAATATACTAAATAAAAGAAAGTTGAACTAATGCATTCATGCAACCAATTTCGTGAGTCACTGTATATCTGACTGTTGCAAAAAATCACTCGATTAATTCTACGGTGTCGATTAGAGCAAAGTGCTTGGAGCAAAACCACAGGTTCAACTGTGTCTCGTTTAACCACCGGATTTCCAGTTTCAAATGGCACGGTAAAGGGACGAAAGCGGAATCTGGCGTAACAGAGAACCGGGACCAAAGGGCGGGCCCTTGAAGGGGAAAAGAATGAAACGGACATCGCGGTGAAGGAAGAAACGGAGTTTTAAAAGGGATCAAAAGAGTACGGTGGACGCTTGGCTTGTCAACCGCGACCGGTTACTAAGACCCGTAACTATAATAATGTGACGTCACTTCCTTCGTCTTCGGACCTTCATTCGAGGGACCGTCCCTCCGGCTGTTGATACTGATCGCCGTTGCTTTGTTCTTCAACAGAGTTCAACACTTTATTCGAACGTCGCTTCGAACGGACCGGACACTTGTTAAAACGACCAATTCCCAAGTATTTTGTCATAATTAGACTGCGGATCTTTGTGCGATTTAACAGGTCCAAATAGGTAAAGAATAGATATTTTATAGAGTACGTGAAACAAAAAATGTAGTTTTAAACATTTCAACCCCAAAATGCGATTCTATCATGGTTGTCTTTCATCAGCTGCATGGCAATCAAAAGTATTGAAGGGTAAAATTGTATATTTTCATAAAAATCCGCAGTCTAGCCATAAGAAACTGGTAAAAACTGTCAGGAGATCAGTTTCTGGATGATTTTGAACAATTTGTCAGATACGACAACTGAAATTGGTATTGTAGATGCAATAGTGGCTGATAACTCGAGCTCTGGACTTCAGGTTTTGGACGATGTGATTAATTAAACCAGTGATGTCCAGCGGAGCTGCAGCCTTCCCCCACTCTAGGTCTATTCCCCTCGTTTCAGCTCCCTCCAATTCGCCCGTTGTTCCCCCTCAGTCCATCATCGTCACAGATCACAGCCTATATGAGGGGAAAAAGACCTAGAGTGGGGGAAGGTTGCAGCTCCGGTGGGCATCAGTGAATTAAACAATGAGAAATTTCTGGTACCGATTTTACGTTTCCCTGATGAACTTTTAGGTGACCTGAAATAAAATAACACTAACAGTAATTCCTTGTCAGTGCAGTAAAGCGTTTGTATGTCAGTTCTTCAGACGCCAAGCTTGAGTTTTCATTTCTGTGGCATTCAGTCGGATTTCTGTTGTAAATTGGACTTGTTAGTACTTGAGATTAAGCATTTACAGTACTGAAGTGTTATTTAGGTTAAATAGTTAGTACAGATTTAGCAGTTCTGGCAAATACTTTGATCAATAGTTTACGTTTGTAAAATATACAGTTATACATTATAACAAGACTGTTTATTGTTACTATAGGAGGGACGCGCAAACTAGGCCTTTCAAGGTCATTAACAAATGTTACAATGAATATATGCTTGAAAAATTATAATAGAGCATCGTACTCTGTACTAAAACTTGATCGTGTTGAAAAATGGTAAGTCGAATTGCAAATGGAGTTGTGATCTTAAACGATCCAATCTGGAAATCCACGCCATAGTAGCGTGCTACAGGTGCAGGCAATTCTTTAAAATTATACTACAATAAATCAAATTATTTTAGAAACCACAAGCTATCTGAATTGTATAAAAATCTTTCATCATTTCGCGATTAAATTAATTTATACCCACATTACCAAATCACTGTCTTCCTTTTTACTGTTTTAAGCTCATCTAAAGCGTTCTACTCTTTGTTTACCTAACTCGAAGCTCTTCTTCAAAGCACTGACAGAATGTAGTACCTTCTGTCAATTGTTGAAATGTACATTTTCACAGAGAATTTCATGCACCAGGAAGTACTATTGTATGTATTAACGAAAATAAAGTTTCCTTTGTTGCCTTTCAAAGGGGGAAAACAGATTCTGAGGACTCTTCAAATGTTATTTTTTTAAATAAACTTATTCTCCAGAATTCCAGATTCATTTAAACACAATCGTCGGGTCTGTTCTACGATAAACCGTTACGTTAGTTTCCTTTGAAAAGCGATGGAACAGGAATAACAGCTCGTTTGGGATTCAATGGGTCTTCAGTGTGTTATGGAACGATTTTCGTAGGTGGACAAAGGAGGAAAGGATTTTCTCCGAGCTTTCAATACATAAATAATACGCAAAAACGTGTGCATATCGAGAACAAACTGGCGTGGGCCGTTTTTCAGCTACCCACGTTGCCCTAATTCTCCTGACACGCTCTTTTTATCCTTTAATCCTTGTCATCGACCTCTCGTTAGATTTTTCGACACGAAAGCAACCTCGTTGGCGTCAGCCTAATAAAACAGTGCATTCTTCATTATAATTAACTCGTTTACAATTTGTTAGTCATGTTTTGTGCACATTTCCGTACAAGTAAATTCCTGAACTGTGTCAACCTGTTAGAAATTAGTCAATTAGTACACAGAGTGTCCCAGTAGAATCGACTTCAGCGAATATGCAGAGCGTCCGATTTTAATTTTTTATTAGAAATATTTCGAAAAGTAGCTGGGTAGAAACAATGCTTTTTGGGGGGTTAACAGAGATCGAGGGAAATATCCCAAGATACAGGAAAGATGTTGATAGGGGAGGTGGTAAGGTCAGGCGAAAATCAGAATAAAAACATTAAAATTCAAATATTTATATTTTATAAAAAATGACCGGTTGCATCCATTATTGTATTAAAAAAATACTATATCTGATACTTTATTTAAAAAATATATAATTCCATTGAATACAATGGAGGTGGCCTTCGTACTTTATCTACGCATCCATCCATAAAAAAAGAACAATTCCCCCCACATCATGGCCTCCTCGAAATCATTCAACTTTTGTCTAAAGTATTTTTCGATATCTCTAACAGTTTTAAAGATAACCTTTGCATGTGTAAGTCATCCCAGAAATAATGTTGTCTCCTATCTTATAAAATCGTCGAATAATTATGAATATGTTACTCAATTTTATCTAATAAGTGCATCTAATTTGAATTATTCAATAAAAATTTGAACTATCGTAGCAAACACCTGTGGCCAACAATATTGTAAATCAGACACAATTTTTGCTGAAAAAATTTCATGCTGACGTTTGAGTAACTTTAAGTAAAAACAATATTTTAGCTGACAAACAATTCAGTGACATTAATCGATTACAATAGGCTCAAAACGAATAATTTGAAATGCATGAAAATTTGTTGAAAATCGAAGATATCCCAACAAAGATACGTACATTAACGCCCCAAGCGACAATAATTAAAAATGAATGAAATTATTATTTATTATTTACTCTTGGAGTCACATGTAACCCTATTGCGGTCTTCGGGTCTTTTTTGACGCGTCATATCTTCATTTATTTAAAAAACTTTCGCAATGATGACATTGCAATACAAGCGACTGACTATTTCCAGGTTTCCTTACAATTAGACCTCTCGTTATACTATAATGTTGAAAATATGAGTTCCATACATTCGAGGCATTTTTAATCCAAAAATCTTGACTGTATAGTCGAACGGAAAAGCGTACTAGGATTAAAAACAACGTTGCCTGTGAGATAACCTGATACCATTACCTATAATATCGACAGAAAAGCGTGACGGAGCTGCACGAAAAAATCCCGCAGTTAATTAACAACGGGGCGACATTAAAAAAGGAGGAGGGTCGTCCAGTTTTCTGACATGTCACCGCGTAACCGAGGCAACGGAGCGTAGAAAGACGTCGACGCGGTAAAGGTAATCTCCGAAGTCGACAGGTGCGATGGATCGTTGTTTCGGATTTCATTCGACGCCACGCTGCTCGTCCCTATAAAAAGAAAATTGCATCCACCGAATAGACAGCTCGTGTCCCAGCTCGATAACGAGTCCGCTCGGTAATTAGGTTGCTTAACTGGCCAAGTATCCAGCGAAAATTACAATTACAAATCCGCGGGCGCGAGCGAGCCTCCGTCTCATCAATTATTTATATGACGGGGATCACCGTTAGTGCAGGACCTCCTTCCTCCAAACCCACATTTCCGATTTATCCACGTTTCAGCGCGGATAACACACTTTCCGTCGACGTTATCTCGTTTTCCTCGCGACCCGAACGTGTCACGCGACGAAAACTCGGAAATTCGTGCGACTCGCCGCGGGTGTGCGTCAGAATTTTTTCGATCGACTGAGTCGTCCGTGGTGTTCTGGATTTTTCTGCATTGGGGTGCTCCGACAGTCGATGCAGGGAAAAAAGTATTATGTAAACAGAGTAATCGATTTTTTATTGAGTCGATTATTCACACGTTCAGCCTCCCAAGAGGATGGAGAGAAGATTTCTGACGAACCGCCGGACGGCTGATATCTTAGGACATCATGTGCCTGATTAACGACCTTCTGCCATTTCTCGACTTGGGTAAATTTGGGTTAGGTTTGATTGATTCATATGCGTGATTTCTAATTCAGGATTGTTCTAGCTACTACCAACCACCGTTCGTAATATTTTTTTCATTGTAAAACGCGTTCTGCATCATTTTTTCAGAGAAATAAGTAATGAACACAGGTTAAAAAAAGTTTCGAGTCCTCAGATGTAACTTTGAAAAATGTCCCGGGCTGAATGTGTTGAGTCTTTCTGCGGCTGTGTATCAGGATTTCTTCGATCGAGTAATGGCTGTGTCGAGGTGTTCTGAAAGTTGAAACAGGATAAAAGTGTTATATAAAAAGAATTACTGATTTTTTTATTAAGGTGATTATCAAGTCTCTCCGTGGGTGTGTGTTAAGGTTTTTTCGATCGAGTCAGTTGTTGAGGTTGTCCTGGATTTCTCTGACACATTGCAAGGTAATGATAATCAATTACACTTATATAACAAATTGTAAGTTCACTATTAATACACACTATCTTATAGCATAGTAACTTTGCAGAATAATCTCGTATTATTCATAGATCTGAAACTTTCTGCTCTCGAGATGTAGTCGACGCAGAAACACCAAGTACGCTAATTGAATTACACGTGAAAGCGTAATTTTACATAGATTCTTATCATTGAAACGTTTAAAATATTTGCAGCAATAAAATTACAATGATCCTCTAATACCGAAACATGTAATTTCTATGCCGGAGGTAATAAAGTTATTAGAAAACGGTGGAACGCGTAATCCGAAGATCTTAATCCATAGATCTGGATCAGCAATTTCTCCCTTCGAAATGTTCCGAGAACCAGTTCCTAACGAGCCAGAGCAGAAAACAGTTTCTTTTTTAACTTGTCCGTACAAATGGTTGATGCGAAGGATTCACTTAGAAGCACGAAAGCTCCATCTCTGGGAAGCATCATTGCTTTCCACGGAACATAAGAAAAACATACGTCTGCTTTTTCCGATCGTTAGTGGTACTCGGTGAAGCATAGTGCACCAATTAACCGTACTTCGTCTGTCCATTATTTTCTAATCGTTAAATGCGTTGATTCGAAGTGAAATTATATCAATAATTTCGCTCGACTGAACACTGCCATTAACGAAGAACCATTTCACAGTGTTTGACGTTTGAAAAATTCGTAATGCAACGTAAATTACTTTGATAGAAAATAGCAAAATAATGTTTAAGTGGAACGTACTCGACAGTAGACATTAATTTTTTATTTTGAGGTATGTCTGAGAATGGAGAAATTTCTTATTAACAAATTTACTGTCTCAGTGGTGACTGCCATTCATGGCCAGACACAAAATAATTTGCTGGTTTTAATATAAGTCATAAAGGGAAAGATACTTAATTATTCACTTGTATGTGTTCCTGCATTACCACAGTAATGTCAACACGTTGACTGTCGTGGGGGTCATTGAATCTTATCTAATTAAATAATTACGAATTTTCTTAAAATATTTAATAGAATTAATATTGTAATAAGAATAGAAGGTCAAGACTGTGCAATTGAATAGTGATATATTTTTTTTCTTCATGATTTGTGTTTGAAATGGGATATTATAGTATGTCTGACCAGGTATGACAGTTTTCACTGTGGCAGTCAGCGTATTAAACTTGCTCAAATTTTTGTCAGGCTACCGATGACAGTCCACGTACTACTATGTTCCCAGCTATAGTAAAAAATTCCGTATATAATCAGACACGTTATAACAAATTTTATAAATACATATTCAACGACAACAACTTCCACATATTTAAATATATTAAATTGCATAAACATCCTCAACCTGATAATAAGGATCCTCATTAACGCGTAAGTCAAACATTAATATAATTCAGTGATATTTTATTACTGAATATAAACAATAAACAGACTTGCCATAGATTCAACCTCTTGTTGATGATACGTAATCGTATTGAACACAGTAATACTACTCAATATCTAATGAGTGCTCAAACTGTTCGCGGAGAGCTTACGTGCATGCGGAAAAGTCCAGGTGGAAAACGTTGCAATTGCGTACAACCAGTAACAAATGACGAACGTTCTGCAGTGGAGACAGCCCAGTTTGTAGCTAATCCCAAGCTCTTTTCTTTGGGGCAAGCTACAAGAAGATGTTTACCAACAGCAACCTACCACTCCAAAAGTCGTGATGAATCGCATAATTAGAGGTTGTGCTGCTATCACGTCAAATACAATTGAAAAAACATCACAATCCGTGATTTTGTTACAAGATACACACCCTTACCCTGCAGCACCTCTGTACAGACTGAACTGAGTTGTTAAAAATCGTATCAAACGTGACATTGTTAAGCGGACACGATTTTGCGGGATACCCTCCCATATAACCAGACCGTGGATGTTTATGCAAATTTACATTTTTGCAGTTCTTTTTTTTTCTGTTAGCGTCGTTAAAGAAACGAAACATTGACCAAACTGTATTATCTCTACGTGTGTCAAAGTAAAATCTTGTATGTATGTATGTATATATGTTCCGCAAAGGCTTCTACACCGTTCAACGTATCCGCACCAAATTTGGCATGAATATTCTTCGATACCCTAGAAAAAATACTGTGTGGGGCCCCACCCCCAAACCACCCCCACTTAGCAAAAGTATCAAAGACTTCTATACCGTTCAACGTATCCGCACCAAATATGGCATGAATATTCTTCGACAATCCCGAAAAAATACTGTGGGGGTCCCCACCCCCCAATATTCACCTAAAGCCCACCCCATTAAAAGCCTGAGTTATTAATTGTGCGTTTTTTACACCATTCGATATGTTGAATTGCATAAACATTCGCAGTCTACGTATAACATTACAAATGTTAAAAAAGGAGATATTTAGGTGTTCTGCTTATACTGGAACACCGTTTACATTCGAAGAATAATATTTTCATTAACACTTGAAGCAATGCGCAGAAGAGTTCGCCGTTCTCGTGACATCCCCAGAATCCTCCAAATGAGTTGCCGTAGAGTGTAGACGATCCTGAGTGCTCTTCCGTCTGACAATCCCGACAATCGCATCATGTTACAGTTTGACAGTTCAACTAATTTAGAACTTCTCTGTATCCTTTCCACCGACTGTATTCTCCAGTAGGAATTACGTGACGAGTTCTCCAGGCAGTTGTTTTTGCTCTGTCACACCTTCCAAGCCGGGAAGGTCAGGCGTGGGTATCGAGAAGTAAACGTATCGTCGTTATGGTCAAGCAATTTTGCGTATTAACGTCGCCACTCCACGCGAGACTGCACGTGTTACTTTCTGCAAACGAATCACCTACACGACTTGCAGTCGCTCGGGAAACTATTTGAACAAGCTTCAGCATTACAATCAATTATACTGTTAGTGTACTTATACTTACCTCGTGGCATTATTCGTCATTCTAAATTGAGCCCTTTACTTTGAGAGTGTAATTAACCGCTGTTTCACTGTTTTAGGATATTTAAGGTTTTGCACTTGAATGTTTCTAGAAATGTTATTGTGTACTGTGGACAAATTTGTTTTATATAGGCTGTCTCGAGTATTTATAATTATTTTTATATAGATGTTGAAGAGCCAAACTTTTTTGCATGTACAAGTCCCATTAAATACTTGTTATCGTTTCAATTTAGTTGGTATGAATGTGTAGAATCAAAGAAGAAGAAAAGAGACAATTTGATTGAATTTCTTATTTACGTTTGCTTGCATTTTACATTGAAGTTCTGAGTTTTTGAACTTCCAAGAAACAGTTCCCCGGTGGCGACGGCATAGTTTTCAAATTTTCTCGCGTTGTAATACAGTTTTATGGCAAACAGTTAAATTGAAAAATTCTATAATTGAATCTTCAGTCTTTAGAGACTGAATTCATCGGGGGTTTGTAAAACAACAGGGAAAATTGGTAGACATCTTTTACAGATAAAAAACATAACATACATACATGTACATACATACAGTACATACAAATCTACAAAGGTCAAGTGTTGGAGATATTTGGCCATATTTATTTAATACAATAATTGCAATCTGATGTGAATGACTATTAATTCTCATGGAATTATGACAGGCAACATTACAATACTAATATAAATTACAACTACTACGATTACATAGTTACATTTTTTTACATCCTGATTTATGTGAAATTGATTATAATTTGTCTGGCTAGGTGTGACAGGTTACTTTTTGATCTTACAATTGCATTTCGCCTTTATAGCATTAAATTTATCAAATAACTTGTTACGTTTGTTAAGGTTTTACTTGATTCTTCTGTAAGTATCTTTTTAAACACTTTCGTTATAAAATACAGTGCAATTCGATTCTTCGCTGAAGGAGGTCCAAAAAGAGTTTCTACATGTTATCGAACATTATAATAGGATCCACAATTTTATATTCAGCATTTAAAAAATCACGATTAATATAATCATAGTTGTACCAAATTTATTCACGATATGTGTATCATTAGTTTCATAAAAATTCATCAATAAATATAACTATATCAAATTCTTGTTGAATTCAGTCGCTATACGAATATTTATTACACCCACCATTCATAACACCATAAATATTGTTTGTATGCAAAAAAGACGTCCCTACAGCCAGTGTATACATTTATTGCAAACTAAAGAATGATCTAACAAATTGTAAGATGCAACAGGAGTTCCCAGAAACTATTGGCGACGGTCAGGAAAAATGTCGAACGCTTCCAACGGGATTCGGCTCGGTCTATCAATTTCGTATTCTATTTGCACGATAACGTATTAAAGCTTACGACCGAGAGATGCGTTATAAGACTTCCTGCTCAGGGATCTCGGTTTCAATGGGGGAGTCGCGAAACTTTCTGTGTAGAAGCGAAAGCACTTTGCATCGCTCGCGTGCATGATAAGCGGAGTCGATAAAATTACAGGGTGTACCAAAATTAACTGCGTATTTTAATACACTCGAATGAATTGTAAAAAAGTGACTTAAGTATACTATTACCGGTTGATTTCTACGTAAAAAGGAATATATTCAACAAAAATCGGTGAGAACTTCATGTCACAAAACTATTTAACGCGTTGACTACCACAGTGGAAACTCCCATACCTGGCCAGACATACTATAATATGTCAATAAAATGTTAAAACTCTCATTAACACGTTCACTGCCATGGTCGATTCGAGAAAAACGTCCACCACAGACCACGCTTTATTTTTATCAATTATCTCTGTCACACATGTGTGACGTAGAGCTCTCAAAACAGAATCGATGCGTCGCACATATGTGACGCTGGTAGCGAACGTGTTAGCACTTTCAACACGTGCTCCCTCCTTATCTCTGCAGATTTCAAATCGATCACCGGTCTAAATGGATATCTGGTCTAATGAAAAACCGTATGAGTCCATAGAATGGCAAAGGGACTCTCTAAAAGTGAACGTATGGCTTGGGATGATGAGATCAAAGATTTATGGACCATACAGTTTGCAGAAGCAACGGTCATAGGTCAAGCGTACCTTGATATGCTTCAGCAGTTTCTCAAACCATAACTCCTTGATGATGGCATTCTCGACAATGTACTGTTTCAACAGAATGTGTTACCATGTCATTATGCCCTCAGTGTTCGAAATTACCTCAGCAGACCCTTTCCGAATCGGTGGATTTATCATGAATACTCTAAACCTTGGACTGCATGTTCTCAGGATTTGACCCCCTCAGATTTTTCCGCCTGGGGTTTCATCAAATCGAAGGTTCATCGCCAATAGATTGATAGTTTAGCCACTTGGGATGGAATAACGTCTCTCACACGTGATAGCTACTTGGAGCTAAAAGTGAATTGCACGTGTCCCACTCGTGGTCTGACCTCTGCACTTTGATAACGGTTTCACGTATTAAACAGATGCTTACGGCCCACGTAGTCGATTAAATTCCAACCCAAGTGGTTAACTGAACTTAAAGAGCGCATTTCTGGCAGTGCAGGACATAACCCCTGAAATTCTACTAAACGTTGCAGCACGAGTGATCGACTTGAAACCTACAGATACACAGATGGAGCACACGTTGAAAGTGTTAAATAATTTTCTGACATAAACTTCAATGTATTTCTTCTTGCATATAAATAAATTTCACCAGAATACGCAGTTAATTTTAGGACACCCTGTATTACCCTGAACCACGTACACATTATTCAGAGGACAATGAACATGTTAAGTGTATGATAAACAGTTTTGTGACATGAATTTCCATTGATCTTTGTGAATTATATTTTATTCTGCATCAAAATAAACGAGTAATAATATGTTTGAGGCTTCTTTTTAAATTCACCAGGTTTTATTAAAATACATTGTTATTTTTGAGACACCCTGTACTCTGCATCCTGGAAACCTGTAACCGTGGGGAGCCGCGGGTTAGGACGCGTTCCTCCGATTGTCAGCGGTCTTATTTACGGTAATGCGATGTGAAATTACGCTGCAGAGGCTCGGGATGCTTCTGTTTTGCATGCGAAGAGGGCGAAGGTCCCATCAGCCGGTTTCGTAAACGCGTTTACGCTTCGTTTGCGTGCACGATACACGGAATCGATAAGGTTCACCTCTGTATCGTGGCTATAATGATGCCAGGTAATTAATAAAACATCGCCCGAACGTCTTCGATGCTTTCAGAGACGTCCAATCGTCGATCTTGATGCACAGGCTGAGACGATATACATCACCGTCCATAAGTCATGAGTCACCTTACCATTTTTTAATAAATCTGGATCACGATAGAGACTCGGTTACTTATTTCTAGACTACGGAGTTTTATGCAGTTTAACATATGGAAATATCTGAAAAACACACATTAACCCCTAACTATTACTATCGGATCCCATACATCCAGCGCTTCAAACATTCTGGAAAATACCATATAAATTTTGGTGGGGGAACATCGTGCTTCGAAATATTCTCTGATCAGTTGGTTTTATGAAGAAGAAATATATTTTTGTTTATGCTAAATGTGATTTTTGTTGCAAATTTCTGGAGTGGAGCCCAGAGATCCGCTAGTAGTATTTAAGTTTTAAATTTTTTATAGTAGTAGTTACGGGTTAACCCTTTTCCTTACGATTTTTTCAGCAGCTATCTGCACTGAAGTTTACTATTCAAGTGCTCTTAGGGCGAAATACAGGAAGAATATGCATCAACATGTACAATTTGCTTTCGACAATCCTCCAAAAGTCAAGGATGCTGTGGTACAACATTTTTAAGAATTCATATTTCAGTGAAACTGATATTTGTAACATATAGACCATTATCTGCACCACGAGTGTGTCTCGTGATTATAAGACAAGGGGTTAGAAACCGTAAGAAAATAAAAAATACATTTTTCAGACATTCACAGAACAAGATACAGATTTATCAAAGTTTATATTCCTATAACTGCAATAACATAAAAAATATTGAACATTGAAAATGTATATTTGCATAATCATTCGCAGTCCACTTATTTGTATATGAACGGTTCTTTTAAAGACATTTATGTTTATTCAGTATATTATCAATGATATGGTTAGTATTTTGTTACAATTAATATAAAAAATCCTGAGATAATTAGTGTGGTTGAAGGTCAGTTTTTCAATCCATTAAATTTAGGCGATTTTTGTTTCGACTGTCTGATCTGTGGACACATTTATAGCGATTCTGTGTAAATATAAGATATTTATAAAATATCTGAAATAGTACCGTTTTCGGTACACGCATCAATTTTAATTTGATCGCATAACTACCAACCCTTATGAAATTGTGTGTAATATTCACGTTAAAATGATAGTATAAATATAAAGTGTAATATCAAACAGATAAATATTTGTACAATCAACCACGTGTATTAATAAATAACCATTTTCGCCTGTCTGTCTAGTTACGGAATTTTCTACTTGGCAGGGAACGTGTCAATATCTATTTTATAAAAAAATATCTTCTATTAATTTTCAATCTAATAATTTTCCTATAATAAGGTATATAAAGAATTTTTAATGAATCATTCTGTATGGGGTGTCCATATTCATAAACTATATTATTTTATCAGTTTCGTAAGACTATCAGGAATTCAGAGTTTCCCGGCACAGTAATACAGAAGCATTTATTCAACAACCATACTCTGTGTGTTCTTACCAATTTACTTTTATCTCGATTCATTTTTCACTTTCTCCTGGCATAAAAAGAACTTCCTAGAAACGAGTTATACTCTCGCGTGTCGTCGAAACGTTTCGTGAAATCAACGTTGTATGTAACTGCATGGCGGTGACATAATTGGACGATGTTACAAAGGAAACGATTTGCCCTGGTGTGACATTATTTTCACCTAGCATTCAATAATAGACATCGTAATCATTTCTACGGTCGTTTGCTGCCGTCTTGTATATTCAAAGGCGAATTGTTATTTATTAACACTTGGGAGGCCACAGTATGAATATTATTTCCTGTCGGGTATTTTTCGAAAGCTCCCTAAATAACAAAACGTTCTACTTAGATTATTCTTTATCTAGAAAATGTTATAAGTTTTGTTTTATAAGTACTTGGGAATGATCTACGATTATTTATTTACCTTTTAAAAGTTTCCATCAATTCTGGTTGTTATTGCTAACACTTCTATTTGTTTCACGTAAAATAAAACTCGCGGGTGAACTGACCTGTTTTGTAGTAAGATTGTACTGTCCGATAACTTAGTCTTAAGACTCGAAGGCGTGGCTTTATAGTTTTACATTCTCCTTGCTAAATAAGATTCTTGTATTTCACCCTAACTAAAAATGTATCAGGAGATTGTACCATTTGAATCGGTTACTATAAAACTATTTTATGTCAAAAATCTGCTGACATCGAATTTATTACTTATTTTGTGTTACATCAACCAAAAATGTCAAAATATCTCAGAACGAAAAACATATGACTAATAAGACTTTCATAATTTGCATTTATACTGATGATTTGGTAATTTTCAAGACTAATTTGTCGGACACTACTACTGTTAATTTGAAGAAAGCAAACGGATAATACTACCAGTCATCACGATTTTTAACACTTTTCTAGTCGAAGTTACCATGATCAACCAGCATGCCTGTACTGAATTAATTTCACATTTCCACCAACGAATACTCCCAGACATTCTGTAATTACAACTATAAGTTTTATAAACTTTTTCATCGTCCAACCATTAAAACAATAACTCAAACAAAATTTCTTTTAATTTTCCTGTTTGAATATTTGTTAGTTTCTTACTTTTCCACTGTTGAGTTGATTTTATTTTCACAATGATACATTGAACGAAACTATTTAGAGCAGTTCAATAATAAATTCTAAAATTATTCTAAAGAAGTACAACTATACTTAAGACAAAAAATTCTATTCGGTTCAATTCCAAATTCACACCTAACCAAGGGCACACCTCATACTCATTAACACAGTGAAAATAAGCAGGAAAATCAGTATAAAAACAACTGTATCATTAAATTGCTTCTTGTTACCACAGACGACACGCCCGAGCCAACATAGTGGTCCTCAGCAGTCTGATACATTCCTGAAAGGGTTACAAATCTGAAAAGAAAATTTCTGCTGAAATTTCCACCCTGGTGGCCTTCAGGGATTAATCGCTGCATCCGTATTATTCAAATGAATGAAATCACGTGTATGCGGTACTGGCCATCAAAATTAAAATGGCGAACGACGAGCAGCTTGCCACTAGAAACGAAATTAGTTCCGGTCTATTTATTCCCTGGCGAGCTGCACGCAGAACACTAAATTGTATATATCTTTCATCTTAATCGACCTACGCGTGAATTCGCGGCACACGATGAATTATAGCAACGGTTTACCGGACTTTTTAATGGCGATTCATGCAACTCGGTGAAAATCAAACTTTCTATATTCTGTGTGTATGGGTATGTGGGTGGGTGTTTTTTAGTGACTATCAGAGTAATTGAACACGAATCGTTGTGCGTGCAGCTCGTCGCAATTTTAACGAGCGAATTAATTGAATTCGAGTCGAAGGTGTTCGATCGTCGACTCGGAAATCCGTGTTAAGTTCATTGCGCGCGCGCAAAGCTATGAAAATCCTCGCGAGGGAGCTGAAATAATTTTATGCAGTTTTTTTATAGTTACATTGTTAGAATACAACGATATTCACACAGAGGTAGCGTCCATAAGTGTCCTGACACCTAGCAAATTCAGATAAACAGCGTATTAATGCTAGAGTAATATAATTATTATTGTTTCGGTTTTGGCTACTATTTGTCTAATGAAGTGGCCTTCTTCGGACAACAGTATAATGGCGATACGTTTTTCTATCGATAATTCCTATCCTGAACTCGTGGTTGCGATTGTGCGCTGTTGAACTCAAACTAAAATCAACCGAACGCCTGCACCGACTTAGTCTCAATTTTGTCAATGTTAAGTGATAGAGACTCGTCCAAATCTATAAAAATATCTAATGCTGGCCAGAAATAAACATATTAAATACACTGCGATGTGGAGAAAGAACAAACGAGAGAGAAAGTCATCTAAAACTGGATCCCTTCGTATCACTTGTACAGAGATTGGACAAAATAATGGAATTATTCCTTATAAGTCGTGTATTGTGTAGTTGAAATTAGTAACCATAAAGTTGTACGCATTGCGATCATATTTGAATAATGGTATAATATTCCATTAAACATTATTCAGGATTTGTATGAATCCATTCTTAGGAGAATTCAAGCTGTATTAGACGCCAATGGTGGTCCTACATGATATTAATACGTTGACTGCCATGGGGGTCACCAGTGACTGGCATCTTAAATTCTATTTAATTAAATAATTATTGATTTCGACAATATTCTGAGCGGATTTTACATTGCAACACTAACGTAGAAAGGCATGTACATGATTTAATACTCAAATACTTTCTTTCTCTGTGATTTATAATAAACACAGCAATTTATATTGTGTCTGATCAGAGATGATTGTTTCCAATGTAGCAGTCAACGTGTTAATAAAGAATTTTCTTAAACAAAATTTATTTGTGTTTGATAGTTCCTTTCAAGAAAATCGATTTCTTGAGACAACCTGTGGTTTTATTACTGTGCTTCGAACTCAAAAATTGAAGGTCCATACCTAATGCAGAGTTACTGCAAAATTTCCTGTTTAGACATTTCTATTTATCTGAAATTTATTATTACATAATACACGCTTTCTCTAACCTGTAAATGTTTAAAATTATCCACATCGATCTGGAATATCGCTATTTCACCATCCGATAATCTGGTGCAGTAAAATGTACATCAGCATCGCTCTGACGTAAATTTTTGACTTTCAGGACACGTAGCAGTGGCACGAAATAAGTGGAGCGAAAACGGACAGAACTTTTGCACTAACCCAATTTACACTCTATGTTCGGCTAACAATAAGTTCCAAGCAGTTAACGCGACACCTCTAACTGAATCTTAAAAATTGTGCATTAGTTTAAAGGCACTACTACTGGCAGAAACCTTATTTATTAATTAAAATAAGGTATAATATCGAAATAATTAATTTTATTCCATTTCTAAATTAAATTTAGTTCAAATACAGCTGTAGAAATCCTTTTTTATATCCCACAATTTTAAAGGGTGTTCCATAAATACGTATCAATGCAGTGGATGAATGTAGGCACTAAAATAAGTCAAATAAAATGAACAATTACATGTACATACTTCGTAAGCGCCACAGCTTTTGAATTGTAACAAAAATGAAAAGAAATGCTCATGCTAGACACACGACATAACTGACCTGGTCTCTTGCTGTATATCTCTTGGACTTTTATTTCTAAAAACGTACAATATACCCGTGATTTCTTACCTTGTACCTGGATGCAATCTTTGCACGCTTCCCGCCAGGACAAATAATTGTTGATATTTTTGTTTTCATGTCTTACCGTTAATATCGATATACCTTCTGTACCAACATAAATTGATTCAAATTATGAATTCAAATAAAATACCTCACGGTAAAAGATTGGATGGTAGTCAAATTAAAGTCATTAAAATAATGTAAAAGATAAAGGGTACTGAATTTCAAAGATTTCACAAATAATTAGAGGGAGTCGGTTGTTAGTTATAACTACCTTTACTAAACAATGATGACACTCACAAAAGGATGGCCAAAAATGGTGCTACTTTCAGGATTCAAAATCCTTAAATCAAAGACCCTTACAGACTCATACGAATCATTACCAAAAAGTATGATTGGGGTCACTGAAAATAAAGATAAGACTATACATTATTACCTCTTATTCCGTAAACGTATTTTTGGTACCTTTAAACCGTAAACGTAGGTCATTTATATCCGACGCGTCCTTCAGTGGATAAAAGTCTCAAAAAAATGTGAAAAAATTCATATAGGTTCTCTAACATCTTGATACCACAGTGAAAACAGCCACATCTGGCCAGGCACTGTATAATATACTCTTTCTAATGTAAATCCTAAAGGAAAAAAATATTCGGGTATTGAGTCGCGTTTTTATGTTCCTACTTTAATATTACAACGTGAAAGTTGCTCAGGATTGTATAATAACAAATGGTTATTTAATTAAATTAAGTTTGAAGTGCCGGTCATCGGTGACCCCCGCGGCATTCAACGTGTTAAAGAAGCTACATGAATTATTTCAGATTGTTTTTTAAGACTTTTATTTTAAGTAACTATTATATTAATAGATTTGAAAAATAGTTTGTTTAAATACATTATTATTTCAAATATATAAAGCCACTTAACCCAACCTTTAAAACTAGCCCGGAAAAAATTCACAAATTAAAATTCTTTCTCATGGAGTTCAGAAATTTCAGAAGCACGTGTTTCATACTTCAATTTGAAAGTTGTTGCAATCAAGAGATGAGTGCTTATAAGGAAAAGATATGCATCATTATCAGATGTGTCTTGTAGTTTTGTCGCAGAATATACTATCAGCTATTGAAGTTGTTGACCAATCGATTTGTCAGATAACTTTCATATCGTCGAGCATCTACGATTCGTATTGTCGTCGTTTCGATGAAATTCCGAAATCTGTGTGCACGCGCAAAGAGAAGACAGCGCGGGGTCGTTAAGATGGTCGACAGACCGAAAACCAATCATCTCGCACGACCGACGATGCTCTTCAGGAACCTTGAACTCTGCACCCAGCTAACTTGGAATTTCTCTGTACTCCGGACCACGAATGCTACGAATTTCTCGTCCATTCGAGAATTGGATTCGCGTATAAAATGGTCCTCCGTAAAAATCGAACGGGTCCTATAGATTGGGTCACTTGACATGAACCACGATCAATTTGCATCGATGTCATTGCGTTCAGATGCAACTGAGTGGATTAAATTCTCGCCTTTTTTTAATTTATTTCTTAGGACACTGTGTCCTGAAATTCCTCTGCTCTTTTAATTGCTCTGTACATAAGGAATTAAATTGAAAGGGCAAGGTTCAACAACCTAGAAATTTTGAAGCAGATTGTGTAGACTGAACCACATTTTTATTTTATTGATATTTATTTATTTGTACAATATTATGCGATTCAGGTAATAGAAATGAAAGTAATTGCAAATCTAAATTATTTGATGTTTTATATATTATATAATCACATAAATAATGTTGATTTAAATATGAGTCTATCAAATGTAAACAAATTAATAACTGCTGTTATTTTTAATTATCAAGATGCTGAATATTAATTTATGTGTATTTGTTCAACAACTTCAATGGTTCTTTGACTTCATGTTCAATAAATATCGATTGTTTTATGATTGTACTGTACTAGCCTCCTGATTCTTTATTTAGGACCGATTGAACCATACACTAATATTTTTCCACATTGCGAACTTTCTTCGCAAGGCAGCCTGTGACTAATTTGTTTTGGTCTTTTTCCAATGAATCAGAAGTCGGATAAAATTATTTCGAGTGAATTCTATTTCGATTTTACAGTTAATGCTTTGACGATTTCGTGCAGCAATCGGATAACCTTGAACTCTATTGTTCGCCCACATTGAAAGCGTTCTGAAAATTTAATCGTTCAGTCTGAAAGGGCCGATATTTACGAAATAATTTACGCTGAGGTAACAAACAAATTTTCCACAAAACGAACAATTCAGCAATCTGATTTCTTTTCAAAATAAACAATTACCTGACCTGAATTGGCTGAACTTTATATTAAAAAATTGATATATAAATCCTAAATAAACGCAGATGGAGTTATAAAAATTACAGTAAAATATAGTAATTAAAATTAAACAGAAACGCTACAATGATACATTATTTATAAACGTGCTTTTTATCGTACGGTCGATGCGATTCAATCTCGTTGCAAAATGAAGCATCGATAATCGTCCATCAGGTACACCGATCTTAATTACTCGAAGCAAATCGAACCGAGATTAATCGGTGGAACAAATTAAGACGAATTAGAAAGTCAATTACCGATTCCACGAACGAGGTTCATTAGTTTATTGCTATGGTCTGTTGACTTATCGACGAGAACGACCTGCCATGGTTTTCGATACAATTGTATACGTCGATGTTGGAGATTCGACGAGTATCGACGTGGCTTTCGTCAGGGACCTTGGAAGCTACCGGCGTCGAGGTTCTCACGTGCATAAAACACTTCCGGATCCACGTGTGTTTTATTAAAACGCGTCGTGACACGATCGTTTATTGACGAATCATCATGTCACGACAAGTAGGCTGTCCACAGCTAAAGAAAGTAAACAGCGACCATTTCACTTTCTAAGGACATCGATAGTGTCCCGGTACATCAATCGATACTGAAGCTAGCTTAACCTGTTCTTATCGGACGTAATCTGTCCGATACGAAATTACACTCGTTGAAAGAAATGTAATCAACTCGTGAACTAAACGAGTTGTCCAAGCATTAAGGCCATAAGGTTTTATATGATAACGATTTTGAAACTTTCAAGGATGAAAAGAACAACAATTGGAACAGTAATTGGGAACAAAATAATGCCAGTCATGGATTTAGAAATATTAGGTCATTCCATGAGTAATACGAATTTCCTTTCATATTTTGACCATTTCTTTCCATTTAAATAATTCTGCAGATTCCTAAGTAGGTGGTACATTGTTCCACGGTTGGCTGAAAGTTCTCGGTCCCGAATGCTCTTCCAGCTAACCGTGGAACACTGTCTTCTGTTGGTGCAATGTCTAGACTATATCTTCAATGAATCATCCTTTCCCAACCAAACTCCTCTAATTTCAAGATTGTTCAACAGAAGAAGGTCCTCTTTCATCAGGACAACGCACGCCCACATGTGGCAAGACAGACATTACAGACATTGGATTATTATTAATTAATTCAGACTTCCAAAGCTTCAACTTCAAGTTCACACTAGAATATTAGATACAGACACCTCGAAATAATTTTAACACGTTGATCGCCATAGGTGTCACCGGTGACCGATGTTTCAAATTTTAATTCATTGAATAGCTATAGATCTTGACAAGATTCTGTACAAATTAAACATTGCAACAATAATGCAGGGGCGCCAGTATATTATCAGATATTTAAATATTTCTTTCCTTTAGAATCGATATTAAAAACAAAAGCAACAGTTAGACAAAACCCATTTGAACGTTTCCTTGCTCTTCCAAACATACGAGCAAGTGAAACAAGAAAAACATGTGCACGCCAAGCAGTGAAGTATCTGTGCAAGAGAAACCACAACATTCAGGAGTATCTAATAAAATAATAATACCATAATGGCACCTGGTGTTTTACAAACCACTTGTATACGTTCGATTGACGTCACAATCGAATACTGATACGTAAGAAATTCATACTCCTGCCTCTTAGAAACGATCCTACCACCTGAGTGAACTAGAAACATGGATGGCTTTCAGAAAATTGTCTGACCAGGTTGAACGCTGGAATTGATCGCGAATACCGACGCCAGGAGTTCTCTTGCTCGAGCTTTTCTTCATTCGATAATCGCGATTCATAGTGGATTCGCTATCATGAGCATTCTAAGGGTAGGAAAGTCGCACATGCGCGACGATAGAACGCTGGCAAACCGGGGTCGGTAACAACGCAGTTGTAATGGTAACCCTCATACCGCCGTTGTTCTATCATGCGACAGTGAGTGTTTCATTCATCTTCTTCAGAACTCATCTTGCTCGTCGTTTCTGAGAAAGCACATGCTTTCGAAAGGGAAGAACCCGGAGGAACTGTTAGGTTCGTGTACTACATGAAACGTCTTTTGTTTAATAAAAATTCCGACATGTGTCTTAACTCATGTGCTCCGTCCTCAGCGTCGGTAAACGTATTGCTATATCGCTGAACCGTATATCACACGCAGAAATCTGTTTCGTGTTAGGTTTATGGTACGTACACAGAAATCTTGCTGCTTTTGAGAAGCATTTGTATATTTGGCAATAAAGCGATTGACGTCGTGTATTCCAAAACAGTTTTTCTGTTTATCTTCGTTAATTCTTCATTAACCTTTTCGATTTTTTATTGTGAGTATTATTTGTATATACATCTTTGTGCTGGTTTGAATGTCATTTGAATGTCGTTGGATAGACCTGTGTGAGTTAGAGACAGTCGTAGCAATAACTCATGTAGTGTCAAAAAGTGGAGTTGTGCTGTTTTGGAGTTCATAGCTTCAATTATTTTTAGATCACTCGCGAGCAAGGAGTGAAGACTTTAACACGTTGACTGCCACTTGAATTTGGTACGTTTTACCTTGGGGACCACAGTAGAATTTTCAGTATCATAAGCCGATTATCGAAGATCACCATGGCTCTACTGAGAAAACAGGTGGTGGTCGCGCGGTCCACCATGACAGTCAGCGTGTCAAAGGCTGTTCAATTGCCGTGAACTCTAAGCTTTTGGAGTCCACATGAAACTTTGATGTCTCGTCCCTTCATTCTCGATAGTACTAAACGTATCATAAAGCTACAGCAAGACACGCGTACTCAGTGACCCCAATGTAGTAGCCACCCTTGCGTCCAGGACTCCTGCACCCTTTGCATAGCTGAAACATACGCAGCGTGGTAACTGGGAGTTGCAAATAATATAGACGTAAATTGCAAAATAAAAAATATACAACCAACAACATTGTGGTCACTGATACACTCACTATGTCATACTTTCTTATCGTTGGATAGCTTCATATTTAACCCCTTGTTTTACGGTAATGAGTGCACCGCGGATTTTTATGTAAATATACATTCTTAGACTTCAATATTTTTTATGTCCGCGCAGCTGATGAAACGCAAGTACAGCAGAACTGTATTTTCGGGTTGAAATGTTTGAAAGCACATGTTGCTTGCACTTACTCCAAAAAACGTGCATTCTTCACGAACTTGGATAGGTATTGCATAAAGATCCGCAGTCTAGTAATGAGTCACGCTCAAGATACAGAATGCGATCTGTATGTTACAAATATAAGTTCCACTGGAGTACAAATTCTTTGAAAGTTTGCACTGTGGAATATTTTACTTTCAGAGAGTTGTTAAAAGTGAATTGTGTGTTCTGATAGACGTTTTTCAGTTATCAGAGCACTCGAAGAGTCGAATCGTAATCTTTATCGCACGAACTAGAAAAATCGTAAGGCAAAGGGTTAAAGAGAGACTCAGCAGGATCTGATCAGATCAGAGTGAAGACACAGACAATATAAGAAGTTACACACGCATGCAGACAGAAACACACTATGCTCAGCTACTCTTGAATATTATAACCAAATATTTTCTATCGCTAAGTCGCAGTGTTAGCATATACACCTATACACTCATGCACAGGTTCTTACTGACACTTGAAGACAAAACTCCTGACCCTGTCACATCATCTTGGACAAACAGTTCTAAATACACGTATACACGCAGATTTGAGTAAGCTTACGCTTCAACATCATGAAATTGTGTATTTAACCCTTTGGCTACTACGCGCCACTACAGTAGCTTGCCGTCGAGCGATCGTTTAGAACTAAACGCCACTCTAGTGGCTCATTAATTTCACGGATTGCTCTGAAAAATTGTCGACTGATCGTGCTAACAGTCTGTTCAACTCTTTTAATATCGATTAAAAAGGATTTCTATGATACAGACGAGAACCGTTTCATTACTTTTAATAAAATACTTTATATTGTTTTTTATTGGATTCTACGGCAAAGCTGTGAGTATGGCGATTAAGCTCTGCATCTAAATCAGCCGTAGCCAAAGGGTGAATGGAAACGGTTTCTGCGGTGATCAGAGTTAACTTTGTTATTATATTTTGATAAAAATCGTACGTCCATTTTGCAGATTTAGCTTGTTTACCATAAGTCCTTGAGTAGCATGTTAGAAAAGTATGAAGACTATTGGAAACGTTCTATTCATAACCTGAAGTGGCACATCTTTGATGTGGACTCCACACATGTGGAAATATCAATTCGAATTTGTTATGACAAAAAAACGTAACAATCATTAATGTTCACATATTATTAAGAAATATTAGATCGTAATGCAAGATATGACGTTTAATTTTTAACTAACATTCAATTTATGATTCATATCAACAATGTTCATCAACAATCTTCATATACCTAGTATATAATTCTCTAAATAAAAATATTTTCCGTGCTCATGCAAACTTTACCAAAAGTACAAGCTTGTATCGTCGTTTCGATGCAAACATACGTGTACTTGAAGTCGCAAAATTCAGGACGCAATATTACGTCGGCGGTTCGAAGGCCGGCCTTCAGAATGTCAAGTTCATGGTGTTTTCTCTCGTTGAAAGTTCGCGAAAAGCCTGGCCTCGGTAAACATGCCCCGATTTCGCCATTATTAATAATGCTTCGTCCATTCCATTCACAGAGGCTTACGAAAAAAGTATTGAAAGAGATTTTTAGTTTCTAACGTTTTCCTTTTTACTTGACTGGACGTAGTAAATTTTCTTAAACGTTGGTTTTTAAAATTGAAAAATGCAGAAATTTCATAAGAAGTTGAAATGAGATTAAATATTGAATAAACGTTTAGTTATTTACAACGTGCTTCATATTCTTCTTAACAGCTAGTTTTCGAATGTTTTTTAAATAGAAGAAATAAATTGATCCAAATGTTTGAGGTCCAACCTGATTTTTACTAAAATATAATAGCAAAACTGACAATGAGCGACTGCTGAAAAAATTATGAAGAATTTGTTCGATTAAATACGCAGGTACACGAACGTGTTCGAACAGCAGTGTGTTCACAGCTGAAATAAATTACATAATATCATAAATATCTGTAGAAAGCACCATTAATTGTGTAGGAAACACATTTGCAAATAAAATGTGTAAATATAATCGAAATTGAACCGCGCATATTAAGGTTACATTTTTACTTATAATAAAAGTTTGTCCATGTCACAAGACTATTCAAATACTGTTCACTATCATCTTAAAAATATTTCTAAGACTGTTCTGAAGTACATGTCATTTTAGATAATGAAAAATTGTTTAATGTATCTCCTACACGATGCATAGTGCTCCATAAAGGTACTTACTATATTATGTAATTTATGTCTATTGTAGCGATGAACATATCATCTTTCGAATACTTTCGTGTAACTATGTACCTACAAGAATATGAAAAAGACGACATTTCATGAACCAGAAAGATAGAAGGTGCAGAACGAAGAAAGGGCCATTGGAAAATGCGAAATGAAGAGGATTTCGATAAGAGCGTTGCATGATTGATAGTGCGATCGCAGCTTTTGCCAAAGGAGATGAACGACGTGAGAGGGGACGATAAGATTATTTGTCGAAGCAATTGCAGTGAGAAGCGAGGATATGCCAAAGTCGACAATGAAACGCAAAGAACGAAAGAAGCAGGGCAAAAATACGTCTATTCAATCGAAGGGGCTGGAAGCCCGTGGAGTTTCCATGGATTTAGAAACATCCTGGGCAGCTCAAGAACTGGCGTCCACTTACCCCAATCTGAGCGACATGGTACTGTTTCTGAATACTATACTCGTTACAAGCGTCCCTCCTTTTATTTTCAGCGCGTTTTAATGGCTATTGAATGGTATTAACCCGCCATGCCACTTTTGCTTCATCTCGACATCATATTTCGATGAAACGAATTTTATGCTACAGAACACTTCCTTGATAACAGTAGGTTTTACCAAATAACAAAAATGTTCATTTTTCTAGTAAGGCTGTGTTATAATTTTTTATAAAATGTACTATACAGTGCAATCATTTAAAGTGGGGAGTATAAGATATTTGAAAATTATTTATGAAGTCAAGGATTTGTATTCCATGAAATATTCCATAAATTTGTATTCCCAGAAATCAACACAAAATCCTATAAAACAATAGTGAATCATAATTCTAATAAGGTAGACTAAATTTGGTCGCATTTATTCCAAATTTTGGTCTCTGACTCCAAATGTAAGAGCCAAATAAAAATCAACATCATTCCATTCATATTATAACATTTTAATCATCAATGAACAGCCTTTATAAAGTCCATAAAAATTAACAAAATAAATAACTTAATGACTAAGAACAAGGGTTCTAAACCACGTTCTCTGAAAATAAAATAAACACTATTACTTTCTTTACAAAAAGCCATTTCTCACCACAAAGTTTTCTTTTCTACCCAAATTACATTTTCATTTGCAAGCTATATTTTTGCACGATTTCGTCAAGAAGGATCGAAGTTTCAGCGACGAAACTCAATCGATTTATGCATCGAACCAATTAACGCAAACGCGGAGTCGTTAGTCGAGGAGCGTAAATCACCTGGGGACCGTAGGGAATACAAACGATCCTACGTTCATCCTCTGAATGGGCCGAAAAAGGCGAACGGAGGAATCTTGGCCCGTTGTTTCGAAAACGCTGCTCGGTATCGCGAATATCAGGGAACGGAAAAGGAGAAACGAGTGCTGCATGAATGACACATGAACGACACTCGACAACGTTCTGGAAAAGCAAAAGGAGCGAATAGAGTAGGGGGAATGCTGCTTCCTCTATACATGGCTATGTGTGTCAGAGCCGTGATGTTCTAGCGTCTTCCATACTTGTGTTCTCGAGTGTGAACCACGAATGACCAGCTGGCGAACGTCTACGCCAAAGGCTCCATTGATCCTTCTGAATGTTTATTTCGCACGATTCTCGGCAAATTTGATAGGGACGCATTATTTACCAGCCCTGGCGTGGAGAATAATGAGGTCGATTCTCTAATGATGGAGAATAGAGAGCTTTCTTCGTTAGAATCGATGACTAGAAATTTTGTGCTGTGGAGACAGAGGCGACACATAGGATTCAACGTTCCAGTTGATTTGATTGGTTTGAGGCTTTCACAGACAGGTTTGTTACGGTTAGTGCGGTTCACGCTTCCAGGTGTAAACCGTGTCCAGAAGTAAAATATTTCCAATATTCTGTATTGCAATAAAAATATTCCCAATATTTTATTTTGGGAATATTTTCCTTTTGGACACACCTTACACCTGGATGCCTCAAACATTTTCAGTTGACTTGTACACAAGTCACGTTTTGTTTGAAAAAACTCCATGTTGACCACCTTTGCTATTGTGATGAAAAATACAGTATCTTGTACAGTACATCATGTCCCTTATCTAAATCGTTTATTATTCGATGGTGTATTTGTCAATTTACATTATTACTGAATGATATACTGTCTGTAGAATTTTAGAATTATGTGCATTTTAACACGTTGACTGCAATGCCGTATAGGTTGAAGACGACACACTTCTAGGCTCTGATACAGCATGAAAGTAATCTCAGATTATGCTTTTTCAATCAATGATGTTAGTAATTCCTTATAATTGTTTACTGGTTTTGTTGGGCCCTCTTAGATATTTTTACTAGTGCTATTCGTAGTCAGATACGTATCAACTGAATTCAAGTGACCTACACGTGAGTGACAATGCAGTCAAAGTGTTAAGAGTCATTCAGATAAACTCGATGTGGTGACCACTACTGAACCAATCAATGTGTAAATTGCATAATCCACCATTGTCGATTCTAACTCATTCAAATTAATTTATTCTTCCTGTACAAAACTTTCAGAAGTACCAAGATATTGCCAGCTGCAATGAAACTTACTCATAACTCAGTGATGGCCACCAGAGCTGCAGTCTTTCCCCACTCTAGACCAATTCCCCTCGTTGCAGTTCCCTCCAGTTTGCTCCTCGTTTCCCCTCGATCCATCATCAGGACAGATTACAGCCTATATGAGGCGAAAGGACCTAGAGTGGGGGAAGGTTGCAGCTCCGGTGGTCGTCACTGTCAGAACTCAATCCAGTAGTTATGCATGGTGTTTCAGATTTTCGCTGAACAATGAATGAACGTTGATAACGATTGAGCAAATAAACGAACACGTTCTATCGAACGAAATGTTGGATTTTCCGTTGGACTAATTGTTTTCACAATCAATAAAACATTCGAACGTGCTCGAAATCTGCAAGGATCGCAATGTATGAGCGTGATCATGTGTCTCTTCAGTTTGTTTCTTCATTTTCGTTCTTCTCGATGAACGTATCCTCGATATGAGCCAAATTGCAGGGCACCGAGCGGTTTCTTGCGAAACATTCGGCGTTGACCTCCTTTCCTCCGTTGCTTCTTGTTTCTTTAATGTATGTACCTGCAATTTTTCTCCTCTTACTCTCTCCCTCTCTCTCTCTCTCTCTCTCTCTCTGTCTTTATCCGTTCTCTCTGCGCCTGTCTCTCTCTCTCTGGTGAACTCAAACCAGAGTGTTATTTAAGGGCAAGGTGAATGTACTCTTCCTATGCATCAGGTTTTCAGTTCCACCCACTCGCAACCCGGTCGAACCAGCAGCTATTTTTGGAAATAAAAATACCTCGACATGTGTTTTCGTTCTTTCACCCCTGTTCTCCCTTTGTCTCGCTTTCAACAGGGTTTCTTCGGTTTAGTTTGTTTGTTTCTGGGGCAAAATCCCTGCAGGATATAAATATTACTAATTTTCAATGAAGTGACACTGAGTGATGCCTGGAAGCTGAATATTGACAGACTTTTGTAGTTTATTTTTACACTTTCTTTTAGGTGGACTAATATCGAGAAATAGTTTGTTTAATCTTCTGGAATTTTTGAAAATGTATTTTTTATGTGATGGGTTCTTTTCGTGTATTTGATTATATTAAATTGCAAGTTCCACAATAAATTGATAAAACTCGCTGGTTAACGTTAATCTGAAGTTATTTTTTCTTTCTTCTGCGATTCATACACTGTGGGCTGAAAGTTTGTGGCAAGGTTTTACAAATTTGTGATACTCCAGAAGCTTCTAATATGAAATTTCCACATAAACCAAAGCATTGTGGAAAGTTTTTTAATATAAGAGTTCCTTGAATATTTCACTTGAACCTTTCGAATTTGGAGAAAAACTAAATTTGAACACCTAAAACAGTCTTCCATTTCTGTGAAAAATTGCAAAAGTGAATTTTTACAAATCACAATAAGTTAAGTAGGAAATATGTCTAACCTATTACTGTTCACGAGTTGCAACTGATAAATTTATCATGTGTTTGCAATGACAGTAAATTGTTATCAGTAAGAAATAATTAAATGATCACTTTAGAGATATTTATCAATAAGAAACACGGCAGAATAAGGAATTAGACACAGAAATATTTTAGAAGTATTTAGTACAATAACAATTTAATTAATCATGCATTAATTAATCAGAACACTTGAACAGCCTATGAAATGTTCAAAATTAAAAAAACCAATTGTATAAACTAATTTTAATTAGTTCGAAATAACTATAACACTTCATCCCTCGCGTGCTAACAAAAATGTAAACAATTTACAAATTCACATTCTTCGCAAGCACGAGAAATTCGTCAAAATATTCCGGAAATTTTAATTATTTCAAAACTGTTTTCCCGTTACGTCTTACAGCATAAAATAACATGCCTCCGAAATAACATAGTATGTCAGGCATTTCCTTGGACGTTTAACGCTTTATAAATGGTACGAATTTCTTTATGTCGACCACGCTAGAAAACGATCGCGTGTTCGCCGGTTAGAATCGATTGTTAACGTTACACAGGCGTACTGTCAACGATTTGCAAACAAGCCGCAATTACTGAACGTGAAATCGACGCGGAAGAATTCACGAAATTATCGTTCTGCTCGCGCGACGAATAACAAAATGGGGCTTGTTAATGGATAAAATCAGTGTGCGCAGAAGTATGTTCGAGTTAAACGATAAACTAAATTCCACGGTAGCTCATTCCGCTCCATTTCAAGTAACTAATGGTCTTAATCATCGGTTAATCGTTCAATCGATAGTTGGAACAAGTTGACTCATGTTTTACGTCGGATAGTTACAGAGTTGGATTAGTACTTTATGTAAAAGAATATTTTCACGATGGGATTACTGACTGAGCTTTTATTCAATCTTTCTTAATCACACGAAATTTAGATTTACTATATTAAAGTGAGGAATAATTATAAAATTGGAAGATTGGAAATTACCGAACTTAGAGAGCCACGCATTAGTGTAAAATGAACAATATATAATGTTATAAAAGATAATTGTAAAGCTGAAAAGCTAGAGATTGCTATGTACAGGAAATTATAAAAAGTAATTATAAAATTTAATACCTAAGGATTAATAACTATGTAACTTTAACATTACAAAAGTAATGTCACATAGTAGCCGTACAATTAAATAATTAAATATTGTCGTTCTTAATAATGTATGTTACAAAAAGCATATTACAGTTTGCCATTCTAGGAATGGTGGTATCTCCTGTGACACACTAAACGCACGAATCAGTAGAATCAGTCAACACTGTACGGACGAACATGACTTTAGACCACAGATGCCCATCCGAAGCAAGGCCACTTTTCGGCCTACCCCCATTCTGCATTCGTTTCCCTCACGTATTATAGTTTATGGCATCAACGAAGTATAGGATAGACCACTCACGCAATGCAGTTTGGTCTCATGGATTTAGGGCCCCAGAGCATAAAATTGTGAGTCCCTCTAATTTCATTAAGGTGGAGAGCCACGATGAGGGAGAGAAAGAATGAACAGGATGATAATAGGGATCGGGATGATGATACGGATAGGGGTAGGGACAGGGACAGGGACAGAGACAGGGACAGGGAGACAGGGACAAGGAGACAGGGACAAGGAGACAGAGACAAGGAAACAGGGACAGGGAGACAGGGACAGGGATACAGATCGGGATCGGGATGGGTTTGGGAATCGGGATTGGGGACGGGGATAGGGATGGGGACCGGAATGAGGATTGGGAGACGGGAATCGGCAGGCGTGGATACAGATGGGGATAGGAATGGGGATCGGAAGGCGTGGATAGAGATGGAGATGGGGAGCTTGAGAATAGGGATGGGAATCAGGAATGGGAGCTGAGGGTTAGGCATAGGGAGGAAGAGGAAGAAGTGGAGGAGGTGGTGAAGGAGAAGGAGGAGGAAGAGGAGGTGGTGGAGAATAAGTAAAAGGAGAAGGAGGTCGAGGAGAAGCAGAAAGAGGAGGACGAGAAGGCTGCCGGCGGGAGACAGACCCTGAATTTTTCGTGGTGCCCTATTTAAAGCAGAGCTGTCGTAGGGTGGGGAACTCTGATAACCAATCAAAGTAGTTTTTCCTGAAATAAACACTGAGGCAAAATTCAGCCTCGCATATTGCTGGGTTCACCGGTATACGAAAAGTAACGGCATAAGGGTGTACGTGGGGTACGTATACCTGCCGCCCCTTACCTTCCCTCATATTATGATTCCTTTTGCCGCAAGCGGGGTACGCACACTTTTTGTAATAACTTTTACAGTAGTAATACTCCATTGTCCGTAATATAATTCACTTCAAAATGTGCACAAAATGAACGAAAGTGTGAACATCTGCATAAAATCGAAGCAAGCCAAGCGGGCCGACGCGAGGATAATCGTCACGTGAAAATATTTTACGCGATCCTTGCCACCTTCGACGGTTAATGTGTCCAATCAACGTCTCGTTATCATTACGAATTACGCGCTCTCGCACTCGGCTGAGTCTCAAATTTGTACACGTACATGCGCGGAGGGGGGGCCACGTGTACAAAGCGAGGCGGCCAACGGCGCGGGCTCATTAGGAATAAATCAATTAGCAGGCTGGGTCTGATTGTCCGCTCACCGATTCGACGGCTATCCAAACAGCAGTTTCCTCTTGATTATCAAACAATGACTGATCTTTCAACGAAGGTGGATCCTTCTCGTTGACTTCCACAACGAGACGACCGTCTCTCTTGCAACGTGAGCGTTCACGATCTCGGGATTCCGATCACTTTCGATTCCATTCGACTACTTTGATCGCCTCTTCAGACATACTGACACAGAGTGAGCCAATATACGGAATGATGTACGCAACTGGGACAAGTCACACCCTTTTCCTGACATTTATTTGAAATATCGCACTATTAATATTCAGAATAGTGAACAGTGTATTACTAATCAGTAAACTGCGGATTTTTATGCAATTTAATACTCTCAAATTGGAAAATACTTTTCAAGGAGAAAATGCACTGTTGTTGAAGTTACATTTATTTTATATAATTGATTAAATGAAGAGATAATTTTTTCCAATTCGAAGAAATTCATCCCTGAAAAGGTTAATTCTAATCATAGCTATATCTAACGTGGTGATATTTGAAAATTGAATATGCGTTTTATTACAGAAATTTATTGTTTCTGCGATGTTGTGTCTGGAAAATCGATATGATTCAAATAATTGATTTTTATACTTCAATTATGTTAGTTCTAAATTCCTATAATACTACTAAAGTAGTATTGATCGCAGTGTTGCATCAAGATAGCATGATGTCCAGTACTCAATCGCCTAAAAATAAATTTTAAATATTAAGAACTAATATTTAAGTGTCTACAGTCAGTAAATTTAAATGTTTTTAAGTATCTGTCCGCCAACTAATAATTAAACAGACACGTAATCAAATATAGTACCTTTTAATTATCCCCTTCTCTGCATCAAAACATGATAAATCGAAAGTACATTACTTAAAGCGTTATTTTAATCAAATTATCAATTTGCCTGATATTTTTACACTGAGTCGTTCAAACAGAAACTCTCTTTATTTGCCATAAAATATAGTATATAATTGAAAACCGAGGTTCCTGTATTTCATGTAACAACCCAGCTCGTACGAAAGGAAATTAAAATATTCAAATAAAGTGAATTGACCTGGCCAACGTAAACGAAGAATGATTTACATTCAGTCAACACCAAAATCAATCAGCAGAACACTCTATGCAAAGAACATAGTTCATTGTATTCTGAATCAAAGAAAGAAAAACAATTTAAAAAAATACTGTTACATTTCTCCAGTGAAGGGTACTCGATATTTCGATGGAACTCGCTTCCCAAAAATTTCACTGGAAACCAAACGAGTCATCACAGTGTGATTGGAGTAATGAATTAAAGAAGAAGAAAGAATAAAATTGGAAAATCATGGATAACTCCGCGGCTAATCGCATCAACGTGTCTGATTAGGAGAAAGAAGCGATTCGCTTTAGCTGGGTAATGAGTTTACTAACCCCTTCGCATGTAGGTTAAAAGGAATCGATGAGATTGCACGGTGGTCGTATGCATCGCTTGCAGTTGCAACTATAGCGTATGCAACTATGGTCGCGAGCGGTCAAGCAGGAGACGCAGACAGGCCGGCGTTAACTTCGCTCCCGAGTCACGATTTCGTTTAATTATTATCACGAGAGCATCAGCATCCCATTGACCAAGCATCGATTCGATCGAAGGAGACACAATCGCGAGTGCCTAATCGATTCGCAGAAGTTAGGTCCGATTGTGCAACGTGACAGGCTACAGATTTGCGGACCTCTTCAAACGTGGACACATTTGTGAAGTGTTAAGGAGTAACAACAGAGTGTGCAAGTTTTTTAGTCTCTGTTAAACTGTAAATTGTTATGACAGTTTCAATAGTGACAAGATACTGGTTAAAAGATACATGGGGTTTGAGTGTGAAATAATTATACATTCTTCAAGTACTCGGATGGATTAGATACATTCAGGAATTTATAGACTAAAGAACAGACAGTGTGCAAGTTTCATAGTTATTGTTAAATTGTTAACTACTACTATAATTTGAATAGTGACAAGTACAAGATCATTGTTTAAAGATACGTGGGGTTTCAGTGTAAAATAATTATACATTCTTCAGGTACTCTAATAGATTTGGTACTTCCGGGAATTTATAACGACTAAAAAACAGACAGTCTGCAAGTTTAGTAGCCATTGTTAATTTGTAAACTGCGACGACAATTTTAATAGTGACAAGGACAAGATCATGGTTAAAAGATACATGGGGTTTGAGTGTGAAATAATTATACATTCTGCACGTACTCTAATAGATTTGGTACTTCCGGGAATTTATAAAGACTAAGAAACAAACAGTGTGAAAGTTCAATAGTCATTGTTAAATTGTAAACACTAATGATAATTTTAAAAATAATTATATACTCTACACGTATTTTGTTACATTGGATACATACATGAATTTAAAAATTAACAAATGAGATACTGTGCAGGTTTTGTAGTTGTAGTTAAATTGTAAACTACTGAGACAATTTTAATAGTAACAGGATTATGGTTAAAAAATTCCTAGAATTCCATTATAAAATAATTATATATTCTACAAGCGTTTGGATAAATTGGATACATTCGTGAACTCATCAAAAGTAACGAAACATTCTGCAAGTTATGTAATTGTTAAATTGCGAATTTAATAAGACAATTTGAATAATAAGAGAGAGTAGTAGTTGTTAAATGACACACAGGATTTCAGTGTAAAATAATTGTACATTCTACAAATATTTCAATAGATTGGATAAATTCCTAAATTTATAAAAAATAATAAAACTAACAGTGTGCGAGTTTGTAGTTGTTATTAACTATTCCGATAAGTTTAATAGTAATAGAATTTAGGTTGGAAGATTTGTCGAACTACATTGTAAAATATTTAACCATTTTTAGAGCATTCTGATAAAATGGACGCATTTTTCAAACCTTAAGGAGTGACACTATAGACAGCGTAAAAGTTTTCTAATTATAATTAACTGTTGTGACAAATTCAGTAATAACAATGTTTAAGTTGAAGAGTGCATTAGATTTTAGAGTAAAATTGCTTAACCTTTCTTCAAGTGATGTCATAAAAAAGGACAGTGAAAAGTTGTGTAATTATTATTAACTATTGACAAAATTTTAATAGTAACAAGATCTAACTTAAAGGATTGGCTAAATTCCATTATAGAATACTTAATAATTTATCAATAATTCTGGTAGATTGAAAACATTTATAAATTTAATTAGATTATTCCATTTATAATTATAAAGCAGACTGTGTAAAAGTTTCATAGTTACTACTAACTACAGAGGAAGTTTTAACAGAATAAAATCGAACATAATTTGTTTACGAGGTTCATTATAAATCACTTAAATATGAAGTATTAACATTAATTGTAAGTTAGTTCTCTGATTTTATACTATACTAAGTTGTGTACAAATAAGTCCTCCATAGTATTGTAATTAAAATACAACCTATATAAAAAAATCCTTAAACATTATGCCTTTAAAAGATCGTGTTAAACAATTTATCATACGCATAATCTACATTTCTTAAACGCACCTCAATTTGAAAAACTATTTAATAACGAAGTTTAAAAAATTCACTACGTCTAGTAATTAAATTATTACTAAAACAAGCTTAAAGTGTTTTAAACAAAAGGAAACTATATTCTTCATAACATCGAACTTTCAACACTTCAATTCCAACAAAACCTAATCTAAAAAACTTACGGTGCTTAACGATCATATCACTAAAAAATCAACACATACGTTAAAAACTTCAATTACTGTAAAACACAATCTAAAATACTTGCAGTAAACGATTATATTACTAAAAAATCCAAATTTAAAAATCAAATCCAAAGAACATCGATCGGAAGAAAAATAACTTCCATCGTAACCGGAAGCTTCTTCAGCAGAAACATGATGAAGATTAAAGAAACTCATTCGCGGTTGTCGCAGGCTCGGTTCCAGCAGAAGCAACTCCAAGAGAAGGAACAAAAGTTGCTGCAGCTGTACGACCAGCAACAGCAAAGAGCTTATCAAGTGGTGCAACGAGGCAGCGCTGGTTCTAACGGCTCGAGTCATGGCACCTCCATCAGCCAGCACACCGTCACAAGGACCTCGACCAGCAATCACACAACCTCGACCTCGCAAGGTGGAAAGGTGAGCAATTCTTCGCGTGGTAACGTGGGACGTTGTCGTAATACGGTTTCACGGTACGCTTTCTTGAATGGAATAATGGCCACTATGCAGGATGAGTCACCGGAAAATGCCGTCTAAAATAACTTCTGACTCCTTGATGTTAGACAACAAATGCTTATGTGGGTCATGTTTAGGAAGATTTCAAGGTAACCTTGAAAAATCGATATTATTAAAGTCATAAACAACTTTCTAAATAATTGTATTGATTCCAAATTGTTTACGTACCAGTTAGTATTGAATTTCCATTCTATGTTTATTAGACACTGTTTATTCGGCGTATCGAGTACTATGTACCTCGTTGGCTTTGAATATTTTTTTTTAACAACCTATATGGTTGAGATGATTATTATTAACATTATAAACAGTTTTAAAAAGAGTATTCAGAAGTTACAGGATAAGTGGTGCTCATAAAACTTATTAAGAAATGTCTAATAGACATATGTCTGAAAATCAATATTATTCGAGCTATAAATAATTTTCGAAATAATTTTGTCGATACTGAATTGTTTACAGGTGGGTCAATATTGATTTTTCACCCCATGTTTATTAGAAATATTTTATACCATTCTGTAATTCATAGTCCACAGTGCTGTTTAAAAATTTTAAGCTGACCTTAAAATTTTACAGAATATAATCCACATAAAAAATGTAATGTCTTTACCGTATGCAGCTCTCCAAACACAACGTACTTGCATCATTCAACAATTTTTCTCATTTTAGATGGTACCTTCTTCTGACTCACCCTTTGTATGAGTTCCATTCACTAGCCCCTAAACCCTTTAAAATGTCAAAATGTATTCATGAATCCCTTATTTGTCATGCAATATACGCAAAAACACAACCAAAGATTTATTTCTCGTTGTCAAATAATTTGAGAATGAAAGGGTTAAACATATCACACATAACAAAAATACAAAACACATACCGAATAATTTTCGTATAAAACATTCAACTCGTATCATTTCAAATCGCGCGTTAAGAGTACGTCTCGTTGCTCCATCCGAATCGGTTAAGGTTGATTGAGTCGCATAAGCTGCAACGTTCTAATTCGCAAGAAAATCGAACTACCGTTCAAATTGCCGAGGCTGTTACCCAACGACGATGTCGATTAATCACGGCGTTACACCTGTAATACGAAGGTGAGGCAGATGTTCGACGAGAGACGTCAGACCACCGTGAAGGGCATCGACAGAAGCTACCCGCTGGAGCCTCTGGAGAACAAACCGCGGAAGCAAACGAACGGAAACGGCGTGCAGAAGAACGGAAATTTGACGGTGAACCGACAGTCGGTGACCGTGAAACGCGTGGCCCGGGCTGACGTGAACAGTAATTTGAATGGCGGCAAACCGGTCGTCTCATATCACGAGGAAGTCACTCGAGAATCCTACGGCCCTTCTGGACCCCACAACGTGGACGACGACGAGTTCGGGAACGAGAACCACATCGCACAGTACGCAAACGGAAAGCACAGAGATGAGGTGATTCTTTTTCATTGCAGTTGTTACTAAAAATGTTCTGTTAACCTTTGAATAACGTCGTGTCTACTGTAGTTTAACAGAGGATGAAGCATTTGAAAGTAAACATTTAAATCAGTGATGGCCACCGGAGCTGCAGCCTTTCCCCACTCTAGGTCCACTCCCCTCATATAAGCTATGATCTGGGACAGCGATGTACCGAGGGGGAACAGAAACGAGGGGAATGGACCTAGAGTGGGGGAAGGTCGCAGTTCCTGTGGCCATCATTGACTTAAATATTGGGTTCAGTCATAAATAACTTCCGATCTGCCTTCCTAAAATTGATGTTTTATTAAAGAAAACTTATTGTTACTTCTGCAACATATACACGTTTAAGCATGCTTACCTTCTAAGATGAAGCAAACATCAGCAGCCTACATATACTATTTATTATCTGTTATCTGTTGGAACCTATTTACGATTCAACACAATATTTCCATTGCTTTTGAACATACATCAAAACTCATTGTCAGAAAAAAATTACAATATTTAAAGGAGAAAATATGATGATTGAAAAAGAAATTTTTATGGTTATTTTTTTTTAAATTTCAAGAATATAGATGCTCTTTTAAATGTAATCGTATATTTGTCTTCCGTATATGTATAAAGGCAAATTCAATCATAAAAAGATAATACATGTCCCATAGGAACGAATAGTTAACACTTTGAGTGTCGCGTCATATCTGGGTGACAGATAGATTCAATCATTATTTGATCATGTAAAATATTAAAAATATACCTAATCAACTCTAATAGAAGCAGTAAAAAATTGACGAATGTTATTAACATTATTGATTAAAAAAGGTAGAATTCATGGTTACATTCATTCTGTATAGAAACTGTGGAAATTTGCTATTTTTAGCTAATGGAACATGGCATTCAAAGTGTCAATAAAGAGGACACGAGACCGGTCGTAATTTACTGTATTACTCTTTCATGAAAATTCATTTCATAATTGAAGCTGAGCTAATTTTTCATGCGTGTCAATAAACACATACCATTTGATATTACTGTGTTCTTATCCGTGTATGGGACCAATCACCTTATCGCTAAAAGTATTGGAGTAAATTTCCAGGCACACATTCACGACGACCTTTCTGTTAATAATTCTTCAGCACTCCCTTTAATTTACAGTTAAATATACAATTCCTCTGCGTTAATACCAAATATAAAAGAGAAGACTATTATTTTTCGGTTGACGCAGTAGCTCGTCTAACATTTTCGTGATGTTCGAGCAGACACAAATCGAGGAGGTTCTGGACGAGGACACGATACAGAGGAATCGCATGATGGCGAAGCTCCATCTAATGCAGTACGACGAGACGCTGAAGCACCGTGTGAAAAACGATCTAGAGAGCGAGGAATTCCCGGAGGATTTCATGGTGGACGTTCCTGACAAGCTTCCGAAACAAACTGTTGCCAGGAAGTTGTCTCAGGCGGAGGCTAGGTTGGAGCGGTTTAAAAATGCGAACGCGAGACGCAGCAACAGCCTCACGAAAAACACGAACTCGATCGCCGTATCGAAAAAACGATCAGAGCCGATGTTTCCGGCGAAATCGACTTCCAGGTACGTAGAAACAAAGACGGAATAGTATAACAGAAACGAATAGAACACGTACCAGAGTTAAGTTCAAAGTTTGCCAATATGTTCTGTGAAGAGGACTGTAAGAAAAAAAGTACATGAATATAGATCTAAAAGGAATTACAAGAAAGGACTGTACTTTTTTTAAAGTCGTTTTGAAGATTATATTAGTTTTCTTCTGACTTTTAGGATCTCTAGATTAAATAATCCCTCAATTGCCACTTCATTTTGGTGCTGACGAGTTGCTACAATTTTTAATGAAAAATACAACGTTTCTTGCTGACTAAATCACTTGAATTCCAGCTATCATTCATTAAGTAATTGCGAAACTATTTCTATCAGGATAGAAACACACGAATTGTTGACGAAGGAGAAAAGTTAAATTAATCAGTTGCTGATCTATGAGCGCGAGTAGCGAAAGGATATTAATATGCTTCCGGGAGATATTAACAAACGTTGATTTCTGAATCGCACGTTTATTAAGACTTTCATACTCATTTTTATGAATACTATATGGCTTAACACCTTTTCTGAAATATCCTATACCGTTTAATATCAATGCAATTTATGTTACAATTTGAAGTAATAAATACATTCTACTCTTTATTTCTCCATGTCCAATAATTTTATTATAACTCTGTAATAAAGCTTCTTTAATTCCATATTCATACAACACTCTTTTTTTATTTCCACTCAGAGAACACATTGGCATAATTTGACAGTTCAACCCTGGACCAGATACAAAGTGTGCTCTTAATCGATAGTAAATATTGCAACTTCCTATTTCTTTGAAACTTGGACTCGATCTTTCGACCAGGGGAGGGGGTAAATTAAAAAAAAATCTCTCGAAACGCAAGTAGATTATGGTTGCCGATATTATTGAATCGAGCACAGACAGACGGGAATTCTCTGGCCGCTAATTGGCAATCAGTGCTAACAATCCGTCGCTGCTTTCGCCCCTGTCCGATTAATTTCTCGTCGCATAATTGCAATCGCTGAGCTAGGCTCGACTCGTTTAAAACCCACGCAACAATAGTCGCCTAACAATACGTGTATCCTGGAAGCGATCATCCTTGACAGAGCAACTAAACGACGCGTTTCCGGCTAAGCAGAGGGCGCAGCCACCGTCGGGACGAAGGAGGACCCGCTCTAATTTCTGTCTGGCTAACCGCTATCGGAGAAAGGATAATCAAAGGCGAAGGACGCATTAAACACTCCATACAACATAATAATAACTATTCGCAAAAGCATCAGGCATCATTTTAGCGAAACGACTCGGAGGAACAGTGCTGCAGAACATTAGTTGCGCGTAGAATTAGGTGAATCGTCGATTCATGTATAATGGAGACCGATGAGGAGACCTGCGGCTTTTCACGAGGCTTATAAGAGTCGTAACACGTTCTTTTTCTTAACAAAATTGTTCACTGGACCGAGGATCGCGCATCGGGAAACCCGGAAGTCCCAGCTTTTTTCCTGCTGCGAGGGAAACTCTGCCAAATCACTTCTCCTCGACTTATTTCTTCCCAATCTGTTCGTGTGTCACCTAACAGCAATTTCGAAGCAGATAATGAGTTAACACAAGGTAGCGATTAAGGATACATCGTAGATGAGATGAAGGAGAGAGTGTAGGAGACTAGGGGAATAAAATGGTAATTGTCTAAAGTTAAGAGTCTGCGAATTTGTATGTAGATGAGCTTTATTGATTGTCATTTCATAGAGGCAATGAGATCGTCAAGGCTAGGACACAAAAGGTTTTGAACAAAGGGTCTAGCGCTGGAAAGGAAAGTCCACGAAGCGGTAAATCAAGTGCATCGCCCACAGCCCTTAATTATGCAGAAGAAATTTCGTCATCGTCAGATTCTGAGAAATATATGAAATGGAGAAGTGGGACACCGAAATTCTTCTGCGAAGAATCCGAGAAATCTGCTACCACGTATGCGATTGATTCAAAAACAGATGGAAAATTGTCGTCTGATTTTTCGAAGGATAGGATAAGGAGAAGCGACAGTCCAAAATATTTTTGCAAGGAAAGTGAAAAATCTGCAACTACTTATGCAATCGACTCAAAAATCACTGGAAAATTGTCGCCTGATTTTTCCAAGAATACAGTAAAGCGATGTGAAAGTCCAAAATTCTTTTGCAGAGAATCTGAAAAATCTGCTACTACGTATGCGATTGATTCAAAAACACCTGGAAAATTGACACCTGATTTTTCCAAGGATAGGATAAGGAGAAGCGACAGTCCAAAATATTTTTGCAAGGAAAGTGAGAAATCTGCTACTACGTATGCAATTGATTCAAAAACGTCAGGAAAATTGTCTCCTGATTTTTCCAGGGATAGCATAAAGCGAAGTGAAAGTCCAAAATTCTTTTGCAAAGAATCTGAAAAATCTGCTACTACGTATGCAATTGATTCAAAACCTGATGGAAAATTGGCATCTGATTTTTCAAAGGATGTGAAGCGACGTAGTGAAAGCCCTGTCTACGCGATCGATTCACAGACTAGAGGAAAACTGTCACCTGATTTTTCCAGGGATAGAATAAAGCGAAGTGAAAGTCCAAAATATTTTTGCAAAGAATCTGAGAAATCTGCTACTACCTATGCAATTGATTCTAAACTCGAAACACTGTCGCCAGATTTTACAAAAAATATAAAACGCACAGAAAAATCTAAACAATCAATTGTTTCCGGTACAGATACAGTAGACAGAAATTTTAAATCTCCCTCTCATAAAATTAGTAGAACTTCCACTCCAGATAATTTGAAAAGTGTCGTGACAGACCGCAAGAAAATTGGCAGCGAAACTGCATCAAAATCGATACGAAGAGGTTCATCAGATATTCTCGAAAAAATCAGAAAAACTCGCAACACAAGCCCTCAATATTCCCATCACGAGTGTAAAAGGTCAGCTTTAACAAAAAACACTAATACCAAAGACAATAAATTTGTCTCAAAATCGCCTGCAAAAATGACTGACAAGCACAGCAACTATCTAAAACCCGAAAAATCGATTGTTCGCGCTACAACAAAATCACCAGATCAAGACAAGAAAATTCTAAGAAAATCGAATACGAGTCCACAATTTTATTCCTCAGACTCCGAAAGATCCGCCAGCATTCTGTTCGTGACGCCAGAAACTATCACGAAAACACCAACAAAAACTGAGCAAGATTCAAGATTCTATACAAACGAAATAACAGAACCGAAACGAAAAATGTCTGAAGACAACCCTGATGATAGTTCAAAATACAGTATACGAAACTCAGTATCTCGATTTTTCTCCGAGCAATGTGAAAAAGCTTCAAAAAACATGGACATCGCTACAAGAACCAATCTACAATCCCCATCAATCAACAAAAGCCCCAATTTATCTCGCAGCACATCACCGGTATCACTGAAAGACATGAAGGCATCTGGTCCAACTGGAAAATCTTCTCAATTTCACCCAAAAGAAGTCGAAAAACCATCTGTAACAACTCCAGACAAAAGCAAGAGCCGTAGTCCATCTCCCAGATCCCAGAAAATGGACAACAGAAAAACTCCAGACTTCTTCTGCTACGAGACGAAAGAGTCAGCCACAACCGTCAGCCTCAGGCCAAAATCTATCCCAGATTCACCGAATAAACGAACAAAGTGCCCTGAGACATTCCAAGGAAAAAGTACACGAGAATGTCCCGTGAGATCGGGTGATACCAAGGACATTGTATCGCGAAGCAGATCGCCATCGAAGAGTCCTGAAAATTTCATTCGATCCAAGGACGTCGGGGCAGGGCGCAGAGCGTCCGCCGTCGTCCTACGGTCCACCAGACTGATTCGCGATATTATTAAAGGGCAGAAGAATAGAAACGAAGATTATAGATCGGAGGTGGCTGCGAAGGAATTACGGAGGAGTTCGGTGGCATCCGAAAACGCGGACGGAATATCGGGGCGATCGGGAAAAGGCGAGGCGGCGGAACTCAGGGCGAATAAGAAAGTTGACAAAAGACCGAGGACGCCCATTCGAACCCGTGAACTTCTCACTCCGGAATCGAGTCCGAAAAGTTCCACCTCCGTCGAGGTGGACGCCGAGACTCAAGAAATCACGATGCCCGATCAATACATAAAACAGGAGGAACTTCGGAGCACTTACTCGAAATCCTCCGGCAAGGCGGCGCGCAATAAAACGGAGACGAACAATCTGTTCACGTATTCCGTGAGAAAACCTGGCAGAAAAAGGGGGTCCCTCCTGCGATCGAACGTTTTCGAACCGATGAAACCCAAAAGGGGACAGGAGCGTAACGGCGTTAATTTGAAAGACATCACGAGCTACAGCACCAGCCCATCACCTACCAACGAAGGTTCGATCGCCTCGAAACGCGGTATCAGAGGCAACATGGCGGGTAGACAGAATAATAAAAAGGAGACTTTGGGATTCAGAAGGCAGACGCCGAGTCCAGTGCACACGAAAGGCAAAACGAAGAGTTTGAAGGAAGCGATAGCCGGTAAGACGGCTAGACAGGCTCAATCCTTGAGATCTATGGAGCTGGTTAGAAGAGCCATGAAAGGATCCAGCTGTAACGAAGAAGCTTCTGATGAAATCGTCAGGGCACGCGAAAGAGAAATTGATAGAAGTTCTGGTGCATCGATAAGCACCGAAAACACGTTATCAAAGTCTGTAAAGAGGGAGCGATCGTGGATGAAGGATTACGAGAGAACAGACTCCGTGGAATCGGCGCTGAGGCGTTTCGATTCAATCGGTGCAGCTTCCGTTCAAAGCGTCTCGGAGCTGGACAAGGAATCGACGGAGAAAACGGTGGAGGAATCGGGCGAAACGATTTCCTTGAAAGCCCTCGATCAGAATGTAAATGTTCCTGAGCCGTCGGGAGCGTCTCTGAGAAATAGATCACCTGAGAGCTGCCGCGAAACCGCACGTATACAGGAGCTTCGTGGTCAGAAGAAATTCGCGAGAGCCAGGGATTCGATGGAGATCGCTCGGATCGCCATGAGATCGAAATCGCCCGGCTGCAAACGAAAATTGTTCCGGGACGAGTCGACGGAGCGGACCGGAAGCCCTAGATCGAAGTGCGGCGGGTCGATGAGAACCGTCGAGAGCCTTTCGCCTCGGAATAAAAACGAAATGCTCGACTCCGGGAGAATTACGTTGAAATCCTTGGGAGCTGGCTCGTGTAAAAAGTCGGCGAAAAGCGACGAGACATCAACAGGTGACTCGGATCGTTCGCTCGCCGTGAAACAGCTCAGATCGATCGAGGACATTCGGAAATCTATCGACGGCGAGAGCCCTTTGTCGAGGCCGGCGATTGCAAACGATGCAACGGGACGTTCGGGCAAGGTTCGATCGGGGAATTTTGAAAATCGCGTCGAATGTAGGAAGGGGAAGCGGTCGGAGTGCGATGATAGAAAGAATGACGGTTCTGTAAAGTGTGCAACGCGTTTCCTCAGGGTCGCGAAAAGTCCCAGTCCAGATTCCACGAAGACGATGGAATCGAGCAGTAAAACGAGGAGGAATATTCCTTCGTCGCCATCGAAAAGTCCCGACACCGCGGCAAGGGTAAGCATACATTCAAAGGAAGTTCTTAAAGGGTTATCTTACTGTACAATTGTGAAAAAGTCGCAAATTTTCTTATTGTTTTAAAAAATAGTTTGGAGTCTTAATTTAACCCTTTGAACTCCTTTGACGAGTGTGACTCAACATAGATTTTATTCACAGGTACTCCTATGTCGGGTCACACTCGACATTATTATGTATTATATTTCGCAATATTCTTTTTTTACCTTGACAAGCAATATTACATGTATATGACCCTTTTTTGTAACAAAAAAAAGTCCTTGAAGTGTTCAGGTACATGATTGTTTGTACCTAATTGGTTCCTATCGACCAACTGTCTTTTGAAGTACATTTCAAATAAAACGCTTAGAATAATAGGGAGTTATTAAAAAGATAATTAAACAAAAATTAGGAGTTCAAAGGGTTAATGTGCAGAAGGTTCCATATGGATATTCAAAAGATTCTTCGAGATGTAGCACTTAGGACTTATGTAGCTATACGTAGGTAGACTTCAAACTAAACTTTAAACGTGTATTTCTCTAAACTATGTTTTCCAAAATGGTGCACATGATATTTGCGGCTACAATTATTGATGGATTGCCTTGAAATTTAAAGCACGCATTTAGATAACAGTAGTTTCCTTTTATCCAACGATTTTAATGATAATATTTTCCGTTTAGAAAATATAAAAAAATATAACAGAAATTTTGAAGTGAAAAACTTGGAAATGCTTCAAAACTTTGTTTATAGGCAATTTTTAAAAAAAATCCTCTGTCAACAGGGTGAAAGTATACATTTTCTGTTTTACGAAAACCAAAATGGCAAAATAGTATACACTATCCACCCGTGCACGACTCGTTTATTTATTCATACAATTTTTACGATATTTTTTTAATACAATTTTAACTACAGAAAGCTTAAGATACATTCCAATAAACCACCAAATATCAAACGAATCGTACTTTTACCTTTTCCGCATTTTAAGTCCAAAAAACATCCACTTTTCAGCCAACTCACAGTAGGATTAAATTACCAAATTATGAAAACCTTGTTTCTAAAACAGATTATTGCCATAATCATATGGATGCGCGTATTTATAAAACTTGTATTACATTCACTTTTATTTTATTACTCTCATCGTTCCATTTAATTGTACAACACAAGAAATCGATTGCTGGCTACGTCGAGCGAACGTAAAAACCGAGCATGTCGATAATCTGACGAAAAGTTTCGAAACGAAAACGCGTTCTTTTTTTTATCGTAGCGACCTTCTACCGAGTTGAAAGCTCAAGAGACAAAATCGACGAAACGACCGGTGCCTATGAAAGGCACGGAGCCAATTGGAAACAGGAAGACGACGACGACGACGACCACGAGAAAATCGACGGATGTCGTCGATGGCGCTATTCTCGAGAATGGTCTGCATTTACGAGACCAAACTGCCGAAACGAAATACGATAACGACTCGCCGACGACGAAGAAGAGCGACGCTTTTGTCATCGACTTCGACGAGCAACCGCCGAAGGAAAACGATGCTCCGCTTCCGAGGAAACCGTTGCTACGAAAACAATCCACCGAAGTGAGTCGCTATTAATCACACAAATCTAAGAAAAAAGAACGAAACAGTATACGGTACAAACATTGTATCGATTCTACCTATTTATCAGATGTACCAATGAATAATCCAATATCTTTACCAAATTGAGCATTCATTTTTAACAAAATCAAACTTCTACCCCGCCTTCTATGTAATCACGGTTGTTCTCCAATACTGGACGCCATTTTGGGGGCAAGCTATAGACTCCTGCTGGAAAGAAAGCTTGGTCTTAGGAGGAAATGAATTCATCAACTCATTTTCGTACCTCGTCCAATGTTTTACAGTGGGTGTCAGATAAAGCGTTTTGCATTGACCTAAACAAATGGAAACCTGAAGGAGCTGTTTGGTGAGTACACCTGGTGAGGTAAAAGATCCCAAGCAAGCTCCAGTCTTCTGTCCTTGGTTGATTAACAACGTGAGGACTAACGTTGTCACGGAGCAATTTGACTGAGCTTCTGGCTCATTGTCAGTCGGTGTGGTAACCACTTTTCCTCTTTCTGTATCTTTCCCATCTCTTACTATCAGTTGGCAACTGTCTGTTGACTTATTCCTAATTGTCCTGCAGGTTTTTTCTGCATTTCTGTTGGATTTTCATCCAGTTACGTTGCAATTCTTCGTTGTCACATTTTCGAGATCTACTAGAACGTTGTCGATTGTTTAGATTACTCATTGGTACACCTAATAACAGTCTGCACTACTTCTAATAATGAACTTTTGTTGTAAAGACGGATAGAAGTGTTCCTTCAAGATCTTGAAATTTTTAAGGGCCAAACGGTTAGGAAGAGTTCACATTTGCTACATTTTTGAAATGAATGTACTATTTTATAATCTTTTTGTTGTGAACCCTTCAATTCGTCATGCACAAAAGTCTTTCGATCGAGCATCACGCGCAATTGTTCCGCTACGACTCGAAGTTAGGAATGAGAGAAGTGAAAAAGGGACACATCGGTGGGAATTTCTATAGTAAAATGTCTCCCGCCCTCTGACACCGATTAACCCGGATAATCCAGATTTGTCTGCACATATGGATTCCTCTTTCCTTGTTTCCTAATCGATCGAGGCACCTCCGAGCGAAATTTTCGAGTTGCACCGCTGGCAGATTCAGACGGTAACCTTCGCAGGTACTCCGTGAAAAAGCGATATCTGAAGATTCATTGAAACTCCGTAGCACATTTTCTTTCGATTTCGGTTAATATCATGGGAATCTCTTTTATTTAATGTACCGTTTAGAAGCAAACGCCTTCTCCACAATCTGCTCGACCTCCTTCATCGGTTTCGTCCATCTCCAGCGGTGGTTCCATGCAGGGTCAAACTTCCGTTTCCAGAGGTAGAATGGCTTCAAAAGCGAAGACGCCAATTTCCGGTACAATGTCGGCCAGAGGATCCAGCAAAGGTGGAGGAAACACGTGCAACACGTAAGATTTTTTTGCGCAATTAATGCTTCTGTCTCTAATAAAACTCGAACATCCATCTGAAATGTGTTTTTAATATCTAAATCAAATTTTGATTTACTTTTAACATTTGACATTTTGATGGCCGCTGTCACGTACACGTGATTTCATTCATTTGAATAGCGCTCGTGTAAAATAAATAACTGGACGTATCTATCGCTGATAAAAAGTTAATCACGAAGCACTTGTAAAATTAAAATAAGAAGAACGTACAATCTGTTAATAATTAACTGGAGTCTTACAAAAATAGCCATCGACAACTAGTTTTTGCAATACATGTGCGGTCATAAAAGTGTTAATATTTGAGAAAAATATTTTGTATACATAGTGTGCAAATGTTATACAGGTTGAGTCACCTGAAGCATTTCAAATGAATATCTATGAAATTAAATAAAATATGGATAAACCATTTATTTAGACTTTTGCGCTTTGAAAAGACGCATGGTATGCAACATTCCACATTCCTCTGGGTGCAGTAATTTTTTCGACCTCAAGATCACCTTTACTTCTTCATGTGCGCTTTATCAGTTTTCTAGCAAACATTAGTAGCAGTGCAAACACCGATAAGAAACAGAATGAAAAAGTGTTCAGAAGTTCAAGGGAATCATTTGAACATCCCTTATAACTGATAAATTGCTGATAATGGAATACATCTGAATTGAAAGTCAAGGTCATACATAAAGGTCACTTAACAGAGCATCGATATACTCGTCATCGGATCTACGACATCATCATGAAGCAAAAATTGCGTTTACACATAAAACAGCGAAGATGACCTTGAAAACTAAAACGATACTGCAACTTGAAAAAATTTATGGAGTGTGGCATATCATGTATCCCTTTGAATCGCAAAAACCCATGTAAATAGTTCATCAGTATGTTATTCAATTACCTAAATATTCACTTGTAACACTTCAGGTGACTCAGCCTCTATTACAAGAGCAATAAGGATTATTTTTATCTACGTCTCGCCCCGATCTGGCAAGAGATGTAAATTTTGAACGAATCGTGTCCTTGCAGAGACAACCTGGTTCCCTGTAAAATATGTGGACGCCGTTTCGCTCAGGATCGAGTGAGCCTTCACGAGCAAATTTGCGCGAAAACGAAGCAGAAGAAGAGGAAGCAGTTCGACGCGATGACATACAGAGTGAGAGGCACAGAGTTGGAGCCGTTCGTCAAAAAAGGACTGAGCAAGAAGCAAACCGAGGTCGGTATTCCTTATTCCGTTTCCCGAATCACTGTCCCCCGTCCTCTTCTTGTCCTTCGCAACTTCCGTTCCAATTCGATAGCTCCGTGCGGTTCGTGACCGCCAGACACTCCGAATCCACCTCTGAAACCATGAAAACTGCTTTAACACGTTCAACCCGGCGTGTTTTTTTACACCCTGCATGATGGGGCAGCGTGTAATTATGTGGGTTGTTCTTCTGGCGGCACTTGTTTACTTCACTGCTTGTGTTCATTATCAGTGATTTGCTGTTAGTTTAGCTTATTATAAGCAGTGAATGTAAAGTAGGTGGGGCCCACCTGTGGGTCACGACGCCTGATGGTGTAAATTAGGTGTGACACACCGGTGGGTCGCGTCGCCAGATAGAAGCGCAGACTGTGACCCACCGGCGTGTCACGCCGGGTTGAACGTGTTAATAAAAGTGAGAATCCTTTCTGCTGAGAATCGATGAACGTTAAAAAGATGAAAATAAGAAGACGAATAGGTTTTTTATACTTTTCAGAAGATTTTAACCCCTTGCTTGAAGATTTTTGGCTACCTGCGCTGAAGTTCATTGCTTGAGCGCTTTAAAGGCGAGATAGAAGAAGAATATTTCTCGATATGTACAATATGCTTTCGATAATTCTCTGAAAGAATTTTTAAGAATTCATATTCAAGGGAAACTCATATTTGTAACGTTTAGACCAGAGATGGCCATCCGGAGCGACGCTTGGCTCCGCTCTACCCCCACTCTGTGTCCATTCCCCTCGCGTAATAAGAAAGCAGAGATGTAGTCTCTAGATAAAACTGATGTCATATATAGAAAAAATAATTATTCTTATTACATAATTGTTTCTTGAGAAGTCGTGCTTACTGTCGATTACCGATGTTCTTGATGTCGTATCCAGACGACGACCTATGTGAGGGGAATGGACGCAAAGTGGGGGTAGGCTGGAGTCAGACATTGCTCCGGATGGCCATCTCTGGTTTAGACCATCATCTATATCATCAGTGTGGCTCGCTATTGTAAGGTAAGGGGTTAAACAGGATGCTCCGTGGAACTTAGGCTAAGCTGTAAAAAAAATATATCACCTCGAGTAGTTCTTAGAAAAATAGTCTGAACTACACAAAATTCTATTAGGTTGATGGGAAGGTTCTGTTGTGTTTTTCAAAGAAAAACAAATCAATTTTTTCAAATGATACTTCTACCTAATCTTGAATATAATGTTCATGATTACTGCCGTCCTCCTTCCATCTATCTGACAACTTATTTAACATCTCCGCAAAAAATTGTTAAAATATTCTTCCAGTGCCTCCACGACTTGTTCATTGTTGAATTTTTCCCTTACAAAAAGTTTTGCAACGATCTATCTAGGTCGTAATCAGACAGAGCAAAGTCAAGATTACATAGTGGATGACTTATTCTTCCTTCCTGTTCTAGTTCGCTCAATTTTTGATAAGTCCTTAACGGTGCATGGAGTTCGGTGTTGTCATAGTGGAAACAACTCCCTTCTTATTCGCCAGTGTTGGTTGTCTTTCTTTAATTTTTCAATTGGGTGTATACAGTTAACCGCAGTACTTCTCACAAAGATGTAATTGCGTCGCCAGAATATGTTGTTCCTTTAATACGTTCCCTGTCACAGTAGAAAATTCCGTAACTAGACAGACACTCGAAAGTAGCTATTTATTAATACACGTGGTTGATTGTACAAATATCTATTTGATACTACACTTCCTATTTCTACTGTCATTTTAACGTGAATGTTACTGAAAATTTCAATCAGGGTTGGTAGTTATGTAATCAAATTAAAATTGACGTATGCACCGAAAACGGTACACATGGCAAGGAACCTGTTAACATCCCACCAAATAATGGGCATTCTCTTCTGCTGGTGAAGGAATGGTTTCGAGACAGAAAGGATTGTCCAGATTGATAGTAAGTTCATTTCCCTATGACATTATTCCATGCTAGCCATTTCTCATCACCAGTTACAAATCTGTCCAAGAAAGGCTATGTACGATGACAAGAAAGCAACTACAATGAAATTCGAATCCTATCCGCCAAGTTCTGATCTCTGAGATCACGCGGTACCCATCTAGGGAGCTTCACGATGAATCCAAGCCGATGAATATACTCCACTATAGTTGACCGTGCTGTGCGGAGCTCTTCTGCGAGCTCTCGCGTTCTGATGCAAGGATTTTCCTCCAATTTCACCCGAACAACGTTATCATCTGCATCGGTTGATCTCCCGCTGCGTGGTTCATCTTCAAAGTTAAAATCCTTTGCTCGGAATCTCAAGATCCATCTTTTCACCGCGCGTGTAGATATTTACAATCAGAAACACGACACAAATTTTTCAGTAGCCTTCATTGCAGATTTTCACATTTGGAACTCGTACAAAATGCAGCGACGAAGGTCCACATTCTCACAGGACATGTAGCTTTAGAATGGAAGTTCCACACACTTCAAAGCTCATTTTCCTGGTAAAATCAAATAACAAATATCAAAATGATTTATTTGTCAAATGCATTATTAAAATAACATCAAGTATTATATATTTTCAATCCTCAACTTTGATGGCTGTTATCACCCCTTCAATTTGGTCGCTGGCCAATAAAATAAAATACGTGCCCAATATTTTTCTGCGAACTATCTCCCATATAATTTTCATCAAAATCGACGTGTGCGGGTCGGATATGTTCCCTTGTAAAATAAAGTAACACAGCAAATAACAAATACAATAAAAATGTCTCTGCAAGTCCAAGCCTGCGAATGAACTGCCTGCGATTTGTGGAACTTCCAAAAGGGGTCCCAAACATTTAGGTAGAAACTCTCGACAGAACTTTTTGATCAACCTAATAGAAAATTGTCTTCTGAAGAATACATACATGGTTCATTAAACAGTGGACGTGTTAATTTAATCGTAGAAAGTGGACGAGGGACGTGGATGTTGTTAAGGTAGCAGAACGGTCGTCGTTTCGAATGTTACAGAAATCGAAGCAGCAGCCGGAGATGAAGACGAACTGGCGGCGCAAGCACGAGGATTTCATCAACGCCATACGCTCGGCGAAACAGGTGCAAGCACACCTGGCCGCAGGTGGAAAGCTCAGCGATTTGCCACCGCCCCCGGTCAGCGATACCAGCGATTACATTCAGTGCCCTCACTGCGGAAGAAAATTCAATCAGGCTGCGGCGGAGCGTCACATTCCAAAATGCGAGCATATGCTGCACAACAAGCCGGCGCATTCGCGGCCACCGAGACCGAGACGTTAATTTCGATCAATCCATTTTTCCACGAGACCCAAGCACACGAAACTGCCCTGAAAACTGAAAAAGACAGCTATTTCGACGATTAAATTCGACGGGAACAAAGATCACACGACATCTGCATGGAGAAACTTGTCAGCTTGAATTTTGATTACCTTTATGTGGATCGATGAGAAGTAAAATTTGAATAAAGTACAGTGTGTGACAAAATGTGTGGTACAATCGAGAAGAGACTGAGCCGTACGAAAATGAGTCGAAATTATGGAATATATTTTCGTCGTATAAGGCTTCATTTTTTAAAGGAACGACTTCAGAGTTCTATTGAGCAAGTGTGTACTTACCTCATTAGTTACTTTAAATATATTATATAGAAGATTAACAGATACAGTATTTCGAGAAAATTACTGAAATTCTTTAGTACCGTTGAATCTGGATTATCTGAACTCAGGTCATCCAGAAATTGTTCATTTTATATCAGTAACTTGCTAAAATCAGTGATGGCCACCGGAGCTGCGGCCTTCCCCCATTCTAGGTCCATTCCCCTTGTTTCAGTTCCCTCCTCATTCTTCCTTGGTCCATCATCGTCCTACATCGCAGCCTATATGAGGGAAATGGACCTAAAGTAGGGGATGGCCGCAGTTCCGATAGCCATCACTGCTAAAATGATCACTAATGACAATATGTATTTACTTTGTACCATTATCATTTTTATACAAAATCTAATTACAGTGTGAGTCATTTGTTATTAATTACAATTCGGGTAGTCGGGATCCTACCGTATTTCACTTGCTCATCGTACCAATTATGAAATTATTGGAAATGACTCCGTTGTCGAATACATAATTGTACTCTTCAAATTAATGTGTTTTTACTAATGTAGAATCAATTAATTGAACAAAATTCGTACTGTTTTTAGCATGAACTGATCCCGAAAGGCCAGATGAGAAACAAATAGTAGATACTCAAGGTTTTTAAACATAAACAGAAGTCTACTTGCACGTAATTAAAGAACCGAAGTAAATACGTATGTCTCAATAAAATTTCAGAACCGTTTTCCTTGAAATTTAAATTTCTATGAAACAAATGTATTGCATAGTTTCGATTCATTTCTACATAAGAATCACAGGGGAATCGCCCCCTTCTCGTTGGTACCTCGAATGTCACAACGCCCTGTACAAAAAAACCTGAGGTTTTTAAACGATCATGGCTCATCGATTACTTTCGACTACTCCTGAAATATTTTTACACGATTTTCTGTGCCGAAACTCTCCAGTATTCGTGAAACATGTACCGAGCGAATGTAAAAGTGATACATGATCATTGCGACTGCAGCTTGTTTCAGGGAAGTGCGAGTGTGTACATGAAATAAATGCATTTTGCAAACAGCCTACAGAAACGAGCACGAATTTTCTCTACACGTTGTACATATGTACGTAGCGGAGCGGGTGTAGCGATTTAATACGAAACTTTTTGAATACAATACATTTGCGAAGAAAATTGAACAGCGACGTTTATAAAAATTCAAAGACTTTCGTGAACCTGTAATGTTCCGTTCGAACAAAATTTCAACGACATAGAACGCCTATACTTTATACGTATATTTATATATCTTTTTATACCGTAGCGTTAGGGAAACGTTTTACCTACATCCGTTATATGATTCTCCCAAAAACGTATCGCTTTATCATAATAATCGTACGTGATTACCGAAAACCGCTTCGAATCGAAGGATTAATTGTAGCGAATGCCGTTTGATTAATATTACAAAATATTGTGATTTATTTGATAAGCATCCGTCGAGATAGATCGTATCACTGGGACGAACATGCATTTTTGTAACGCTTAGTATTCTTAATTCGAGAATGTTGTAATATTACTGTTACGATGAAATATTGGGAGCTAATAAACTAACTTTTTAGGAAAAAAAAACGCGTATTGATGTTGATTGTGATGTAATACCGCCATTAAAATTTTCATTTCATCCCGAAACTCTGCTAAATTTATTAATGTGCCGACGAAATAACTACAAGGTGGTGCACTCGAAACAAAGCACCTAAATATTTTTTATGGGCGTGACGTTATCAAACAAATTGTGTTCACAAAAGTTAACCCTGTAGACCACCCTGTATTTACATACTCAATTTATTAAACAAACAGTCCGTATGGACTTTTAGAATAATAAAAATTTTTGCCACTTGAAATGATTATCATTTAGTCACTTGAAGAACAACCAACTGACCTCGCATTATACGTATTTGAACTCGATTCTCTATCAACTACGACGATTAAATAACAAAAATATGTTGTTACTGTAAAAACAGACAATAACCTTAGAAACTCGAGAAAAGTGATCTTGAGGATCAGTCATTAATGTGACACATTTCTTCGTACCATAAACATTAACGAAAATATGAAGGTATATACAGAAGATAAACGAAACAACTACGATTTATTAACGAAAATATGTCGTTACTGTAGGAAAGATGTCGGTAACCTTAGAAACTCGGAAAGGGTAACCTTAAAAATAAAACTCATTAATCCGCATTTCTTTGTACCGTAGAAATTAACGAAAATATTACGGTAGAGAGGATAAACGGAACACCGTGTATAACTTTCTGGTAATTGAAATCTGCGGTGAATAAATTGAAAGCGTTAGGAACCATTGAGCCCGTGCAGTTGGCGATGAAAGCGCATGCGCAGATCGTTGCAGAGTCCAACGCAGCAGACGACGTGTTATACCCGGTGCAAGGAAGGAACTTTTAAAAAGTCGCCAGCTTGTCATGATTAGAACGCAAAATCTTACGATGGTTTTCGGCTCGTTCTACGCGTAGGAGCAACACGATGGATCATTTAATCATCCTGATAGCTGTCGCACATTTATTGTACTGTCCGTTCACGAAAGTGGAGGAAAGTTTCAATCTGCAGGCTATGCACGACATCTTATACCATGGTTTTAACCTGACCGAGGTAATTATTCCAGCATCCGTCGAGGATGCCGAACATAAACACTGAATATTTAAAAAACAGACTGATGCGGACACGTTACGCGAGATCGTTCGTCTTCCCTGACAGGTTTCTGACACCGAATCGAATCGTTATTACGCAAAAACTTAGATATTATATTTAGAAGCAGATGCATGTATTTATAAACTCACGATCAGCTGATATAGCTTCTCTGCGCTTAGCGGTTTATTAACATTTTCAATCTAGTCTTTGATGATCCAAAATTCCTGCTCGACATGCAGTGAAAAGTTTGACCCGGAAATCTGTATTAATGATCTAATAAAATACTCTGAGTAAATATGTAATTCTGTCATTCATTCTGTTTATGAATAACAGTTAAGGGAACATGAATGAGATTTATACTAATTGTTTTTAACATATTCTTGTTTTCGATAGTACGATCACCATGAATTCCCTGGAGTCGTGCCACGATCATTTGTGGGGCCAATTATAATATCAGGCTTGGCATCGCCGGTAATAGGAACCATTAATTATTTGCAACTAAATAAATTCTTTGCACAATATATCGGTAAGTTGATTAGTTGAAGAATTATGCATTTATATTATATTATATTTCAGCTTGATTGTTATTAATATTAAATGAGAATAAAATATTTTTTTCACTTGTGAGACTTTGTTTAATTAGAGTTATTCTTTTTCAGTGAGAGCAACGCTGGGTTTATTGGTGATTGGAACGTTAAAACTATATAGAGATGCTTTACAAAGTGTCTTTGGGTTGCAGTTTACAAAATGGTTTGTTGCAATCACTGTAACACAATATCATTTTATGTATTATTTAAGTCGTCCATTGCCAAATATAATGGCCATGCCACTAGGTAATTTGATGTCACATATGTCTTGTTTGACTTCATACATGTACATAAAATATATTTCTGTCATATTATTAATATGTTTCAGTACTATTGGCATTATATGGGTGGTTGAGACAAAGTCATATCATATTTATTTGGTCATCTGCAGCAGCAATAATAATATTCAGAGCAGAACTTGCCATGCTACTGGGATTATTCCTTTTGTACGATATAGCCAACATGAAACTGTCCATACCAAGGTATTTACATATTATATTGCGGACCAATTGATTCCTAGTATGGCTGTAACATTGCAAACAGAAGTGATTAGAATCATCCAGGGACCTTCTGCAAAACTGCACTGATTTGTAAGCTTTGTTTGCTTATGAAACTTATTAACATAATGAATCCCTTCTGTCAAAAGTAATTATACTGAACATACATCTTTTGTTTGATAAATTGCAACATAATTCTTGCTATCCATTTAGAAAAGACCGATATTTTATAACATGAGTACAGTTTCACCCATTGAAACATTTCCAACCTTTTCATTTGCATAATAATTTCATAAGGATAATAATTTTTAGACTACTTAAAATTGCGGTTCCAGCTGGTATATTTTTTCTAATACTAACGGTTACAATAGATTCCATATTTTGGAGACATTTATTATGGCCTGAAGGAGAAGTATTTTACTTCAACACTATCCTCAATAAAAGTAGCCAATGGGGTGTATCCTTTATCAGACATAATATTTACATGTAATACTATTCAAATCATTAATTTTTAGTCTATTTATAATACATATGTTTATTGATCTTAATATAAAAATAGACATCACCATTTCTGTGGTACTTCTACTCTGCACTTCCACGTGGACTGGCTTTATCGTACTTTTTAATTCCTTTGGGTATGCTTTGGGATGCTCGAGTTCGGGCATTAACAGTTCCTGGTATCGTATTTGTTGGTCTATTCTCGTTTTTACCCCATAAAGAATTGAGGTTTATCATATATGTTTTTCCCCTACTGAATGTTAGTGCAGCAGTTGTTTGTCACAGAATGTAAGTATTTTTCTCATTAATTCAATTTTTGTTATTTTTAATGTTTTGTTTTTTAAAATTATAATTGAATATTTTTTTAATTAGATGGGAAAACAGAGCAAAGAGTCCATGGAATGGATTTTTGGCACTGATCATTTTAGGCCATTTAGTTTTAAATGCTCTGTTCTCTATGTTTCTTTTATGCGTTGCTGGCTCTAACTACCCTGGTGGTTTAGCTATTGCCAAATTACACAGGCTTGAAAAAGACTCTGTCAATCCAGTACACGTGCACATTGATGTTTTAACTGCACAGACAGGAGTTTCAAGATTTACACAAACAAATGACTCTTGGATGTAAGTTTCACGATTAATTTCATTAGAAGGAAAATCAAGTAATCGACCAAAGACTATAATACAGTAAAATTAGACTTTTTGGTGACAAATAATCTAATTCATTATCAACTGTCTTCCAGTTACTCAAAGCAAGAGAATTTAATCATCGATGATCCCGAAATGCTTCAATTTACACACCTCTTAATGGAAGCTAAGAGTAAATACTCTCCAAATATAAAACCCTATCTTAAAACTCATGATATTTTGGATTCCGTTGATGGTTTCTCGCATATAACGTTAAATTATAATATGTTACCACCGATAAGAATAAAAACTAGACCCATTATATTTATCATGAAAAGAAAACCTAATATAAAGTATGATCCAAAGAAAGCAGAAAGACAAATTTATTTACAAGAAGCTGAAAATCCAATGTACAGAAGTAGAGTTATGATAAATGACACTGTGAAAAAAATGGAGCCAATACTAGATGAAATTATGGAGTCATTAGAAGAATTTGAGAAACCATTAAATATTAGTGAAAAAAATGAAGTAGACGAGGAAGTACAAGAAATAATAGAATTGAATGATGTACAAAATGATTTGAATGAACACATTGAAATACTTGATACAGAACAAGTATCTGATAACTTATTTGAAAGCAATTTATCGCATGTAGAGGAATTAGTTGAGAAAGAAGAAGTGTCCAATGTATCTGAAATAGAAAACAGTGCATCAACTGAAAACAATATACAATTACAGGAGAATAATGAAAATAGTTCCGCTGTTGATGAAAACGAAGTAAATAGAAAGAAAGAAGAAACTGAAAAAATAGGATTAACTAAAGAAAAATTAAGACTCTCTAATGGCCATCCAGACAGTAGTACTATAAAAGAAACTGTCAAAAAAATAATTCAAGAAAAGATGGAGGCAGTCAAGCTTAGAAAAGATATGGCAGAGGAAAGAAAATTACCAGAAATGCCAGACAACAAAATCAATATGAGGGTAAAGAAAATAGTTCCAATAAAAACAGACCTGCCACAGAAAGTGAAAGTTATAACGAAACAGGAGTTGAAAGAAAAGCCTGTGGCAGTATCGGAGTCATTTAAAGAACAGAGAGCAATTAATGTGAAAGAAAGCATTAGAAATATAATAAACCAATTTAAGGAATTTGAAAAAGATTTTGTACATGAAGATTTGGAAGTAATTAAGAAAGAACCCAACATTGAACATAATGAAGAACCGAAAGTAGTAGATACGGATGTACCAGAAGATTTAGAAATTATTAGAGATGGTATGACAGAGAATGAGAACACAAAGCCAATCAAAGATGCCAAAGAAAGTTTAAAAGACATAATAGACCAATTTAAACAAATAAAAAAGGAATTAGTTTCTGAAGAAGATGATCAGTTTGACAAAATTGAAGCTACATACATGGAGCGGCCAATTTCCGAAACTTTAATGCAATTTAGCGAAGCTTTGAAAAGTTTAATACAACGAAGAAAAAAGAATCAAATGTTCCTGACAAAAAATTTAGATATTAAGAGAGATGCGTCCAAATTACAAGTTCCACCAAAAGTAGGAACAGAAAATGATCGATTTTCTACAGAGCCTGTAAAGAATTTGAAGATTCAAAATTATGATAAAGAAGAAAAGACACAAAATGTTGTTCAAAACAGTGTTATGAAAGACGCATCAAATCCCGGCATGAATAAAGTGTCACAAGACAAATATGCTACAACAAGTACGAATAATAAAAACGTCCCTGTAAATGCTCAAAGAATTACTGATAATGCTTCAAGAAAATCAGCAAAAAATCATGCTTCCCAAGAAGAGAACGATGAGACACTTAAAAAAAATGTTGAAAATAGCTCAAGTAATTGAATGTTAGAAGTAAATGACTGTTTTATGCTTTTTAATGGAGCAATTGTGTAATTATAGTAACATGTAAATACGTTGTTCTGTGATAACGAAGGCGTTATATTTCTTAATTCATGCTCATGCATTACCAACACGGAAAAAAAGCCAGATTTACTGTTCCTCTGTTACTGCTTGCAATGTTAAGGAAATATCGAGAGAAAGTGGAAAAGCATTTGTCTAATATATAATATCAGAAACTTATCACAGATATGATTTTATACGTGCGTCTGTGTAAAGAAAACAGTTTAGTTACCACATTTTACATCCATAACATTAATTTATACAGCAATAATTGTTTCAAAACTGTCTTAATAATTTTTTTACGTACTTAGGTGTTGAAATATTTACTTATACATTGTTTGATATAAAAGTACCATTTATCAATGCAAATTTAAAAAGGATGTACGCAATTTTATTATTTACCCTTGACTATTATAGATTTGCTGAGGTAGTATTTGATTAACGGTTTTATTTCCTCGTCGCATCCTTGCATTTAGTTTTCTGCTTTTTTCCCTGGTTGAGTTATTTAGGATAAGCCATTCATTGATACTTTCATCAGAAAGAAATGCATTGTATCACAAAGTACATTCATTTCCATATTGGTATTTGCAGAGCATTCAAGTGCCTTAAAATTTCTTCCAAATTCAGTGTATTGTGAAACACACATGACAAATATATACATATGTGTAACATATTATGTATTCGTATTTTGCAATAAGTAAAGATATTTAATATTAAAGACTGTAAGTTAATTCCCATATTGTTGCTTGATAAATCAATAATCAAAAGTGTCAAACTCTGTTTAAACATTTTACTCAAGAATTTTACACAACTCAGTTTCTATTGATATCATTAATGTCACATTATTAATTTATTCGGCGTGTTTAAAAAGTACTCTCAAATTTGCGAATGTAGAGAACATAGTCAACGCTACAGTTATTCTAAATAATATTCTGTCACGAAGACCACCTTTTAAGTAAGTAGGAACTCCATCGTCACACTGTTCGAACAAGCAAAAAAATAATAAAAATCGCATAATTCTCCCATATCGCTCATTTTAAAGTACACATCAGAATCATGTATACCTGCATTTTTGCTTGTTTTAATTTAAACTTCTGAAACTCCTTTTCGCTAATGAAATTTCGTCTTCCCGTGTGAATCGATCGACGGAACCAACCGATACTTTTACACAAAACATTCGATCGCTGAATCTGTAAAAATCAATTTTACATTAAAACAGTACACCAGTATTATCTCAAAATTTACTTACAGACATTTTAAAATTTCGTTGCAGATCTTTGAATCGTATTCAGAACCAAAAATTGCGAAAAACAAAACACTATATAAATATGCGAACTGACCACGACCATTTTTAAAACAATTTTCTTCGAGAAAAATTAATACAAATTGTAAACAAACCTACAGATGTTTGAAAACAATAAATATTCACAGATGTTAATATCGTTCCTATTTCTCTACTATCAATACAATTTTTACTCACACAAATAGAAATTCCATTATACAAACGTTTTCTTTACATCCCCCTTCATTGATACGAGCTTTAAGGGGGTATTCCCCTTTCTTGGCTCGTTTTGAGGGTATATTCTGGAAATTTTTTTTTAAAAGACTAATCAACATATCTTGATGAAACTTTGCAGGCTTATTTATGTGCGTTTATACTACATTCACACATTTATGTACAACGTTATTTCAGCAATATTTATTGTGCGAGCCAATTTTTTCAACCTCTCTATTTCCCTGATGAACAATTACTATAGTCTAAATGTTAAAAATGTACAAAAATTCAAGAATGTAGTATGGACATACATAAACAAATCTCCAGAGTTTCATAAAATCTTATGGCTTAGTTTTCTCAGAAAAAACGCTAGTATACCCTGAAAACAGGTCGAGAACAGAGAACACCCACTTGAGCTTATTCAAATTTTCGCGGGTAACCGCGCGGCCGCTTACGTTCGCATTTTCTCGCGCGAACGTTGGCGAGCCTGTCGCGTAGTTTACCTAGGTGGTGGGACAGCGAACGCATGCGCACTCGCGTCCCGACGCAACAGTCGTAAACAACATTTTTTCCATTCAGATTGCTCACGAGTTTACGGTAGCACGGTAAATAGGGCGTCCCAGCGGGCGCGGCACGGTTTTTCCGCGTTCTCGTGCTCGATTTCGCGGAAAAAATGGGGTCGGGCTTGCACGCTCGGTCTACGTGATACGTAAACTTATGGGTTTCTGGCATGCGGTGACGTCATCCGGATCGTTCTGGAAGAACCCTGCAGGACAATAATGGCGGGTACGTATTTACGTCGCGAGCCGACGAGCATCCATTACGGTACGAGCGTTCCGTCGTCGCAATGTCAACGTATCATTGCGATTCGTCCGTTTCAGATTTGTATGCAAAATACAACTGCACCTATTGTCAAGAGGACATCACGGGTTTGCGTGTGAGATGCGTAGAATGCCCGGATTTCGACCTCTGCTTGCAGGTGAGTCGAACGCCTGTTTCTTGGTCACGTGTTCGCATGTCTACCCCCACCACTCCGCCGATTCCGCTCGATCTCGTCAGCGTCTTCGTCTATCCTTCCGGTGTCGTAGGATTTTGCGTGCAGTGATTCCTTTTCCTTCCTCATCCCCTCTCTCTCCCTTTTTTTCATCGACGAGTTATTCCGTAACTACCCTACTACCGCACGTAGTTCGTGACTTGAATGAAACTGCTAGACACGTGCTCACGTACGTCAGATTTTGTATATTTTTTTTTATTTATCACGAATGCCGTTACTGATGAGTAAACTGCGGGTGTTTATGCAAATATACATGTTTACACTCCAATATTTGTTCTATTAGTGTAGTTAAAGAAAAGAAACATTGACCAAATTGTATTATGTTCTTCACTTGTTCAAGAAATGTGCTTTTTATTTTTTTTGTATTATTGAAAGTACATCTTATGTGTGTTGATATGTTAAATTGCATAAACATTTGCAGTCTATTGATAGGAATGTGTAATGATGTTTTTAAATGTTGACAGTGTTTTTCCGCCGGTGCTGAAATTGGTCCACACAAAAATGATCACCCCTATCAGTTCATGGTGAGTTAACCTCTCTTTCTTTCTGTTGTTTGGCAGTGGTGATTTTTCTTGAAGATAAGTGTGATTTGATGTTTGCTTTGTTTGTAGGATTCTGGTACTATTAGTATATTTAATGGCAGAGGAAATTGGACCGCTAGGGAACAACTCAGGCTTCTGGATGCCATTGAACAATTTGGTTTTGGGAATTGGGAGGACATTAGTAAACATATTGAAACTCGTACACCGGAAGGTACAGTTGTTTATATGGTTAACCCTTCAGCAATAGAGAATGTATAATTGAAATTGCATCATGAATCCCGTAAGATTTAAGATTAACAGCATTACATTGCACTTCAGAGAAAGTGTAATGTTTTATGTTTGTCTTTTATGTGCGGGAGGTTATATCTAATGATCCAATTGGGATCACGTAGCATCAATATAGGTTATATACTTAGAATATTGAACAAAACAAAGCACTGTCTTGACAGTTGAGAGTGCAATGAGAATTATTCATTGTACGTGTATATAATTTAACTGTTTGTGGATAAATTTTGAGGATTTAGTTAATTGTAATACAAAATTAATGCTTGGCTTTTAATGCGCATCCAAAGTAGATGCAGAAACTGCATAAATATTCAATTTTTTACTGATTTCTCATTAGTTATAATATTTTTTCATTGTTTATATATTGGATACATTTGGTTAGATAATCATAAATCACGCTCTGAAACTTGGATGTATTGAAAATGCAATTTGTTTCTTCTTGCAGAAGCAAAAGAGGAATACATTGCCAGATACCTTGATGGCAATATTGGCAAGCACACATGGCCACCAACAGAAAGCTACAAACCAAATCTTACGGATCAGACTAAATCAGATCATGGGCCTCTTTCACCTGATCTCACATCTCGGTTACCACCATTGGATATTACTCCAGAAGAAGCTGCTCAACTGGGTTACATGCCACAACGAGATGATTTTGAAAGGGTGTGTTATCAGCGTTCTGTATTTATTAATACATTATTTGTACATGGACTACAGTATCAAATATTTTTTATAGGATTATAACCATGAAGCAGAATCACTTGTTTCTTCGCTATTCCTGAACCCAGCAGAGGATGATGACTTGGACATAGCGCTTAAACTTGCACAAGTTGATATGTACACCAACAATTTAAGAGAAAGAGCCAGACGAAAGAGAGTCGTGCGTGACTATCAGTTGGTGTCAGCATTCTTTGCTTCGTCCAGAAAAGATAAAACGCTGAAGAGGAAGCAAACAAAGGAAGAAAAGTATGACATACCTATTATTTACGTGAAGAAAGAATTTTCTTTTCCAAAGGCACTCCAGTAAAACATGTGTGTTATTTACAGAGAATTCAGAGACAGAATGCGAGCATTCGCACAGTTTTATACGGCGCAGGAGTACGAGCAGTTCTTATCGAATCTTGAAAGGGAAAGAGAGCTGCGATTACGTCTTTCAGAATTATATCGCTATAGGGAACATGGCATTACAAGACACGAAGAATGCGCTCACTTCGAGCAAGTGATTGCACAAACTCAGGGACAAAATGATGCTGCGGATCATTGGAACGAAAAGAAATCTGTAAGTATTCATTTTCCTTTATATATTATTACCGCATTGCAATGGCAATTGAAATTTTGTTTTTGAAACCAAAGGCACGGTTTACGTACTGTGCGTTGCTGGAAAGATGACAAGCGGAAGGAATGCGGGTCTGATTGGTTGAAACATAATAGGCCCACCTAGTCGAACCAATCATAAGAACAGAGCACACGCATTTCCTTTATTGGCCGAAACAGTCACATCTACTCATTGGATCATATAGCACCGTGTGACAAAGAGAGCGAACGGGACACATCGAGACCGAGTGGGATAGAGCGATCCGAACTTTAAAGCAATAGCGTAGGCATCTCAGAATGTTAACCATTAATATTTCGTGTATCCGTGGTAGGCTTTGAAACGTATCCCCCGAAGATATGGGAATTCTACTACTACTATGTCAGCGTGTGCCGCCAAGAACCTAAATGTGGGGGTTTCGGAAACGGAGTACTCTTGCCCCTGTGCCATCCCGCTAGACATCTTTCCAGCAACGCATAGTACATGCATTCGTAAAAGCTAGTAGAGCTCCTGGATCGTTACTGTGTAAAGTTTTTGTTTTTTATGTTTATGCACTTTCAGACACGTTTTTGAACAGTTTATACAAAAATAAAGATTAACATGTTGTGCCTACAAATATAAACAGGAATCCTTGAGTTCTTCAACGTGTTTTTTTTCGTGAACACTTTTATATTACGCTTTTTGTATGTATTTCTCATTCAACTACATGGCTCAAAAACTTACACAACGCTTCATATCAAATGCGAAATAAAATTCGACGATGACAATAGTGACGTGTTAATGAAATGGGGCAAGAATTGATCTTTTGCATACGAGACACCAGAACTTTAATTATACCGTATGCACTAGCTTTTGCTTCTTCAACTAATTCCATTGTTTGTCGTGCGTGTTGCCAGGCATTTGTGAACAGATTGTATCAGTTTGCATTTCACTTAGGGCAGCAGTGGGCCGTCCACACCAATACACCGCCACACCTCAAAAAAAAGGTACAGGACCATTTTAAAAATTGCATACATACTCACAATTTAAATGCGTGAGGCTAGACAACAAACCGCAGATGATACGGTAAAAAGGGGAACGTTTCTGTCTTGTTTTACAGAGAAGAAGAAAAAAGTTACTCTTCCACCGACCGAAAGTACACTGTAAAAGACTTTCCCAGCAGCAGCTCCTCAGTCAGTCAAACCAATCCCAGTCGGACGACGACTCCAGCCAATCAGTGGGCGGAGCCGGATAACAATCCAAATTCTTCCAGCCAGCATTCTACCAGCTCCAGTTCTACTGCAGAGAAAAATTATACTGCGACAACTTCTGGAAAAGCTTGTTCAACAACAGGAGGAGACACAGAGGAACGAGACATAGAGGTGGAGGCTGCTGCGCATTTATTAACAAAACAAGAAAAATCCTTGTGCCTCCAACTTGATTTGAAACCGACGCAGTATTTAACGCAAAAAACATTGTTGTTGCAAGTAAGTTCCTAGCGTATAACGACGAAAGTTTTTCGTATTAATAAATAAACAAGCGAAACTTAGTGTACGCAATTGTTATGTTTGCAGGAATATCTAAACGGTAATAGGAAATCAGGCGTTGTACCTCAGTCGGAACCAGAGAGTAAGATATTACATTATCTGGTAGCGAATGGCTGGATTGCGGCCAATTGATAAAACATGTAAAAATTAATGACCATTTCAACTCTAAGTCACCTTTTGTCTTGCAAACTAAGTCTTAGGTATAATTACAATTCGAGTCTGATTTAATTAACGTATAGGGCAGGTAGAGAGAGAATGTGTGTGTGTACGTGCGTATACGTTGATATTTGAGAATATCAATTCTTTACTGTAATTTTTCAATGAAACTGTTAAGTAGCGAAAATTGAAATGATTATGCTTAACAGACAAATCGTTGCAAACACTACAAACTTTTTTCTAATGTTTCATTCATTACGTCAGCACTAACGATCGAATTAAAAAAAAATCTACTTCAAAAGGAATGGGCACAAAAACTTACTAATTATACTCCTCACCACGTATGTAACATTACAACTGCACGTCGTTTGTAACAATTTGTTTGTTAATCACCAATATTCTTAATGGCTTTTCAGGGATTCAGGTATTAAGTCATCGCTGCGATTGCGAAACAACCAGAATCCTGTATTTGATCCGACCGAACTACATTAATTATTATTTATATTCGCTTACTTCTTAGTATGAAATTAGGAATTATTTAACAGTTCTCTGAATAGAAATCTCTTACACTGCCTGTATAGAGCCATTGAACGTATTGCTCAATTAATTCTTCCACTGTAATGGTTTCTTGTACAGATTATTAGTTGCACATGCTCCTTTCTATCTGTTTAGGATGTGATTTGTTACCATACTTGACAATAAGGAAACATAGGGAAGTCACGTTAGTTGACGTTACTAGGTGGTTGTTTAACGCAACGCGACGAACATGAAATTGACGCATATTCTGTCGGAAACGCATGAAACCGTGCTTTGAATAGCAGCGTTCGAAAGTTACCGACTGGATATGTATAAAAAAAAGATATTTAAGTAAGGAACACCTCACAATATTTATATAGCTGAGATTCATGAAAGTATTGAATATTATTAGTATAACGATAGGTATAATGTCTTTCATAAAAAAAGAACCATATATAGATATTCCTTGATATTCTGTTAAATTATTTTCATTGGAACAAATCTAAAACTGTGTCTGTTCGCATGACTCACGAAACCAATGCATTTTATTGTGTTATTTTCGAGTTCTTTTTTTTAAGTGATTCAAGGAATTCCTTATTGATGAAGGATGGTACAAATAACAGGTCATAAGGACATTTGTTATTACCATGAAATATATAATATTAGGTAATTTATCTGTTGCCTGTGTAACATTTGTACATACGACGAGAAATAGTACCTTTCTAGTGATACTACTTTTTAAAAAAAAAAGCACAAATTATGATAATCTAATGGAGCGTTGAGCGTATAGTGTGATAATGGTGGTGTTTTAAGCCAAACTCATATTCGCAGAAAAAAGACACTTTTATCGGTTTTAGGAAAGCAATTATGTTCCGTTGCTTATCGTATGCTAGTAAATTATAACTTCCAATTAAAGCGACAAAAAAAATGAACAAAATATTTATGTCGAAGGGGCGCAGTCGGTGCATCATTGATGCACGCTTCGACGGCTTCGTATGAGTTACAGACTCTTATTTAGTGTAAACGCGTCTCAGATGTAACAACGATTAACGACATACTAATTGGTCGCAAGTGATGGTGCGTCTATCGTTTTGGTATGCTCGAAAAATTGCAAAAAAAAAAGAATTAATCGTTTGCTTTGAGGTAATTCAGCCTTTCTTAGGATTTTCACGCTTGTCGATAGTCGAACGGTACTTCGAAGCGGCGAACAAGACAAAGTTTATCGTTCAGCTTGTATCAACGTGTAGATGTAAAGAAAAAGGTGGAAAAAAATTATACATATGTAAATACGTAAAAGAAGAACTGCCCGTTACGGAACAGTCAACTGAGAACCTTATGTAAAAAAGAAGAACGGAATTCTAACGCATCTTTCGTTGGAGGAAAACAACACTTATGGCGTATTGCTTAAATGATAGCTAGGTAACAAATTAGGGAAATAGCTGCTCATATTTTTTATGGAGAGTAGAAGACTATTTCCTTTTTACTTCATGTAATATACTTTCTTCAGACTTCCGTGAACAGCGAATCGTTATGAATCGAGCGAATCTATTTTTTTTTCCAACGTTCTCACCGCGTTACTGCTTTTTACTTGAGCGCTTTAGAAGTCGATCGATGTAAGTTAAGCCCTTTTTCTTTTTTTTTAAATGCAACGATTTTACGTCGATAATTTATTTATGAACATTTTTTTGTCTTTGGGAGATTTTCGGTCTCTTTTAAAAATTTCCGCGTAGTTCCAATGTTTGGAGCTTTTTTTAAGCTTTTTTTTTGTATGTTTTATCGCATCAGCGACTTGCACAGATCGGCTTATCCGTCGTTCGACCGTAATGTTTGTACGAGGGATGGTCCATTGCGAATAAGCTGTTCAAATACACGAGCACGGAGTTAAATAAACAAAGAGATCAGTCACGCCTTCCTATAGTTACTTAAAATAATAGTTTATAAAACGGAGAGAGAAACTGGGGCGAGTAGATAACAGCGATCCGCACTGACAGTTTTTTTTTTTTTTTATTTTGTTCAATTCGAAAACGACGAAACAATTTCAGTTCGTAAAATGTGAAACGATCGTTGGCGAACAGTGAAAGTAATCGCCAAAACTTGATGATGATTTCGAAATTAATGTAATGGTCATTTCTGAAGTATCTGTATAACACACAACGAGTTTGTTACTCTTCGTTGTTCTAGAGATAAATCGAAGAATTAATGTTTCTAAGCGAAAAGCTTTCATTCTTGTACTTGAATCAAACAGTCGTTGAATGTATAAAAATAAACTGTACAATAGGTATTTTCCCTTAAAATGATGAATTTATTTTCCCTATTGATCCCTTAACCCTTTGAACTCCTAATTTTTGTTTAATTCTCTTTTTAATAACTCTTTATTATTCTAAGCGTTTTATTTGAAATGTACTTCAAAAGACAGTTGGTTGATAGGAGCCAATTAGGTACAAACAATTATGTACCTGAACACTTCAAGGACTTTTTGTTACAAAAAGGGGTCATCTTCACGTAAAATTGCTTATCTGGGTAAAAAAAGAAATATTGCTAAATATAATACATATTTAAACTGGCAATTTAAAAATGTCCAGTGCGACTCGACATAGGAGTACCTATGAATAAAATCGTTGTCGACTCACTCGACAAAGAAGTTTAAAGGGTTAATTTTCCTATAGCTGATATTTACCCTTTGACTACGGGTTATTTCGAAATGAGCCGACGCTGCGTGCGGCCAAGCTGCCTTAGTACGCAGTGAGCCATTGCACCGAACGCCTATGGGCGTCGACAGTACGCGGTGAGCGGCTTCGGCAAGCACCGATAACAGTCATAGGAATAACGCACTTAAAAATAAAAAAAAATGTTTAATACGCTTCAGGGGTTTTATCATTACTTACAATTCTTATAAATATTCCAATCAGACTTTAACATTTTATTTAACCCTTAAGTGGATTATTGGGGACGTAGCAGCCCTGTGCAACTTCAAACTAATAATTGTTTAACATGTGTTGATATAATTATTTGAAAACTTATGCAATCCTCTATTATCTATTTTGTCTATTCGGTAAAAATTAAACAATTATTAGTTTGAAGTTGCACAGGGTCGCAACGGCCCCAACAATCCACTTATGGTTGAAAATATTAAATTCAGCGTTCATGATGTAATCGTCTAATAATAATTTTTTTAATTAATCACAAACATCCCTACACTCTCATTCATTGTCGTCCAAACTTGTTTATAACATTTGCCTGAATGTTACATAAATTACCGTGAGATCACTCGTACCTCAATACAGTTATTGCAACATTATGTTAATGATCCAGGCGCTGCATTTATTAACAATTTTAATTCAGTCCGTTACGCATTTATTCGTCATCGCAAAGCAACAACCTCTTCTTTATGTATGCGAATGTGTTTTTATTGACAAATAATCGCTTTCAAGGGAACCGCGGCGTAACCGGGACGATTTACGATTAAAATTACGCGCGGAGGCGGCGTTTGCAACAAAGAGCCGCGATCGAATGCAAACAATGCGTCACGATTCGTCAACATTTCTCGGATCACAGACCTCTGACGTTTCCGTGATTTTTTCTTTCATGTTTTTTTTTTATATTTGCATCGCGTCCTTCGTGCGTACTTACGTCTCCAATCTCCCGATTGGTATTGCGATTCCGTAAGTATTATAGATACGACACCGTGATTCGAACTCGCACGCATTGAAATCTCCGGCGGCGATTCTCTGAGACGAATGCGTTAGTCACGTATGAATTATTAAACTCGAACCGAATATAAAGTGTTAAATTGAACAAGAACGTTTAATTTTTATTCACCGACTGCGAGGAAATTATTTCTCTTATAGTCAGCTTATTATTGATACATTACATGGCTGTAGTTGTTTCTGGTTTACTATTCAACATTGTATAATATGATATACAATTAGAAAAGTGGAAGAGTCTGAAGTAGTTCATATATAAGACAGAAATTGTCTCTGTTAGAGTTTGTATAAAAATTCTCTGAAACGGATGCGTTAATCACGTGTGAATTATTAAACTCGAACCGAATATAAAGTTTTAAATTGAACAAGAACGTTTAATTTTAATTCACCGACTGCGAGGAAATTATTTCTCTTATAGTCAGCTTATCGTTGATATTAAGTAACATTGCATGGTTATAGTTATTTCTGGTTTATTATTCGACACGTAAAATATGTTATACGATTAGTAGATAAACAGTTGTTATAACATTTGCTTATTGTTATTTATAACAGATTGCAAAGAAACAATGAAATTAAAAAAAAGGAAAAGTGGAACAGTCTGAAGAAGTTCATCTATAAGAGAGAAATTGTTCTGGGAAATTTTGAATAAAAATGTCTACGAAGCTCTTTCATCGTTATTTAAAATTTTTTGTTCATTGATACCGCGTGATAAATAATATTATACGAACTATTTAATCTAAAAATAACGAAACTCCTTAATTTTTTATCTTAAAAATTTGAGTACTATGTGAACGTTAATTTTTCGCAATCTGAATAATTGTTAAGAGTTTAAATGATTGAAAACTGTTCGATACGGTTTTCTCTTATAAAGCAATACGAACAGACGATATTGTATTTGTTCCTTCGAGTTTTATTGCTGGCATGTGTTTGCACGATAAAATGACCGTGTTTTTAAAAACAGGAGCACCAGTCCCCGTTTCAAGGATTTCTTTTTGCGTATGTTTTGAATAAAAGTGTACGTATATATACAAATGGTGGATTTATTGTCGAACAATCTGAAATAGGTTTGTCACAGGTTGGTCTACCAGACTGATAGCGTAAAAAAGATATCGATTTATCGATGTATGTAAATTTGATTTGTAAAATTAACGAATCCAAGTCTTAGCAAACAAACTTCGTTATATGAATCGAGATAATAGCATTGATTATTACATTTCTTAGGAATATATGGTGTTTATCAGTATTTTAACAAATGACTGCAAAACATTATTCAGTAATAAATTCACAACTCGACGAAGTTTATTTTCAAAAGTCTACAGAATGTTTAATTTAAAATTATAATTCGTATAGTTTGTTTAGTTGCATGGCATGAGTCATTTTATAGATTCGAAATATTTATTGAGCTATGAGTTATTAAAGTCATTACTGTGAGTGATCATTCTAGGCCTCGACGTCGATATTACGTCGCAAAATACGTCAAATGTTTATTTATTCCAGTATTACTCAGTTCAAAGAATGTTACCCAATTATTGTACTTTTTTCAACTTTGTGTCGGATGCCGAACGTGATTCTATAGATTAATAAATATGTATTATGGAAAATGAGCATCGAGAAGTACAGATTTTCCTGTAACCTTGATATTCTAAGAACGGTATAATAAAGAAGAACTTTTCGGACGTCAGTATGTTAATATTCCGCATACCATTATTCACGATAAATTTGGGACCACGTGTAACAGTCACAACAAACATAAGATTAAGAACTGCGTTCGCCTTAATTTAATTTATATTTATGATTTACAAATTTAATTGATGTTTAATAATTAGCTTATAATGTCAAATATATTTATTTCAAGCAACAAATCAAATTGATTCGGTAAAGATTGATTTATGTGAATCTTCCTCATTATATGAACATCACAAATTTATCAATGTTCTTATTGAAATTACTTTTACATTTATATATGTTTAAATTTATAATAATTAACGGTATTGAAGTCGACATCCTTTAATTTGCAATTAAATGTTATTTAATGTTGATACTGTCTAAAAGAAAACACATTTTCTTTCGTCGGGTAACGACATCAGCAACAAAAATCGGCACAACAGGATTGATAAATGTTCCATTAATTTTTGCAACTCGAAATTAATAGTCAATCGTTTAATATTTTCCGTTTAATATTTTTATGAAGCAGTATAAAATAAGAAGAGTCTCACGGAATAATTAAATATTTGTACTTTCACAATATCTGCTCATAAACAAATCTTCGTGTGCAGGACTAGGTATAAAATCTTTTACTATAGCATAAAACGTATGAATATAAAATAACTTTCACTAATATATTGCTTAAGACATTTTTAGTATAATATTTCTGAAGCATATCGAGGGGTTGTCCTTCAATAAAATTTTGGAAAAATCGAAACCTTTTATTATATTAAAAAATAGTTTGATGTCTTAAAGTTTATGTGCAAAAGGTAGCATGTAAATATTCAAAACATTCTTCAAAATATAGCATTTAGAATATGTTGAACTTCAAACGCTTATTTCTCGAAACTATATTTTCCAAAACGGAGCACGTGATATCTCAGATCACGATTGATGAATTGCATTCAAATTTAAAACACACGTTCGTAAGAACAGCAGCTTTCTTTTGACAGACGATTTTGTTGATAATACTTTTAGTTCAGAAAATATATCAAAAGTATCACAGAAATTTTGGTGTGAAAAGCTGTAGAAAATTTCAAAAATTTTTTTTATCCTCAATTTTCAAAGAATTAAAATAAACGTTCGCCAAAAGAGAGAACATATAAAAGAGTTTATAAAAAAAATTCGTTTTTCTGTTTTACGAAAACCAAAATGGTGAACTCGTGTACACTATCCACCTGTGCACAGAAATACAAGTTTTACGAGAATCGCTGTATCTAGTTCAAATATTCACATTTTTAATTACAATTTTAAATATAGAAAGCTTAACATATATCCCAATAAACTGTCAAATATAAAAAATATCGCATTTGTACTTCCCCGAATTTGAACCCCAAAGAACACCCACCGTTCATACTGATCACTAAACTGCGGATGTTTATGCAACTGTACATTTGAAAACTCAAATATTATTTATTTTAATGTAGCTCCCGAAATGAAACTATGATAAAACTATATTTTCCGCTTTAAATGTTACAAAATTTACTTCTTAACTTAATTACTGTGTACAATGTGCATTTTCCACGTATTTAACACTTTGATTGGCACGCTGTATCAGAAGAAAATTACAAACTCTCTACATTTTTATACAAAATGAATGTACACTTAAATAATGTTTTTTAGTCAGCCATATTAGTAAATTTCGTAATGTTTCTATTGGTTCCATCAGACCTGTTCAGATATGTTTATTAATACTACACTTAATCAAGTAAGTAATGATTAAATCGTAGTATCATCCATACATGGGTGACATGGCAGCCAAAGTGTTAAATATGTCAAATTGCATAAAGATCAGCAGTCTACTGATCACAGTAGAACAATCCCTTAAAATATGCAATCCTTTTATTTCATCCACCGAATAATTTCGATTCGAATATAATTCGGCCACGGTCACTGCACCAGCGCTATGGAAACAACCTGAAGAGATTGCGTCGTTGTAGAAAACCTGCGGCGACGATAGAAGAGGAATAAAAAAATTCCATTAAAACGCTCGTCATCATCGGATCAACAAGCAAGTCGAATATTTTCCACAAGTTCGCACAAAACAAAGGTGTAGGTGTTGGTTTCCAGGTGAGGTGTATGTTCGTATGAATTGACGCTGTTCCCACCTTCCGTCGTCTGGAACCACCGTGTCCGATCCTACCACCGTGGATCACAGACGTATATAAGTACCTGTCAGCCAGGACATCCGTAGAATTGCATCTAATCGCAGCTAACACGTTCACAGGTGAGTGAGTGTCACGCGACACGAGTGATCGACTCTCAGACTTGGCACGGCTAAACGCGAGACACGTGAGCGCACCGTTTCGTAAAATTTCACTTTCGATTTTGCCGAGTTTTCGAAAACAATTCAATTGTACAGTTGTTACAACCGTACCTAAGATACAGTCAGAGGAAGCGTAACTCTTGGTGCAAAAATAAATTCGGAATGTATAGAATATTTGTTATTTCATACTAGGCCTTGTTTTTGGATGCGTGTGGAGCTTACGCATAAGTATACTGTGGATGTTCATACAAATATATATTTTTAGAATTCAATACTTTCGGTTTTAATGTAGTTTAATGTACTATTTTGTGCTTTGAACGTCGCTCAGTGTACTTTTTATGTCATTTTAGAAGATGTACATTTTCCACTTATTTGAACATATTAAATTACATATAAATTCAGTCCGCTCATAAGTAATTTTGATTTATATTTTGTTAAATAATTAGTTAATAATAAATGGTTACATTAATTAGAATTCTGGTTGGTTTTTAGACATGAAACTCTCAGTGCTTTGCTTGTTCGCCCTTGTGGCGGTCGCCTGCGTTTCCGCTCGTCCTGAAGAGAAATACACGAACAAATACGATGGCATCAACGTGGACCAAATTCTGAACAGCGATCGTCTGCTCAATAATTATTTCAAGTGTTTGATGGACGAAGGCAAATGCACCCCTGACGGATTGGAGCTGAAGAGTAAGTAGACACCGGATTAGGGAATTTTTATTCCAAATGAAAGTTCAGAACATCGATCTGAAATACTGTGAAATTGTTGCGTATCAAATATTTCATTTGATGTATTTTTTAATTTAGAAAATTTGCGATATTGGTTGTTCTTTCGATAGTATCCTATTCTGTAAATTTCGATCCGTTTTTATATCAGTTTTTAGTTGGAGTTTGTATAAAACAATGGCTCATTGCACTGTTCAACACAAACTTTCACTTTCAACGTTCAAAAGTCATGTCTGAAGACGAATCTGCGTTTCTTTTCCATCACAGTTTTTGAAAAAATCAATTTTTTAAAGAAACAAATTTTTAACTCCAAGGATGTTTCGTGCTTTAACAGTAATAGTTATTCAGTTGCTGAATTTCACGAGTGAATAAGATGATATAAATTATTATAACACTATAAAGATTCCAACATGACTGAACAGTGATCAGAATGAAAAGGACATCCGAGACGCGTCAATTTTTGTGAATATTTTTCAATTTATTTCAAAAGCTTAGAGTTTACAAAAAATGTAACTGTAACACGCGATACAGCAGCCAAGAAAAGCTACAGATTATACTTTGTTTTCAATATCATGCGCGCGTCTAACGGATCGATATATTTCAATAAAATCAAAAATCAGTTTTTCAGGTTGATAATTCTTTTGTTGATAAGATTAGTTGGAAATTTTTGAAGCACATGGTGTTTATATTATTAACACACTGTCAACCGCGCGATTTTCATTCGATCAAATCAGTAATGGTCACCGGAGCTGCGGCCTTTCCCCACTCTAGGTCAATTCCCCTCATATAGGCTGTGATCTGTGATGACGAACGAACGAGGGGAAACTGGAGGGAACTGAAACGAGGGGAATGGACCTAGAGTGGGGGAATGCCGCAGCTCCGGTGACCATCACTGGAGTAGATGCTGGACACCTAGTGTCCTAACTTGAACCAATATAAACTCTTTAAAGTTGGAGATCCAGGATGAGAGAGAAATTTCGTGTCTTTTCCCTATCGCCGCGTATTTACTAATACTATACGTAATAAATAAATGATGATCGAATATATGTGTAAATCAAATACAGGCTACACTGCAGTTAAAGTAGTAGTATAGCAATGAATAATATAAAAGGAGGAAAGAAAACACTTTGTGTTCACCTAAACGTATTAACAGATTTAACTTACTGAAATTCATTTTCTGTGCTAATATAAGGAACACAAAATAACGCAGCGCAAAATGATAGACCCACCCCAATGTTTGGCAATGTGCTAATTGACTTTCTCATTCGTACATGAATCAATATTTATTTTCTCCTTGATGTTCAGGGCTCCTGCCGGACGCACTGGCCACGGAGTGCAAGAAATGCTCGGAGACGCAGCAGGAATGGACGAAGAAGGTGGTGAAGTTCCTGGTGGAGAAGAAACCTGAGCTGTGGAATAGACTGGCCAACAAATACGATCCTGACAGGACGTACAGAAACAAATTCGTGGACGAGGCGAAGAAACACGGCATCAACGTTTAGACAACCGCAGAATCTGCCAGCATTCCTCCGATCTCGACAAACAATGATACGATAAAATAATCTGCACCCGTAACGAACGCGTTTTTAGCTGAAACTTAACCAGCAACAACGGCGTGCCTCTGTGTGCGTGAAACGAGCCGAAAACAAGCGTGTTTCACGGTGTAATTTCCTTGAGAATAAAAGCTTGAATCAGCGAATTCCTGTCCAATAAAGTTTCACTGAATTAATCACCGACTCTCCGGTATTCCGCGGTCGTGCGTTCTTTTTTACTTTCGATTTTACAATGCAAATGCGGGATCGTGCGGCGAAGAAAAGTGGCACGAGGCGATTCGTATTCATCGAACGCCTCTGTCGCTGATTTTCGGGACGTCGAAGTATATTCATACAGCGATCGTCGTCGATGCATTATTACGCAATTCCGCGCAAGGAAAGCTAATAGAGCGGTGGGGAACACGGCCATGGTATTAAAACGGTATTAAACGGGAATTTTCCTCAATTCCAATGTCGACCGGACGAGTTTCACCACAGGCGAGATTTATGCGTTTCAGATCGTTCGAGGACATAATCGTTCGTTGATATAGTGATATCGAGTACTGTGTGGATCAGTTATGGCCATCTGTGCTGCAGCCTTCTCCCACTCTAGTTCCATTCCCCTCATACAGGCTGTGATCTGGGAAGATGAAGGACCGAGGGGAAACGGGGAGTGAACTGAAGGGAACTGAAACGAGGGGAATGGATCTAGAGTGGGGGAAGGCCACAGCTCCTGTAGCTATCACCGACGTAGAGACAATGAAACTACTTACAAAGTAGGTTCACGAAGCGGTACAACGATTTTAGCGACGAAATGGAACAATTTTCTTTTAGAGTTTACACTTGCAAATGTAAGTTGTTGGTGTTCACCCTGACAGATTCAACAAGTGTTGGCATCACTTTGACTGCGAACAGCTCATTTAGGCGCTCTTCATTTGCTAAAAACAAATGTCTCGAAATGATCGGCACCGAGGACCTCTTTTCTAACCAAAGTGTCAATGATATTTAACGATCGTTTTCATTAACGGTGGAAAAATGGAGAATGTCACGAGTCTTGGTCGTCGGGTCGAACGATTCAAGAAAAGCTTCCTGGACTATTATTTAGGAAACTTCCCGACTCTGTTTCATATTTGCTATGACCCGATAGGCACACACAGAAATACACGTGCTGTCGTAGGCTTCTTTCTTGGATTCTTCATGGCCGTCATACTGTATGAGTGTATTATTGTTAATCTTGAATTCGATGAGTATACGAGCCTCAGTCTTGGTGCTATCATCGTCACTATGTTGTCGATCGGATGCGCCTCCTCCATTCAGGTACCTGATCTTTAGAAACAACAGTAATCGTAATTAGGTTGTGAACTGCAAAAGGAATAAAATTACTAGTTACACACATTTTGGTAGACTTGTTAGCAATTTCTTTGCTGCCCTTCTAAAGTCGTCTGAAAACGACAATTTCTTTTAATAGCTTACCTTTTCTGTTTTATTTTACCTTTATTTGCATGAAAACCTAATCTATACTGATTTTGTTACCCTTTTTAATAAACGCCACGGCTCATTGGTTGTTCCTATATTTAAAATATTCGCATGACACCGTTGTCAAATTAACTTTGTTAACATTTTGTCGGCGAGCAAAAATAAGGCTTCCCGGTGAAAGCGTTTATTTTACATATAAATAAATTGTTAATAATAATTGCGGTGGAAAATCCAGTATAATAGGAGTCAATATATGTGTTCTAATTAATAGTTCTGAAATGGAATATTTATTTTTTACTATCATGGTAAAGGAACATTGAAAAGCAGATTCATTTAAAAACAATGCCATTAATAAAGCAGGTAATTAGAAGATTATCGTTCGAATAATTATCAATGATACCATATATTTTTAATCGCATCATTTTTCGTACCTACTGTATATTTCTTTTATGTAAAAATTGCATAAAAATAAATCGACTTTTTATTATTTGTATTATGAAACAGGTGAGATGCGTTTGTCTGCTGACAATTCCATCTTTCTTCGGCCGTTCTGGACGAAGTATGTTGAGAGCCCTGGTTCTTGGCTACATAATTGCTGGACCTTTGTTTAATTTAATGTATAATGCAAAAGAAGTAGTGAGAACATTCGCATGTACATCACAGTTGACGTATAATCTTACAAAAACGCGATTCGATTTGATGTTCAAACCATTTCAACAGGTATCGTACATAAATTTATACAGGTTGAAGAACATAAATAAAACCACCTCTAAAACTTCATAAATATTGATCTTAGCAAACATTGGTTCAGATCAATATTTCATTGTACGAAGGGCTCTTGTACCATACTGTTCAATTGCGTATTTTATATAATTCTCAACCAATGTTTGCTAAAACAAATATTTATCATGTTTTTGAAGCGTTTATACATAAATACAATACTAAACAATATTATGATACATTGAATAATTTTTTTCGAGTGTTGTCTACAAGTTTTAAAGGAATAGCATGTATATTTAATAATCAACTGTAACCACACCTGCTCAACGTATTCTTTCAGTTTTTTATTTAATTTGAATTATTGTATCCTATTAAGATTTTCACTATTCATCTATCTGTGATTTAATACATTAATTGTTCGTGTACTTCTGAAAAGAAAATTGTTGGAGAAAAATCTTGTAAATATTTAAAGGCAGAGTCGATAGAGAACAATGAAAGTATTGAGAAATGCCAGAAAGTAACTATTATCTGTCAAATTATTATGATTAATTATCAATGTTATTGAAAGGCTGTTCTCGCGATGAAAGCGGATGCGAATGAGATAAAAGACACCCTGTCCTCGGTGAGGGACCTGATGAGCCCTATCGTGGAGGAAATAGAGGGAGAAGAGGAAATGGTGCGTTTGAAAGAGGAAAACGATTATCTGGATGAACTGCAGGGCGACTCGAAGAGGAGCAAGGAAATCGAGGAAAAGCATAAAAAGGAAATCGAGAATGCGAAATCGGAGGCAGACGTGTACGAAGCTAAATATAAAAAGAAAATCGAAGCACGATGCGAGGAGCAGCTTAGTCGAGGTTCAGAAAGATGCAGGTATTGCTAAAAAAATGCTGAGTATACACCAAAAATTATATTTTACAAAATCTATACATAGTGTAAAAGTTTAACACTGTCATAAAATGTCACGATATTATAATGAATATCATGTAAATTTATTTTTTCAATGTACAAGTCAAATTCGTCTGAAGAGTCACTTCGAAAAAAAAAAAGATTTGTATAGTACACATTTTAAGTGACATTTAGTACTTCTTAATTTTCAATATTATTTGGTCAGTCGTTGCTTTACGTACTTCTAATTTTTGATTCTCTATTTTCAGTTTCCACTTATTAGCTGTCACTGATTGCTCCCTCGCTCATCATACATATGCATATCACACATTTGCTCATCATTTACGCATCAGTTATCAACATTCGACATTCAGCGTTCAACATTCGACATTCGATATTGAGCGTTCAACATTTAACAGCCGACATTCAACATTCAACATTTAACATTCAGCATTCAACATTCAACCTTCATCCTCTGTCAATCAATTCTATTTTTCAATTTCTTAGTGATTCAATGATTTTTTCAGTTCATTTTCTCGTGTATGCATTCTAGTTTAAAAGGAGAAGTATAAACAATAATTTATAATAACGTACAACGATTTGATTTATAGGGACATGTTCAGCGATGCTTACGACAGATGCTACGAAAAAGTAACAGTGTTTGTCGCTTGGCTTTTGTGCTGGCCGATGAAATTATCGTTTGTCTGTAACCTGGTCCAGGCACTGGGTGGCTCCAGCGTGTGCGATCCTGACGGAAAGGTCGATAAGGGTATCGGTGAAGGTTACGTCGCTCTAAAAAGTATGCACTCCTAAATTAATCTCTTCCATACATCTCTAAAAAAATTAGTTTTTGTAAGACACAATTTATTAAAAAAATTATAAAGCCGTTTAAATCTTATTCTATTGTAAGGATATTTAGACTCTTCAAGGCCATATCCTCTCCCAAACGAAACGACTTTTTACTCTTAACACAGTTTTTAATCTCGTCCAATTTCTTCTTCTTTTATTCAAATATTCGCTTTTGAGCTACCAAAGTAGGAACCACATTTCTACCGCAATGTAGATGACCCTGAACAGTTTAATCTCAGTGTTTCTACAGTAACATCAGCTGCAAAATCTTCAGAGCTGAAGATTTGTCAAGACATACACAAAATCGATTCCTAAAATAATCGAATATTATAAACAATCACAACTGGATCGCAAATTGTGATTCAGAATTGAAAGAAAAAGTTCAAAGACACTTAGTTTAATTCGTATCCAACTTGATTTTATGTGTTAAAGTTCATCGAGGCGATCCTTCTTCAAAGGTGCCCGGGACGAGTTCAGCCGAAGTCTGAAGGACGCGAAACTCCAGTACAAAGTGAAAAAGCCTCCAGTGATCCTGGATCTCCAGGATTCCGCGTACGCAGCTAAAGCAGTGGTGCATGAATTCACGGTTCGAAGGAAGCTCTTCGAGTCCGTCATGATCATTATAAAAAGATGCCTGTCCTTCGTGTTTCTGAAGATCATCCTCAGTGCACAGACCTATCACGATAAATACTTGACTGAAATTGAGCATGACAATGTATATGTGACACCTTATTTTCGACGAATCGACGCCAGAAGAAAAACCCGTGGCAGCCTCACGCTGTTGCCCTTGAAGAAGACCGAAAGGCAAAAATTTATCGATCCTTACAGTGTGAAACCGGGAAAAACCGAAGGGTTTCACTTAACCGGACAAATCATCAAGTTGATCCTTGAAATAATAACAGCAACTACGTTTGTTATTTTGGACTGGCTGTTTTATGAAACTTTGGACCTCATTCGAAGGCATGCTTACATGGAGTACACTCAGGTGAGTTGAAAGTTTATAGTTAAGATCCACTCTGGAGTCGTAGGCTGCGAGAGTGGTTCACTCAGACTTCGCAGGACACAGCTGGTAATATTTCGTGGTGATCAAATTAGAGTGGGATCATTCTGGGGATCTGGAACTCAAATTAGAGATCCATGGATTTGTGAAATTTGAGTGGGATCAGTTTGGAATTGGAGAATTCGAGATGGACCTCCTTATGTTGTTTAGGGTCTGGAGTTAGACTACTTTGGAGTCGAGGCAATTAAGTTGGATTGCTCTAGGGTTGAATGACTCGATTTCAATGATCATGAGATGGAAAACATCGAGTTGCAGTACTCTGTAGATGGAAGACTCGAATGGCGACGCTCTGGGATCGTAAATATCGAGTTGGATCACCCTGAAGTCGAAGAACCTAAATTGATGTACTCTGAGACCAGAGCAGTGGAGTTTGGCTATATTGAATTTGGAGAACTCGTCTTGGAACTATCCTAAACACTAAGGAGTCGAATCAAACCTATTCCAAACTGGAAGGACCCTTCGAGACTATGCTGAACTTGAGGAATCAGAATGGAGACTATTGTGAACTCAAGAAATCCGAGTCGAGAATATCTCAAACTCTAAAGACTCGCGTTGTGGTCAAACTGAACTCGAGAGACCCTAGTGGAGAACATTCTAAAGTTGAGGGATCCGAATTATGGCCTTCAGGTGTTGTCTGACGAGGAACCCAAGTCTTTCAAGGTTCCAGCATCGAGGATTCATTGTTGAGACTATCCTTCACCTTATCTCTTCAAGCCTAAGGTAATCCAAACTTGGAACTCTGGACTCCATGTGATTCAACTTGAATCCCTATGTTCTCTGTTTTAAGTTTTACTAACTCAGGTTCCGTTCCTGGTGACATCATAACATTGGTCCTACGACCTTCTATTGGCTCTTTTCGTATCCTTTGATGTTGGACTAGTTCCTCCTTAGATCCTACGTCCTTGAAGTAGTATCTACTTGGTCCTATGTCCCTGGAATAATCCCTTCTAGGGTCCTGCTATCGCCCAGTGGCCTCCACATAAGTTCAACGATCCTTTCAAAGTTAATCTCGAGTCTCATTGAACTACAATCGCTCTAACTCAGCCTCAGCGATCTCAAAATGGTTCCAATCGAAAGCACTTCACTCAACCATGATTAATTGTTTCAGGTAGGTCACCACGACATGTCCTTGGAAATCCGTGGCACAGGAGTGATTGCCTCTCTGATCAGAAGCGCGATTCGTGGCTTCAACGTGAAGAAGCACATCAAAACCGTGGTCTCGAACAGAGCCTGTCTTCCCAGGCCAACGAAGCTCCCCAACTACGTGATCATGAAGATCTACGGAACATTCCTAGGAATGTTACTGTTGATCATCCTCTCCATATACACTCAGAGGACTCGTCGGGGCGTTTGCTCGTTCTTCTACCGAAAAAGGGAAAAAAGGCGAGTGCTGTACCTTTACAACGAGAGTCTTCGTCGCAGGCTTGGTTACGTCAGGTTCATGAAGGCGAAGGTGAAGAGTTTGGTTCGAACGCGTCGCTTGGAGCACGACGTTGACTTCTGGATGACAGTCAGGCTAAAATGGCCCAATTATTGCGGATGGTTGGAGTTCTTCGCCTGCGCCAGGGAAAGGTGTCTGATCTGCGGTGAGGTTGAACCCAGAAAAGGACCCAAGCATCGACGCTGCACCACTCCTGGCTGTCCCTTCGTGCATTGCTCGGAATGCTGGAGGGACGTTGGAAAACTCTGTTATGCTTGCGCCGATTTGCCGGAAACTGATTCGGAAGAGTATGACACACAGCGTAGCGAGTTTTGACGTCGTTTTGACGAAAATGGTGAAAAATTGTTGATGAGTTTTCCGTCAATTTGTTGGAAGTTTATATGCAGAAGTAAGTGACTCGATACAGTGACTTTTGTCGTTGCTTTGATAGAAAATGGTGAAAAATTGTTGATGAGTTTTCTGTCAATTTGTTGGAAGTCTATATGGAGGAGTAAGTCACTCGATACAGTGAGCTTTGACGTCGTTTTGATAGAAAATGGTGTGAAATTGATGCTGAATTTTCTATCAACTGCTTCGAAGTCTATATGGAGGAGTAAGTCACTCGATACAGCGACTTTTGATACCTTTTTTCATATGAGAAAACGCAGAAATTGTTCGATAAATCTTTACACAATTTGTTGGAAATTAATATGAAGGATTACAGCATCTAGCGTCGCAACTTTTTATGCAATTTTGACAGAAAAACAAAGAAATTTCTGAGTAAATGTAGAATTGATATGTCAAAAGTCGATTTAAAGAAAAAAGATACTGAGTGCAGTGATTTTTAACGACATTTTGATAGAGAAACGTGGACATTTGTCAGTGAGTTTTATGTCAATTTGCCAGGAACCCTTTCGGAGGAATAGAACATTCTATATGGCGAGTTTAGGAGATTATTTTATGGAAAAGCCGAGATATTGTTTATTGAATTCTGATCCAATTGATGAAAACCAATATAATAATATATGATTTTTATAGAAAATCAATGAGACCATTTGGTGGAATACCTAATACTATGATTTTAAGAAGACAGCTGAGGAAGACGAGTTATCTCGTCATTAGAAAATCCCCCTGTAATAGGTAAAACGAATTAACTCATTCTTACTCACTTTCGACTGCATCCACTGAAAATTTCTAGACAACAAGTGACCTGATTAATAGATTAACGCCATTTTTGTAAGGACTCACACATTTCATTGAATCTTTATAATGGTATCCTCTGCTTGTGAGTTTTAGTTAAAGCAATGCCAGTGTTCTCATAACATTCAAAAGAAGCCAAACGACTGGTTACTGACAAGATTGAGAAAGAGACAGTAAGTCAGCAAGATGACGCGTTAGAATTTTTAAAACGTGTATGAAACGACAAAGTGCAAATACTGAGAGTTACGATTGATTGCAAGGTTTCTGTCACAAGTGGAAATATTTTGACACGTACGAACGTTGTAAGAAGACGTATACCCGAGAATTGTCATTATGACGCATTTTACGTGGTCATTTATTATGTGTTTTCAATAGTCATTGGCGTTTGTTGAATGTTTTTTTAAGTATGTGATTATCACATGAGACTGTACATGTGTGAATTAATAGCTCTAGCAAGACGAGAATATTAATCGAATGAATCACTGAGTCATACCAGAGAGTAATAATTTCAAGCTAATCATTATCTGTGTTTGACAAAGTATTTCTTTTGCTGCTAGATATATGTAGATGATTAATATTATTTTATAACTTGTAAACGAGGTTATTTAATCGTTAGTTTTAAATTTGACACCTTTTTTTTCTGTGGAACTAAATACAAATGTTCTATATCTTGTAACTTATAATTAGGCTTATTTATCTTTAGTTTTAAATGTGACAATTTTTCATTTCGTTAATAGATAGATGAGTGGTTAATCTTTAGTAAGTAATAGTGGAAGCTATTCTGAAAGAGTTTTCAGTGATCAGTTCTTGGATATTCTATTGTTGACAACTGGAAGAGCAATATTAATAAAAAACATTTGTAATTAAATGATAGTACGTTTGGTTGAAAATTCGAATATCACAGAAATAGTTGGAATCGTGTGAAATAAAACATAAATCAACGATCCGAAAACAGAAAATCAAATCTCTTAGTGCTCTTTACTTGAACATCAATAAAATTAATAAATTTGTTTAAAAATACCAATAGGACTAATAAAAAGAGTGAAGGTTATAAACAACATCAATTACCGGCAATATTTTTTATAATCATATTTATTTTGCATAAAATTTCAAGAAATGCAACTCTTGACAAATACAGTCGACGTGTTAAACTCTATGCTACAGTAGAAACACAAAACTGGTCGGCTCAGGATCGTTTGCATATGCATAATATAGTTTCCCGTCTTTTTCATGTTACGTGTGCTGAAATGAATGTATAAATAAAACAGAAAGACACATAAATAATAGTATGTTAAGAGCAAAAGTAACAATCGTTTCAAAAGTTTTATAAGTCATTTTGTAGGCCAAGTTTATACCCTTGAACGGTCTCTGCTATAGTACCATTTATGGTCACTGAGTTTTGTCTCAATACTTATCTAAAAACGAAATTTTATTTCTTCCCATTCAGCTTGAAGATATTTCTTTTTGTACAAGTTTTACGTTGAAAAATCGAGACACGAACTGCAGGCAATAGAATGGTCCCTAAAGAACCTACGATATAATCAGAGACGACGAGGCCATCTCCGCGTATAAATCTCACGTAGAGAAGCCTACAAGAAGTCTCAGATTTCATGAGGAAGGAATGAGAACTCAAAACGCGCACTTGCCACCTTGAATTTACGAAGCCTGCGACACCTGGACGGAATATAAAATGGCTCGTAGGAAGAATAGTTTCTAGGATTAACTATGGTCTTGTCGATTCCAAGGAACTCTGCATCCCTCTTAAACATCACGCGTTTCCACGAAGGCAACCTCGAGAATCAAGGAAGCGCTGAATCCTCATAAGCTGAATTATTTCCGTGCAGCTTCGTGCGATTCAAGGAAAATCTGCGCCGATTAGTATACAACGTGAGATCTTGCAAATGGGATGAATTCTATCCACGTGGTGCGTTCAAAACAGTTCAGTTCCTCATTTGAAACTGATGCGACTTCTAGAAAAATCCTTGATTATAGGATGATATGTATTCGGAAAGATTTTATGTAGATTTTAAATGATTTTTTATTGAAACAAAGAAAAGGATACAGATTGCTTTTGGATGAATGAAATAGGTGACATTTGTACCATGAGTGAAATCTTTCTTCTTTACCCCGCAAGGGGAGAAAATATTTACGCAATTCCTAAATTCCTATAACTGTGCGGATCATTTAGTTCAGGATTGTATAATTTGAAACAATTATTTATAAATAAACGTACGTCAAACTGCTGACAATTCTTCATTCTAGAACAGTAGAGAAAATTCTTAGATTCATAGAAATTGTGAGTGAGGGATTAAGGAGAAGTTATTCACATTTCTTTCGCTAAAAGTAATTATATTGGACACTTTCAAATCACTAAAAATGAAAAATATGCTAATAACAATAATGAGTACAGTAGAACCTCGATTATCCGAACTGTAACTCCTTATTGTTACTAATAAGGTAACTCACATTGTTACCATGTTTCGCATAAAAATAATAATTTTATGTTAGAATATAAACCACTAATAATTTTACCTTGTAACTGACAAAGGATGACCGGTGTTTCGACAATTGATTATTTCTAGTAGCATTGAAATCTCCGAAATTAATATCAAAATGGATTTTATGCAGTCAGACAAATTCATTACTGACCACAAATACATAATTATACCATAATATCGTTTAAAACCATTTTTTTATTGCAATATTATTTCTAAATTCAACGATTATCCTTGACACGAGTACGATAAAAGAGCATTCGGAAGTAACCTACGACAGCATAACTGCAGTGGCTCCAATCAAACCAATAAAGTATCCTTGAAGTAACAATGTACAGTGGTAACAGCAATGTACCCAATCCAGAAGGCAATTTACCTGACAAGTGCGACAAAATATTTCAACCTTGTTCCTGCTTGCATTCTATCAGGTCATCGCATAAGAAATGTCTTTTTTGTAATCAATCTTCAGTGCAAAACCATAAATACTTAACGTTACTTTTAGTCATCGACATATTGACCATTTCTATATCAACACTTCATCTCTCGGGTGACTTCTTTCTTTCTTCTCCAAAAAAATTCTTCTCTTTTTGAATTAAAAAATTAATTGACAGTTGATTTTAAATGATCACAATTATTCAAGTTTCAACCAGTTAAAAAATTCTATAACGCTCGCAATAAATGGTAATTGGTTGTTGCAAAAATAAGACAATACAGAGGGTGAGTATTTGAACCCTGAACCTTGAATACTTTTAACACCATTCATGGCTGTGTTGTCTTTATTAAACTCGCCAGCATATAATATCGTAAATAAATTCCTAGTACATTCATTTTTTAACGATTTTTAACACAGATGACATACATAGATCTGAACGCTTTGAATGTTCACTTTAGACCATTGATGGTCATGGGAGCTCAGGCCTTTCCCCGCTCTAGGTCCATTCCCCTCGTTTCAGTTCCCTTCTAGTTCCCCTTCAGTCCATCGTCGTCTCAGATCACAGCCTACATAAGGGGAATTGAGCTAAAGTGGGGGGAGGCCGGAGCTCCCGTGGCCACCACTGGTTTAAACTACAGAAAGAACGCTCCTTCAAATGCTGCAAAAACTGGTAAATACTTCTCTACGTCGGGCTGATCGAATAATTTTCTCAAAACTCACCTATCGAAAGTAATACTAAATGAAACATAGTATCACTTTGAAACGAGTACAACAACCGTAACAAATTGTCGACAGAGAAGACAACGGTTGAAGAATTACGCCGCTGACATCTTGGCTTACAACAAGAAAATGATCCTGTCGTGCTCGTTTCTTCTAATGAATGACATGGCGACCACAATTTCCTTCGGTTACGATAAATAATCGACCGTCGATTTCGTGCGACTAACGAGCCACGAAGACGGTATATAAGGCTTGCCACGTTAACAAGCTGGGTAGACTAAAAAAATAGTCGGCTTACGAATTTCCACGGCAAGATGAGGACCGTTCTGATCGTTCTTCTGCCTGTGATCTGCTTCCTATCCACGGAGGTTTACGGTGAGGAGAAGAAATACTCGACGAAGTTCGATAATATCGATGTCGACGCGGTCATCAGCAGCGAGAGGCTTCTGAAAGGATATGTTAATTGTTTGCTGGATCGTGGTCCTTGCACTCCGGATGCGGCTGAGCTTAAAAGTGAGTACCATGTTGGAGATGATGACTAACCCTTTTGGCCCTGAAAATTCCGGAAAAAGTGTGCACCGTGTGCTGTAATTTTCCACGATTGAACAGGCGCTACTCTGAATATTTCATTATAACGAATCGTATGTTATTAACGACATGTATGATGTCGATTGTTCAGCTGTTTTAGTATTCTACAACTGTAAAATATGTAACGACACATGTATATTTTAATCAAATAAGTTTAGGTGATAATTCATCCGAATACGTAGCTCTAAAGCGTACAATAAATAGCTGTGCTTAGGCCTGTACGGTGACCCGTAGCACACGGTTAACGATCTTTTGGCATGCATTTACGCGTTCATCGTTCTCAAAGGGTTAATTGCGACCATCAAAGTCACCATCAAGTGTTTGATATTAACCACAACTCGACACTATCGAAATAAACTTTTACTCGAGTCCTATTTTTATCTTAACATACTTGAATTATGATGTGATTCTCTATACTTAAAAAAAAAGTTTTGCAACATCTCTCTATCTGATTTCTTTATTATATGTATATTAGATCGTGTCGTGCGTCTTTGGGTATTTTTTTATGAAAAAGAAATTGTCAAGAAATTAACGATACAGGCAACTTGTGGTATAACTTTTTCCCACCGTTTCACAAAATTGTGAATTACCTTTAAACACAATTTAGCTGGTTTTCAGTTAAAAAATTATATACTGCTGCAACTATGTTACCTACTATATTTCCTCCTATTACAAAACTTCTTTTGATGTTGTAGATCGCGCCGAAGCCCTTGCTAAGAAAATAATTTTACATAAACTATAAGAACCTTGATGGTGCAAAACTTTTTTCGGGATGTGTATTTTCTTTTATGCCCGGTTGATGGATTATTGAAGGTTTAGGTAGGTACCATAGTGGCAAGAATCTGAGAATAATTAACTTATAGCTGAAAATTGCTATAAGTATTGAAAAGTATTGAAAATTGGAGATCTCAGAAGTTTATTATATTATGCTACACTTCCTCCAAAGAAAATTCATGTTACAGAGGATATCCTGGCATAAAGTAAAACAATAGAGTTCGAAACACTTTTACTCGAACTATACATTTAATATTTTTTAATTTCCTTATTACTTGATTATTTTTACATCCGAGGCATATACTTTTTTTATTTTTATTTTATTTTTTGAGGTTGCATCAACCTCTTCAAAGTTGGTTTGAGTTAGATATCTAGACGTATGAGCATCTTTACCATTCCCCGAGGACAAGGTCGCGTATTCGACCAATTACGTACTTTTACTGTCAGGAAGAAGAGTCCACGTCAACAACGAGATATAATTACTCAAATGAAGAATATCTTTATCAAAGTTGAAGGTTTTTCCGGTCGATGTTTAATTTCAAATCGCTTACGTGTCTTTATACCGTTATGAAAAAAAGCCTTTGCAAACGACGCGATATTATTACTCGAACGGAGAATGCCTTCCTTGATGACGAAGGTTTCCTCAAATACCTCAATACCGTTTTACAGAAAACGAAGAGCTGCGTGGAGAAATGTATATAAAAGTATATGTCCCAGCGAAATAAAAAGCAAAGAACATAAATTAAAACGTACAGATTGCCTTTAACCATTCTTTCACAACCAAAGCAGTTGTATGAATCATTAGACAAGAACGTTGTGTTTTTCTAACGCATGGAATAAAATTTTCATTATAAATGTCATTCGTTGCTGTAAGGCAGTGATGAACACGGGATCTCCGGCCTACCCCCACTCTAGGTCCATTCCCCTCATATAGGCTGTGATCTGGGGCGACGATAGGCCGAGGGGAACGAGGGGGGAACTGAAACGAGGGGAATGGATCTAGAGTGGGGGAAGGCTTCAGCTTCCATGGCTCTGTCTGCTACAAGACAAGGGGTTAATCTATACTTGAATAGTGTATCTAAAATATCTCCGTTAAGAAACATCTTACACTTAAATAAAAATTCCAGAGAATCTACCGGATGCCCTAGAACACGATTGTTCAGCATGCAGCGAGGAACAGAAGAGAAGTGCAGATAAAGTCGCACATTATCTGATCGATAACAGAACAGAAGATTGGAGCCTTCTCGAAGCAAAATATGACCCAACAGGAGCATACAGACAACGTTATCTTCGTGATCGAGCCAAACAGAGGGCAATAGACTAATTTGCTCTTGAAATTCAGCGACTCTGCTTTCGGTTTTCTCTGATCATTTTTTAATTCACTCTGTACACGCGCGATGATTTAATCATTTTATACTGACAACGAGTGTAAGTGTTTCAACAATTGTTTAAATGTAATTCATAAAGCTTGGATGACGGAGATTAATTAAACTTTGAATGATATCCCAACCCTTGCCTTTTTTTCATTAAAACGGCATTAACGTGACTGCCATATATGGCAGCAGCGTACTGCAATACATTACTTTTAATATAAATTATGTTGAGACAAAAACTATTTACTTTAAAATAATTTTTGGATGAATTTTTATTGAATACACGTGCATGCTATGCAGCCAGCAAACTTATAATTAGTATTACTCCTAATTCGTTGTAAATGTAAATTTTATTAGCTACTTCCTCCAGAAATGTGGCTGAATATTTAATTTATGCAATCATTAGTGCAATAAGACAAAAAAATAAAAAGGTCCAAAGTGGTTGAAATTTAAACATGAATCGTACACTATCAAAAAAACATGAAACTGTAAATTTGTGTCTTTTCATGTGAATATTCGAAATTATTTTTATGAAGTAAATGGAAAATGATACACTTTGCAAAATTGATGTAATCAATCATAAATATCGTGATAAGTTTTCTTTCAGAAATAATGTATTTCGATTGTAGATTGCACATTCTTCTTTACCGATGGTTACATCACAGCTACCTTCGTTGATCAACAGGTCACGCTTCGTAGTAACATTTACGAATTAATCTAATATAATCAATTATTTAAAAATTGCAACTTAAGATATATTATTATAAAACATAACAAAATATTGCATTCATTGATTAATGTATTACCAATGAAATAAAAAAAGATGAGGTTAAAAATTAAATAAAAAATGTTTCATATACTCACACTTTACAATTTACGGCTAAAGTATTTAATTATGAATAATCATTTTCAAAACTCACTAGAGATTCTTGAAGTTCAGTTTATATTACTATATTACCATATAGTCTGCACTTACAAGAATTGTTAATAATTCAAAATGTGATTATAAATGTTAAATATTATTAAATAAAATTTAATAATCTTTAAAAGTGCAATTTTAATATTATGTTAATGAATTTCTACGTATTCGGTTTTATTGCATGGATGATATTTCTTGTCAACATCCATTTTTTCAGGCACACCGTGTATATTGTAAAAAGATTATTGATGCAGCTGTCGGAACAATTATAAACGAAATTTCGTGGCCCTTGCTGTAATCGATGTTCTTCGTGCACCAGTGACTACGGCGAAGTTATGGAAGTTACTTTCGAGAAACTGAATCGTCTTATTTTAGTTCCTTCGCTGATATACGGTCCTTTTCTCGGAACTCTGAAGTGAAAATCATTTTTTCTCTTTTTTAAGCTTCGGACCAAAATTTACTTGTTCCTCTTTTACTTCATAAAGAACGGACAGGGCGTTTGCGATAAGTTTCTTTGAACAGCTCGTAGAATCTTCATACTCGCTTCGATTCTCGATTTTGTAAATAATATTACGTATTTAAAAAAATTGTCTCTCTTACGAAATTAAGAATTAAGAACATTCGTGTCATTATTTAGAAAAAATAATATCGACCTTAATTTTCAATGAAGAGAATGGATTTTTGACGAAGAATGTACAGTTCGTTTTTATTGAGTTCTTCTGAACAATCAGTAGAATTCTCGTTTTCAATTTGATTATCGATTTTTTAAATCATGACGGATGTTTTCATGAATTTTTCTCTTACAAAATTAGAAACTTTTACGTAGTTATTTTCTTCAGCACTTTAACTGACATGCGGTACTAGCTAAACATAACAAAGTTTCTAAATTGTTATAGAAAATTAATAAAACTTCAAATTACCCTCTTTTTAATGAATATTTTTAGCGACTTTCATAGTTTTTATATTAGTTATAATAGACCTTAGTAAATATATTTATTCTTGACTATGAAGCTAAAATAAAGAATATGCATACATACTAGATATATTTATTAATACTTTACATGATCACATAAATCGGAATTGATTCTAACAAAAAGTGTCACACACATATGGACTCACATGTGTACTCAATGTATTAAATCATAATGGATACTTTCATGAATATTCTTCTCTTACAAAATTAAAGACTTCCACGTGGTTGCTTCACAAAAACTAACACCGACTCCCATTACCGTGAAGATCATTCATCCCCGACTATGTAGCTCCGTCCAATCCACGGAATGGGTTATCATTGGCGCCACGATGTTGCTGCGGAGGTTCCAGCCCAATCGACTACTCTCCATATTAATAATTTCCACCAGAAACGGCCGAATACCTTCTTGTTGTAAAACTTTATCATTCGAATGGGATTAAGGATTAGCCGGGCCGTTCACGAAACATGATTTACGCCGGCTTAATAGTTTCACGGCGGAGGACCGGCTTTAGGGTCCCCGTAATCCATTTTATTGCCGCAAAGGACGTTTCACGGTGACGGGTCTATCTATGTGGAATTCAGGTATCGTCCATCGAGAAAGCCAACGCGGGCAATAAAGTGTCCCGAAGAGTTCATAAAAGTCGCCGCTTTCACGGAAACGTGCTTCCCTGTCTATTCGGGAGCTGCCGCACGCGGCCATTAACAATTTCGCTACACGCGATCCTCCGTCGAACATTATCGTGACGTAATTTTACACGATCCCCTTTGTTTCTGGTTCACGGGTATGCGTTACACACCGGGCCAAAGCTGTGCCTTCCTTTTTCATCTCGACCTCTTTCGAAACGATGGACTTTTAGGAAACCAGCGAAGGATTGTCCTAGGGATCCGACCACCCACGTGGACCGGCTTTACAGCCTCCCCGTGTATCCGGATACGGGATATTTTCGGTAACTTTAAACCGCAAAATGTAGCACGAGATTATCCAGAGTGGTTCCTCTCTTTTCGACCCGGTAAACGGTAGCTTCAGGAAGCTCTTTCGGATTACTGTTTTCGGGGATGCAAGGATTACGCGCTCGGAGGATGTTGATCGTGCATGACTGTTTACGGGTAATAGCGACCATTGAGGATTGTGTAAAATTGTTAAAGTCAGAGGTAAAGGAAATTTCAAGGAATACGACGCCATTGTGGTAGTTTGTATCATGCCTCTGCAAGTAAGGGTTTTGTAATTTAATTCTTCAGCAATTGAATGCCTTTTGGTACCAGGATTTTAAGGTTGGTTACATGGAAAGTCGTAGGAGTTTATTATAGTCTTTTTCGATTATTGATACAGAGTGAAGATGGGGCTCATAATAATTAATTATCAAATCGTTTTCATTTAATATTTATTTATTTAAAAGACAAGAATGTATGTACATACTTTCTTATTGGCATAGTGTTTTACTCTCTGAACTGTCTCCATTCAGATCCTCCTAGATCCCTGAAGAGATCTTTTCTCAAAATTATGTGATTCGGTTTTTAATTTTTATGTCTAAAGCATGCCCCATTTAAATACTATTACTACTGATTAGACTGTGGATGTTTGAGCAAATAAATGTTTTTGGACTTGAATATTTTTTATGTCAATACAGTTATAGAAATGAAACATTGACAAAACTGTATTTTGATCTGCAATTAGAAAATGTATGTTTTATTTTTTCACGGTTTTAAATGTGCGTTTTCCAGATATTTATGTGTATTAAATTGTTTTTACAAAACGACCGTACCCACCATAATCACGTAATCCGAAATACCATAAGGAGACTGCCGACGTTTACGCAAATATACATTTCTAGAGTTCAGTACCTTTCGTTTTAATGTAGCCAAACAAGTAGAACATTTCACAAAATTGTAATTTATCCCTTAAATGTTGAAAAAGTAGAACTTTTATTTTTTTCACGTTATTAAATGTTTATTCTTCAGATATTCGAGTATATTAAATTCTTTAAACATCCGCGGTCTAATCATAAATTATGCGAAAGGCTAAATGGTCGTGTGCTCATTGTATCAAGTACACCAGCGCAACGCGGACGAAACTAATTTCGTAAACTCGTTAACCCCTTGCCGTACAATAACGAGTCACACTCGTGACACAGAATATGATTGAAACGTTACAAATACGAGTCCAACTTTTATACCGATGCTTTAAAATTTTGCACTACAGCACAAATTAACCCTCAAGGGATCGTTAAAAGCGATCTGCATGTGCCGATAGACGTTCTTCGTTTATCACGGCACTCTAGGGTTGGAACAGCAAACTTTGTCGCACGAAATCGTTGGGAAAATCGTACGGCAAGGGGTTAATAATGCGGACACCGACTCTCATTGCTGTTCGTGTTATCTATTCCGTTATTTCGTATCAGCAGCCCCGTTCCACGATAATAATTCATCGTTCCTCCGATGTGAAACTCGACCGCGGCTGATCGGACCGGATAGCCGGCAAGATCGTTGCGTTCTACGGAAGCGGAGAGTCCTACTGTCATTATCTCTTCTCGAAAGTCAATCTGACATTATACGGAGTGGCCGCTGTGAGAAAGTGCACACGTGTCGGGCTGAAGACAGGTAGCCCGTTTCGAATGTTCCCACGTGCGTCTCGACCGCGTCCATAATTAATGCGCGACACCGTACAACCTTATACATAAAACGATTCTTTTTTATCTCGGGTAGAACGGGGGAACCATAAAAAATGTTCCCCCCACAGCGCGTCGCTCGTACGCACGCCTGGGACCTCAAATCTGACGATTTAATGGCAGATCAATGTGATTTTGTAACGACATTTTCATCGGATAAATGCAAATTTATATACATAAATCGGTGAGAGAGAATGGATTAAGTACTTCAAAGCGGGAATTTAATATAATTTATTTCACCTTCTGCTGTTTAGTCCGCGTGATGTGGGTAAGGTGGAAAGTATTGAAATGCTGATAGATAGGATACTATAGTGGCTCAGACGTGCCGATGCTGTAGTCCATTTTACTAATAAAGGGGTTTTTGAAATTCACTGTTCATCTGACGCGTTGAAAATTTAACTAAATTCAATTTTTCTGTTTAACAGTATTTTTTATTTCATTTGAACTATTTTAGAAATTTTGAATTTAGCTGAGCGTGTCCGTTAATTTCTTCGATTTTTTATTGAAAATTAGTTTTATTGTTTCGGGAACATTAAACTTTATCCTGTGAATTTCAACATAAATTTATTGTAACATAATTGTTTTTCATGTCTTTTCACATTGTAACCTACTGAAGATTAGTACGTAGAGATGATTACCTTCAGAATCCAATGTATGGATCGATATCCCACGTGTATCTTTAGGAAATTTTAATTGCTGTCGGATGCAAATATCTCGAGATTAAATGATCGGAACGGTAGGGTTATCAGGGTCGTTGAATTTGTTTTTTATGCTCCATAAGGAGAAAAAATATATGAATCCATTTAAAAAACTAAAGGTGATTTTGATACCTTTGAAAAAAATGACATGCAAAAAACATACTGCAATTAGTCTGCAGGCCTCTCTAAACTAAGGTATTTAAAAAAACAAAGAATTTTTATTGGTCCAGTCGTAAGGAAAAAATTAATGTCATCAAGTTACGTTGTCCACCTTGTACTATTGTATCACAATATTAACTATAGAAATTAACTCATTTTTTTCCAACGGTGCGTATACGCAACGTCTAAGCAAATTTTTTTTTCCTACCCAATTTCTTCATCAATAGAAATTATTCTCACAGCCTTATTAGGAATATATTGTACTATATATCAATATTTTTTTCGCCATATTTCCATTCTTGCTATTTGTTTTATTTTTTCAATATTAGTCAAATATTTTCTTAGATGTTGCGTGTACGCATCGTTGGGAAGAAATGGATTAATTAAGAATCATCTATTTCAGTTGATACATCCTCCCTAGTCTATGATTACTGCTTCCACTAATGTTGCCATCATGCTCTGAAAAGTATTCATACTGACACGTTCGAAGCCTACAAAACAACGTAATACCCATTTAAATACCAAACCATTAAAGCCGAGGGTGTGCTTAATCTAATATAAAAAATTAGATAACTTCTATAAAAGTTGCCAGCGTCCTAATACTCATGGACGACAGTGTGTATATATTGGAGCAGACACCCTATATAGGAGAGAGGCAGAGAACCGTCGGGTTGCACCCTGAAATAAGGTAGCCCCGACGACGAACGAAGGAGCCGACGTGGGTGGCCCGAGAGAGATTTGCCTTCCGCTAAATATCGCCTTTGCGCCCTCGACGTGGGTGGGCCCCGACTCTCTTGGCCGAGGGGAATCCACCATCCTCCGTTGGCTCCTTTGCCCTCCTTCGTCCTCCGTCCAGGAGCAGCCGTTGTTGTCTCCTGTCCTCCTTCTTCTGCCTCCGATTCCTCTATGTATCAGCTCCGCCAGCTCGCGTTCTAACCTCGCGATATTCCATCGTTCCACGGAAAGGATCGACGGCCCTCCGTTCGCTCGACACGATGAATGGCTGTTATTATAGGTAAAGGTAATGAAAGATATTGTTACGTCGTAATAAATAGTACGCGGAATTCGATGGGATGCTACGAAACGTTAGCTAGGCTGAGAGGATTCGATGGATGGAGACGGTAATGATCGGTGTTCGGGATCGTTTTCGTTCGCTTTATTGGGCTGCCGAGCGGCCGAAGATGTTACCGAGGTGGATTTACTGTTTCACGGGGAAATTAAGATCGATTAGAGTGAAGGGTTAAGTATTTCTAGCGTTTGCCTCGTTTTTGTGCGGGAAGAGTGATTTTAACTGTTTCTTTAAGGTGAATCGCCTGCATGGTACGCAATGGGAATTACTGAGGCTATGTTATTATTATTTTGCTGGTTCAAGAAAACGGGAGCGTGGCTAATGCGATGCCGTCGATGCGTGTGATACAAGATTTTTATTTTATGTGTAGACGTGCATTTACAAGAAATTGTTACGTTAACTGGTGTAACTGGCGTAAAAATAAAAACGTGTTAGTATTAGTGTTATAAATGTCCAAAGAATATTGACAAGAAATTTAAAACTTCATGATACATGTAATTAGAATTTACAGTTCCAAGAAATGACATACTGGCACCTAATGCTAATATTAATTTGGAACTGACAATAATCTTCTTTTATAAGAAAAATAGGTTTTCTGAAATATACATATAAGTAAAAATAAGAACCTATTACTATTGGCGATGTAAATGTCCACAGAACATTGGTAAGCACTGTAACTCTTAACAGACGCAATTAATTCTTAAAGATCCAAAAAAATGAAGTTTTAGCACGTAATAGGTTAATGCATTTCCATCGATAGTCGTTACAAGCCATTAACGATATCATGCAGAGGATCAGTAAACCATTTCACCGGAGAATTACCGCAATCCGACGAAGGGTTGAAGAACTCTTAAGTGGATGGTTTGCGGAATCAATTAGCACCCTCGAATAGAGCTACGCGAAGGAATTCCGGATGAAATTGCTTGCCACTTTAGAGCCTTGGCGAGGATCGCGCTCCAGGAGAAAGATTCCAACAAAAAGCACAGAAGAAGCATACAGAAAAACGTATGTATGTATATGTATCATATAAATACCATGGCGTTCAAGAACGACAAAAATTTGTAACATCTACGCCACAAAAACACCGAGAAATGTAACTCAAGAAGCAACGTTACAATCTACAAGAGGCATAAAAAGTCTCTAGAGAGGAGGGGCTACGATTGAGGAAGTACTATACTAAAAATATTGTCCTTTGTTTAAACTTTCTGCACTAAACATAATAAACACATTATTACAGTAAGGGCGAAATGTAGCTGGAAGAGGTAGAACATAAATTTCTACGATTTGCTGCATTTAAATCAGGATACCATGTGTGTTAGTGACCATAACTATTAATGCAACTGTAGAGAAGTTTAATACTGATGTACCAAATAAGAGCGGACAGTTATCTGAACTCTTATTTTTGTAAATAGTACTCGAGGGGTTAATAAAACGTCCAGATACTGTAAAGTGAAGTTTGTTTTAATACAACAGCAACCAATGTAAAGTCTCTTTCACTATTCACACTGAAACTATTACAGTGCATATGAAATGACCTGTTTGACTACTAAACCAGATCTTCCATACCCAGTACACACTCTTAACCCTTTAACCGCGGCGCACTTTCAACAAAAATCACTCGCTGTGTAGCTTCGTTAAATATTTATCTGCACACTCTCTATTATTTATTTTTATCTTCTACCACAACTCTGACTTTTTACACAATACCCGAAACTGCCAACTAGTTCTCGAGGCCACCGCAGTGACCTTTCGCAAACAAGACACCACTCTTTCAGGGTGTACAGGGGTGGGACAAAATAATGAAAACACCTTGTACATTAAGAAAATTCTTTATTAACCTCCTATAGGACCAACATTGGCACGTAATACAGCCTGAATTCTCCTGAGAATGGAATCATACAAATCCTGAATAATATTTAATAGGCTATTATACCATTCTTCAAATACGCCCCATCTGTACAACTTCACGGCTGCTAATCTCAACACCACAATACACGACTTATAAACAATATTTCCATTATTTTGTCCAACCGCTGTATGTGTACAACATTGCAGTCAAAGGGTTAAAAATAAACAGACAACAAATACAATATATTATTCGTCCTCTCGTTTCGTCCCGCGCAGCAACTTTCACCCTTTTACTTTCCAACATCGTTCACCCCGTGGCCACCGGCAGGATCGTTGGACAGGGGAAAAAGGATTCACGATAGGTCGTGGTAGCGGGCCGAGAGAAAGGGAGGAAAGAGAGCGAAAAGGAAGTGAGAGTGGGCTAGCGAGAGAACGAGAGGGCTGAAGAGGAGCGAGTGAAAGGAGAGAAAGAGGGAGGAGGAGAGAAAGGCGACACGACGCGTGTGGTCCACCCCGTGCTGGACGACGAGCAGGACGAGACCAGGACGACGACAGCATCTTATCCGAGACCTCCGGATCGATCGATCAATGGCGAGATCGATGCCTTCACGATCGAGACCGATCGAGTACGTGGCACGCTCGGGCGCACAAGTATTTTTCACCCTGCAGGCGGCGACGACGACGATCACCAGGATCGTTGCACCGATCGGACTGGTATCATAGGCGGTGCAGGTCGTTCGCCATTCAAAAAAATTCATTCCTCCTTTTTTCCCCGCTTTTTTTGCTTCTTTTCGAACCAGCTACGATGATTTCGTGCGTGTCGTGGCTCTTAGGAGTCGTTCATCGGGGAAACCATGGACCTGTAACGGGTCTGGGACTATCATCCGCGCTACCTAACCCATCTGACGGGTTTTCTATGGAGTTACAATGTTGTCAAACGGTATTTAGTTTCTTAGTATTGTAAAATGTGGGATGTGTGAAGATTGTGTACAGGGTGTTCGATAAATCGTGGTACGACCGGTCGGCAGGTAAATCTTCATGAGGGCACAAGTGACGAACTTGGAGTACGTTGTTTTTAGTAGTTGTATTATGCTGTTGTAGGGACACTGAGACTTGACAGCTCAAGGTCATCACACCGTCATGATTTTGTCAAATGTTCGAATTCATTTTAGTTTTCAAAATGATAAGGCCTGCAATGTGGGTATCCATGTAAGTTATATTTTAGTGAGACTGAATGAAAGAGAAGTGACCTAGAAGTGTCTACTTTCGACGTTCATAATATAGATTAACTATATGTCTGTTTAACTATAATAAAGTGTGTATTTTTAAGAAGGCATTCCGTACGTACGACTTTGGTATTTGCTTGACAGTAACTACTATGATAATTATTTAAATATTCTTGCCAGTTTTTACCGTTTTGCCGAAACGATGCAAATTCGCAGGATTGCGAAGGCCGATTTCATCCATCAACGTCATTCTCGACATTCCATTCATTGCATAAACCACTCTGACGAAACGTACATGTTTATTACATAAACTAAAAAGGAACAGTATTTTTTGGAATAACTAATTTTCAAACATGCATATATACATGCATGAATGCTGCATGTTCAAACAAGTACGCATGTATGTATACTTAACGTTATAGTGTTGTGATTGATTCAGTACCTGAATATTGTTAGGGCGTAGAAATTAAATATTCATTACGTACGTTGTAGAAATAAGTTACTTGTTATTATACATATTAACTGTTTTACTCATACTAAAAAGAACGTAATTATAAGTATTACTTAATCTTCAGTGGCTCCAAGTTCACCTCGTAAGAAGCCATCAAATTCGTCTTTATTTATTTAACAGACTATTAATAACAAACTTTACTTCTTTATAAAGAAAAATTGACCTGGAAATGACTTGTAATAAAATAAAAATTTAGGTACCATTCGATTCCACTTAAGGAATGAAACAAATTATTCCTGCTTCAGTGTTTCGTAAAACCAGTAATTTAGGGATTAATTAAAACAGCACTTGTTTCGCGACATCCTCTAACACTTCGATGAACGAATTACCAATCATTGCTCTCATAAAACAACAATATTACAATGTTATGGTTTAGTTCAACACAAAACTATCAAAAACTCGCCTCTAACTTTCGTGAATGATTATTTAAAGAACAGACCATCGATGAACGAAAATAAAAATAAAATGTATTATTCAAGTGAACTACGCGGAAAGTGACATCCTAAAAATACGCGTTTTAGTAACTTTCCCATAATACATCCAATAAATAATTATGCCTTTAGAATTCCTCAAAACTGACTGATAGACGTATGTCACACAAAAATTTTATATTAACACCGAGGTGCAAAATGGGTAATTTTCTATAATCCTCCTTCCCCAAAATTCGTCTGCTCCTTTCTGTCGAGCGTCGAACGGCCATCATGGGCCCGTGAAAAATCGCTAGACACCGCTCTCGATATCGGTGTCGAAAAATCGCGTAACAGCGGATGCCGTCTACACGGCACATAATAGCGGGGACATCCGGCCACCTAATGCTAATGCAACTACCATTAGCAAGTAGTGAATCGAATGTAAAGTCGGACGTAAGGTGGGACCACACAGGTCGACCATGGAGGGTTATACGGGGCCAGCAGATGCAGTGCCCCATAAACAGCGGGGCGGGACCACCCAACGCGCTTGTTCCTTCGTTTCGTTCCTTCGTCTGTTTCCTTAATAACCACGATAGCCTGGCTGTTTCTGCGCGAGAAGGTGTACCATGCGTACCTGTGCGCGCGCGCGCACGCACGCACGCACACACGCTGCCGACCATAAGTCTTAGGACACTTGGCGTTTCTGTTAAAGAGGTACATACAACACTTTATCCGTGTTACGACAAAAGTCTGCAAAAATTATGAGAAACAGTTACAAGAGAGTAATCGAGTGGAAATCATGCACCGAGCCTCCCACTCGCCGGATTCGAAACCAATTGAGAGAATTTGAAGTGGACTGGACCGAACGATACGACTGACCGAAGAGTTGTGGAAGCTTTTACAGAGTAATATTAGTAAGTTAGATCATTTTTCTACTAGTTCTATTGAACGTTAATATTTTATTTCAAACTTAAATACGTCAATATCTATGCAGGACGATAAAAAAGGGTCTAGAGCGGCGTTTACATTGGTAGGTTACTTGTACCAGTAACTGGTACAAGTAGCTAGCCTGACTGGTCCACTTACGAGTTACTGGTACAAGTTACTTACCAATGTAAACGCAGCCTAAGGTCTTTTTTTATATAAGGCCTCATGGGCTTAGGGATAATATAGGATGTGAAGAGCAACGTCAGGAAGCTTTTGCTTCTATTCGCTAATTGAAATTACGTGTACTGAGGATAGAATATTGTAGGTAGTTGCTACCTACGAAAGGAGGGATCATCAGGGCAATTTTCAAAAAATTTGGTGATAGAAACGCAGCCGAAGGCTTGAGGGGTTTACAGTACTTATCGAGAGGCGGAAAAAATGTCTAATCAACATAAGTCCTAAAATTATCTTTTAAAATAAATAATGCTTACGGCAACAAATAGAAAATGCATGTCATACAATATGAGACAACACGAGAGACGTGAGTTTTGTATTGAAATGAAAGTTATTATATTGAAACAAATGCGAAAACAAACTCTTGTATTTACATATGTATATCGAATGGATTGATTTTAGGACCTATGTTGATTAGGTTAGAAACACGAGCATCGCTCTTACGATAATAGCAATACGCTCTTGTTTACCGACGCGAAGCGCGCGAAATATTACGTAATCAGTGGTATGATGCCATTTGACGCTGTGCGTTCGTCGCGAGATTCCTTTATTTTCTTCCTTCGTCCTTCATTCTATTCTCAATGAATGTTCCACCGTTAAAAGTACTTACTTCGTACGTAAATACGCGTGCGCGGATCCTGTTTTGCAAAACTTCCAAATAATACTGAATGTAACGTATTGGTAATTCACCCGGTAACCTATAATCAAAACTGATAGACATGTTTTTTATTCCTCTCGGTCAGTACTATAAGACCCTTTTTTTTAATCATTCTGTAGTTCTGATAATCGAGGCCTTACTGTATAATTCCTGTGTATAATAATTCTATGAGTTTGTTCACTAATCAAAGGGCTGTGATGGAACATCCTGTGCACATACATGAACATGCAAAGTCAACAGCGCGTGGACTCGTGCGTCTACGCGCGTAACGCCGATAATTAAATGCGACGAGTAATTTAATAAGCGGACGATCATGGTTTTATTGTACCGTTTCGCGATCGCGTTACACGTACTATATACTCTGTTCATTTCGTTCGAGCTCTACGGTATCGCCAAGGCTGTTCGAAATGGAAAAGGGAAAAAATCGCGAGCGAGGCACGCTCGTAAAATCACGCCTTCTGCTGGTTTATGGGGTTTGCGTGTTACCGCACGGTTTCATTGAATCAGAGTGGCCGGACTCCGGTTCGTTTGAAGAACAAACGCTTCGATTTGAATGCGGTGTATTTCGGGAATCGGTTTGTCGCTCGTTTGACAACAATGGAAGAAGGACATCGTACCTGTGACCGCAGTTATTAGAAACACCACCGCAAAGGTTAGTGCAAGAGTTTCTTTTTTTTTCTCCTTTCACTGGTCAATTCGTAGTCGGATAGTATGACTGTGTTGAATTTTTGGTTATGTTTCTACCGATGAATTCTCGTCGACTTTTTGTAATTATGTGGGGTGTTTAATGAGTAGACTGCGAATCTTTATGCAATTTAACATAGCCAAGTTCGTGAAGAATGCAAATTTTATACAGTAAGTGAAACGAAAAATGTATATACTTTTTAATATTTGAACCGCGAACTGCGGTTCCGCCATTGTTGCGTTGCATCGGCTACATGGAAATCGAAAATATTGAAGTCTGACAATGTATATTTGTATAAAAATCCACAGTCCAGTAATGAGGATTTTATTGTGGAGTTGTTATTCATCGTCTATAATGGTACAGGTTTTAATGTATGGCCTTTTTCTATGATCTTGTAACTTATGTTAGAAAATAAAACATTCTATAAAGAGTGCAATTTTTATTAGCAAATTCTCGTTAGTTATTGAACGGTTTACGTAGAAATTTTATCAATATATTTTCGTCACCGTAACTTTATATTAAAAAATTACCTGCCTAAGAAATCCTTCAGAATGTTAAACTATCAATAACAGAATAAGAAGCTAAGTCTCCAAATTCTTCAAAAATGGCTTCAATATCATGATCAGTGGTTCCTCTTTTTCCCCGCGTTGAGCATAAAAGTTAATTTGAAATTTAATAACAGAAATATCCGCGGAGTTCATCGTCGACGATAAAAATCATCTTAAAAGAAAATTGATTCGGTAGCAAATGAATTCAGTACGGTTCATTGTGATACTAAGCCCCCGGCGAACAATAATGATACGCTTTTATGCGTCATTACGATTATTCACTCACCGTGCTCGCTTATTAATTTATCTACTGAGTGTCGGTAAATTAAAAATCCCGACGAAAATTCCTGCGTGTGTACGCCCAGTGCAATAATCTTTAATCGGATCTCTCGTTAACGTTCGTACGTCGCGCGAGCTGCGACTTCTGCTTAATTATATCTTAATCCGTGACCGCGAGTCGGCTGAAATTAAATCGGTACTCGAATCGTCCTGTACAAGTCAATCTCGAATGTATCGTCGAACGTACAGCGAGAAACGAATAACAGCGAGTCCGACGTCGTAATCTACATGCAAATAATTGCTACAGAAGTCCATACAGATACCGATATAATTTTGCGAATTCAATAACCCTGCACGGAGATAATTCGGTTATTCGACCGTGAACTTTTACAACTTTTTAATTAGGTCTACATTGCTCGAACACGGGCTCGCATGTCGATAATTTCGGGTTTACGAGCGGACCCGTAAAATCGAGAGTTTGTAAATTAGTCGAAAAATGCGTTGTTAAACGAAACCACCGTGGTCTCGTTCGTAAAACGGAGATTTTTTTAAAGCCTTTTTAATTAGAAGCTCGACAATGCAAATAAAAATTGTTGGTTATACCTGAAATATATTCCTAATCGATATTACATTACCATCTTTATTTCTATGAAACCACGGTTTATAAACGGAAAGAAAATTCTTTTGATTGTTTGACCGATACGGTGTGTGCGAGGAACGCCTATAGGCGTCCACGATGTATGGTTTAAAAATATGCGTATAAATGTTCCGCACGCAGCGTGAGGTTACTGTAAAAATTCTAACAAGAAAGCCATATTTTCGTCTTATTGTTAGAAAATTCGTTAATAAATAATACATGTAACTGCACCTCGAATTAACCTATTAAGAAGGTAATTGGTCGAGTACAAAAGCCCTCTCTATATACAGGGTATATCGGGACAGGGGGTACAACCGAATAGAAGATGATTTTATATGAAAAAACCAAACGAAAATGTACGATAAAATTTTTTCTATGAAGATCCGTTTTCGAAAAAGTTCAGTTCAGAAGTTCAGCTTCAGCTTACATTTCGTGCGGATAATAAATAAATAAACAGAGATTGTTGCCTGAAATTCATGAAAATGATTAAAATGCACGGAATAATGAGAATGGCGTTATTATGATTCCATTTTCGACGTGAAACAATAATTCCCGCCGACGTCGAACAAAATGGCAGTCTTCGACGGACGGTTCGTCGCAAAAAGGAAACGCAAAGCAACATTGAATAGCAGTCATCAGCGCTATTCGGAAAACGCCCAGAACGCAACCACCGCCTAACGAGAACGCTTTCATAAAATTCCTCGGAGACTTTATGGCGGGGTTTATGGACGATCCTTCGAGGCTATTCCGGAATGTCTACTTACCACGAAAAACCACCGCAACGAGAAACCTCGTATTCCTCCGGCGGAGACTTTTTGAACGGTGAAAACAGGATCGAAAGGAAGTCCTCAATTTACGACGATTTCGTGAAAACTCCGCGGATACTGGTTCGGTTGGAAATGCTGCGACGAGCTAATTATCCTATCCGCAGCATTGCCGCGTGATTGAATGAAATCGGTCCGGGAAAACACTTAATAAATCTGAATGAGCGGCATGCGCTCCAGACCACCAGTAACTTGAAGCAAGAACGACTTGATGCGCTACAAATTATCCGTGAACCTGCTTTTTTGCGTAAAATCGTCTGGTAAATTGTTTGGAAGTGAAACAAGACAGAATTGCAAAGGAATTACTGATGATTGAAAAGAAATGAAACTCTGTCAGATGATAGCACATGTTGTATAAATTAGTGATGATTCAGTGGAACAGAAATTTTAGTAGTTATTTGTAATTTACAAGAAACGCATGGTTTTTGTTAACTACTTTGTACAAATAATGGAAAATGAATTGTTTTAGTTCTAACTCGTGTACAGGGTGTTGGTGAATTATAGATACAAACTGTACAGGTTGATAGACCTCTCTGAAAGAAGTGGAAAGGGCTTAGTGAATACATGTCTGGAAATTAACTTTTTTAGAGGTATTCGATTTTTTAAATGTATTATTTAGTATCATTTATTTAATTAACAGCAGCCGGTAATTTTTGACACCTTTCTTAAACAGGAAGCCGAACATAGTAAATTTAAATTTATAGCTGGTTGCAATGTAATCGTATAGTATATGACGTAATTCTACGATATACAGGATGTCTCAGGAGAAACTGCATACACAATTGTCTCTGTAATTTTTAAAAGTACGTCAAAATGTTTCAGATAGAATTTTAGTGGTTTCAAAAGATGACTATAATGGAATACGAGATCTCACAGATATTTTTTTTTACGTAACAAATTTTTTTAATCCTGTATTTTGCCATTCAGACTAAAGACAATGGTGTTCAGTTTCTGATGGAACACCCTGAAAATTCTGTGTTTTTACCTTGCCCAAAAGCTTTCCAAAATGACTGCATGTATCAGTATGATAGTTTAGAAAAAAGATATTGAAAGCTAAGAACTTTCTTTTTTTGCCTAAAATCATCCGTATATCAATTGTACTCCTTACAGTGAGCTAAATATGTTGGAATCCCTTATCGAGATCCTAGACAAAGTAAGAATGCCATTGACCGCGAAACGAGCTTTTTTCAACTTATTTTCCACGCGACATCCGGTACCAAGAGCGTCAAAGAGAATCCTCTTCTTGCACTCGGCCGGAGGGCGAGCGAATGGACTTAAAGGTGGTTTCAAACCAGAAAGAGAACCTGCACTGCATACATCTCGTACATAAATGAATTTATCATTTCACCAGCTACACAAACATTCTAATAAAAACACATGGTACTATTAAGGAGATCATCAGAAACATTGAACTCTGAAAAGCAACGACATCATCATTATAAATATTTATCCCTTCCAGCAAATACTTCTGTATCGCACACAGAGAACCCTATTTACCTTCCATTAAGAGCACCAGAATTATTTTAATTTTTTTCGAAAACGTAGAAATATTCGAATTATTTCAATCAAGCATGTTAAACAACTTCTGTGTCAAGCAGGAACCGTTGCTCTTGAGCCAGGTTACCATCAGTGACATTCAAAACCAGTAACAGGTATATGGAACAAAAATGGACACTTTGTTTGTATGATAGAGTAACGATCAGATGTCACTTACAGAAGACAACAAAACACGTCACACGTACCAAAATCATTGGTTCAACTTTAACAGGAGGCGTGGCTTAGTCCCCACCACACCCGCCCGTGACGTGACCCACAAAAACAAGCTCTCCGAGCTCCAGACTGAGCACGCCTGCTACAACGGCAACCTCATGCACAGCGTTTCGATCTGAACCCACCTTAATGCGTTCCAGCAGGATTTACGCGGGGTTGCGTGCAGGGGAACGTCATTACGCCGACCGTACGGAATAACACGTTGCACTCGTCTTTGCTTACACGGCGAACATTGTGAGCGAGGTAAATTAATAATTGGAGCATTTAGTGCAGACGGACGGGCTGTCGTGGCACGCCTCGAGAGCCCCTGAAGCGTGTGCCCGCGTCCTCCACAGTGTGACGTGCAACGTTTAAAATTATAATGCAGTCCTGCGGGACGGAAGGGGGATGGAAGAGGGACCGCGAGGGAATGAAATTGATACACGAGCGAAACGCTTACGGTGGATCTCGTTCCTTTTGCCCGGTCTTATAACACGTTGCGCGGGAGCGAGCGCTGCGAAACGGGTCGCGTCTCGGTGTCTGTGATTGAAAGTAATTCGTACGTTCCAGTGACAGACTTTTATCGACGGTAATGACATTGTAAGGCGAGCGGCGCACGAGATACGACGCCCGGTCACGAACAGCCGATCCCCGGGTCGCGTGTTTCGTAACATTGTGTTATGCAGATTTTTCCCGCAACGCTCCCGCGATCGTAAATATGGCGGCGAATCCGCCCGCGGCCCAACCCCTTCGAGCTCTTCGTTTTTTCGAAACGGCGCGGTCCGGTCGAACGCGTCGTTTTATTTCACGGTCGCGGATAGATTTGTAACGATGAAAAAGGGCAACGAGAACTCTTCGCGAGTGTCCACTCTTTTTCTTTCTCTTTCTTCTTTTTTTTTAATGAAACCGGTAGTACGTTTCTGTCGTGTACTTTACTGAAGCTCCGCTGGCCGTGCGGAATAGCAACACCGAGGATACGCGACGTTGTGCTCGATTTTTCGTGCAGCGTGATCGAGGTGATTTATGGAGTTATTCTAGAGTAAAGTGCTTTTTATTGTTCTGAAGAATAGGTCTGTATATTGAGGTCTTAATATTAATGTGCAAAAGGTAGCGTGTGGATGTTTGAAACATTCGAGAGATAGCGTTTAGAGTGGATTTGCGTACGACGTTGATAAACTTCAAACGCGTATTTCTCGAAACTATGTTTTTCAAAACGGTGTACATGATGTCCTAGGCTAGAATTTACGGAGTTTCAGGAAAACAGTGGTTTTCTTTTGTCGGACCATTTTGCTGATACTATTTATGGTTTACCAATTTTGGAGTGAAAAACGGTGAAAAAATTCAAAAACTTGTATTATCGTCAATTTTCAAAAAAAAGGAAATAAACTTCCGTCAAAAGGGGAAGAATATGAAAGACTTCATAAATAGAATTCATTTTTCTGCTTTACAAAAAGCAAAATGGCAAAATCGTGGACACTATCCATCTGTCCACGAAAAGAAACGGTTTAGGAGAATTGTTGTATCTCGTTCAAATATAGAAATTTTTTAATACAATTATAAATACAGGAAGCTTGATATACGTTCCAATAAACTCCCAAATATTAAAAGAATCGCTTTTAAGCGCAAAGAATGTCCACATTTCAGGCTGGTCACAGTAGAATAACCCCTAAGTAATAGAAAACTTTGTTTAACTGTGTGAGAATTGAACATTTGATACTTATTTATTATTTAATATATGCTTCTTTAGAACTAAGACGGTTCAATCCTTTCGAAAATTTGAACCTGACATGTACTTTCAAAGTGAAAACAATATTTCACCTGACAAATGTTGCACAGTAATTGTTTGCTACGCTTTTTCTTTAATACATAAGCTAGTAAATCTACCCCTGTTGTATCTTAAACGGCAATAATTTCACTTTAAAATGTTTTTATGCAGATTTCGTAGCAATGGAACAAAGGGCACATTGAAGCCCCGGCCACAAAAGAATTACTTATAACTGCAAGACGTCGAAGCAACAATGTTTTTCGTTTCTGTAAATTTGCTTAATTCGCTCGTTTCTACTCTGTTTCGATATACCTTACAAGAGAAAAGAGGGATAAATAAAGGAGGCGATCGTTCGGTTTCGACGGGTAGAACGACTTATGCAACAAACAAGATTGTTCCATTCTCGATTCGGGCCGTGTTCAGTATGTTATCAGGATCTCACGATACCGCGGAATACATTTTCTTCGACATGTGTCGAAAATTTTGCGAAAAGAACGAACCGTTGTTCGCGTATTAAACGCGGACCACCCAAATCCCGTCGGAAGTTGTACCCTTTAAAATCTGTTCGCGAAAGATTTGTAGTCCGCGAATATCTTCGCAGATTTCTCTAATTTGGTCGTCCTTACTCGAGACACGTGTTTCTCTTAAATTGTACGTCATTCGCTGTCTTATAAAATGATTTATTTATTTCATAAGCGGGCAGGTCCATTTATAGAATGTACGAATCACTGAAAGTAAACATGTGAAGAAGTATCGCTCGATAAGTTATCAATTGAACAATTTGGACTGGTTCGGTTAAATGTCTCACGTATTTTTAAAAAAAAATGATAAATTTATACGAGGAATAAAATTTTGTATAAACCTAAGAGTTGAGGGTAAGAATATTCTTCTCAGAGAATTTTTTAATTTAATAACTTGTAATATCGGTAAAGATTGTCAGCTTCAAGCTAAACACGTAATGTTCCAGTGATTTTGTTTATTATTTTCAAAGTATACTCAAATTTTGAAATATTTGTATTCACAGTAGCATGTTAGGTTAAATTATATCGTTTACAAAACCGTTTTGTGTCATTAATGACTTTAAGAAAGCTACATCTATCGTGTATGAAAATTAGGTCAAGTTAGATTGAGCCAGTTGATGATTCTACGTTAAGGTCAGGTTGTATAAGTTTCTGTTAAAACACGATAGAGTTAATTGATCTCTTTATAGTAAGGTAAGTTGCATTATTTGATTATTCTACATTAAGTTAAAGCTGTGTTAGTCGATCATTCTATATTAAAATAAAGTTGGCATAGTTGATCATTCTATGTTAAAGCAAGCATGGGTTAATTAATCATTCTACATTAAAACAAGATTAAATTTTGAAGCAACCATGTACCTGAACCCATTTTATTCACCCCAGAGTCTCTACGAATATCATAACGCTTCCAACGATATTTTAATTAACAATTACAGTTTTAACCCTTAAGTGGATTATGGGGGCCGTAGCGGCCCTGTGCAACTTCAAACTAATAATTGTTTAATTTTTACCGAATAGACAAAATAGAAATCAATTTTCCTTGCAGCATCAGAAGCATAATGAGATAATAGAGGAACACATAAATCTTCAAATAATTATATCAACACATGTTAAACAATTATTAGTTGGATTTGCATAGGGCAGCTATGGCCGCAATAATCCACTTAAGGGTTAAATATAATAAAATAATGTCAGGCGTCAATATTCAATGAAACGCGATACAGACAAAAATAATAAACATTTCAATCCTAAATCATAACATCAATAACAATTATCTTCCTACTTTAATGCCTATCATCTGATCGCTGTTTCGAATGGGACATTATAAAATTGTTGGAATGATTTATTACGTGGCTGATGAAATTACGTAACGGAGCGCACATAGCATAAACGTCACATGATTTACATAGCAGTTTGAGACGGTCGGATCAGCTTGCAAGATAAAATTTCAATTATATAATTTCTCGGTGCGCGCACGTCCCCCGGCTCACAATTCATCGTTGGTACTGTATTTCCATCAGCTCGCGGCTAACGATTTCAGGCGAACACATCGCGATCTTACGTATACAGACGGCCTGTGCGTATAAATGCGTGTACGTCTTATTGAGGTATCTAATCCTCGTATTCCTCGATCGTGGACCACCCAGGCGGTACACTGCGGAAGTTGGCACGCACCATTTGCACACGCACACTCTCAGCCCACTCGCGCTAGTATACAGGGTGTCCCACGCAAATGGGACAAGATGTACTTTCCAAACGGTTAGAGATGGATAAAAATGCTATACGTCAAATTTAGATGGTATCCAATGATGCACAATCTGGAAATAATTTCATGTATTTTTATGCATTGGTGCACCTTGAGAATGCAATTGCATATTTTTTTTAACCAGAATTCTGTAGTTTTGACCGGACTATTCGATGCAGCTTTTTAATCTCTACAAAAAAGTACTGAGGTACTTATGTCCTAAACCTGTTAGTTGAAGATGATTATATTACAAACTTTATATATCTAGAAGTTCGATTATCGATATCTCGAAGTTCGATTATCGGTATATCTAAATTCGATTATACACTGCTTGATATTAGCAATGGATGTATGTTTACAAACATTGTAACTCGTAGTTTATAATGAGTAAGTACACGAGAATATCTAAGCGAAAATCCTACAAATATTCTGAAAAATAAATTCGGTCTATCCCAACCAAAAAATATTGTTGAATTTGAAAATCACTGACAAATTTGTAGAGAATTAAAATTGCCTTTACAAACATTTTATTCTCTTCAAACGAATTTTAAATCATAGAATTTTGAGAAATCATAAAAATAACAGATATAATCTGGGAACTTCCACAAGACAAACGAAGCGTATCCTTAAAGCGCAATTTGTATAAAAATATAAAGAATATTAAAGAATAACAATGTACATTTGCATAAACATGCGCAATCTACTCATTACAATCGATAACAGAGCTTGACGTAAAATTAACACCGATACACTCGTCCATACAATTTGCGGCCACAAGAACAGCGAAGAGAGCCGAGTACAATCTTTCAGACACCCTGTATAACCGAGAACCCGCAAGGCCGCGTGTTGCACGTGCCGAACGAAAGAAAGTGTCGACGGTTGTAGCGAATAAGCGATAGCAAGCGAACGTTTATTAATGGCCAGCTGATAATTGCACGCGTGTAGTCGATCGATCGTCAACGTTCCCAACACCTGCATCGATTTTTTCTTCGACAGACGAGGACATTCATCGAAACTCCTCTGCGCCGGAGTTAGATAGACGTTAGACAAGCGGCGTGTCCCGGTTGAGTATCTTTCCGATCTGTGAGAAGACAACGTGATCGATGGTAACAAGAGACAACCGGTGGAAAACCGTGTGCTACACCCTGGTATCGGTCGGAGAACGAGTTGGTCAGGGTTAAAGGGGTTAAAGGGGAGCAACGAAGTATCGAATCGAGGTAAAGTGCGAAGTAGAGACGGCCTCTTATAATAGCACGGCTCATTGGGTGGTCCAGCGGGGCCACCGTGGGTGGCCACACACTAACACCGTTTCGATATTAAAGCACAGCCACGTGAAACGTGTATGTATCGATGGTGATACAGGCACACACACGGCCACGAGGCGCGTTTAACCGCAATATATCATTTTACTTAGCACCGAAGCGGAGAGCCCGGAGCCGGTGGCCCACGAACCGAGCCAGGAACGTAACAAGTATGTTTCGTGTCAACTTTACAACGACAACGTTACAGTATTTATGCACGACAGATAAGTTGCTTTCTCTTCTGCGCGCTCGAATCGTTTGGTACCGCATCGGCCGGGGGGAAAGGTGGAATTTCGTGCGCGTCCTTTCTTGTTTTCCTCCTTTTTTTGTTTCATTTCCAGCAGGACCGGGGCCCGGTCTTGATGACGATGTAAGCGTTTTTTAACGAGGATGTAAATCGCTAGAGGAAGAAATTGAATACGTGTAAGTGTAAACGAAATTGGGCGGAGGGAGGTGAATGAGAAGTTTTACTCGGCTTCGCCGGCACTATGTTTTTAACGAGGGGATTGATTGGGGAGGAGTTTATGGAACGTTAGTATTTTAGGAAATGAAGCCTACGCAAAAAGTCTTATTAAGTAATTTGAACGTTTTTAGTGAAAATTCTTTTTTTTTGGTTTGTTATAGTGTAGGTGACTGCTGGGCCATTTGACAGATGATTTCATTCGGTACTAGACTATTCGTGGTACAGTATACGTTAGTGTAATACTGGGCTGAGTACTTTTTATTTGAAACCATAATAACATGTCTTTTAAAATTGTTGTTTATTGCAGTTTGTAATAATTAATAATAATAAGTGTTAATAAGCTTCAGACATTTTCTTTGTCTGTTTTATCCAACATGACAGAAGAATATCATACTTTCCATTTTCCATTTCATTGCCAGTACCTTTGAAATTGTTTCTTTGATGAAACTGGTAAAATTACATTTTAAGTATCCCTGAAATAAAATAAAACGATATTTAGGGGTACATTTTAAGTATCATTATTTTCTTATTTCAAAAGTATATTAGTTAATAATGTATTTAAAAAATGAATTCACCGCAGAATAAAATAATATGCCATGTGAAATAATGTATTAAATAACACTATTTTAAAACTATTCCAAACACTGAATTTTTCAATCTAGATAACTAAAATGCGGATGTTTGTGCAATTTCACGTACTCAAATCTCAAGCAGAAAACATGCTTTTAAACGCTTCAGAGGATGAAAGAAATGATTGTTTAGTTTTCATTCGTTCACCCACATAGAAATGTAAAAACAGTCTACACAGTCTAACGATAATAAATAATTAAATAATCTAAATGTCCAATTACTTTTCAAATATCAGTTACAATGCAATAGAAAAGCATCTAACAAACAAAATTTCAGTTGAATAATTATTTAAATAAAACTTTATTCCCATAAAGCCCAGAGTTGCTCTCGCAATATTGCGATGGAAGACACAGTACAGCAAAAATGTCAGAAATATAGATACACATCGAGTAGCCGACTTCGGTTACCCCTTGCGGTACCAACGATCGAACACCAGCATGTCGACCCCATTGACTGCCATCGACACCTGTAGACTTCTGTCAGTACCGGAGGGTTCTCGTTATCGGCCCGTTGAATCGAGAGCAGGCTGTTTTCAAGAATCTAGCGAAATGCGACGAATCGAAAAAGGAAGCCGGGCGCCCCTGATTGACTTTCGAATGGCCTACGTGGGGAGTCGTGATCCTGTCGACGGACAATGAGATGAAAAATAACGTGCTGGACCGGGTCGGGTTAAAGGCTTCGTTGCTTACATACAAACCGGGCCTCCTCTTCCCCTTTTTCGCTCCCTAGCCTCCCTCATCCCGGATTCCGCTAAGTCAATTCCACGTTGAGGATACGGCAGAGGCGTCGGACGACCTGGGTGGTCCCCGTCCTACGCAAACAGAGTATACAAGCGGATACATGCTGGTTGAACAGGTAGTGCGCACGAAAATTTACTGACTTTCTGGATTTCGAGCGTGCTGCGCTCGAGGGTGGTGCACCGGCCGGAACAATGCCTCTCCTCTTCCCCGTGTATTTTTATGGGGACGACGATGGCCACCCTCCGGGGCCGCAAAAAAAGTCGGTGACGACGATGGAAAACATTCGACGTGTGGAAACAATGTCCAGCCGTTTGCCCCGATAACTTCGGCTGAACTGGTCGTTCTGTCTCAGGAAACCAGACCTCGTCCCGCAAGCGATTGTGAGCCTTATTTTATGAGGGCGGTTCATAATGGACCGTGTGTGTTTTGTTCACCGGTTTCGGAGATGTTCCACCAGCCAACGGATGTTCGACGAGGGTGAATCCGTGGACCGTTATTTCTATACTCGATCGAATGTTTATGAGAGATAATAATTATAGTCTGTTTCAACCCTCTGCACTGCAAGCATCTTTTGATACGATAGACCAGCAACTCCAGCATAACTAATGCGATGATGCAACCGATATGGTTGCGAGCTACTGCAAGCAAATGTTAAGTCTCAATGATTCATATTCCAAGAAAACTTCATCTAGATAAGATATTTACGGTTTACTCAGTTTTAAGTATTAAGAAATATTTCATTTTTGACAAGGTATACAAAAATTAGTAGATAAAATTGACAAACCATGGGAGTGCCTGAGAGGCATACGTGAAGTGAAACGTTTGACATTGTCAGTGCCTGACAGGCACACTTGGAGTGCAAAGGGTTAATCTGTTGACCGGGTGGGAAGGGGTTGAATCATTACAGAATTTTTACCCTGCGAGGGTTTTTTTTATCAATTATAAAAAACATTCTCCGTGTTGGAGTACTACTTTGCAACATTCAAAACAAAAAAATACCTACTGAAATGGCAACCTTTCAGAAGAAACACCCTAACGCATTTTTATGAAGAAGAAAGAACTGCATCGATTAGCCTACTGCAAAAATTGGTCGTTCTATTAAAATGAATATTCTCTGCGAGTCACGAATAAAATTGTATAAAATTGAAATCTATTCTGTTCTTACAGTCGAATACTGTAATCCATCTTTTTATGTTATTACATAAACAACATTGTATATATTTTATTTTATTTAGAACCCATAAATGATATTTGACATATAATTTCGAACTACAGGATGCACAGGGATCTGTTAAGAGGGAGTCTTATTCGACAAACGCCTGTAAAAATATACATATGTAAAAAACGGCATGTTCCCTTAAATAATAAATCACACGATCTTGTCATCAGAGTATATCAAACTCTCAAAGAAAAATTCTCTAAAACTCTGTGGTATCATGTCAGGTGACCACCATGGTGTTCACCCGCAAACGAGCCCGCGAACCCATACATACACGTGCTCGTCGCCGCGCAACGCTTATAAAAGCAGGCAATGCTAATTCAAACAAAGTTATCGTTCGGTAGATATATATTTAATTCTTTTCTCATTTACATGTCGGGCCGACTGCGCGGCAGCGTGCAAACACAATAAGCCATTGTTAAAGAGCCTCTTCTGGTTCGATGGGCGAGAGAAGCATCGAGCGGGAGGGCTCCAGTTGGTAATAATTCTCCTAAGATGAAATTAGAAACGCCGTTTAACGGTGACTAGGTTCCCGTTCTCGGCCAACGGACGCCTTTTTCCAGGATATTTTGGAAATCGTCAAAGAATGGTGCCCCGCTGTGCGAAGAATTGCAAGTAAAAGCTAAAACCTTGCTCTTTTCTACGGGGACAACGGTGTCCTCTCCAGCGAATCGCTTTTCACGTTGGCACGAGCGATGTAAAACGATTTTTAAGTGCCGCTTTTCGGCCACCTTTGCCAAATAGATTTCCCAAAAGCTCTGTCTGAGGATCAATATTAATTTTCATTGTTCTTAGACCGTGGAATCTAACGCATCGTTATCTTTTACATTGTTTGCCAAATAAAACATTCAAGGAGACAGAATAGAATTTTTCAAAGTTAACGAATGTGACTAATTAATCTGTCAGGCTACCATGTTTGAAGATGATCATTTCTCAAATCTCTTCCCGCTCCTTATACGCCTCCGTTCACGGTCTGCTTCATTTCTCAAATTTTCAGGGCCGCTTGGACGAGCTCCGCCTACCGTGCGAAGAACGAAGAGAAAATGGACGTGGAAAATCGCAGTCGTGAATAGCGTTAAGCTGGGATTATGCGTTACACCCTCTTCAAGGTGTCTCGTGTAACCTTCGAGATTTTCTTGATAAGGATTTCCACGGTACGATAAGTATCTCGTTAATGCTGCGTTACACGTTTCAAGGAGCAGAGAACCAAGGTAGGAATATACTGGTACATCAGGTACATCAGCTTGAACAAAGTATAATTATTAAGGTATTGAGAAAATAAGCGATGTAGCCAGTGAATGAGATGCCACATTGCCCACGGTATAGTGTTGTAGCCACTTCTAATGAGAGTTCAGTGAAATATGACGGAAGGGCATTCAAGGTCATTCAATATCGTTCAGGAATGAAAATTGTCAGTGAACTGGCTTTGAAGGTACTTGTTATCTCATTTTTTATTTTTTACCAAACTTGTTGACAGGATATCATTAGATTCGTCTATTGTTGTTAAAAATTCTCTTTGATAAGTTGCAATGTTAAAGATGTAACAATATGTTAATGCAAACTATCAGACTAATTTTTAATAAACCCCATAAGGGTGTTCTCTTGGGCGTAACGGATCATTTTAACCATGAGATTCATCGTGACGTAATAAAAAAAATTTAATAGCACTTTCTCTCTCATGTTAGTCGTTCTCTGTTTGATGACACGCAATATTAGAAAATATTCGTGATTAGGTTTAATACAACCAGTAAAATTGTTGAAAATTGCAATCAGTTATAATTAAAACAGTATAATATAAAATTATATTCATTTTATAATTCAAGATTAAAAACTATCGTTTTCAACTAAATTAGGCGTAGCAGTCTACGTGTTGGCACTCTTGATAACAGATGAAACTGTAAACCGTACATTCAGAAGATTGCATTATGCAGAATGTAGTAACTTTATGATTAACCCTCGGACAGCGGGTGATAGTCGCATGCACGGCGGTGGCCGGGTCAAACTTGACCCAATTATACAATTTTTTTATACGTATCCACAAGTTAGTTTTTATGTTACCCTTTTATTTTATTGAACATTTTGGAGGGGGATTGTTGTGACTCAAGTATCACATTCTCAACTGGACGGGAAACATTGTGTTGCTGGGTCTCGGATGACCCTGTCTCCGCCGTCTGAGGGTTAATTTTATTGCAAACAACAAAGTTGACGTTGAAGAGAACTCTTCACGCTTCCACCTGTAAGAAGTCACTTCATCACACCAAAAAAAGAGAAACTTCCTATTTCGTTAAATATTGGAAGTTTCAGCCTCTACTTGAGCTCGTAGAGTCTTCAAGGTCTTCGAAAGCACGTGAAGTACAAGCGAGCAAGACACGCGACTTTACATGCGGACTACCTTGAAGGAAACGCTACAAATCGTCCAAGTCGGATTTACGATTTCGATTCGGGGTAACCACGCAGATGAATCCTGATGCCCTTGGTCGGTTTGTGCTCTGACCATATCGCTTTTCGTCATGGCCCGCGGTGCGCCTACGGACCACCGACGTCGTCGCAATTAGAATGTCAGATATCCTTCTCCCTTCTCCCCTCTCTCCTATTCACCTTTACAACTCCCATTTCTCTCGAAGTCTGCTCTATTTTTCCACCTCCGCCACGTCATTTTCTCCCCAATGTCTACTTACGTAATCCTTCCTAATGTTCTACATGTAATAATTAATGTCCGAATAAACTGGCAGATGTTAGACTACCATGGTATAATGGACTTCGACGTGTGGAAGACAAACTTCGATGTTCATATTTTTTTGTGATCAATTTTTATAAAGCATCAGCTTCAACGTAAATTTTATATTGAACATTGACTTCCAGCTGAATATAATTGTAATTTTTCTTTGTGATTTGTCAACGTTTTGTGTACAATTATATTCGTACAGGAAAGCTGCTCAAAAATTGCATTTTTATGTTCTTGCATTAGTATCAAAATAGACGTGTTATTTTGCGAGAACCATCGAAAATTATTATTGTAATAGAGTGGAGTTTGATGAATATATAACTGTAATAAATACAAATATTATAGCAAACGTTGAGGCGTTAAAAAATAGGTAAAATCGTATGTACTGGAAAAAAGAACATTTGTCATGCAACAACTTCATACCTCCCTTTTATAAAACTGTTGACCATAGAGAAATATTATAATAGCATTTTTTGTTCGCTTCATCAAAATTTACAGGTTAGAAAGAAATTGTATAACAATGGCCTAGCTATACCGTCTAATATCATAAGATTTGTCTATAATCATTGCTCCTACATTTTGAACCTGGTTTTATCCAAAATGTACTGTTTCATGCCATAGACTCCTCTTACTAAAAATGCATTCCTAATTATTTAAGAAATACTATTAAATAAAGCAATTTTTCCTTACAATTGAGGGATTCATAACAAAAACGAACCTTTTCAATTTTTGTCTTATTTCAGGAGGGCACAAAAATACTCCCGCATCTTTAATTTTTGTTCCACAGATTTCAATTTTTTTTAGCAAAATATTCATCATATCACACAGTTGCTGTGGGTGTTGTCTGTAATTATATCGCGAAAGAACCGTAATCAATTAAATCATGAAATTGTGAAGTTGTGTTATCATCGTAAACTTTGACAAGAATTGTTTCTGTTAAAAACCCAATTTATTTCATTCTTTTATCTTACGGTCCTTGTGGAATTTATTTTTTTTTTCAATTTCTTCAGAGTCAATTAATGCACATTGAATGGGTATCTACAAAGTCCGCTTTCTCTAGTTAATTCTCCTCATTTTTCATATCCTTTTCTCTCTCCACTCTTCCCGACATTTTCTCTGCTATCCCTATACTCTTCGTTTGAAATTAATGGCCACGAGAAACGAAAGAGCCCTTTGGTTACCTGGTTACATGCAGTCCGATCACATGCGCTGAAAGCTATCTAACAGAGTAATTAGATACAACTATTCGTGCAGAACATCGTGAACAGCTTTAAAGGACTGTAGTTAAGTGCAGCCAATATGGCGAAACACGCGATATGCCTGGAAAGTAACGTTTATTGCGAAAAACCATTCATTGGCCGTTTCGAGACCGTGAGTACTCCGACGCTAACTATTAAACCTTCCTATCTGCTCCGTTAGCTGATCTTCTGCGTCCAGACCTGCGATCATGCGAGCTTAAGACTTCTTCCACCGATTCACTTTGCAAATTGTCGCAAGTTTTGTCTTCAGGAAATTTTAAAGAGTTGCACTGTACTTTAAGTCAGTTAACCGTTTTAATACAAAGAGGATTCATGCATACTAAGAAGTGACACTAAAATAAGTTTCTCTAAACTTAAACCTTTGCACTCCATTGCCTCTGTTGTGGGGGCATTCGTAATTTGCATCACAGCCCAGCATGTCAAGAACGCACATTGAAGATTCCTTCTAAAGGTACTTTAGAATTTTATCAAAATCAATGTAAATAAAGTCATAAATGTTTATCATTTTTTCTGTTCAAATCAGAACTTACGGTTTTCAAAAATATACACTACAAAAGTATGTTGGAGTTGCTGGTCGATCGTATCAAAAAATTCCTGCAGTGCAAACATATTCACAATTATTAGGTCATCCCATGTGTAATGTCGTTTTTAAAGACAATTTCAAGTGTAAACAAATTATCGATTACTTTGATCCACCATTTATGTAATTCTTTTTCTATAACAAGTTTCTGCTGTTTTCAACCGAAAAATTGATGAAAAACTGATTTTATGTAATCAGTATTATTGAATTCGTTATCAAGTAACAAATTTATTATTCCTATTTTCTAATACTTGTATTTTCATCTTTTATTTTATATTACAATTTAACCAAATTTAATTATGAATTCGCAGAAGATCGAGAATAATTGAAATGTACTCTGGCAGGATAAGTATGCAGTGCAAGTGCAATTGATACCACATACGGTGTATTATGGAAATGAGAGTTATATTCCGCAAAGCCACAGTGTAACAAATATCGCCAGATCGCGGAAGCAGAAGAGAAGAGGAAGTAAGTGGTCATAGCTTTTACAATTTTTACAGTTTTGATCTCCGTAATGAGGGAACTGTGCGATAGAGTGGGATCCACTCTCACAACTTGATAGTGATCCACTGAACTTACAATTAGTATTAAAATACCTATCTACACAGGGTGTTTAATAGGTAATGAGAATTTTATCATAAAATTTTAATTCCTCAGTCATAATGCTACGGTTTTCATCGTATGATCCTTCAACATTTGTACTCTTATTTAAAAGTTTTTCAATATACAGTATAATTATTTATTATCTCATCACAAAAATAGTTCCCTTGTAACTTCTCTTTGCACAGCAATTATTCTTCTGTTTTTTTTTGCATACAGAATGAGTCACTAAAAACTGCGACCTAAAATAACTTCTGACCCGTTGATGTGGAAAAAACATTGTTGATAAAATATATTGTATTTGAAGTGCTTCAAGCGTTTATAAAATTGAATATTTTATTCGGGTGACGTTAAAACGGTCGAATAGTACTGTGCACTATGAATTACAGGATAGACAGTAGTCGATAAATTGAATACAAAATTTCTAATAACCATTGTGAAAGAAGCTCTATAAAAATGAAGTAAGGACAATAATAGTACAGCTGTAACTATAATAATGGTCGTATGTTAAAAAAGATAGCATTATCGATGAGAAATAAAATTTCCATTATTCATTGAATTCTCCACGTAAATTGTACATACACTTCTAAATTTATATCGAGCGCATACATTTACATAAGCTACATATGCTCATTTGAAATTAGACGAATTTTAAATACAGATACAACTGTGTCGTTTGTCTGTTACTAAATCTACATTCACTATACGTCTCAATCTTATTCGAAATCATCGAACGCTGTTATCTCCAGGAGTCGACATCAGGATTTAATTAAACCGTGACTTATGTTCTATAATCGCTCGATAATTACCGATCACTAACTGGTCGAAGCATTGAGTTTAACCGGGGAGCATAGATCGTATCGTTAAGGGGCACGTAACAGGAGGGAAAAGAGGATGAGACAAAGAATCCGCCGAGTCAACGAAGATAATGACAGTTCTTCGTCCGGAACGGAATTCGTAGAGGGTCCGACGAAGACCGGAAGTTGAGGTGTACGCGATCTTTCGACGCCGTGCACGGAACAATTGAATGCATCGTAGATAATCGACGAAGATGGTAGTGATGGGATAATTCAGTATCGATGATACTTTGATATTATTTGGATGGAACAGATATCGAAAAGTAGGGTGTTCGATAGGTACCAATAAATTTCTTCATGGTATTGGCACAATATCAATGCATACTCAAAAATATACTGCTCAAATTAATTAGAATATCTGGCTTCTATATAATTTTTAACAAACTACCAAATATAAAAAATGAAAGAAATACTGACATAATTAGGTTGAGCAGTGTATTATAATCGAGACATCAAATTAGGCCTCTCAGCAACATCTTCTTGTCTACTCTACTGTTTCTGCATTAAGCTGCGTTTACATTGATATGTTACTTGTATTTACATTAATAAGTTACTAGCTACTATACAAGTAGCTAGCCTGGCTAGTCCACTTACGAGTTACTGGTACAAGAAACATACTAATGTAAACGCAGCCTACCTCATAAGTGAATTAACCAGGCTAGCTACTTGTACCAGTTACTGTGTACCAGTGACAAAATTTTCAATAACAATTATATAAACCTTCTTTACATTGGTGGATGTTCTTCGAATTCGTCACGTATAACCTTCTGTTGCAATAAAAATGTATCCAAAAATAATATTCTGATTCCAGTTCCCATCGAGCATCCTGTCTGATGCTTCGAAGTTTCATATCATTTGATAACATAGTGTGCTTCAGGGACTTGTGCCGATGCTATCGATTCGGTATCGTTCCCATCACTACCGGTAGCGGCGGTAGATGCAGATAGCCGCAGGTTACGATCTTCCCCGTCTATCTTCCCTTCTTTCCACCTCAACTAGCTATACCTCTCGCGAACAGTAACGATTCGCCTTGTTACAATGGTAAAGGACGATTCGCTCTTCAGCACGCCGCTCTCGAACCCTTCGTGATCCTTGGCATTAGTCATCTCCGGATCGAGCTTAACGATGTTGTCTGACAGTGTTGTGAGACAGGAAATTGAAGGAAGGAAGCATGAAGGAAGATGAGTTGAAATTGTGTTAACACTTTGATGGCCGCTGCCACGTGTACGCGATTTAATTCACATGAATAATACGCATGCGAAATAAATGCATAAGCGTACCTACCACCGGAGAACAAATAAATAGACAAGTACTTAGAAAAATGAAATTGTAAAACAATTAATGCAAAATGAGTAACGTGGAATGCTTTGATACTGAATTACAGACTTGCAGGAAGAAGCAAGGCAAGTTTTCTCGAAATTTTTGCGGCCTTCAGAGTGTTAACTTTCTCTCTTTTTATGATGATCGATTTCCTGCTTATCGGATGTTCAATTATTCTTTTACAAACAAGAATAAACAATTAACGTTAAAGGGCGTCGTAAGGCAGTGCGGATTACGCGAATACTGGTCATGCGAGTAATGTGGGTTTTATGCCTCCATAAAGTTAGCTACAATTTCATTCTCGACAGTTATCGATACTTTCTCGAAACGATGTACCGTTACCAATTATACTCACAATTGGTGGCGTAAATGCGCGAATAAAGGTCTGAATGAGCTTCTAGCGGTAAATATTTATCTTAACTCGATAATTGCGAACTTCAGTTGCGAAAGGGTGGATGAAAGTGGATTGAGATGATTTGTCATTGACAAAGGTTTAATATGCATATAACGAGATAAATGAAATACAGCAAGAGAAATTTAAATAATAAAATATTCTGTTCAACATACGTTTCATTTTGGAGCACCTCGGAAGCTCCATAATTTCAAGTCAATTTTCACAAAAATATTCTTTTAATGTACTGATCAGTAATCTTGAATGTCCAAATTAGACTAACAATTGTTTAGACCGTTTAAAGTCGTAACAAGACTTGCAAAACAACTTCCCACTTTTAATCTGATCTCTGTATCATTCATGTAGAAGTTGTAAAGAAAATTAATAAATGCATTGACAGACCGCTTGATGGAAGTAAATGAAAAACAATACAACAAGTTTCGATAATGAAAATAATTATTTGATTAATTTATAAATTACTGAAAATGTCCCAGTTACTCCATGTCCAATCAAAGATTCATTAATAGTCATCATTCCTAATTAACTACAAACAATTCTAATCGTCTTTGTTACAAACATAAGTAACAGATAACAGTTCAGTGCACGTGTATTCAACGGAAATTCAGAACCCATTTTCTCTAAAAACGACATCTCGTCCTACGATTTCGGACGCAGCCCGTGCACGGAAAACGAGAAAATAAGCCTGAATTGAGTGAATCATGAGCGTCCCTACGATAGTAAAGCCGTGTAACCGGTTCACCGGCATCGAAAATTGAAAATTCGATAATTCTGAGTGTGATTGATCCGGTCCATGAAGCGTGAGTCGTTCGAGTAACGAAAGGGGTAGCATCGGCGACAGGCAGCTGCGGTATCGACGGGAGACCTTATTTTCGATGGTATCTGCGAAATAGAAACAAACGAGTGGACGGACGGATGGACGGACGGACGTGTATGCCGCATTCCGTGTTTATTATTTTGCCGGTGGGTGGTCTGGAGAAGTCCAGAGCCGTCTTGGTGGCCGATAGCATCTCTCGCGTCTCTCATGTGCACGCACCGTTGAACGCAGTGAACGAACGTGGCGCACCGAGTCGTCTTGCGTAAGGAAGTAGTCGACTTCCCTCCCATCCCTAAGCCCATTCTCCATTCTCTCCCTCTTTCATCTCTTCCTTCTTCCACCTTTCGACGTAGCATTTCCCTTTTCTCTCACACCTTCGCGAGGGACTCACCTTCCCCTTTTCCCTTATTCCTCTTCTTAGCTGCTACTTTGCTTGTTTCTTCGTCTCATTGTTCCCTCTTGTCGGTCTGCGTCTTCATTTTCTTCGCATTATAATATTTATAATCTCTGCGTGTTTCGATATCTTTTTACATTTCTTACAGTACAGCAGCTCATCCTTTGTACAGTTTTAGATGATTTATTCCCTTTCTAATAGATTGTAGTAATGAGGTGTAGAGGTTGTGATAGTGTTGATACAGTTTGAAATAGAACTTTATTCGCTAGCTCGTCTTAATCCGTGGTAATAATTTTATGAGATCGAGAAAGCAGGGAATTGTTGTGATTTGCTGTGATTAACGAGTTACTCAGGATATTTTATTTATCAATATGGCCCACGAGAATTTATGAAGAATGTTATGGCGTAGAATAAAATTCACAATTTTGCTGTCAAATATTTTCACCGAAATATTTGTTAATAGACCAAATTAGGCCTCGAAGGACTGCAATTTTGTTATTGTTTTAAACAAAGTCATATTTCTCTATATCAGCGATGTACCCGTTGCAGCTTCCAGAGTATAGTTAAAGTACTATAAACATATTGGCAATGATTGATCCCTACACGTGTGATCATTCCAGAAGCTTCTAAAATTTTCTGGAATCTTCTACAAATTTCGGTAATTTTCTGGAATCTTCTACAAATTTCAATAATTTTCTGGAATCTTCTACAAATTTCAATAATTTTCTGGAATCTTCTACAAATTTCAATAATTTTCTGGAATCTTTTACAAATTTCAATAATTTTCTGGAATCTTCTACAAATTTCAATAATTTTCTGGAATCTTCTACAAATTTCAATAATTTTCTGGAATCTTCTACAAATTTCAATAATTTTCTGTAGACAAACAAGAATATTGGAATTCAGTGGAAAAACTCTAATCTAGCGACATAACGAAAAATAATAAAAAAAGAAACATTTATTAGTTTCACTTTATAAAATAAAGCCATTTATTTATCAGTTACCATTTACAATGTAATTGTTTCACGTAATTAATACATATAGCTACTAAACATTCCTTAAAACAGATTGTTTCAAAAGTATCAATTTAATACATAAAAATATTAATGGTGTCAAATCATGTCCCAGTTTCTTCGGCAACAGTGTCGAAAAAGGACAATGGTAGTTTCTGTAAGTCGTTGATAGTGCCGTTTCCGAGAAAGCCTGTAACTATGCAACCGGCGTTACAGAGCTGCATGTTGTGTAAAATAGACACACAGGGGACTCTCGTGCGGCCGTACGCTCTGTTTCAGGCTGACTCACCCGCTATCTCCCTCTCGTACTCATTAAGCCGATGCAGCGTCGGCAAAGATCAAAGCTCGTCTTCTACGGAGGACCGCTTAATACTGGGTGGCGAGTTAAGAGTGTCGTAAAAATTATTAACGGTCCCTCCGCACGCTGTGCCTTATCGCCGGATCGCCAACTGCAGTGGGGTGCATTCGTCGAACCCGCCACAATATGCAATGACATTTCCTCTCTTCCCTCTCCCTGTATACTTAATTCGTTTTTGGAACTTCGTATCCGTGAAATTCACTTCGACGATATCGGTCGACTTCCGTTCGCAGGAATCTCAAGAACGCGAAGACGAATGAGTTCATAATAAATGCATGTAGGATTTAATACGTAAGCTGCATTTTCTTCGAGAACGGAGACAGCGAATGGATGGCAAGGTCTCGCGAATCGACGGAAAAAAATGAAAAACACGTGTCCGTATCAGAATCGAAAATTGTCTCGTATTTGGTGGAACAGGGTGTCGAGCTCGGTATCACCGTGGGTGGTCGCGTATTTATACATTACCTCTTTCGATCTGCCAGTTTGTCTCGCTCTCTCCTTCTCTCTCATATTTAATTTTCTCTGTTCCCTCCCCGTTCTAAGGGCTCTCTGTCCTTCTTTTCACACTGCTCCTCATCGCGTGTCACACACGTGCGCAGGGATCTCTCCCGCGTGCGTGTGCGCCGGCCCAGTGAACGTACCGGTATGCATACACGCGCTCGCGTGCGCGCGCACACGGACTCGCCTCCACACGGGAGTGGTGTACGACGCCTAATGAAGTCGCATCGTTATGCAGATATTATGAAGACAGGTTAATAAGTTAATCGTCCGGTGTAACGCTCTTCCCCGTGGCTTAATGAACGCATTCAAAACAGTCGCTCCTTTCTCTTCCGTGCGCGGCGTCGTGCTTTCGTTTCTCCTCGGTGTTTTTGTCGCCGACTTCCAGCCAGAAAATTACGAGACACGGCAAAAACTGAAAATCATCATCCGACCGCGAAAAAAGCGTAGGAATCCGTTGAAACGTTCGGGGGACGTTTGTGGAAAACATTTTATTCGATTACACGGACGGCGGATAATAATAACAACGTAGGAGAGGGAACGCGGTCGAGCCCTATACTTGCGGCCGCCAATCAAATCATAACCAGTGGCAGGGGAGACGCGTATAATCAATTATGCAGATTTGTGTGCACGCGGCGGTGACGGTGCAGTAAACTCCCGTATTTCCGGCCCCGATTATTATTGCCCGGAGCGACGGCGATTTCGATCTTCCCGTAAGGGAGTCGTGTTTACGTTCGGTACATCGCTGGCCCTCTTCCGCTCGGATCCTTCTCTACTAACACAGAACGCAAGAAGCGTACATACAAAAGTTTTCAAGAAGACGCGGCGAGGAGGCAATGACGAGGAGAGAGTAGAAGAGACGGAGAGAGAGACCGAGAAAGAGAGAAGGAGACGCTACGGCGATCTGTGAGCGCGTTTGTGTGCGCATCGTGCGTGTCGCGTAGCCACTCCCGTGTGTGTGTAATGTTTTTGCTCGAGGGGAAATGGTACCGCGTGTGTGGTCCTGCGTCGTGCCCCCTGCACCCCTTCCGATGGCACATCGCCGTATCCTAGCAACGTAGAACGCCACGCCGATTCGGCCAATCGCTGACCAGCTCCGATCGCTTCGGACGAACTCGGCCGCGCTCGGCTCCGACGTCATCGGTACCCCCAGTGACGTGCCGTTGCCCCGCGAAAATCGGGATTTATGGTTTCTCTCCTCCAAAAACAATTTTGAACGCGCCGTCCGATTACTCGCGCCATTCATTATCAAGGATATAAATTAAAATTCAGGAGACAACGGTAGAACAGGAGTTGGATAAAATAGGAATGATCGTAGCAGCGTGATGTTTCCAGAAGCTTCCTTTGACTCTTGTATAAGTTTTGTACTTTTAATAGTTCCTTGTGCTCTTCGTTTAAGGTCTTAACGCTTGTTTGTGCCTTGAAATCGTTATAAAGAATGTGAAAGAAGCGTGCCTGTCAAACCAAATAAAAAATGTTTAATAAACATGGATCGAAGAATGAATAGAGAATTGTTTATGACTTCGACAATATTGATTTTATGATTTATGTTTACTAGACATTTTTTATTCAGGTTGTTGAGTAGTATTCATTTGTTTATTTGCATACACCAATTACTTGTCACGAACCACTCAGGGTTCTACATTTAAATTCATTCGATACGTGTGTTTTAGACAAATATCCTTACACAAGGGCACTTACTATAGTAAGGGCAAGTGTACTGATATATCTCTTAATTACTAAAATTTAACTTTACTATCATTGGACACAGAAAAAATACAAACACAATGACTATATCCAGTATAATTTAAAACTGTACGAGTGACCATGATCAATACTCTACAAGTACTGTAACAAATCCCTCACGCGGTTCGGCGACTGTAACGTACGTGTCACTCAACCGCACACACTGTACCTAGTGTAAGCGGATTGTGCACAACCTTCAAGCATGTCGTATGTTCTAATTTTTCAAAATAACATTGAAAGAAGAGAACGCGAAGATTTTCGTTCAAACTTCGAAGGTAGTCGGTTAGAGCAGGATTACGGCCCTGAATGTTTGTGCAGGTCCGATCTCGGGGAGCGGCGGCGTTGGAGGGGGGCCGTCAACTATGGCCGGCGCAGAAGGCAGGCCACGAAAGAAATGTGGCAGCGCGTTTCGCTTAGTACGGACTTAGACTGCTCTAAGTGGCGGTCGTGCACGCCGGTGTCCGATCACGACGACGACGACAGCGTCGTCGTTTCAGAACGCGTGACAGAGAGAGATAGCCGAGACACGAACGAGAGTAACCAGCTGCCCTCGCTGGACCGTGGAACACTCTCGTTCTATCACGTCGCCTGCACGCCTCCTTCTTGCGTAAACCGGATGCACGTCACAGCCGCGCTCGTACGAATTCGGTGGTCGCGAGCGTCTCCCCGAGTATCGTGTGAACCGTCGATCCCGAAGGAACCGTGTGACAACGATCGTGACAGTGACACGACGGTGCGCGTGGCCTGCGTGCCACGCCAGTATCACCAGAGACACTCGGTGTGGATTCTGTGCACGATTCTCTGCAGCGGCTGTGTGTCGTTCGATCTCTGTGACGTAGAGAGTAGACCACGTGAATAGAAGTTTCCCGCGAAAACAGGCCGGACGATCGTCGACACCGTGTGTCGCGTGATATTTCAAAACAAGAACTCGCGTGTGCGCCCTCGTGTTGTCGGCGGTACCGTGCGAGTCCCGCAAGAGGGAGATACGACAAGACGAGCGAGAAAGAAAGAGACAGAGCGAGAGGGGGGACGTACGAAGGATCGGATGAGCAAAGGATAAGAAAGAGAGAGACAGGAAGCGAGGACGGATCAGAGAAGAGGGAGCAGTCACGTATTTACTCTTCTACGGTGGCACGAAGCTAACCTAAAAACCGATTGCTCGCTCCGTTTTCTGCGTATACCATCGATGGGCACGATTCAGCCGCGCATGCGCAGAACCAGTTCTCTGTGCCTCGTGCGCGAATTTCGATTGTCTCCGAGCCGTACGATCGCGCGCGGTAAACAGGAAAGACTGAGGATCGAACGTGTGTTGTGACAAGTGTTTCTTTTCTTTTTTTTTTCTTATTCTTCTGCACGTAGAGTTTGTGAGGAAATCAACGGTGCGAACGCGGTTTACAGTGAGAGTGAAATCGTTTGTCGTGTTCCTCGTGCCTCGTTCGTGCATCGTTGCTTTTGAACGTCGGTGCGATAATCGAGGGTGGAGAAAGAACGAGAAAAGAAGAAGAGGGCCGAGGGAGAAGTTTCAGAGGGGGTGGAATATTAAAAATAATCATACTGCGAATCGTGTCGGGGCGAATGCATGACGGATCATGGTTTCTGCGTCCGGCCCTACAGGGATCCTAGCGGGACGCCCTTCTGGTTCTCAGTGCCCTCAGGGCTCCCAGTCGTCGCAGAATGGAAGCACGTCGAAGATTCACAACGAGAAGCATGCCAGAGGCATCATCGAGAACGCGAAGCGACGACACGAGTCGGATCTTTACATCAGGCCCAGCTGGACCGACGCTGCGATAGCGTTGGATCAACTCGAAAAGGTGAGTTTCCGCATCCCTTCATTAATGCGTTTATCCCTTATCTATCTGAAGGGCTGTCCTAGGTACACACAGAGCTCTGCCGCTCTACATGCAGCAGAACGTAATACGGTGTGTCCTAGAGATCAGCAATCAAAGTTTGCCAATACGTTCTACAAATTGGTATAAGGAGTAAATGTTATATACACATTGGTCAGACGTTTTAGTATACAGTTACAACATGAGTGAGATGTTTTTGTGAAAATTCTTAATCCTTTATTAGTTTCATAATAATGGATTTTTGACTCCATTTGTATACAACATTCTTTTCTTATTTCTGCTGATAGAATATGTTGGCATCATATGATTGCTTAACTGTGGGACGTCTTGTATAAAGCATGTATTGTGAAAATATTTTTTAGACAATGTGAGGAAGAAGTTAAAAAACTGACCGGTTAGCACGAGTTGTTTACGATCTCAATTTGAGATCCGAAACAGGTGAGCGACTGTAGTGACATTTCCGTCTAAACGATTTATTAGTGGGAAGTCACTATAGTGGCAAATAGCGCATAATTGACATTTCACGTACGGCCACACATTACTGATTACGTTGACAATAACTGCACAGATTATTCTTTCTAAATCACCATTCTTTAGATGCAGTTAAAAATGTTAGCATCTAACTGTTATTCCACTGATTGATTTAATATTTATTATAACGTAATTTCCTAAACCTATATTTCCATCTTTATGTATCCTTATATAGGTTAAATTAGATACAAAACGTGTTAGGAGGGTCACATGTTAATATACCATTATCAAAGAAAAATCAAAATTGTATAATACAAAGTCTCAGTTATTGAATACCTCACGGTTCGAAATAATTCTATTCGTATAAACATTGATTTAAAACATGGTGTCTCGCATAAATTGCTCGAGTAGCCTTCGGTCTGAAAGCACCTTAAAGCTGCTGGTTGCGTTCCTATCGTGATCCATCGAATCTAATCGATGAAATTCACGCTGTCTGCCGTATCCGCGAGCGTTTGGCCGGTTACGCTAACTAGACGTAGATAATAGCGCAGTCGCACGCCACTTCGTGAGCCCACCATTCGATCCACGGTAGTGTTGAACCAGATAAGAGCATGAAATCGATGCAAATTATATTGCTGCTTTACGATAGCCGTGACTGTTACTTTCGAACGTTACTTCGCTACCCGTAATCGAAAAGCGACGTGCAGTTCCAAAAATGGAAACGTGGTAGGGGAACGATTATAAATCACAATGAATGGGAGGAAGAGACCAGAAATGCGGTTTCTTGACGAATTAGACACTAAATTGTCGGTCTCGACGAACACTTTAAGAAACATCCCCTGTTCAAGGGTATATGACAGTTTTTAAGAAAATTAAAGCTGAAGTTACCAAATAATAATTTTCCAATTGTTGCATTTAGGAAAAAAGACTCCTAGAGATCGAGTTATACTAAACGGTAATTCTTCTTATCTAAATTTTATTTTTCATTTGTCTTGCGTACCTGTATACTAGTACTGAGTGATTATTTTCATTTATTTACTTGAATAAGTAAATCTAACATTCTTTTTATTTTTCCTTTATTGTCATTTATTTATCTAGTAGTTCGTTCAGGGGGTCGTTCAAACATGTACAATATATACTTACGTGACCATTCACAAACGTGTAAAGCAAAAGAAAAGTTACCGATCAGTGGAGGATTAGATCCTTTCATTCTTTCCTTCCTACCTATATCTTGTATATCTACTGTATGTCTTATTTAAAAAATGCTTCAGTATGTCTCTGTTGCTGCGTCTAATATCGTTAATATTCTTCTTTTTTAATCAATTCTTCGAAACAAAAAGTGAAATATCTGTTCAAATATCCTTAAAATAAATTTTGGAAGTTATCCGGAAGAATATTTCCAGAGTCACTACTTCCCGTTTCAAATGGCCATGTCAGAGTTATCATTCGAAACGTTCTGGTCCAAGTGTCCCAAGAAAATCTTGAGCCTTCACCGAAAAGAATATTCCACTCGTCTGGCAGAGAGGCGGGAGTGTACAAACGAGATTGGTCGCGGAGCAAGGGAGCTGCAGGAGAGTTTGTAGAAAACAATGTCTGGTTACCGGTGAAGGAGTTTGGTACACACTTAGAAGTACCCTTTCCACGAACGCCTCTCTAAATTCTCCAGCAGCTAGCTGTAAACTTTCACACACGCGGGTGGTCCAGAGCGACGTGTTTTTGAAGGTGAGAGCGTCTCGAGGGGTCAGAGGGGCGGCGGGGATGACGAAAGAAAGACAGAAGGATGGCTGAAGTGTAGATCGACGAAGGATCGACTTCCTGCCAGGCACCGTCCGCTAAGGAATAACACACCCCCCTTGTTTTCTCTGACACGAAACTCCCTGGCCCTCCGAAAAAAATCCCCCGACGACGATCTCGAGCAGTCTTGCGACACTAAGAGATCGTCCCTCGAGATCTTTCCATCTCGAATGCCAGGCAAAATGTGCGTGGCACGTGAACCGGGGGCTATCACCTTTCGAAAACGGCCCGGACGTAGGGTACACCCCGCAAGCTTTCGTCGGCGGCCCTTTTCTTCGATTTTTCGTGGAACCAACCGGGACCCCTGCTGCACCTCGGACACCTTCTGTCGTTGGATTTTCCGCCGGGAAGCGCTGTCTCATTTTCCATTTTCCTAATCTTCTTTTTTATCTGTTGTCTCGAGGCCTCGGCGAAAATCTAAGGAAATGCATGGTCATCGTCGTTTGGAGAAAATTCTTATGAAAATGAAGGTTAATCTTCTTGAGAACGAATTTATTAATTATTGTAGGTATTAGAACAAAAACTGCGATTTTTTACGAAATTCAGTATGCTCTCTATGAACGGATATGTGTTAGTATGAAGGTTAAGATAAGAAAATGTTCCTGTTCTTCTGATACTAAAAAGGGACACTTAAACTTATCATGTTATGATTATACTATATCACAAAAGTGAATGATTTTCTTGGAATGCCTTTTCTACGAATATTTTGTCGCAGAATACGATGAACCTAATTGAGCATCGATTTCGCGTGTAGTATCGGTTCCAAAACAATCAGTCTAAATATTTTCGAGCCCGAACGTTGTAATCGTTTACAAATAGAACATAATGTGTCTGTAATATGAAGTCCAAGAGAAATATGAAACAGGATTGGACCATAAACAATAACGCTTCTCGCATGATTCGCTTATCTATAGCATATCAAATGTATGTTAATACGTTCGTATAAATCATAATCTAATCAAACGTGCAGTTTCTTATTCTTATCGATATAAAGAAATTCATTGAAGTTGATAGAATTATTTCAGATTATATTGAAACAGGAAATTCTCTTCTCATATAATACTTCCTCCAAACATTTTAATTCAGAATTCTATCCTGCGCTTCTCTACAACTTCCTTGTACTCATGACGTTCGAAAATCCAATCCAACAAAAATTCTGTAAGATTTATTTCCATCTGAGACCGCATGATTCTATTTTGTACAAACTTTTGTGAACGTTCTCTCGTTCCCATATTTATCTATATTCTCTATTACAGTTTGTTTCTATACGTAGCACCTGTATTTTTTTATATTTACCTGCTCGCTTATACTGTCCTTATAACCGCAGCGTGCATACATAAAAACCTAGTAACATGTCCCATTTTAGGGTTGTAGAGTGTTTAAGAGCCTAAGATACTTTGGAGCTCATATAAAAGTATAGGCCTCTGGCTACTGACCAGGGTAGATGCCGATTGAATGTTAAGGGAAAGGAAACGATTTGGAGAGTAGGCGAACGGCATCAGTCAGTCACGATGGTTCCTTTCGTCTCGTTGGTCGTTCAAAGGGATCGAAGCAGGAACTCTGTTCCAGTTGGACGACCCGGTACATCCGCGACGTGGAAACCGCTCGTGTGACCACCCAGAGAGACTAGCTTGAGCAAAACGTTCTCGAGGACTGACGCTCGGTTCGCCTGTTATTATAGGTATACACTTCTCGGTCCGTTCCTTGCCAGGCTAAAAGCAATTGCGAGCAATGCGTTCGTTTTTATGATAATTTCGATGAATTTTTGTCGAGATGAATGCCACACAATGTACGCGTTTACGCGGGAGTTCTAAATGGACGGTCCATCGACAATATTGGAACAACTGTGGTGACTTCTGTCTTGTTTCTTTTAAAGATAGAGACAGAAGTATAATTGCAAACTGTTGTAATGGCTTATCTCAGTATGCCTGTTGCAATTCTGTGGTAATAAGAATGTGGATTTTTATTTATAAAATAATGAATTAGGTTCAAATCTTCAGTATTTCTTGATCCATGTAGAAAGAGTTCGTTCGATTCATGAATGAAGGTTGTAATTTCAGTAATCTCGCTTCGTACACCTGTTTCTGCCTTCCAACGCAGTACAGTTTTTTTAAAAGACAAAATTACAGTTCTTGCGAGGCACTGATCGATGCATCTCTTCGTTCTGAATAATAAAATACAGGGGTGTTTACATGAAAAATTTGCTTGGATCGGTTGAAATGGAACATCTTGTATATACGTTTCTATATAACAATTGCAGAGTTTAAATCACTCAGGATTCTATTTGAACGTGTTGATAACTCGTTGAAAAGAATTATAAATTTTATTTAGCACTTAATTTCTTGACTGAGGCTATTACGAATTACTTGCAGACAGTGTTAGGAAAAAGCTTATAACTAAAACAAAGCACTTGCGAACTTATGTAATCAAACACATTTTGTTCATCATTGCAAAGCATTGAGATCGTTTTGAAAATTCAGGTCCTTATTTTAGGAACACTCTGTGTGTCGCCACAATCGGTCCGAAAGCACCTTAAAGCCTAGCTCACACTTAGATACGTTATGCCTGAATAATGCATACGAACAGTTCCGAAACATCTTGTACGCCGATCAGACATATTTGGATTTTGTTTCTGAACGCTTTCGGTACTATTCTGATGCTGTTCGCATACATCAGGCACAATGTATCTAAGAAAAGGAGATTACGAGTTCTTCAAGTCACAAATTTTACACACTGACAGTACTTTATACACAAAACACAGTGTTAAAAATGTATGACAAACCTCTGAAGTATTTTTGAGTAATTGCAATAATTTAACGAATAAGATGAATGCATGTCTCATACTCCACATCGTAAATAAATTATTTATGTGCAGTTACCAAAAAAAACTATTGATTATCCCCAGCTATCTACAAACTTTCAACGCAAACCGCGAAACACGTGAGCCATATAAACCTAAGAAATATAATTTCTCAGAAACTATAGACAAACGAGTTCCAGAATATTAAGAGATCGTTCTAAATACAAAGTACTAGCACCGTGCAAAATCTGAACGAAATCGGTGACCCGAGGGATTCTCGTTGTCGCTGCAGGTGTGGAGCGGGCTTAACGCGCACGCGGCGCGCTGAACGGTTCGGACGCAGCCACCCAGGACGATCGGCGCGAATAAAAGCGAACCGATCGCGGGGCCGCTTCTCGCTCCTGTTTTATCGTTTACGCGATTGCACAATTGCGGTGTCATCGACGACACCCGCCGGCGTCGCCTTGGAAGTGGTGACAGTGCCGACGGTATTACCGGCACGAGAGAGAGAGAGAGAGAGACAGACTGCCGGCAGGAAAAAAAGGACGAATTCGGGGTCGACGCTCCACTTTTCTTCCCTGGCTGAAAAGGGAGATGCGAGCATGAACGCTCTCTGCGGTCCCGGCGTTCATGCTGGATGAGTCAGTCAGTCACGGGCACTGCCCTTACGATTTTCGTTCTCTCTCTCTCTCTCTCTCTTTCTTTCCCTCTGTCTCTGTCTTTGTACATGCATACTTATACCATCGTGTATCTCTTAAATCTCGCCACGAAAAGTTGTTGCGTCCCGTAGAGTATCGCGCGTTACTCGATACGACGTTAGAAATTTTCTTCCCGCCAGTGATCCTGTGTTTTTTTGTGCGCCGCAGCCTCGTGTTCGTTATGCGAGAACGTTTCGTAAAATGCGGGCACGACTGGCTCGATTTCAACGCGTGAAAACGATAAAAATGTAGATTTATGTGTTTATTGTGACAAATTCACGACTGCTGCGGAAACTTTGCAATGGGACTGCAGTGGGTTTAAATAGGAGCTTGTAAATGTCTAATCGTTGTTGGTTGTGCATGAAACATCGATTGGAAATAGTTTAGTCCAGTTAGTTATATAGTAATAAGTCGATTTATTTTGATATCCAGATTGTCAGTTCATTTAGTCATTGATGGATTCGTTACAGTCGACTAGGCACACCTGTGTTCACTGTAGAGATTTATTAGTTTATAAGTTGAAACTTCTAGAGCCTTTTTGTGATCCAGTTTTTCAAGGGGAAAGTTTGAAATCTTTTTCAAATTTTATAGTCTCGATGTTTCGTACTTTTTTACTCTTCATACTGAAATGACTAATCAAACCGTTTTACTTGCATACATGTATCGAAGAACAGCCCTCCTGACGTGTTTGGTGCTTACAACTTACCCTTATTAATTAACTATATAATTATTGAATGCTAAAAATATAATCGGGAAGAAAGAAATTACGATATGAAAGATAATTTCAATGATATACTTACATCTAAATCATACTAGAAAACTGCAATTGATTTGTTTAAAGGCAGCAGAGCATTAATGACATAGAAACAATAAATCAAAATATAGTAAGTATATGTGGTCTCCAATGACATCTGCAATCGATGCGACACTAAACTTCGATTAATGAATGAAAAAGGGTGAATTCCTAAATTTTATAATCATCTCCTGTTTATTAATGGAGTGGAACTAAACATTGAAGTCCCAAAAAGACAGCAGTCACTAATATAGTTCTACACAGACGATTCGATACATCTGAGCCAATATAGTGACTGTTAGCAGTCTGGTATCCTCCACTTTGCACGTAAATATGTTTAATTAAATTCACCTACAATAAGCTATAAATAAAGTAACACCCATAAGGTTTCGATGCTGCACCATTGCCTCTTGGATGCAACGCAAACTTTCACGTGTCTTATGGTCCCCCGTTTGCTTGTGTAAGTTTATAGAAACACGATTCCCTCGTGGCGAGTAACCTTGATCTTGTGTTAGCGGTAAACCGGAAGTGTGCATAATTTGTTTCACGCATCGTTCTACAGAGTGTTTCAAAAAGATCGGCCGAAACTTTGGATAATAGAAAATTCATGTAAACCTCGGCTCAGAAGCGTTTGATTTTGAAGTTATTTATTTGCATTGATAATTATCATTTACAATATCTCGTAAAGTATGGATGAAATGTGGTAAAACACCATCATGCGAGCACGATATATTTTTTTTACGAAGTCAATCATTTATTATCGTACAATCAATTAAACTTGCTAAACTATATCTTGAAATAGGACCGATTGCTGACCCATTTTTATACGGGGTGTCAGAATGAGTTATACAACCGATTAGTAGGTGATTGCAAATGAAAAAAAAACAGAACGAAAGTGTGGAATAAAATTATTTTGTTGGAGGCTCTATTTTCGAGAAAAGTAAATTTAATAATTCTACTATAGTACGCGTGTACTAAAGTTGACTGTATTAATTAACATTCTATCATGGATTGCACTGAATTGATTTTGCGTAATTTTAATAATTACCATTTATATTATTGTACTAGTTATTGAAAATATCATCACTGTTGTCGCATACAAATTGTTGTTCAGTACACCGAAAAAAATCATGAAATGTCGATAAGGTGTGTGTACATTACCATCTTTCAGAACACAGTCAATCTAATACAGTAAATAATAAGATATTAATTAAGTTATACAATAAAACAAATGAATATAATCAATTAAATCTTAAATTATTTTAAATACTCAATAAAGTACACAGATCTTAATCAAACAGCCTGACATAATAATTCGTTGAAATATACAGACGACTCAAACCAAAAATTTGGATGCTACATTTTTGGCTCGTTTCTCCTTCTAAAATGCTCTGTACTCGTTTTGACGCACGTCGCGTAAACGTTCTGTCTTCTTTTGATACATGAAACTGCTACTCAACTATTTTCTCCATCTTCTTGAAACAACCTGTATACGCGTCAATTACTATACGCGATCGTGCCGCACGCATACCTGCGTGCTGCACCGTGTGCATATGCAACGTATGCATCATCGCGGGAGAGTCCACTTACTCCAATTTGTTTACCATCCTCGAGGATGATTCAGTTACAGGCAACGACCTCGACCTCCTGCACCACCTCCTTATATACAATCGTTCGCTTATATTCACGACCCTGTGATCATATTTCCCATAAGCAGCGGGGAAGCATCCTCTCCCCGTCTCCTTATTATCTGTTCATTATAAAACACTTTTTAATATTAACGTGGCCGTTCTAGCGGCGTTTATTCAACAGCCTGTTTCCTGCTCGGGGGGGTGCAGCGTGCAATTTACGAATACCGAGGAGGTATTTCAATTTCAGTACTTTAATTTGACCGTTCATTGATTCAAGGGAGGATGAGTCACGCGCTCTATCGCGTTAATAATTTAAACGCTCTGATTGCAAGTAATGAATCGCGATAAATATCAGCGTGCAAAATTATCTTAACCCTTTCGCTGTTTATGTTGACCGTACGGAGTATGGAAGTTATAAGCGCCGTAATATTGGCACGGGTTATTGCTTGTGGTAAGTGTTGCTTTACTGTTGGGAACTCTCTGTTAATTACTACTTTACTAATAAGCGCAGAAGATATCTATAATTTTATTCCATTTGAATAATCGTAAAATAGAGTTTAACTACATGTAAAATCAATAAGCAACGGGAAAGGAACAAAGTTATAATTGTATAATGACTGCACAAATTGGTCATGGGGGACGTAAAATAAATTCAGCACAGTACCGGTGGACGATGAAAGGGTCATTCATGTTTATTCGAAGAACTGCCTCGGTGATGCGACAGGAACCATTTTAATTTCAGAGGGAAAAAGAATCTTCTCGCTCGACTGCGACAAACGAGACCTCTCGAAAGTGAGAGGACGGAGATCAGAGATACCAGCCAATTCAGGACCGTAGTGTATTTTATAATCGCGTCTTAATTTCTAGCAGCTGAAGTCGCCCGGTTTCAGCACAATGCCGTACATTCACGCACGTTGCGTCGGCCCCGTCCGTCCGAGTGAGATTAAAGGGCGCCGACACTACGTGTGAGGCTTTTACACTAATAATACCTACGAAAGAGGGCCTCGTAACCGTCCAGAGGGTGGAGGCGATGCCGACCAAGAGCACCGCCTTTCCTCTACGACGTTTCCTCGTCCTCTACGGTTAAAAAGTCGTCAAAGCTGCGTAACATTAATGTACAGCGACATCAGGTTGATTATACACACCGTGCGGTAAAATTCGTGGTACAACCAGAAAGGGATGATTCGTGGGGCTTCGATTTCGAGAATAAATAAGACTCTGCTGTTTGACAAGGACTAGCCACAATCCTTCAAGGCAAATTGCGGAACAGATGAGCGACTATAGTGGCGGATCGTCCTAAACGATCATTCATTGTTAGCAGTAAGTCACTATAGCGGCGTGTAGCAGTCGAATGATAAACTGCTGTGCCGGATATATAGTGGTCAGGATGACGAATCGCTACTACACCCATTTGGTTTGTTTCTTGATCACATTTTCGAATATCGGATAATAAACCATTTATGTAGATCATGTCTGAATATTTGAAGAGAACTCGAACTTCAGGACGTCGCTAAAAGAAAAGACAAACATGATGAACACTTTACAAAAATGATGCTCGTATAATAGTTAGATATCTTAAAATCGTATTTAGCTGCAAGTGTTGCAAAAGTTCAATTGCCGGATTCATGGGTCTTTCAACAAGATCGAGACCCAAAGCATACCGCGAAGGTGGTTAAAGATTGATTACTACAGAGCACTTCAAATCAATTAAATCCTCCACCACAGTCTCCAGATCTTAATGTACCTAATAGAAAATTTGTAGGAAATATTAGTCTCGAAATTAGGAAAAATAAACGTTACGAGTAGCGAAAACCCTAAAACGGAATTAATAAAAGCATGGAATGATATGTCTGTTCAAACAACACGTAACTTGGTTGCATCAATGGCAAGGCGATTAGCTGCTGCAATTAAAGCGAAAGGTGGACCGACAAAATATTATGTGTACATAATTTTGTTAATTAATAATGAGAAATCATTCTTAATTACTCATGCATACTCACTTCGATTCGATTTTCACTATTAATTTGTATTCCTACATATTTTATACCTTTTCAATCAATTTTCAATTTATGCAACATGAGTTTTTGAATAAATTTCGTGCCTTCAAGGTGTATACTCACTTCTGACTCTCACTGTACGTCCGCCATTTCAGCTCGAACGTATCTAGAGACGGTGTAAAACGATTTGAGAGCCGTCAAACGACAAGAAACAACGTGTGGACGTTGAGACGCATCGCGTCGCGTTGCATTAGTTGAGATCGCACAGGATGTCTATGCCACAGCTCGGACAAACAGTCTTCTGTCGGTCGCCGAAAAGTTTACAGACAGACGCTCTTTGTGCCCCTTTCGATACGCCGACGGTCGCTTTTCATTTTTCCCCCGGTGGATTCACGTTGTTGAAGATCGCTCGACCGGTCTCTCTTTGGGCTCCCGCGTAAAAGGGATAAAGGGAAAAGATTTTCGCGTGGAAAATCTTGAAACGCGGAGTACACGGGATCGGGCCACGGTTCTTCTCGGCTTCTAATGGCGTAAATCCGCCGTAAAGGTCGACCAAATAAGTCAGAACGAAATGGATGGGACTCGGAGGAACGTCGGGTCGGGCCCAGTCCCTTTCATCCTTGCTGAAGGATACACGCCCCTCGTTCGCTGGAACCTCTTCAAGCTGGCTCCTTTGCGTAGGGTCAGTACCTGATTGATGTACCTATCTCTCAGGCCTGAAACCCTCCAGTTCTGTAACTTTGTTCTTCTAACAACCACGATTATGAAATTAGCACTTGGCTCTAGGGACTTTACGACAGGCTTCGTGGAACGTGGCAGAAAGATTGTTAACGTTAAAACAGTTCGTAGCGGACCCATAATTTTCTCGACAGAAAATGCACTGTATAAAATAATTAGTCGAATCTTCCATGAAAACATTGTAGCATGTTTGTGCATACATCGAAACATTTGTCTGGTATCTACGCTGTATTTCAGTTATTATTACAAAAAATCCTTAAATATGCGCAACGTGCCTTACCTACAGGACAGTTGGAGGGCAAAGGAATGAATTAAAGGAATCATGTAATAGATAAGGAAATGACCTCGAGCAACCTAATCTCTGATGAATCCTATCCCTATTACCGTTTGTATCTCAATGAAGATTAATTTGAGACCGTAGGTTTGTTTAGACTCGTTCCTCTTAATGACATGCTCCAAAAATTTGACACCCTCTTTCTCAAGCACCCTGTGTAGTCATGATTCCCCTAAACAAAAGGAGCTCCGTCTCCTGTAGCAGGGAATACTCGATCACGGTTACACTTGCGAGTGAATCGTCGTCGCCACTTATTAAGCGTGTTCGAACAAACTTGTCTGCCATTAATCACGCACCGTGCGCCAGCCGATGTCAATCGAGGGATCATCAAATGGGAAGAACCGTGAGCGCCGCGGCGGTTCTTCTTCTTACCTGTACGGCTAAGACAGTTCCTGAGGTGGAAGCTCGTTACTGGAATCCAACCGAAGGTTTTCCCTTCGAATAGGCACCGCCGGTTGGAATTCTTCGGCCGATTAGAGCGCCAGTCGGATCGAGTTTCTTGCGGACACTTTCGAGCCGTACCTACCGCAAGAACCTATTCGTTTATCCGGCTAGTCGCATGTCGTATTCGCGAGTACCCCTACGAATAGAAAAGTCTCTACGCTCGCGATGCCAAGCTTTCTTCCCGCCACCTTACCTTCGTAAGGAAATAATTCTGCATCCTATGTGACGCATGCTACATCCAGACGAGTTACCCAGCCCCGTCCACCCACGAGAATCCTATACCGTCGACTGTGTGTGTGTGTTCAATTTCGCTGCGGCACGTGGATCAGGAAATACCGGTTGTTAGTTTCGTGGTCTAAGGTAGTGCGGTGTCATGATAGTTTTGCAGGAGATTGAACTTGCGCAGCGTAATAGGCTAGATTGGAGACTAGGAAAATTCATTGCTACAATTTTGTACAGTACAGAACACAGATTTTGCTTATTCAATCTGACAGCTATGGTACAGGTGATTGTTAGCGTGCAATTGTAGAGATACCGAGATTGGGCCGTTCAAACTCTTATTCCTAGTTTTGCAGGAGATTATACAGCGGATTTCTGGGTCCTGATAGATCAGACACTCAGTCGAACAGATACAGTATTGCTTACCGTACAATTGTAGAGATACCTAGACTGGGCCGTTGAAAATGGCATTCCCATAGTTTTACAGAAGATTAGATAGTGGATCTTTGGGCTATAATAAACCAGACAGACGAATTCAATTTTTTAATGCAATTTTTTTGAGGTGGCTAGCCACCATTCAAGATCGCTCCCTGGCCTGAAATACGATTTTTCACTTTCAATGCTGTCTTCAGTCCTTGGCCTTACAACAGTCAATTACACTCGTGACGCAGATTATGCCCTACGTGTCAAATAATACATCTCTATTAATTTCTAAAAATTAAGCTTAAAGAACCCCTTGTGGTTATCACGTGTTTAACAATTACACGTTCTATTTATCAAAGCTCCAAGAAACTTCAAACTACCTTATAACGCATTAAACAATTACTAAAATTGTAAAGCAATCTATTACTTGTCATATTTCACTCTTGAATTAAAAAAGTAGATTTAGGAAATGGTCTTGAGACAGCCCAATTCGAGTGTCTCTACAATTGAGCTACTGTAGTACGAAAATAGGACGAGATACGTGAAAAGTGCATGAATGGAACGTTGTCGAAGGTTCGAGAGCGCAGTCGAATTTTCGCGAGCGGTCTGGAGCAACGAAGAAACCGAAAGGAAAGGAAGGGATGAAGGAAGAAGAATGGGAGGAGAAAAAGGAAGCAAAGACGTCACGAGTCGGTCTCGAGACGTCTATATAGCTTGCATACGTACAGGAGAGAGAGCAGAGGGAAGGAATTCCCCCTTTTTCCCGTAAGTGGTCCCCGAGGGCCTTATGGGGTTTCTCGTGGTGGGCAATATCTACATATTACAACCTCGTGGCGCGGGGACCACCGTCGTTGACATAAGATCCTGTTATGCTGTCTGCTATCTCTTCGCGAACCTCGTGTCGCGTCGTAAAAAACATTAAAAGTACGAATAACATAAATTCGTTAAGCGTACCATCCTCCCCCTTCCCAAGCCCCGCGCGCTCCTTCCGTGATTTTAAAGTCTGCCACCAAAGATACGTGCCATTTCTTTTTAACACGTATTCCATCGTAATTGTTATTCCACACCGCCAGGTCTCGAGTATAATCAGTTTCTTTTATAACTGTTTTCACTTTGATAGAGATTTTCGGCGGATAAGAACGTACAATGTCCGCGATGACAAGCAGCTAAATACTTTGCCTCCCTTGTTCTTCCAGTTCTTTTTTTCTTTCTGTGCATATTTTGCTCATATTTAGGGAATATCTGTTCTGTTTTGTCAATTGTATGACTGGCAATGAACGTATTGTTGTTAAAAATGGATGTATTTGAGCAATTTTTACGTTTGATATACCAATACGTAAGAGATCACGTGAAATTGACGGTTCTGGTATTTTTGACGCCAAAACGTATAACTTCTGGCAGATACGAATCCAGTGCAAAGACCCTTTATAATGCAAACGTTGTTCACTTTTCTCACGTAATGATCAGTTTTGAGTCTTAAGATATATTCTAAGGATATTTTAACCGTTTTCAGTTACGCACAGTGCATTTTTACTGCATTAATGCAGGAGTACCGAAAGTAGGTCCCTCAAGGTCGCTTCTCCGAAGTGGTCTTTCGCTCCGGTTCTCACAATAACAAGAAACCTAAACTGAAACTTTGTTTGTGTTGCATGAACATCTCAGAACGTAAACTGATTAATAGCACTTTCTGTAAATTTCCAAATTTTGGTACCGAAAGACATAACCTTGTAACAAAATTAATTTGTTCTACCTTTCATTTCATAGAATTGATCTACCAATGTCCTATCCTATCGTTGATCTGCCAATGTCATAGCCTATGGTTGATCGTTTGCTTTCATTCATGCGTTCACTTTCCATGTGTAGTCTAATTTATGTGTCCCTATGGTAGTGGCTATTCTTGACCCAGTCAACGTCTTCGTACACCATGCCCTAATACGCAAAGCCTGTCATCAGAAGTGGTTGTACACTTGACTGTCAGGTAAATCAAAGGGTAAATCCTTCATCATTAAAAGAGCTGGGAGGACAACAGGATTTCCCGCGAATTTTCTCAGGAGTAACCTAATGTAGACATTCCTATACTGGAGACAATTAACTTTCTATCTCTTACAATAGAGACTGACTTTCAATGTATTTTCGACTACGAACCTATGGTCCCGTCAGTTAATGTTCTAATACTGGAAAAGAACGTATGTGTGTCACGTATAAGGGGTTAATTTTCACTGTTGAAAGGAAGAGGTGAAAAGGGCCGCCCGTGAATTCTCTCAGGACTAGAAACAATATGTCTTATATCCCACCCTTTGCTTTTATTCGTGCATTAAATTTCCACGAGTGGTCCGACCTAACCGTCCCTAGAATAATGACTGTGATCGTTCATTAACATGCAGCAGCAATATATAATCCACTGCTCCATGGACACTGAGATGAGACACCTGGAAGTCACTTCCCCCTTAATTTTCTCAACTGCTCTACTCTTCCTCTTAGCATACAATGTCTATTGTTTCCTACATTCATTCCGATTCTCAAAACAACAACTTCAAAGTAGAACGTCATATGTATCATTCCAGCATGATCCAGAGGTGCCTGCTTTCGGTGTTCATGCTACACGAAGTAAATTATATAATTTGCCAATTTACAAGCCTGATCCACTTAACGTCCTCATATACCAAGACCTGGTACACAAACCCTTTGATCAAACAACCGTGCACATCTCAGTCGTCTGCATCAACGTCTTAATCTTGACATAACTAGCATCGACTTAGGCAGAGAGATTCCGAGGCACCATTCAGAAGGACTCCCCGTGAATTCTCTCGGAAGCATTTCATAGTCGATCCGTGTAGAACGTAGCTCGGTAGAGGCAAAAGCACCCCGGGGACCATGTGGCCGACGAGGATTGTCTGCACGTCTAGAGTTACCCGAGTCTGGCAGGCCGCGAGGCCGCGGCACGAGAGTTAATTGGCTGGAAAACCTTGCTATCCGACACTCGACGCCCGGCTACTGCCCCGAGATACGTAAACGTGTGTAATCTGTATTTTCATCTGCACTGTCTATCAGAGGCCCGGTCGCAGCTTCTCCGAGCTAACTGTACAACGAAACGACCGACCGTCCGGCTTAGACCAACGGAGAGGAGAAAAGCTCTCGTCCGTTCCCTTTTCTCTCGATTCCCTTCTGATCCTGCCCTCTCTCCTTCCTTCTTCGTCTTTCTTTCCCTGTCGGCCAGGAAAGATTGTTGCGGGTGGTCCGTGGTGCACATTGTCAGACCGGCCACCAGGTAGTGTGCAACGTTGCCGCTCGCAATGTTGCGAACGTTGCCCTCTCTCTCTTTCTCTCTCGTTCTCCTATCTTCCCCTCCCTTTCTCCTTTTGCCTCGTTTTTATTTTTTCCATTGCCTCGTTTCTCGCTCTTTCATCCGTGGGCTCTTCTGTCTCTGTTTCAACCGCAGAATCCACCGCGAGAGTCGTCCCGTTCGATGTCTTTCGTCTTTCGCGTGCGCTCAGGGAAAGAGCCCTGACCATGCACCACGTGTAATTTACTGCTTTGGGTCATGATAGGTAATTATTGTACACGCTATCGAACACGGCTGATGATTGGCCGATCGTACAATGTGTAATCGTTGATTTTGCTAGCGGCTTCTGTACTGGGAGCTTCCGAGACGCTGTTACAGGATGCAGTTTTATTTTTTTAACGATGCAAGTTTTGTGTCGATCGGAACGGCTGACATTTCGAAATAAGACATTAATAGAAGCGTACTATGCGATACTGATAATTACAGCAATTTCATAGTTTTCTTGTAACTGTTTTATGAAGCTTCAGCTTACCTATGTTTATGCAACATTTAGTTCCTATTTCGGTTTATTGAATGTACTGACTCTGTTTGGCTATCAAAACTTGGGATGCTCTGTATATCGATTTGTTCAACGTAAGAATTAATTAAAATTAATATTTTGTTGTTTATAATGTTCCTCAAAAGCAACGTGAGTTTAGGAGCGTGTGTTTAAACTATTGCAGGCAACTTTCATTAATTAAATTTTTAATAAATCTTGTCAATATTTAGGGGCTGAATCTATGCACTAAAATACATGAAAAATATAGGACCATGTGTCTGCATGCTATAGTTTCTGAGTTATAGAAAATATTAGAAAAAATCTAAACTCGTTCTGCTCTCATGGTCCATATATTGGATTGAGCTATAAATAATAATAATTATATGATTTTTCGTTGCTTCTACAATATGTCTGAGTTTCAGGGATGCTCACCTTCTAGTGTGAAACAAAATTCATAATTTAGGTGAACCATTTGACTTCTTAGAAAGCAAAAGTAGCTATTACCTATCAAAAATTATTTATGACTCAACCTAAGACACGCATTTCGCCTTCTTCTCTAAATCATGACGTCAGTAAACAGTGTAAAGCGCTCAACAAATTTTACATGTATCTAGAAACGAAATTCAAGTGATTAAGTCAGGATAAGAAGACAAGCAGACTATAGCTTCATCTCAAGCATGTCCTCTATAATCCAGGAACTATATCTACAATCTACGTTCATATACAATTTTTTACTCATTTCACTGTGTGGAGTCAGCCTCTGAAAAGACATCCTCTACATTAGTTGCTATAGAAAAGGTACATTATTAGTCATTTTATCATTTCGAAGCAAAATTTACATTTTTGAGCTGCGTATGCAAATGGAACTTGTGCTTGGACAGGGAATGGGTCAATCAGTTTTTCCTGTTTTTTATTCCTCTCACTCTATTACGAGCTCTTACTTCTCAGTCGATTCGGTAAAGAGGTGGTACGTACAACCCGCGGCCAGCTACTTATCATCGTCAAAGCCCACGCGGCCAATTTAAACTGCTCCAGCTGCCGTTCCAGCTACGCCGCTCTTTAACAACTGGATTCTGCTTTTTTCCCTTGAAAATCGTAGGCGATATCGGCCCGGAATGGACCGGCCGCCTCGTAAACCTGTTAGGATAAATTGGGAGATCGAACATTGCGGAGCTGTTTCGTTGTTTAACGCTGCCAGTAACAACGATACTTTAGATAGCAATTTGTAGACCGAGCGTAACCGTTTAAAACGTACGAAACCGAGGCGATCGTATCATTAGTCACTTGAAGTGACGTTTCATTTTCAGACACGCGTGAAATACAGATTTGTTTCAATTAGAATGTCAAGATATCAAATGGACAGCCGTTTCATTGTCTCCAGGATTATACACTTTTTTAAATGATCATTTTTTTAATGATTCATGTACAAGGTGAACTTGAAGACCTGTCAGAAAGTTTGCATGCGTATTCTACACTCTGCAACTTATAGAAAAGTCCTGATGCACATGAATCCTAAATGCATGTGTTAGATGCAGGTGCATTTAGTTACAGCTTTTCACCAGAAATGATCGAATTCTCGATAAAATGATATGTATAATTGTGTCAGAGAAGGCCAAATAGAATTTTTAATCCTAATCGGTTTGGTGTGCAGGTATGGTACTGTGCAGAAGTCTTGAACCACTAACATCGTTAATTTTACAGTGGTAACAAAGCCTATTACATATTATTGACACCATTGTTTTAGTTTAATTAAATCACTATTAATTCTTATAAAATTCTAAAAACCATCTTAACACTGTAATAACAATATTAAATACTAGTTATATAATAGAACAGTTCAAAATTTGTTCATTCCATAATTTACATTAGAACTAGCAATTGTGTCAGGTCTGACGAGTTACGGCAAATATCCCCTGATTCAGTAGACATTGACTCGATGCGAGTAATTAAGAGTTCAAGATTACTCTAATGATTTAGATCAATACAGTATCACTTATGATCTAGCTACTACGTGGTCCAGATAATAGCCACAATAATATTAAACACGCTTGGGTTTATTTAAGGAGAACCAGAAAAGGAAAGCAAATTAACTCTTTCAGTATTGTGGACGCATTTATGCGTTTGCAAAAGTCACCAGCATGGAGTATGGACGTATATATGCGTCTGACACATTTCTTTGGCTTATATTTCTGGTAATACATACACACATCCTACAATTCCCATTGTAACTTCAATAACCAAGAATTCATTGATGTATTCTGTCTTGATCTTGTTTCTAAATTAATTATAAAAGTTCAAAACACAATGTGGCACACACCATACCAAAAAGTAATCCAGTCAGAGAAAAAGTTTAACTCTGAAGCATTCCTTACTGAAAAGGTTAATAATCTTATTAAGTAGACTGAAGTACTCTATGAAGAGTGACAGAAAAGTCCTCAGTATTTCATTACACAAGTTATAATATTTGAAAATGACAAGATCTTCTCTTATCACAAGGTTTTTGCACCGAACTATACGTCTAGGGGACGCGATCCTAACACCAAGAATTAGAAAGCGGCTGAAACGCTAGAAAATGCTATTTTATGCACTGACATATTGGTGTCTTTTTTCAGGGCAAAGCTGAAGGTCAGAGGTCCGCTGTGTGGATCAGGGCAAGGCTGCAGGATCAGCTGAGTCAGCTGGGTTACTTCCTGCAGAGGCACGCAGGCAAGGTCCTCTTCCTCGCCATCGTCGCTTTGGCCACCTTCTGTGTCGCCCTCAAGTCCGCTCAAGTTCACAGCAAGGTCGAACAACTGTGGGTTCAAGGTAAGTGCGTTTTAGAAGAGTTTCTCCGCTCTAAACCTCTTTCACCCTTCGTAGTTCTAACTTCCTCATCGATTCTTTGAAAAATTGCAATGATCATGACATTGGAACACAGTTGTCTGAGGGGTAAGCCGGTTTGATCGCGCTGTCATCGCGTTGAGGTGTGTTAATCGCGCAACTAACGGGATTGGATGCATTAGCAAGGAACATTGTGACATCGCGAGGTTCTGACAGCTCTCCCTGTCCGTTGTACACAAGTACATGTCGTACGGAATGCGTTTTCTGCAAACCGTGTAGTGCTGACTGCAAAACGTTCACCGTTGCTTATGCGTTCAGCGTGACAGCGACATTATTCTCGCCCTTTGAACATTTACTGCTCGCTCGGAAGATTTCGCTTCGTGACATTCACTTTAGGAGATTTTTAGCCACTCAGTATTCGCCAGGCAATTATCTTTGGCGGATTTTTGTCTCTTTTGAAAGCTGGAGTCGTTTCTTCGACCAAAGAACTCTTTAAAGAATTTCTTTGATCAACGGACACTGTGTTAAAAAATTAGTGTATGACACATGTCGCTGGATATTTGATTCTGCTATGAATTGATATGAATGCAGAGTATGGTATCAGTGAGGGGCCAACAAAACAATTTGTGAACCCTCATATAGCAATTTTGGTCCTTCATTATTGCACTGACAAATCCTGCAATTTTCCTAATCTCTCGTTTTTTTTATATTAGACTCCCCTATTTCATGTAATATGATAATTCTATAAATTCATACACGATTTAGAATCCCATTACAATCGCATGGTTGCACTTAACAGTTCATGCTTCGATGAATTCGCCCTGCTTTTACGCTACAACCGTGAAGACACTCTGATAGGACATGCACGATTTATCTGTCAGCTGCTTATCGCCGGCGGAACCGAAGTGGATCGAAGTTGAGTAGAACTCTGCTATCGTCGTAACTCAGGAAAGTTTCAGGTGAAAAAATACAGGGAAGTGGATGGAGAAAGAGAGAAAGAGAAGTCAAAACGGAGTGACAAAAGGAGAATAGAAAGTCGAACGAAACTCTGCTTTACCCCCACGCTTGGCACACGGTACATTAGTTGCGCGCTGGGTGGCCCTCTATATTTATCCGTGGTCCGAAACGCTAATTCGAACACCCCGTTGCTAACTTCAACCTCGAGCATGCGGACGAAATCAAAGAATTTTGGATTTCGATGGACTGACGTGAACACGAAAAACTAGATGCCTCGAAGAGATAAATGAAAAAAAATGTTCGAGCAACTTTAAGCACAGGGATACCAGAATCTGATGAGGAGCTTCAACATACAGTCATTCAGAAAATAAATACTATATTCTTAATATATATTACATTTCATAGTATATCTTTCAAATAATTCTTACAATTAGTTTGGCTAGAAAATTTTGTGGGATGTTTTAATGAAAATTTAATTAATTATTAGTAGTACCAATTGCAGGATTTTTATGACTGCCTTCTATGTATCAGGGAGTTTACTGACACCTCTCAAAAAAATAATGAAAGATTGACAATTCTCGACAGATAAATCTAACAGTATTTTCTGATCAACCTAATACATAATTTAAATAAAATTGCAAGTGAAAACTTTCCGTTCAAATTCTACTCTGACGCTGAACAATAGCGTTCTTACGCAATTCATGGTTTGGTCACGTTGTGGCACCAGACTTCGATAGTATTTTAATTTTGCCCGAGTCTAGCCGTTCGATGGGATAGTCATTCAACGGGAGGATGAACAACGGAAATTGTTCTCCGGTATCGAGGACAAAGATTGTTCATGAGAAGAGCTGCACCGCCGTGGTCCAAGCTAACTGTTCCACAGACTCTTTCGTCTCGGTTCGCTTGGCGCGTTGAAACGTTGTCTTTCGCCTAGGATCAAAGTTAAGACCGTCGATTTTCCTCGCTGCGAGAGGAGAAACGCTCCGACCGACCGACCGACCGATTAAAGACGTATCAGCGTTTTATGGGATTTTAATGAGCAAACGAGTTTGCGCGGAATCGCCTCCAAATAACGCTCATAATGTTCAGTTACGGATCGGCGGAGCAAAACTCGACCGAACGCGGCGTTTAAACGAAAATTCTGACGAACCGTTCGGCAAAAATTTGCATTCGCGGTAATCGCGCACCGGAAATCGTTAAGCCGCCATCCATCTCGCGAGAATCTCTTCTGATTGAAGCACAAACCGACCTAACGGTGCTTTGTTATTATTGTTAATTATTCGCTTGTAAAGGTCAGATTAATCGCATGAGCATTAGAGGTTGCAGGAACTCACTTAATTGATTCCATGTTTTCTATAGCTATTTTTCTTCTGTGGTTCACATGCGAATGAGCAGTCGCTGGTTTTTGTGACGTATTTTAAATGCGCTTTGGATTATTGTATAGGCTGCTCCGATAGGAAGTCAATTTGTACGGGATTCGTATTTGTAACATATGGATCATTATTCTAGGACAGGGGGTTAAAGTTAACCTAAATACTGCGATCTTTGCACATCTTACGTTTCCTCTAAGTTTCTACACCATACACCTGTGTGTCTTTTTAACCCTTTTGGTATCTTACAAGTTTTCATGTACCGCCTAGAAATACCTTGGAAAATACGCATTTTTAAAGACACATTAAAATTAACATATTTTTCTTAAAAATAACGATAACTTCACGCTTTTTTTTGTATTTTATTATAAAATGTCTGTAGTTTTACATAAGGAAACGAAAAAAATTATTTTCCATAAATTAAAGCTTGTAATCATTGATGAAAAAGAATTTGACAAAAATGAAAAGCCAAAATATCAGTTCAAGGTATTTCTCGGGAGAACCGCGCATTCGATGTATCGGCTCTGGGATACTAAGAGGGTTAAATTGCTTCTAAATCTAGCCAGCACAATCCCCATACCTGTATACCGCTGTGACTAACAATATTCCGACATCCTCGGCGTAAAGAACACATTCCATTCATGAACATTCTCCGTAAGAACTGTTCGAATACTTTCTCGAGTCACTGTACGCGAGCGTTAGCCGAACTTCCGCTAAATCGTGGATAGCACGGGAGCAGGACTATTTAAACGGAACCCAGCTTTTACGCCGGCCGCACTTACGTCCTTATAAACGGTGCTGGTCGTTTTTCTACGCTGGTCGCGGGCAACGCGGCGCACATCAAAGGGTCCCAGGCTAATTAATAAGTACTACGTTACGAACGGTGTGTAACGGTGCCGAGAAAAAGCAGCGGGTAATTGGCACGGCAGTGTGTCGCGGCTTTTTTGCCCTGCGCCGGTCATTATTATGCGTTTAAGGTCTAATGCAGTAATTCGTCGAACGCGGTTCGAGGCAAAGGGCCTCGCGCGTTCGGCCACGTGAGAAGTGTCGGGGAACGATACCCGGCCGTGGACAAGGAGAGAAAAAAAAGGCTTTTCGAGATGGTGATTCGAGATGTGCATGCGTGAGCCGACGCGGATCGGTACCGGATATCCGTGAGGTGACTGCCGCGGCCAGAATATGCGGGCACAGTGTGTTTTCGTACGGGCAGGCCACGATCGAGCTCGAAAAGAACGCACCCCGGGACTGAAACGCAACGATTGCATCGGAAGATGCGGTGGAATTTAACTTTACGACTTCACCGTGCGATCTCGCGATACGCGAGCCGGGAGACATTGTTTCTGGAAAGATTTCATTTAACTTCGCACGAGAAAAAAAAGAGGAATGAAGGTTCCCGGGATTTCTTTTTGGTTCGAGAGATGCGTAATTGGGCCCAGACTGTTCACTTTGAACAAATTGTAGGAAATTATTGGAGAGACACGGTGTGTGTAGATGTGGCGAGGTAATTATGAAGAGGTGGATCAATGTAATATTAAAAGATTCTGTTATTAATTTCTTTGATGGTGGGATACTTGGAGACCAGGCGAACGCTGCGTGCGGTTAAGCTGCAATAGTACACAGGGAGATAGTGCAGCGAACGCCTATAGGCGTCGGCAGTACACGGTGATCGGCTTTGTCAAAAAAGTAATATAAAGCAGGACCTCGATTATCTTAACTGTAATTAATAACAGAATGACCCACACTGTAACTAGATTTTGTATAAAATTGATAATTTTACTTTAGAATGTAAAATATATAATGGTGCAAAAGTAAGTACATGTGGTTATTAGTAATAATTTTAGCTCGTTCCTAATATAGGAAGACCAATTTTTAGCTGTCTCGAGTTCAGATAATCGAGGTTCTACTGTAGATTGCTTTATTTTCAAATGGGATCGTACCATGAAGTTACTGTTCAGTTACTTGATAAAAAAAGGATATGATTTCTATACATTCCAAATTTACAGGATAGATAATACTTGACAAAGTGAATAAGAAATGTCGGAAAATCATGGGTTGGAGATTTAATGTTTTCCAAGTTGTAAGTAATTGTTTAAAAAATTTGTTCCAGCACAATTCTTTACAACTGGGATAATATTGACCTTTTGACCCATGTTTATTAGATATTTTTCATTCAGTTTGATGAATACTATTTGTTTCGTGGATCCTGGAATTTTGTTCATCCTGTGCGTTTACATAATAATTATATTATATTATTATTAATATTGGGCTTGTTTAAAAAAGTACTCAGCACTTACAGGGTCAATAGTACCGAAGAAACTGACTAAAAAATGTCTAATGAGCATGTATCAGAAAATGAATATTATTCGACATATAGAAAATTTTCTAAATAATTTTTTCAGCAGAAATTGTTTACAGCTCGGTTAATATTGATATTTCGATGAATGTTTACTAGACACTTTTTATATAATTTGAAGAGTACTATCTTCCCTCCAAATCTGAAATGATTTTTAGGCATCTTATTAATTTCGACAAAAATAACGCACATAAATTTTGCAGATGAAAGATCGATGAACGTTGCTTTACGGCTCCCTCGATCTTTCTCTTTCGAGGAAGAAGCAATCAAAAGTATTTTCTACCGGATGAGAGCTCTCGTTCTGCTTTTAATTGTTCAATCATCGCCAGCAATGTCAGATTTTATCTCTTCGGCCGTCCGTTTCTTTCATTTTCTATCCCAATCAAGCTAGAAGCGTGTGGAAGACGCGGAGTGGTTTCAAATAAAGAAAAGAAAAATTATTTTATCAGGCCGTCGTTATTTGAAATTGTGTATTCGTTCGGGGATGTTCTTTCTAGCGATGCATCCTCTTAATTCACTCCCTTTTGCTCTTGTTTTCGAATAAAGCGGCGCGGTAGGTTCGCTAAACAGAGAACCTGGCACACGCGCCAATATCACCGATCTCTGTCTCTCCTCCGCGCTCTCCTTCTCTCACTGGAACAGTCGTGTTCGACGAAGGTGGTTTCGTTTCGAATCTACAGAGGAAAAGGCAGGCAATACGGACGAAGGAGATCGGAGTGGCTCCTTTTGCTTCACCTCTCGAAGGTAATACGCTCCTATTGGTCAGTTCAAGGAGCAGGGCCTTTTCTCACCGACTAATACTTTGTCTCATAAAAGAATAATCGTGCAGTAGTCATTGTAGTCACACGAAGTCTTCTGCAATCACTTGTTAAAAGGAAATCGAACAGTTCTGTAATTTCGGGGTACTATCGATGTCAATGAGGAATCAACAAAGTATTTAATAAATATAATTTGAAACTGTTGGAAGTGTACTGGGACAGTAGTAACGTTCATAATGATATACTCTTCATTGATTTTTAATCATTTTTTAGTCAGTTTCACTGTGCTCTACGGACCACCACATGCTCATAAACGCAGCTGTGCTCATCAGTCTTTCCAAAATTTTCACGAAAGGTATTAACCAAATGATTAACATATTAATATCAACGCAATGCTACCCAAAATCTTTCTTGATTCACTATGCATTATTCAAAATTACAATTCATATTTCACCAAATACTTTCACGAGCGACTGTATACAGTTTGCCAAATATTTTGCAGCTTTATAACCCTGAAATAATCGATTATCTTAATAATCGATTCTAAAAACACTACAACGATAAAACAATCGATTCAGAGAATCCTCCGCTTCAACGAATTCCAGCACACGGCGTCTTTTCGGAAATCTCCGCGTCGAATGGGTGAATAAACCACAGGTCTTCGTGTGTTCCGTGAACGTATCTCGAAAAGGGCTGGTCGTTAGATAGGACGAGCTCGTGGTGGAAAATCAGGGTACCGGCCTAGAAACTCGGAAGTGTCTAGGCAGCGTCTTCCTGGAACGGCCTGTAGTACGGTGGGGCCCGAGAGTGCAAGGAGGCCGCGGCGTTAGTGTGACAAGGACAGACAGAGGACGAAGGCACGACCGTGCACGAGGGCCCAGCCGACTGCTTACATCTTCATTAGGCCCCCATGGCCGTGAGCGCGAGAGAGACGGCGAGCCAGCTGGAGAGACCGAGCCGAGAAGAAGAAAACGATGATGAAGAGGGAGATGAGGATAGAGCCGGGGATACTGGATGGAGCGAAACGGAGAGATTCCGTAAGGCCGCGACGGGGATAAGAAAGTCAGAAGACCGTCGTCCAAAGACCCACCGGGAATCTGTTGTTGTTGCACCGACGGACGGACGGACGAACGGACGGACGAACGGCCGCGTAAACAGAGGATCTCATCTTCTGTTTACCACGTGCGATTATTGTTTCTCAGCGCGGACCCAGAGACCCACGCCTGGGTGGAAGACCCACTGAGTACGCTCTTAAATAACACTTTAAGTGTTATGGACGCATGCATGCGCCCTGAAAGAGTCATCAGCCTGGCCCATGGGCGCATACGTGCGTCCTACGAATTTCTTTGGGTTGTGTTGTTGATGCTAGCAAAATTGTCAGACTTTCTGCCAGTTGTGTCTTCAGTAATCGAGGTTACATTCATTTTGTTTTTGAATTCATTCCAAAGTCTGAGAATATATTGTGGTGTGCGGTCTGCAGACAGTGTTTAGCTTTGCAACCTTCCATGGCCAAAGGGTTGATGAGACGACTTTTAGAAATTGGTTTTAGGATTCTGATCAATGCTTGACACACTGAGTGTGTTCATAACTCGTACAATTTCTGTTTTGGGGAGTGTAGATGTTATTAATCTTAAATTTAAACTTTGGGGCAGGGAAGGGTAAATACACTGTGACCAGGTGCTAACGCAAGATTAGATATCGAACACAATATCAAAATAGTTAGATTCGACGTAATGTTGAGCAATTGCAGTCTTACGTTATGGTTCATTCAGTATCTTAACACACAGAGTCACAGTGGTTTACGTGTATCAGCGCATGGTAATCATTTCTGTGAAATGACTTCTTTTATAAATACTACCGCACTTACGCGAGACGATTTGTTCTACCTGAAGGTATGAATTTTAATCTTAATAAAAAATAATGATAAACGGTGACACTATTGATAGATCTTGCTTCATACTCAAGACATCTAAAAGTGACCATTTCTTGATGTAGGACAATCAATAATCAACAAAATTTGCTCGACAGTCAAACTGTTTAATAAGATCTGTCCATATGATGTTCATGGAATGAAAACGCTGGCTAATACCAAATATAGTAAATGCACACTCGTTAACATAGAAAAATAAAAAGCACAATTTTTACGCATTTATAAGACAAAATACAGGTTTGCCAACGTTTCATTTCTTCAACTACGTAATCCCTTCACTGTACATGACAAGTCTCACCCGCATAAATTTTGTGAGCCAAATTCAACTCAGACGGGCTGGGGCTGCCAGAAATTAATTTAAAATATTGTGGACCATATTCGCTTATCGGTATTGACATTGTTTAAAAAAATAACAAGATTTTCAAGTGCATTCTTTATTTTGTTAACCAGTTTATCTGCAAGCTTAAAACAGTAGAATAAATATGTTAGTCTCTGCATCAGCATGAACGCATACGTGCGCCTTACAAATTTTTGTTCCTATTTTCAACGCCAGCGAAACCATTAGTCTTTCTATCAAACATATGCACTTACAACCCTATAATTCCCATTGTAACTTCAATAATGGAGATTCCATGCGTTTCGTCCCGCGTTTGCTCTCGAATTCATTCAAAAGGCCCAAACACAGTACGGTGTACGCTGCACCAACAGGATTCCGTCCGCAGGAAGTGTTCAGCCTTAAAGTTTTCCTCAGTCAGAGGATTAGAATTAAATAGTCCGGATAGGCACGCTTGAGGATAAATCGTAAGACAAGGGGTTGACGGACAAAGTACCGAAGTCTAACAATATTTTAATATATTTGCATAAGCATCCGCAACCCGGTCCAAGTTATCAGGGAGCCGGCCGCGCGGTATCAGCTTCGTTGTAATTTCCCCTGAAAAAAGTGGCGTGGCAGCAGTAAATGAGAACCTCTGGGATTGGATGGGGCTCGGTTCCGGTGAATGGTCGCGGTGGGTGGCCCGGTGGGCTCTCTGTGTGCGCCAAGCCAACCCAGCCAGCCAACCAGCGGTGGGCCTGCGTGCCTGAACGATTGAGCCAAGTCTCAGCTCCTCCGTGAGCCTCACAGAGCTAAGCCTGCTTCGAAAGGGGCCCTTCGTTTTCTTCTCTCCTTCGTCTTCCTTCTCTCCCTGCCCCGGAGTTCCGACTCCTTCGAAACTCCATCAGGAACAGTCAGGAAAGGGGCCACGAGGATTTCTACGGCAAGTAGCCTTTAGCCCACCTTCATCTGCCCGCTCGCGGCCCATCCTTTTTCCATCTACGCAGCCTCTTGCTCTCTGCCAGTGCTATTGATTTAACCGGTTTTATCAGATACCCGAATATCCGATTAACAGGTTGCTAACCGACTGTGTACGGTTAGTGGGTCCAGTACGTATGGTAATACGGTTACGATTAGCGAGCACCCTCTGAACATCGCTGATCAGGACACGTCGATTAACCGCGCGACTGCCACGCGGCTTTTCGTGAACGCTACCGTCAGATGAGGATGATCCGACTCGATCGTCTTGTTGCAGCTTCCTTATTGTTTTCAATCTTTTTAAATTTTGTATTTAACATATTGCTAGCCCCATCGATCGTTTTATTGCTAGCTGGACCTAGGGGTTGGGTATTGAAATAGCTGTTTTTAGATGATAACAATGAAAATATGAAAATTCTCGTGATCCCTCCGCAATGTAATAATATAAAATTCCACAGCTTCTGTAACATGGTAATGGAGAATATAAAATATGAAAATTAAACTTATTTATGTATTTAGTTTATTGGAATTGACTGGTATGTGCTTGTAGTAAAAGCACAGAGTATCACACAAAATACGAGATCCATCTCGCTAGGGGGGTAGAACACAGTAGAAGTTTGAAAAATTAAAAAAATTCTTTTCCAGACGTCTAAGAATATTTATTATAGGATAGGGAGGGTTATTATTCTGTATTTGAATTGTTCTTAAAATTATTGTATTCATTAGGTGAGGATTTCAAGTGTCGACAGATGAGGTCAAACTGACGTATCTTCCTACCGTAGAAGATTGTAATTCTTCAGATGACTATTAATTAAATAGTCAAATATTCGGGTTTCGGGCCATGTAGTTTCTGTAACCCATCCGATAGGCACCAAGCTTCAGGACGGTTTGTTTGTAAGACTAGCAATAATAAAGCCACCGAAGATAGCACTTTATAGACCAGCTTTCGCGAGCATAATTGGGTGTATCTGTAAGCGGGCAGTCTTTTATTTTTAGAGGTTCCACTTTTAATGTCGTGTCGCGTTGTCGTAAATCTGGTTTTATTGACTCGAACTCTAAGATCCTCTTTGAGATTAAGCAGTGGCTCCACAGCTTTGAGAAATCATTGAACACTAAAATTTCGTCGCGTCAATGATGTCTAGGAGCGTTATTCTTAGAACATAGAATTTATATTTCCTTTTCTGTAGTAAAACTGAATCAGAATTAGATCTTTGGACCTAGACCATTATTATAAGTCGGTTGGAATTTTTGTTTTGTAAATTTTTGTTGCAAAGCAAATAGTTCGATGGATTGTTCAGAAAATAGAGACATCCTTGGCGCAGATAGCAAACGGAGGTCGTACGAGCACGTGGTCCTTATATTTTCACACGCCATAAAGCTGTCCACACGTGCGTTTCCGTGAGGCTGACAGACGTTCGATCTTGTTGCTCCCTCGGGATCAGCTTCCAAAACGGAAGGGCCCACTTTCCGGAACTTATTCATAAAGCGTCAGCAGCGGTTTCCTGGAACGTTTATTTAGCAACAGATGGTGACCATTGAAGCGTAAGCTTACAATAATTCTACAGTATGCGCAAACACTATTCTCAACTTACAACTTCCCTGTATTTTATTTCTAATGATTCATACCTTCTAAGATAAAATTGCTACAAATCCCCTAAAATGTTCATATATCCTTCAGGAAGACACAGGATCGTCACAGAAATTGGGCCTGTGCCCGACTGTCATCGTATTGTTACCTATTGCTAGACTGCTCTACTAGAAATACTGGCATGTTAAAAATATTACAAATTCTGCAATACATAATCGCAATAGTTGTTTATACCAAAGTGTACAACAACTTGTGTAGGACAAAGTTTAGAATACGTGAGGATTCTGAAATAAGAGTTCTTATATCTTTATGTGAATTATCTGGGGCAGTAGGAAAGGTGATGATGAATGGGTTCTCAATACCGGAAGTAATTACTGTTGAATAACAAAGTAACTCGATGATATTCCGGAAGCGGAGAACGTGTTTTCAGTTACCAATGGCCCCGTCGATCCTTTTAAGCAATCGTTTTGATACACACACTGACTACAAGTCTTAAGTCTCTTCCTATGGAAAGTACATTTTACTTGAATTACTGTACGAATCTGCAAAAATCATTTAGAATAGTTACAAGCGAATAATTAAATAATAATCCCGCATTGGCGCTAGATCATCTAGTTTGAGTTCAATCGAGAAAATGTTCGATGAACCATACCTAAAATTACCCAAAATTGGGTAGTTTTTTTATATAATACCGACTGTACAGGTTAATCAGAAAATACTACAGTCATATAAAACTTTGAACGATCTGTTGGACCTTAGGATATAAGTTAGTTTTAGTAACAACAGATTGACTGTTTGGTAGAATAGTCGACAAAGTGTTCCACTGAACCTGGTACATGTCCTCCGAGGTTCAGGATATGGAATAGGGGGCAGTGTGTCTTCGAATACTCCAATGATTACATAACCTTTTCCACATTATTGTCTAACTCGATAAGTGTCCTAACACTCACGGACGGGAGCGTACGGGCGTTTGGCTAGCAATATCGCAGAAATTAACGTATAACCGGTAATTGGACGGAATATCCCTTTAACGATTCGACGGTCGTGTCCTACCTTGTCCGGCTTAACAGCCTCCTCGTTTGAAATTTAAGGAGGAGAACTTAAGGAGGGCTGCCACCGTCGTTGCTTCTACTCCTGGCCGAGGCATTTAAGGACGAAGCACGAGAACCACGAAAAAGGGGGTGGGAGCGATCTCTCTTTTTCTCTTGCTCCCTCGTAGCTGCCCTCTTTCTGTTCGCCCAAAGGGCCGCTGGTTGCACCTGCTCTCCCTCATAGTACGTTTCGTCGTGGTGGAACAGGAACACACGCGTATACGTTTCTTCTTCTCTTTTCTTCGTCTTCTTTTCCGCTCCTTTTCCCCTGTTCTCCGGAGGAGTCTGTTCACATGTGGGAGAACAAGCTCATTTTGTCCCTCTTCCGTTGAGCTTGCGTAATTATTTCGCGGTACACGCAATTTCGAGGGCTCGTTAACCCGTAACGCGAAACGGATGATCGTCTCATCTCGTGAACCACTATTTGGTTCCTGACGGCAATTAATACAGCTAGTATATTTGTAACAATGCTAGAACGAACGAAGATTTGCTCGAGTGACGTATAATGTCAGATTGATTCGTACGGGGTGATACTTAGGCACGATGTTAACACTTCAGAGGATGAGTCTAGGACATTATGTGAAAAAGAAATGTCCAACCTTTGCCAATTTCCATTAACACTATTTAGACTTCTTCAAATCATTTAAATGTGGTATAATACACGTTTTTAAGGAATAAAACATATTTCGAATATCTCCTTGAATTTGTGATAACTCTAATACTTCGACAGTCTACATACGTTTATATGACATCCTTTCTTATTCAATGCCCTACATTCCCACCTAAAGTACTGACATCCTCATTAAAGAAGTCTGCACGACACCAGTCCCAGCACGTCTTCGCATGATCCACGCGAATCAATGAAACTCCTCCGATCTGGCGTCGGGAGCGCTGTAACAGTAAAGCCGTAATCAGGTACTGTTACCTTCGATTTTCTTCGGTGTTTCCGGCTGGACGGTCCGTCGATGCCCGGCGACAGTCTCCGGAACAATGTGACTGATCATGGCGATCGGCAAACAAACGGCAGGGAAACGGTAGGAATCGTCTTCATCGTGGTGCACGGCGGCTGAATGAGACGAAGCTAAAAGACGCAGCCATTCAGAGGTGCCCCGGAGGGACAGAGACCAAAGCAGATTCTTACACGGTACAATCACGGTAGCCGGAAGGGTGCAGATAGAACGGGAACACCGTCCGGTCCCCGTGGTACGGACAAGGACGGAGAAATAATTACAGAGACGCCCCGCCGATAAATCAAGATGCGCGTTTCTCCTTCCTTTCTGTTCCTCCGGCTCTCTCGGCTGAATCACAGGGATCCAGCCCTCCTCTCCCTGCTTTCCCTCCCGTTTTTCTCTCCCTCTGTGTCGCTCCCCTTCGGTCCAGCCAGCTGCCCGTGCGCCTTCTCTTTCTCTCGCTTTCCTCCGTTAAGACGCGTGTTTCTTGCTACGCGGAGCGTAGAGAGTAGTGTCTTTATTACGTTCGATGGTCCGCCGCATTCTACAGGTTGATTCATCTTCCCGTGACGGTTGGGATAGCGTCGTTTCGCCTGACGTGGGCGGTTCGAGAGGCTGTGAAACTCGTCGTAAGTGATTACGTACGTAAGGATACGTGCGGTTGCACCGCAGACGACGGACCGGTGTCTACCGGATGTTCAAAATAATCCCTGTCCATGTTCAGAGACGTGCGGTGTACATGATCGTAAACGAAATAGGTTTAATCCTTCGTTAGAGTTATGGTGTTGCGGCTGGTACTATGTTGAGACCAGGTAGGTGGTGTGATGCCAAGTTTAAGCAAGGATGGAGTGATATTAATGTCAACATTAAAGATAGCACTAAATTATAATAATAACATAAATGATTTCATCGAAAATGGGTAGACTGCGGAAGAAAACATTTTTAGGAAATTTGAAGATGTATGACAAAATAGCAGGTGTAAGAAAACGGAGAGACCGTCTTGTAAATAGAAAATGAATGATTCTCAAACCCGTTTATTAGACCCTTCTCATTTATGTACACCTTGTATAGAATTTAGTCTCCGTCTGACTTGGCGCCACGTATTTTTTGCGGTTGATAATGTCTTCATTTATCGCGGCACGGTTTCCTTTGTTTTTCTTCCCCTCGCGTCTTTGTGGCTAGGTCGTCCACGTAGCCGGTATTGTCACTCGGAACAAACACGTAGCGGTTTTTGACATTCCACCAGGGAACAAGGAGAACAAAAGAGGAAGAGGAAAGGAAAAGGTCGAACGTGCGCAATCAGGTTCCTTTCTTCTTCACGCCACCTTCATTACTGTTCGTCCCTCGAGGTTTACGGTCAGGGTATCTGTCCCTGTTACCCAGGTCGGTCACGATGACCTTTCTGACTCGGAACAGTATCTTTTTCCACGAGCAGCCGTGAACGGTTCCCTCTAGAACCGTGTTACATAATGCCTCATAACGACTTCCATTAACTCGCGATACATGTCCATTATATAAACAGTCTATAGATTCGAACGTAGATAAAGTAGAGACAATTATATTTGATTAATTATCCGCCCCCTGATCCGCTGATACTTCAAACGTTCATTCGATGATCTGATTGGTTAGCAATTCGAACGGTTACCTAGAAAAAATGACGAAACCACATTTAAAAATGCCCGCGCAGGAGGGAAATCGGTGACCGTAGTAGTCCAGGTTCGTTTCTTCACGCCGCCCTCATTATTGTTCGTCCTTCAAGCTTTACGATCGGGGTATTCGTCCCTGTCCCTCGGATTGGTCACGATGGAGGCCCGTACGTTCGTTTCCACTCGTACATCCCTGAATATCGACTCGAAAGACCGCCCGCTGCCTCCTTCAGCTGGTTCTCCGCCGGAACCCTCGGCCGGCCGACGTTCTGTTTGGAGGGACCTGTAAGGAAACGTACGCCATCGAAGGTTGAGAACCTTCTCGATAGCAGGCAACACGGGTGGTCTCCGGAGGCCGCGCCGTAGCGGAACGAGCAAATACGCCGTCGGCATTTTTGACGGTGAAATCTGACTAGGTGGGGTCCCGACGTACCCCGTGTCAGACGTCATTCTCGTGCCCTTCCTGCGTTACTTTCCGATGAATACACGTATCTGAGGTCGAGACCAGGACGACCTCTCTTGGACACCCTCAGGTTGGACCGAAGAATACGCTGACAATGAGAGAATACCATTAGACCTGTCTAGGTGGAGGTCCATGATCATTGGGATAGTGTTAGAAACTTTGATATCGGGACACTTTAATACCGACTCCTTTCGATTATGATTGTGTTCAATAATTCTGTGTGTTGTCTTCAAAATATCCTCTATCCTGCAGCTAATTGTTTCTGCCTAGGTCTTTACTAAATACAAATCTGCTTCCCTTATACGACACCCTGTAGGTCAAATTTTAACTGCAGGTACCAATTGTTTCAGTTAGCATAGAGAATATGGATGATCAATATTAGAGTGCCCTGTTCTAGGGTCCTTTTTCTCGGTTATTTGATCTACTCCTTATTTTTTAGGATAGTTACACCCGTCCATAAGGGTTAGGACACTTGTCAAACACTTCTAAACAATCTTCTCAGTGATTACAGTAGAATATCCTATTGAAAAAATATCCAGTGCCCTAAGATTTATGGATGACAGTGTATATAATTCTGAATGTTTCACGCCAGTGCATGTACTGTGAAATTATTTTACGATATGTAGAGATCTTCGTCACACAACCCTCTGACCAGTGAGAGGTACACCTGTTGCAACAAAAGAGTGCTCACAACCACGGTATGAAAATATGCTGTTCTTCCTTGGTTCTTGTAGTTAACTCCAACATAGATGAACGTTACCGATGACTTATTTGGAGAAGATCGATGAGGTAGCCGGGCAGCGACGTTTTGAACCATAACAGAGCTATTTCGATGTCTTCTTCTGGGAACGCTTTCATTGGTACCCTGCCAGAAATTTTTCTCGGTATATCCGTGAAGCCGTAGAAACGTGTGTTACGACACTGCTCGATGTTTCTCTTCGAGGAATCGTCCCGAGCATAAACATCACCAGGCCCGCCGAAAGCTTAAAGTGGCACGAGTCGCGAATAAAGCGACCAGCCGATCCTGATGGTGCTCGTGACTTTGTGCACAGCTCCGTTTTAACTACGGTCAGCTAAATAGCAGTGGTTCCGTTTGAAGCGAGCCAACTGTGTTCCAATGAAATTTCACTGAATACCCATAAAAAAGGTATACCCATTGATTGAAGGAGTAACTTCTACATTTGTGACGATCGTTTGGGGAGCGCTTGCTGTTGGGTCTGCGCGACAGCTTTCTGTCCACTTCGTGATCGTTGGGGGTTTGAATTATGTATTGAACAAATAAACAAAATTTTGGCACAATAAATTTGTGAAAGCTAACGATGATCACAGGTGTCAGAATTTAGTCTGCAGTCTGTAAATGGGAATAATTTTACAAATAGAGCAATGCAACCTGAAAGTTGGCAAAGAGTTATACAGGGATGAGAGGAATTACGTTAGTGGCTAGCTTTAGCTTACGAGCGGGGCAGAACCTGCTGGCAGACCCAATAAATGAGCTTTTTATCACGATTCATGTGTCATGATGACGTTTTTGATCGCAGAAGGCGGAAGGTTACAAAAAGAGCTGACCTACGCCTCGGAAGCACTGGGTGAAGCGGCCGCCTCGACGCATCAGCTCGTCATCCAAACGCCAAGGCATTCCGGGGCGAATATTTTGCACCCTGCCGCACTCAAGGAACATTTAGCGATCCTGAAGGCGGCAACGCAGGTCACCGTGCACCTGTTCGAAATGTAAGTCTTTTTTCTCTCTTCCTTCTTCTTCTACGAATCTAAATGTCCATTGCTCGACAACTTAGTTCTGGACCCAGAAGGCGGGACCCACTGAGCCCCGAAAAAATCTTTAAACTTCTGTATAAAAAATCTTTAAGTATCTGTGTTTCAGTAAAATGTTGTCTCTAACTGATTTGGATACCTTAAGCTATTAAAAATGTTCAACTGCAAAAGTTAATTATAATTGTTCGTTCAAATTGAAAAATACTACCGTCGAGTATGTATTATAGTAGAAGCACGAAGTATTGGCCATTCAGGCTCACTTTGATTGTGAATTTTAAGTAGACACAGCTACCGCATGTACAATCTTTTATGTGCAGTTTCGAAGAACGAAATAATAAAGTTAAATTTATATAATCAAATAATACCACAAGGTAGCTGTCCATTGGCCATGGACGACCAATATCACTTCTCTTTGCTGTAATAATCCATTATCAGCGTATAAAGCCGTTCTGTGTCCCCACTGGTATCCCACAATGCCTCACCACGCCCTCAGAGTTCCAGACTAAGTCGTCGAGCAGTACCGCTTGGCAAGAAAGAGGAGAGCTCTTCAGTAACTCTTCACCATTATATACATGATAACTTCACAATGCATGGGATTCTCCCGGTCGACTGTCCAGACAGCCCTATATTGGGATGATTTCAGTTACGAAGATAGCCTCTTTCTTGCAAACTTCATGTACACCCCGTGAACGTTGAAGAGCGGCTTGGAGAGGTGTAACGTCGTTTCGAGATCTCTTCGAGTGCTCTCAGAGCCGCTTATCGACGGGACGGGGGTTAAAGGGATGCGAACTTGTATTCATGAATGCATGTGTTCCGTGTCGCTTGCAGCACGTGGAGGCTGAAAGACATGTGTTACGCGTTGAACATACCCAACTTCGACATGCACTACATCGACCAGGTAATTTAAAACTACCACTACTCTCTCTATGTAGGTAATATTCGAGCGTGCACGTGTGTGTCGCGTTCGTTCATACACTGTTCACGTATTCGACGCGTGAACTACGATACCGCGCACCATGACTCCTCGATTGCCATTAGGAGATCTCGAAACTAGCGATGGCTACGATGGAACTTCGATCGTCCCTTGTTCCTCGAACAAGGGGCTCTGCTCTACCGTTCAGATGTCATTTTAACTCGTTCAGAGTTGTTCGAAAAGATTTGATCCGCCCAGGTGTGTGTTGTATTAAACGCTTGAATTCGTATCTGAATGAAATTGGAAAATTGAATAATTGTAATTACCTTTTGGCTGCGTGGGGCCTGGAAAAGTAGCTTCTTACTAATTTTTATACAAATGTACCATTTTCATAAAATCTGCTTGGTAAATCGATGCATTAAAAAGTTTCTAACAATAACCATTATACATCTCAACAAGATCGTACTACGTTGCTGTATCTATTTTGTCTAAGAAATATTTTAAATTACTGTCCTCATGTTAAACAACTTATTTTGTCGCACGTTTATAGAAAATCGTACCGCTTCAGGTCTACGAAAAAAGACTGAATGAACCATAGACATCTGGGCGGTGAAAATTGCTTCAAAATGTGCCATTAAGCGCAGCATTCGTTTTTTAATACTTTCACAAATTATTCGAATGAGAGCAATTGTTTGATACAATGAAATCGTCGCCATCGCTAGATGTTCCAGGTTTCCACGACCCTGTCGTACGTTCGCGTCTCGATTTCCAATCACCACACCGTTCCCCGCCGATTCACGTACGCTCGTAAACGTCGAAAATTTAATACAATGCTTGAAAATTCAAATGCTCCTTTGTAAGCGAGTGCCGTACGTATCTACCCGCTCGTATTCACGCGTGCTGCATGATTTCCTCCTCTTTTTACACGGCTAACGAGCAAACGCGTTAGAACATAAGTGTCTGACAGGAAAGACGAAGAGGAAAAGAAACGAAACGCATCAAAAGCCACTTCCGCGATTTTACGAGCCTGTGCCTCGGGAATACTCGATTTTGCGCCCTAATTTTTTTACTTTCTTGAAAGAGTAAGTTTTACTCTCGTTCCTCCGTTTTTTCGTCGTGACAATGAGTGCGTTCAGCCAGCTAATAATTTTAATTTATCCTTGCGCATTGCACGTTTCATTTCTAATCGTTTTTTAATTATAGTTCCTTTACTTCCCTTTCCTGCACATTACTCCTCTTCTGTAGGTTTAGATGTACTGGCAGCAAACACTAGTTCTGTTTCTACTTCTACGGTTATTTCTAATGCTAGTTAAATTGTTTATAGATAGTTAGTGTTGTTTCTTTTAATGCTGGGTTCAATAACAGCGTTCATTAGTGAACCCTGTCTTTTGCACAGGATGTTCTGTAATTAATGGTTTTAACTTTGGGTACATCGACACGACAGATAAAGAAAATGTTAATAAATGTGGTTCGAAGAAGCAGTGGTTTCTGAGATATAAGCTCTTTATTTTGAGAGCAGTATAAGTCACTTTTTTGCTATTTTGGGATATTGAAGGTTTTGCATTTTAATGTTTCGAAAAATATTATTGCTTGATATGGAGAAATTTATTTTACACTTATTGTCACGCATCGATCTTTTTTTTACTCGTAAGTTGACTGAAGTCGTTTTCTGAATTAACATTTTATTCAAATTAAAGATTTATACCGTTTTGAATAACGTAATAACTTGTATAAACTGTACAGTAAAGATTGAACAAAAATTCTCATGAATATGTAAATGATTGAAAGAAACATAAATTTTTTAATGAAACGTTTCGACTTCAACAAAGTCATTAAATGATATTTATTTTAATATTGCTAAATTCTAGCATAATAAAGTTCAAAACTAAGGCAACCAGTACTCAACAAACGAGTATCCTAAAAAAAAAAAACATTTATGGATCAAGTTCACGATTACAGCCTGCACGTATGCAACTGAAGAAAACCGTGCATATCTGGTTGCAGCATTCCAGACACTTCGTACAACCATAGTTACGTCCTCTATTTTCATTCTGAAGTTACTGCACGATAAATTCAGACTACTGTACATTACTAAACAAACGAATGATTTATTATCACATAAAAATTTTACATTCCAAGGTAGTTTCTTTGAAACTTACCGCTGGATACACGATATTGTAATCAATTTGCAAATTAAATGAAAATATACAGGGTGTCTCAGTAATCGCGGTACAGCCGAAAAGGATGCGACTCTTCATGTAAAAATAAGTCGAAAATATAGAATAAACTTTGGACATATGAAACTCCATTTTTTTAAATTATAACTTGGATATTCTTCAGAGATGCGTGTACTTAACAGGTTGAACGCCACAGTGAATAAAATAAATTAGGCCATACCTAATCAGACACGATATAATTTACTATATTTTATATAAATTATAAAGAAAAAGGTCATTTGAGTGCTTGATCGTGTTCTTCTATTTCTACATTATTATTTCAGTATGAAGCTCGCTCAAAATTTTGCGACAGTCAATAATTATTTAATTAAATTAAATTTGAGGTGTCAGTCACCGGTGACTGGCGCGGCGTTCGACGTGTTAATCAAAAATAAAATGGAGTGTGTAATTCAAAGTAAAATACATTCTGAGTTTCGATTATACATTTCTTTTGTTCAGTTATAAATTATTAAATATATCGATCTCATTGTGGACGAATATTTACATAACGAAATAGAGAAAAGTGAAGTGATAATAAAATAACCTCTTCTTCCACCCGATCACGTGATTTTTATAAATAGAACCACATTAAAACCAAATTTGCGCTAAAAATAATTAAAATCGTTTCTTTCTCCAAGAGTAAAAATCTCAAGTGTATTTAACATGATATAAAAAAACGAACGTACTATGAATTAACTGCACACGTACTCGATAATATTCAAAGTTGATTTTGTCAAAAATGAATCACCGTTCAAAAACGTTACTCTGTAACTTCGATATATTTTTCTATCAGAAATCACTTCCTTCTCTATTATACCGCTAGTATTAGAACACTCTGTATGGCGTCTCTATTTCACCAAATGTATCACAGAAAAGCACAGTGTACAACGTAGAAAATTAACAAAAGAAAATGATCAGTAATGCACAGAAAAGCAATATTGCTAAAAGTTAAATCGAAGGGTAGACAGGCTGTAAATGAAAAATCGCGATAGACGAAGAATGGAGGGACAAGAGAGAGAGAGAATGATGATAGCGAGGACTAAACTAAATGGGCGGCGGTGCAATTAGCTTGGTGTAATGATGGGGTATCGGCTCGGACCTGTGGTACACTGTGTCATGTGTGGTCCGTGGTCTTGCTCCTCCTTCGACCTTATTATACGCAAATGCAGCCTCGAACCAGTAAATACCTATTTCATGACCTCCACGTCCTTGTTCCTCCTTTCTCTCCGTCGTCGTTCCCGTTGCTCAAATGTTCTTCCCTCTGCAAAACCATCGCGGCAAGAATGTAGAGCATTCTCCTGTTTGCTCAAAAGTCGAATCACTTATAAAAGAAAAAATGACAGAAATATTTTAATGATTGAAAGATTGTAAAACAGATTGCCAGAATGAAAACAGTATGTTATATTTTAGTAATTGCTCTTCAGGTTCTTTCAAGCGTGTACATTATTTTAGCTCTCGAATTCAGTGAGCTACCAAGGTTATTAGCTGGTCAATCCATAAGTAACGTTAGTTTTAAATATGACTTCATCGAACATAAACGAATTAACATCTGCAGTTATTTTTAATTATCCAGATACTGAATACTAATTGTTGTGTCCTCGTTCGTGATGTGATGTTTATCTGTATAGTTTGAATTTGCTGCGTTACTGCACATCTCGTTCAAGGATGAATCGTATTTTTGTGTGGACCTATCAGGATATCCCAAAAGTGATCTCGTTCCATAGCTTATAAAGTATATGTTGATGTATAATTTTACTCTGTTCTGAATTTTTCGATTTTACGCTCTCATAGGAAAGATATGTAACTATCAATTTGTAAATTAGATGTAATATTAGTGGAAAAATATCAAAAGAACGTAACATCATTGCGTTAAAAAATTTAGTGATACTAATAGGCTGAAATGAACTTGAAATTAATTATCTTAAAACAATAGAAGTTCGTTGAAGATGAAAATAAGAAAAATAAATGCGATTGTTAATTTATTTATGCTTGAAGTCACATTTAAAGGTGTTTTTACTGTTGTTGCGCAATCAGATTGTTTTCTCATCAAGAAACGGTTTAGATACTCAAAAATGTGGTAGTCAATTAGTGACAGGGCTGAGCAGTAAAGTGGGTGTGCATGAGTTTCACATTAGGGTTGATAATGAAAAATCCACTTTTTTCTTTTTTCTGGTGACACGTAGGGTACCATGAAACTGTTGAATGGTACATATCTACTTTATAAACAATATCTCACACAGTTTAGACTTGATTTTATCAGACTTGATTATCCATTGTTTTCGAGGGTTGGTTACCCTACTCACTTTACAAGTTCATATCTTCCAACTAAAATTTTCTAAAAGCAATGTCGTCGTGTACTCATCAGCTCTATTGCCTCCAGTTGCTGTATTAATGTCACGAGTGGTCTATGCTACGTACATTTCTAATTTAAATTCCCAAAGACTACTCCGTTATTTGCTTTGCCTAAAAGCTCTCCATTTCACATTAAAATAATTGAAAAACCGTTCATACAGTCATGTGCAGCAGGCTTGAAGCTTCCGATGCATCACAAATGCTATCATTCGGTGGCACTTTTATGTTATCAAGTTGCGACGAACTTTCTATGACCACCGAATCGGCCAGTTCGTGTGCGCCAACCTAATATCAAACCTGGCCCACAAAACGCGGACGTTAGTCATCTTTCGGGCCGGAGAATGAGAAGTTCGCCCGTACGGACAGTTTGACACAAAAGGGCTGTTTGACAAATGTTTACGACGTGTTCCCCGAATCCTAACGAAATTCATATTATTCGTGAATGAAGAGGCGGCGAAAAAACGGGGAACGGTTCAGCGAAGAGAGACCGGCCTATTCGAGTTTCCGAGAACACACAGGTGGCCCCGTCGTAATGCCTTCCCTACCGAGAAAAACCTTATGGCGATCGTTAGTGTCCGCTATCGAAGAGAAAAAGAGGAATAATCATAAATCGGTGCCGAGAACGTACGACTCCGTCCATCGAGTAATCACGATGATTAAGTATAAAACGTTCGAATCATAATAATTATCGTGCCGCCCGGTGAGCATGAAAATTCTATTAACACATTGTTGACCGATCCCGAGTATGCTCGTGTTCGCACATGCAATTATTTAAGTACAAAATGGAGCAAATTGTCATTATGGTATTGATGACTGTGTTGAATAGTGTTTGTTTCATTTTGATATTAACTATTTTCCTGGATTGTTGGCATTTTAATTAGGATTAGAATTGTGTTACTGTTAAATTGTTTTAAACGGTGCATCGCGAATCTTTTGATGAGGAAAAACCTTTTGAATCATATGTAGATATTTTTTCTGATTGCCCGAGTTACATCTTACTGTCTTATTATTGTAATAAAGAGACAGAATTTGTTTGTATGTTCGCTAAAATCTTAAAAAGGTACTAAACCGATTGTTATGAAATACTCACGATAGCCTGTTTACATTTTCCGGAGTGTCATAGGCTATATTTTATCGCGAATATGTCGTGTCGGCCGGCAAGCCGTCCACGGGTGCATAGTTCACGCACAGCCGCTAGATGGCAAAGCTCGGCGCCCGCGCGCTCGAAAGAGAAATCGCCCGGCTACAAAATATAAGGGAAAGAAAAATATACTATGTTTTCTGAATTCTATACGCAGAAAAGTCGCTGGCGAAGCCGTATCCAGGGCATGCTAGTCGACACATATTACTGGTGAGTCAGAATATGATATTTTGTCAAAAGTACTGATATACTCGAAATAAATAGTAACATACGTATGGGTTGCACGATTTTAATCTATTATTGCAAATATATTTCATAATGTACACTGGGTAGAAGCTAAATGTTTTTAGGGGGTTACAGGAGATATCAGGCAAAACCACATGCGTTTTCTTAAATGGTATCATCTAATTTTTCTTTATTCATATCAAAAAGCCAGTAGTTAAGGAGATATTCTAATTTCAATATTGCGAAGTGATACCAGCGAAGGCATTGAGACAGTTCTATCTGTTTACAGTGTTCCGCGGTTGGCTGGAAGTTCTCGGTCTCAATGCTCTTCCAGCGTACCGTGGAACACTGTACATCGCACAAACTTGTCGAAGTTAATGTCGCCTCGTGTTGTTTCGGATTCCAATATTAGAAGGTTTCAAAATTTGTTTAGATTTGTGCATTTTAATATTCAACTATGAAAATAGCCGGTGACACGCGTCAGTTTTTGCATACTACAGCCGGTCAACAATGTGTTAAAGTCCAACTGGAGGCGATCAGTTGCTGATCCGCTTCATTGATCGAAATCGATTATTCCGTCGGTACCGGTTGCACGTAATTTTTCAATTAGACCGACACAATTCTTCGAGACGGCCCTGATCGAACCCTTTGCTTTTTAGATCTTTGATAGTATCATACCGTGCGCCATCATTACACCGCTCGACTGTTTCTGGGAAGGCAGCAAACTCTTGGGACCTGAGTATCACGTCCACATACCGTAAGTACAATACAACCTTCTGGTCTCGTTGCATATTATTATCCTGAATTATATATTTATAACGCGATATCGTCCATTCGGCCCGTATAGCCGTCGTCCAGTTCTCTAATTGATCCAGAGAGTTCACGTTAACGTCTTAGTACATAGTTAGGTCCATAAATTTCTGGCCTGACCGTCTTTGAACAATGAATGTCGCGCCTTTAAAAAACAGACAATAATTACTACAAATTTGAAAACATGTTTGAATCGAACATACGTTTATTTGAACTTATTTCACTATTTTTAAGTGTAGAATAAATCCTTCAAGTTGGTCCGCATATTATACCACACCCCATATAATGAACATTGTATACAGGGTGTGTCAGAAAAATCAGAACACTCGAATGGCACTGTTAAATTTAGAAAAAAATTGTACTGTTCGCGAGAATCAATATATTCATACCAAACAAATATTTTCCCAAATTTCAAGGTCATTCATATTTTTATAAACGGAACAAGACGTTTTTATTCTCACACTAACTGTGACTGATGAAAAACAAATTCAATCAAACATGATATTCTGACCACCGGATGACCTTTCATTATCCCCAAAAAAAGTTTACAGTTCAATGTAAAAAAATTCAAGACGCGTTGCAAAGAAAGATATTAATTTCCATTGTCTTTCGTTTTTTTCGCTAGCGGTACAAAAACGAACAAACAGATCCAGTGGACGAACCTGAACCCGTCGGGAATGGTGGACGAGATGAAGAAGATGCAGTTCAATTTTCCGTTCAAAACTCTGGAGGATTACATGAAGAGGGCCGGGATAACGAACGGCTACCAAAGCAAGCCCTGTCTCGACCCGGCGGACCCGGAATGCCCGGAAACCGCACCTAACAAAAAATCTCAGCAGGTAAGGGGGAGGGGCGGGACGCGTTGTCTCTTGAAATTTTTGTTCACAGCCAACCTCTCGACCGATTAAGGTGAAAGTCTCCGGGTGTAATTGTTGATTTACGAGTGCCGCGTTTTCGTGACGCTGCCTTTTGATATCGAGCTACGGCACCGTCGACAAATTTGGATTAAATTGCGCAAAAAACGATTATCGTAACGCCGCAAATTGCGCTCGCTCCTCGAGCCTACGGAGGTTTTTGCTTCGCGGACGACCGTTTACCCCGTGCACGCGGGAATCCGATGAATTTCGAAATTTTTACTTACGAATTCACCCGCTGGAACTTTCGAGAATTACGTAATTGTCCATGATGGGGCCACGTTGAAACGTTGACGCGTTACCAGCCGTTAGATTTGAGTAGGTATCCACAGGGCGGGGCACGTGAAGCGTGACAGTTGAATGTTATCGAAAATATTGATGGTATGGAAAATGTTAGGAAAATTGAAATATTTTAGGAGGCACGCTTTTGGGCGTAATTTAATTTTTTGTATATGAAGGTGTATATGATATTTAAAAAACCGTTGTGACCATTTCGCCAGTATTGTCTTTCATATACTTACACACTAACGTCCATAAGTATCTGGACACCTAGCAAATTCAGATAAATAGTATATTAATGCTATAAACTAGGCTATCCAACCCACTATTAATTGCATTTCTCTAAATGCAACACTAAACGGCTGTTGCTTACAATATTTGTATTCGCATCGAAAAGTTGGCTAAAATTATATATAACTTGATGAAATATCACATATTTGTGTGATAATCATTTAATTTATACAGTTGTGGTATAGATTGGAGCAGTATTGCATACAGAACGATTGATTTATATTTTGAAAAAGCCCTTTTGCAAAGCTACGAGTTATTTAGCTGGAACTAGTATACTTTCTCACTGTTTACTCCAGTTATTGTTTTGTAGCTATAATTAATTTTATTAAAGGTTTGGCTAAGAAAACAATACGCTATTAGGTGGTCCACATATTGAACTAAATGACTCATCATAATTTTTATAATTATTGCAACATTTTGAAAAAAGGACAGCCAATTTTTCAATGCAAATACACCACTGTGCGGTAGCGTAATTGTAATCGATCAAAGTTTACGTTGATACAAGGAAACCTGAAATTTTCTAAATGAAAGTGCGCTCCATTACGAAAAAAAGCACGCTAGAGCCTTTATTGGAAAATCCTATATTATGGAACAAGCTAATAATTACGTGGTGTGTGTGTGTGCGTGTGCTCGCAACAAGATTTCCTGTTGCTCCTGTTACGTTATCCCCCAAGTAGCAAGTTCGTGACACGTATTACGCCACGTTCGAGCATTCGTAGCGTTGTAGACACGGCGCAAGCAAAAAGCTCGCAACCACTTATTAGCACGCTTGTTCGTGCGTCAGAGGGATCGATGTTATAAGCCCCCCGTAGCCTACGTGCAATTATGCCCGCTACGTTTATTAGCTTTAATTCCGTCTTAGCCTCGTTAATCATGAGATTTATGTCTACGATCGATCTACGAGCTCGTGCTGCTCGAAGATTGATGCGGGTAAACAATTATGCATACCTGTATGGCCGGCGTTGCGAAACGGTGTAATAGTAAATCGTAAAGTACACCTGTGCAGAGGTGTACAGGCCGCTCCAACGCCCAGGTGGAATTCCGAGTAGAAAAAGAGTTCCGGTTAGCACTTCGACCGCTCATACAAGAGTGACACATAAATTGAAGGGTAAAGGGAACAACCAAGGAATGTTACAAAACAGATTTATTGAGAAAATCAATTTTTAATACTTTAGTGCATCAGTAAAGAAACAAGGTCCAACGAATGTAACTGTATTATTTATGACATGAAGTTATATTCTAATTAGGCGACAGACAAAAAAATGAGCGAAAATATAATTGTTTTACATTATTTTAATTTTTCTTTCAAGTTGAACTCTGCAGAATAAAAGTGAATGTACCCTGTTCATTCTACTTACTCTTCATACAATGTTTTAATAAAATAAGTTGAGGTAATAATTTATCCTAATACATAGGTTTATAGCGTACACTAAACAACTGTACCTGGACCAGTACAGTGACACGTAGCATACGTCGAACGATTATTTCGAACGCATTTATGCGTTTATCATCCTGAAGGGATTAAAAAAGAAAAAAATGAAAACTGAACCACCCTATAGTCTTCCATGTCGAAGCTCCTAGCTTCCTAGCTGTCGCGTGACGCCTCGAAACGCATTCTAAACGATCGACGATCATTTTCACGTCCGGTTTCGGTAGATTTTCCGGTGGATAGAGACGCCTCTCGACACTTCCTTTCCTGCGCGTGAATCAGCATTCTCCTTCGATTTCGCGCGACGTGAAAATCCTCGATTTCGGTCGCAACGTACGTACAGGACTGTCCCCGTCCGTAAGGCACGCTCAATTAAATATTCATTACTGCAGTTGCCGGCTCCTGCTAGGGAATACTGTCCGAGACATCAAAGCGGAATCGACGTCGATTGTCCGGGACCTACCGGACTCGGTACGTGCACGCAACCGGTCGTCATCGGCCACGGAATTCCAAGTGGCCTCTTGTTATTCTGGACATTGATCCTATGAACGAATCTTAGCGTCCGCAGGCTTTCCGATATCGTCTGATCGCCGCCACGGCAATTCCCTACGTACGAGTCGGTATTTTCATAGGCGATTTCGTCTACGTGTTTCCCCTGGAAACGTCGATCCCTCCCATCGTTCGGAATTTTTCATCGTACCGACGAAATCACGTCGAAACAATCGTTCGATTCAATTAGCTCGTCCGGTAAGTTGGTGGTGTGAGAGATGGTAAAAGAGTGATCGATTAGCCAGTCGATGAGGAAGCTTGGCATTCCTCCTTTTTTCCGTTGACCCTTTATGTATGTTTCGTTACATATTTTGCACTTTTAAAGCAGTAAAACAACTGAACAATCGACATCATGCGCGTTATTATAACGAAGTGTTCAGTTTAACACGCGATCCACTCGGGAAATTTCAGGAGGTGGTGTACATTCTTTTTCTAAATTTTCAGGGCTCAAAGGGTTAAGGGTGTAGACCACTTTATAGGCCTAAAGAAATAGGTAAATGTAAAATCTTTTTTAGAGTAATTATTGCGTAAAATATCGGGATTTTTTTAGAGGAACTTTATTTTCATACATATTTATTATTCAAAGTCACAAAATGGCGGAGTTATACAACATTGTCTACCGTCATGTCTGGCAGGACCTTGTCAGCTGGCACCCAACACCGAAAGCGACTAGCATGTAAGAACTGAAATATTCTTGTACCAACTAACAACGTACATACACATTTTCTCATACGTTAAAAAATATTGCAAGTTACATAGGGTGCTTTAGAAATTGTAGTGTGGTTGAAATGAACAAGCTGAAAATGAAGAATGCAATTTTTCATCAGTAAAAGTATTTGGCCACCATGAAGTAAATTTTGCGTTAAAAGTTCGAAAAGTTAATAATAATCGAAACTCCGTTTTCAGCAAGCATTTATTCATTCATCTTACAATGTCATATAACAATTTGCAAATAAATCCACATTTACATAGAAAAGATGATATTTTAGGTGTCTGTTGCAAAATGAAATCCACAACAGTATTCGACTATTCATGAATCTACTTTAGATGAATACATAAAATTGTTTAAATTTCACCAGTATCGTCGCAATTTTTGAGCTCAGTATATAAAACAAAAGGTCTAATCACATGTTTATAAATAAACAAAACATTGTGTTAGAAATTAAAAAGTACCACAATGAGATTATAAAATAATATTTCCATATGACGTTCGTGACCAACAATATACAACGTATTTAATAACAAAAATTAATCACGGTATAAAATAAACTTCACCGACAATCAAGCTGAACGATTGTCTTAAAATCTACACGTTGCGTGCGCCAAAGAAGAAATTCGATCGCAACCGATGACCGCGATTTTCTCTTCTCGATCGAAAGGGAGAATTCTCTGAAGCTCCGTTTCCACGTATCGAAGAAACGAATTTCCAGATGTAATAAGATACCGAAACGATCAATTTTCGGCCGTTCGGCGGCCGTGGGGCGAACGAAGAAAGAAACGGGACAGTGCGACTTGAATGAAACGATTCCCATGCGAAATCGGCGATGAGTATGCGAGTCGCGTGGGCCGCGGCCAGAGGTGCATTAAAATAATAAAATCGAGAGATGTGCGTCATTATTGCCCCACGTCGGTGGTCGTCCAGGTACACACTCTTTCATACACTTTTTTTCACCGTCGACACATTACACATCCATCGTTTCGCTGTCATTAACATACATCTCGATCATTCACATGCACGCACGCACATACACACAGACACGCGGCAGTCCACACGGATTATATATTCGTACTGTAAACGACGAATCGCAATCGTTTCCTGGAAATTTCAAATTGCCATCCACCGGGCTACGCAGAAATCCGAAATGACAGGGTCGTTGAATGAAATTCTAGCGTAATTACGGTGCACAGTGCATCCATATTGGACACAGAAGCGTAATTGATACGTAATTCGGTTTCAAAGCCCGCCGTACCGACGTTTAGTACCGCTGAAACTATTTCCATTACTTATCTTGGATCTTTGAATTGGAATTCCTATTCTTTGGTACATTAATCGATGCAGCTATTCATTCTTTATAAAAAAGTATTGAAGTGTTCCTATCGAAAAGCTGTTGTTAGTTCAGTAGGTATATTGATTTTAATGTTGCAAAGTAGTATATCTGGCTTCAACATGGAGACAATTTTTATTTAAAGTATTAATGGTTACAGTTCTTCATTGTAAATAAAAAAAATGTTAGGATATTTACGTCGAAAACGTATTAGTTTAAAAAATATTCTAATTTAAATGTTATTGCATCTGAAGCCACGAATACTGTGTCACAAAATTGAAACCGAAATATTTACTAAACTAATGCTTCCCAGGTAGGGTCAACCTAATACTTTTTTAAAGAAACTGAGGAGCTAAATCGACTGATGTATAAAAAATGTATAGTTCCATTTAAAAAAAACGAAGTTAAATTCATTCAATTGTTGTTTGAAATGTTCTCTGGTACCGCTAATAGTCCCGAAGACGTTCCCGCGGATTTATTAAAATTGTACACCCTGCACATACGCTCATAATTCCTGAAGAATCGAATCAATTTGTTATCGCTTCAGGGTCGACTCCAAAAATGGTGAAAATATCATTGAGGCGTCTTTAGAATAACACTTAACACGGTGCACCGCAAATTGAACGCATTAACCCTAATGCAGCATTCAAATTTGCGGTTTTGCGTTTTGCGAGGAACGCACGCCAATTCGATTACAAAGTATATTATTACGGGTACCTGTATCGCAAACAGGACTCCCCGGGAACGCGTTCCACCTCTTTTTCTTCCTCTTCTCCTCCACCCGAGCGCATTTGCAGAGATTACCTCTTCATCCTCTCGATAAAAGGAGAGAACCGCGCGCACAAAAGAACAGACAGGTTACAATGAAATTTATACACAAAGATCCGTACCGTCCTTCTGCACGATACCGTGCGGCTCACGTGCACACGCAACCACGGGGCTGAAGAGGAACACGAAGAGCGCCGCGGTGAAAGAGGACGGAGATATCGCAGGGAGAAAATACAAGGCGCGGTCAATTAATTTCGCATAATTGAAAGCGTGGATTTATGTCGTCCGATCGCGAAAGGAAAGGGACATCTCTCCGTCTCTCTCCCAGCCCCTCTGCACGTTCTTCTTCGTTCCTTTTCGCTCGATCCTTCCGCTCCTTTCCCTTCGCTTCACCACCGCGCGGTCGTGTCCTTCTTTCTTCGAACGTGCCCTCTCATTTCTACTTCTATTTCCATACACCGTGTGCGCGCCCGTACTTAAGGTAATTACACTTAATGGCCACGTGGTGCAGTCGCCCTCGGAACATTTCGAGCGTAGCTGCGGGCAGAGAACGTCCCTTCGGATGCTTACGCACCGCCAGAGTCAGATGTATACGGGGTGTTCAGTGTGCAACACGACTGAAGACAAAATGTGAACTTTACCCGTTGTTTTATCATTTTTCGTATTATTGTGCGCACCAGAGTCAGCGACTATTTAACCCCTTCCAGTACAAATTAGTTCGGCAAAATGCGGTCCGAAGTGGTGGGAAAAGACGCTCGCGGAATGGGCCAAAGTAACATCTTGCGATTACCTGTGAAGTAGCCACACGCTCATTCGCTTCACGCGATACCGGTCGTGTGGAAGTCAAATGCACTTGAATAGAAAACTTTTAAACAGTCTCTTTAATTGGCTCCCCTACTGCCGAGTTTGTTTAGGTTTTAGCTGTTATCTCCACGAGAAATCAACTAGTGCCTAATATATGGCCCGTAATTGGATCCACGAGTCTGACTCGTGATATTCACGTTTGGCGCGCAATTGATACCACAAGTCTGACTCGTGATATCTGTTTGAAGATAATGACACCCTTTCTTTCGATTCAGTCCTCTTTGCCATGATTGTTGCTCGAGCCACACACGTACACGACATCTTTAACTATTTAAACCTCGAATATTTAATTACAGTAATATGTAGAATGTTCTTTGTTCAGTTCCTCCAGCGTTCTAAATCTGCAAAATATATAACGAAAACATAGATGCTGCTAAACGCAAGCCCTCGTTCTGCTCCAACCGAATACTCTTGGAGTGACAAGGGTTAATAAGACACAGAATTACAGAAATAGTACTATAGAATACAAAACCAGCTGCGACGGTACCATTACAGCGGCCTGTACCACATGGTGAACGATTTTTCACACACACAGGTGCATCCATCGTCCTTGAATGATTCAAACCACCGACTTTTCCTATCGTTTCCGTCGAAGCGATAAGGGAACAAGGTTGGTCCTACTGCAGGGTATCCACAGACGATGAAGCTCTTAACGGTGGAGGGCTAGTCGCTTAATTGCGCCAGGAGGATCAATTAAAATCTAGTTCGTCGGAGTCGGTCGTGCGGTGAACCTCGTCGTGCCGTGGAACCTGGTGTTCCTTGTCCGTGGCTCGTTAGGACGATCCCAGGAAGGTCCAGCTTTCTAAGGAGGCGGCCTAGCCTGCGGCCTTTTAAAGATTCCTGCTTTTCACGAGTGCTTAATGGAATTATTATCCAATCCATGCTGATCGCATAATTAATGAAGACCAGCTCCGGGTGGATCGATAAAATCATCGATGGAGAACAGATACGCGGTCTTCGGGGTATCGGTAGCTGCTTCCTGGGAAAATCGCTGTCCGGGGGCACCAGCTGCCCCGAATGGCCACGGTCGAACGTCAAAGACTTCGCGTTCGAATACGTACATATTGGCTTGAATATAAATAACGTAAATAACGTTTGACACGTAATAGATTTCTTATTTTTAAATATTCAAATACAGGGTGGACGGAAAAGGACCGGATGCTTTAACCCTTTCAGACCTGAAATTTCTTCTAAGAGTAAGAAAAAATATTTGATTACACATTTTAACTCAGTAGACTGTTTAGATGATATTCTGTTTAAAAAAAATGTTTATATGTCCCATAGTTTTGTAGATATTAAATGTACAGACATGTGTACTCAAGTATCGCATGACACCTAAATGAACACAAATTCGGAAAGAAACATACACACCACTTTAAAACATTTAATAATAATGTATTAACACTTGAAACTGAAGAAGACGTGTGGAAAATTGTACTGCTTTCAGGTGCCTACTATTAGCTGTCAATGCACAGTATGTAATCAATGTTAGTCAATTCTGAATTCACTGGACCTACTAAAAACATTCAGAACATGATAAAATTCAAATTTGTAAGAAAAATATGTTCAAGAATGTGTACAAACGGTTTGAATTTCCGAAACATTCATCCTCACCGAAATGTCAGCATAGAAACGTCATGTACACAAATGTGACCACCAGGCCTGAAAGGGTTAAATTGAAGTACCTCTTCAATAGGATAGTTTCCGATGCTGTCAATTTTAAAAATTATTTGTCACTGAAAAGGAATTTTTTGGCGCCATTTGAAAATTATAGTGTCGATTGAAAGAGTATTTTATTCAACCGATGAAAGAGTTTTTTTTTTAATAAATTCAAATAGATTATTACATAGTAGAATTTTGGTAGGTAGAAACATTCAAATGTAAAACCTTGAATATCTTAAAATAGGAAAAAATGACTTATGCCACACTGTATTAATTTTTTTTTATAACTAAGACTTAAATAAAATGTATCTTGAATTTATGCTCACATAAATTGCATCGGAAGGGCTGATTGCGTATTCCAACGAGTATGTCACACAGTGAGGAACAAATGTAGTTCTAAACTTTCTGAGGAATCTTTCTACCCCTATTTTTGATACTTTCCTGTAAATCGTCAGCCACGTCAGACCTTTTTCAAATTTCCCAATCTTTTACATTGGATCTCTACTTTTACCTACAATCTGTAATACTCTTTATTCTTCGAATCATGAAGTTCCTAAAATATTTCGAGTCGAGGAGACTGTGAAAAATATATGCTTCTCAAAATCGGGAGATCGAACGCGTGTAAAAGTGGATTCTGGAGCAACGTGGTAGCACACTGTACATCTCATTTCTAATATGCAAATATAGTCACTCGATTATCTAACAGCGTGTACTCCAATTAATCCACATAATCGAAATTCACTAAAATATAAAGATGAAGATACAATGTCAGTCGAACACAGTTCTAGAGCTTCTGAAAAATGTCTCCACCTCTATTTTCGGTACTCGTTCCCCAAATTTCCCAATTTTTTGTACTGTACGTCCATCTCCACCTTCAGTCTGAATACTTTTTACTTTCTGAAAAGGCCTTTCGAATCGAAGAGACCACGAGAGACATATTTTATTCAAAATCGAGAGGTCGATCGCGTGTAACAGCGGATTCTGCTGCAGCTCGAAATGACGTGGTAATAAAAGATGGAGGGAAAAGGAGGTGTCCAGGTGCAAGCGGACGAGCGATTCAACTGGAATATGACACGGCTACCGGTTCGCCGTTAGCCACTCGTGACACCAGTCGAACACGCAATGAAAAACAAGAAAAGCGTGCCAGTAGTACGTTGACGTTTTGTGTGGCACGCATAGTGCCCGTTCGTGGAATTACATAACGCCGAGTCCACGTGCAACGTGTTCCCGTCCCGAATCGCACAGGTAGAATCACGGCCGAGCTTGATTTCGTATGCCGACTCGATGTGTCCGCTATTATCCGATACTACAGCCTATATATTTCGTCGACCGGGCGACGTGAAACGATTGTCAAATCGAGGATGAACGAAATCATGTTTCGACACCGGAAGATGGACGGAAACGTTTCATACGCCTTCTGTTATAAAAGATTTTCGAATTGTGCCACGCAGACTATGTAAAATTGATTTATTTATTAGTAGACTGCGGATGTTTATGCGTTTCACCATATTCAAGCATCTAAGGAAGACTCATTTTGAGATGTTAGCGAAGTTGGAGACATAATCTTTAAATTTATAGAAGATAAGACGATTTTGTTTTCCAGGTCTTGCTTTTTTATGTATATTGGAATATAAGAATATTTAAGAATAAAAATAGTATCTTAGGGCTTTTGTTTTCGTCTGAGATAAACTCATTGTACTTTTTGAACATTTAGTATATGTAAAAGGGTATACATTCTAAATAAACTGTTTAATATTAACTGAATAATAGTACAACTATTAAAGAGAATGTTCGATTTTCACTAATATTTTGTATCTTAACACTCTGAGTGCCACGTCACCCATATCTGGGTGATACAAAAATTTCAAACATTATTTATTTGATCATGTATAGTATTAACCCTTAACTACTATAGACGTTGAAACACACAAGTACTATAGGAGGTCTCACAGAACGCTAATGTTCATTGCGTTATTACGTACATACAAGTGCCGAATAAAGATCAAATACAATTGTTCTTGCTTTGTAAATTAATAATAAAGAGACCCAAGCCTGATTGAACATTAGACTCTAATTGAAAGGTACGCGGCGTGAGAAGATGATAAGTCATGCAGGAAGGGAAATAGGGATGAAGGAAAATTTGGAGCGGTCTCACAGACGTTCTATAGTAGTTAAGTATAATGAATATATTTAATAAGGTTTAATAGTAGCAGTCAAAAGATTATGAAAGTTATTGGTATTATTGATTACAAAAGGTACAATTTCTAGTTATATTAATTATGTATAAAAATTTAGAAAGTTTGTCATTTTCACTCAAAGTGTTAAATATCAAGTAAGATTAAAACGTACTATCCTAAAAAATAGTTAAATTTCTTATTTAATCAGCTGCGCCAATTAGACTGTCAAATTTTTGGAACAATCAAAGTGCACATAAAATTTAAAAGAAATCCTATTCATGCTGAATTTATTCAAGGAAAATTTAATTGGATAATAAAAACTACTAATTCTAACTGTAAGCTCTTCATAAATATTTTACTGACAGTATTCGTGTTCAGATAACTAACTGAATGTAAGTGTCATCCATATATGAGTGACACTGCAGTCAAAGTGTTGAAAGTTTGCACCATAGGACCTTTAACTGTCAGAACGTTGTTAAAAACAAACTGTGTTCTGACAGACGTTTCTCATTGATCAAGTCACTCGAAGAGTCGAATCGTAAACTTAATCCCACGAAATCATTAGAAAAATCGTCAGACTAGAGATTAGGGTTAATTTCGCCTCTTCCAAATGCAACCGGGTACGCAGGAAAATAACTACAAAATTACTCATGTCTCAACACTGTAATACATTCCAATCTTAAGTTTCATGCGATTCGGTGATTTCAGGTTCGCCAGTTTGCCTATTCAGTTGCAAACAACTTTCGACGCGATTAGAATTACTCAACATCGTTGAACGGGACTCATTCTGATCCCGGTGGGATCGTACCTCCCTCGATAACGTAATCTCACGGTAAACTGTTATCGAGCAGGGTTGTGATTACGATCGACGGGGCCGGTTTTCAGAAATTAGCGAGCACGATACATCCGTTGACGGATCACGCGAATGCAAATCGACACTCGAGACACGCGATAATCGACGTGGGTGGGCCCGTGTGTTATCTGTGTAGCCTGTGTTGGCATTCGAGTGTCACATCACGAGGTCCGTGGCCTCTCTCCCATTGTGTGCGAGTAATCAAAAGGTCTGATCGGAATCGCATTAAATCCTCGTCCCCTCTCTGTCTCTCTCTCTCTCTCTCTCTCTCTCTCTCTCTCTCTCTCTCTCTCTCTCTCTCTCTCTCTCTCTCTCTCTCTCTCTCTCTCTCTCTCTCTCTCTCTCTCTCTCTCTCTCTTTCTCTTCCTCTCTCTGTCTCTCTTCCTCTTCGAATCGTTAAAAAATCTCGACGATCCTCTAGCATAATTATCGGCAATAATTGCAGGAGCGGACGAAAATCACAAAATGTCGAAAAGTCGACGGACAGCGTGCAGCGGCCAATTTCTCCGTGACTCGGTTATTTGCTTAATTACTATGCATTACGAGAGGATGTAATCACGGGTAATTAATACTACCTCGTTAGTATGCAATTAACGTGTACCGCGTATCCAGCTTCATTTTTTTTAAATCGTCCGTCTCTGTTTGTTTTCTCTTTTCCTTCCTCCCGTTGCCGTCGATTTTCTCGAACTCGAAATTCGCCTTGGAACGTCGCCGACGTATCGCGATCCCGATGTAATTAATTAATAATTATCGAGTACTTATGTAATTGCTACCTGCTACCTTGTGATCCTTAGGGCCGAACGCTGTCCGGCCCGGCTGGAAATTTAACGTCAAGCTCGGTGATACGAGAGCGACGTAAAGAAAACGTAATGGCCGATTGGGGAACTTCGGTTTCGAACGTCTTGTATCCAGGAAGCATGAAACCAAGACATTTTTTATATCCCATTGTGTATGTGGATATTTTGACACTACCGTACAAAAGTATCCGGACACTTTCTTAATTGTCATAACCACCTGAGAGAAGTTATGAAATCGTTGATCACTAAATTTTGAAACTCCCACTTTTCTTCCAATTTTCCTTACAGAATATCCTTCTTTTGACAACGTAACTATTCGAGGACATTTGAACACTTAATTCTGTTCTTTGTGTACCCATCGTCCTCTCACAAGTGTTCAAACGAAAATGATTTCGATAAAACGACGGAACAGCCTTATGCTCTTCCCTGAAGTTCCCTTACATTCGATCATGATTCTAAATGTTTATATTAGCTTGAAGAAGACAGAGGATCACACTAAAGCAATTCAATCATCGTGAAATGAAGGAAGAAATTCGTAGAAACCGTCTGCACGCAACAGAATATAATGGAGCATAGACACGCCGCATAAACATTTAATTATTTAAAGGATTTAAAGGATTTAAATAATTAAATTATTCAATGTAGTAATACTAGAGTACATTAAATATTCGTAATAGAATTTCGAAATAAACATCGTTTACCAATAATAATTTATACCACAAAACGTTGGTTCATTAAAAACAGCAAGTGTCCACATACTTTTGAGCGGCAGTGTAGCTCAGCATCGACTGTCATAGTCATTTAGCCAGACCGACGGCAGTAGGTAGATTTCGAGGCACCGTTTAAAAATTCTGTTCCTGGAATACCGCCGGTGACGAGATACAGAAATGACAGAGATCACATTGTAGAACTGCGGGTTTTAGCGGCTGAGAGAAGACGTCGAGTTTCGGTGGGTCAGTAACCGGCTATCTAGGAATCTCTGAAGCGTGACCGAAACTAGAAGCCACGTCAAGTCACGTGAGGAATTCTTCTGCCTGTCGAAAGAATGATTCCGGATGGAAAGAGGGTTCGAATGGGCGTTCCTTCGTGCCCCGAGAAATGATAAAAACGCGATCGTAAGTGAGACGGCATAGGGTGGGCCTGGGGTGTTGCACGGACCTCACAGCGAGATTTTATGGGGACCTATAAAAGGAGCATACCAGTCAGGACTTTAAACGATCGCCGTCTAGTTGCTTGGACCTTGTCCAATGTCCCTCTGTATCATGCCAAGATAAATAACGTGGACAGGATGAACCGTGGAGACGCTTATGCTTCCTTCTCCTGTAACGAATGCATTGTGATAGTCACACAATTCACAATTCATTAGGGACTATTTGAATGACGGACTTCTAACGGACCGTGAGGCCTGAGGAGCAATATTTTAAACGGCACTCAGGATGTTGCCACGATTTGAAGGAGATAGGGAATGGTTGTTCTTTGGTGTCACCTAGGGATGTAACAAGGATTTTTCGGCATCAGGTTGGCAACTAAATTTGCGACATTTCGAACTTCTTCGACTCTGCCCTCGCGGAGTCGAAAAATTTCCTGAACTGTGGCGGAAGAACATTCAAGAATCAAATGTAGATAACTTTGATAAGAAATTGTTCCAACAATGTTAATATGTGTTTGCATGCCAAAAGGTTCCAGGATCGCGAAGTTAGTTACCAACTCAATATTCCAGTTTTTCTCACAATCAGCTACAAATTTTCACTGATTTAAATTCTGAAGGAAGTATATCCTTTGAGTTGTTGGGATGTACACCTGTGTCTTGTGGGATGTTTTCTTTTTCGCGTGATTAGTAAAATGAGAAGATTTATTTTCCGCCATCCTTCTTTATGAAACTTATTATTTTTAATACGTCGAATGCCAAATTGTGTTTCTTAACTTCAATATTTTATTCCTGAACAACTATTCAAAACTTTTAAATAATCGTGCGTCGAAGGATCATTGCAGAGCTTACAATTTATGAATTTTTTGTACGTGTCAGATTAACCGCTTAATCCAAACCGTGTCAACCAGGAAGGTTCGCCTTTTTGGAATATAATCGACGTTCAACTTGATTATATTATACAGGAATTCCCATTTAAATCAACCCACGCAGATATCTTCGAAACTATGATTGACATTGAACAATTTTTCACACAAAAGTTGCATGAAACTAATTCATAAGGATTATTCGAAAGTATCTACAACTCAGATTAAAAGAAAATCGACCAACTCAAAAAATAGCAGTTCGCATAATAGAAACCTTTGTTCAATTAAAAATGATCCACTTTATTGGGTTGAGTCATAAATAACTTCCGCCACATAACAAAGTTTTCTATTACTGAAAATTGAAACAGTTTATCTAGGTTACTGATTTTTGATAAATATTTGAAGGTTTTTCTAAAACGTGAACATGCTGCAGAAGCAACAATATTAACCCTGCATAACTAATCTTTCGTAAAAATGACGTTCGGAACATTTAAATCTCGTGATACCGGATAATCCTCTTACTAAATCAACTAATTATGATTATTATTTCCTTATTTATTTATTAGTAAATTTAATACCAAATATAACTTTTTAATTTCATTTACCCTGTTTCTTTATAAGATAAAATATTTTTGTTGTTAAATAAAAAAAATTCAATTATATTCCTGGTTTTAATTGACGTCGTCATTTTCACGAATGCTTAGTAATAACGTTACTCACGCAGTAGCTTAGTTATCTAGAGTTGATCATTCTTTAATAAGTCAACAACAAATTGAACGAGACAAATCGGAAGTTATTTATGACTCGACCCAATAAATGCTTTAAAGGAAACCTGTCATTTCCGGTCTACCGCTGTGTTCTGTTCCCTTTTGTATGTTCCTGAGTAATAACTTGGACCACGTGATCTGTTTCACCAGGTACCAGACATAGGAGCCGAGTTAACGGGTGGCTGTTACGGTTTTGCTGCAAAGTACATGCACTGGCCCGAGGAATTGTTGGTTGGCGGTGCGAAACACAATAAGACGGGTCACTTGACCCGTGCAGCTGCTCTGCAGACCGTCGTGCAGCTGATGGGTGAACGAGAGCTGTACGATTTCTTCGCGGGCACCTACAAGGTACACCATATCGACTGGTCCCAGGAGAAGGCGTCCCAGGTACTCGAGACCTGGCAACGGGCGTTCAGCAATCAGGTGAAAAAGCATCTGGACGCGAATGGCTCGGCGCCATACAATTTGTATGCGTTCAGCACCACCACGATGAACGACATACTTGGAAAGTACAGCGAGGTGTCCGTTATGAAGATCGCCATTGGCTGTGCACTGATGGTTAGTACCACCTTTCCGACTGATGTTTCACATAATCTCCTAAAAAAGAGTAGAGAACGTTCAGCCTGAGAACCGGCGATGATAAATCCTTGATGACATGGATATGAATGATACAAAGTATCCCGCATTAAGGGGTACCAGGCAGTCGTTTTTACCAAAAATGAAGCACTCCTTCTTTAATTAATTAGAAAGACAGTAATTAAATCTGAGACTTGTTCTTTAAACCAATGTTTATTGACATCATAAACTTTAAAAAAATGTGTTTGTTTAATAAATAAATGCATTACAGATGGCGCAACAAATGGACCATCGAAAAGCCTTTTTAGAAAAGTTTCTCTTATTTTGCAGTGATATCGACGAAACGAAACGAAATCCAGCGACCTGCCTGTAAATTCTTCTTTAGAGTACCTCTGGTTCTGCGCTGAACCTGTAAAAGAAGCAAAATTATGAAAATCACGGTTACAAAATGACGATTTTTCAGAGAAGTGCATTTTTCGTTAAAAAAATTAGGCTTTAGATTCTTTTCTATATAAAAAATGAGAGTTTTTATTAACTCCAATTTAGGTTCAGACCGAAACTACACATTTTGTGAACATGCTCGAATTTGAATCGAGTCGATTGGAACCTTCGTTCTTGAATTATCACTGCGAAACGAAGCGAAAATGGAAAACGAAGAAAAACGCATTTAAAGTTTTAGAAGATTTTAAAGTATGATTATCGATACGTACCTCGTCTAATGATTTCCAGCAGCATAGTACGTTTGGTACGCTTGTAAAAAACCTTAAGTATGTTTATAACACAATATTTAATAATCAGTTGAATTTAGTACACTTTGTTTTAGGTTTGAAACCTCTAGCACTTCGTGCGTTCGAACGAAAACGAGTTCATGCGCCGCTTGACCTTCACGGCCGCCAAATTTCTAATTTTGCGAATTTCGACATGAACCAAACGGCATTTTACACAGGAAACGTAACAGTTTCGAAAAATTCAATAAAAATAAATCGATTTTTCGACTGCCTAGTACCCTTAAGTGGTACGGTTGAGTAGGATTCTGTTTGAGGGGACATATAAGGGATGTATTGGATCATCCCATAAGTAATACGGTTCTTTTCGGTACGCATAACTTTGCAAACCTTTTTAATGCGGTTTTGGTGACGGTGGATCATAGAATGAGTCGAATTGAACTTTTAGGATGATTCTTGAACAGGTACGATTGGATTTTGTTCAACATTGACCCGTGAAACGTCTGCATCGAACTTTTCATGCTGCCTAGCACGAGGTTCATCTTTAAGACTATGCTTCCTAACTCGAAAATTTTTAACACTGGACTACGCTAATTTCTCCATACACCTCAAATGTGTTTTTCACTGCTACAGTTGCATTATTTCCATTATTAAACTCATACAGGGTGTTCCAGATCTAAACCGACAAAGTTTGCCAACATGTTTAGGAAGTGATTTTGAGCAAAAAATGTTATATACACCATGGGTCGCTTCGTTCTGGTTTCCGAGATATGAAAGGGGAAAGTATTATAAACCACACGTAATCAGATGCATTCAAGTTAATTTTTAATGATAATCGTTTAGTTCAAACTACTTTTTACACTGATCTACACTGGTTTAGACTTATTTACACAAATTGTTCAAAATGATCATCTCTTGTCTCTGTGCGCGCAAGTAGGCGTGCTTCCATGAATCGCATCCACTGAACATTAGCAAGATCATTATTGACGGTGAAAGCAGTTTCTCTGATTTTTGCTATCAGTTCATCACGTGTATCGGGTTTTCCATCTAACTCCACCCTCGATTTCATGCAACCCCATACAAACAAATCTAGGTTCTATCTAAAATTTCTGTCTATATCTCGAAAACGAAGAAGAATCGACCCATTGTGTATGTAACATTTTTTGCTGAAAATGACCTCCCAAACATGTTGGCAAAGTTTGTCGGTTTAGATCTGGAACACCCTGTATAACACAACATGCAGAACATGGTCTTTAGTCCCGTTCATTTTAAACATTTACAATAACTGCAGTATTCGATCTACATTTATGTACTTTCGGAACAACATTGTCTGAAGCATCCTGTTTACAGTAGTATGTATACCAAACAGACTAGTGACGACCATGATGAGTGGTATTGTTTTAAACTCAGCTGTCAGAAAAACCGCATCACTTATGGGATGACCCAATAGAATAAATCTTTCTGGTTTGACCCTTCGTTTTCAAGGAGATATGTCTTAATTTATGACAGAGGGTTAATTGATTACAATGAACTGTTACAGGTGCTGTACGCTGGTGTAGCCCTTCTTCGATGGAAGGATCCAGTGCGTTCTCAGGCCGGTGTCGGTATAGCCGGTGTAATGTTAATTTGCGCGACCGTGGCAGCAGGTCTGGGGTTCTGCGCTCTTCTGGGTATCCCTTTCAACGCGGCAACGACACAGATAGTCCCGTTCCTAGCCATTGGCCTCGGTGTTCACGACATGTTCCTATTGACGCACACGTACGCCGAGCTTTCGGTGAACGAGGTGCCTAGCGGAGAGCAGACCGGTGTTGTATTAAAGAGAACCGGCCTGTCCGTTCTTCTGGCTGGCTTCAGCAATGTTTCCGCATTTTTCGCCGCGGCGATAATCCCGATTCCGGCCCTTCGAGTCTTCTGCCTGCAAGCCGGTATCTTGCTGCTGTTCAACCTGGCCGCCATGCTGCTCGTGTTTCCGGCTATGGTCAGTTTAGACCTGAGAAGACGTCGTTCCGGCCGTTCGGACATATTCTGTTGCTGTCTACCCTCCAACGCCGGGAGGAACAAATACGCGAACAGGGCCAACAGCGGGCCAGCGAAGCAAACGGTAACCAGAGCCATTCCACCGGAGCGACGCGAGACCTGTACGCAGATCTTGACCTCGCAGAACATGCAGAACGAGTCCTGGGTCGGTGGAAACATCGACGTGGATTTGGACAAGCAGTGCACAGAGGAGGACACTCTCACCGGATGCAGCCAGGACGATTGCCTCAGTTTCTCGTTGACCCAGCTAGCTGCCAGGCACTACGCTCCCTTTGTCACTAAGCCCGCAACAAAGGTGTTCGGAATCATGATCCTGATCGCTGTTCTGTCTGGCAGCGTCTGGCAGGCTATAAAGGTGAACGACGGCTTGGAGTTGACCGACCTGGTCCCACAAAATTCCAACGAGCACGCCTTTCTGGCTGCTCAGGCGAAGCATTTCGGCTTCTACAACATGTACGCCGTCACTGGCAGGGACTTCGAGTATCCTACCAATCAGAAGCTGCTGTACGAGTATCACGACGCCTTCATGAGGATAAAGAACGTGATCAAGAACGACAACGGTGGCCTGCCGGAGTTCTGGCTCAGTTTATTCAGGGACTGGCTGAAGGGATTACAAAGCGCCTTCGATAAGGATTACAGCAGCGGCTGCATCACGCAGGAGAGGTGGTACAAAAACGCTAGCGAGGAAGCTATACTGGCCTACAAGCTGCTGGTGCAGACTGGCCACGTCGATAATCCCATCGACAAGTCGCTGATCACTCAAGTCAGGCTGGTCGATTCCGAGGGGATCATCAGTCCTAGAGCGTTCTACAATTACCTGAGCGCGTGGGTGTCGAACGATGTCCTTGCTTACGGGGCTTCCCAGGCGAATCTCAGGCCAGAACCGAGGCAATGGATCTATACCAACGATCACGAGCTAAAGATTCCAAAAAGCATGCCCCTCACGTACGCCCAAATGCCGTTCTACTTGCACAAACTTACAGACACGCAAGAGATCACCGAACTGATCGGTGGCGTGAGGAAGCTGTGCAGGAAGTTCGAGGAACGAGGATTACCGAATTTTCCTTCCGGTATACCGTTCCTGTTCTGGGAACAGTACATGGACCTGAGAAGCTGTTTGGGTATCGCTCTGCTGGCTGCTTTAGCAGCCAGCGTCGCGGTCGTCGGAATCTTATTGTTAAACTTATGGGCCGCTTTGTTGGTGGGTACCTCCCTTGTCGCTGTTGTTCTGCAGCTTCTCGGAATTATGGGCCTCTGCGACATAAAACTGAGCGCCGTTCCAGCTGTCCTGTTGGTCGTCAGCGTTGGAATCGCCGTCCACTTCACGGTGCACATCTGTCTGGTTGGTACACGCTCGAACCGCTTGAATTACATCTTTCATTGTCCCATCGTTTGTTTTCTATTTGCACGTTTTACCATTTCAGAGCTTTGTGACGAGCATCGGGAGCAGGGATCGAAGGATTCGCCTGGCTTTGGAGCACATGTACGCGCCAGTGATCCACGGAGCTCTGACCACCCTGTTGGCTATCGTGATGCTAGCCTTCTCGGAGTTCGATTTCATCGTTAGATACTTCTTCCTGGTGCTGGTGTGTCTCATCGGAATCGGTCTGGTTAACGGACTGTTCTTCTTTCCTATTTTGTTGTCCTTGATTGGACCGTCGCCAGAAGTAATACCCAACGATCATCCGGATCGCATTTCAACGCCGACGCCGCCCGCCTCGCCTGTCGTCAGAAGATCGAAGCCGCCAGCACCACCCAGAAGATCGTACAAAATTGATAATGCAAGGCTACACGCTGAGCCTTCTCTGACGACCATCACCGAAGAACCCAATTCTTGGCACAGCACGCAAGAGTCTTGCATTATCGTTCAACCCGAGTTGAAGGTCGAGACGACGTCAACGTGTGGTAATCAGGTACGTTCGGTGACATTCACCTTAATAAACACGTTCGTTCAGAATTCTACATACGGTTCTCGATGACACAAGATGGTAGAGACATATTCTTCTACGCTGCCCTAAGAAATACGCGTTCGTTGAATTGAGAGTGGCCTTTTAATTCGCTGTTACGCTTTTTCCTTTGTTTAACTGCTTACACTCTGAGCCCAGGAAGCATGATTAACAAGTGTGCCTTTGTTTCTTTAACTAACAGAACTGTAGCGGATCAGATACAAGTGGGTCTAGTCGAATGTCACCAGTGACGTCAACATCTCATATCACGACTAAGGTCACTGCGACGGCTAATATAAAGGTTGAAGTCCACACACCGTTAACAAGTGAGTATCTATTCTAATCGTTCCTCACCGATCACACACGAACTTATTCATATACATTCCTGAATGAAAAGACAGTGCATAGTATTCATAAGTTGTCATTTCACTGTCATGACGATATTCCATCAGACCGTGTATGTTGAATTTTCACTTGGACTTCAGGAATGGACTGTTCAGTCCATTGAAAACTTAGGAATAGCACGCGTGCGCCATCTGTTCAGGAATGTGTATTAACCCTTTGGGCAGTGAATGTTAACCGGTTATCTTTTAACGGCTATATCACTCGCAAAGGGTTAATTTACTGCGAAGTTCGATGAAGAAAATTGACATTGTTAAATCGTAGTTGTTTACGTTATATTAATTTCAACGTGAAATTGTTGTAGGTACAGTGGATCGTAGCGAAAAATGCCGGCACACGGGTTCCAGTAGCCGACGGAGCTCGCGGTGCAGTGCGAACGTTAATGCTGGGGAGTCTTCCGGTTCCGGTTCTGAACCGGATTCAGACTCTAACCCAAACAAACACTAATCATAAGTACCGGGAAGACCGGCAGCTACTGCTCAAGTACCATGCAAAGCGGGAACACACAGAAGGCTGACTAGGATAGATTTATAATTTCTTCTTCTTCTCTCTTTTCTCTAGTAATGTACAGTGATGTGCGGGTACCACCCCCCAAAAAAAACATAGATATCCTGTTCGAGATGAATTCGCACCGAGTTCTTCAAGCCACGCATTTGAAGCTTCTCTTGTAGTATCCTGCAAACGAACACTGCCCATACTTTTAGTGAAAAATTGCGAACGAATCTCGAACAGCGCGAAGAAAGTTCCCCTACGAGAGAGGAACGTCCAGAGTTCACCGGGTACTCGCACAACACTCGCAACGCAACGTGCTTGTTTTATTCGAGTGGAGAAAACGAAAGTATTATGACTCAAAAGTACGTCTCTATGCTACAGCGAACGTTGTATATAAATGTTCTGAAAGACGCATTTATATTCGTATCATACATTCAATGCAAAGTCGTGGTAATTTTTTTTCTACAACTATGTAATTTGTTGCATTGAATGTGTGATAGTGATCGGGATAAATGGAACGTACGGTATTGTTTAATGAATCGACTTTAAAAGAGCACGTGAAAGAAGACGCTTTACTATGCTCTGTGGTATACGACAGTTTCCATGAAACTATAAGGATATTATTTTGCAACGTAGAAAAAATTTAATTATCCGTTCTAATCACTGTTTATAATAACGGCGAAGATGTTTATGTGACGAATGCCTCGGACAATCGTGTAATCTCTTGAAATTATTTCTCGTGAAGTATCTGCGTGGAACGGGACGAGTACGCAAGGATTAACATTTTTTTATGGAAATGTTATGATTCTCGGAACACACGGAACTTCAACGGGACGTTGATCATTTTCGAAAGATACGAATAGTATTATATACGCATAATGTGTGCACTGATGGTTCCGCGAACTATGCCGTCATTATCAAGCGAATGAAATGCATTTACTAAAACCATTTTGTACCCGTTTGGGTACTCGGATGGCTAAACGTTCGCAGATTACGTTTATGTAATTATTGTGCGAGATAATTTCTTCTGATTTGGAAGTAATTACAGAAACTGTAAACTCTGCGACGTTCTCCTTTCGTAAATAACTACAATGTGGTGCCTTGAGAAAAAGATTATAAAATTTGAATGACTACTATTTATTATACGCTAACAGTAACGTACAGTGTGTATATGACTTGAGCGATATCGAATCTAAAAATCTATTTATTATTTATTTTACGTCCTCACTTTGATATCACGACTATTTAAAAGCGATTACATTTTGTACAATGCCTATTTCATACGATAATTTGTAAAAAAAATACTTAATTATTTATGTCACTCTATATAATATTTTTATATAAAATCGTTACTTAATTTAATAAAATAAGTCAATCTATCCGATTCGTACCTCTAATGTAAAAAGGTGTAATATATTATTCCACGACTAATATCTACGTATATATGTTTCTATAAGTATGTCGCAAGAATTTTGTACAATAAGAGAAGTATTTTTATGTGAAGTCAATTTGTATACATGATGAACGGAGATAAAGTATTTAATGAAGAAAAGATGCTCTATAATAGATGTAGAATTATTATCTGTGCATAAGGAACATTTTCATAAGAAAACGAATAGTCAGTGTACCTCCATTGTACGTGCTAAATTCTATTTCTATTTCTTACCTGTTGACAATAACTGCTGTAAAAATCGATGTGCCTTCCAAAAGTTTATAATCGCAGAGCCAATAATTTTTTCAATCATTAAATATCAATCGGGGGTACAAAAATTAACTTACTATTACTTTTATTATCATAGAAGCTAATTATTTTTATATACTGAATATAGAAAGTTAATTGTATGATTTATAATCTTAATTTGTACATAAATATAATGACGATATCATAATAAGTCGAAGTATGCTTAATTTCTCTACTTCATACTAGATTCTTGTATCTTTCAACAAATTTTTGAGCCTTAAAATTCTGATTCCCTGCTACAATCCTTATTCCTTCGAATCAAATGCTGCCTTCCTTTAGGCTATGGGGTTGCGTATGCTTTGGGAATTTTTTTTACGAAATGAAACAACATATATTTATGATATTTTGCAGATTTATTCATATACATTTATACTACACTTTGCATTATTATTCTCGTCTAAATATGATGCGAGGCTTTGTGCCCAGAACACAGCGCTACTGTGGGGGTATCTAAGTTCTGGAGTAATTGAATTGTAAGAAGAAACACGTCTGGTTTGTACAAAGGCAAAATGTAATCTGATAAAAGAATATACAATCTTATAACCGTAGCAACAAATCAATATTTACAATAAAAGAACATTCGTTCATAACAACATAAATAGACCAAATTCACGCATTCCATAAATTCAATCCACGCGCGCAAAACAATCCCTGATGCGCACACATACATGCATGAAACCCTATACTACTGTTCGCAATAAGCGCCATCTCTGAAAGAACCCCGGAATCAACTACAGACATTCCCAGTACCGCCATCTCTCAGAGGATCATGGAACTATCTACCGGCATTCCGAGTAGCGCCATCTCTAAGAGGATCCTGGAACTATCTACCGGCATTCCGAGTAGCGCCATCTCTAAGAGGATCCTGGAACTACCTACCGGCATTTCTAGTAGCGCCATCTCTGAGAGGATCCTGGAACTACCTACTGACATTCCGAGTAGAGCCATCTTTGCCAGAAGTCCGGAACTAAATAGCGAAATTCCAAGTGGCGCCATCTAACGAAAGGGACCCGATTATTTACAGAAAAATCCGACAGGGGCGCCACGTCGTTGCATAGTTCCAGTAGCAGGCAGAAGATGGGATTGTTGACACCTCAGTCAGTTCCGGGCCTCTGTCAGAGAGGGCGCCAGTTGCACCGTCGCTACTTAGTTCCGGACTTGCGACAGAGATGGCGCTATCTGCGATATGGAAAGTCGTTCACCGTGTGCTACTGACGCCCATAGGCGTTCGCGTGTTCGCTTCGTTTCTAAATACATACACGGACGTCGACAAAGTACAGAATAGATCTATCATTTTATGGGACTTCGTGTCACGTAGTCTGAAATATCGATTTCTTGAAACACCACTGGCTTTCTTGCGCCTTCTGCGTTTAGGCGCGGTGATTTTGGGAATCAAATGCAATCCAACCATCAAAGACGGTAACGTCAGTAAGTTCGTACTCTGCTTCTAAATAAGAAAAAAGATTTAATCCTATATTACTGTAAAATACGTTCTAAATACTGACGTACGTCTTGATACGTCGTTAATTTTAATGAAGAAGAAGTACATTGTACCTTTCAGATACGAATCGTTTTGATGCAGCGGTTCAGCACTGAACTGCGAAATTCTAGCTACGTTTTTATGTGGGTGGCTCCAAGTCTCTCATGTGTGTACATTTAATTTTTTTTTCAACGCATGTCAACGACATACATTCACGTATTTTTTAAATGTTGTCCGTACGGAACACACAAAATTACTAGTCTCCAAATGTATGTTAATATTCTAATATAAATTGAAAAATGAATTACATACTTAAGAATGTTAAGCGTTAATTTTAATTCATATGTATCTTGTTAACAACTAACCATCTGCTTCTATAAGGGAATATTGGCACACATGGATTTACGAGTGCCGAAAAATTGATAAAGATTCGTTAAAGAGTGTACGGCGCGTTTGGTGAGGTCTGGTTGCAAAATATCTCGAGCAGCATCGATTTATGCCTTCAGGTTCAAAGCGTTTTCGTGAATGGCATTTGTTTAAAAGAAAGACAAACTTCTCGAGGGCCTTGACCTTAACAATCGATGAAAAAAGGCCATACTTCGACAGAATGTACGCTATCGTATTATACGTTGGACTTAAAGAAATATGTTATTATATTAACTTTATCTGTTGCAATGTTTGCCGCACCTTCCTGATACTAAATTATGTCATATTTTGTTTCATATTATGAGAAAAATCTTACAAATACATTATAGATGTTAGCATAATGATAAAACAAAAAAGAATATTAAAAAGTTCATTTTTCAGTAGTAGATACTGCATATCAGTGTCTTCTTTACTCATTTCAAGTGCCGACTAACGGATTGTCATAAAGGGTCGGTACCTTCTGAACAATTTCAGAAACAATGTGAATAATGATACCAGTGTTTCCATATTTAGAAGAGGGATCATAATAGAGAAAATGTTACATTGCAGTATATTTATAACAGACGTAAAATTATATGAGCAAGTGTTATAGAACGTTTATAAGACCGATTTGAAAAATCCAATCTTACCATACTTTATGGAAGAAAGAAAATCGGAAAGCATATTTAGACAATTAATATATAATTTTTAAGAGTTTACATACATAAAAAATATGAGTCCTTCAATTTTGTTTATATAATATTTGTGGAAATAGGTACGCATTATTTTTCTACGAAAATGTATTAGTAAAGGAAATTATGCAACATATTTTTGGAAATTAGTCGCAATATTCACATCGCTTTACATTCTAAATGTTCCCTGTGATATTTAATTTTAATTCCTACCAGTCGTAGCGTTGTAATCTTATTTTAGATTGAATCTGTAATGTTGGGTGTGACACGAAAATAGTAAGAGAGTATTACTATTCTGTAGTTTGTGGATGATAACAGGTTCATTTTGATGCCAATAATCTATCTTATGCAAAATTGCATGCCAAACACGCTGGTTTATGTTAGGATGGTGTATTTACTTTTCGTTTCACCAAAAGCTTAAAAATTGTGGGGGGCTGTGCTCGAGGACTAACTTAGACCAGTTACTGGCACAAGTACACAAAGTTTGAATCCCTTTAATTCCATTAAGGCGGAGACCCATGACAGGATAGAAATTTCGTGTCTCCCATGAGACTTTAATGTCGTCACACAATTATTTCACGATATGATTCCATTATATGACACATTTTTATGTCATCTCTCATTAATTCACGTCTCATGAAAATTTTGTCCTGCTTAAACAGGTTTGAATTTTTTATTCTTTCCAGGATGCATTCAAATATCTTGTAGTAATGAATGATTTCTTCTCAAGTTGGTTCTCATTTTGAAAGATTTGTTCTTATTTAAGTTTGAGACATGGCATTTAAAAAACAAAGCAGACAAACAGTAGCCTGTGCTTACTTAAATTTCTTGTCCAATGCACAGCTTTTCTACTTAAATGTTTGTGCTGACATGTTTGTTCCACGTTTCTAAACAAGAAATAATGTGATTGATGTGAAAATTCGTTTAATTTAATTGTTTATTCCAAATGATTTCAAACAAATAGTAGTAATACATTTTATTTGTATATTTTATTAATAATAATAGATTCCGGTCTGCCATATGAAAATAATAATAATAATAGCATCTTATATTCGAGTTAATATGGTACTTATAACTAAATTAACAATACACATACATGTATATTAATACTACGAACCATAAAATAAATCCTGTAGGCCGAGAAACACGCCGAAACGGTTTGCGTTGCTCGGTGCATCGTTTTTTGTTTCGTCTCGGCTCGCGGGACCACGTGCAACTCCGGTCGAAGAAAAGTAGCCCCGAACCAATAAGATTTTAGAAAATCGTCGGCCGTGCAGTCGGAAAACTGTATATAAGCGGCCAATCAACAAAACAACGAAGAATTATAACTGCAACCTCCGAAGGAACAATAAAACAAAAAAGGAATAATTCTCGCCTCCTACTCTCATCATTTCTCCTACAATCCACACGAGATAAATAAATTACGAAACAACAAGAAAACTCACGTGCTATTGGTGAGTTGAAAAACGAAGTGGTGGCAGGCGTAGGCACTGCGCGTACAGCTGAACCCACCAATGCGCGAGGCCGAATTTCCACTCAGCGTTTACTCCAGGTGTATAACTCAGATTGGGTTTCAACCTTCCCCACTACACGACAGAGCCGCCAAGCTCACCTATAAATACGGCACAACGCAATGTCTAAAGTCAGTCTTCCGCCGGCTGCATCCTGATCATGATCCTCGCCTTCCTCCTCTTCCTTCTCCTGATCATCCTGCTCTACTCCTCCACTACCTCCTCCTCCAGTACCTCTTCTCGATCCCTGTCCTCATCCTTACCAATATATTCCCGATCCCTATTCCCATCCTTACCCATACCCTCCCGATCCCTATTCCCATCCTTACCCATACCCTCCCGATCCCTATCTTCATCCTCCCCCTCCCGATCTGCATTCTTAACCTCATCCTCCTGATCCCTATCCTGATCCTTCACCATCCTCTCGCTCATCCTTATCTGTCCGGTCCATATCCTTATTCTTCCGATCCCCATCCTTATCCTTGTCATCATCCTCACGATCCTCGTCTTCATCCTCTTCTCTCCCTCATCCCAGCAACATTCTTTCATCGCCACCCACCGACTCTTTAAGCCTCCTCTGGCAACAGGGTCTTCGCGGTATCTTGGAATCGGTATCGGTTTCTCTGCCGATCACAATCAGATTTCGATCTTTATCGATCTCTGTCGGTCTCTAACGTTCTCTATTGGTGTCTATCGCTCATATTTCTGTCCTCATTGGTCTCTATTGTTCTGCACTGCTTATATTTCGACCACTGTCGGTCTCTATCGCTATTATTTCAGTTCTTAACGTTCCTTATCGCTCCCTATCGCCCCCTATCGTACCCTACGTTCGCTATCGTTCGCTGTCGTTCCCTATCGGTCTGTACCGATCTCTATCGCTCATATTTCGACACCTCTCGATCCCTCTCGGAGTCTATCGCACATGTATCGGTATCTCTCGTTCACCAACAGCTTTTACCGCTGAAATTTTGGTCTCTATAACTAATATTTCGAACTCTATTGGTCTGTATCGTTAATATTTTCGCCTATATCGACATTTATCGTTCTCTACCGCTAATATTTCGGTCTCTATCCTTCTGTACTGTTCTCTGTCGATCTCTAGCGGCATCTATAGCACATATTACGGTTTCTATCGTTCTGTACGGTACTTTGTCGATCTCTGGCGGTATCTGTGGCACATATTTCGGTTTCTGTGGTTCCCAAATGGTTTCTGTCGCACATATTACAGTCTCTATTAGTCTCGATCGCTAATATTTCAATTTCTATTGGTCTGTACAGTACTCTGGCGATCTCCAGCAGCATTTATGGCACATATTTCGGTTTCTATCGTTCCCAAACAGTTTCTGTCGCACATATTTCGGTCTCAGTCGTTCTTTACAGTACTCTGTCGATCTCTAGCGGCATATATGGCACATATTTCGGTTTCTATCGTTCCAAAACAGTTTCTGTCGTACATATATCGGTCTCAGTCATTCTTTACAGTACTCTGTCGATCTCTAGCGGCATATATGGCACATATTTCGATTTCTGTGGTTCCAAAACAGTTTCTGTCGTATATATTTCGGTCTCAGTCATTCTTTACAGTATTCTGTCGATCTCTAGCGGCATCTGTGGTACCTATTTCGGTTTCTATCGTACCCAAACAGTTTCTGTCGCACATATTTCGGTCTCAGTCGTTCTTTACAGTTCTCTGTCGCTCTCTAGCGCCATATGTGGCACATATTTCGGTTTCTATCGTTCCAAAACAGTTTCTGTCGTACATATTTCGGTCTCAGTCATTCTTTACAGTATTCTGTCGATCTCTAGCGGCATCTGTGGTACCTATTTCGGTTTCCATCGTTCCAAAACAGTTTCGGTCGTACATATTTCGGTCTCAGTCATTCTTTACAGTATTCTGTCGATCTCTAGCGGCATCTATGGTACCTATTTCGGTTTCCATCGTACCCAAACAGTTTCTGTCGCACATATTTCGGTCTCAGTCGTTCTTTACAGTACTCTTCGATCTCTAGCGGCATTTATGGCACATATTTCGGTTTCTATCGTTCCCAAACAGTTTCTGTCGCACATATTTCGGTCTCAGTCGTTCTTTACAGTACTCTGTCGATCTCTAGCGGCATATATGGCACATATTTCGGTTTCTATCGTTCCAAAACAGTTTCTGTCGTACATATATCGGTCTCAGTCATTCTTTACAGTACTCTGTCGATCTCTAGCGGCATATATGGCACATATTTCGATTTCTGTGGTTCCAAAACAGTTTCTGTCGTATATATTTCGGTCTCAGTCATTCTTTACAGTATTCTGTCGATCTCTAGCGGCATCTGTGGTACCTATTTCGGTTTCTATCGTACCCAAACAGTTTCTGTCGCACATATTTCGGTCTCAGTCGTTCTTTACAGTTCTCTGTCGCTCTCTAGCGCCATATGTGGCACATATTTCGGTTTCTATCGTTCCAAAACAGTTTCTGTCGTACATATTTCGGTCTCAGTCATTCTTTACAGTATTCTGTCGATCTCTAGCGGCATCTGTGGTACCTATTTCGGTTTCCATCGTTCCAAAACAGTTTCGGTCGTACATATTTCGGTCTCAGTCATTCTTTACAGTATTCTGTCGATCTCTAGCGGCATCTATGGTACCTATTTCGGTTTCCATCGTACCCAAACAGTTTCTGTCGCACATATTTCGGTCTCAGTCGTTCTTTACAGTACTCTTCGATCTCTAGCGGCATTTATGGCACATATTTCGGTTTCTATCGTTCCCAAACAGTTTCTGTCGCACATATTTCGGTCTCAGTCGTTCTTTACAGTACTCTGTCGATCTCTAGCGGCATATATGGCACATATTTCGGTTTCTATCGTTCCAAAACAGTTTCTGTCGTACATATATCGGTCTCAGTCATTCTTTACAGTACTCTGTCGATCTCTAGCGGCATATATGGCACATATTTCGATTTCTGTGGTTCCAAAACAGTTTCTGTCGTATATATTTCGGTCTCAGTCATTCTTTACAGTATTCTGTCGATCTCTAGCGGCATCTGTGGTACCTATTTCGGTTTCTATCGTACCCAAACAGTTTCTGTCGCACATATTTCGGTCTCAGTCGTTCTTTACAGTTCTCTGTCGCTCTCTAGCGCCATATGTGGCACATATTTCGGTTTCTATCGTTCCAAAACAGTTTCTGTCGTACATATTTCGGTCTCAGTCATTCTTTACAGTATTCTGTCGATCTCTAGCGGCATCTGTGGTACCTATTTCGGTTTCCATCGTTCCAAAACAGTTTCGGTCGTACATATTTCGGTCTCAGTCATTCTTTACAGTATTCTGTCGATCTCTAGCGGCATCTATGGTACCTATTTCGGTTTCCATCGTACCCAAACAGTTTCTGTCGCACATATTTCGGTCTCAGTCGTTCTTTACAGTACTCTTCGATCTCTAGCGGCATATATGGCACATATTTCGGTTTCTATCGTTCCAAAACAGTTTCTGTCGTACATATTTCGGTCTCAGTCATTCTTTACAGTATTCTGTCGATCTCTAGCGGCATCTGTGGTACCTATTTCGGTTTCCATCGTTCCAAAACAGTTTCGGTCGTACATATTTCGGTCTCAGTCATTCTTTACAGTATTCTGTCGATCTCTAGCGGCATCTGTGGTACCTATTTCGGTTTCTATCGTACCCAAACAGTTTCTGTCGCACATATTTCGGTCTCAGTCATTCTTTACAGTATTCTGTCGATCTCTAGCGGCATCTGTGGTACCTATTTCGGTTTCCATCGTTCCAAAACAGTTTCGGTCGTACATATTTCGGTCTCAGTCATTCTTTACAGTATTCTGTCGATCTCTAGCGGCATCTATGGTACCTATTTCGGTTTCTATCGTACCCAAACAGTTTCTGTCGCACATATTTCGGTCTCAGTCGTTCTTTACAGTACTCTTCGATCTCTAGCGGCATATATGGCATATATTTCGGTTTCTATCGTTCCAAAACAGTTTCGGTCGTACATATTTCGGTCTCAGTCATTCTTTACAGTATTCTGTCGATCTCTAGCGGCATCTGTGGTACCTATTTCGGTTTCTATCGTACCCAAACAGTTTCTGTCGCACATATTTCGGTCTCAGTCATTCTTTACAGTATTCTGTCGATCTCTAGCGGCATCTGTGGTACCTATTTCGGTTTCCATCGTTCCAAAACAGTTTCGGTCGTACATATTTCGGTCTCAGTCATTCTTTACAGTATTCTGTCGATCTCTAGCGGCATCTATGGTACCTATTTCGGTTTCTATCGTACCCAAACAGTTTCTGTCGCACATATTTCGGTCTCAGTCGTTCTTTACAGTACTCTTCGATCTCTAGCGGCATATATGGCATATATTTCGGTTTCTATCGTTCCAAAACAGTTTCTGTCGTACATATATCGGTCTCAGTCATTCTTTACAGTATTCTGTCGATCTCTAGCGGCATCTGTGGTACCTATTTCGGTTTCCATCGTTCCAAAACAGTTTCGGTCGTACATATTTCGGTCTCAGTCATTCTTTACAGTATTCTGTCGATCTCTAGCGGCATCTATGGTACCTATTTCGGTTTCTATCGTACCCAAACAGTTTCTGTCGCACATATTTCGGTCTCAGTCGTTCTTTACAGTACTCTTCGATCTCTAGCGGCATATATGGCATATATTTCGGTTTCTATCGTTCCAAAACAGTTTCGGTCGTACATATTTCGGTCTCAGTCATTCTTTACAGTATTCTGTCGATCTCTAGCGGCATCTGTGGTACCTATTTCGGTTTCTATCGTACCCAAACAGTTTCTGTCGCACATATTTCGGTCTCAGTCATTCTTTACAGTATTCTGTCGATCTCTAGCGGCATCTGTGGTACCTATTTCGGTTTCCATCGTTCCAAAACAGTTTCGGTCGTACATATTTCGGTCTCAGTCATTCTTTACAGTATTCTGTCGATCTCTAGCGGCATCTATGGTACCTATTTCGGTTTCTATCGTACCCAAACAGTTTCTGTCGCACATATTTCGGTCTCAGTCGTTCTTTACAGTACTCTTCGATCTCTAGCGGCATATATGGCATATATTTCGGTTTCTATCGTTACAAAACAGTTTCTGTCGTACATATTTCGGTCTCAGTCATTCTTTACAGTATTCTGTCGATCTCTAGCGGCATATATGACACATATTTCGGTTTCCATCGTTCCCAAACAGTTTCTGTCCCACATGTTACGGTCTCAATCGTTCCATATTGTCCTCTAATGGTCTCTATCGACACCTATTGCTAATATTTCGGCCTCTACGTACCTCTATCGATATCCATGGGGATCAGGTACTTCCGGAAATGTTTTTTCATGCAGATGTACCGAAAACTCATAAAAATCTTTTTTTTTTCAATCAGGTACTCCGAAAATCGGTAGATTAAAAAATCAGGTACTTCCAAAAGTCTGTTTTTTTCAATCAGGTACTACGAAAATCGGTATACTTAAAAATCAGGTACTTCCAAAAACGGTCTTTTTCATACAGGTACTCCGAAAAATGTTGATTTTAAAAATCAGGTACTTCGAAAAGTGACTTTTTTCAATCAGGTACTCCGAAAATCGGACTATTGAAAAATCAGGTACTTCCCAGAGTCTGTTTTTCATTCAGGTACTTCGAAATTTATTATATTTAAAAATCAGGTACTTTCAAAAGTGACTTTTTTCAATCAGGTACACCGAAAATTGTTACGTATGAAAATCAGGTACTCCCAAAAGTTACCTTTTTCGTTCAGGTACTCCGAAAAACGAAATTCTCAAAAATCAGGTACTTCCAAAAGTCTGATTTTCCAATCAGGTACTCCGAAATTTCATATATGTTAAAATTAGGTACTTCTGAAAGTGATTTTTTTCGTTCAGGTAGCACAAGAATTAACTTTTTATGTACCTGACTTTTCAATATACCAGTTTTCGGAGTACCTGATTGAAAAATCAGACTTTTGGAAGTACCTGATTTTAACTGTAGCATTTTTCGGAGTACCTGATTGAAAAAGTTCGTTCTTGGAGGTACCTGATTTCCTAATATACCAATTTTCTTAGTACCTGATTGCAGAAGTTCGTTTTTGCAGGTACCTGATTTTTACATATGCCAAGTTTCGGAGTACCTGATTGAAAAAACAGACTTTTGGAGGTACCTGATTTTTGAATATTTCGTTTTTCGGAGTACCTGAACGAAAAAGGTAACTTTTGGGAGTACCTGATTTTCATACGTATCAATTTTCGGAGTACCTGATTGAAAAAAAGTCACTTTTGAAAGTACCTGATTTTTAAATATAATAAATTTCGAAGTACCTGGATGAAAAAAGTCACTTTTCGAAGTACCTGATTTTTAAAGGAAACATTTTTCGGAGTACCTGAATGAAAAAGACCGTTTTTGGAAGTACCTGATTTTTAAGTATACCCATTTTCGTAGTACCTGATTGAAAAAAAACAGACTTTTGGAAGTACCTGATTCTTTAATATACCGATTTTCGGAGTACCTGATTGAAAAAAAAACAGATTTTTATGAGTTTTCGGTGCACCTGCATGAAAAAACCATTCCCGGTAGAACCTGATCCCCATGGATATCGATAGAGTTGCGTAGAGGCCGAAATATTAGCAATAGGTGTCGATAGAGACCATTAGAGGACAATATGGAACGATTGAGACCGAAACATGTGGGACAGAAACTGTTTGGGTACGATAGAAACCGAAATATGTGCCATATATGCCGCTAGAGATCGACAGAATACTGTAAAGAATGACTGAGACCGAAATATATACGACAGAAACTGTTTTGGAACCACAGAAATCGAAATATGTGCCATATATGCCGCTAGAGATCGACAGAGTACTGTAAAGAATGACTGAGACCGAAATATGTGCGACAGAAACTGTTTGGGTACGATAGAAACCGAAATAGGTACCACAGATGCCGCTAGAGATCGACAGAATACTGTAAAGAATGACTGAGACCGAAATATATACGACAGAAACTGTTTTGGAACCACAGAAATCGAAATATGTGCCATATATGCCGCTAGAGATCGACAGAGTGCTGTAAAGAATGACTGAGACCGAAATATGTACGACAGAAACTGTTTTGGAACGATAGAAACCGAAATATGTGCCATATATGCCGCTAGAGATCGACAGAGTACTGTAAAGAATGACTGAGACCGAAATATGTACGACCGAAACTGTTTTGGAACGATGGAAACCGAAATAGGTACCATAGATGCCGCTAGAGATCGACAGAGTACTGTAAAGAATGACTGAGACCGATATATGTACGACAGAAACTGTTTTGGAACTATAGAAACCGAAATATGTGCCATATATGCCGCTAGAGATCGACAGAGTACTGTAAAGAACGACTGAGACCGAAATATGTGCGACAGAAACTGTTTGGGTACGATAGAAACCGAAATAGGTACCATAGATGCCGCTAGAGATCGACAGAATACTGTAAAGAATGACTGAGACCGAAATATGTACGACCGAAACTGTTTTGGAACGATGGAAACCGAAATAGGTACCACAGATGCCGCTAGAGATCGACAGAATACTGTAAAGAATGACTGAGACCGAAATATGTGCGACAGAAACTGTTTGGGTACGATAGAAACCGAAATAGGTACCACAGGTGCCGCTAGAGATCGACAGAATACTGTAAAGAATGACTGAGACCGAAATATATACGACAGAAACTGTTTTGGAACCACAGAAATCGAAATATGTGCCATATATGCCGCTAGAGATCGACAGAGTACTGTAAAGAACGACTGAGACCGAAATATGTACGACCGAAACTGTTTTGGAACGATAGAAACCGAAATATATGCCATATATGCCGCTAGAGATCGAAGAGTACTGTAAAGAACGACTGAGACCGAAATATGTGCGACAGAAACTGTTTGGGTACGATAGAAACCGAAATAGGTACCATAGATGCCGCTAGAGATCGACAGAATACTGTAAAGAATGACTGAGACCGAAATATGTACGACAGAAACTGTTTTGGAACGATAGAAACCGAAATATGTGCCATATATGCCGCTAGAGATCGACAGAGTACTGTAAAGAATGACTGAGACCGAAATATGTACGACCGAAACTGTTTTGGAACGATGGAAACCGAAATAGGTACCATAGATGCCGCTAGAGATCGACAGAGTACTGTGAAGAATGACTGAGACCGAAATATGTACGACAGAAACTGTTTTGGAACAATAGAAACCGAAATATGTGCCATATATGCCGCTAGAGATCGTCAGAGTACTTCACATAACGATTGAGACCGAAATATGTGCGACAGAAACTGTTTGTGAACGATAGAAACCGATATAGGTACCGTAGATGTCGCTAGAGATCGAAGGGGGAACGATGCTGGACGACAGAGACCGAAATATTAGCTGTAGAGACCGAGAAACGCAAAAAATATTAACGATGAAGACTGAAAGAAGTGGAGTAGAAACAGTTTGAGAACGATAGATCCCGAAATATGTGCGATAGGAACAGTCTGATAACTATAGAGTCCGAGATATGTGCGATAGGTACCGATAGAGACCGAAATTTTAACAGCAGAGAACGGTACTGACCGACAGAGATCGAAATATTAGCGGTAGTGACCGATAAAGGTCGATATAGGTGAAAATATTACCAATACAGACCAATAGAGTTCGATATATTAGCGATAGAAACCGAAATATTTGCGATAGAAGGAGTTTGAGAACGGTAGAGGCCGAAATATGTGCGAAATACTGATGCAGACCGATATTTCAGCGATAAAAACTGTCTGGAAACGACAGATACCAAAATATGTGCTATAGACACAGAGACAGGGACCGATAGAAGTCTAAACATGAGCGACAGAGATCGATAGAGACCGATAGGAATCGATAGAACTCGATAGGGAATGAGATATTAGCGGTAGAGACCGTCGGGGATCGAAATATAAGCGATGCAGAACGATAGAGTCCAATAAGAACGTTAGAGACCGATTGAGATCGATAAAGACTGAAATCTGATTGTGAGCGACAGAGAGACCGAGGATTCCAAGAGACCGCGAAGACCCTGCTGACAGGGGAGACCTAAGTTAAGTGAGTTGGTCGGTGGCGGGAAGAGAGTGTTACTGGAATGGGGGAGAGGACAGGGATAGGGATCGTGAGGATATCAGTAAGGATGGGGATCAGGAGGATAAAGATGAGGATGGTGTTGATCGGGAGGGGCAGGATCAGGATCAGGAAAATCCGGCTAAGGATGAAGATCGGGAGGGGGAGGATGCGGATACGGATTCGAAGGATCAGGATGATGATGGGAATCAATAAAGGCGAGGAGGAGGATGCGGATAGGAATTGGGAGAATAAGGGTGATGATGGCGATCGTGAGAGTGAGGCTAAGGACGGGGATCGGTTCGATGAGGGTAAGGATGGCGATTGGGAGGTCGGAGGATGAGGATAGGGATGAGGCTAAGGATGGGGTTCGGAAGGAGGTATTAGAGAAGGAGGATTAGGAGAAGGATCATAAGGCTGCCGGCGGAAGACTGACTCTGGACATTACGTGGTGGCTTATTTATATGAGAGCTTGGCGGTTCTGTCGCGTAGTGGGGAAGGTTGAACCCCAATCTGAGTTATATACCTGGAGTAAACGCTGAGTGGAAATTCGGCCTCGCGCATTGGTGGGTTCAGCTGTACGCGCAGTGCCTACGCCTGCCACCACTTCGTTTTTCAACTCACCGATAGCACGTGACTTTTCTTGTTGTTTCGTAATTTATTCGAGTTGTTTTCGTGCAATAAACGGTGAGTGGAAATTCGGTCTCGCGCCATGGTGAGTTCAGCTGTATACGAAACATAAGAGCGTAAGCGTTATACGCACAGTGCCTGCATCTGCTACCCCTTACCATCCTTTGTGTTATGAATCGTTGTTTATCTCACCAATAGCACGTGAGTTTCCTTGTTGTTTCGTGATGTATTTATCTCGTGTGGATTTATTTCATGGTTCGTAGTATTTATATATGTATATTGTCAATTTAATTGTAAGTACCATATTAAGTCGAATGTAAGACGTTATTATTATTTTTATTTTTATATGGTAGACCGGAATCCACTATTATTAGTATATTATTACTATTTGTCTGAAATCGTTTCGAGTAAGCAAATTAAATGACGTTTCATATCAATCATATTATTCTCTTCTTAGAAACATGGGACAAACATGTGAGAACAAAGATTTAAATAGAAAAGCTGAGCATTGGACAGGAAATTTAAGTAAGCACAAGGTACTGCTTGTCTGCTTTGTTTTTTAAATACCATGTCTCAAACGTAAATGAGAACAAATCTTTCAAATTAAGAACCAACTTGAGCAGAAATTATTCACTACTACTAGATATTCTGATACATCGTGGAAACAATAAAAAATTCAAACCTGTTTAAGCGAGACGAAATTTGCACATGAGATGTGAGTTAATGAGAGATGACATCCTATAATGGAGTCACATCGTGAAATAATTATCTGATGACATTAAAGTCTCATGCGAGACACGAAATTTCCATCTTGTCGTGACACAAAAATACATTGGATGATATATTCCGTAGTTCGTTGATGCTTTGTGCCACCCCTTCTGGTATCCTGTTTTCCTGATACCGATGCGAAATTCTAGGAAAAATTCTAAAAAATTACAAAATTTGAAAATTGTAACAGGAGAATATGGTGTCGGAAGAGGTGGCACAAAGTTTCGCGAAATTCTGGATATGATGATACAGTTTCAGGAATTTCCGCGAATTAAGTTAGCGATACCTTCGTGGTTTTCCTTATCCTTCGAACAAAAATCTTTTCGTGACTTCTATGGTTTGTATCACTCCAGTCGTCTCGGGGAAGGATTTTTAATGGAAAATGGAGGGGTTTTATACTAGCAACTACTAAATAAAAAGACGCTGAATTCGTTCAATTTGTATTTATTTAAAGAGTTTCTTGTAAAGTACAACAATGCACTTGTTACATATCGAACGAACGCGAGCAAGTGCCCGGAACTGGACGCAGAGTAGGCCGGACTGGGTCTACGTTCCGGATGGCCATCACGGATGTGTGTGATGTCGATTATTCAGTTGTTTAGTGTTCTAAAATGCAAAATATATAATAAAACATATACATACATTTGTGACGACCACCACTACCAGCGCCAATGGGATTGCGCGGAACCGACGCGTCAACTTCGCGATTTAAAAAGTCTCTAGGACAAGAGGTCCCTAGGGTTTTCCCGAACACCAAGGAAGACATACACGGACCAGTTGGTACCTCTGTGGGGCGTCCCCGTTCTTCAGATGTTTTCCGAAAGTCGTAGTGCACGGACATAATTATTGCGTATATAGAAATTGTACGAATATCCATAGATATGTATATATAAACGTTAACCCCTTGCCGTACAATAACGAGTCTCACTCGTGACACAGAATATGATTGATACGTTACAAATACGAGTCCAACTTTTATGTGAATGCTTTAAAGTTTTGCACTACAGCACAAATTAACCCTCAAAGGATCGTTAAAAGCGATCTGCATGTGCCGATAGACGCTCTTCATTTATCATGGCACTCTAGGACTGGAATAGCAAACTTTGTCGCACGAAATCGTTGGAAAAATCGTACGGCAAGGGGTTAATTGTTAATTACAATTAGTGTACAGTTATTTTCCGCTTCCCTTCTCGCAAGATCGTGGTGAAAAAGTCCCCCACACATTTCTTCTTACGGGTACAATCTGCCGATGCATTTATGAACTGAATTGTGGGGGTATCTAATTTCCGGAGTAATTGTATTGTAAGAAGAAACACGTCTTGTTTGTACAAAGGCAAAATGTTATCTGATAAAAGAATATACAATCATATAATCGTAGCAACAAATCAATTTTTACAATAAAAGAACATTCATTCATAACAAAATAAATAGACCAAATTCGCACATTCCATAAATTCAATCCACGCGCGCAAAACAATCACTCATGCGCACAACATACATGCATGAAACCCTACAGAATCAAGCGTCACCCGCGCCATCTTCTGCCAGGATCTGTAACTAAACAGTTCCTGGCGGATTTTTCAGTAAACAATCGGTCCCTTTCACTAGATGGCGCAACTTGGAATTTCGCTATTTAGTTCCTAGCTTATGTGGGCGATGCCGCCACTTGGAATGATGGCAGTTAATTCAGAGATGGTGCCACTTGCGCTCAGTGGCGCTGTGGTCCGCGCCGCAGATCCTCGCATCGTAGATGGGAATGCCGTCTTTCGTAGCGCGTCTCTCGGGAGGCAAGGGTGGGGTTGACAAGTACTCTGAACAGCGGTGTACCGAAATCCCCGCACCTGTTCCCAGTCCTAGGTCACAGTGAAAACAGATAAACAATATATTTCCCGAGGCTAGGGTTCTTGCAAACAATGCACTTGCCCAAACTGGTGAATCATCTTGGTCGCTGCAGCAGCAGTTACGAGAAATTTCTTATCAGACTGTATACCGTGACAGAGGGCTGCGAATAAGGCGACAGTGCGCTATGTCAGCCGGACAGCACCTTCGGACGAACCGATCCTAGTCGTATCGAGCGTGTGCAGAGATTCGTTGTGACGGTCGAATCGAATTCGTCGTGACGAAAAGAAAAGAAAAGACAGAACGAAACGAGGAAAAAGAAACGAAACAGAACCTTGATATCGTCACGTCCCCACGAATGCGAGTCGGTGTTCATTCCTTATTTTCCATCGAGGAATTACATAATGTATGTGCATGAGTCACAGGGCGACTAGGGGGGACGTGCAAACGTCAAAATCGTGCAGCAGCGATTTTTTCGTGCGTACTAGGTACGGTAAACAAATATCATCCGGTTCGTTGTCTCTGATCTTTAATTGAATCATCCATGACGAACAGTCGGGAAACGTTTGTGTGGTTCACCGTCTGACGAGCTCGAGTTTCATGCGATCCTCGACTGGGTCTGCACACAGTCGATCGCGCGACGTGCTGCCATTAGAATTTTTTGCATCGACTTCTCGCGTTCGTAGGCTGCTCGAAGGAGGAACCATTGCGACGTCTCTCGGTGTATAGCATGGACGTTCCTGTCGTTTGCGTCGGGAGATCCGTTCGAACCGAATGATCCCTTCGGCTGGTGTCGTTCGAAATTTTTGCAACTCATGTCCATTGGAGCAATGACAGATTCCGTGTAGAGTATCTCTCAAGGTTAAATAACGCAAAATTGCAGTCGCGATAACGTTGCACCAGTGTGATTTCATGTTTTTTTTTTTCTTAGCAAGATGACACACCAGGAAGTCTTTTATTATTGACAATAGAGACTTGACGTTTTCATATTTTTATCTGTTGAATGTGATTTTCTAATTTATTGTTGTGACTTTCATTCTGTGTTGCAAACCGCATGTTGTCTTTTCACTGACGTTTCAGCTCGGCTCTCTGCAAGAAAGTCTAACGTGCTCTTTGCGATGAACAGGAAACATTATGCTACCTCGCAGTGAACGAAGGGAATACCACTGAGAGATGGCAATTTTCAGATTGAAAATACTGAAGCATAGGTGCATGATTTCATAGCCTTGGAAGATATCGTCGTTGGGTTATAGTGTTTGACCAGGTATTTGTCAATCGAACAAAGTAGTCGTTCGTATTGTGTTTTATTACTGAGAAATGCCAGCACCGCCTCCACCTCTCTCAAGTTTGCCAGAGGCACCTATGTGTGAAAAAACTGAAGTCAGCGATGCAGACTCTCTGCCTCCGTGGGCCAAAATTACTCTCACATCTGCAGAGGCGGAAATCGAGAAGCTGATAGCTAGAAATGAGTTGAAGGATGCAGAAGTAACGTATTTTTGTCAAGTTGAACCGATCCTGCAAGATGGGCCACAGTAAGTTTCATTTTCATTTAGTTTCAAAGCAGAAACAACAAATACTTACGGTATCTTGTTATTTCATAGATGTGGTTTGGTGGCACTTGCCATGGCATCACAAGAATATACAAAACCAGTGTCTGTGAGCCAACTTCTGGCAGAGGCTCGTGTAAGAGGTTTCACGCAGCATGGAGAAGTGTACAGCGTCGATTTCATGGGCACACTAGCTGCTGAATATTTACCTGACCATAGACCGGATATCTTGGTAGATCTACAGCAATGCCCGGATACTCTGACGCATGCTTTGGCTCATGGTGCGATGGTGCTGATTCCATACGATTCAGATTTCAACCATGCTCCTTGCTTAAAAAGAGGCCATAAAGCCCATTGGGCGTTACTCGTGGGTCTAATTTCATCCAGGTAGACCTATTTTGAATCGCTGAGAATGCTTATGAGCGTATACAATTCTTTGTACGTGGTGGTTGGTATGCCATATGTAACATCTGAAGCGTACTATGCATTTCAGACAAGGGTATCACGTGTTAGCGCGTCATGGGAAGTCACGTCATTTAGCTTGCTGGCCACTGCGCGATTTAATCGAAAGTAATGGGAACTTGGAGGAGGAAGGTACAGCTAGACATGCCGGAGGATATGTTATACCAAAGGGAGGAGTTGGGGGCCAGAGAGGTTTACGTGGTAGGGCACTGGCATTACACCCATACATATAAAATCATGTACAAGAATTGTAGGTAATTAATATCACAGTGAAAGACAGAAATTATTACTATAATATTACTGTATCCGCATTATGGTATATGGTAAATATTCAAAGCATAACATTTGCACAGCTGCTACAGAATCTAATTATTTGTAAAATGTGATGCTTTAAGTAACATGTGTTGGAACTCGCATTTTTAGTCGACATTCGGTGGAGAGCAGACAGTCTCCAAATTTAATATTAGATGTAACAACAACAGCAACAGGAACAAGCGACATTCGATTTCATTATGCTCCGAACACGCAATGTAAATAATAATTTCGTATGTTTGACTTACATGCACGCGAACTGTTTTTGGAAATCTTTCTTTCCTGTGTGGGATATTTATAGCTCTTCCTGTGATGCGATACGTATTAAAGCGTACGCGTAAGTTAGTCCGAGACAAAAAGAAAACGAAAACAATGGGCATGTACACGTGCATGAAGGGACAAACTCTTGAACAAAAGAAGGAAAAACTCTATAAAAAAAATATCTGCATGATTGAATATCTAAGTGTACTAGCTAGGAGTTATCGGAATCGTAACTAGCCGGGACGAAAAGGATCTAAGTATATTTATTTAGCGAGAAAAAGAACCGTAGGTTTTCGAATAATAATTGTGGATCTTACTTTATGTTGGCACTATGAATAAAGACTAAATCTCTATTACAAGGGTCTTGCGATTGCATTTGAGGCAATACAAACTTAATGTTCGTGCGCTGTAACCGGATGATTTGCGCGCATTGCTTTTGAGACTTGCGATATTGAAATGATTACCTTATACTATCATGTGGTAGCCACATCAATCTTTCTACTGAATATTCTGTACAGGTACGAGTAAAGTAAAAAATCATGGTTGTTACACGACATCAATACGCTACGCTACACAAATATTTTGTCTCTTTGTTCACGATTGACATCGCTGCGCTATTATTCCGTTGAGTGTCCTGAAAGCAATGTGCTTCTCGAAAAAGAAACAAAAAAAGAAGAAAAATGCATCTTACTCTGTATACCATACGATACATGCTTGTTTCAATATTTATTTATGCGACATGTAAAGTGCGAGCAGAATTCTTATTATCGGTATGCATGTGAAAATTACGCGAAACCCGAAGGCACCGTACGGCCGGCTGGTTTTTTCAGTTGTGCGGTATCTCGAGCGTTTTCTATCAGGAAAGGTTCGTCGATTGGGTCGCGTGAGGCAGGTTTAAAAAGAAAAAGAGATGCTATGAATTTGTAGTACGGTTTCGGACACGGTGAACAGTGAAATCTTTAAGAAAAAATTTAAAAAAAATAATAATAAACTGTACCCAAGTGCCGCAGACTATGAAGTACGTTCATTTATCGCGGAATGTTGCAGGTAATACAGAAAAGAGAATAATAACAACGGTGTGTCTGTTTTCGCAAGCTTCTCTGAGTTTCTTGTCGCGATGTGTATGAATCAAAAATTCTCTGTAAAGAAAATTCTTCTCGGTGCACGTTTTTACCCCGGAACGCGAAACGAAGAAGGAAACAATCAAAACGCGAGATATTTTTCCTGCTTATCGTAGAAGCCCTCGATGATGTACCATGTATGTAGGAGTTACAGGAGTACGACACACACGTCTTCCGTTATTTACCGCGACCACGGTCTTTACGAATGTATATGTAAAGGAGAAAATCACGCGAGCAAGACACGATTACGGATCACCACGTAACCGGCTGTCGAAGCTCTTTCGTTTCAATGTATTTATGTTCCGACGAGTTCTGTTGTAACCCCGTTTTTTATGTACGACCGTAACACGCAACGATTTCTCTCTGTCCAGTCTGCGAGTCGAGCGGTGCGGCCGTGCGGCCACGCGTCCCGTGTTACGTTTGTAAGAGATTAATATTTGTGATCATTGTTAATTCTTGTTTCATTTGTGTATCGTGCATTTTACTTATTTGTTGTCGGTTCTTAGCTTTAAACGTGACAAATATAAAAGATGTTATAATTTATACAGATGCCCAGACTCTGTCTTATTGCATATAATTTTCTTTTGTTGCGTTTCATTTCACGAAGAAGGTGTCTCGACCGTGTCGGGCGTGGTTGGTGCTACACGTTCTCGAGAAGATAGTGAGAAAAAGAAAAGTGTGCCAATTTCGAATCACGAATTATACACCGAAGAGAAACTTCGCTCTCTCTCTCTCTCTCTTTCCTCTTTTTAAGTTCAAATTGGGGGAAAAAATAGCGTGCTTGCGACGGATTCGAAGCGGACGAAGAAAACGATTTTTTCGGAAGGGGTATCGGGTACAGGTGCGATCGGGATCGTGTGACAGAATACTTGGAAGAAAAAGAGAACTGCGTTACATTTATATTTCAAGCTTACAAACATCAACAACATAGTTTCGTTTTTTATCTTTGAATCGCCGGGCTGGCTTCTTATTGTTGCTCCGCCTCCTTTCGTTTACTCTAGAACGTTACAGTTATACCACAGAGTTTCACGTCTATTTTCCTAATTATCGTTAACATTCTACTTGTGTCCTGAGATGCGACGCGGATCAACGTTCCCCTTCGTTCGTACCTGTCGAGATACAACGATTCTCGAGAGTCCATCGCAATCGCCGGAGAGACAACGATCGTGACACGCTCTCTCTTCTTGGTGTGTGCTGTTTTCCAGTCGAGGAGAAAATCATGTACACGTTCACACGAAATCATAATGACAAACACGTTCACATGGGATATATTTCTACGAAGAAGAAAAAAAAAACGAAACTACGAACTATATATATATATATATATATATATAATATATATATATGTATATTTTGCCGCGTTTTACATCGTTACACCGCATTATATATATATATATATAAAAAATGATTCTGTACAACGATACAGCATTTAGAGTATAAAACGACGACCATAATGTACGCCCAGGACACAAGGCGTCTAATTCTATAGATTAAATAACAATGATATCCTGTATCCGAATAATTACGTTCAATAATATGTATTATCACATATAGGTATTTAATATTTATTATATCAACAATTAGGGGAGTTGAATTAAAAAAAGGCTAGCGTTCACTTGTTAGAAATTTATTACTCTCACTGTGTCTCGGCTATTTTTCATCTTTCAAATCTCAATCATCAATTTTCTCCGTTCCATCGTACCTTTTCGAAAGAAATCTATTCTTCGTTTTCGTTCGGTTTACTGAGATACTGCGATTATTCGATTTTGGGATGATTAACAGAGGGACCCCGCAGTACGTTGAATTTTGTTTCTGTTTCTTTTAAGTACGCCAACGAGGAGGAATGATATCGTTCTTGCGCTTCACGAAGCACGCTCTAAAAGATACAAAACACGAGTGGTACACGTGCGCGTAATGAATGTTAGAAGCTCATCGTTAGCCGTGAATTAAATTTATTGCGTGGTAACGAGGTCCACGATCCGGTTAATTGATATTCCTGTGCATCGTGATCGCGGTCTTGGGAAATTAGAAAAAATCATCTTAACACCATTCGCTTGACAATTTTCATAATAAATATTCATAACAGCATCCGTGTGAACAATTTTTTTTGAATACGCATTTACAGATCTTCCTCTGAGTTTCGATAGCAAAAAATCGGAAAGATTAATATCAAAGCATGCGATTTAACAGAGAACTGAAATCACAAAACTGGACTTCGGTCACGCGACGCTCGCGAACGTCTTGTTTCTTGCAAATCGTTCGCTCTTCGCCTTTCCTGCGATCGCGCGGAAACGGGGACACGCTCGTACAGCCCTTTTAATTGAACTCTCTAATATTATTGATAACAAGTTTAATAATATGTACATGCACGATCAGACGTCGGCCTGTAAGCGCAATAAAGACGTCTAAACCTGTGAAAATCAAACGCCGTTCTAATAATCCTTTTTGTCTCTTCTTGCTTAGAGTCGCTGTACCAAAAAACACGCTTTTCAATATATTAATTACTTCTTTTAATTATTGTAAGCTTTGAGCTTGGGCCTGCCTGCCCACGTGTGTACGTGTACGTTAAAACTTACTATACACCGAGAAAACGATAGCAAATGTTTTTTTTTTATATAGAATACTCGTCCGATGAACGTGCTTACGGTCTTCGATCGTCGACGGCTGGCGTTTCGAGATTAATAATGATCAGTCTCCCTCGAGAATCGCGATTTTCAACAACAACAACAGTATTTCGCTTCGATCTCTGAATCCGTGGATCGAAGTCGCTCGAAATTCGAACACGCGATCTCGTGTTTTGACTAGAATCGAGAATCTTTAATTATCATTAAGTCTTAATGCGCGATCGGGAGAGGAATCGATTAAATTTCGCTTCGAATAATCGACGAACTAAAAACAAGACGAACAAAAAAATAGAAAAAAAAAATTGAGAAACGTTCAACAGGACCGTGAGCACGTGTTACGGCTTTTATATCAATCGCATACACATTCCTTAAGTTCCTACAGAGTAAAACTTTAACTCGTCTTACGAAGCTTATAACCACGACGGTGAATTGGCGGCTAGTAAAAACGCAAGCGTTCGATCGGCAAACGAAACGAAACGAGGAGAATACATAAAACAGAAGTATAATATTCGAGGAGGAACATTAACGACGTCACATGTAAAATCGCTTAACACGCTACATCAACGCTACCATGGAAAACAAAAATCGGTATCGATGTCTGCTCGAATACTGAACGTTCACTACCGAACATAATAGACAAAATTACGTTTATAGTCTTTTCTCATGCGCACACTCGCGAGCGAATCGAAAGTGTGCGTGCTTCTCGAGCATGCCAACCATTGTTTTACCAATGTACGGGCCTTCTGCTCCCTTGGGTCCATCCTCGAGGTGTTCTCGAAGGTGTCGGCACACGATTTCTGGCGCTCGAAGGATCGACGGGAGCAGAAAAACCCGTCCTCGAAGGCATGATCGAGAAACGACGATACATTGTGCAAAACTGTCGAAGCTATCGTCCGATTGCTTCGTTCACATTATGTGGGAGCGTACGATAATCTATATAATAATATGTATAGAAATATATACATGTATGGCAGGTTCGATTGCTGAAAACGATCCAGCTCAATGAGACGAGGCAGTAAATTGCGTGACGTGTCTATGTGTGTGTGTAACAACAACTCTCTTTGTTGGCTTTCGATGATTCATACGCTGACACGAATCTCTGCAGGCTGTATATTCTTCATCATGGCTTTATCCCTGTTTCAGCTGAATGGTACAATTTTTAGTGGTACTGAATTGGTAATATATTTTCTTCTGTACTGACAATTAGCATTGTCTGCATCATCAATAGTCCAGGCTCTAAAGTTGTTTCAGAATCACCAATTTGCCAACTGTGCACAGAAGTTCTAAAACTTGTTCGTACAGGCTATCTAAGTTGTATGCAGGATAGAGTACAAGATGTTATTATTTTGAAAATCACTATTGTATTTTATGGTTCAAATAATTGCTGAATGGCTGATGAAGAACTTATGTTGCTCAAGGGACTAGATTATTTAAATGATGACCCCTAGACCAGCTTAAATAAAGAAAGTTCTTATCGAATCTACTGTTCAAGAGTATCATTTCTTTGAAAAAATGTCAATGAACCTGAGAACATTTCTTTCAAGAATTCTTCATTGTGGTGTCTCCATTCGTTACAACAGAATCTCCGTGGCGAACGCGTTGGCGAAATAGAGATAAGATTTGCAAGCTACAGAGCATTTGGCATCTTCAAACTTTTGCGGCAAGCCACCGAGAATTCGCAAATTGTATAGTTCAGCCTGAGCCACTTTGTTACCTTTGCAGTAAACTTTTTGAGCGTTGAGACGACCACACACACAATCACGTCAGACTGCCCGTCGTCCAGTCCTTTAAGTCGACTAACAGTTCGCCGGGAGTTCGAACAGACGTGTATTGCTCTCAGCCGTTCAAAACTGTAAAACGTAGTACTACGTTTGCGCTTCTACGCTCGTTAATAAGAACTAATTGCGGACTAGCAAAGGACGGGGGTAAAAGTGGGGGGGTTGGTGGAGAATGTGCGCGGACACGAGGAGAGATTTCGCTGGATTTTCTTGTGGTTTTCTTCATTTCACGTCGCTTTGGCAAAACGCAATTCGCCACCGATCGATCGGGCATTGCATTTGATCGCGCTTCAGCTACAGAATGCCGTTTCTTCCCTTTAAAAAAAAAAGTCTTCAAACGGAATTCCTGCGGACTGAAATTGTGAATCGAGTAGAGTAGGCGTATTCGTATTTTTTTCTATTTTTTCTTTAAGTTGCTCTTCGTCCTACGATTTGGCATTAGGCAGTCGAAGCGACGGCTAAGTCGCCGAGAAAACAGTAAAGCACTGTTCGCGTGTTATTTTTTTTTCTTTCTTTCTCATCGTTTCGCTAGGTCAAAAACGGAAGAAGTCGAAAAAGTACGTTACGTTACTGCTATACATGTTACTTACATTAACAGTACGTTGTTTCCTTTGCACGGAAAACGCCCGCTTGCTCTCCTTCTCTCTAAGACAACGTTAACGTTTATTTTCTATCGTCGTTTATCATTTTCCATGATATGATTCTCAGAGGGGCGAGGGTGACTGAATTAACCGTAACGCCCGGTACATTATTGATCTGTCGACAGGAAAAAGAAAAACAAAAAACGGAAGGAGAAAACAGGTGTACGAGAAACGCACGGACGAGTGCGTTCCGATTTTTGTCTTTTCATCGACGATTCGAAAACGTGTAACGTACTCGGTCTTACGTTTCCATAGGATTCGTTTCGTTAAACAATATAATCGCGAACGAATGTAGTGTATCTCGTCGGGAATAGAACGTCGCCTAACAGGACTAAAGTATTAAATAATAAAACTCGCGAGTAGAGTATTTAAACTACAGAGCAGCCTGGGGCTAAAAGTCTATAAAATGGAATACAAAAAATATCTCGACATCTTAAACGAGAAAAGGAGTATAATAACTAATGAGCTATTCTTCTTCTTCTTTTTTTTCATTTCGCCTTCATCATCATCTTCTTCGTGGACTCAGGTGTTCATAATCCGGAGTGTCACCGTTGCTTGTTCGAATTTCGCGAACATCACACCCTGTACCATGTTCGATCATGATCTACATTGCTTATCTTTCTCCTTCTTCTTCTTCTTCTTCTTCACGCTGTCTGTTTCTTTTGTGCGCTAAGAAAAACGTTTGCCTGTATCACAGACTTCTTCGATGCGGTCGCTGCGTATTTCCCGTATGCTCCGTACGATACGTTAATTAAATAAATACATAATTTAATTGTAAACTTCCTCGCGCTGTTGCGATATAGACGAAGATCTATCTTAGCATATCGCCGGTAACCGCGGCGAAACCGGCGTACGCTTGTCGCTTTAAAAAATCCTATTTACATCGTCGATGGGTGTACTCGGTGATCCGACTCGAACAATTTTTTTGTCTTTTTCTTTTATAAAATCGAACAATGCTGTATCGGACACTGGCATTCCCATAACCAACAAAATCCGTCACTGTTACTATATAACTGTGTATATATATATATAGGATATGTTAACCATTTTCTGTTTCTCTACTTCACAACACACGTTTCAGTTAACAACTATATTGCTACTCGCGTGCCCTTGAAAACCTTTACGCAAGGAGTTTTCTCATGTGTACACAGGACGAAAGAAATTTTTTGGAGACACAAAGGACAAACGAAGGATCAGAAAACGAAAAGGCAACATCGAGATACTTGCCTGACCAAGCGCTCTCCAACGACATCCGAAAAATCAGTCGGATAAGCGTGTGTTTTTTTTCTTTTTCTCTCTCGGTTTTTTCTTTTTTTGAGGATTTGATGGTTATCGGGTCTGCGTACAAGCTAAAGCTGATGGATCCTAATTGGCAATATCGATGAACACAAAGAAAAATATCTGGCCTCCGATAGAAACAAAGGAAGTTTACGTAGGGTTGGGAGCTTGCTGCTGAGAACTATACTCCAACAGGGCTATCGGAAACGTCTTGATGTGCGTTTGCCATTGGGCCGACAGTTGGAAGAATTTCACGCCGTACCACTCGGTACCGTCGATGCTCACTGAAAAAGAATAATTGTTTATGCGACTGTACGCTAACTTCGAACGTTTAACACTCTGACTGCCATAAATAATTGAATTATTTATTTGATCACGAATACTATTAGTATACGTTGCTGATAAGTTCTACCAGAGTCAGCAAAAAATAAATATTACTGATTGACAACAATATAATTTGAAATTATGGCGAGAGACTAGAAATTGTCATCTGAAGTAACTTCTGACTGATTGCATGATGGCCTTGTTATTTTCAAAATGCAGTGTATATTTATTTTTCTGTCCTTTCTGGTTAATACAGCGTGGCAGTCAATGTGTTAAAACTTCTCGATTTAGATAGTTGTTAAATATTCATATATCCGTTCAATGAATACCTCTTAATGGAATGTTGTGAGTTTTTGCAGAGCATATAAGTCGCGTCACACCTTCGACCGTCTGACTCTTTGGCTCATTTTCCTTCTCTTTCTCTTTCTTCTTGCCCAATCTCATTACTGTGGAATTAGTTTATGTAAGGAAACAAGTTGCTAATTTTAAAAGAAAATAGAAATAACGACACACTACTAAAAAATAATTAAAACATAAGAATCAGTCAAGGAATGTTTTAATTAATTTGAGCAGCAGGTAGGTAGCAAACACAAAATGCTCAAGAGTAGTTGCCCACTTATATTTTCTAGTATTCCTCACATGTATGTTCATTTATTCCAAGCACCTGTTATTCTCATTACTAGTGCAATTCTTGAAAACTAATAGAATTTGTTTGACATGTAAACATTGTGATTACACTTCTAATCTTACTGACTTCTTAGAATAAATTTCTTTCAAATATTTGGATATGCTAAACTCCATTAACAGCCACAGTTTATCTGTAATTAATGATAGGTAAATACTCATGAGCAGTAGTGTACCTATAAGTTCAAAGCAACTTGAACGGTTTACAATGGTTTCATCCGACTACAAATTGAAAGAAGTTCCATGTGCACGCACTTTTCTGCTTCTTCTCTTTTGTGGTGTAGTTCATGGACAAGTGGTGACCCGGTGGTTCTCCCAACGATGGAAGTCTTTGAACGTGCAGGGCCCTGAACGCTTGCCGCAACGTGTTCTTGCCCTTTTCACCTTGTGTCTGTTTACTCCAGTAATCCAGTTGTAGCTCGACCGGTTCCCAGCCTTCCCTCGTAGGTTGACCAACATTAGGACTGCTGGGTGGCGTTAACCTACCAGGAGGCGGAATAGGTAATCCAGGAGGTGGCAAGGAGGGTGGGGAACCAGACATGGTGATGTTGCTCTCCTCCAAATCAACGGATGCGGAAGAACTGCTATCTGGACAGCCAACTCGAACATCGTTTATGAACGGGATGAATATTTGACTGCTGTCGTCCGTTTCTCTGCAAACAAAATCAAATATTATCAGAAATGATTAATTTTTAAGAGAATATAGGATGGAGAGATACCATAGATAGTAGAACTCGACAACTTGAAATGAACACAATTTTGTGGATTTATGTGAGATGTTCAATAAGTAATGAGGATTTTATCATAAAATTCTCAGTCCTCTAATAACTGGATGGAAGTTTCCTGAATTCCTTTTTATACAACTTATTTTATTGATCCAACAAAAGGAGGTCCTGAATGCATATATTTTTTAATAAAACTTGCCTTAAAATGTAGGTGCCAATACGTACAAACAAATTTTTAGAATATTCAATTTAAATACTACAAAAATTCTAAATACTATATACAGTAAAAATGGAATAAAACCATTACAACATTTGATATACATTTTCTTCATTACCGATACATTACAATTGTTCAAGATTATTAAATATTCTAAGTTTCTAATTCTTTTTACTAGTATAACAAAATTCTCAGTAATTACTGAACACCCCATCTACTGCACCAAGTAAGAGTGTAAATTCACAGAATTCTTGATATTTTTGTGCTCCCTGTATAGAAGCACAGTACCAAGGTATCTGCTGAACCCTCTAACTGCTGCCAAGAAATCGATAGCACTTTTAATTACCTGTATGTAACCATAGCTTCCGCAATTGGCAGTAGCAAGGTTGTACCAGCCACAGCCAAGTATTCTGATACCCTCGCAGCACCCTCGCTGGCACCACCGCTCTCCCTCTCCAACAGTTCCTTCCACTCGTCGCCGAAAAGCATCGAGTACTTGGAGTCTATCGAGCTGAGGTACTTGGACAGCGTGTTGGAACCCAGAGGCACGACCAAGAATTTCAGATAATTTTGCCAGTCGGGTGATCGAAAGCTCAATAGATCCACGTAGTGACGCAGCACAGCGTTCACGAAACTATCTCCACCGGCGATCACCACTTTTATCGGTGCCGGTGGTTTCGCAGAGCTGTTGCAGCTGCAATTTCAGAGAAGATACGATCAATTGGCATCTTACCATTCATTATCATCTGAGACAGCCTTTGTTATCACACAGAAACGTTTCAGAGCTTTTAGATATACAAGAGTTATATGCTAGATGTATTTTATGTGCACAAAATTCAGAAGTTTGTTTGGTAGCACTGAATCGACGGGATATGTAGTTTTACTATTATAGTTTGAACATGTACAGAATAAGAGCAAGAGAAATATGCATCTTATGATATGTAATAGATTATGTACAGCAATTATATTGTACACTGAACAGCGTTTGTAGATTATCGATTGAAGATAGAGAATTACTTTGATATATCATTTTTACATTCATGAATAAGTATTGGGCTTATGAAGGGAACAATCATGCTCTGTTGTTTAAGTATTAACATGTTCACTGTCTCATAAACTACACATGATGTAGGCTAGCCTTGACTCAAGCATTTGTTCAATAAATAATGGATGGATGTAATATATACTGTTAAAAAATTCCATTTTCATGACTATTATAAACACAATACGATGAATAATCATCTTGCACAATATCATAAGCAATTTAAAGAAACAGAAACTGCTTATGACACTGAACGTGTTACTCATACAGGGTGAGTCACTATACTGCCACCTCAAATAACGTCTCACTTATTGACTTCAGTGTATCTTTTAATAAAATTTTGTTCTTGTTTTATAATTTTCTCTTTGTTTCGACCCTTATATATTTTTGTAAAAATATTATTTTTGGATGACACTCTCCGGCAAGAAAATTTTGAACTTTTTGTAAATATACAACTGATGACGACATTTTTAAAAGACACTACTGGCTGTACTAAAATTGAGATTCCCTTCAGGGATGAACTCAGGTTTTGCAGACGTTGACGTAACAATATATCTTTTTATTAGCCCTGGCTGATAGCCAATGACGTAGTAGTACGTCTATTCATAATTGCAAGCGGCTGATAACTTAAAACGCCATTTCTGCCGTTCGATCCACTGTGACAGTAGGGTCTCTGTTTTCATTCATTTCTGTTATCATAAATACTATTAATGAATCTCGAAGCTTCTTTGAATTATAATATCTCCATAGTGTATAAATTGACCAGTTTCTCCACACAATTTGTACAGGATCAATTGATTGCAATTTGAAATAACACGTAGTCACAAATTGAATGTTTCAACCCTTTGCACTCAAATTCACTTATATGCAATGTAAGATGAAGCATTTAATTTGTAAAACTTGTGCAACTGAAAAGAATTTTGAGCCATTTACACAAAACAGAAAATTCGAAACATAGTCGAGAACAACATACAATAAATTCTATACACTTCAATCTTCTATTATCATTTCATGAATTTTAGGATAATTGAAACTGTCAAGACCATAATCATTGCTGTTTCGTTTGAGTTATTTCACATGGCCGTTTCAAAGGACTCACCCACTATAGACTGAACACTTTGACGACCTCTGTCACGCACACGTGAATTTATTCATCTGAACAACATCCACGTAAAACAAACGAGCGTAACTGTGACCGAGGACAAATATTTAAATACTAATAAAGTAGAAACCGTGTGATATTCAATGTAAAGAATTTTTGCACAAGTCAGTTGACGTCTGCAAAAACATTTGCAGCCGTCAAAGCGTTGACGTTCATGAGCATCGTTAGAGCTTATGAGCCGCCGCAAAAAAGTCTAAGGGTTAACACGATCATCGGAGGGAAAGTGGAACGTTTCTGTGCGGTGTTCGCGTGGAAGAAGGGTAATTACAATTTTTGTATTCGCGTGACCAAACAGGTGAACGTGGCACGAATATCCGCAGGAGAGGCGGTGGTCAGGACCCTGTGGTTTCTTTCTTGAAGTCTCGTGGCGAGAATCGCCCCACCTGGGTCCGCTAACGAGACCAACGATACGGCATCCGGTAGACTATCGTCCGGCAAAACGCGGCTTAATTGCTCCACTAACGCTTTCCTGGGCTGAAACAATGCAATTTGTTATTTCGTCGTTAGCGTTCGCGAAATGCGTACGAATGAAACGCTTAGGAACGAAACTGGACGCTTCCGTTGCAAGGTTCGATTCAGTAGAAATCACGTGAGGCTTTATAATTAAAAGTATAATTGATAGAATTAATAATATAATGAATAAAATAGTAATTATAGAAAATAATGGATGTCAGAGAAATCTCGGATGATATAGTGTTTAGCAAAAAAGAAATCAGTTCTATAGGGTAGGGATATTTGGATTAGCGCCTCAATGTCATATCCCCGACTATGAGGCATATACTAGGTGTCCTGTTGCAATATTTTCACGCGAACGTATTCGAAACTATTGGTGGTAGTTGAGTGATTTCGAGAGGGACATAATTTGGTAACAATAGTTTTTTTAGGGGTGAAGGTGTAGGTCCTTTTCCTTTTTTTTTACGTGGAACTATATGGATATCTTTTGATGCGTTAATTGTTCATTTTCGATAAAAAAGTGTGTTAGAATATTTGTATACTTTGATTCTAATTTTGTATAATATTATTCATAGCCCATAACGCAGAAAATATTTTTTTCATAGGACCATCAATTTTTGTAAATTAGTTTATAACAATTTTTACAATTATTATTTTAGTTAGATAAAATGATTTTCGATATCACTAATAGTTCTGAAGATATTCGCGTGAAAATATTAAATATGGGATTTCCTGTATACGATTTGTTGATAATTGTTACAATTATAATAAGTCGCAAGCATAAGGATAATTATTCGAAACTAGAAGAATAAAATTATTTTGCATATTTAAGTAATAACACACCTCCATAATTATTTATAGGGAACAGAAGAATTTCGAACATGGAATTTAATGTTTTTTTAAATATTCATCTAATTAAAAAACGCGACCAGAAGAAACACTGAAACAATGCGGGAAGCGTCTGAATTAACAGAACGTGAAAATTTATTTCAGCAGCAATTTGTTCTGCTTTCAGAGATTTGCTATTTCATAAATAGTAGGTTTCGTTTTTAAACGCGTCATATAGTTTAGAAGATTATCATTCTTGCGTTACGATCGCTTTAATGACGGAACAGAATGCTACGAAAAATAATGATCGATAGTCCTATAATTAATACATCGTTGACCGGAGACGTATAAACTCGTCTTTAGAGAAGCATGGTTCAAATTATTCAATGAAGTTGTTAGAGCTCGAAATTGATAAAATTTTCAATGCATGCATCGGCTCCTAGGTTTATGATGCATGTTGCAATATGTGTAGGTTGGTGTCGATGTATCGGAATCGGAATCGGCTTGCATCGATGCAGGGATCGATAGCCAAGAGCAAGTCCCGATACTGTTGCAGGTTTCACCATGTAGATCAGAGCTGCATAACTGATCGCTCAGGAGCAACGGGGACTCGCGCTTCTCCCGAGTTACCTCCACTATGGGGCCCATGTTGTCCCTTTTAAGACACAGAGACAGAGAGAAAGAGAAAGAACACTGTGCTATGGTGTATCCCGCGTCTTCCCGTCGCGGCTCCGAATGAACTGGAGCCCCATAGTGGAGGTGACTCGGGAGGAGAAGTGCGAACAGCCGTTGCTCCTGAGCGATCAGTTATGCAGCTCTGACGTCGATCATGGAATCGATGCCGTTTATAGTCTGTTTCTGCTGATTGTATCGAAACAAACCGAAACTGATGCAGTCTCATAAAACCTAAAAGTCGATGCGTGTATTGCAACATGTTTCACTGTGTGTGGGCCGCTTAATCCAAACAACTGTGACTCGTTTCTTACAGAAAAGCGACTTGCACCGCCTTCAAAATAAAGGGCTCGCACATGCAATTGCATGAGCATCCATTCGGTCCGATCGTGTGATCAGCGACGGTGGCAGCACGGCAAGACGTTCGAGCATAGTTCGTTCGGTCTGTCGGAGGAGGAACGCGCGAGTGTATGGTTGTCGCTCGATACGCGGCCGAATAAAAAACGTTCCCGTCGGTGGTATCTACCTCGGAGCTATTCAAGTCGGCGGGAGGCTTTAAATCCACGCTGAGGCTGTGCTTTTTAGACTTATTGCTACCCGGTGCGCCTCTGTCGCGGGTAAAAAGCCTGCTCCGTCTGTCGGAGCTCTCGGTCTTATTGTGCTGCTCCGATTTCGGCGGCGAGCCCGGCACGTAATTCGGTGGATCGTTCGCCTCGTGATCCGTCCAATTTTCCGGATGCGAGTCGCTGTCGGCCCTTCGGGAACTATCGTCGCTCTGCCTGTCCACGCCTCGTTCTGCAATGAAATTTCATTACTCCTTCGTCGCATCGAACACACCCTCCGAGCCTCACACACCCTTTGCACTCCGAGAATTTTTTTAACCCCTTAAATCATAACGTTGAGAAATGAACGTCGAGAGCCTTTGGAGACTTGCGCGGATGAACAAATTTCTATGGCATAATATAGAATCGTACTTTTCATTTTGATGCATAAAAAGTATTGCTATGTACGTGAATAGTAACAGAATCAGACAAGATATTATCTACTTCATGTTTACGTTCGAATTTTAATTCATTAGTAAATTGAAATTCAAATAAAATAATTACACGATCGCAGAAAACAGAACAATCTGCTTAACTTCATCAGAGATACTAAAACTCATTTGTACATTTATTCTTTTCTTATACGTTTTATACGTTTACATTTGTATTTTAATTTAACCCTCTGTAACCGGAACTTTTTTGCAAATGACGAAAGTTATACATCAGGTTAATGCCAAAGTGTGTATCGTGGGATATAAACATGATAATGGACGAACAGACCCCTTGATAGGATCTGTAGTCATAGAATGTAGTTGTACGCAGAGATAAATAAACGAAATAAGACTTAAAAAATATAGATATATAAATATAAAGGTAAACAACTTGCAAGTCACATGGCGTTATAGAGGTTTAAATACTATCGACAAAAATTGTAGCGTCTAATGGCCACCTACGCGTGTTAGTACATTTTTCTTAAAGATTTCTAATTTTTGCACCTTTTTTTCTGTTCAATATCTATGAGTATAATCAACTAGCTATTCCGACACATTTTTGTGGTGGCTCTCTGAAAATTGCAAGTATTGTTCTCCAAACCAAAATGTACAAACGCTTATCATTTTAAATTTATTCTTTTAATATGTTGATTCAGATTATATTGGAACAAGTGTGACTTGAATATTGAATCTCGACGTTCTCCGTTTTATAGTGTGCGTAGAAACAATGTGTGCCGCGATGGTAGCGACAATGGAGTGCAAAGGGTGAACCCTTTCACTGCGGAATACTTCAGAGCTGAACACTTTCTATGAACGGACTACCTGCTGCCATACTGCATACCGTGTGTCCTGGACTTTTCGGATCGATTCGAAAGCGATTCGGAACACATGGTACCGCGATTGTTCATGTTACAATGGGAATTCTAGGGTCATAAGTGCACATGTTTGGCAGAAGGGCCAAAAGTGTTCCTAGTGTGACTTGTGGCTGAAGAAATTTATAAGACGCATGTATGCGCTCATGGTCCATACTGATGACTTTTGATGGCCGCATATATGCGTCTACAGCAGTGAAAGGGTTAATTTATCAAACGAGTGGCGAAGAACACTGAACACCGTTGTTCGAGTACTCGAGAGATCGACTGTTGTAGCAGAGACGAAGTATGAAATACGAAAAACGCTGCTTTAGGTCATTGGTGGTAAATTATAGTACCGCATTTATCATTTTTGTTTGCTCGTGTGCCCGTTTGTATGATAAATCGGTCAATTAAAAGTATTATTAAACAGATTGGTATTGTAACTATATTAAGTTTAATATTCAACTGATATTTTATTAGATTATTAAAAGGGTCTTTCGATTAATATTATTAAAAACAACCTTACTTCGAGTGACACAGATGGTACTACTGATCGAACAGAACCTAGTATAATTGGATGAACACTGATTCTCAGAATTAAATATAAATGAATTAGTTTAAATTTTATTGATAATTTAATGATTTGACAGATATAAAAATCAGAATATTATTGGACATACTAATGGTCAAATAAAATAGTAATAATTAACGATTATAGTATAAAAACAGTTCGTTCGTTAATAATTTAATAACACCTCTAAGAGGTTGTAATAATTCACTTAATACTGCTTTATTTAGACCCTCGCGACAACAATTCTCAGCTTGGAGAATAATTGCTGAATTCGTCTTTTTTTATGTACCAAGATATGCACCAAAAATGACCATTTCATTAAAAGAAACTGGCTCTGAATAAAACGTTAAAAACAAAAATAATGTCTTCTATTATTAATCGAAAAAGTCACCAATTTAGGCGTTACTACGACATTTATCTTGGAACAACTTGTGTACACTACAACATTATACAAAAATTAAAACTGACTGAGCTGAGTTTTAAACAAGCAATTAAATAACATTAAACAAAAGCGACTTTCAAACTTATTTTTCGTAAACAGAGGCTTATTAAAAAAAAAAAAATGTTTTTTCCATTTTATTACTCTTGAGGAGTATGGTAATCCCTTCTACGACCGTTTCGTAAATTTCAGGACAGAAAGAAGAAACCAAGTTACTTCCGAGAAAAAGTGTTGCCGCGTTTAAAGCAAAACTGTTCAAACACCTTAAAATATTAAAAAATTTACAAAAATTTTCATTCACAATTTCGATTTAAAGTATTCGCTTACAGTCACTCTAACGATCGAACAGTATTGTCGAGGTATCCTAACGTTCGATCGAAATGAAAACTGTCCCGAGTACTCGAACAGCGGCCGAGTCGAACGCGTCGAATCGGATAGATCGCAAAGGTGCTACAACACTCGAGTAGTTCGACCGTGACAAACTCGGTGGACAGGGTGAGAAAAACAGAGAGAACAGAGAAATGTAAACTTACTAAAGAAACGTGTTACACATCAAGGAAACGCCACGAGTCTGCGCTCAAAGAGTACACAATCGGCAAAGGCGTTTCGTGATCGACAGTCAGACTATGTCATTTTTAGTATCTGAAGCCCCGGGAGACGGATTAGACAAGAGAGCAACGTTGCACAGTTCGAACGCGTCGACACACGAACGGTACAAGAAGACGAATAGTTAGTAAGAGAAGAAAAAGAAAAAAAAATGAAAGAAAGAGAAAGAGAGAGAGATAGAGAACAGAAACGGATATAAAATAGATAGTATATAAAAGAGAATACGTACGTACGAGTGAATAGAGAGAGGAAGAAAGAGAGAGAGGCCAGGATCGAAGTACGATTCAGTACTACAATACAGAAAGGCGTAAAGAGACACACAGACACACAGAATCTCAGTAGAAGAAGTGTTTGATGCTTTCGGATCGAAGAGGAGAAAAAAAAGCGTCTAACGAGCGCGTTTTCCATGACGAAACACGTTTTTTCTTTCTTTTTTCTCTTCCTTTTTTCCGTTTTCGTTAGCCGGTGAAACTGAAAGAAACGTGAGAACGGCGTCGCGAGTAGAAGCGATGAAAAAAAGGAACTGCCACAAGAAATCAGATGCCAGAAAGTATGCGTTTATTGTTCTGTTCATCGCAGCTCTTACAATTGATTTGTTTCGTACATGTTCACGTCCACACCGATCGAGAAAGCTGTTGAAACATCGTTTGTTTGCGGTGCGATGCAAGAACAACGGAAGCGATCTCTTTTGCCGACGATGCACAGGGAGGACAAGCCGAACGAAAAATTGCGAAAAGCATCGACGCCTCTGTTGTTCTTGCATTTGCCCCTGAAATCGTCGATTTTTTGTTCGCAAGAAGAAAAAAAAATAGATCGTGACAGAGACTCTGATCTTGATCGTGTGATACTTACGACGAGAAAGTTCGCATCGAAATCGAATCGAATGGTCATAGCAAGCGAACGCGGTAGCGCTCGATCTATCGTGAAATTATAGGCATCTAATTACCGAGAATCATTGATCGAAGCTTCTGCGGATTAGCAAGGTCATTCATGCGCTGGAGTTCCTTCTTCAATCTACAAAATTGCGTACACTGGAATGTTTCGCTCCCTTTCCTGTCTGTGTCTAGCTAGCTAAATACTCAAAGTGGTATGTCTGCGTTTCTCGTTTTCAGGCAATTTTCAAAATGACGAAGGAAAGAGCAGTTCAGCGTTTCAGACTATTTCGTGCAGGGTGAATCAACTGGAACAATTTTTATCCCCCCGCAATAGATGCGAAGGGGGAACAGAGATGTTCTCTTAAATTTCTGAGAGAATGTCAGAAAATCAAATTTTTCTAAGAATTAAAGTGATTTCGTTTACATAAACATAATTAAACCCGAGACTTTACTTATTTTTAAATTTGTTTAAGCTTGTTGTCGATTATGCGAGATACTGTGTCAACAATTATATTGTCAATTATCAACTAATTTGCAAAACATACAGTTGAATATCTCGAAAACTATGAAAACTTCTTTTATGAGTCTTTATTAGTCATGTCAACCACAAAGGTCTGCTTACAGTTCTGAGATACCCTGTATGTATAGTTTAACACAGCACTGAAACACAAAAACCAAATTCAATTGTACTTTGTACATGCAATGTGATATTCTCCTACGTAGTGCTGTTTAAAAGAAATTAAACTCATTTTATTATCGCGACAAATTTTGGTGTCCACATTATTGTCTAATTTCAACGAATCAGAAGTCACTTTAATGACGATTTCCGCAGCTCACCCTGCAGTTTCACTGTCGTTTGAGAAGCGGTGCTTGGAGTAATTCGCACGAAATTTCGAGCTCTCGTTCCAAACAAACAGCGTTTCTATTTAAAACTAGTCTCGAGAAACTTTCATACTAAGCAGCCTCGAAATCGCGTTTAAAAGGTCTGCCGATATCTCCGAACGCGTCCAATTAACGGGCAAACTTTCATCGAGATTCAAGGCGAAAAGCAGTGCTTATTTCCACGCCGAAGCCAGTCAAACTTCCAAGCACTCGTTTGAGGGCAACTGATTCTCTTTCGTCCTTCGACTTTTCCTTCGTTTTCTTTCAGCTTGTCGAACGGCAAAGAATGTTCGGTTAACAGAAATGTAAAGAAAGAAGTATATGTATAAAAAGGTAATTAATCATGCTAGAGATCCACGCAGCCATGCTAGCTCGGTGAGAAGCAAAAGGTCCTTCGGTAAATCGATTCAGGCTAAATTCAATCCTTCTTAGATCGTGATGGTTCGCAAGCCGTTACTTTTGTCTACATACCTGGTGTAGTGTGTCCGATACGGTGTTTCTCTTTAGTTGGCTGACCTGCGCTCTGTTGACCTACGGCCGTCGCAGGAGTGCTTCCGGTCTCCTCGTTGGCAACTACTACCGAATCGTAACATGCAACAATGCAAAGCCAACCCACCAGACTTTCACTTAGTTAAAAAAGATCTGTGCCCGGGACAAGGCAACGTTAGCTTTTTCCTATATCACAGGACACGAACTGCCGAATTCCTCCCTTCGACACGGACGTGGACATCTTTAAACGTCATTCGAAATCGAGGTGTAGTCGGTGAAAGAAACATAGTTGTGAGCTCGGCAAAACGTTAGGCGAAATGTCAGCCGAGTCTCGATAGAAATGCACAGTGGTTTTGACCTAAACGTCGACCTGTTTGCTGTCTACGGTCCAGGATAAAAGAATGGCAAATTCTGTAATTTTTAAAATTTTTGTAAATAATTTACAGTCGTGCAAGTTTGTCTGTGTACAGGCATCTCTCGACTAACATGGCACCTGAATCGCACAAAGTAGCTATTTCCAAAAGATGGTGTTGTTTATAAGGTTTTTTGTAATTAATCCTTGAGAAATGAAAGAGAAAAGAGAACTGAGGATTTTACTCCTGATCTAGGGACGCATAAAGTGTATAATTCTAAATTATATTCCCTTGATAGCATTGGAATATTTATTTATAACGTGTTTCGTTACATAACATGTCAAAGGACATGCATACTTAATGTGAAAATTGAAAGTGATTAGAGATTGTTCTAGAAATGATTTCTGCTGCATGAACTCTTGATATCAAGCAGTTGATACATCGTTTAGCTTATGATCGACTATGTTTCTTCCACCGACTATACGCCGAGTGTGACTCATTTTATATATTGAATTTTCGAATCGAGATGCAATTTTTACTGTGGGATAAATCGAAGAGGCTCGAGGGTCGCTTTAAAATTCTTACGGTCACTATTTAATAATAAATTATTGAATTTTTCGATAAACATTCTTACATGCATAACTGATTTTTCATTTGAAGGAAGGCTTAAATCGATCCTCATGCGAGGAGTATAGGATGAAAAGGGTCGAAGACATCAGTGGCGGATAGTTCTTGCAAAGTGGAGTAAAAAATGTTTACTTGATATAGGTCCTACAATTAATGTTATCGATAATCCAACGTCGCGTGCGGAATCCTCAGTAGATCATTTCATGTGTACATTCCCTGAACGCCTATGGGCGTTTCCCGCACGGACCGTATGAACGTACCGAGAGTCTATGAAGATTCATAGCAATTCAAATATTTCTTTTATCACCTATGTTCATTAAGCATTTTTTCACCCTTTTTGCGTGTACTATATGCTTCAGAAGTCTTGGATCACTTTTTAATATCCCGCAATATTCAGAAATGTTTCATTGATATTCTTTATGCTGCTCATGGGTATGGGAGTTTGAGATGTTCTGAACTGAATGATTAAATAATGAAACGGCAGATAACAGTGCGAAATACGGGAATAACATAGCATAAGCCAGGGCACAGAAGAACAAACATTACTCGTAACAATCAAACGCGAAATGATAGGGACACTCGTTAAGGGAACTGTAATGAAACTGTTTCAATTCATAATTCATTTATAATTCCACCGACTTCGTTTACTTTTAAATGACAGAAAAGTCATTTAAACAGTTAACACGTTCCGTGTCGTGGATCATCAGTGACTCACGCATCAGCTATAATTTCATCAAGTAACTATTAATTCATATAAAATTTTTGGTAACATTTACATTACAATTATAATATAAAATTGAAAGGGTATTAATTAATGCTTTGATATTTTTATATTAAACCATGTACGGAGTGTCCAATTTAAATGGAAAACTCTCTATACTAACACGTTGATTGCCGTCGGGGTCACCGGTGACAGACGCCACAAATTTTATTTAATCAAAAATAACTAGTAACTCTTACACAATTTTAAACAAAACTATTAGCACAATAATAATATACGGTAACTATTTTATTATACATTCAAATAATAAAATATTCTTTTTCCTTCACGATTTACATTTAAAACGGTAGATTATAAAATATCTGACTAGGTATGACAGTTTTCACTGTGGCATTCAACGTGTTAATAAAAAGCTATTTTCACGTGTCTGCCAGTAACAGGATTTTCCACTGTGCCACAGAACGCGTTGACATCACTAAAACAGTCATCGTTACGGCACAGCTCCCAACGAGATGTTCAAACAAATTGTATGTGTACAAAAAAAGATACTGAAAGTTGCAACAGCCATACCATGCTGTATCGTCAGGACGTCAACAGTATGGCCGAATGGTGAACGAAAAAAATCAGAATACTGAATGCACTTTCTACAAACGTCGGAGACGCTTTTGGTCCGTTCCGTTTGCAGGTAACAATCATTAAAAAACTAAAGAACAACAAAGAGTACGCGCGTCAATTTGTAGAAAGCGTGGCTTCGGTTGCAAATGCACTTTGTACTTTCTAGCATAAGCGAGTCATGATACAATATGCTCTTCGAATACGTAATACCAACGTTCCTTACCGTGTCACTATACAACAGAAGCAATGTTTAGATATTTTAGGGTCGTGACATAATTATTACACTTATTTTCACACGACGTTAACACGTGTGTATATATGTTTGCTTGCTGTACGAAGCTTTATGTAGAAATATGTACGTTTCTATCGCCAACTGATTTACGTGGAACAAAGTTCTACGATAAACCGGATTAGAGAAGTATCGACTTACCCGAATGAGGCGGCGCGAGAAGGGATCGACTAGAGCTGAAGAAGGGTCGCAGGGATGGTTTGGGTGTGCTGCTGACTGACATGGTGTCAAGTTCCGGACCACTGTCGGACAAGTCGAGCTCGTCGAACAATTCCTCGATTTCCATGTCTCCGCCTTTAACAAATCCGTCCTCTGTTAACACTTTTACAGCCGAAAATATTTTACAGACGTCAAACATCTTTGGACATTTATGCGAAAATCTCTTTAACCCTCATCCGTTTTCCCTCATGGACCATTTTCACAATGACCGTTTTCCCCAATGGTAAGATACCAGTATAATGAAAAGATAACGAAAAAACGTATTTTATTTTATTGTTTTTTAATGGTGCATCTATTCTTGAAGTGAACCTACCAACAGTTTTTTAAATTTTGTTGTCTTGTCTGGATCCGTTTGTGGTTCAGAATTCAAGGAAAAGAAATCTGTATTGCTTTTTTATAACTTTGGCCTTTTACGATTTTTCTTAATGGATTAATAAAGATGCCAAAAATTCTATATACTTGTGACTATAAATAAATGAAAATCCTGTAAGGTTAAAGTGGTATTTACCCGAAAGTTTCTGCCCAATTTCCTCTTGGTCCTGATCCAAGTCCTCGGACGCCCTGAACCGTCTCTTCAAAAGGGCTATGAATTTCTGTTTTAAATTTCTCTGCTGTAACAAACGAAATATTTGTATCATCCCTACAAATTCTATACAATTTTTGTGAAGTTTAGTTGTTTTTACGTAAGATGTTTAGATTATAAAGAGCGAAATATATGAAATCTTAGACTAGAAGTTAGGTCAAGTAAATTTTAAAACAATTAAAACACTTTCCACTAAAGGAGGTCATAGTTGATGGAAAACGTTGATGAATCGCTGATTTAATGGAAGTTCAAACTCCAATCTATCAATGTCTTTCATAAAACGTAAGTTGATTACTGCTCTGATTACCAAGGGAAAATCTAGAAGATATTAGATCACTTAATCCGTAAGATATGAGCTGCCTTCTTTCGCGACTGCGAAATCAAACAACAAAGAGAAAGAAAGACAATTTAATGAGAGTACTGTTCAGGATATAACCCTATTTTTCTATGTACATGGTTAAATTAATTTATCTGAAGAACACTAACAGTTTTTACCCCTGTCTAGTGTCCCTACAATAATATTGGTCACAAAGCTTATTAACCCTTCTATACATTTTGTCATTTCTCAATCTCCTGAAAATCCAAAAATTTGTTTATATGAGATTGCTTGATTCGAACGACCACATGTAATAGTGGAAACAAATTTTCTTGGAATCATTATTTTAAAAAATATGAAGGTCATGTTCATTTTTTTAAACAGAACCATGTGTCTTAATTGTGACTATTTTACTGTGTATCACAACAAGAATTCAATAAACTAAATCACACGTATATACTTTCTGCAAACTAGTTCTGAAAATATGGCCTTTATAATCTCGCTTATTCGGAGCAGAATATTATTTAGTTCAATAAGTTCATCTTATAACAAAATATGGTTACAATAAAAATATGTGGTTCTATTTTAAAAACTTTTAAATGGAAAGATATTTTTTGTGGAAAAATATGTTTCCACCATTACATGTGCCACATGGTTGGTGTCACCAAGAGATTAAGAAATGAAGTGTGAATACTTAAGTCGGCCACACTGTGTGTACGTATAAGTGTATTTTTCTGACAAGGTGTATTTGATACGAACTCAATTAGCCTATGAAGACAAGAGAAGGGTTAAAACCATCGAAGCAAATTTCGACACCGCTGTGCTGAATTTATTTCGCCTTCATTCTCTTAGGGATTCCACTCTGTCACTAAAGTAGCTCTTAGCGCAGCAGGCACGTTAGTCCGTGACACAAAAGTGTGCATTAGCAGTGAAAGCATCGATTTAACAAGGCGAAACAAAGTAACCAGTCGCTCCATGGAGCCCTGCAGTGCACAGAAATTCGAAGAAGTCAATCGAGGGATTCACAACAAAAACAACCCTTGTCAAATTTTACGATGACCACAAAAATTTAGAACTTCATTATTTAATTGAATACAGTTCTTGTGCGATATAACTATTGACAACACACACACACACACAGCAATTGTGTAATATGATGAATATTTTGTTGAAAAAAAAAAGATTGCAACCTCTTGAACAAAAATTAAAGACGCTAGAGAACCCTTCAATTGTTTGTCTACCTTCTACTCTATAAGGGGTTAAGAGATAAGCAAAGACTCATGAAATCACCTAATGATAAGGTGGAAATCCATGATGAGATATTTCATAAGGTTTTCTTCTCATGAGACAAACATCTTTGCATACACATATATGTATATACATTGTGTATACACATACACCCCCGGTCATAAGTATTAGGACACTCACTGAAAATGAAGTAAACTTGAAATATTATTAGGAAATTACTAAAATCTTTAAGAATCATTATCTAGCTTGATACCTTGGATTATAAAGAATTCGTACATTCAATATTACAATAGAAATCTCACCAATTATGTGTAATAAAATTAAATTTCCTTCTCGTATATATACCACCGCCCTTTCGGTCACTGCTTTAACCAATTTCGGCAATCATTTTAATAGGTTTTTAATCGCTCCTCCAGACACTCGTTTCCATTGCATCACGCAAGAAAATGCACAGATAAACATAACATAAACGACGACCACACCAAAATAATTGTTTTAGTGTATTTGAACAACTGACCTGAGGAAATTTATGTTATAATATACATTTATATATACATGCATACGGCAATAGTAATAAGTATACATTATGTATACCGGTATACATTTCTAACACGTTGAACGCCGCAGTGAAAACGGTCATGCCTAATCAGACACGATATAATTTACTATTTTTTATATAAACCGTATAGAAAAAAAAGATTTGTGTATAAATAAATTAAATCTGAGATGTCGGTCACCGGTGACCGCCACGGCGTTCAACGTGTTAATAAGTCAAATGCAATAAATGGGAAAACTAATGACAGAAATAGTAAATACGTGTACCTGAATATGTTTTTGCTAATATGATGTTATAAAACTAGCGAAAGCTCTATAATCTGGATCAAATACCACCTTCTGTGTAAGATCGGGAGGTGTCCTAATACTTGTGAGCAGAGGTGCATTTATTTAACACTTTGAGCGCCACGCTACATTAGCTGGAAATAACAAACTTTCAAAATTTTTATATGAAATAAATATAACCATAAATTCTACTTTTCGTAATCAATAATGTGAGCAATTTTCAACATATTTTTACTGTTTCTATTAGATCTTATTAGGTATATCTATTGGTACTATACATGATCGAATGAATAATGGTTGAATTTATGTGTCACCCAAATATGGGTGACGCGGCACTCAAAGTGTTAAATTTAATTGTTGCTGAGATTTTTGTCTGATGAGAGGAAAACCTGCTGAAACATCTTATCGTGGATCTCCACGTATACATAGCACCTAATTCATTTTACGCACCCTGGCGTTAGCCGGAATCTTCGCTCGGCTCTTCCGCCTGTGCATCTCGAGAGTTGGCTCACTGTCGCTGCCCTCCGCCTCGCCCTCTGAACTGAACTCTTCCTCTTCGTCGCTGTATTCGGGACAAAGCCTCTCGTTCGGATCGTTCATCAGTCTTTTGTCCTGGTCGACCGGTTGCGAGCTCAGTGCCACGACGCTCACGCGGGCCAACGCCACCGAATGACCGCCGTATTTCTCCGCCTTGTCCGACACCAGCTCCAACTCCAGGTCCATCTGCTTCTGGAGAACCTGTGGACAAACCGCGGGGTTCCCCCTTCAGATGATGGGATTTCTTTCAGATTGGAATAAACAAGGTTCGATCGACTGGATTCAACCCGTTGCAATCTTATGCCCCATAACTTTCAAGAAATGGTGTAACCCTGGTGTAAACAACCAAAATGTTCACGATTTTTAAGTAACCGGGGTACCCACAGTGTCCTGTTTCAATATATCAAATGTATGGCGATAATTTTACGCACATGCTTTTCAGAAAGTCTTAGCTTTCCTTTCGTGTAATATACCAAGTACTGTTTTAAAGAAAATATAGAAATGGATACCCGATTGTCCACACTAGAGGTATAAGCGATACATTGATATTTTAATAAGCTTTTAAATATTGATAGAGTTTGGCTATGGAGGATTCCTATACAGGCTGTTTCGTTGAACACTTCCGCTGCTCCTGAAATATCATTTTCCATTTCCAGAAGCGGTATACTTTAGGTCTCTTTGCATTCGTGAACCCAGCGGGTATACCCATGCCCATACACCCAGGGGGTATTTGTATTTTATATTCTTGAAATTTTATGAACTGCTTGTACACACTCAGAACTATAAAACCATAGTAAGATTCTTGTCGACACCCTCTGTTACAAAATTCCAGTACAAAATTTATAACTACCCTGCAACGAAATAAAAAATATAAAATTCTACCGTTCTACCAAACCACTTCGAAGCTATCGTACCCAACATTTGTCTTTGAATCTAACAAGGAGAGGTCTATCGGTGCAGCGCGAGTTAATGGACTAACTTTTGCACACTGATAGATACTGAGATATCGAAGCAGTGCATATATGGTTCCAGGCTACAAGATATTTAATGATAAAGTCCTGATAAGCTACATCCCGCTCAAAAGTCTTAGGACAGTCGTCATATTTGCATTCAAGTCTGGCGAAAACGAAGTGATCGTTGAAAGATTTAAAGGAGTGCTATCTCATTTGAAACTGTATACGTTTAAAAAAGTACTCTGTGCTGAAACGTTAACAATCTTAGCAAAAAGTAAGAAATACTTATATTTTTTGTTCATCGAAGTCCTAGTTCCTTACTGTCTAAAACCGCATGTGCCCTAAGACTCTTGAGCGGGGGCGTATGTCTACTCTACTGTGACAGCTTGTAACACCATATTCCAGTTTGTTTCAACTCGAACATGGTCCGAGCAAATATACAGCGTTCGAGACATTTTCTCTCTTCATTATCGCTTCCTTCGATGGCCAGAAAACCGGAATCCGTGTACACACGCTGGCGGGCTAACGTTAACTGAAGCGTGGAGACCCTCTGCTCTAACGGTGAACCTTTCGGTGTCTTTAACGGTCGTCTGTCAAAGGGTAAAGCCTTTTTCTCGAGCACGTTGGATCGATCGATCGACTTACTTGAGCCATGTTGATGACTCCCTCGGCCAACGTCTTGAATCCGAGCATCGTGCGATTTTTATAGCGTTTCCGTCTCTGCAACAGTATCAGAAGCTTGTTCCCGTCCCTCTTGAGGAAATGGGGATACTGGAGGGCAAACTGAAGCTCCAGCTCGGTGTCCAGCAAGCCACTGGTCGGTAAGGCCATCTCGTTCGATCGCAGGGTCCTCTTCGAGCTCTGCATCTTAACGGCGATTATGATGGGGGTCAGATCAGAGCCTAACGGCCGTAGAATCACCAGCCGAGACAGGGTCAGGGTGCACAACCTGGAACACACAGACACACAGGCCGTTAGTCTTCGGAGATTTTGTCGTTAACCGGTGAATTATGGGCTTACAGATTAGGTGGGGAAAATGAAAAACTGTTGGAATGAATGATGAAGGTCCGTTCATATCTACATGCATTGAACCTGCCAGGCGTAGTGCAGCAGTCCTCACATTTTTGATAATATAAAACAGAGAAGCTACTACACGCTTTCGGAGATTTATTGTTAAATAATGTTTCGACATTTATCTGATGAAGACTTGTCCATGACTAGACAGTTTCTTCTCTCAGTGTGTACCATAAGCCCCAAAAAAGTATTAGACCCTTGTCTTATCAGGCTGTACGTGAATGGAGCGGAACGTCTGCTACGGTATTTTGTAAATTACTGTTTCCTGTTAAAAAAGGTTTTGTCGTTAAAATCTTACGATTCGTTCGAGGAATACGTCGGGGCTTGACAGTTCAATCAAGTCCCGTTCTATCACAGACATCGATTTTGCGGACGAAATTCGTTTGATTGATTGTCTATCCGCAGGTTGCGAAGGGGTAGATGGACACTCTGCTGTGGTCTCGTAGAACAAAATGGGTGGACAAAATAGATTGAAGTATCCACCCTTTGCAGCAGAACGTTTTTCCGAGTATATTTTCGGGCAATGTTTTAAATATATTGTTCTATTTTTATAACATGTACCGAAGGGCTGAATCAAATTTACTGCGCCTTTAACCTTTTGATTGTGGGCGACTTGGAAATGAGGCGAACGTAGCGTGCGGCCGAGCTGCAGCAGTACGTAAGTAGCCATTGCGCCGAACGCCTATGGGCGTCAACAGTACACGGCGAGCTTCGTCAAGCGCATATAAGCGCCGGTTGCAGTTAAAAGTTAAAGAAACGTACTGCTAGCGTTAAATTTCTGTTAAATAATACGAACCAAATTTCAAATTAAATTATGCAATTAGTTATGTACGCTTCAGTGTTTGAAAGTGTGCAATATTTATTCATAATAACATAGAATCTTAAGGCGCAAACTGAATGAAAGAGAAAATTCCTTCGATTGTCCACAATGTTCCCGTTTCGGATTAATCATCGATTAAAAATTCGATGCGGGCAATTTGCATGGAAAACGAGCGTCGGACGGGCTCGTGGAAGTTACAAAAGCAGCTTACTTTTTCGGAACAATCGAGGACACTCCGGTGAGTCGGTTTTCTGAAACGGGGTCAAATTGAAGCTCAAAGCAAAAACGCCGGTACAATGCTATCGATCAGGTGGCGCACGTAGACAGCGATAATAATCATCTCCGTTTAAAGACGTCACTACGATTCCGTGCCGTATGCAGTACACATGCATCCTACATACGATAATGGTATAAGAGCACTCTCGCGTTATCGTCGTTCTCGGAAACACGTTAACGTAGTCGTTGCTCTTTAACTACCATCGACTCGTCGAGTGAAAATGTCGTGGATGTGAAAAACTGTTTTCATGACGTAAAAACCATCTGCTTCTTATCGTTTGAAAGCTGAACGAAATGATGTATGCATTCACGACCGAATGAAAAGAATTTATCGTCGTTTAATAAGAGATTATTAACATGCTCGATGTTCTTCTGTAGTTCTTTTTTAATTTATTATTGAGTGTTTAATACTTTGGCTACGAAAGGTGTATACGCACGCCCTGGAAAGGTAAATTCTTATGTGCAAACAACCACTAAAATAACTTTGAGATCTGGTACGTTCTGAATATTATATGAAAATTCACATCTGAGTTGGAATACAGAGACAAGGAATACATGAATAAATGGGAAAACAAAAATAAATAATAAATAAACCGTTTGTGAAGGCGAAAGAACAGAGGTTCAGGCAGTGATGGTCACCGGAGATGAGAGCTTCCCCCACGCTAGGTCCATTCCCCTCATTTCAGTTTCCTCCTCGTTCCTCCACGATTCATCGCCGATCCAGATCTGTCTATATGAGGGGAATGGACCTAGAGTGGGGGAAGGACGCAGCTCCGGTGGCGATCACTGGGTTAAGGTATCATTCTAATTCTCAGAAGATTAGATCGAGAAAAATTCTTTTGCTGTTATTTTATATGTATTAATGTATTAACTGTAACTGTAAAATTTGTGCAATAAAGTCGATATAGTACAAAGTAAATTGTCATTTGTTGTACAGGTGAAAGGAAGACAATTATTTATTAAAAAATCAATCGAAAAAAAAATAATTTGTATCTAGTATAATAATATTTTTATTGGATGTTTACTGTGTACAATGTTTGAAGCTTTTTTACCATCAGATGCCTTAGTGTACAATAAATCATTTGAGTGCGTGGTCCACTAATTCTTTTAAACAGTATATTATACTCGTTACCCTTTCGATTATTCTAACATTCCGTTTAGTATTACCTGAAATATGAAGTTGTGAAACTGACAGATTTAGAATTCACCTTGTACATTATTGCAACAGATAGCTTACCGAGGCTTGCGAAGCCCTAACGATTCTCAGAGCTTATGGAGAAGTTGAAAAGTCAAATGTCTGCGGAGTATCTGACAACCTAGCGACTGAACTGGGTATGGTAAACCGAGGAACCTAATATCGATTGAACGTCCATAGTTTTCAGTTATAACTGGAACCATTTCAGATTTTTCCGTCTCTCTGATTCTGTACTTACTGCAGAACTCCACATTCACTGTGTTAGTCTCCAAATTATATCTTATTTAAGATAACTTTTCTCGATGATTAAAAACTACTAGAAAAGTTGAATTTGACTTAAAATCGAATTTTATTGTAGAATTCTAATTCTATTTTTTTTTTGTATCATTCAAAAAGTACTATTGCCTATGTTATTTTAAATAATAGTAAATAGACTGCGGACCTTTATGCAATTTAACATATTTAAATACGTGAAAAATAAATTCTGCAACATTTGAAACAGAAAGTATAGATCCCCCGTGAATAAATATAGGATAAATGTATATAAATAAACCAGCAAAGTTTCACACAGCATGTTGTTTAGTTTTTCAAAACAAAATTCCCAAAATGTGCCCTCAAAACAGCCCGAAAAAGGAGAACACCTCCTCATAAATTTCTTTCATCCTCATGCAACTGTATGCCCAAGATGAAAAACCAAACTTTCCAGCCCCATAAGAACACATTTCTAAAAATCAACGATTCTATGATTTATTAAAAAGCGAAAGCTGTGTAACGCCAAACATCAAGCTCAACGCACGAAATATAAAAATGAAAAGCTGTAGAAACTTCGTGTAAACACCATAAAGATATTTTTCAGCGTGCAGTGGCTGGCACGCTATAAACAGAGTGTAATCGACGAAAACCATAGCGAAGTAGGAACCCCGACAGCACGCAAGGGAGGAAAAGATAGTTATTTTTATTTACAGAGAACTTTTCCCCGTGTTCGGGAGCGAGTGGTAAATATAACATCGGGGGATGTTACAGGTGGTGTTTCGGTTTCGTCTCTGAACTTACCACGTTTTTAGAACAGTCTTCTGAAAGGTGGTTGCTATGTATTACTATGTATATCGTGTTCTTTGTCGTGAGCATGAAGATGTCACCGGTACCTCGCACGCCTAATCAAATTTCTATGAGCGGCAGATGTGTTCGACACGAGGGTTGTTGAACCAAGAAGCCGAAGTTCGTGCGTAGGGTTGCATTTGATCAGATTTTTAAAGAGGTTTCTGCAAATAGTTATATTACATTTTGTTGCTACTGGTAGCCGATCAGCGTACAGAATCTTATATTATATGCTCAATATTATGTACATAGTTCTGAACTTAGTTTTTTCATTTTTTTTTTCAATAAAAGAAACATTATAATGTACATGTCATTATTGCTCCTTTTACCCTAGAATGAATAACCAAATGGTAGAAAATCACTATAATCAAAATATAAATAGTTACATTTGCAAATTCTTTAATTAAAAATAAAAAATTAAATTTTTGTACATCCAGGCATAAGATTGTTTGCATAGTTCACAAATAATAAAGCAAGATACAGCGATGCGCAAGGCAAACTGCCTTTTTACATTTATCACATTTTTCTGAGAAAAATGATACAAGGGAAGAATGAGGGTTAATTTCAACGTTATCGATGGTTTTCAAACATAGTGAAAAGTTTCCGTCCGTTTCGCAAATTCAGTATAATCATACTATCTATTACTTATGCCTCAGTCATAAAAGCGGTTGTACAAGTTGCAGGCCATTTCTCTTCGCCCGATCTCACGTGTTTCGTATTCCACCCACGGATCGAGGGGAAAAATTCTAAATAAATAGAATACGAGGAAACAGACACAGGGGGAGTGCAACCGATGCATCGATAAGCACGCCACTAGGCAGATAAGAAGGAAAAACTGGAAGAAAGCTGACGGTTATAGCGCATCACGCAGAAAGAGGAGTCTGGCGTTACTCTGAGACGTCATACTTCAGCATTTTTGTATGCTTCTATTCAAGCAGGCCGTTCTGAAAGGCTATTGTGATATTGCTGATATTTTTCTTATTTCGCCACCGTTTGTATCGTGTCTCGAAGAAAGAAAAACTCGTTGAGAGAGAAAAGAATAAGCGTACGGTGCAAGAATCTTAGACCATTAGGGGTAAGAGACTATTTTATTTTATGTGCAAACTTGGAGATATCGCAGAGTTGTTTCCCATTTGTTAGTTTGTAAATCAATATTTACATATAAAAATGCTTGATATTCGCTGAAGTCCACATTTAGTGTGACCACTTTTTCTTGTCACAACGCCGACAATTCGTTTTTGAAACGCTTACAACTAATTTCTCAATGAAATGATTAGCATTATTAATAGACTGCGAATCTTTAAATATGCGAAGGATGTTCATTCTACACAGAAAATAAAATGAAAAATAAATCCTGCAACATTAAGCCAGTGATGGCCACTAGAGCTGCGGCCTTCCCCCACTCTAGATCCATTCCCCTCATATAGGCTGCGATCTGGGATGAAGATGGACCAAGAGGGAACGAGAAGCGAATTGGAGGAAACTGAAATGAGAGGAGTGGACCTGGAGTGGGGGAATTGCATGAAGCGGTACAATAATGCATCACTCTATTTAGAAAAATATAGCTGCCATAGTTCTTGGGATGATATTCTACCACTAGATTCGTGTCTACCGCCACATTTGACGCACGATGAGGTCGTAAATTTTAAATATCATATTTTTCAAGGATCACAGGAATCCTAAAGTGCACAAAAATTCGACGAATAAGTCGACTGTTCTATTTTTACATTCCAACATTAATAACATTTCTTTTGATTTCTATTCACAGAACGCACAGATTGCTCGTTCAATTCTATCATAGCTTGTGTAAATAAATGATAACGGCAATTAATTCGCACACGCAGGAGAAATTGACGCACGGCGTAATTTAAATTGCATGGCGTGTTCCTTTGTCAAAGGGGATGCAAGCAAGTGTTTCTACGAATCATGCTGTCAGCTCGAACGCATTCAATTCTCCCTCTTTTCTGGCTCGATGTTATTCATTATGCAATACACTTTCCTGCACACACCCCTCTGCGTCGCCAGTAATTTTGTATTATTTGTTCGAATCGATTCGTCGTCTCCCCGTGTCGCGAATTCGTACAGAGAAAACTGTGTACATAATACTCGTGCGGTTCCGAGCATTTTATTCGCCAGCAGTTCATCACGCGCCTCGTGACTCTTATCAAAGAATTTTTTCAACGTTCGTTTTTTGCCCTGTTCAACTTGCCACCTCAGTACATTAATTTCTTCGCTGATACGCGGGGCGAGTCACCCGAGACCAGAACGTAAAATATCTGTTGCTTTTGGCGCTGTGAAAAAATATGCGAAGAAGAAGTACTCGTTTGAAAAGGCAGATATTGTGATAAGGACGATGTCTTTTAAAAGGATTACGTTGATCATAATTTCAAGGGTACCGATATTTTTTAAACGGAACAATGTACATTTTAACTGTAATATAGACAAGCCCAACCGTGTAGAATATGTCGACTATCTGACAAAGTTCTGAGGAGTTATACTTGAAAAATTGTTACCTATATTTTATGAATTATATACGGGCTTATTAACCATGTATGAGTGACACTTAATTTCAGTTGTTACTTATCTAAAGACGAATACTATTAGTAAAATATTTAAGATCGAACAGAAGCAGCAAGAGCTATAAATAATTATTAATATTATTAATTAAAATGAGTATAATTTCAGATTACTTTCATGTTGTATCGAAGTCTAGAAAGACTGTATTCAGCATACACAGTATGGCAGTCAACGCGTTAAACAATTACACACGGGCCAATATAGTGGTCCGTAGTGCACAGTTAGACTACAGATATTTATGCAAACATACTTATTTAGAGTTCAGTAATTTTTATACTAATATAGTTGAAGAAAGTAAATTTTGACAGAACTATATTTTGTGCTTCATATACCTAAAAAATGTACTTTTTAATTGAATAAAACATTATTGAAATATTGTTTTCAATACAGAAACGAAATAGTTTAGCAGAATAAATGGCATGGACAGTAGTACTTGTTAAAAATCTATACTTCTTTCAGAATTGATTTTCTCAAAAACTGAGGGCGATTGAAACAAACGGCTTGCAGATTCGTATTCAGCGTACAAAAATCCATAAGAAACGCCTATCCAATATTATAAGTCCAAACGAAGCACACAATTTGTTGAACAGTGTTATCGGTACACCCTGTACGTGGGTTCTCAGCTCCAAAAGGGTAGCGTCCTCATTACTTGAGTACACGCCGCGTGCCTCACCACACCCCGAAGACATCAATAACCAAAAAACAATGAGCAAAACTGCATGCAGTTCATTAGAACGGTCCCGAGGTACATCGATCCCTCGGAGGATCGATTTCAAGCGCAGCGTGCATCATCGCGAAGAAATTGGCCGTAAAACGTGGTCGTGGCATCGACCGAGCTGATACAGAGATTACGTGCGCATGTGTGTGCGTGCGTGCGTGTGTGTCGCATGAATCACCGAACAGCGTCGACTGATGAATGAGTTCACGTCAAGTGTACCCCCGATGAGGCCTCCCGCGCTCCTTGACCCTTGACCCCACCCTTTATCCTCATCCCATCTCTCCGCGCGATTCGTGTACGCATCTTGACCTCGTCGACGCTCTTCCAGCTTGTCGTCCAGGTAATCAGAGGATTAACGACACCCTTTCGCCTCCTCGTCTCCTCTTTTTTTCTCCCGTTCGTTTTGCAGTTCTTCTCTGTTCGCATCGAAACCGCGAATCGCGGCCCCATTGTGCCAGCAATTTCTGTACTTTCGACGCGACCGGCCTGGTTTTCGAACAAAGGGCTGGAAGAAAGTAGCATCGACGCTTTGTTTCGAGTTCTCCCTGCACCGGTGCAACGATTTTTTCTCCCTCTGTCTACGGTTCGTCGAGAAGAAGCGTAACCGGTAAGCTTTTGACTGGCGATGATGGCTGCCAAAGTGGTCGTCTCTGATTTTAATGAGTCGTTGCGTGTTGACGGATCATTGTTACTGCGAACCTCCTTATGCAGCAGGACCTCGATCATCTGAACTGTGAGCGATGACAGGGTGGATCACATCGTAACTACGTTTAGAATGTAAAATACATAGTGGCGTCGAATTCGGAACACAGCGTCATTAAAGAAGGATTTTAGCTTGGAATTGACATAGGATGACCAGTGTTAGGATGATCGAGGTCCTCATGTACATGGTTTTGGACATAGACGGACTAGAGTTTAAAAGATACTTAATGTTAATGCTCCGATAGGGTTTATCTGCGTCACTATAAGAGCGTAGAGCAGTTAGCTGGACGCTGGGTTGCTGCAGAGACTTGGTGAGAACAATCATGAAAGGAAATTTTAGCAGATTGTTCACAGGCTGCTTCATCGAGAAACTGACGTCCCTGGCCAGCTCTTTATCGTGCAAGTCAATATTGAAACAGACGCGTATGATTAAATATTAATTACTTTTCTTGTGCGTTGAATATGTTTACACGAAACTTCGTACATATCTCGCCAGAGTATTCTATCGATCAAAATAATATTTCTGTGATGTGGGATACGGTGTATAGCAGTCGTCTGTGTTCACGTGAATACAAGAACAATGGAAGCCATGGTTCCAAAACAGCACGAGTCCACTTTTTGACACTGTATGAGTTATTGTATGACTATTTCCAGTTCACTCAGATTTATCTTATTTTAACAAAAAATGTAATAATAATTATTCTTAGGCAACTTTCAGGAAATAATATAGTTAATGTCAATTATTCCATGTTACTCTCAAAATAAATATGCTTACAATTCCGATTAATATCTAAATTTTTATTAACCCACTATCAAGCATTTTAAAAGGTATCCACAATAAATAATTCCAAGACAAAAATATCCTATCTATTTGTAACCGAAACGGCTTTAACTCGGGTATCCCAAAAAAAATGGCTTATGCCACTCTAAAAATAAACAGTTCACATACGGTTTTTAACAGTTATTCCTGGAAACGTTTCAATCCTTCTGTTCCTCGACAGGCTGCACATACTTTTTTTGGCTGAACGCGAGTTGTTCGTCGAATTCGTCGCGACGGGGATAATCCACAAAACGCGGCTTGGAATACGTAAAAACGCGTGTCGACCATTGTCGAAATCGATAGGAATAATCCCGTGTTCCACTGGATTCCATTATGGTCGATCGTAGCTTTCGGTATAACTCGAAATCGTCTCCGTCTGCACGACGGAATTCTATTAACGTTGCTCGTTGGTCCGTGCATAGTTTGATTGGGAACTATAGTAACAGCGTGTGTGTGTGTATGTGTATGTGTGTATTGACTGAGAATAGAATCCTGTGAATTCGATGGGATTTAATCCGTGTGTGGCTAACAGGACGTCATTAACGTTGATCACTGCTTCGGACGTCGTTAATATTGGATGGATCTTTTGTTTAACATGTCGAAGGCCACAGTATAAAATAAACTGTCTGTAGCATGGATACCGAAAGCAGGCATTTTATACGTACACGCAAAAATGAGATATGTACAGAGTGAGTCACAAAAACTGCCATATCACAAAACTTCTGACTCATTGACGTTCGACAAAAATTGTTGAATAAAATAGGATATTTTTGGAGTGCCTGATATACCTAATAAAAAATGTGATTTCTGGTGCGGGTCATCTTTTGGAAGACTTCAAGAAAGCCTTGAAATTTTCAGACCGTACTAATAATTAAAGTATACTTAGTACTTGACAAGCTGAATAAAAAATATATCACAAACATTGGTCGAAAAATGTGTGCAATTCATTGAGCTTCTTCTAAATAAATTCTCCATATTTTTCTACACAGAGTCGTTATTGTGCATGAAAACATAATTTACTTAAAAACACTGACCGTTCTAGGATTTTTGGCAATACCGTGGAAATTTTAGAATTCTATAGTATTCAACAATTATTTAGTTAAATTCAATTCGACGTCCAAATGACTATCCAGGCAATCGGTAAATCTATCAAGCTGAAAGTTCCTGTGAAAAAATAACGAACGAAGCATGGTACACCATAGAAAAAAATGACCGGTCGATAACAGTAGATTAGACGAGGATTTTCGTTAACGACGTTCGTGTCCTATCTTTTTTATCGTCTGGCCCGCTGATCGACGGTCTACAGAAACTTGAAGCTCAGGTACGACGATAAGCTTATCGTCTCGTGCGCAAGCAAGAAAGAAAAATCGAAGAAAATCGTTTCGAAGCCGCCCAGCGTCTCGGAATAATAATTTTTTCGTTATCGCGGAGGCGAACGGGCCTGTATGAGTCATTTCTGTGTTTCACGTTGAAAACGTCGCGAACACCGTTCCATTCGTCGTGTCGACCGGGTCACATGTTCCAATTAAAGCAAACATCACCCTATTTCACTCGGTGAATTATCGCCGTTCAATTCCAAAGCCGACTGCCTTCGACACGAAATGAATAATTGCGTCGTTTCCGACCAGCGACGAAAATTAACGCGTTCGCAGCTGCTGACGTAGTAGTACGCCTTCTCAAGGTGGGGACCACGATGAAACATTTCACAAGATTTTTCTCTCGTCAGACAAAAATCTCAGCAGCGACTATATGTAAATATATATAATAAAACAATCAAACATGAATTCAAAACGACTACGATTTTAAAAACCTGTTTTGCACGTAGATTATGTTCCACATTCATGAATATTTTAACGTACTTCCAACACTCAACAAAGTAGAAAAGGTAACACACGCAGCCAAAGTTAAGACCCCAAATCTCAGAACATCCTGTATATTACAAGAGAGTCCAGTACAAAATACACAATAAGTTTAAGAAACTTAAAGTTATTTATGACCAGAGTGCGGATTTTTATGCAAATATACATGCTCAGACTTCGATATTTTTAATTTAAATCAGTGATGGCCACCGGTGCTGCGGCCTTCCCCCACTCTAGGCCCATTCCCCTCATATAGGCTCTGATCTGTGACGTAGATGGACCACGGAGGGACGAGGAGGGAACAGAAACGAGGGGAAAGGACCTAGAGTAGGGGAAGGCCGCAGCTCCAGTGGTCATCTCTGAATTAAATGTAGCTGATAAAACGCAATATTCACAGAACTGCATCCGCGGTTAAACTGTTTCAAAGTACATTCCTTGTTTCGCTGACTCTATAAAATGTGCATTCTTCACGATCTTCGACATGTTAAACTGCATAAAGGTCCGCAGTCCGTTCATGACTGAACACAGTAACAACAAGAACCAGTAAATCCAGACAATGTAAACAAATCCGTAATCGTTTCATTGTTTAACGTGAATCCTGCCGCTGTTATCGGTCACTGGTTTCCCGATATCGCGAAACCAACGATTCTCATTCATTTGCCGATGATAAACGTCCAGAGTCCATGTCTCCCAACAAAGTGTGCTCTATCGACACACATCACCGCGAAAGTTGTCGAGAATGGTATCGTTGCGGCGTGCGCCACCGAGATACGGCAATTAATGCTCGCAGGATAAGTAGTTGCATAACTGACGAGGCTAGACCTCACCGCGGAGCGTGTTATTACGAGCTACTCAGACGGCCAAGCTGTATTATGTAAATCGTCAATATAATTAGGGGATTTCGGCGGGCAAATTACTGTGAGTCATCGACTCTGTCCGGGCATTATCAGACACGTCGGCAACATACACGATCGAACACATCGGCCAGATAACCGAACAGTTGCGCACGAATTACAGGCTCACGGTGTCTCTGACAGGATTCACTGACCCCGCATGTTCGGGACAGTGATGTCCCTGATCCAATACGTTGTTATGGCTGGGGCGAAATTTGATAAATATATGGTTGAGTCATAATGGGTTGCTCAGAAGCCAGACCGAGCAACTCCACTTCTAGTAAATTTCTCTATTTCATTACCCGAGTACACGAATGTTTGTAACATCATGTCGACTTTTCATGGTATTACAGGGTGTCCCACGCAACTGAGACAAGCTGTACCTTCCAAACGGTTGGAGATGGATAAAGATGCTATAAGTCAAAATTAGACGGTAACAAAGGATGCATGATCTGGAAACAATTTAATGCATTTTTATGCTTTGGTGCATCTGGAAAATGCAAATGCATATTTTTGTTAAATCGAATTCTATAGTTTTGACTGGACTATTCGATACAGCTTTTTAATCTCTACAAAAAAGCTGACTAACATACTTTTGCCCTAGTTCAAAAGTTATTACAGTTAAAAGTTTGCTAAATTACATTTCTGCTTAACAGCACATTTTCGTTGAGATATTCTCATGTACTAATACGCATTACAAACTACGCGTAACAAATGTTTTTAAACATGAATCCACTGCTAATATCAACCAGTGTATAACCGAATTTTCGAATATCTCGAAGTTCGATTATATTCATCTGTTGAATATAACTCTGAACGATATAACACAACGGTCTACACTGAGGGAGGATACACTAAACACATAAAAAGTACGTAACTACAAAAAGTACATATCTGCCGAAAAGGGCAGGAAAAAATATAATACAGCGGATAACTCTCCAAATCGCATCACTCTGTCAATCACTGCCACTGATACGTTATCACTCAAGTGTTCGCAATCGTAACTCGATGAATATTAATTCAATGCGCGAACGCAAGTTATCAGTGGCCGGTAGTTGCCGTTGAAATTGCAAGTGTGTAAATTGCAGAACCCGTAACGTACATACATTCGTATGCAACGAACCAATTGCACGTTACTCGCCATCCGCAGAAAAACAAACGGTGGTGTATTAACGCGTCGATTAACATACTTAACACCGTGGCGCCAGCAACTTTCTGTAATTGTCAGATTTTTTTTTTGTTGTACTAGATGTTCTTCGGTGACTAATAGGAAAATTATACATTCTTCTTGCTTTGCTTTCCAGTTGTACTGCTATGGCATAACAGTATCGCTCATGCATTATAAATGAAACTGGAATGAGCATAAGAAAACGATGCTATTTCATGTTTTTGTATTCCTTTTTTTTATGCAGCGTTGTACACTGTGAATTTACCTAGGAGGAATTGAGTGTATATGTCTCGTTTGTGTCTGCTTAAATTTCTGCGAACGAGAGAATGAAATTAGGTTAATAATTATAAAACTATGTTTTGTTTTTTTTTGCGTTTGGGTATTTTGTACTGTGAACATGTTTTAGAAACGTTTCAACTTGCCAGTTGTTATCTGTTTTGTTTCTGCTGTATGAATTTTAGTAGATATTGAATATTCTTGCAGTATAAATAAAACTGCAGAGAATATAAAGTGTGGTACTATGGTAATATTGTTTAATACTATTTTTTTATTCTTAGATATTTTATAGTATGGCTTTTATAGAGAAATTACATGTAGCTTGCAGGTTTATATCTGCTCTATTTCTGCCACCTAAATTCTAGTAAATATTCAGCATTCTCGCATTATAAATAAAATTACAGTGAATACAAAAAATAGTACTATTTTAATATTTTTCTATATACTTTGTATGTACTGTGAATTTATTTCAGATAAATCCATATATAACTTTCAAGATTGTATCTGCTTTATTTCTACTAGGTGAATTTTAACAGACGCTTAATACTGATACCTTTCGTTCCAAATTTAGTTAAACACAGATCAGATCTTCAATTTCATTTCTTAGATAAATTTCATCATGAATTTATTACGATAAATATCTTGACTTTTGTTCGACTTCACAGACTATAAACTTTTCTGCATCTCACACGTAATGAATAGTTTTACATTTAACTAGCCATAAAATGGAGCGGGTATACTACATAATAACTTCTTTACTGAATGGATTCTCTTACAATTTGATTGCTATGAAACTTTCTTTTCTTTTATAAAAGCAGAATCTGTTCGTTTACTTTTCTCAAATTACAGACATAGCTGAAATTACATTAATTTCTGTTATTCCTAAATTGAGACTTTAATAAACGTTGCTATTTTTCAAAAATAAATTCCGTTGTAATTTTATCATGATGAAACTTCATGCTCTCAGTTTATCTTTCTCATTACACGTCGACCGGTACAAAATTTTCACGCACGATTCGTAAGATGCGCCTTCGATGCAACATAATTTTTAACGAAATTTTATCACGAACAATCAAGATAGAAATCTCATTTCCACGTTCAAATATTGTACGTCCGTTTATCTTCATTTTACTCGTAACTAATGCAGATTTACGATCGATCACAAATCAGATTATCAGTAACAATTTCGTTCGTGTAACAAATCAATTCCACTATAAATTAATCGAAGCCGGAATTTCAATTGCACGTTCGAACGTTTCCCTAATCCCTTTCGTTATCTTCGCGAATAATACAAACTGCATAATCGGTAACTTCGTTTTTACACTGAAATTCATACTGCATTCATTAAGAATACTCATTATATTATACGTAATTTCATTCTGACGGTAATATGAAATTTGTTCTCGACTATAATTCCTCTCGACAAACGACCCCATTACAAAATGATTGGAATCAGAATTCGAAATTCGTTCCATTCGTAGCAAACAGAAATTAACATATAAATACGAATTATACAGAGTGGGGCAAATGAAGTGTTGCGAGCTGTTTTCTACCGACACCACAGTAGATATCCACTTAATTTTTTTTAATTAAATGGGACAGGGACAGGTAGAAGGTATCTGAATAAAAAAAATGAATACGCCATTCCATTTAAAAAACATTAAAGAGGCCCCTTGGTAGTTGCCATACAAAAAACATGTTGCACACAAAATGATCTCAGCTCCTCTGTTTCATTTAATTAAAAGAACATAAAGTCGATCTAATACTACTACTCATACCTAATATGTGGACAGTATAAAAAAAAATATAAAAATATTTTTTAGTACACAAAAAAATCCTGCCCTTTTTACTTATTTTTCGATCTACTACAAATTCACAATACAACAGTCAGTACATTCGCTAATTCCATTGCTCTTGTAATAAATTCATTTTCTATTTTAATTTATGTTTCCGACGTTCCTCATAATTCTAATTTACTTTATTCAAGATTAAAATCATAATTTCAAGTTTGTAAATGAATTGATGGAGTAGCAGATATTTCTGTTATAACCGATTGCAGTCAATCAAAAAACCGTCGAAAGCTTGAAAAAGTCGATCTCGATTCTAATAATCAGCTGCTTCGTAAATCTCGATCTCGCTCTCGAGTTTCACGTTCTCGTTCGTTCTACTTGTTCCGTGTCAACAGATGCGCACTGACTTTCGATTACACGCGGTGGAAGTCATCGTCAGTTCCTGTAAAAACACGATGCGACCACGAAGTGGCGAAAACGGGAAGAATGTGTCACCGTGCTGAATCCGAACAATGGGTGCCGATCGAAAATGCAATAGAAATTGTATGCGACGATGCACCTGCACGACCATATAACTCCCGGAGGTTTCATTGGGTACGTGCTTTCGCTTTATTTTTATTTATTTCAACAGAAGCGTTCCTCACGATGCAACAAACGAATACTATGTTTGTATCGATGAATATTTCGAAAATTTGGAAGAGAGCGACTATGATCATTGAATTCGTCTTGGTGTGAACTATACTTATGTATATTAAAGGATATGTAGGTCCATTTAAAATAAGGTGATGAGCTTGAAATATTTTTGACATCTTCACATAAGAAAAATTAAATTACACCACAGAGTATGCCCCCTAAAATACTTCAATTTTTTCTAAAATTTTTTAATATCGACAATATTTTCAATCATATTCAATTGTCACACATTACGTGCCGGATCCTGTATAAAGGGTGTCCCAATTTTTAGTGAAATTTTTATGTGGTGATAGAGAACGTCAAACTGAACAAGGTTCACTCTGACGCATTTTTTTTATTTCGACCATATTTTTGTGTTAAGCGTTAAAAAAACACTTCTTTTGGCAGTTACACTTTTTTAATATCTCAGAGAGAAATTAATACTTTTTGACAATTCTTTCTTTATTGTATTCAAGATAAAAAGGTGCAACTTTTTTTTCTGATAACCTTGGTCTATGATCTACAGAACATTTTTTTTATACGGTTAGTACTGTGTGGAGCTAATTAAAAAGATAAACAAAACGTCAAACTCTAAGTTAAAAACTACTTACGAAACACAGTTAAATGACAACAAAATTTTTGAATTTTAATTAAAAAATAAGGCCGAAATAAGAAAAATGCACTAGCGTAAACCTTCAGCTCGACGTTCTCTATCACCTGTTAAACTGTTTCACTAAAAATTAGGACACCCCATATACATATTTACATTTAATTGTTGCTGAGATTTTTATCTCATAAGAGGGAAATCTCTTGAAATATCTCATCGTGGATCTCCACCTTTATGCAAAGTATACAAAATAAATATATTTTTACAACCGTCACCAACAAAACAAATTTCTATCTAGGTCCTATTTCGTTACCTACCTCCTATAAAAATATGAATTTGCATGAACATCGACAGTACAGTAATAAAGTACTTACGAACCTTCTATAAAAATTGTATCTTGCAGTTTTAGCTAAGCTTCCTTAGGAACTTTCCGATCCTAATCCGGTGGTAGGAAATAATATGCAACGATGTACCGGCATGTTTATGCACGTTTACGCAATGCGCACGTATCAGAGGCATTGTACCGGCGTCGTAAACAATAGATACTGCGTTTCGCGCGAAAGGCATAAAAATAGCATCACTGTTGGCTTCTGCCAATTTTCTTTGTGTATTCAGCGAAGATTCAACACGGCCGAACCGACCGCGATTTAATGTGTGTACGATAAGGTTTCCCGCGTCGCGGACAAGCTACTTTGCGCGACAAATCACTTAGCAAAGGTCACAACTGGCTTCAAATTTAATAAATATTTTTTTTTCTATGTCGAACGTTATAATAGAGTCACGAGAATTTGAAGAGTTCATTTTCCAAACGTTTTAAACTCGTGTGACGAATTTTTTGGTAGCGTTGAATACAATTATCATTCGAACAATAAATACATTTTCGCGAGACTGTTGCATTGATTAACACAATTGTCCTTGTGATTAACAGGCTATAGTAGAGCTTTCGATATTTTAATTAATATGGAGATGTACAGGGTGGATATGTTCTGAATTTGAATTGGCTCGATCATTGATGAGTAGTCGTTGGGGTGACAATGGAAGGAGATGACGACATTTTAAATGATTAATTATTCAACATTTTACAAGGTAAATGTAATTTTTACATTAGCAAAAATGTGTTATGTTTTTTAAAATTATGCTAAAAATCTTGTAGAAATTTAAAAAAGAAAGAGAACGTAAAAGAAGAGATAACATCGTACACGTGTCGCGTACAGGACGCTTTTACTTGCGAATCTCTCCTCGAACGTTTCAAATCCGCATAATGAACTTACGTTGCTCGTACATCGCTCTTTGTAGAAGAGTGTGATACATTTTTCCGATCAGTGTCGTTCTCGTTCTGTTTGTTCTCATTACATAAAAGGACGTGCACGTTCCGAAGCGTTCATATTACGCAATCTTTTGTTCCAACGACACCACGGAACTCTCTGTCGTTCAATGCGCTTGGTGCTTTTCAGTGATTTTTCCTGTCTATCGCTTCTTTATTATACTTGTCAGATTATCTCATAAATAATCTCTTTCTGTTTTACAAAACATGTCTCACATGAATACGAATTTACGACTTAATTTTATCCTTTATTACTTCGTTTTTAATTTTTCGATGAAAATAAAATATCACTGCCAAAGACTGTAGATAACATTTTTATTAATTACGTGCAATTTTAAGAAAATATAATAATAGCGATTCAACGTAATCATCCCATTCTCGAATCTTAAGTGCACTTGCCAAATACAATTTATTCGCGTGATTCGACAAATTTTTCGCAACAAATAACGTAGAATTCTATAATTAACCAAAAAACAGTTTCTTTGTATCTGCATCTTGGTAGAAAAAGGTCCAATGTCTAAAATTGTTGCATTTGAGTTTTATGCACCGTTCACATCAAAATCATGAACGTTGTCAGAGAAAAATGTGCCAGTGTCCTTCCACTATTACAAGCGAATTGAGATACATTCTCAAGAGGCCAATGTGTTATGCGTATTATAATAAAGCGGGTCAATTTGCATCTTCTCCCAAAAAATTGCAAAACTGAACATTGATCCTTTTTCTACCAGCGTACAGACATATCTGCATTTTTGTTATGGATGTTTACACTTTCTTCTTGAATTATAGAATGATCAACATAAAGAAAGTAAGCATTCCATTGTCCCATTTTTTCTTATTGGACCAATTAATATTTCAAATACTAATAGAACTAGAAATTGTAGAATATTCAGCAGACAATAATAAAAAATACTCAGTTACTTAAGAATTCCTGCAAAAAATCTACAAAAATACTTATTACTGTTAGCGTACGTCCTACGTGTTCAAATAAAAAAAATAAAACAAAGTTCGTGCAGCACACAGAGCAGACGTCACGTTTCGACCGATCAAATTCAATATTCTCCACGAAAACTGCAGAAAAATCAATATTCACCGATGCGGTTGCGGATCACGAATTCCACGAAACTTGTCGGAGCCCAGGGTGAATCCGCGAGGCAGTGATTTTTGTAAAAAATATTACGTGGAAGATCGACCGTGTCGAATGGGGTGTCGATCCGACGAGCATCGATTCTCGATTGAGAGGCGAGCCGTCGCACGGTGAAAACGTCGTTTCTCGCGCGTAAAACAAGCAGCAAAAAGAAGAATCGTGTCCGACAAGAGGCCGCGCGCGTTCGCTGTAATTACATCCATTTACAGTTGCTGGCTTAACGACGAGGATTCATAGAGTTTGGTTACTGTCACGCTTTCCGGATCGTGACATTTAAAGCGACGACATTTCCGACACCGTTCGCGTGCAAACCTCCGTGGGCCATGTCAAAATAACCGAGATTCACCGTTATGCTGACACACGACCCCCTAACACACAATACGTCAGCTCTTTGCTTTGAGAGCGGCTTACGTCACTTTTTTGCCAGTTTCAGATATTCATGTTTCGCATGTTGACACATTGACTGCCGTGGGGGCCACCGGTGACCTCAGATTTTCTTTCATAAAATAACTAATAATTGTTATGCAATTTTGGGGTAATATTGACCCTTTGACTGCTATTGAAGCGTATAGGTACTCGATGAAGCTGCCCAGCGCGTACTGTCGACGCCCATAGGCGTTCGGTGCAATGGCTCACTGCATACTGCTGCAGCTCGACCGCACGCAGCGTTCGCCTCTTTTCCGATTAGCCCGCAGTCAAAGGGTTAATATTGTAATAATAGTATAAGGTGATACCTATGCGTTCAAACAGTAAAGTATTCTTTTCCTTCACGATTTGTGGTTGAAATACGACATTATATCGTGGTTGAAATAGGACATTATATAGTGTTTGACTAGGTATGGCAGTTTCTACTGTGGCATTCAACGCGTTAATGTTTCGCGACGAAATTCAGTCTACGATAAATTCAATATGTACGTCGACATCAGACCTGTATTAATAAAAGCGGACGACACTTCGAAACGCGAACATAGGTATAGAATTTACTTCACGTTTCATATTTTTGTGATAACTTGATAATAAAACATTTATGGACTTTTTGTCACATGACAGTCTACTCTTGTTTTCACTTATAGAAGTTTTTACCGAAAATTCTAGAATACCCTATATATATATATATATATATATATATATATGATTTACAAGTAGTATTACTTTTTATTATATCAATATACTATGTATCCCAGATATATGCATGAAACTCCCCGGGCATTTGAACAGGATACCGTGTTCGCGCTTAGCAGAAATATCATTGTCCTTACTTTCTTCGACATTTTCTAAAATTGGGAAGAATATGTAAAAAAAAAATGTGTAAAAAATTTATTCCGTACGAAAAATATTTACAAAGAATGTGATTTTTTGGCTACTGTACCGCCACCTATAACATCGCTCAAATTTCTCTTATCTCATATCATTCCTCATAAAAATGCAAGTAATTTTTGTCCGAACCATTTTTCTCTATGTTCGTTAATTTTTTAGTTATTCGGCTCAAAAGGTTCTCATCCCCCAACTTTGAAGGAAAGTTTCATCCCCCAAATATGAATATCTACCAATACTAAAAATACGTGTCAAATATTTTCGAATGCTTTACCTATGTGCCAAGTTTCATCAAAATCGGCGAGTGTCAGTTGGGTGATGTTCCTTGTCAGAGAAGCCTAGAATAGGCCCCAGTAACTTCAACTATCAATCCTCGAAAGTTTACTGTTTTATTTACATGTATGTTATGTATAAAATGTTTTGCATTGATATTCTGGCAATAAACGATATTTAAAAACGCAACGAAATGGTGAAGCTCAATTGCAATAAGGTCAATCGAACGTTCGTACGTATGTACAGTGGTTAAATGAAAAAGTAAACAATTTGGGGGTTTCGATCCAACGTGGTCCGATAGTGTTGCAGGGAGCTCGAATCGATCGAGATTCACCGGTTTCGAGGATACAGTTTAGGCGAGCAGATTTACAGGCAGTCGAGTGATTGATGTGTGGCGAGCGTTCGGTGAATCGTAACCGGTGTTCTACCGATATTTGCATTGCAAATGATATACGCAGTATGCAGTCGAGAAATGGGACGACGGACTTCGACTGATTTCTACGACTTCATTAGATATCGATTTCTCTGGGAACGTCGAAGCCAGACACTCGGAAGAAAGTCGTCCCGACGATAACCGCGCGTAAAACGCGTTCCTCCGCGTCTGAACGATGTCGCTTTTAGAACCAGTGATGCCAGATGCAGGGACACGTACTGTTCAAAGATTTTCTCTCGCATAATTTTCGCCGATTTGTCCCTAGGTAGAGATTTATACGAACGAAATGTACAAAGCATATTGCAATCTTAATTATGATAGTCTGCGTGTCATGATTAATAAAAGTCAATTAATCGATTTTATTATATTTCTTAGAAAATCACTTATTGTATCAGTGGATTGAATGAATGCTACATCCTCAAAAAGACAATGAACATACGGCTACTCTGATATGTTTCTCCCGTCATCGAACTTCATGAAACACTAGCATACCCTGGACACAACTTTACTCGAGACTTTTCTGCGTATAGAATTCAGAATATTGTTTTTTCCCCTGTTTCTTGTAGCCGGGCGAATTCTAACTGTGGACGGGTCGCCGACAAAACATAGTCCCATTTAACATTCTTACCAACCTTTGACACTCCAGAAAATGTAAAGAAGCTATTGTGAAAGTTTTATAACAATCGATGTAGTAGTTCATGAATTTTTTGCGAATCTTGGTGGAAAAATTTAATTGAATAAACATTTATATAACAGTATTACAACAGCCTTAATTATTCTATCGTGCTTTATTATGCCAATGTCACATAATTTATCTTCTACTTTCTATATTCATTTTTGTCGTTATAAATTTTGTATATTTGTACTGCACTCTTGTAATTCACCGGAAGCTTAATACTCGTTAATTAAATAAATCAAACAATGACACGAAATATTATTTCAGTCTTTTTCATTATCAGTTATTTTTATGATAAGTATCATTGATTAGCGTGGTCATTAGCTTGTGCTCTGGAGCCTTGCTGCGAAGCACTTTTACTGCTGTACATTTTTTCGTGAATGCCATTAAGTACTAGGAATATATCTTGAGAGTTTAATGACCGTAATTAGCCCCACAATGGCGGTATTTATACGTGGAACAGACGCCAACAAATTAGGTTCGTGTGTCTTTGATTTAAACCTAAATGTTTTCGAAAGAAATCAGTTTATTGCTCTCAGTCATGTGACGTAGGTTGATAATGCTTTCGAATTGTACCATTTAATACTTCATCTGCGCACAATTTATCCCGACGCTGCCATAAAAAGTAAATGCTTGCTAAAATGTACAATATTATGACAAGTTATTGAATGTTTTATATTTGTACTGAATTATTGTTAACACGTTGACTACCATAGGGTCATTAATTTAATTATATTGTAATTTAATGAAATAACTACTAACGCTTATACAACTTTAACAACTGTTACTCCTCCCGCTCAAAACGTTGTCTAACCCAGTGATGATCACCTGAGCTGCGGTCTTCCCCCACTCTAGATCTATTCCCCTAATATAGGCAGTGATCTGGACTGACAATGGACCAAGGGGGAACGGACCTAGAGTGGGGGGAGGCCGCTGCTCCGGTGATCATCACTGGTCTAAATTATTGAAGATACATGAATAGATGTACGTAAATAATTTTATAAATTGTATGGACTGAAACTAAATGTTCCAATGGAAATCCATGGATTTGACTATGTCGCCCATATACAGTGCCACATACATAAAATCATTATTTGATCAAAAATATCATTAATAAATATTTTGAATAAAAATCATGAAAATTACTAATACCGTTGATTACACATAACTATAATTTTTATAATTTGAAATCATATCAATGCAGTAATGAAGTCTAAAAATTGCGTCCCTTCAGCTAGTACGGTGTTATGGTCAACGTGTCGGTGGAAAAAAAGAAAGTGTTCGACGTTTTAACAAATTGTGCGTGAACGAGAAAAAATACACGAGCACGGTGATTCTGCTGGTAAAAATAACGACGAGTACTAATTTAGTTACGGTGTTCCCGACTATTTCAAATAAAAAAGGAGCTCGTCGACACGTGCAATCATCGTCGGTGGCGTGCACCGTCGGCTATTAAACGTTTCACAGTATCTTCGCCGTAACTATAACGTTCCGGGGAAGTGTATTATGGCTTTAGTGAAAGGAAATATAATTATAGTTCCCAGAGTAATCGTAACTTTCTCGCAAATATTTTGATACAGACGTCCCAGGTACTGGGGTAACATTTATCCTCCGCTCAATTTCAACATGTTAACTGTTAAAAAGTACTTCAGACATTCACAAGGTCGTTTTATCAGACTGAAGAATCTCCTTGTATCTTACAATCTTGCTTTGAAAATCTTCACGATTTTTATGCAAAATTCCCTCCTTATAATGTAAATCTGGCGGATTTCAAAATGAATGCAAAATATTGAAATATTCTGTTATACGTAAATCGTTAAATTGCCGTCCTTTTTGCCGATAGAGCAAAATTTGTAAAAATGGTACCAGAAGTCAGTAAATTTTAATGTTTACACGTTTGTGAACACGGAAGAAATTACTGTACCTAGTACAGCGATGGAAAATGAAAAGTCAATTTGGAATCAATTTATATCGTTGTTACAATATTAAACCCACACGAAATTTTCTAAAAAATTGCAGTTATTTCAAGAAAACAGTAACAAGTACAGACAATATAATTAAAAAAATTGCAAATAAAAGTGAGGAATAATGAACAAGCTACGCAACGATGAAGAACGATGATTCTTTGTTAAAATGACCATGAGAGACTCAGTTTCCGTATCGTTGTAGAAAAACAACAAAGTACCAAAATGATTTACTAAAACTGAGAGGGTGGAGTTACCTTGAGGAGCACAGTATCGTTGTCCTAACCATATTAAAAAAAGCAGAGGTGAATCGTTAGATTAAAACAAAAATTAAAAAAATACAGCAACGCGCCAAAATCATTTTTCAAAATTGAAGAAAGATGACCCTATACTCGGTTTTAGTGTCCCTGCTGTATTAAAAAATAACGGTACGTCATACAAAAAAAAGTAAAGGAAAAAAACACCAAAGCACATACCGTAATTATTTGTACGCAGGTCGGCGTGCGAGATTGAAGCACACGCGTGCGTGTTCACCATGAAAGACGAGTCTCATTCGATCGCGAACGGCGCGAGATTAAAGGATTACGAAACGAGCGTCTTCGTCGTGGCGTACAGCAGAAGACACGGCGCATTTTAATAACGGCCAGCTGGCGACGACGGAGATAAAAGGCGGGAAGCAAACCAGCGCTCAAGCCTCATTTATTTTTTTCTCATTTCCTTTCATAACGAGCAACGTGACGATCTGGTGCTCTCTGAGACCGATCGTCGATTGCGCAACAATCGGTGGGATAATTTCGCGAGATTTCATGCGGCCGTTCAGTTACAGAAACACACGCCCGTGAAACAATGGACGGCCTGTCGAGCTACGATGACGCGTCGAATCGTTTCTGTCTATTTCAGGAACAGCGATGGATTCGATTTGCACTCGAGAATATCACTCGATTCGGTACCTGAACGTCATTCGAGTGGAATCATGAATATACAGCAGTATATTCACTTATATATAGGCCGGTATATAGGCCCCGGAGCTGCGGCCATCCCCCACTCTAGGTCCATTCCCGTCATATGGGCTGTGATTTGGGACGAAGAATGACCAAAGGGGAACTGGAGGGAACTGAACCGAGGGGAAAGAGGCTAGAGTGGGAGAAGGCCGCAGCTCCGGTGACCATCACTGTATTAACCCTTATCGGACGTCAGCGCTTCGGACCTGACTTACTGCTAGGTTTAGGGTTTTCCTGGTGCTTACGTGAAAAGTGTCGCACTGACATTACTTGATATGAAAGGACATTTCATTGCATAAAAACAAATATTGTCACGTAAGAGGTGACAAATGTCCGCTACGGTAAAGACTGTAATGTCACGTGGGGGTGACATACGCCCGTTAAGGATTAATTGAAGCAGTTCTTCATTCTGTACAAAAATGTAGAGAAGTACTTGTACCGAAAAGCTATTAGTTCAGGAAATATTCCAAGTTTAATTTTGTCGAATACTGCTGGTGACACCAGACGCAAATATAAATCAAAATGTCTCCTCAAACGGCCTAATACCTTTTTATAAAAAAAAAAAATCGATTAGCCTATCTCAAAAATTAATGATTTTATTAAGAAGAGTACTGTCACCTGCATCTTGATAGATCAAAGGACTATACTTATTCGTAACTGAAACAGCATGGACTGATTTTTTCCGAAAAATCATGTTACGTTACTTTTAACCCTTTTACCGCTATTGGCATCTGATGAAGCCACCCACCGTGTACTGTCGACGCCCATAGGCGTTCGGAGCAATGGCTCATCGCGTACTACTGCGGTTCGGCCGCACGTGGCGTTCGGTTCATGTTCAAGTAGCCCACGATCAAAGGGTTAAGATAAAAGCTCGAACGGCGGTCGAGAAATCGCGCGGTTTTTCGTGGTCGACAACAACCCTCTTTGCACGCATCGATCTGCAGGACGATGACTTCGTGTGAACCCTCGCCTTATCGGGAAAGAGCTTTCGACTCAGCGAAATTGCGGTTTATTATTTTTATCGCGTGAATGGAGACAGGTGAAATCGATTGTACGTTACGTCAGGGCTTGGTGGAATAAACACGCTCATTCGTAGAGCTGAAGAAAACAGAACACTCCTACACGTTAACGCTGACGTCTTCGAGACCACTTGACATTGTTTGATTATTTTTACAATTACCTGCTGAAGTGCTACCGTCTGCTTCACGCCATCGTGTAATTTTAGGGAAATTATTTATTTCGTCATAATCTAGGAAATTTACATTTTTTCTGTTTTTGTTTTCTGTGATTTTATTAACCTTTTTGTTTATTCAAATATATATTGGGAAATTGTGAGGGTTTGTGAGAATTTTAATTTTGGAGATCCAATAATTTCATGTAGAATGAGTCTGAAGTCTTGGCATAAACTTAGGTGTACTCCACGTCTTAAAGTTAAGGAAAAAGTTTTAACTGATACGAGTCGTAGACATTTATTCTTCAAATACAATCTGACGAACAACATAGAATGTATCTAAAAGAAACAATATTTAATTTGATTATATATTATAATAACGATTTATTTATTTTTATAATACCTGTATACGTATTTTTGTATCTTTTAAATATACCTTGACATAGAAATTGCTATGTAGATGAAGGAATTGTTCTAAAAATGTTAAATCTGAATATCTATTACAGTAACCATTTATTTATTTTTTTAATATCAATACTATATGTCTTTCTGTGTTTTTAAATGTAAATTGACGTAGAAATTACTCTGTAAACGAAGGAATTTTATCAACAATTTTTCAGCTGAACATCTATTACATTACTCATGAAGTTTGTTGTAAAATTTGAAACTCTAACTAAAAATAACCATATCACCAAAACAAACCATTTTAAGACTCACGACTGTAATAACATTTTTATTATGTAGTTTTAATGTGTAAAATAACAAATTTTTTAACAGGATTTAAGCCTCTGCTTGTATCAAGCTAAACATGTATATTTGACGTTCTCCTTAATTTGAATAAATCTGATTTAAAATCATTTTCAACGTTATGTTTGCGTTACTTAATTCTTCAATTTCTTTCTGAGTGGTAATGATCGACTTTTTATCCACTTGATCGAATTGTTTCACGATGAATGTACTCACTCACATCACAAGCGTCAGCCCAAAGAAGTTTCGTTTCACTGTGACGAGAATGATAAATGAACCCCAGCTCTTTCCAAATGGTGCTAGACTACCTTCCGTGATAAAATTTCCTACCATTCTTCTGCTTCCGAAATCTTTCTCGGAATAAATTTTTCTCCCTCGAATCACATCTATATACTATGTACTATATGTATAGAACGTAATTCATATTCAACCCAGACCCAGAATCCTGAAATACTTAATGTGTGCTTCAAATAATTGTAGGCACTCCTGTGTAGAATTTTACTTTAAAACAAAGAATATGTTTAATAATTGAAAGCAAATAATTGAAATATGATCATTATTTCGAATTTATCCATAGTTATATTAATTACGATAAAATTATATTGACCCTTCGTTTATCTAAAATTTTAAGCACACCTGCATACAATTTTGTTTCTAAATATTTGAAATAATCATTTCGAATTGATTTATTGCATTAATTACTCTAATTGCATGCAAATTGCATTGATCTCCCGTTTATCTAGATCCTCGTTTCACAAAGACCGCTCCTACAGTTTCGGTAATCCAGATTAAAGGATCTTCTCCGTATTTGCATTTCCGGAAAACGAACCTTTTTCTAGCAAAGTATTAAACTGTGCCTTGTAATTAACCTTAAACAAGAGAAAATTTCTATCAAGGTTCTTCCAAACAAGCTTTTCTCGAAAGAGACGTTTCCATGACACCATTAATTATACTAAATTTCATCAAATCAAACAATTCCTAACCCTCATAAAATTCTAATTAATCTCACTGTTAAAACACTAACAAACAGGAATAAATATACCTTCTTAATAAATACTAATTAAAAAATCATCGTATACCGAGTGTAACTATAGCAATTTCCCGTGACAGTCCAACATGTCGAACCCTCTATATTCAATAAAGAAACACACAGATGTTTTCAAGGGTTAAAAACAATAAAAAAAGAGAACGCGAAAAATTTGCATTAACGCGTTGACTGCCAGCGGGACGAGCATTTCTCATTGCTCTGATATTTCACATTTTCAGTAAGGTGACACTAAGATTAACCCTTTGAACTTCTCATTTTTTTAATTTTATTTTCAATAACTCCCTATTATTTTAACTGTTTTATCTGAAATGTACTTTAAAAGACAGTTGGTTGATAGGAACCAATTAGGTACAAACAATCATGTACCTGAACATTTCAAGAACTTTCTCGTTACAAAAAAGAGTCATATACATGTAATATTGCTTATCTGGGTAAAAAAAATATTGCGAAATGTAATACATACTTAAATTTGCAATTTAAAAATGTCGAATGTGACTCGACATAGGAGTACCTGTGAATAAAATCGATGTCGAGTCACACACGACAAAGGAGTTCAAAGGGTTAATTCTCTCACACAAATTAATTTGTTTTTCGTGAGTAATTGTCGTATTAATAAAACAGTACTATTTTATACAGTGAAAATCAAACGTCGGCTCACACGAGCCGCCAGCGCGTTGAGGAGAAAAACTAGCGGGCACAAAGAAAGAAGAAAAAAGGAAATACCCAGTCGAGTGGTTGAAACGTGTAAACCACCGAACGAGATCATGAAAAATGTCTACGTCCGCGTGTTAGTATGCACATGTTTGTAGTCAGCGTTGCAGGCGAATGGGGCCGAGGGAAAAGAATGCTTCACTCTTCCGTCGTTTATGACTCACCGTTCGACTATCTGGTTCGTCTAACGCAGACGAAGAGGAAAGCAGACGGCAGGGTAAACGAGTAAAGCACAAGCTTTTCCGTGTACCCTGTTGTCATGTGCTTCCGTTTCCATGAAAATGTACTCACGAGCTGGGGGTCAATCTCGATAGAATAACAACTCGATTTTCTTCCTTTGATCTATAATTCAATTGTATCTTTTTTTTAGGATTTTCTAACCCTTTGACTGCTGGTAGCCGCAAAGTCGCTCACCGCGCACTGACGACGCCCATGGGCGTTCAGTGCAAGGGCTCACTATATGCTACTACAGCTCAGCCGCACGCAGCGTTCGATTCGTTTTCAAATAGCCCGTAACCAAAGGATACACTGTTATTATTGGAACTAATTAGATTCGCACACTGGAATAATTTTCTCTTTCTAAGCCGATAAAGACTGGAAAGTTCTAAATGATATGTAATAAACGTCGACTGAAAATATCATAAAATTATTGAACATTCTGCGCCTCTGATTTACGAGTCACTTTATTACTGAAGATTCATATTTGTCGAAATTGAAATGTCTTCCAGTTTTATATTTCTCATAATAAACTAAACGTGTTCCTAGAATGTTCTGCATCGAGCAGATCTATAAATTATACATTCACTGTAAATAAACGTTCTAAGAAACACTGATCAGTCGTATGAGTCACTGTATGCATATGAGTCGAGTTCGAGTGGTATAACATAGATGAAGACTCAATAGAGCGTATCGAATAATTTCAAATAATTTTATTTAAACTTTAAAAATTTCTTTTCTCATATTTTTATTATTCTTTATTGGGAAATTTACAACCATTTATATGACGTTCATTGTAGATGGGAGTTATATTAGAATTCTTGATCGAGAATGTACACTTACGGGAGTTTAAACAGTCTGTATGCACAAAGTTTCACGAGTAATGTGAGCGGGGAGAGAGAGAGAGAGAGAGAGAGAGAGAGAGAGAGAGAGAGGGAGAGAGAGAGGGAGAGAGAGAGAGAGAGAGAGAGGGAGAGAGGAATCTCTGGCACGTGAGTAATCCACGTGGTACCGTTTCACATCTTTCAAACGTGCTGTAAAATTCATTTCCTCCGTCTGTTTCCCGCGAAAACAGATGCGTCATGATAAAAAGGGAAATTGATTGTAGCTGCGTCTATTTCGTACGCAATAATTCACGAAAGCGTTGCACAGTGCTCTTCTGCAATGGCCTCATATCGTTGACACACATAAAACCGTAATAGTCAAGAAGTTGAACAAACCAAGAAAAAAAAAAGAAATTTATTGTCGAATATTACGTTATATTTTATAAAATGTTTCCAAACTATATTCAACAGTAAATGATATTTAAAAATCGTATTTTCATTGTCAGAATTTCTGTCTTTAATTCCAAATTTTATTAATATTTTTTAATTTTTAAAAAAATTAATATTTTAATTATCTGCGCTAAAGGATAATTATGAAAATGTGCAGGATATAATGAGAACAATTTGTGATTTTTTGCTACGTAGTTTGCGTGACGACAGAGGTGGCAAGAAAAATATTTTCTCCTTAGACAGCATGAGTGTGTAGCAGTTCTCTGCAAGTGTTTTCCTTTATGAATTAGTAACTATTAATAAATTATGAATAAGAACACAAAGGTTCTTATGTACACGTCACGATAATACATGTGTACGCGTATGTACATTCAGAAAAAATGTGATAAATGTGGTGCACGTATTTCGAACAACGGTTTCAACAGAACATTTAATCAAGGAACAAAAATACGCGATCTAAAAATGAAATACAAAGCGCAATCGATAAAACTGGTCCAACAAGTTTTATTCGTTGAATATAATTTTAAGCTAACTTATTTTTGCAATACTAAAATACAATTTATTTTAATCGATGGTTTAACTATTGAAGGCAATCTTAATCAGAGTCCATTTGTATTTTACTAACGTTCGACGTATCAAATGCATAACGAAATCAGAATACCGACATCGTACACCTTCTATGTCAGCTCCTGATTGATGATCTAATCCCATATGCCTTGGACGAACAGAAAATAAGTATCTACGCGCTTCTTTTATTCTAACCCGGCTGACAAGAATATTAAAATGATGTATGACTGCGATCGAAGAAACGTAATTTGGAGAATCAAAACACAGAGGCGTCGAAAACGATTAAAACTGGACAGACTGAGTTCGTCTGATTGAAATGTTCCACTATATGGGTGCGATGAAATGTTCGATCATTATTCAATACATACCCAATCATTACCCAATGACACTATTATCTTCAAATTTGTGTATTCAAAGTGCAGCCTGCAACTGTATGCATGTGTTATTTATTTATATCAAAGTGCAAATTGTTTGTTTTGTCTTCAGCTGTTGCAAGAAGATAATTCTGATGAATTTTTGACTTTACGCTCGCCAACAGTTAGAATTCATCTTAAAGCTTGTATTTATGTTTAAATTATGCAGGCTGATTTTTTGTAATTTATGAATGGATTTTTCGGGGAATATATTTAAAATAAAAAAGTTGAACATTCTTGAATTGAATAGTTCTCCGTGTGTTCAGGATTTATTGGTTGGCTTGTTCTGTAATATATTTCTCTATAAAATTCGGCGGTGTTTTATCGCACTGGAAACGGTACAAAAAATTTGGAATACCTTATAAATTATTCGTCTTTCAAACGCATTACTCTAATACTTTTATGCGCGAAATAAAAAGCAGAATCGACTTATCGAAAAGTATATGGCTGCATTTAAAAAAAGGGCATCATAAAAAACGTATATACCAGCTGATTTTTTTCATGCGACGACTTAATCCTCGTACGTTCACCGTTTTCATTTGCAAATATTTTAAAAAGTAAATTTGTAGGTTACAATGAATCACCCAGCGTAAAATCAATTTATAACTTTATAAACTGTTATCTCTAGATTACGGAACTTTATTCAATTTGATATACTCAAATGCCTGAAGAATGCAATAAAACAATGAAAATAAAAAGTACATTGCATAATATTTGAAGGACGAAATATAATTTCGACGAAGTTCTATTTCATCAATCACACTGAAGTAGAAAATATTGAAGTCTAAAAATATATATTTGCACAAACATCTACGGTCTAGTTATCTCTGTCATATCACAATACTTAATACGAACATAAAGATTAATTCTAACAAAATCTGTCAAAACTGAATGAAAATACAAACTGAAAAACTCTAACAAAGTCCGTCAAAAGTGAATAAACATCAAATTGGAAAACTCTAACAAAGCCTGCCATAGTGAATAAAAATACAAATTGAAAACTCTAAGAAAGCTTGCCAAAACTAAATAAAAATACAAATTGGAAAACTCTAACAAAGCCTGCCAAAACTGAATAAAAATACACATTGAAAACTGTAACAAAGTCTACCGAAACTGAATAAAAGTACATATCGAAAACTCTGACAAAGTCTGCCAAAGCTGAATAAAAATACAAATTGAACCATCCAATTCGCATAATTTCGTGACTGAATGAAGTCAGAGGGGGATGGTAACGAAAAATTCGTGAGCGAGACGTGGAATGAAATGATTGAGACTGATCGAGGCGAACAAGGGCACGGAGACGATGCTTCTGATAATATTCTTATTTCGAAAGGAGTAAAGGTGAACGGACAGGGTTACGTCACATCAGAAATAGAGTGCACGAAAGGTAAAGTATACCTGTGGCCTGCTGTGTCACCGTTATCACGCTATCACGACGATGAAGTTTCATTCTTCGCAACGAGTCCCATTGTTTCGCCATCGGGGCGGCTTCCAATCTCGCGTTACAAGAACACATAGAGCCGCTATAGGAAGTGGGTTGAGCATAATCAAGATCGTTCTCAAGATGAAAACCTTTAAGGAAGGGGACAGAAAGGTCAAGTGCTGAACCGCCCATCGACTTTCGACAAGAGTTCCTACGGTGACTGTAATTTGCATGGAGTATTTCACCTTGTACTTGCTTCTACTTTCTACGCTACTCGTTTCGTTGCACTTGCGCTCTGCTGACGCCTTCGGCGCATTGGACATTGGCGACCTGTTCATAATTAAAAGTGACCATTCGCTCGGAAACAAGATTTGCGACTTACTAAATGAAATACAGCGTTCCCCAGATTAGTGTAACGGCGTTAGGGACAGAGGAATTACAGAGAACCGGGGCAAGGGAAACTGCTATTACCTTCTCGAGTACAATATTTATGAGCGTAACTTGAGTAGAGATACTCTGAAAGGGAGAGACATAGAGCGATCAGTCTTTTATCAATAGAGATGAGTCATCGTATACCGAAAATGAAAAATTGTCTATTTTTTTATAATACACTGGTGAACATATTACAACTGAACAGGAGAGGTTTTCCCAATAAAAATGAGTCCAAGCACGACCTTATTCGGTTGATTTGTTATTAAGATTTTGCGTAATGTGGATTCAATAGTCTGTAGTAATAAATGTTATTTAATTAGTACTGTATTATTGACTATGTTAAATTGTTTCTGTGGTAGGACGAAGAATCATATAAGCCTTCAAGCTGTTAAAAATTTCTGATGTATCGAGCAAAACTTGATACGCGGCAATAGTGACGATATTTTCAACAATTTTTACATAAATATACATGCTAATTATTAATATTACACCGAATCAATTCATTGTAGTCAAAGTACAATGTTAATTAATTGATACATTTCATTCAGTACAAGCATACCCTTCGAATTTTTAAACTTGCAATTAGTTAACTAAAACAGTTAATATTACCATGGTCCGTGCTGAAGACGCCCATGGGCGTGCGAGTATCGTTCTTAATAAATATGCGTAGCCATCTTCCGCACGGGAGACAAGGAGAACTCTTGAACTTCATTTTTTTGAAAACGAAGCCTTAAAGAACAACAAAAATTATACCACATTTTCATTTTGTTTTTCCGTCTAGATCACATACTACTACTCTGGTGTACCACTAATGACTGTTGACTTACTCGTTATGGTGCTCTCAATAATTATTTTTTAAAAGAGTCGAGTGTTTATTGTACGGTACTTTTATCGCTCTTTTCGTGAATGTCCCGAGTGGATTGTGACGTGTTAATAAATTTATAATATAAAAGCTCTTGTTTGTGGTTCTTGAATATTTTATCTAACTATTAATAATGACGACACCCGAGTGGAGGAAGAATACTAAAGATCGCTTAATACTTTATTATTCTTGCAAACTTCCCTCCTTGGCTTTCATTCTCGTAAATTTCTAAACCACTCTCTCAACTTTTCCCGCGAACGTTTCATCTTATACAAAATAAACGAATTCTGAAAACCGATTATGGCAGAAAGGGCGCTGAATAAATACCTTCATCTCGAAAATAGTGTCTCCCAGCACCTCGTTTTCCCATGAAAAATTCCGGCTCAGAAATGATTATGCAAATATTGTCCTCGATTTATAATACAGACTAGAAAATGTAAATAAAATTTTGCTGCGCGACGTCCATTTTAAAGAGAAAATCTATTTAAAAAGTTGTTTAATTTGTTTTTGCTTGTTTATTTGATTAGAAGTGACTACTTCTGCTTGTTAAAAATTTCGATTGGTAAATAGTATGACTGAAAATTATAGAACAGGTTTTCAAACGTCGTTTATTCTCTCTTTTTATTTCTTTCGCATCGCACAGAATCCATTTGCCACAGAATTTCTCGTCACTTTGTCCCACAATAATTTGCATATGCATATTCACTTTTTTATTGTCAATTACTAAACCATTTAATGCATCTGTTACCACGTTAAATATTAACGAAAATATTCTGTACAAAGTTCTGTTCTTACTTTTTCATTTTTTAACATTCAACCTTCCAAGCAATTTTTCTTTTAATTCAACATATTTAATATACATTTTATACATCTACTTTCTTTTGCGAAGTATACTGGTTAAAAACAAAATATCGAATGAAACAGATATATCCACGACCACGTCAAAATTTACAAAATCTAATGTGACTACAAATAAATAATAACTAAATTCAATTTTCCTGAATAACAAGCTCCAACAAAAATTTTCATTGTATTTTTTAAATTTAATTTACCGCGAAGAGAGGGCATCTTTATTTATCGTATGATAAAATATGCTTCGACTTGCTTATTGTTTTTCGCGAGAAATCGGTTCGCCTAAGCGGATCTCGATCATCGATTTTCCCAGGGTGCGTTTATTGCATTTCCACGTACTCGTAGACCGTGGATTCCCACGAATTCTCTTGTTCGCGGCATGCATCCGCGCCGCCCACTCGCGATTCCTTATTAAACAGAACACCGCATCAGATTACGCCGCTATGCAATTAATTCTTCTATTACAGGTGGAAAAACGTCCTAATGAGAACAACGCGTACGATTAACTGCATCTGTGCCCTGGCGTTCGTTCAGAATTTGCTAAATGGACAAAGCGGAGGAAAAAAATTCGATGTACGCGAAGAATGTTAACGCTCAAATTTCATTTCACTGCTCGCAGACAACAGCGATTAATTATGTTTTACATTACACTGCATGCTTAATTTAATCTGTAGCATAACGCTACAGCACTGTCTGTGTAAGCAATTTGGCGTGTAAATTAATACTAGCAGTTTATATTTATATTGTGTTATTGTAATATCGTAATATTAATAGTTTATATTGGGTTGAGTCATAAATAACTCCCAATACATAATAAATATTATTCTTCCTGAAAAATACAATGGTTCAACCAGACTATTAATATGTATTTTTATTAGAAGGTAATCAGCCCTGAAACTCGGATATGCAGCAGAAACAGGAAAAAAATTATGTTTTAATAAATTAATTAATATATTTAACAGGATAAGCCGGAAATTATTTATGAATCAAGCCAATATTTGTATTATGTTATTGGAATATTAACAGTTTATATTTATTGTAACATTCATAATATATGTATCTATTTAAGGCAATCCGCAAGAAACATATAAATATATAAAAAATCATGTAGAATATAATTCTAAACAAATGTGAATAATTTAGGGCGTCAGCTCAATACTTATTTGTAAGAAGTACAAGTTTTTAATTTTGCAAAATTGTGTGAAATAAAGATATGATATTAAGAGATAAAATTGAACGATTTGTAATTTATTTCCTGTATTCTACTAAATTAACGAATACACTCTTCTCTGAATAGAATTAGATCTTTTAAATAAATTGAACAGTCTATAAAATATTATATAAATGACAAGGATATACACAATATTTAAATGTGAACATATTGGTCATGATTAGAGTACGGATGTTTGAGACTATACGTCTGTGAACTTCTATATTTTTCATTTTAATGTAGTTGTAGAAATGCAACTCTGAAAGTTTGAAACATGTATTTTTCATTTTACTTTATTTATTAAATGTACATCTCTCATGTGTTTGAATGTTTAAAATCACACAAACATCTGCAATCTGGTCGTAAAGATTACTTCGTTTCTGGTGGATCGTTCTGTATATCAATTGTGATTATCACACACGAACAATAAACAATATTCAGTTTTTCTCACGTTAAAATAATAAATCCAATTTCCTGATATTCTTTTTACTCCACCAAAGAAAAATAATTGGACATTTCGCATGAATTGAATTCGTATTGAACCTTCAGCGTAAAGCACATCACAAAGAATGCCATCGACACGCATTTCGAAAATAATAAAATTAGAATCTCACGGAAGAGCCAACTCCCGAATAAATTTCGAACGTCCAAAATTAAACGTCGTATCACAGTCGAAACAACAACAGCGAAGTGTTGCTGCCTGGGAAAAGTTAAACACCGGTTTGTTTGCCCATCTAATTAATTTCGTTCTAATTAAGCTCCGCGATCGCTTGGGTTCTCGTGCATCAGCAATTAACCCATTAACAAGCAGCATCCATTTAAGAGAGCTTCAATAAACATTTAAACATTGCTGTAAACGTTCAGGTGCTCGTCGCCATATTAACATTTTAACCTCTTCAGGAATATTAATATATATATTTACTTATTTTTAATTCAACTAGTATTTGCTAAATATATTTATTATGTGTTACTTTTTCCATAACACATAAATTATTCTAAAATTTCCAATGCAGTCAATTTCGTAGTTAATCACTTCTTCTTATTTAATACTAAATATTATTGATAAAGATACAACGAAAATTACGACGAATAAGGGTTGAATAAATAATAAAAACTTCTGAATTTTATTGGTCAACAGCTGAGTTCGTACTGAATACAAAAATTAATCAGAATTTGTCCAATTCTAATAAATAGACCGCGGATGTTTGTAAACAAACGAATAGGAATTCACGAATAATATTTGTTTTTATCTTGAGCAGATACCAGACCTGCGCATTGAATTTCTGCAACTTGTTTAAGAGAGTACATTTTATAATCCTAGACACGTTGAACTGCGCAAGCACACCAGCAATATATTAATGAATTAACTCCAGAAGAAATTAAATTGCGACTTCCCTTGAAAAAATACAAAGTATAGTATAAGAAACAAATACCGCGGATGATACACGTGTTTCCTTACGATGCGTTAACCTTTTCCTGCTGTTCAGGCCCGTGCAATCGATATCGACGAGAGACGGTGACGTACGTACAAATTGTTAACAAATAATTCAACGACCTGGAGAGTCGACGCGTCTGAAAGAACGACTCACAATCAGACAAGCACTATGATCGTGGTTTTCTAGCATGTAGACGGTGTACAGTCTTGTTATCCTGTCGCTGCACGCTCAGACGTTCGAATGAAAAAAAAATAAACGGGGCGAATGCCATCGAGTTGAAGCTCTATTGTATAATTAGTAATTTCGTCTCGTACATCGTCGTCACCTTCATTACTCGAATAAGTCGTACAGCGTTAATTAATTAAGCTCAGTTTTCATCAGTTACTTCGATGAAAATTTTAAATTATTTCTATTGTAAAAATTCACAATAAAAATTGTTCGATGCAACACTCTGACAGCCACAATTTAATACTCAACACATTAATTAATTAATACTTAAAACATTAAGTATTACTTTAATGTAATACTTAAACAAATAATACAGTAAGACCTCGATTACACGAACTGTAATTAATAACAGAATGACTCACGTCGTAACTGTGTTTTGCATACAATTGATAATTGTATTTTAGAATATAAAATACACGATGTTGCAAAATTAAGTACACAACGCGAATAATGATTATTTTAATTTGTAACTGACGTAGAATGACAAGTTTTCTGATGACAAGTGTCTGGATAATCGAGATTCTATTGTCCATTTGTTCTTGATACAAGATTAATATATAATGAATACTGTATTATAAATGTAGTATAATACATAATTAATGTCGTTCTCCACGCTATACAATGCACGAATATAAGAGACAAATTCAGCGACCTCTAACAAGTGGCTTTGAAATAACTGAAGTACAAACAATTGAATTTTGAAGTTTGCGCACGATAAGCGCGAAAATTAAAATATCTACCAACATAACAGGGGTTGTTGGATTCGTCTTTTTTATTTAATAAGACATTAATAAAGACAGTATACTATTCCAGCCCAAAGAAACGATTGGACTTTAAAATTATCTTTTGAAAAATATTTAAAAAAATTTAATTCGTATAACAACAGATTCTATATCAGAAATAAAAAATAACGTGTCTTGTACCAGCCTTCTTTTGGAACTTCACTTATTTTTGAAGAATCTGTATAAACTAACCAAAATAAAAAATATTTCGTTGAAACTATAAAATAACAAAATAAATTCTGACGAACTTTTACCGCTTTGAGATTACAAAAAAATTTCGAAACATAAAAAAGTTAGTATTTGCATAAAAATCCTCCGCCTGATAATGAAATATGAAATTGAAATTGATGCGGTGATTAATGAATCTTAAAAAAATTATTATATTCTACCAGGCCTGCTCAGTATTTTCTGTACATAAAATAAATTTTTTCGAACTTCATAAAATACGTAGTGATATTTGTTTCAGCGTGTCCTTCGAAACGAAGTTTACCATGTTAAGTTTGGAAAATCGATCGAGAAGTGTACAGAGAACAAAATATTGATTGAAATTTGAAAAAAAATACAAATATGTACTCCACAGATGTTTACCCGATCGATGCGGAGAAGAAATAACTCGATTTTTCTTGACACCTGCTCATCGTGAAAGAAAGTGCTACGCCTTAATCTCGCGTTACAGCTCCATCGATATACAGCCCCGTTCAAAAGTCATGGGACACTTGCTTCTTTCAGCTTTACATTTAAATTAAAACTATTAAACACCCGGAATATCGAATAAAACAATTATTTACTGATTATTTACGCTGAATACAATTTTTAAATATTAAAATACATTGAAAATTATGTATATAGTTATTAAATTTTCTCAGTAATATACCTTCCCCATTTCGCGATAACAGTTCGAATTAACTGTGACAATTTCTCGGTGATTTTTTTTAGTGTTTCTCCTCGGATTTCTGTCCAGAATCGCTGCAAACGTGTCCACCGATCAGAAAAACGAAACAACAAGAGTCGCCTAAGTTTAACCCACTCACTGCCACGTGCCCCATTTGGGGATCCCACGTATTTAGGATTATTAAACCCGTTGGAAGGCAACTAAAATGTACAGCTTCACACAAAAATTTTCGAAAAAAAATTTAGCAGTTAATGGGTTAATGCATTAAAAAATTGGTCTTGAACCGTAATATAATCCTCTCAGGTTTTTTTATAATAATTATAACAACATACTAACCATATCATTAAACACAAACGTCTTTGAATGATCCGTTCATACCGAAATAAGTAACCGAGTCTGTCTCTCAATCCAGATTTATTAACACGTTGAATAGTCTCCGGTGACTGACACCTCAAATTTAATTTAATTAAACAATTATTGATTATCGCAAAATTCTGAGCAAACTTCATACTGAAATAATAATGTGGGAACAGAAGAACACGATTGAGCGCTCAAATCTTTTTCTTCTTTACGATTTATATAAAAGATAGTGAATCATATCGTGTTTGATTAGGTATGGCTGCTTTCACTGTGGCGTTCAACGTGTTAAAAAGTGGTAAGGTGTCGGCCACGACTTGTGGACGGAAGTGTACGTACGTGTACGTGACACACTTCAAAGGAGGAAAAGTGTCCTTCGAAAGAACCCTGTACCAAGACCTTCCCCCTTATTATTAGAAATTCTATCGATTCTCACACGGTTCACAGGTTGTTTAATTTCCCATTAGCGCAGGGTCTTTGTACACGCGTCGTCGAGTGTGTTTTTCGAGCGGAGCATCGTTCAAACATTTAGGACGCCACGAGAAGCACTTTCGAGATCGGTGATCACTTTTCTAGGACGAGGTCGAGTGCTTAGATAAGCGTTTGTATCGCAGATACGCGAAAACGTTACACGAATCGTCGATAACAAGCACCGAGGATTATGTAATTCTCAGGGCAATTCGTAAAACCTTGTCCTGTACAGTAGAACCTGGATTATTCGGACTGAAATTAGTAACAAGATTACTCACATTTTATCTATGATTCCTGTAAAATGATAATTTTACTTCAGAATATGTAAATAAAATTAAGTACAGTGTCGTTACTAATGGCAATTTTAGCTTGTAACCGACATAGGAAGCCCGCTTTTGGATAATCGAGGTTCTACTATTATAATAGAGTGTCTGAACCCTTAAACACATTCGCTATAATTTCTCCAACAATATTAAAATGAAAAAAAAAACGGTAGTAGTAGTAGGGTCTAAAAGTATCCAAAAATTTAAAAAAACCTTTATTTTTGAATATATATTTCTCTGCATTTCAATGCAATTGTTAACCCTTTGACTGCGGGCTACTTGGAAACGAGGCGAACGTTGCGTGCGGCCGAGCTGCAGTAATTCATGGTGAGCCATTGCACAGAACGCATATCGGCGTCGACAGTACACGATAAGCGGCAACAGGCGCCAATAGCAGTCAAAGGATTAAAACAGACACAGAGATCATATTCGGTGTCATTAAGAATCTATATTCTTAAAAATCAATTTTAATATATTTGTTAGGGCATGGAATTTTTCAAACTTCATTAAACTCACAATTGACTTTTGTTAACATATCACAGATTTATTCATTCCACTTCGCGTTGCTTGCTCAATTTACAAACAAAAAAGACGTAAAATTCGAAATTTGTTCTTTATAATAAAAGTTTAGATGACAAATAAATAAATAAAATTTAAATTATAACCGTTTATAGAATTTTCATTTGATACAATAACATTTTTTCATTTTTATCTAGGGTACCGTAAAAATGTCTTGGAGTTGCTGATAGATCATATCACAAAATTGGCTGCAGTGCAAAGGATTAAATATGCCTTTTTCAAATACTTGGGTATGTTAAAATGCATAAACATCCACTGTCTACTTATAACTAGACTACAGATGTTTATGCAAGTATACATTTGTATACCTCAGTACATTCTGTATTAATACAGTCGAACAACTAGTTTCTAAAAACCGAAATTTTGTCCTTGAGCTACTTCAAAAATATATTTCTGACTGTTTTTATCACTTTAAATATGCACCTTTCACGTACTCGCATGCACGTAAATTTGCATAAGCATCCGCAATCTACTCATAACAATGTCTGCATCAAGCATCTCATAGTAAAATCGCGGAGTGCAGGCTATTCTGAGGTCGTATGCCAACCTGTGGATCGCAGTGGAATTTTCAACCAATTTTCCTGCCCATCAGCCATCATTATACAGTTTTTTGACACGAACGGAACATCAAATTCTATTGTCACGAAACGGACTGAAGTATATGTGCGTGCGAAGCCTTTCAATGGCTTTTTGCACACATCCTCCGGCAGTGGCGGATTAGGCATATTACGATAGAGATAGGTGAACGGTAGGCGTATCAAAGTGATTTGCATAATAACGCCGCAGCAGCTTCGGCCGAGAGTCCGCAAACTGTAGTCGTTATGATTTGATCGTATGATAAGCCGGCTACTATCAAAATTTACCGGTCTAATGCTTAATGGACGCGCCGATTCAGAAATGATTCTCGGCCGTGAATAACGATCGTCGGAAAACGTTCATACGTACAGTCGAGTTTTTCATTTAAGTATGAATTTTTATGAAAGAAACTGGAAAATAGTGAAATTACGATGGCTTTGACCTTTTATGCGAGCTTCTTAAATAACGAAACTTTCCATATTATTCTTTTTATGGAGATTATTTTCCAATTTCTATTTTTCAAATGCTTTGGTGTTTATTTTTTATTAGTGACAAATAGACTGCGGATGTTTATGCAAATTTGCATCATTAGCGCATATATGCGCGGAATTTTCCTGGTCATTATCACCAAAGCGCGTATATGCGCGCAATTTTTTGGGGCATTATAGCCAGAGCGCATATGCACGCAGTTAGTGAAGAGTGGTGATTGCAAACAGATTAAAGTATTTTTCCGGGTAAAGCAAAAAAAATTTTTGGTGATGAGGACCAATTTTCCACTTTTCTATATGATGCAAATGGGTTAATATAACTGATGAAACGAAATATTATCCAAACTGCCTTATGTTCTTTAAATGTTCAAGAAATACGCTTTTTAATTTCCTTGGCTTATTAAATGTGTATTTTTTACGTGTTTAGATATGTTAAATTGCATACACTGCATCCGCAATGTAGTGATAAATATGTTAATTTATTTTTTTTGCGTATTTAAACGTGTCGAGTCACATATACGTAACAGAGACCAGTGAAGCCTTTGTATTAACACGTTCCCTGTCACAGTAGAAAATTCAGTCACTAGGCAGACACGCGAAAATGGCTATTTATTGATACACATGGTTGATTGTACAAATATTTATCTATTTGAAAATTTCATAAGGGTTAGTATTTATGTGATCAAATTAAAATTGGCAGGGGACGTGTTAAGAAACATGTATTATACATATTATAGAATAACAAATATTTGCAAATGTAACGATGCATGTACAGTTCACAGTTCCACCATTTTTTTAAACAGAGATGTATATTTTTTAGCATAAATCGATTCCTCTAGCCATCCTGCGTAAAAAAGCAACAGGGTAAAGTAATAAAAAAATGTTAAGCCTTTATGCAGGGAATAGTTACCAAACGACAATAAACTCAGAATATTTTCTCGATTATTATAATCATTTAACGAATGAAAAGAATGTAAAAATTTCAAGATCAAAAGAGTGTATAGCGAACTGTTAATTCATATCCTGAGGAAAGTTTGACGGATTTTCCAGGGGAAAAAAACGACACATAACGAACGTATCTGAGCGCCTTCCGCATTGCACCAGATCGGTTACGTCACTGTTTCACCTTTGCCAACCACGGGCACACTCGGTTTTCCTCTTAAGCCGGGTTTCCACCCCCGCGGCGCCGGCAACAGTTGCGCCAACGAAAAGCTTAATTATACCACCGAGTGAAACTTTTCCGTAAATGCGCAACGAATTTCGCTGAAATTAATGAAATCGAGTTAAACAAGACACCCTGTATACTGTCTATGGCTATTGTATAACCTTTATATTTTTTATATATTTCCTCTCTTTTGTACAGAGCGGTGATTTAGAAGGAATGAATAGAAATAACATAATCATGTGATCAGTTTCGTGAGTCATTGTACACAATAAAAATGAAAAAATAATTTTTATTCAAAATCCGCGTCACTAGAGTGACGACCAGGCCACTATAGTTTGGTTTCACCCTGACTCTAAATTGCACTAAACAACGAAAGGGTTGAATTAGAGTATGCAGAGTGTTGACGTTTAAAAACAATTTCTTTGCACCGTGAAAAACTTCGGAAATGCTCGTTTGTAATATCAGTGTCGAGGGAAAAAAGCATTCAACGGACCGATAAGAAATGTTTCAGCCGCTATAGAACGACCTTGCATGTCCAAACGATCCACGATTACCACGCTATTATTCTCTTCCGCTGACGGCATGCTTAACACTTTATAGGTTTTCCTGCCAAGCGTAAAAACCTTTTCCTCCTCTTGCTTTATGCACACGCTGCGATACCGATCGCTTTTTCCTAATGACAGCGATTCTTCATCGCTGTCGATCGACACGAGCATCGCATCGCTGTCTTCCTAGAAACATTCGTGCTCGAAACTCATTTCAACGCACTGTTGATCGAACGGAATACAGCCCTGGCCAAAAGTATCAGACTCTCCACAAAATATGAATTATTTCAAAATATTTTTGTAATAGGAGGAAATCAAACTATTAAAATGTGAAAACAATAGTTTTTTATTAACTTTGTCAATATTTTGTTGCACCACCTTTTGCCCTAATCACTGCCGCAATTTCTATTTTTTTCTGACTTTTACCCTGTTTTTTTAAAAAAAGAATTAACTTGCGTTCTTGATCCCTCAGTTTACTCCTTTTAGCATATTTCAAAGAAAACCTTCTAACTTTCAAAATATTCACAGCAAAACTAAAGAAAAACTGACGTATGTTAGCAGCCAGCAGTAACAGCAGACCGTAACTTTTAGGAAGAAACACAAACTGTAGACTATGCATCACTCAGTTGTTTTATGGTGCACTATAAACCTTGTCAACTCTTCTAGAATTCTTTTGAACTGGCCGACAAACGATAATGAGCTATAAAAAGGTTTCAACGAACTAGTTTTCGCAGGAAGTTGTAATTATAAAGCTGCCCAATACTTTTGGCCAAGGCTGTATTTACGTAAATCTGAACTCGTTCGAGTTTCTGGAATATTTTTTACAGGTCAGTGTAAACTGTGGTGTATCTGCAAAATAAATATCGAGGAAATACGTGCAATGATTTTATAAAACGCCGCGTTCGGGCCACGCTGCTAGGGTGATTCTGGATTCAGCAAACAACGAAATATTTGCGAGATAAAATTTTCATGTTTACTGAACGCCGAGAGTTATGATTGAGAGTGTTTTTCGGTGTGACCGGTGTCGTGGGCTTGATATGAAAATGCAACGTTTTATATTTTTCCTGGTGCTTGTGTTTTATATTGAATTTTCGTAGCAACGGTGTTAGCCAATCAGCGTAGAACTAACTTTGTCGTTCGAAACTCGGTGCAGCAAAATTTTTACATTTGCTTAAAACAGTGATGACCATCTGAGCTGCGGCTTTCCCCCACTCTAGGTCCATTCCCCTCGTTTCAGTGCCCTCCAGTTCGCTTCTCGTCCCCCCTTGCTCCATCGTCGTTCCAGATCACAGCCTATATGAGGGGAATGGACCGACAGTGGGGGAAGACCGCAGCTCTGGTGGCCATCATTGGCTTAAAATATGTAAATTCTCCATTATCTCAAAAATAGCAACCTGCGAGCGTAACATAAACTCGACGTGCCTGAATGTGTCCTTTTAAATTTTGTTTCTAGATTATCATAATCATTATCGTTTTCACGTGCAATTCGACAAGGAGAAATTTCATCTACTTTTCTATCGTAGAATTCACTTCTAATGTGAACTTTGCATTGGAAAGTTGAGCCATAAACGACATAAAAAACGATTAAAAATTGATTTGTCACTTTGATTATACGTGAAAATACACTGACGTATTACAATCAAGACTATGTCATCTGTACTTTTCATAATCGAACACTTTTTATTTTATTATCATGCTGTCGGAACGAAACGTTGAATTTATTATAGAGTGCAAAGGGTTAACGTTGATCTCTCCGCACGGAAAATGTGAATAATTCATCGGATCACACGACTGATTATCTCCTCAACTGAAATCATACTGAACTAAGAACATTAATAAAATGATGCTGAATCTGATGCTGAGAATTTTTTCAATTAACCCCTTTTGCTTTCATAAACAATTCATCTGATTGGATAGCTCAAATATGAAATTCACCTTGAAACAATTTTTCTATTGCCATTCTACGCTTCGAAACCATTAGTCAAATACGAAACGTTTAGTATAAAAAGTAATTTACATAGAACTACAGCCACAGATGCTATATAATGTATTCTTCCGAGTTTCATACGTTTCCAGTAATGGGAATATAATAACGCCGCGACATCGATAAACTGAAATCACCGACGAATAATTCATGAAAGTTTATCGAAACGCGGGAAATCGAATAGTTGAAGGAACACTTTTATCTATGAATTCAGACAGTGCCGTTCCTGTTTCCCGAACGATCGGATAACGAGCGCATAAATGGAAAATCCGACGACGAAAAATCAGTAAGAACTTTCCCTCGTCGAGATAGACGTTATCAGGTCCACCCCTCGAAAGTTTCGAGCGTCGCGGCGCGTCGTTTCGATCTTTGAAATTCGAAGTGGAACGTGACCGATTCGTCGACTGCAAACACGCTGCCATAAATGAAGCTGATGTGGAGGAAAATCTGTTTGCATTCAAAACGCCTGATCGATAGCTTGTGAAAGTAAAAAAATTCGAACGTCAAGAAACTCTTGATTCGCGGAAGAAAAAATATAATTAGAGAAAAATTTATACAATGAGATGAATGCTTCATAAAATTCAGCAAAAAAATCAGGCTTGGGCACAAGCAACTCGGTTTGCCTGCGGAGGATTAATTAAAACAAACAAATATACAAGAAGAAACCAATTAACCCATTAACTGCCAACTTTCTTGCGAAAATTTTTATATTAACCCTTTGACTCCAAAGGACGTATACCGGGTGTCCCACGCAACTGGGACAAGCTGTATCTTCCAAGTGGTTGGAGATGGATAAAAATGCTATAAGTCAAAATTAGATGGTATCAAGTGATGCATAATCCGGAAATAATTTTATGCATTTTTATTCATTTATGCACCTGGAAAATGGAATTGCATATTTTTTTTAAACAGATCTCTACAAAAAGTACTAAGATACTTATGCCATAAACCTGTTAGTTCCAAAGTTATTACTGTTCAAAGTTTGCTAAATTGTATTTCTGCTTATCAGCACATTTTCGCTGAGATATTCTCGTGTACTATTACGTATTATAAACTACGCCTTACAATGTTTATAAACATGAATCCACTGCTAACATCAACCAGTGTATAATCGAATTTTCGATCATCGATATCTCGAAGTTCGATCATCGATATCTCGAAATTCGATCATCGATATCTCGAAATTCGATCATCGATATCTCAAAGATCAATTATCGATATCTCGAAGTTCGATATCTCGAAGTTCGATATATCGAAATTCGATTATATTCACCTGTTGAATATAACTTTGAACAAGAAAGAGAGAAACGTGCCTTTTCCGCTAATGCTGCCAGAAATTACTAATCTAGTCAATACAGTGTCTAATTACAGCGCGATACATTTAATTTCTCGCACGCAGTCATATGTTACGCAGGCGCATTTTTCACGCTATCCCTCTGTTTCCACACACATTCAATCCAGCAGTCAAGCGCGCTGAACTACAGTTGTTCCAAACTATCAACACTTCCACCGTTCAAGTACTTAGCTGCGTTTACAATGCTCAATTTTTCAAATCAGAAACGAAGTAAAAAAATACGTCACAAATCACAGGACACGCATATAACAACACCCCAATAAGAAAGCAGCACAACTAACACAGAATACGGACTTGCGTAGATTGAAAGGAAGAAAACCACAAGATCTCATTACAAACGACATATAAGATAGTAATGAGGAGCTTCCAGTGGGAAGCAACCTCACTCTCCCCAACCACACACAAAGAAACTGCTGATTAATCTCGAAAGGAGATTAGACCGAAGTTAATAGTATATACAGAAAAAATAAAAATACACGAGATCCCGAAATGGGGCTCATACCAGTGAATGGGTTAACGCGTTGATAAATAATACTGTCGTACGTAACATTGATGGACGGTGCGCAAAATAAAACGAAACACGTGTGCACGACTTCAATGAAATCATCCTCGCAGCTCTCGTCAAGGTGATAAACCGATTCGCTTTTAACGTGATATCCGGAAACGGGAAACTGCGTCAGAGCGGCGGTGCGCGGATCCCTTTTTTCCCGGAATGAATTTTCCGGCGAATGTTTATCGTGTAATTCGTGGCACCGGAAGCACGACGGTGCACGTCCGTGCGCGGGATAACTTCCAATCGATTTGCGAGCATTCGCATAACAAATTGCAACCACTTCTGCGAGCGCACCGTCGCGTTCCTCGTTTCGCGCGCTGTATCGACACGATTGCATCTACTCGCATATTTCTTTGTCGACTGATAATCAGATAGACCGTCCCGATAAGCTCCCTAATGAGCAACGAGCACTACTGATAATCCGCACCGTTGTCTGCCGTTGTCTGGCGCGTCTGTCGTATGCAAACAAAAATTAAAGTGCAAATATAGATCCCAGAAAGGGTATAAGGGGGTCAAATGTGTCCTTAGAGGAAATTTGACTTGCGGTGGATCATTCGATTGATTACCAAAAGAAATTTTACACCAATTTTCAATCTTCTATCTCGACCGAGGGGGTAGTAACAGGGAAAAATCGGATTATCAGTTTCTGGTCTATTTTCACTATCTCATCCTATGCAAAAAGTCTGAAAAAAATGTAGCATATTCTAGATACAGTGGCATACGTCAGGGAATTTTGGGGGATTTTTCGTTGCAGATTCTCGTTGAGGAAACTTTTCAATTTTCTAGTTGTGAAAAACGTTCCAAAAATGCGGATATCTTATTGAAGTATGAAAGACACCACATTTATATTTTTATCGTAAGAACATCTGAACATAAGTATTATCCTCCAAATTTTTCAGCTTTTTCGGTAAATATTTTTCTTTTAACTTTTCTCCAAACTGTTAGGTTACCCTGATTTGTTATTTTGCCTTCTAATTACCGAGTACCTCGATTTATTAAGTTTTCTTCTAACTGTTAAATAATCTTAATTGATTAATATCTTCCTCTTTGTTAAAAAAACTGATGAGTAAATAATAGATGTATTATTTTCCCTCCTAATTGTTAAGTTACCTCAACTGATTAACTTTTCTCCTAAATAACTTTCATTTACAATATCTCTTGTAATTGTTAAATAACCTTACTTGATGAGTTTTCCTTCTAATTGTCAAATCACCCTTCTTCCAATTTTCTTCCAATTATTAAACCACCCCGATTTATTAATTTTTCTACTAATTATTAAGTCACCTAGATTCATTAATTTTTCTTCGTTTTTCCTTACTATTCATAATGCCGTGCAAACTAAAGTTCCCAGAGTTTCTTAGCTGCGATACAACCATTCTGTTGCTGAAAAATCACGTGCTCGCTGCGTATGACTCAACCGGTACGTAAAAACGTAATATCTAGACGCCAGTACTACGGTTCATCGACTTTAACTATCGCGAGATAAAAAGGAACCATTCGGTCGAGCGGAAAAACGAAGCAAGTGAACTGACGGGATTAATCGAGAAATCGGTGACCCGAATCGATCTGCTCGTCGATTTTTCAAACAAGCCCCCGTTCGATGCGCACACGACATTTCCTTTCATTGAGAAATCTGTCTTTTCATTGTCGTTTTCTCGACTCCGTAATCGAACGAGTGATAAGCGATCTTCTACAATCCTGACGACTCGCGCCGTTTCGAATGAAAAAATGTATAAACCGAGGCGCATCGTTCTCTTGCTCGCGAGAAATTACTATGCGGCTTTATTTTTGTAGCAGCAGCTACGGCAAAAATAAGCTTCTCGCTCCTATGACGCAAATGGTAAAACTCGATAATCTGTTCTTTACCGCTTGAAGTGTCGTTAAAATACAAATTTATGGAAATTTGGTGGATCGAAACGAATTTTGAATCAGCATGTCACTTACTTCCATTATACAATTAGTGTTTCACGTTCAACAATTGGATATGTATCCTCTGCAATCACTTATAAGATGCATACACCGAATGCATAGATTAGCCGAAAAAGAAATGAAATTAACGTGGACGCAATGTTTAAACAAACTCATAAGCCATCGACATCAAGTCACATTGTTGAAAATGGATGAAAAAAATATTTTATTTATTATTAAAAAGGTAATTTTTACTATTATCAAAGTCATAATACCACAGAAACTTAAATTATTCATTCAATTTTATACTTTTCAATAAATTTAATGTTACGAGACAATCTGCAGAAATGATAAAAAAATGATCGAGAAGATAGATTTCATGAGCAGGCGAATTGAAAGACATGTTATAAATTCTAAATTACTTTAATTGATTTATAAATTGCACTTTAGTAACGAGTGCAAGAAAAAGAAGACCAGAATTTAAATTGACTCGCCTTAAATGGTCTGTGCATAACGAAGAACAATCAGAGGTCGGAGTCGAACTGCGGAAGACAGATCGGAATCCTCTTAATAAAATCAATTTCCTTAAAATCTACCGTTTAATTTCCCGGGGATTCTTTATTGGACAGTATTGTGCTCGAGAAAATCCGCGAAAAAGCGGAAAAAGCGAGAACGAGCACCGAACTAATCAATTTTCTCGCGAACTTTATTAAATTCTGCAGTATCCACTTTACCACTTTGCACATTATCTCTGAATGCGGAAGTTCATGCAATTTATCCATTTGCAGTATAATATATTTCCTACCTCGTTTTTAGTCAACTTGAAATTCACATTTTTTAATTGATATCTAAAAAAGGTGTAAAAAATATTTGGCAGTTATTCCCATTCTTGAATTCAGGCGTTTCCTATTGCTTTGTTTAATGAATAAAACACAGTGGGATGTACAGAGCCTATTTATTAACTTTTGTGAACAAATATAAATTTGCAAAAATTCCATTACTTCAACTAAAATCGAAAATATCGAAATGTAAAATACATGTTTCCGTATTTTTCCAGACAGAGCCTAATTATTTTACACACCAGACACTAACAATTGTATAATATTCTATGCAATTTTTTACTACATTTAATGGTCTGACCAATTTAGTTTCCATTGCCACGTTGAGCGCCGCAGTGGAAAATCCTGCAACTAGTCAGACACGCGAAAATACCTTTTTATTAACATGTATCGTTGAATATATAAATATCTATTTATTTAATAATATACTTCTTATTTTGCACTATCATTGTAACATAGACGTAACACAAAATTTCGTTGGGGTAATCAGTTGTTTGACGAAATTAAAATTGAACGTAGGCACGCGGCGCACGTGTTAATTAAAAGTTCAATTATTATTCAGACTACCCGGTTGGGTTGGTTTACATTAAGAGTACTAAACACCTTCAGGAAAATCAGAAAACGATCGTGCAAAGAGATGACACCCTTTAAACGAAAGAGTTCAACGCAAATTACCCCATCGAATGGACAATTTGTGGCTGATGCGCGTCCGAGCGGGTGAACAAAATAGAGAAAGCATTCATGGTCGGACGTCGGCATTAACGAGTGTTTCGAATGACGGCCAATTCGATCCGATATAGCCGGGCGATTATGGTTCCGGCGAATCTGCAGATGAACGGGCCGCTTTCGCACGCCAAAACGCCCGAGATTAACATTTTGGCTCGACGATTTACCAGGCATTATTTCAGCCTGGTTTATTATTAGTGTTTATTCGCCGCACGAATTTGGCTAGCATTTTAATGCAAATTCGAATCTGGTTATGACTCGAGGTATTAACGTTTTATTTGACCGTATGCCAGCCCTCGAGCCGCGAGAAGAAACAGTCGCTGGCACCGGGGGTGCAATATCTGCTGTGCAACCATCGGCCGATTGGAACGGTAAATCTCGAAGGAACGATCGTAAATGCGTAACACGGTGATAATGTTTTATGAAATACAGGCTATAAACGCTGCTATCAGTGGACGTGCTCGACGTAAAAGAATTCAGTGTATTATTGATAACGAGAGGAAGACGTTGCTGGAACGTATACGGTCCTCCTGTGACCTTGACTTATAAATTCAACGTATCTATTGCGCGGAATGAGATCATTTTTTGTTGCATTAACCCTCCATCAGTCTCATACGTCAATTGGACACATCTTTCTCACAGAAATGCGATCAATTTAAAAAACAGTACTTACTTGCACACTGCTTTATTATTTGTGAACGATGTGAATAATCTTATACCTGAATGTACAGAAATTTAAGTTTTTTATTTTGAATAAAAGAATTTGGAAATTTAACTATTTTTCTTTTCATTGCGTTGACTTTTTATCATTGCATCAATCTGACACCAAGGAACAAATTCAGTTGGGAAAATGAGGGACGGATGAAGGTTAATTTAAATTGTTAGAGCAGTTTAAAATTATGCGATTCATAGCAATCACTCGACTGAGAATGTTTATATAATTTATCACATTCATATAGTTGAAACATGTACCTTCAATTACATGAAGGAACTAAAAAGTACATTTTTTACGCATACGAAGCATGAAGTATAATCATGTCAAAATTTAATTCAGTGATGGCCACCGGAGCTGCGGCTTTCCCCCACTCTAGGTCCATTTCCCTAATATAAGCTGTAACCAAGACAACGATGGACCGAGGGGGAACGATGAGGGGTCAGAAATGAAAGGAATGGACCTAGGGTGGGGGAAAGCCGCAGCTCCGGTGACCATCACTGATTTCTTCGTTTATATCAACAGAAAAGAGATGTAATTGTGAAATTGTAGATTTTCACAAACATCCGCAGTCTAGTGATTGCAGAGCTACAACTGTCACTTGAATACTGAGAGCGCTAAAAAAGAACGCAATTAAACGTACGGTCAGCGTGATCGTGTTTTCGTTGGTTACTCATTGTCTTCTGATAACACTCCCTCGAAGCTCTTTTATTATTGTATCAGTGGAATGGAATGTGAGCGAATATCTAGAGGCGGCTATTTTTGTAGTATCCTGTTACTATATCGTCGTAGCTAATTTTTCAGGTGCACGCATGTGTACATACAAGCTGTATATACAGAGTAGCTCAAAGAAAATATTTGCGCGTTGCTTGGCGCCGTGTTGCGTATAAATTTCGGCATCGAATAAATCGCAAGGGTGCGTGCAAATAATTTGATACGCATGCATGAGAAATCAGACGTTCAATTCATCGATCCTCCGATCCTCGAACAGTGTCAGCTCGATTTTTGTATCCTGACTGTTGAAATTCTTCTTTTCGAAAAGGACGATTTAACATTGTTTTTTTAATGATTTAATTTTCAACAAAATTTAAAGTTTTCATATTTGAATAGAAACGAGTTAAAAATTTTGTGCAAGTTCTTTCATACGAAATAAAGAAGTGAAAATTTCTGTATGTTCAGATTGTTCGAACCGTTCATAAATAATAAAGGTTTTTACATTTATCGCATTTTTGTGAGAAAAATGTGTCAAATTTACACCAGGGACGAATGAGGGTTAAAACCCCTTCTGAAGTAAAACTTTGAAGATAAAAAAATTCTTGGTTTGCTCAAGTTTATGAAAGAATCCAAATTAATCAACAAACTAATATAATATAAATACTCGAATAAAATTGGACACAGTATATTTCTCAAGCTATCGCTAATAACCTTGTGGTTGATACGACATACATCACGAATAAAAAAAAATTACAAAAAATATACATTACGTCTTTAGCTCATTAATATTTCTCAGAGATACTAAATTCTTTCATGAAATCGCATAAAACGAAATATTTATACAAGTCCAGTTTCGTCACGATTAACCATTTTATTTATAAAAATGTATAAACTCACACTTACAGCAGAACTGATAACACGTACAGTACAATTTCAAGTATTTGTTCTGTCGCTTCTAGGTAAACTGATTTCTTGGTAATCGATTATAAGTATCTCTACACGTAAACTGAAGTGAACAATAATTGAAAAAAATAAATATCGTTAAACTATTATTTGTGCTAGAAGCATTTAACAATATACTGAAAAATACAATTGAAAATTATTTTTCAGATATTACTATGTATTAAGTTGTACAAAAGTTAACTATAAAACGTTCGAGCTAAATTACACCGTCCAATCCGGATAACCGACGTTCTACTTATTAAAAATTAGGTTTTACAACAAAATTATATGTAGAACCTAACCCAATTACAATTTTTATTATTAAACCGTATATTTATGCAAATATACATTTTTAGAGTTCAATATTTATGTTAATGCAGCAATAGAAATGAAACTATGATAGAACTACATTTTCCACTTTAAATGTTACAAAATTTGTATCTTATTTTACTTGCTGTGTACAATGTGCATTTCCCACGTATTTAAACATGTTAAATTGCATAAAGATCCGCAGTCTATTTATTATTATTGCTGCATTTGTATTCGTGTGTTATCTTACTGTGGAATAAACTTGACATGAATAATTAAATTAACAAATCTGGAGTCATGCTAGATTTCATGATTAATAATATTAATTTGCCTGCAGGTCACGCCGTCATTATTCAAACGTGTTATTTAAATGTTCATTTTTCTTTTTTCACGGCGAAGTGATTAGCCTAATTCGCCGTGCAACGAAGTTATCGTCAGATCGATAATAACTAGCCGTTCGAGATCGTGAAAATTCTGAAACGAAAACACGCCCACGACTTTAAATGCAATTTGCGTTGATTTAAGGATCGCGAGTTCGTGCGAATTCATTTCGCGAAATAACGCTTCGCATCTCGGCGAGATGAAATACGATGCCAGAATGAAATCCGACGTTCCTGTGACAAATCGAAAGTTAATCTGAATTGCTTCCACTCTCGCCCTTCTGCGACGTTTGTGTCAATGGAAAATCATTCTCGCACATGGTCGTGAACGCGGCTCGTGAATTATGTGGCGATTATGCTAACCACTGCAATATACATACGTTACGAGTCCAGTGAAGAGCTCGAGTAATTTTGTTACGCGTTGATTTTTCAATTTCAATGTGACTCATAAATTGAGCGGCTGCGTGTTTGACTTTTGTGTGACTGCAGAGATCGTATAATAATTTTTTTCTTGCTGTAACGGTATATGTTTTTATTACGTAATAATGGAGCGTTATTATTGATTTTTTTACAGGTTTGATAACATATTTGCTAATCCTGATAAACTTCGATTTTTAAATTTAATTATACTTCATAAACTGAGTGACTGTATGTTGAACTTTTCTTTCATCACAGTGGTCGTAACTTAATTATTTCTTCCTGTGATGATATACTTCTTTTATTAAATAATAGTGGCCTGTTATAATTGAATCTATTATGTACTTAATAACATATAGGAGGCTATTTTTTCAATTTCAATGTAATTCACAGATTGAGCAATTTTATGTTAAACTATTTTTAACAACAGAGATCGAAAACTGATCTTATCCTGCGATAATAGTATACTCTCCTATGAAATAACAGTGAAGTACTATAATTAAATTTTTCTATCGACTTCGCAACATATAAGAAGCCATATCTTAATTCTATGATACTCCGATTTTTTAATTGAAACGTAATTCATAAATTGAGAACGTGTTAAGCTTTTGTTTATCTACTGACACCGTAAATTAACTTTTTTCTCGCAACAACAGTATATTGTTTCATTAAATAATCGCAGACTTTTATAACTAAATTTTCTATCCTCTTCATAATGCTTAACGGCCTATTTACTAGCGTGCAATTTTATACTTAATTATCAGACCCGTACAGAGTATTAAGTTTGCGTCGAGTTATGTTTGCGGTTAAACGTTGTACAGCCACTGTTTGAGTTTACAACTTTTAATAACTTCTCGCAAGACGAGTGGACTTTTGTGTAGCCCCGTGTTATAAACAGCTAACGAGAGGAAATCTGTTCGAAACTTATGGCAACAGCTGCTTCAATTAATATTTAACGTTCCTTTAATAACTAAACTTTTCTACACATTAAATTTTACTGTTGCAGATTATTTGGTAACACGTCGAGTATTATTAGAAAATACTGTAATTTTTCATTTCTTTTTCTAATTTAAAAAAAATGCATTCATTTTTACTGCGTAGGTCAGGAAAAGAGCAATTTATCAAGTATTTTATAGATAAATGATAAACCGGATATTAGACTATTATTCTATAATGTATTCGTACTGAACTCCATTATTGCTGCGTAATCATGGTAATTAGTATCCGTAGGACCAGGTTTGTAAGCGACGTAATGGAGAAATTTGTGTTGCACCATATCAGGCAACATTTTATACTTAACGCGACACGAAGATCAACTTGTCAACGTGTACTCAAGCTGTGAAAGGAGTGAGAAATAATATGACACTTTAAGTATAGTAAGGTTTCAGAATTCACTCGTAAATCTCTGCCTCTAATAAATTTTCTATAAATCCCAGGAAATCCAATGTTTTGACAACTGGCGCTCCGAAGTCAAAATTATTTTATCGAAGTGTTCGGTTCACTTATTGTTAGATACGAAACTATTTCAAAATAATTGTCTCCACTCAAAGCTGTAAAATACGGTACAATCTTTGAAGTTATATTTAAAATAAAAATACTAAAATAATCCAAATTGTATGTAAATTGTAAAAAAAAATTTTTAGTTGGTTCTGGAGATCAATTATCCGAAATTCTGTATAATCGAAAGTTCTTTCACAATCATCTATGTTGTATAACAATAATTTGTTATTATTATTACCACTGTTATTTTCTAAATAAACAGGAAATACGTATTTCCGGTATGAATATATGGTAACATGTGCCCCCAAAATTTTGCCAACATACTATATGACTAAAAATGAGACAAAAATATTATACAAAGATGTTTCGAAAAATAAAAAAATACATAATGCGAAATGTTCGATCGTATTCAATGACTATTCGAAAAAACGCGCGTTATGACGTCAACTGACTGCGGGAAGACAATGGAACCGCAGTAGTTCGATGACGAATCGATTCGCAAGGTCGACTGTCGACTCCACCGAAAAAATTATATCAAAAAATTATAACTCATCAATTTTGGATTATTCGTTTGGATTATAGTGGTTGGTGAAATTATTATGATCACCTCAAAATTATTACTTATTCAAAATTTGAACGAGAATGGAACTGAAAATATGGTTAAAATGAAACTTTTTTTTATTACAAAATGATTTAATCTCAACAATTTTGCTTCTTTTTGATTATCCATAACCACAAGAATATATCACTAATTAAATTAAATTTAATGCTACTAAATGTACGTACATCCAAAGTACCGTAATATGTACACACGCTGTTACTTAACAATGTTAGAATAAATAATAGTCAAGAAAAACACAAGTAAACAAAAAGAAACTCATAAACCACCGATATCAAGTCACACTGTTGCAAATGAATACAAAAAAATATTGTCAAATTGTCTATCAACGTGTTAGAAACGAAAACAAGGTATATTTTACTATTATTAACCCTTTGAACTGCTAATTTTTTTTTAATTTTCTTTCCAATAACTCCCTATTATTTTAAGAGTTTTATTTGGAAGGTACTTCAAAATACAGTTGGTTGATAGGAACCAATTAGGTACAAACAATCGTGTATCTGAACAATTCAAGAATTTTTTTGATACAAAAAAGGGTCAAACATGTAATATTGCTTATCTAGGTAAAAAAAAATATTGCGAAATATAACACATATTTAAACTGGCAATTTAAAAATGTCGAGTGTGACTCGATATAAGAGTACCTGTGAATAAAATCGATGTCAAGTCAGACTCGCCAAAGGGGTTCAAAGGGTTAAAGTCCTAATACCACACAAAACATAGAACATGTAATTTCTACATTTGATCATAGTAATTTGGTCGCTTAGTGTACTCCAAAATCTACACAATTTTCTGGGAATTTCGCTTCGAACATTGGTTCCCGCGCGCCGTCGCTCTTATTTCGCTTCGAAATTTCGGAATCTAGATCGAACCTTTCAAAATCGAAATTTCTTGCACGAAGGTTATGGCGTCCTTTGCGTTCCGACGGGTCGGAGATCAATCTCGCGTCGTTTCTGAATAATTCACGGGAATCCTGGCTTTCATGAGTCCTCTTTCTTCCGTCCGAGAGCAGCGAACTTTGAAAATTATTTACAATTCTAATGGAAACGTTGAAAGGTTTCCGTGCTGCGAACACGGGGCACATTAATTGACCAGCGTTATTAGAACCGACCGTCTGAATTTTAATTAGTCCTCTTCGAGAGAGTTGTAAAAGCTGTGAATGGTATATGAGTCTCCGGTGTCGAAGATACAGATTTTAGGTTTTATATCATGGATAACGGAGGCAAATTTGAGTCGAATATTTATAAAAATTAAACGAAGGATGAGTCAAAGATTTTAATTTTTTCTTGCTACAATGGTATGGTTTCTTATTAAATAATAGTGGAGTACTGTAATTAAATTTTCTATCGACTTCACAACATACAAGACTACATATTTGTTAATTCTATTATACTGTAATTTTTCAATTTAAACGTAATTTATAAATTGAGAAATTATATGTTGAGCTTCTGTTTATCTACAGAGATCGAAAACTGATTTTTTCTTGATATAATGGTATACTTTCTTATTAACACGTTGAATGCCGTTGAGGTCGCTCAAATTCAATTTAATCAAATGATTATTAATTATCACAAACTTCTGAGCAAACTTCATACTGAAACAATAATCTAAGAACAGAAGAACGCGATTGAATACTCTTGAATCTTTTTTTTTCTTTACGATTTATATAAAAAATAGTAAATTATATGGTGTCTGATTAGGTATGACTGTTTTCACTGTGGAACTCAACGTGGATAATAATAGAGAATTATAATTAAATTTTCTACCGACTTCACAACTACAGCACTCTAAGTGATAATCCTACTACATTCTAATTTTTCAACTTGAATTTAACTCATCAACTGAGCAATTTGTATGTTGAACTTTTCTTTGTAGAAACTTTGTTAAATATTTACAAAAATAAAACGGAGGCTGAATAATAGGATAAAATTGTTTCAAGTTCAAAAAAATTCTGTTTATTTGTTCTTACCCTCAGCAAATTATCTGAGCAACAAATGCTCGTAACGCTAGAATCTATTAATAGAGACGAAGATTGCTTTTGAGAGGCAGAGAAAGGAGAGATCAGTGTTCGGAAACAATGACTCGAAGAAGCAGAGTAGTACAACGTACTCACTGTTTCATGTAACTGTGATTTTGATCTGCTAACCGAATTGAAACTGTTCGATTCGATTCAATATTCTCTTTTTAATCCATTTGCATCATTAGCGCACATATGCGCGCAATTTTCCTGGCCATTATCACCAGAGCGCATATGTGCACGCAGTATTAGAACTGTTAGATGCAATAAAAAAAAAGTTGGTGATAAGGGCATATTTTTCATTCTTCCGTATGATGCAAATGGGTTAAATCGGTCAAAGAATTAAATTCGAATAATTTAAGTTGGCATAATTTATATTTAGATAGGATATTTTTGCCAGTTCATCGGTTCTTCTACTTTATTTAGTTAATTTAATAGGATGTATTAAATATGCTTCATTTAACGGGTCACGCGTTGCATGGGTCACCGGTGATCAAACTTAATTTGATACGGCGTCACCCACGTATCAATTTTAATCTAATTTAATTCGATCTAATACCTAGGAGCTTTTGCGTGAGTAATATGAACGTTACGATAACATTGCAAATATTATTTACATCCCTAAACATCTGTATTCTTTAATAAAAGTTACAATGTATTTTATAACGCTAAACATGGTCATTTTTATTTTGGTTCCCGTCCGCACGAAACTAAAATGCAAACTGAATAGTTACATGTACAATTTAATTTATTCAGTTTTTAAATTAATAAATTTTAAATTGTATATTCACTACATTTTAAGATTCTGCAGGTTTACATTGCATACAATGGCATGATAATTGACATTACAGCAGTTGATCAGGAGCACAACTGTGTATTTAACAACCATGTCAACAGTTTCGATTAATATTATTAATGGATAAGCACAATCAATACTATGAACAAATCAAATACTTAAAAATTTGATTAAGTTTCCTAAAATACTATACTTTATGATCTCAAATACTATATTCATGACAGCCCAATTCGCTACACCAACGAATCTCATTTTACCTGTAAATTTTCCAATAATTTCTGGCAATATTCCATTCTATTCCAAGTTAAAAATGATTCCACAAATGAGACTTTGATTTCAGACCGATTTGACTAATTTTTTAATTCAATCATCCCATGTAACCTCAACTCGGTTCAAGTCAGGTAAGTGGGAAAGCTAGCGCACAATTTTGATTTCAGTATCCTCTCGAAGCTCTCTCAAATAACTTTTCCAAAGTTTCGCAGTAGTCTAAATAAAATATCATACCTCCGACAGAAATGGCAAGTGCACATCCTAATACACGTGGACGGCAGTGCAAATATTGCGGTATGTACTTCGATGTCGTGATTCGAGTGCAAAGGGGTCAAATTTTTGCCACCGATTCACTTTTTAATTTGAAAAATCCTTCGAGACGAATTGACGGCGGAGTCGAGGGACAATTCGAAAGATGCGTTTGACCGCGATCGCGCGGTTATAATAGCAGTCATTCATTTAAATAACAGAAGCGATCGGCTGTCTCTCTCTCTCCTCTCCTGGGAACTTTTTCGCACGGACCTGCCGCATCCGCTGCTCGGAATACGCAATCGTATTGAACGCGTCGTCGGATACCCAGACCGGACGAGTGTACTAATCGCAAATCACCACCCAAGGGGGAAGATATTATCTCGTGGTGCGTCGCCTGTGAAATATCAATCGTGCCCTGTTTCTCTTTTTCGTCGTCCACGATTTTTCTCCTCCGCCGCTTCGTCTCTTCCCTGCGCCACGTTAACCACTCAACAGTTCTGCCAGTACACTGTATATAAGTACTTACGTGCACTGTTTCGGGGACTTCTTTGGTCTGCCCGTACATGCAGTTTAGTCTCTCCGTTCCTCTTTCTGACTTGCTCGTACTCTCAATTTGTTTCTTTTTTTTTTAATTTTAAGCATCTTTTTCGTGCATGAAAAAGTATTGATACAATATTAACACTTTGATGGCCGCTAGTACGTGATTTAATTCATTTGAATAATATTCCTGCAATACAAATATATGAGCGTAGATATTACTGAAAAAAAATATAGTAAATAACCGAAAACGTATGAAATTAAAATTGTAAACTAATCTATATAAAACGAATAACACGGAATCTTTTGTTACTTAGATACTGTCTTGCAAAATTTGCCAAGGGAACAATTTTTCTTGAAATATTTGCGACCGTCAAATGGTTAAGAAAATCAATATTTCGAGAGATATTGCAAGTTTTTTAAACAGGGAGAGCACATGGGGGAGATCTAGTAGACCCCCACTCCTAGAAGATGACTGGTCTGATGGCTAGTTGATAAGTCGTTTGCTCATTAATATTTTTTGTTATATAGTATCGAATAATGTTAATGTTTTTTTTAGATCTATACTGTTTCAATTTTAATAAAAAGTCATAAAATATACACATTTTTATGTATCGTAGTGAATACACGTTACTTTTTACCGGGGGCCCATGAGCACCTCACGTGGATGCTTATGTTTCAGAAATTCACGTGTGCACTGCCGGGTTAATGTAAAATTTTCAAACTATTTCATAGTCCCTCCCTTCTGACGGAGGTTTATTTCGTTTCTTTGAAAATCGATGACATGAACCATTTTCGACGTTTTTCACTCCAAAATTTCTATTAAATTTGTATATATTTTCTAAGCCAAAGATGTTATAACAAAATCGTCGGTCAAAGGTAAACTACTGTTTCTCTGAACGTGTGTTTGAAATTTCAAAGCAATCCATCTATTGTAGCTTGAGATATAGTGTACACAGTTTTGGAAAGCATAGTTTCGAGAAACACGCGTTCGAAGTTTAGCAACGTCTTCCTATGCTTAAATAGCTACACAGGTCCACTTTGAACGCTATCTTTAAAAGAACCTTTGGAATATCCGCATGCTACCTTTTACACATTAATTTTAAGACTTCAAACTATTTTATAAAACAATACCAAAATTTTCAATCCATGTACTAAGTTCGTCTACACGTTTGTATTATTTTTAAAAATTGCGCAGTCACGATTTACGACTCACGGGGCAAATCCAAGTTTCATCGTTTCATTTAACTCGTTCAGGTGGCAAAGTGCATCTGTTGGCGACCAACAGGTGGACCACGTTCATTACGAGCACAGTGCTAGCCACGAAAGTAAGACAATAAAGTTGCACGCCATGCGAACCGCTACACGTGTCACCTATGCGTGACACATGAGAAAGACGAACGTCGCGTATACTCCGCTGCAACTCGGCTTTAACCCTACCTGAATTTTACTGCTGCTATCATAAAACCTATGAGACACCTAAAATTTAGTATCCTTCGTTTATTACTTAGGCCTTTGCATGTCAAGTCGCAGAATTTGCGGAAATTGTCTGCAGTTATGTTTCTGCAGCAAATTGTTTATTAAAACTCTGTGCTTTAGACTTGTTTATAACTGTTCAAATGAAGCATTAAAAAAGAGCATGTAGAATTATTACACGATGAGAATTTATTTATAACAAGCGTGACACCGATGAATTTATCAGTTCGTCAAAATGATCTGTTACGCGTAAATCAAGTGCGTGTCGCGTAAGTGTGACGTGTTATTTAGAATACTCGGTTGGTCTATTTGACACATTTTACATGCGCATAGTGAAAAGATTTGGAGTGACCAACTTGATCAGGGCTGAGACATAAATGTACACATTTAGGTTTTTTTTAATTCGAATACTGTTGACAAAAGTATAACGCAGAGTTGGCCGTAGGTTGGTGCCAGGCGTTGCTCCGGACGGCCATCTCTGGTATAACGCCGAATGGCTACGCATGTGGATCTGTTTTTGCCTTTGTTTTTTCAAATTTTCATTTCTTGTTCACTAGCTCTGAATTTTTATTTTCTTTTATACTAAAATTGTTCATTAGCGACATAATATACATATGCAGAACGACTTTAACTGTCTCTTACAAAAAATGAATCAACGTTGTTTCTTTCGAAATTTCTGATTTTTATCACTGAAGTTATCTTTCAAGTTTATCGTTATGTGATGAGTTCTTCGATTAGCCGAGAATTTAGGGCAATAAAAAATTAAGTGTTTTATGATTACGATAACGTTGCAATGTTACGAAGCGGTGGATTATTTTTTTATTATCGGACGATAATTGGCCTGAAACCCTCAAATTTACGCGACGAATGTAACGTATCAATAAAACAATAAATCAACGCATAACTTCTAAATAATATTTCATCGCTGAAAGTAAAAATATTACAAAATAAAAATGGTAAAAAATTCAGAGGCTAAATTCCATATCAACAAGTAAGAAGATATTGCAATACCCTTCTGGTAGACCACATAAAAATGTCATTTCGTGGTCCTCGCATAAAACCAGTACACAAAATCTCTATCTCGAGAACATATTTTAGCTTCGAATAATTCTACTGGAATTTCCGGAACAGGTCTAATGAAAAACTTGGAAAGACTGTTTTCGATGAGTCTAGCGGAGGGATATCAATAACAGAGGAATTCAAAGAAGTTATAGATAAAACTGAGAAACGAGCATGGGATCGGCTCGTTGTTGACAAGTTCTTGTACAACAGTAAGGGTTCGGAGTAATCACTGCTACAGAGGAATCACAAACAAGAAGGAAATCAAAACAATGGACGTATCACCCATCTCAGAGCCTTTTTCAATCTTTGAAATTAGAATCGACGTGCACAATAGACATCATCGTTTATTCTACACCGATTTCATTCATCGAACACCTGACTCGTTTTTCTATTTTCTAGCTCATTTCAGTATAGATAATTTTGACTTTTTCTGCATAATTATTGGACTGGAGATGCTTATACAAATGTTCATTTCTTTCTTTGTACGTAACCCAGCATCGACTGCTAACTGTAAGATCATTTAACCGGGGAACCTACAGTTTTAGGTGGGTTCCGAACCACCACATTATCAACAGCATCACAGAAGCACTAAAAACGGTCACCCATCTTGACGATGATCTGTGTCCATCATAGCTTAACTTTACACTTACATCAACATTAACATCTGTAAAAATATGAACATACAATAACAGCTGTGTACTATAGTTTGTAACTTTGGTTTTCAGTCTATTGTAGTTCCTATCTCTAACGGATTAATCTACACTACCATTTCTATGCCCTTATGAATATTATAAACTATTATAATATACTTCTTTAAAACGTATACTTTTTGCGTGTATAATATTTTTCTTTAGGACATGTACTTTTTGCGGTTATATGGGAATTATGCATAAAAATCTTAAAAATGTCTTTGTCACTATATTCTATGATTATAAATAAGAAAAAAGTATTACACAAGGATACATCGCTTGCAGGTATATTAAAAAGTTATAAGAAATACACAAAATACGAAGGGAACTGCAAGATTTGCGGTTACTGTGATACAAAGTAGGAATACATCTGCGATATTTACATCCCGTCTGTTTATGTGAATTGTTTTTACTATTTCAGGTAAATTCATTTATTTCGGTTTTTTATTATAACTTTTTAATGAAACTTGAAACGAGCTATCTTTATATAATATCTTTTTTCTTATTTACATTCATAGAATATACCGACAAAGTTTGGATGAAATAAATTAAAACGCCCTATATAATGCATATCTGTTGCGTATTTAATACATTAAATATTATATGACAGTACTGAAAGTAGAAATGATAAATCAGAATAATTCTGAGTTGCTTTGTAAAGGAGCTTAGTGTATCAGAGAAGTTTCTTAATTGTAAAAATGAATACAGATGTAGATTTGCATGATGTTTTCATGAAAAGAAAAATAGACGTGGGGGAAGGCAGATGTAGAAATTACGTCTTGGAAATTGCGTTCCAGCAAGATAAAACGACTGAAACGCATCAAGGGGAACTTTATCGAGAAGGCATGTCCAGATTCGCAAATACTGAATGTCTCGCAGTTAAATTAGAAAGTCATTTTCGATCTATCACATCAAAGTTCAAAATGTAATTATAAATAATAAAAATAACCGACACCTTCTTCGATACCGTTCTTATAATTTTAATATTGAAAATTAAAATAACGAGATTAACTTATTTCAACATACGTATTACGGAATCCCAGAATCGAGCATGTTGAATTTTCAAATACACTTTCAAAGCGGAAACTTGGAATTACAGAGTAAAATTATGCATTCAACATAGCCAAATTTATTTTCTTCGATATAATGGAATTTGATAAAGAAAAAAATTGATTTTTTAATCGATATCCTAGAATCGTCGCACTTGCAATTAATTTGTCCGACGACATCGTAAATTTCGAATCTTGGTGCATTGTATACAATGAATTTCGAATGCGATTAACATCGATCAGTAATTAAGTGTTTACTCGACGAAGCGCAATTACAGCTTCATTTCTTTTTACAAAATATTCGTACCGGTATACCGTTTAATTAAAAGCCAACGAACGAGCGAGCGGAACAAACACTCGAACGAAGTTGAATAGAAGTAAACTGCAAAAGTGATTCGTTGAAATTACACTTTTACTTCGCTTGAATATTCAAACATTACAGACCGACCAATATTTTTAATACTATGAGAACTGAAATCTAAACTTGTCAGCTGAACCAATATTCGGACGAATAACTCAACATCTGTGATAAAACAGTTTAATTTCATTCGACTTCGTTCGAAGTAAGAAACTTGGAAAGTGGTTCGTTTCAATTGCACTTTTACATCGCTCGAATATTCGAACAATAGAGAAAGACAATTATCTTTAATAAGGGTAGAACCAAAACCTGACCTGACCTACCAACAGGCGGAACTTTCAGACAATTTATTATTTTATACAGTAAGAATATATTCTTGAACGAAATTTCAATAACAGTTAAACTGAATAAAATTCTGATGACGTAACATTACGAAGAAACCAGACCGACCTAACCTGTGAAAAAACCGAAAAAAAATTGCAAAATATGCGATCATATGAGTTACCATTTTACATGATAAGAATATATATTTTTAAACAAATTCAGAATAAGAATTAACTTGAATAAAATCGTGCTAGATTTTGATGACATAATATTGCATCAAATTGCTGGGTCTTTAATTATCTATTTTTATATATTTCACGGTCAATACGCCGATGAATATTCAAGGTAAATACAGCAATTTTTTCGCGAGAAAAAGTTGCCAGTTTCACCTCAACCACTCAACGTACGCACATAATCGCTGAACGCTTTCACGAGTCTCATTCAACTCGATTAATTAAATTTTCATGCCTTTTGTTGACTTTGAAAACATTAAATTCACTCTAATTGTCGAATTCTCGATGTAACGTATTAATTCAATTGGAAGTGTATGAATTACTATCATTATCAATACGATATCAATTCTTTTTCATAATACGTTTGAGATGAAGCGAGGAGTTATACGAGTCGACACTTGAAAAATATATTTGAATACGAACAGTGCAATCTGTTACGAATAATGAATAATTATTCAAATGTTACATTTTATACATACATCTATTACTAACAATAAAAACTTAATACTTATTATTTTCTATTTTAGTAATCAATAACCTCAGTAACTGACACGATTTAAAGTAGAAATTAATATTATTCGATAAATCAACAATAATTAATATTTATTTGGGATTCCTCGGACAATCAAATGGAACCACAGAGCCATGAAAACCGTATAATTGTGGCATTCTAACAATATCATCCTATGCATTACAGAATCGAGTATTTCGTTCTATCCTATCTCACTCTAATCTAACGAGCATGTATACATTACCGGCTAGAAGTTTAGAATCACTTGCTGATTTCTACCAAAATCGAATGTTCTGATAAATTTTGTACTGGTCCATCGTTAATATACCAGATGTTAACAAGAATCTATTTTACTTTGAAAAGGTTTGTTTTACGGGTATCCATTTTTTCTTAAGAAGGTCCTGTTTCAAGATTTCTTCTAAAACGCCGGTAGTGTATGTATACTATCTATCAGAATATCCTATAAGTAATGTTTCTTATTTTAAAAATATAAGTTAAATAATCTCGAGCTTGTCATTCAAATTCATTTAACAAGCATTTCATTGTACATGCAGTTTTGGATTTGTTAAATAAAAATTCGACTACCAAATCGAAGAGATAGTCAACAATTTGGTAATCAACTGCAATTTGAGTGAAAAATATGACAACGTTTGAGTAACGGTCACGAAAACCCGTGAATATTGCTGCATTTCCAAACGGCCATCCATTCAGATAATTAGGTTTTTAGTTGACAAAAACTGTCATGGTCCTGATCGCCAGAACTATAAAGTGAATTTTTTCACTAAAACTAATAAAATTCCTTTGAAGATATGATCAACGAACATGAGAAGTCACTTAATTTATTTGAAATAAAGTTTAAAAACGACGTTACTTATAAGATGACCTAATATTTATATAACCTGTCTAATTCGCGGGCAGCATCATCGACTAGAACGCTGCCGTTGTCCCGACACCTCGAGGTATCGAAAAACGAACAGATTCCCTCCTGCAATTCCTTCCGATTCATCTGCTTCTATTCACTCGTCGCAGGGAGTTGTGACAGGTAAACAAAGCGTGCGAAAAGGAAGAGAGCGGCGAAGGGATTAAATCGGCGTCGATTGAAAGAGAAACGACGATACCGGTCGGGATAAGAGGTTCTCGAGGATCGAGCGATTACGATCCGCGATCTGTCACGTCCGATTGACAGCTAGCATCAGTGGCTCGCTCGGGTCGAGCGGAGCGCGCCACGCAGTCCCGAGACGACGGGTGACGACGACGACACACGCACAAGCCGAATAATAACCTAACGACCCGTTCGTTTCTAAAAGAAACACATCGAACGGACGCAAGGTCGTTGCCGTACGCGACGACACTCGCCCTTGGGACCGGGTTGCCGATGGAAAAACGCGAGCAATCACGGAAAAAGGGCGTGTGAATGCCCGCCGAGTGTCTGGCGTCCACCGTGACAACGGTACTGATATCGCGTGGAATATCGGCGAAAGGACGTCGCCTGGACGAGATTCGGAGGATGCTTTATTGATTACCTGGGTATGCAGTTCGGTGCTGTACGATCCACTTCCCAGGTGGCAAACAGCCTCATTGGAACGGGCCGGGTAGCCGGGGCTGTCGTCTTCGTACGCTCCGCCATTTTTTGGCCCGTTGGCCCACAGTAACACTCGCCACACCTTCGGTTCACCGCGGCTCGCGGCTGACTGACTGCTCGAGCTCGCTCGTGGCGCCATGCGAACGACACTCCGTCGGCCGAACGAAGAGACACGGAAACACACGAAGACACCTGCCGGCTCGCTCGTGAACCGATCGGCCCAAGAAGGTGTACCTACTGTCGTACAGTTCTCGGCTGCACGGGTGTTTTTTTTAAATTTATTTATTAGTAAAAATGCCTTTGTTTTTTTAGTAGTTGCTAATACCTACTGGCAAGGCGATATTTAAACTTACTGATCTCACGTGCAGGCATCTCTAAGTTATAAGATTATACAGTGTCGCTAAATTATGTGGGTATAAAATGTATGGAATGAATTGTGGAACTGGAATTAGTCTTTTCTGGTTGGAAATAGAAAAAAATTGAATGGTTTAAAGGATTCTATATTATAATGATCATACTTTTTTTTCGCAAATACAGTACATCTGCAGTGTTATTTTTTTAACATGGAACTCTGCTTTTGTTTAGATAGATCGATTCTTGTCGATATTTTGCGTATAAAAATATTTGAGCGAGCTATTTGAAAAATTCAAATTTTACGAGGTGCTCAAATTTTTCCAGTTGAAAAATTTATTCTACTTGTGACCATTTGTTTCTACATAATATTCAAAGCGACGTGTTAAAATAAATTATTCGAGAACAACTAGTGATCAACGCAATTTAGTTATGAAAACAGAAAAACAATGCAGAGAATGTGCATTATGTAATGATGATACGTACGAGCACCTTCTTAAATGGATATATACTTATGAACCATAAAAGAGGTATTGCTGATTGCGTGATTCATCCTGTATATTTCATACCTGTACAATTCCGCAACAGCCTGTATTTTTCAGAATAACGAGTGACAAATAATTTTCTCGTCTTCGTCTATAAGAAATAATTATTTTATTAAATTAACTACTTATGTACTCGAAATAATTGTATCTGAATAGAACGCCTGTAGGCCTAACTCAGCAATTAAACAAGTTCAAAAACTTCAATAAAATGGGTGGCTTTACACATCACACAATAGGTTTTTTGCTGTACACATTTTGTTTCAATTAGAACTCAAATTACGGATGTTACGTCATTAATTAACATCTGTTATGAAACCTTATTTATGATACAATGGAACGGTCGGTAAAGTTCGTCGTTGTTTACGTTAGATAAAGTTGGAGAAGGTCGTTATGTGGATTTAGTAGAGGACTCGGGAAGTCAAATGAATCCTCATGTTATTTCATTGTAAATACAATCATTGACACACGTTTCCGACATAGTTTTCTGTATATTTTCAATTGATATCAAAAATACACATCCACTATCACCATGAATAAGGATAGTTGAATTAATGATAATTTCTTCAAAGAATTTTTTTATTACAAAAATGCACAGATGACATGAATAATCAAATAAATATACACATTCTGCCTGCTTCAAACGAATTCCCAATCGTTTCACGTAATCGATCATGAAAGCAAATGATATGATAACCACCACATTAAAACAGGTTGAATACCTGCTATGAACAATATAAAATAGAGTCTTCTTTTGTTACCGGAAGCTGTATACGAGCTGTGGTTCTGTGGAATGACCCTTAGTTTCAACGATCGCATAAGGAAAAATGCTAAGGACGCACTAAAGTACAATAGAATCGAGTAATAACCGAATTTTCGAAATATCAACGAAACCAAAAGCGCTGCATTAATACCGACGTATTTGTAGCCAGAATAAGCTAACAAATCTAATGTTGAAAGACTCGTTTCAAGGTTCATTACATAGAGGCTTATAGTGTGCACCACTACCTCTATGACTTCCCATGCAAGAGCGGAACTAGCCAAAATACCTAATTGCTCTGGAGTAAAACGCTCCTGAGTGCCTAACACTAATGCTGCCAGAAGTACATATGTTAAAAAGGCCATTGTTGGGATGTACATGTCCGGTGCATTTTTTTCATACCGTGGTTGCAACGGTAGGTCTTGCTCATACTTCACGGACCAGTCCTGTCAAAAAAATCAGTCATATACATTTATCTTAAAACGATTATGTCATTATTTAAAACATTCACAAATCTTACTTTATGAGTGAATGGGAAGAATAATAAGGCTAGCTTCGAAATAACATAGTCTGTGTCTACAGCGAAATAGTACTTCAAAGCTGTAACTGGCACAAATTTTTCAATCTGCTGCTTCCCAGACCCCACCAAAGCATTTCCATATTGCACAGCCATGTTTGTAACCACTGGCTGTGTCAGTAATTGTGTTGCAAACTGTGGAGACGAAAATTCTTCGCCATGACCCTCACCAGGTGGGTAACTCGACATTGGCATTTGACTGAATCCATATGGCGAGGCGCCTTGCTGTTCTGGTACGTTAAAACCATATTCAGGTGGCATACCATTGTTCATAGGAACCTAATAAAACCAATAGAAACTTATTCTTCCGTATTTTGCAATAAATCATAATTATGTTATTTTCATTAATTAAATTGTACCTGTTGATTGTACATATATGGACTCTGTGGACTAGACATCGGTGCAGTTAATCCAGCAGATGGATCGAGTAACCTTTTTGGTTTTCCTAACAGAAATACACATATTGAGGCAAGACTACCAACTGAATATTTAAATATAACACGATCGTAACGTATAAATCATAGATGACACGTAACAGATAAACAAAACTCAAATTTTATAACCTCTACAGAATACTACATACCATGATTCACGCTATTATATTTCCGTAAGGTAGAAAGTACAAATAATCGATAGTGAACATTTTCTTGTTAGTGAATAATGCAAACGGTAAATCTGAGATATAATTTAATCAAATAATATATCCTAACGAAGTTATAAGAGCATTGTGAGATCATGATATCATGTATCCGTGGAATAATAAACTTACCTCGCCGTGCACTTGAATGATTGTAATTCATGGTTTTTCAATTGAATCTATGATACCACCTATCAAAAAACACCGACTACCAATTAAAATGTTATTGCTTACGGGTCCAGACCCGACTATATGCAAGTCGAAAATCGAAAACAATTCATGCTACACGTCGCCATGCCCCGTCATTCATTGCGGAGTCTCCCACTCCGATCACGTCGTGATTCTGTCATTCTAAATAGATGCACTTCTTCAGTTACTGTAATTAGTACACATTTCTCGACGTAAAATCGCATAAAACCTTCGCAATCGACTTAGTATACATACAACAGTTAAATACTTACTTCTGTAAAAGAACCTGTCAAATGTGACACATTTAAACGTGGTACACATTCGATGAGAATTTAAAAGTATTACAAAAAATTATGTTTTCCGTAATATCAAGTAATTCAATAATCTAGATATCAGTATTTTTGATAATAACGTTATAAGGAACTTTATGAGTAGTCACGTATGGAAACATAATCGTGTCATTGATAACGATATCGGAATTGCAAATGGTATAATATTGTGTGTACAGTTTATTTTATTATATGTTATGTAATGTATAATTAAGTTTCAGTTGTGGAGTATAATGTAAGTAAAATAAATTGTGAAAATGAAAAAAAACATATTAGGGGGCACCCGGGTTTGAACCGGGGACCTCTCGATCTGCAGTCGAATGCTCTACCACTGAGCTATACCCCCAGTTGTAAAGTAGTTTCGAGAATACTAATTTCAACGCTGACGAAACCTTCCTATCTATTTATTTATTTATAAAACTACTTATCGAACAAATTTAATAAATATACAACGTTCTTCATATCCACATTTAGCGTTCATTAAATGAAGAATTATATTACACCATTTCCTTAATAAAAAAATACTATAAAAAAATGAAGGAATCTATCAAAGAAACCAAAGTATTAAATATCATACCACGATATATGATATAAAATTTCAATATCAAACGAAATACCCTGAAATAATAAGAAAATATATATTGAAACTCGAGTATATTTTGGTTCGAAAATTTGTTCAATTGCTTCAGTTGAAAAAAACTATTTACCTGTCAAACTCTCGGGTTGCTTACTGTCAGTGTCGCTCGTGTGTTTATTATAATTTCGCGTTGCTTCAATTAAAGTTTACTAGTGGCGATTATAGAAAACCCGGTGGAACGTAGAAAAATAAATGTTTCTGTTTCTGTTGATACGTTACTGAGGCGGTGGTATCTAAGCAACCCTTACATTAACTGATCGTGGCTCGAGAGGGATGTCAGTGCGCTTTCCACCCTCGTGTGGTGCGCTTCGTAGTCTTCGAGACGAGCGAGCCTCGTGGACGAAACGTCACTCGGTGTTAGAAAAGTATATCTCGCGATGGAAAAATGTCAGAAGCTGGCAGTACGATTTTCCGAAAAGTAAGCTTCTTATTGTGCAAGATTTTCTCCCGCAAGGAAACGCTTTGTATTCCGTTCGATTAACTTATAGTTTCAGTCGGAAATGCACGTGTAACGCTTACACTGGGAACGATGGCCCCTAGCTTTCACTTTCAACACGTTTAATGATACCCTACTATAAGTTGATACTGATAAATAAATAAATCTTGAGCACAATTTAGAAAATTTTCTTCTTTTTTGTTTATGTATTACTCCCACGAGTAATACGGCACTTGAATTGCACAAAGTCGCGAATAGCACAAAACGCAATACCCAAAATGTGTTGTTATTTACAAAGTTTTTTTTAATGAATCCTTAGAACCAAATGTCTCATTTTATATGGATTTGGAGTCTTGAGTTGCACGGTTTTCTGTAGCACGGAGCGCAGACTCCAAAATTGTATGAATCGTGAGTCTCGAATAACACGAACTGGTTAACCGTGTTATTCGAGGGTTACCTTTATTATAAATGAATTCATGAGTAGCATCAGTAATGTTTTATCATTATATTTAGACTTTATACCAAATCATTTTTAATATTTTATATTATTGTTAATAGGACATTTTCAAACACTCGTTTTTGAATAAATATTATTTTGTAGTAAAGACTGTCGCCTTTGAATGAATCCAGTGATGCTGGCAACTGATACGATCGCACTTGTTTATCAATTGCTCTTGTCAATAATTAATACACTATACACTTACTGTTTTACGTATTTTATAATATATTACTCCGTTAATACGCTATACTAATTAACCCATTAACTGCCAATTTTTTCTTCCGAAAATTTTTGTGTCATTTTATACATTTTAATTGCCTTTCAACGGATTTAATAATCTTAAATACGCGGGATCTCCAAATGGGGCTCATGACAGTGAATGGGTTAAAAATGATTTATCGTCTCGTTAGGACATTCGAATGAAATCAATAATGATTTGCAAGAATATATTTATTTATATTTGTTTATCGATTTCTTCTATCCACATTTTTAGGTAATTTAAATATTTTAATTTCTTTTCTTTTCTTTTTATGTAATATAAATACGCGCTTTTATTACGTATGAGCGTTGATGGCCTAAGAGATTACTGCATGCGTTATCAAAAGATGAAACGCAAATACCATATTGCCTAATCAATTGAGCACAGATACTACACTTATGAGAAATCAAAATATTCACTCGTTTCAGAAACAAATTATGATACACACATGCGTGCGATATACAGTAATTTACATCTGCATACATTCATCACAATAAAGTACAACAGAAACGCGATTAATCGATCACTTACTATTCAAACATTCGATTATTTGATCAGTTTCAAGGTGAAAGAAAATGAAGTGTAGACAGAACATTGAACATGGAATACAATAGTTATCAATTTTTGCTGTTCAAAAAAGGGAAATCGAAAAAATTAAAATTTTGTTTTCAGTGAAAATTTATCAACCATGGAAAAAACATAAACTCTTTCAATAATACAAATTTAGAAATGATTCTATATGAGTAATTTTGTAAAAAGTAGAATAAAGAACAACCTACGTACAATAAACATCTGACTTGGACATAATTTAACATTTATTTTTAATAATCTTATATTTGTATCTATCATCTTAGTCTCTTATATCCCTTCTTACATTTTTATTTGTTCATTTGTTCATAATCATGACTATAATTCCACTCTTTCTGTTTCTTTTTTTCATACTATTAAAATAACATACTAATTGGTTTACAAAAGTCCCATTCATACATCAAATTGTTAAATCAGATAAACTAGGTTCTATTGTAAATTGACACGTTCAACTTCCACATGGTATATTCAGAAAAGGAGCGATAAAATGTCTCACAGTAATCAATGTACCTGTTTTAGGATTATTATAGTATTACGCAACGCGTATTCAATTTATTTTTGTTTGTAACACCGAGCCGACTGAGACGTTTAAAATTAAAATTTTTTAATCAATCAAAATTTAAAACACATCAAATTTAGATCAGATCAGTCGGTTCGGCGCTACCCTGTACAATCACATCATACTAATTTAGCCTAACAAGAAACCAGTTAGATACTATTGTATACACTTCATGGGATTGTAACGTCTCAATTGGATCTGTGACACACTATCATTCTTTCATGGACGACACGTAGAGTCGCGACTGTTTCCGTGCCGCGCTGCCGATCGACAATCGTAGATCATCGATTCGGTGACCAATAAACACGGCGAATCAAGCGTTCTCACGATGTTACTGCACGGCGCACGTAATCTCACATGAAACCGGAGATGTTATCATTAAATATTAACGACGCGCCATCACGAAGAGCGAAGGCCTACGGGAATTATTAACGGAGCAATAACGATCGACGTGCAGCAACGGTGAATCAACGAAATAACGATTTTCAGTCATCGCCGCGTTACGGCAACACGTGCACGTGGGTTCGTTGTACGTGTGTGTATATACAGGGTGCGGCGATAACAATAGTAGAATCAGGACGATTATAAAAAAATAAATAGAAAACGTAGAAGGAACTTTTCATCTACAAGAGTCCATTCCCGGAAAAATCGATTTCGAAAATTCGCCGAGTACGCGTGTACTTAACACTTTCACTGTCGGGAATGTTTTTGCGAAAACTAGTCGCCTTGTCCACTATTGGAGGGCTATAGTTAAGTATAAAATCATTCTACGATGTTTTCTTTGTGTTGATTATTTTAAAATTTCAATTTCATATGTATTTGGTTATTTATTGTTTTTTTCGATGACGGGTTCGATAATTTATTTATTTTATGTTTGTGTTATTGGAATAAATTAGATCAGGTGTATATGATGGTAGCCATCGAAGTGTGCGTGGGCCAGCAGTGAAGAGTGCGCCACGAATTAAATCAGATTGTATCAGATACCAATTAATCCTCTACAACGCCATGTGACTTGAAATTACATACCTGTATATCTACACATCTATATTTTTTAAGACTCATTTCGTTTATTTATCACTCTGTACAATTATATTCTACGAGTATACTGCTGCCAAACGGACGGCCACTCTGTCCGTTTATTATTATATTTATATCCCGCGATACATACTTCGTTGTTTATCTTTATCATTTACCTGAAGTGTTATTTTCCTCTTACGCAAAAAAATCCCGGTTATAGAGGGTTAACTCTAATAAATGTTGAATAAAAATAATAAATAATTTAGGAACACTAAAAATTTCATAAACTACAAATGAATTTTGATGTTTCTAAAATCATCATTTTATCCAAATTATCAATCTCCTTAGAATACACCATTAATTCCACGCGAATCCAAGTAAAAATCAAAGAAAACGGCAGTATAGGTCATTTAACAAATTACTGATAAAAAATATTTACAAACCAATAACAAAGTAAAAATAGTAATTTACAGAAACACACGAAAGCGATGTCAACGACGCGTGTCAACAAATTTTCAAATTCAATTTTCTAGAAGATGGTGTACCTCACAAATAAATTTCACTCCACGTTTTCGGTTTATTTTTACACGAGAAATCACCCTGTTCGCAGTTGTTATCACCACACACCCTATACACCACCAAACGTACGCCACTTTGTTAGGGTTGACTACTGATTCAGTCCCCGAACCGAAAACATTCACGGAATTTAAATGTTATACTTCCTTAACACCCCGGAGATATTCATGCAGGTGTAAAGACATCGTGTTGCTTGTTGTCGCAGATTTACTACGATCGATATTCTCGTTGCTGTTCATTCATCGAGATCGATCGTTCCTCTGTAATAAATCATGCTTATCGAATAATTATGTAACGCACACGGAGAAACATTATGTTCGCGCGTAGATAAAAATCAGAAATTATTGTCATCGTTGCGACGTATACATGTAATTAAAAGTTTCAAAGATTATGCGACGCAACGATGCGTGTCGGTGGAATTAAAGTCGATGGCATGGAAAAAACCTTGTAATATGTATTTAAGAAATTCGACTTTCATTTATGAATTCTAAGAATTTCTTTAAATCAATACGTCACTCGTTAGGTGCACAGGTTAATAAAAAGTTACATTCGTGACGATAATTATTCTGTCACGAGTTCTTACGGTCGCCCTAACACGCGTGCAATGAATTCTTGGCTTTTCTTTGCGTGGAATCGATGGACCAATTATTACACTGCTCAAAATAATTGGACCATCACATCTCTAAACTGTTCATTAAATAATATACTGCCCAAAATAATGAAAAACCGAGATTCTCAATGTTTTGGACAATTTATCTTTTAGTAATTAGAAAATTATGTATTAAATAATATAATGTTATTGTTCAGAGTTTACTGTGTACAATGTTTAAAACTTTCGTAGTATTCCACGGCTAAATGAACAATAAATCATTACATTGTCGCATCCTCCAATTATTTTACGAAGTGTTCAAATTTTAAGCGCCATACATAGTACATATTAAATAAAAATGTTATGATGGTAGATACAAAATAGTATTCTCGTTACTAATATTTGATAGATTTTCCAAAATTATTAAAAACCGCGAACCTTAACTGTGTTAACCCTTTGACTGCGGGCTACTAGGAAACAAGGCGAACCCTGCTTGCGGCCAAGCTACAGCAATACATAGCGAGCTATTGCACCGAACGCCTATAGGCGTCGACAGTACACAGTGAGCGGTTTTGTAAACGTCTATATGCGCTGATAGCAGTCAAGGGGTTAGCCAATATACCGAATATTAAAAAAAGTATTCAGAATTAACAGGGTACACAATATTCTTCAAACTGAATAAAAAATATCTAATGAACGTGGGTCGAAAAATCAATATTATCTGAGATGTAAACAATTTTATGTTGTAAACATTGTTTAAAAAATAGTTTGTAGCTCAATGTTGACATCTCGAGCTAAGTTTATTAGACATTTTTTACTGTTTGTTGACAACTATCAAAAAACTGTAATCTGTGAATATTGGGTATTGTTTTCAAAATCTTTTACACCGTGCACCGTGTAAAAATCCAGTTGGGCAGAATGCAGAGTTTTCGGAAAAGATAGATCGTAACTCGCTATCGATTCACACGTACTGTTGCACACATTATAAACTGGCCTGAAGTCTGGTTCCACGATAGCGTGACACGTGACGGGAAACAGCCTAAGAACGTAGACACCGCTGTTTAAGAACGGTTGTAACACCGTTCGTTCGAGTTCCAGAGAAAATTGCGTTACGGAACGATTTTCTGCATTTAAGGCGCTCATTTGATACCGCATAAAGACAAAAAAAGGAACGGAAGTTCGTCACAGTGAACTACTTTACGGAAATTATTCATTCGATTTGAAAGGAATTTTAAGGGTTCTGTACGGGGTGGGTCACGAAGAACGGAGCACCTGAATATCTTTGTTAAATTTGAGAGTGGAAAAAATTGGATAGAAGAATATCGATTTTAAGGATTTTTTAGAATCTTAAAGGTCATCAATGTCTCTTTAAATATACACTGTTTAAGAATATTAAGGGATTTAAACAGACCCATTGTTTGTGTTATATATTTTATATGAAAATAATATTAGTATAAAGTTAAATCCTCAGTATTTTCTGTATTTCAACAGTGAACAATATATTTTTTTCTCAGAGTATCGTAGCTCATGAAACGATACATTAAATTATAAAATTATATTATAAGAAAATACAACATCATATTTCAATACAGAAAGTCAGAGTGCACCCTAATTTTATATAAATTGTTTGTAATAAATATTGGACCATAATCGTTATCTTATCTTCGTTTTCTGAATAACCTATATTTATATTTATTCATATGCAAGGACCAGCTACATCGGTTCTAAAATAAAGAAAAAATCATCTTAATTATAGTACTTAAAAGAATTAGAGGATCACACACTTAAAAGATGAACTATTCATTCAGGTGTCTAGTGGTGTAAAAGCTTCAGACATTATACACAGTAAACATGCAATAAAAATATTACTATATCAGATTCAACTTATTTTGATGTCATTGTGGATGTTTGATAAATTGTCCAAAATTATTAAAAATCTTTAGAATTTCTCTTTTCACCAACAGTAATTAAAACTGTGGCAACGAGAAAATATTATTCCGTTAAAACAAATATCGACGTCTCTAAAATTGAATAAAAATGAATTTGAGAAACATTTGTCTCCTGTCGTTATATTTGTCCTCATGAACTATGCAATTTTTTCCTCAGACACCGTTTCTCAGTTTTCAGCTCTAATAACAGACATTTAGGTGAACTGATTTTCGCGACTCACCCCCTGTATTGTTTTTTTCGGCCCACAATCGCAAGGGAATATTAAGTTCTGTTATTAAAGTCACACTAGTGCCGTAATCACGTTTGTATCGGTATATTCGATCGCATTTCTCGCTTTCCATAGTCCACTCGAATTAGACTGCTGTTTCACTGAGCGTCAAGGACACACGTCGACAGCCGATGGAAGTAATTTCGTTTGGTGTTACTGTGCCAGTGGCGTGCATAGCTGTCCGTCGTTTAATTTCTTATCAAACTTCTTCTTTTCCCTTGAAAATCAATCGATCCATATCGCTCCATTTTCCGCGCGTGCACTCACGGCCGAACGTCGAACTTTCGGCTGCAACCCATTTTACGCTCATTTTTATTCAATCTCACCGTGTCACACGGCCTCTCGAATAGAGATATCCATATCGATTTATCTGTTATGCACCTCAACCGTGATCTAAGTACTATTTTCTCATTTAATCTAACTTTTGCTGCCTGTATTCTTCACGAGAATAGCATAGCTGCTGGATCTTGTGGAAGACTCCTACACAAGGCTATAGAAAAAATTCAACTGCTCTATAATGCATAGATGGATTATGCAGGGTGTGAGAAAGAAGGGTGATACTTTTAAAGGGGAATGAAAAATGTCTAATTAACATAAGACCTGCTACAGTTTAGTCGAAGAACGCCCATGGATGATAGGGTAGTTACTTGCTAATAAGGAAAGGTCCCCAAGTGACATATCGATATTTTGATGAACTTTTACCTGCTGATAGAGATTGATATACTCGTGCTTGCTGTATAGAGTATCCCATTTTGATCTTTCTAACTAATTTTATATCGAGAGATATTTATTAGTTTATTTAAGCAGATATTTTTAACAGCTGACTCCTACTGTTTGGAAAGTTCGAAATTCATTATCATAGTTACTGTCCGGTACTTCAATTATTGCAGAAACGTAATCTGCATTGTTTATGCATTGTATCCGACTTAATGCTCCTTTTTAAGATAATTATCCTCTTTCAATAAAGAGACTTAATTTCTTTGTATACCCGGATATATGATATTTGGGGCTTAGAAGGTGTTCAAAAAAATATTCAAGAATAAAAAATATCTGTTAAATGTATGATAAATGGAGTGACGACTGCGGACATTCCAAAAAAAAAGATGAATTGTGTTTAACTAAATGGCATAAACCTGCCTTTTTGTGCAGATTTTATAAAAAGAAATACTTTTGTTTTAAAGAGTATCTATAACGCTTCATGTGGCCCACTCTGTATATTTTTCCACTCTTATATACTAAACTGAGTGTATCTGTCTCTATGTGTATACTTTTACTTTTGATTTAGCTGTTACCCCTTCTTTACCTTTTTCTCCTGTTTCCTAACGAATGTAACACATATATCTGTCCACTTGGACAACCCATTCATACTTGAACGAAATAAACAATCGTGGCAGAGAGTTCTATTCACGCGAGCACCAAGAAAACGAGCATTTCCCCAGAAATTCATGGCGCTCATTTGAATATTACGCGAACCCTTGAAAAAATTAGCATTTTTAATCTCGACGGTGGCACTAGTTCCTGGGGGAAGCCGGTCTCCCCAAGATTAGTAGCCAGGCAATTAAAGTGAGTGAAACGAACGTGCCGCCATATCTCACGTCTTGCTTACTATTTTTCATCGTGCTATGCAGCGAGGCGGTCAGTGTGTCTCAGTGACTCAATGATCGATTATAGCTTGATAGAAAGAGATAACCATGAAGACGCAGGGTTTTTCCGTTTGGACTTTCAGCAGGAGCGTTTCGAGGCGTTCGATGGCAATGAACCTGCCTGTAGCTTTCATTGGATTGCTTCGTCTTCAGAGTTTTGACAAGAGTTGCGACCTTGCCGTGAAATCTAGCATAATGGCTCGGGTACGAGTGATAGGTTGTTGTGGCGTTCGGTTTCTATGGCAGCGAGTGACCTGGTCAGTCGACCACGTGGTCAGTAACCGAGCTTTAAATTCGGGTCGGGTTTAGTGATAAGTTCCTGATAGGATCTGCGATCGTGTCAGTCTTCCTTCAGGGCGAAACGAGGCCTTGGTGTCAATCAGTTAATCATTTACGAAACTCTTCACCCTTCCTGCCTATAGGGTGGAATTTATTAGAAAACTAGCCGCGCGATCGATATCGGTGCATAGCTTTGAAGTAATGAAAAATCTGTTTACGTTTGTTCGTTTATCAAACGTCACGGTACGCTATCGTCGGATTAGTGCATCGGTAGTCCGCCGTACGTGTGTTCAGCACATAGTATTCTTGTAGTGGTGATTATTATGTACGCGTTGACTCTCACAGTGAAAAATACAGTAGCTGGTTGCAGCACGCTGTAAAGATCCCTTTTCTATTAGGTTGACGCGATATGTTTGACGTATCAATCAATTAATTTGTGTTAATAAAGAATACAATACAAATTCACGGTGGAATAAATTGTACTACTAATTCTTATAGGAAAGTCGCGTTACATCTTTGTAACAAATGAAAATGAGTATGTAGTTTTACTTGCAATAGGATTTTATACAAAGGCGGCAGACTTTTGGAGTAACCTAACATACACGGTGTGTCAGGAAAACAAATTAAAAATGTAGAATAAAATCTCACCGTGTACACGTGTATGTAAATTGATTATATTGTTTCTTTATTGTATTAATTAATTAATGTTATAGTATTGTCAACATTGAATTGATTTTATATTAGTAGTCAAAAATGTCGTCTCAGTTGTCCTATATAAATTTTTGCTCGATGTATCAGAAAATTTTAATTGTCTAAATGCATGGGTGATACTATCATTTCCCACAGAATCAATTTAATACAGTTAACAATACAGTATTAATTAATAAATACACTAAAAAGAATGAACGTAACCAATTTGAGTGTACTCGACAAATTTTTAAATTTAATTTTCTCGAAAACAAGGGCTCAAGCAACAATGTGTTATTCTACATTTTTGGTTTATTTTTCTATGTAAAATCATCATTTGCCAGATTGTAACACTCATCTATACGATAACTGAAGAAAGTATTTGGGCAATAATTAAAAATTTTAAATTCATATTAAAAATAGCAAATTATGGCGTATCCGACGAGGTGTGGCAATTTTCACTGTAGCGTTTAACGTGTTAATTAAATTCAATTTGTTACGTTGTTTACGTTTATCGTCCGATTTTAGTCAGACGGTAGTAGAACTGCACAGTGGAAAAGGTTTGGCATGCATCAGACACACGGTCGAAGGCCTTTAGTACTTTGCACAGCAGTCCTGTTCATAATTATTCACGCGATAGTAGCTTCTAAACGCCTTTAGTCAGACAATAGTAATGGGCAGTGGAATTGCACATAAGAAAAAGTACCGCATGCATCAAACATTCGTACAGAGTCTTTTAACTCCGAAACACTGTTTGTAATTAGTAGACTGCGGATATTTGTGAAAATATGTATATATTTTTGTACCCGAATATTCGTTCTAATGGCTTAATTAAAGAAACGAAACATTGACCAAACTGTATGCCCTTTAAGTATTCCAAACGTAGGCTTTTTACTTTCCTTTATTACTATTGAGCATTATGGAATAAGACATCAAAGACGCATGTGGACTCTAGAAGCAGAGATCACGGCAATGGAACGGTTCCTAAACTTCCAATTCCTTTTTTGCTAGTGATTCTAAAGACACTTTGCTGTCAAATATATAAAATGTCCTAAAAAATGGCAGAATCTTGACGAATGTGTCGTAAACTTAATTCGAAAGAGATTCTCTAATAATAATAAGATTGCTGATTTTTAGAACGGAACGTATACTATACTATGTACAGGATGAGGCACCTAACATGTTCGCTCTGAAAAACTTAAATTATACGTTCTATGAAAAATTGTTGCATACAGAAAGTCGCATGGTATCAAAGAGGACATTACATACAGTCTCAAGCTTCAAGTTAACCGAAGCAAATTTTTGAGAAACTAAGTAAGATATCTCCTTAACTATTAAGTTTAAAATCAATACATTTTTACTCAGAGTCTGACATTCTTTCGAATTGTGGCATAAAAAGTATGGCGTACTATTTTTTCTCCTTTCGTTCATGTGACCCAGCTTAGACCGTAATAGTCATATTGCCGAGGGACCTGCAGGTTTAGGTGTATTCCCAACCACCACATATCAACAGCATCACAGTAGCGCTAATGACAGTCAGCCGTCTGTCTTACAAGGAAAAATACCTAAGTGGTCTCAGATTTTAATAAGCATTAGCACACTGATAGATCATGTTATTACAAATTTCTTTAAATATCGTTTTGGGCGCAGATGATCAGTAGTTTACAAGATATTTAAATTGATGTTAAAATTCCGATAGGGTTACTCTGGTTGCCACGCAGAGTTCCTTTCTGCATTAAATACCTTTTAAACTATTTACCGTCTGCATCCAAAACCATGTACAATAGGAAGATTCGTAATAACATGATCTATCAACATGCAAAAGCTCTTTAAAATCTGAGACGACCATTTGGAGAGCTTTCCTTGTTAGCGCGGATCCGTGGCCATCGTAGCTTAACTTCGGTGATCTTACGGGAACCAGTGTTTCCTACGCGGCAACTGCCGTTGACTGACATTCTATAAACAAAGTTGACTTTCAGACCACCGAAACGCTTCCACCTACAAAAACATTTGATACTCTATGCAATGCCCCCCTTGAAACCGTGCAACTTTTCTATACAACAATCTTTTATAGACCGCATAATTTAAAAGTAATTCCAAGTGAGCGTGTTAGGCGTCTCACCCTGTATATCATCTACTATCATTAGATGATACATTGATGACTACATTTAAAAAACGATTTTCAGCATGGTGTGCTCCACTTCAGAAGCTACTTATTGTTAGCTATCGAAAGGGATACAGGCTAGCTGTCTTTAACCCTTTGCGGACAAATGCCGCCTCTACGACCTCATTACGATATATTGCTCCTTAGTTTCATTATTTTAATTACCGTTGTTTTTTGGGGGTTTGAAAGTACGTGTAACAAATTCCTATACTTTCTATAAAGCTGCAAAAAAATGAAAAAAATAAAGGCCATGACACATCTACAATTTGTAAAACGTTTGGTAGATCAATTGGTCGACGATTTTCATACGGTAAAACGACCCAGGGGACGAGCTTGCAGCGCGAATAGACCACAAAGGCTAGATGGAAAACTGCATCTCATACGAAAAGGAACCAAAAAAAAAATGCATAATATGCTCAGACAGAAAATTATCTCAATTATATAAGTCTTCAATGTATAATCTCGTTTTACATAGAAAATATCTCCGACCTGCCGGTAAGTAGATCTGAAAAAGTGCTCGTGCGCAAAGGGATGAAATTCACGATCCTGATTACAAGCTGATGCTTAATGTTTTCTGTTTTCAAGCACTGACCCAGTTCACGGGTAGAAGAACCGGACATTCTCTTCGGCGCGATGTGTTCGATCCGCCGAGAGGGCGAAAGATGTTTCGACGCGAGGTCAGGCTAGTTGCGAACCGGTGCCAGAGACGGGCATGGACACTAAGACTCCACCGATCCCGTTGAAGGTCCAGGAGAAAGTGAAACCGAGACAGCAGGAAAGTGTGGCCGATGTGTCCTTGCCCCCGCTGACACCATACAAAAATCATCGTCCGAAGCAGAAAACCCCTGGGAGCCAGTGGTCGCGTGATGCACCTAGCGCCGTACGATATCAGGATCATCAGAAAAAAAGGCCTTACAGGTATACTTTCCCCCTTTCTCGATCGATACGCATTTCTTTAGCCGTTGTTTAGAGCAAGCACCTTTGCTGGCGAGCCAGCCAATTTCACGGAACGTATTCTGAAGGCTTTCGAAAAGCTCAGAACCCTGTTGACAGTTTCATGGCTGATCCATAAGTATCAGGACACTTGTCAAGTTTGAGATAAATCTGAAAATGTTACGAAATCAGTGAAGGATTCGAATGTATATCGTTCTCTTCTGTCATCTGGACCACCAGGGTCATATACGTTACTACATCACAATGGTCAGTCTGAAAATCAATTAAAAATCATATTCTGTGTTCGTTGATACACTCCCCTCGGTCTGTGATTTCTGCTTTCACTAATTTTGGCATTTTGGATATCAATGTTTCTACAGTTAGATAAAATACTTAATTTGCTTGATAAACAGAAATTGAGACTGCCAAAAAACCAAACACTGAAAAGTATCAGTGCTGACACGTTCGAAGCCTACAAAACGACTTCGTTTATATGTTTAATTAATTTGGTATATTAAATTGTTGAACCACTTATTTATGTAACGAATTAATAAAGTTAAGGGTTGTTTATCTAATATAAAACAGCAGAAGTATAAAAATTAGGTAAAATATCACATATGCGACAAAAATTGCAAGTGTCCTAATATTTATGGACGGTGTAAAATGAATTAACCCTTCCACTGTTTGATACGACGTACGGGCACAGCGAAAAACATTGAAGTGCTAATAGCCACTATACTGGCTTTGACGCGCCATGTCGACTGTGCTAAGAATCATACGAGCGATAAATCTGTTTCTGGCTCCTATTGATACGTGTGAATTTTAAATTTAATATAATTCGACGTTCTTTATAAAATAGCATCGTCCAATGTTTCATTGGAAAACTGTAGTCAATAAAACAAACAAGTAAACAATATGAAAAGCAGTAAGAAAGCATGATATATTAAAAGCAATAGAATCTGAAGAAGGGTTTCCTACCTGCTGCTTGAAATTTTGATTAAAGCAAATCCATAACAGACTTAAAATTGTAACCGTAAAATGTAGAACAAAGAATTTGTTCTTGGAACGTTCGAAACGTGAACCGAATTCAGCAGAGTGGTACCGGTCGATCATGATAATATCAACCGTGAAAGAGTTAATCAACATACCTACCACTGAAAGAATAGCCAACTATTTCTAAAATTAAAATTGTAAAATAATTGGTACAAAAGGAAGAACGCAAAATGTTTTATTACTTAATTAAAGCCCTGCGACAATGGTCAAGGCTACTGGTTCTCACGGAATATTTGCATTCGTCAATGCATTAATACGTTTTATACAGAGGTATATCACGCATTACATTAAAATCAATTAAATAGTTACCTGCCTTCAACAAGTTTCGAATGGTCTCAACGATACATATTTAAGAATATGTTTGAATGTGTTGTTAGCACGACAGCTTCGCCTGTCACGGCATGCGTTTTTGTTATTGTTTACGTACATACACGGACCGAAGCCTGGTCCATGCCTACATACTTGCGCCCACGAACACTGAATCAACAGTAGAAAAACTCTGTGAAAACAGTGTCAAAAACTGCTGGCGAAAATTCGTTTAAAAATCTTTAAACAAACGCCTCCGTAATTATTATTTTCCATTCAGAATGGAAAACATATGTTTTAAGTATAAACAAACAAGTGTGAACGCGTTTAAAAATTTTCTATATAACATTTGTATGTGAATAATTGTACCCAGGTGTGGACTAGGCTTAAGACGCGAAGCTGTTCATATTTTACTGGGTGTTCCAGAATTTAACCATCAAATTGTACCATTATGTAGAAATAAGAAAAAAAGTTATATAAACATAGGTCAAAGAACGCCTAATTAGAGAGTTATGCCAAGAACATTAAATATGAATAAAATATAAGCAATAGCAGGTTCAATGTCAATATATTATGATGTTACAACGATACCTAATATATTTCTTCGAATTACATTTAGTACTTGAAATCGTCTAATAATTGGCATTAATACCAAATCATAGTATACAGGATGCAAAAAAAGAGTTCAGGACTTTAAAAACAGACATTACTCACGAAATGGACGAATGAAGTACTAATACACAATAACAAACAGAGTTATAAACAATTCTTCGCTTTGGTTAAAAAACAACCTCCGTCTAAAAAAACAATTTCGAACGCTATATACAACGTGTTGCTTAAACCCACCTAAATACGAAGGAACCACTTTTCGATATCTACTTTCATTTAATAAACATCGACTTATAATACTTTAAAATTAAATAAAAAATACCATGCGCATTGTCGAGCAGAGGGTATGCAAACATGGTTTTCATTCACGAGACACCCGATAGAACAGAAAACGAGTCAGTACGATTTTCCTTTGCAGTGCAACAGATTGCTTAACTCTTTCAGAGTGCTGCAAATCGGCGCGACGCCGTTGATGCATGCTTGCCAACAGGGGGACAGAGCTCGGGTGCTCAGGTTGCTGAAGGAGCAGGAGGACACGATTTGCTACAGGGATCGCACCTTGAGGAACGCCCTGCATTATTGCATGGACGCTGGAACCGGAGGTGCTGTCGCTTCGGCAGCACCTGAACTCGTCAACGCGCCCGACGCCGAAGGACACACGCCGCTTCATTTGGCAGTGATCGCTGGGGACACGCAATTAGTGGCTGTTCTATTGGCGAACGGCGCCGACGTGAACGCCAAGGACCTTGAAGGACACAGCGTTCTCCACTGGGCTACCGGTACATTTCTCTAATTTCGAAAATCTGTAGGCTCGTGGGCACTGGTACACAACTTGCGACACTTTTTTGCGAGAGTTGATGTCCGTGTAGACACGCCTGAGATCAACTGTCGCAAACAAACTGAACTTGCTGGCTTCACTCTCAGGCGTGTCTACACAGACGCTGACATCAACTCTCGAAAAAAATCATGCAAGTTGTTTGCCAGTGCACACGGGGCTTTAATCCAGAGATGGCCATCCGGAGCGAGGCCTGGCTCCGGCCTACCCCCACTCTGCGTCCATTCCCCTGACGTACGGTGAGTTGCTGGAAAGATGACGAGCGGAAGGAATGCGGGTCTGATCACTATACTTAGATTGTGGTCTGGATAGAACGTCGGTAAGTACGGTTTCACAAAAAACAGTCACGTATAAAAAATAATTAGTTTTGTATGTAACATCAGTTTTATCTAGTGATTACATCTCTGCTTTGATACATATCATTTGTCATATAGGAACTCAGCTGACAACATATATACTTACTTATTCGGATCTGTTTGATAATTACAGTGACTGAATGGGTGTCTAGGAGAAGGGCATATGTTACAAATTTTTAAAAATTGATACCTGCCAGTATCAAAAACAATGATTTTTATACCCAATTTTGTGCTTGCAGTTAATAAATTACTTTCTCATTATTGGATTATTATTTATTTTTCAACGTGGAAAAAGGGCGTATGTTACACCGGCTGCTTCCTTAATTGCTACAGTGAGCAATGAATTGTTTTTACGTTTTCTTGTAAATTATATGAAATGTAACACATGCCCTTCTTCTAGACATCCATTCAGTTGTGTGAGATATATAAAAAACAATTATTCTTATTACGTGACTGTTACTTGAAAAATTATACTTGCCGACATTCTCGACGTCGTACCCAGACACAACTCACGTGAGGGGAATGGACGGAGAGTGGGGGTAGGCCGGAGCCAGGTCTCGCTCCGGATGGCCATCTCTGCTTTAACTGACACCCTGGCGTGCTTGTGATAAAATTACACATTTTATTTCCTAGTACTCAACTAATATTGAACACATATCCACAAATACACGCAGCAATAAAGCTATGTACTTTAAATAATTTACATTATGCAATTAAAGTTTGCCAACGCAGCTAAGTGTCCTATGACTGTTCAGCGGGAGTGTATGTTTATTTGAACCCTGAAGCAGTTCCCGCATATTACAGGTCACCCTGTATATTACGCTGTTGCAGTTGAAATGGCCAATTTGTTAATAAAACTTTTAATGACTATAATTTTATTAAAAGTAGAATTTGCCAAGCGAAATATGCTCCAACGATTTCAACAGCAGCCTCTGTCAGACGCAAAGTTAGCATCGTTTCGTTTAGGGACACCTCGTATAGAAATGTTAATCGAAAAATCATTTTAAAATGTCACGCTTGAAGCAACTGTGCTACCGATCACCGACAAGCAATAAAGTTGTAACGTTGACGATGTATTATAATATGGACGTTTAGTGGCCGGTTTGCAACATTTTAGCGACCGGCAATTTCACGGCTGGGGGATACGATCGAGCGTGATCGAGATTATTTAAGTATTGTTTAACTTCGTGAAAAATAACCGCAAATTAAGGGTTTCACGCAGAACCGAGGCGAGTTTCCTCTGTGAAAGGTCATATCGTAGGTGACCATTAACGATTCCTTAGACGCTGCGGAAACTGTGAATTATCGGCCGTATCTTTTCTGTCGATCTCCGTGAAAATAAGGGTGTATTGGTCATGTAAGGTCAGTGGGTCAGTTCGAGTGACGTCAGTCCGGTTCGCCAAGGAACACGCGAGACTCTAGCTGAGATCATCCACCAGATTGACCATAGTCGTCCTTGATGTATTCAAATGACCACAGATTTATTGTCGTACACAGCAATCGCCTGCTCTTGCGTTCTTTCGTCGGTTTTACGGTTGAGAAAAAAAGTTCCTATCCAGAACAGCATCTGTGCGACCGGTGAGTTATGTATGGACAGAAACAGTTCGACTGACGAACTAAAGAAACTCTGCACGAAGTATCTTCGACCTACTCAGGCTGTTCCTAATTGTGTTCACAGCATGTACAAAGTATAAAGAGATAACACTCTGTGTGATACTTATCAGACATCATTTTTTTATAAATTTTCTGCTTCTCAAACTATTGTTAGCAAGTTGATTCCCATGGCGATCACCTGTGACAGGTGCAGCAAAGTTCTGAATTCTATTAGAACGAACGCAACCCCATTGATGACCAAGTCTTCTTATCCTTGCATTAAAAGTGATAAATACATATATCTAGCAATTAAAACAGTCAGAAATTGAACTCGAAAGTGTGTGGTTTTATAACTCACGTGTTATCCTTCATAATACTAAAAATATGAATTCTTCCATACGTATAATGTTTAAAATATTCATGAGTACACCTGATTGCAAATTTTGTTTAGTATGCGGGGAAGCAGAATGCGTTCGCCTGGTGTTAGCAGCGGGTGCTCGACCTTCAACGCCCGACCTTCGCGGAGGATCTCCTCTTCACTATGCAGCTCAGTGCTGCGGAGCGGCTGCAACCGCCGAACTTGCTGTGCCTAAAAAGGTCGGATTGAAGGTTCTTCAGACCCTCTTAGAATTTGGTGCTGACGTGAACGCGAAAGACGAGGATGGAAGGCAACCGATTTTATGGGCTGCAAGTGCTGGCAGCGTCGAAGCTGTTTTAGCGTTGGCTAGGTAAATTATTTACACTCAAACTACTAACTATGGACATTCAACCACACTATAAAAATATCTGGAAAGATTGTTCAAAATCCTGGTACATGGAACTGTAATTGATTATGGAATTTTCAGCTTTTGTTTATAGTCGATCTTGCCCCCGCAACACCTTATCACGCTGCATTAGCTAAGAATAGCAAACTTTCAAAATGTGTACGCAAAGTGAATTATATCCCTTTTTTAATCGATAATATTAGTAGCTTTTATAATTCTTTACGGGTTCTGTTAGACCTTATTAAATATATTCTAATTTAATTAAATCTAATTATAAGTGTCGCCCATACATGAGTAACATGGCAGTAAAAATGTTAAAGAGGCATATACAGTTATACAAGCCAAAGGATAGTCTGATTTCGAGAATTTATGCTAGCCTTTTTGCAAACGAAAATAGAAACAGCTAACAATTTTTAACTAGCAGCTAACAGCACATGATCCTGTAGATTAACTCCTACAAATTTTGAAATTAACTCCAGAAGCTAATTTTGCTCAAGTCCTTCACATTGGAATAGATTTTAATGAATACTCATATAAATTTACTGATACGGATTCGAAACAAGAATCGCACGATACGTTCAGTGGAAGACACGTTACAGAGCAGTGTAGCAAAAGATCACTGAACTGGCGAGGACGTCTAACAAAATATCAAAAGACTGTCACAGTATTGTAGTTCAGATTAAAGGATTACAAATACTCACAATCAGAAACAAAAAGTAGGACATAGTAAACTATCTTGTGCGTTGAAATAAATCACTGAATCGTTCTAAACAGAATAATTAAAATACAGAGCCGGCGGTACAGCAGCCGCAGGAGCAGCGGACAAAGATGGCCTCACTGCTTTACACTGTGCAGCCTCTAGAGGACACGCCAGATGCGTGGAAGCTCTGGTGAATCTGTGCGGTGCTCATCCAGACCACGTGGATGACAATGGATGCTCGGCCCTACACTACGCAGCCACTCTTGGCCATGCTGATTCTACAGCCCTGATCCTGAAACTAGGAGCTGATCCTAACCGACAGGATCGAAAGGGTAGAACGTAAGCACTGTAGAAAAATCTATAAAACATCTTTCACAACAAAAATTTCAAGCTGAAGAATATTTAATTCATTTCAGACCAGCTCTGTGCGCAGCAGCGAAGGGTCAACTGGAGACCTTGAAGATCCTGGCACAGCACGGTGGCTCGCTTTATGCTAGGACCATAAGAGGCACCGGGGTTGCTCATGAAGCCGTTGCTTCTGGTAGAATTGAATTAATAAAATGGCTGGCAAAGAAGAGGCCGAGTACATTGGACGTTGCAACGCACGATGGCAAAACACCGTTGCACGTGGCGGCACTTCATGGACATTTGGACGCCTGCAAGGTCCTTTTGGACAATGGCGCGAGGATCAACGCTGTGTTAAGGACCAGTAAAGGCAACCTGATGACTGCTTTGGACGCTGCGCTTTATAGGGGGCACAGGGACTGTGCGAAATTGATTCAGATGCACGGAGGAACCACGGCTCAACAGCTGAAGATGCAGAAAACCGTTCCAAACAAAGGTCAGGTTAGGTACTTAAAAGGATATTTTCGAGATACGTAATACTGATTGGGAGTACAGAATCACTCACCTGCAAGGAGACTACGAGTTCTTCAGAGTTCTGATTTTGATTATGTTTTATATAATGGTACTACTGCTTGTTTAAATTGTTGTATTCAAATTATAGTGATGAAATTTGAAGATCGCGTTAAAAAATGATAGCAACATCTGTAATGATGTTAACTCGAATTTTCAATCAATCTAAAATTTTGGGGCTTTTGCTTCTAGCTAGTAAATAAATAAAAGTAATTAATTTGAACAATTTTTAACACATTGTCAATCTTAGGGGTAGATCTACCATTTTTACTAAACTTTCTAAGTAACTTTTCTCGAAAACGAAGCATCGTATGAAAAAAATGTATTCCACAGTTTCGGTGCACCTTTTCATGTAGAATCACCTCCATCTCGGCCTTACCATCAGTTACGGTACACCTTTTGTAGAATCTGATCGAAATCGATGACCTGAAGGATACGTGGTCTCCTTGCTTTTACTGTCTTTACTAAACCTTTCATTCGTGTGGACACGACTTCAGTCTTCGCAGCAAAACTGCGAATGAGGCACATGGACAGCAGCACCGACACGGAGAGCAGTCCTCGTAGACGAGGTCGAGGTCACAAGCTTCCGGAGCTGTACTACGAGGAGCAATGGATCGAGAAAAGAACCCGAAGAAGAGGAAATTTGAGGAAATTGGCTCGTCAAGATAGCCGGAGCTTCAGCGAGGAGGAAGTTCGATTGTCGAAGACGTCCTCGAAGAAGGATCACCAGAGGAGAGCTCGCAGTGAATCTGCACGGTAAAATGTTTCTTTTACACGTGTTTGGATGTTTTTAATTTATTTCTATTTCTTATCAATTCATTTTCTCTATTTAATTATGACATTGTGTCTGGTATATCTCAAATCCAGCACACACACGCACACAATATAGATTCTTAGTTTTGCAGAAAGCAACGTTTGATTGTTTTATTTCTAATGGTATAAATATTTGCTTGGTGACTTCAGTGGCGCTTAGCACACACCGGTGGCGGATAACGCTATAATCATTCTTCCAATATGAAAGATTTAATTCCTTTTGTTTTATACTCGATACGAAATATAGGTGTTCTTTTAATGTTCGACCTCTTCATCATAAGAAAAAATATTTTACTACTCGATCAAGCAATCTTTATTTCATATCAACACTGTAAAGCTGGTGCATTTCAAAATTGTATATAACTTAGCAGCTACTTGATAAACAAAATTTGAGATACCAATAACCCCATACTAACAATAACAATGTAACCGCTTCAGGTACGAGGAGGACGACACGGACCGAAAGATACGAAGAAAGAGAAGTAAAAAACGATCAACAAAATCCAGACACGATTCCAGCGAGTCTTCGATCGACTCCGACAGTTGCGAGAATGCTCAGAAACAAAGATTCGAGCCTAGAAGGGATGAAACCAGCAGGGAGGAGAAGAGCAGCAACGGAGCGGAGGACCGAGAAGGGAGAAGACGAGACCTGGAGGAGGATGAGAGCGTCAGTGACGACAGTTTGGAAGTGGTGGTCGTCAAGAAGTCTTTGGAAAAAAAGTGCGAGAAGGTGGTGTCGGGGAGGAGGTCTAAAACGCCCAGAGAGAGTTCGAAGGAGATGAAGCTGACGAAAACGCACAGGAGCACCAGAAGAAAATTAAAAGCCAGCCGATCGAGGACGTCCGACAACGGCGAGAGCACGACGGACCGGATGCAATCTTCGGACAAGGGAAAGGATTCGAGAGAGTCGGGGTTTCGTGAGCAGGACACCCCGAGGACCTCCATAGACGGAGACAAAGAGAGTCCTGTGAAAACGATCGAAACTCGATATCGAAGGGACGTGACTGACAGCACGAGCCAGGAAACCGTGGAGCGTGTCGTGGTGACTGCCATGGTCCACAAGGATCAGGCTCCTGACACCCCGAAATCGATACTGGAGACCTCGAAGGAGGTCACTTTCGACGATAGATTGAGAACCGAAGTGATAGAGACGGAGGAGACTTCCAGAGACGACAGCCCTAATAAAATGGACGACATTGTCGAGCAAAATGGAGAGTCGCGCGGGAGTCTCGTGACGAAGGCGGCTAGCTTGAAGAAAGACGTGGAAGAAATGAGGCAACAGGTTACGCAGGAAAAGGATAGAAGAAGGAGCCGTGATGAAGGGGATGTAGAAGAAGGTGTGGCTGAAGAAAATGCGACGAAGGATCAGGGGGTGAAAGTTATGGCGGCCACTGAAGAGAAAGATGGGGGGAGGCAGGGTGAAAATGGAGAAGGTAAGACTTTGAACGTAACAGTTACGTTGTTGAAAGAATTAGAAGATTTTGTGTTTAAACAGATTTAGCGTTCTGTGATAAATGTAATATTTTATAATATTTTTCTTGAATATGCAGTACTGGAAATATTTATTTCACCACCCTCAAATTTATGTGCATACATAATACGCACAATTTTCATAACTATATGATTGACACTATCATTCGTATTCTTATTTTTGTCAAGATAGTCAGCTACACATTTTTGCGACAAATATCTGATTTAATTCATTTTAGAACAGTGATGTCCAAAGTTGTCTCCCGTTTTCCGTTACCATAGTACAAGGGATGCGGCTGAAACGTTAACCAATATACTCGCTTCCCACGAAAACAATAATATCGTCTATTCGTCTAGAACGGTTGGAAGGGGAAGCAGACGCGTGAGGGGCCCCTACCCTGGCCATCACTGTTTTAGAATGACGTGTAACTACGTTTTACACAAAAATATAACAAATTACTCAGAGCAGCATTATACTACACCATGAATTTTAACGTCTTTCCAGTTGTATTGTGGAATAATAAATTCAAAAGATCAATAATATTTATTTAAGAGCAAACGGAACACAATGGAATACTATTACAATCAGAAAACTATAATACTACCATTGTCATATTCAAATTGGACACTCTGTATGTTATATGGAACTTAATTTTATAGTAATGCCAAGCAACATATTTTACAAAAAGTCTGTAGAAGCTGATCATCAAAAGTTTGCCTCATTATTGTGCAATAAACTAATAATTAGTAATAACTAATTACATTTACATCTTATATTGATTGTACAGTTTCCTATCAATTTTCTGTAGAATCCTCTTTCCAGGTAGGTTAAACGCACACGAGACGACGGAATCGGAAAGTCCCACGTTGGACTCTCAGAAAGAACGGACGCAGAGTCAGCAAGAAGTTCTTGTCTCGAGATCTGAAGAAACGACTTCAAAATCTGAAGAAACGACTTCGAAATCTGAAGAAATGGCTTCGAAATCTGAAGAAACGGCCTCAAAACCTGCCGACAGTCTCGACAAAGACACTCAAGATGATAGAACCGACGCGTCTGGCCGCACTTCCAAGGAAGAACCCGAAGAATCTGAGGGGACGAGCAAATCTGAGAGTACAAGTGACCGGAAGGACGGTCAGAAAGACGCCAGCACCCCAAGGACAGCCGTCGAAGACATTCCGCCATCCGAGGAAGAAGACAAAAAATCAAATCCGGAGGAGGCTAAGGTCAAATCGAAGCATAAGACAGAAACTGTAAAAAGGAGATCGTCAGTCGACGAAAGAAAATCGAAGTCAACCTCGAGACACTCTGAAGAAAATGGCGACAGTCCTAGAAAGAGCAGTGGAACGCGTAAAAGAAGAGAGTTCAGTAAGAAACGCGAATCCTCCACGAAGAAGGTTTCCACGAAAACGTCGTCAGAAAAGATGACTAAAGTCGTCATGGAGGAGATATCAGAATCGCACAAAATCGAGAATGAAGTTTCTGAAATCGCCAAAGACGCGTCAGATCTGTTGGACAGCTCGAACAAGACGTCGCCGGAGGACAAGGAGCAAGCAGACTCATCTCGAGGGAAATCTGAGGACGTTTCTTCGACATCGAGAGACTCTGCGTTGATGGAAGAGACTGGTGAGCGGACGCTGGGCGTCGACACACCTGTCGCCACGAAGAGAAAAATGTCTGTTGGAGAAGAAATCGCACAGGAATTGATCCAAACAAAATGTAATATGGAGGATCAGGCGAAGGAGATCGAAGATGCCAAAAAAATTAAAAAACGACCCGTTGAAGACGCGTTAACGGCAGGTAAGTGCATAAGTTAAAACAACAATTAATCTCGATTCTTATTGCACACCTTGAAGGTTTCTGTTCTTCTAGAAGAAGAGAGCTTTCGGTACATCGACGAGAGTTCCTCGAGTTCACCGAAATCGGCGCAGATGAGACGATCTAGGCCCTCGACAGGAAAAAGCAGAAAGACCGGAAGGTCTTCGTCGAGGTCATCGACGAAGAAGAGCTTGTTCGAAAGTTCTGAAGAGCGTTCTCCGGACAGGAGCGCCATAGTCGCGGTGATCGAGAGTCCGGAGTGGGACGAAGATGACGAAGAAATTGAGAAGGAGATCAGGGACGCTATTGGGAATGATGCGGAGCATGAAACAGAGCCTGAGGAGGATAATGAAATCGGTGTTGTGAGGGTCTTACCGAGCACGAGCGAAGAGGAGACTTCTAGGACTGGTCATGACACTGCAACGGAATCCTTGCCTCAAGTAAAACATTCAGATTGTTATATTTTTTCTAGTTAGGCAGTTAGAGTTTGTAATTAGCAACTCTGATACTTGTGACACGCACATGAAATTTATTCATTAATAACAAGTCCTTAGTCCATGTAAAATAATGCTTACGTCCAACCGGTAAATAAGGTCAGATAGAAAGTTTTACAGGTTCTAAGAAGTTCAAAAATACATACTTGTAAAAATGTTCTCTTCGTAGGGCTTGGATTGTCCGATCTATAATTAGTAACAACACGACTCGCATTGATCAGTTTATTTTAGAATATAAAATAGAGTAGTGCAAAATTAAGTGCACAGTGTTATTAACGATATTCGCAGCTTGCAACTGACATAGAGTGGTTAATTTGATATGTTCTGATTTTAATCTGACATCTTCTGCTTTTGGTCAGGTACTCGGTGTAAGTTGAGCAAAATTCAACCACCAGTTTTAATAATTATCGATAATATCGATTTGCACAGGTGCAGCCGACCTCTCGTAATCGACTGACAAGAGTTCAAAGTCCTCCGGATAGTAGAATGAACCGATTGCAAGGAAAACAACGTCGTGACAGCGGCGGCAGGGACAGCGGCATAGAGCCCAGTCCAAGAGTCTCAAGAATCCCAAGAAGAAGAATCATGAAGTGTTGCCCAAACACCGAGAAACATCAGACTCTCAACATGGACACCATCACGAGGGACGTGCAGATCAGCTTGCGGCGATATCACCTCGAACGAAAGATTTTTTTTCAGCTGATGGAGCTGAAGAGGTTGCAGATACGCCATGGCAGAGCGAACGAGCAGGTTCTGGTTAAAAGACAGGTAACAACTGTTGTCTATTTTACTGCGTCTGTTATGGTTAATGCACATATTTGATGAAGCTTGACTTTGTAGGTGGAAGCTTTTCATAAAGCTGGAATGTCTGGACCAACCCTCGGGGTGGCGAAATACGATCAACCCTTAACCTTCAGGTTATTGTTTATTAAATCTGTACACAGAAAACCCTCGTATAGTATGGACTTTTTAATCATTTAAAATCCTCGATTGACTATACGAAATTGACCTGTTGTTATTTGATGATAGAAAATAGTCCATCACTTCGTAACATTTGCAATGTTATTATTACTGTGATGCATCTTATTCTTTATTATTTTAAATTTATTACTAGCCGCCAGATTGATCACATACATAAATGACAAACTTAGCCTCTTATAGAGCAGAAAGTGAAGACAAAGATCTCTAAATCCTTGAAAAAAAATTAGAATGTCGCAAAATACAGTTCCACTTGACACGGTACGAGTTGATGGCACTGTACGGGGTTTACCTGCAGATCCAAGATCAATTCAGAAATTACAATTAATATTTTTGAATTAGACACTTCGAAGCTTTTCTGTACGACCAACTGAGGAAGCTGCAAAGAAGACCAGCCACGCCTGATTTTTGCACGGATGCGAAACATTGCACTCAGAAAACTCACCGGTGCCACCATGCTACAAGTGCTTATACTTCTTTCCCCGTGTATACATATCGTACGTTGTTACATTGTATCGTTGAAAAGCCTGCAATTCAGAATTCCACTTCACGTGTTCGTGTCTGAATATTAGCTTTCAACATATGAAATATCGATTTCAAGCCATAGAAAAAACATCAGGCAGCTGAGACACTAATGTCTTCTTTTTATCTATCTCCTAGTCTATTTTTATATTAATCGTTAAGAATCCTAAACAATTCATTATACAGTGGCACAAGGAAGTATTATAATATAAGAAATTTTGCAAAAGAACTAAAGTTTATAGCACTGTACTGGATTTTTATCAACCAACAGCGGACGGCATTATAAACAGAATTTAACAAAGTCATAAAATAAGTAATTAATCGTAAGATTACAAGTAACCTTTCTCCGTTCGAATGCAGAACACTCCAAATAATAAATTTTTTTTTGTCAAAAAATTGAAGCTTATTGTGATATCTTTCAGCTTAATGTAAAAATACGTGTACCATAAAATGAAATGTAGAGCTTCAGAATTTTATGCCAATAGAAGGAAACAAGTTTTGCGAGCCTTTGGCAAAAGTGTCTCGATTTAAATGGAGAACTTCGATTAATAAAATTATTTCATTAAGATCTTCAAAAGCTTATACATATGTATGTGTCGATGATTATGAAAGTAGTCGATGTCATATATTTTTTGTTTCGAGATATTTTGACGTTTTCAAAATATGTGATAAATTCAATTCTTTTAGATTATCGATTTAGACCACTTTCATGATCATCGACACATAATCGAGCCCAGAAAAACGGTAATTTCATATGTTGCGCCCTAATAAAATCGTGAATTCTTACAACTTACAATAAAAATATATGTATCACGAAATTGAACATCGGGGGTGTAGATAACTTTGAAGTGGAGCGCTGAACACAGGAATTCAATTGAGATGATTTTCAAAAGGAGTCAGTTTCCCTATTGTGATTGTAGATTATAATTGCAGTAGGTGGAGGCGCCCAAGAACAAGCGGATCTTCTTCCGAAGATCGAGAGTCGTGGAAAAGGACAAATGACGGTAACATTTAATTATTGTACAGGCTTATATAGACTATATTACCCCATCAGAGACTGCATGGTTTTCAGCTTCCTGATCGTACAAACGATATAGTGCAATCTGTTGTACAATTTGTTGTAACTTTTAAACGAATTATAATTTCAAGATGCAATTTTCACCGCAGCTGGTACGATTAACTAGTATCTAAAGTTGGTTACCGCAGTATTATGTTTTTAAGAGAAGAACAAAGTCTGCAAAGTGTACTTTAAGACATAGAATCTGCAACTACCTTGCAATTAATTGATCTTTTATAATTTTAAAATTCAAAGAGAAATGTTGTAGGGTTGAGTCATAAATATCTTCCAATTTGTTTTCTTAAATTTATTGATGATTCATTAAAGGATGATTGTTGTTCTAAATATGAATTCTTAAAAATCTTATTTCTCCATTTCTTGAAGGTGGAGGTAACGCATGGAGAAGAAAAGCAGATAATAGCTCTTCCGGCTGAAAAACTGGACCGTACAAAAAAATATTACGTTACATTCACTGTCAAAGGGGAAGCGCAAGAGACAGAGAAGCCTAAATCGTCCGGTGGTATCCAAAGGAATGCCAAAAGTGTTTAAAAAGTCTTCAATTATTTACGCCTTCCTGTTTTGGCAGTTTCGGCTGCGATCTTCTCTTCACAGATTCGCTTTCAAGCATACCAAAGACATTTCTATACATTTCTACGTAATTTTTCATTCTTCCCTTACGTCAATGTTGGCTACGGGAGCTCCGGCCTTCCCCCACTCTAAGCCCATTCCCCTCGTTTCACTTCCCTCCTCGTTCCCCTCGGTCCATCTTTATCCCAAATCACAGCCTATATGGGGGGAGTGGACCTAGAGTGGGGGGAGGCTGGAGCTCCCGTGGTCATCGCTGCCTTACGCCATAACGATTACTGCAATTGTTTCGTATCATTTGTTCACCGATTCGTAAATTAGTCTCATGGCGAGCTGTTGTTTCACAAAAGAATCCGAAAACTGCCAGAAAAAGGTTCGTGTACAAATTCTTATTAAATATGAAATAGAGAACGTATTCTGTATAAATTTAATCTCGCTGTAAAAAATTGTTAAATAACACAATACTGCGCCGTCCTGTGCTTCGTATTCTAAAGTACATTGTGCATCGTTCTATCGCAAGAATTTAAACGGAGAACACATTTTTGTATAATAATCTGATTCTAACTTGATTTTCAATTTTACCTTCTGAAATGAATGCTGCCTGAAAAATCGCAAATTCTATTTACGAACGCCGATCGACGAGACACGTACGATGTTATTGTACTTGTACAATATGAACAAACTATTTCGTTCTTGCGAAAGCAGGGGCCATCTCGCAATCGACACATAAATGTTCTGTATATTTGTGTAAAGAAAATCGCTGGAAGCATACGTAACTCTATGTAAAATAAAGAAAAGGAAACTGATAATTCGCATAACCCAGATTGTACTCCCTAATTTTCATGTGTGAGAGGATCGATACGTTGTTATCGCGTTGATCAGAAAGAATTAATGAGAACCGGACAGTTTGATTAATTGCACTTTGAAAATGTCAAAGGCAGCGCACTGGAAACATATTTCCTTGAATTATAGGTTAAAGTATTTATGAAATTCGCTGGTACGATTAAATATACTTTTAATCATAAGCATTTCATCGATATTCATAACTTTCTATTAATATTACAAAACGAGTTTGCAAACAATTTGCTCATTTTTAAAACAGAATTAAAGAGAAATATTTGTTGTAATCTTTTCAACGACACGGTTCTTGAAGATTCAACAAAAACAAGTCACTGACACACTGAGTGTTTAGCTTTATCACTATTTTAAATTATACTGATAGAGACATTAAGTAATCGATTATAAATAAGTAAAAATTACTTTTACATTATTTTCTGTGAAAACACAGTTAAAACAGTTGTTATCTTCATCACTTTTTCTCGTCTGCCATTAATATTTATTCCCATCAATACTTGATTAACATCTTGTCATACCTAATCAGGCACATTTCACTACACCGTATACAGTACAAATATACAAGGGAAAAAGTATTAACACGTCCCGTGCCGCGTGGGTCACATGCGAAAGAATCTGCAGTATTTAAAGTTATACATCTTTGTTGAATATTCAAGCTGTACAGTATTTAGAACGTTTGTACCATTTAGCATATTATTAAACATAAATAATTTAAATGTCTGATATACAGATTTTCAACAATATAGTACAGTCTGCGTTCGTTTCACTGTTCAAGCATAACCAAACCACCATAACGTATTCACACTGACATATTGCACATGTACTTCAAAAGTGACACCACTAAAGAAACGTGATTTTTGAGTTACGATCATGAAGTTGTTGGGCAAACACGCCACTATTCTTCGTAAAAAAATTTACTAACAAAAGTAATAATAAAAATTCTTTTTTATTTTCCCGTCTGAAACGGAAGAACATCCAAATCGTCACAACTAAAAAATGGTGGATTTTTCAAGTAAGACTCAAAAATGACGAAAATAACATTTCCACACTGTTTCATAGTCTACTCTTTTTGCCAATATCATATGTTCAGTAAACAATTTTCTGCAAGCTCACAGACAATTTTTCGCTTTTCCTGAAAAACTTCCTTTTTGAGTTGTCTCACTTTCAAAATACAACTACGATATCTGTACAGAGCCGAGAATTAATGTACAAGAAAAGATCGATCAGCCAATACAGAAGTATCTGTCACACTTACGCAGATACTATGGCGAGTATCGTGCGCATGGCTGGCGGCTGTTCGATTTCCGGCCTGTCAGCGGTCGTACGAGATTCGTCGGTCGAAAAAAAGCTGTCACGTCGGACCGCTGTCGTCAGGATGTTATGTATGCACGCCCACGAATTAACGGATTACGTTAGTTTCGAGCGAAAGCAGCGAGTCTCGCGGGATTATCGATCAGGCCTGTGACGTAGTTCAACAAACGGTAGAACGGCCGATATCGTTAGGATTCGTTGGTGAAACGTGGTGCTCGTCCGCGATAAAGACCGCCACAGGCTGGCTTGTCAATAATGCCGTCACGTCAGACGCGATCGACGGGAGTCCGAGTGAACTTCTCGACGATGAATCCGGGACATTCGATCATCGAGCAGACGAGATTCCTGTGAGAAGCCTTCGCATGGACAAATGGCTCCAAGATAGGAAGCTCTGGCTTTTCGGTAGCACGCTACCATTGCTACCAAGGAGGTAAACAATCATATTTTCACGTACGAGCTCCTGCGTTTCAAGGATACAGGTCGTTAAAAAGAAACGTTCAAAGGTTACAGGGTCAATAGTACTGAATAAATGCATAGTAAACAATGGATCGAAAAGTTATTATTGCACGATTTGTACGGAATTTGTTGAGCAATTCGACACGATACTGTGCACAGGTTTATATTCATTTTTCGATTGGTGTTCATTGGATATTTTTTATACAGCTTGATTGGATGTTCTGAAGGGATCAAATGACTCTGTTTACACATAACTTTGTTGTATTTTTAATTGTTTAAGCGATAATGATTCTGTTAAAGAAGATGGAAAGTGTAGTAAGCTCTGTGTGTATTGAAAGTATTTCGTTGTTTGAATTATTAAACAGAGAGTGTGTTTAATTTGCACTACATAGAATTTTTATCCATCCTCAGAAATGTTGTTATATACAATTGACCCTGTTTGTGTATTATGCAATGTACTCCCATCTCGCGTCATTTTTATTTTACTAAAATATTTAGAAAATAAATTATTGTTTGAGTAAACATTCTGTTATTTTTTTGTACAATTTCACTTTTCACGTTTATGTGCTTGCTATTGCAAACGTGAAATGAATTTAAAGTGGAAGATTAGCAGAAATTGTAGTGTGATAGCGTAACCGAGGAATCTACATTTCTTATTCTTTCCGTAATACGCGACTTTGACATTGAATTAAATCGATCGATCCGTGTTACATAGTTTTAGCACGCAAGACACATTACACACATTAAATGTCATTGATTGCTATCAGGCATGGTTGTTAGTATCAAGAAGATAATGGACTTTTTAACACCGTTCTCAAGAAAACTGTTTCTCTGATGTTACCACTTTCCATGCAGGTCTTTTCGAAAACGAATATTTTCCAATGCATCAGTGAATAATTGAATCGTGTATTAATGAAAGGGCGTATGTCCATTTTTTAAATTTGACGCCAGGTAATTAAAAACTTTACCTAATTTTCTTCGAAATAATATTTATTCGATTTTTGCAATCGGATTCGATAGGAGGATATACCAAAAGACACTCTTGATGGTTTTTTGGGTCCCATAACCCGAAATTTGGGTGACTTACAACAATTTAAACACATAACTTAATTTTCTGCAAAATATGGATATACGCCCTTTCAATAATAAACGATTAAATTTTTAAGTATTTCAAATAGAAGCTTAAATCCTTTTTTAAAAAGTTCCTATGTTATAAATATTAGTACGTAGACTCATGGGAATCATTCTCATGAATTTCTGATGCAAGGTAACTATAGGATCAAACAGTGACATATTTTCTTCCTTCGTGATTTTTATACTGCTCAAATATTTTAGAAGGTTCGTGTACTAAATAAAATAGATATTGAAAAAAAACTAAGGTATACAAGACCTCCTTCCATTTTTTATATTTAATGATCCACGTAAAGTGTTTCACAAATTTGACCCTCTAATTGTTTCAACGGTACAGTCAGATCGAGATACTCTAACGCAGTGATGGCCACCGGAGCTGCGGCCCTCCCGCACTCTAGGTCCATTCCCCTCCTCGTTCCCCCTCGGTCCATCGTTGTCCCAGATCACAGCCTATATGAGGAAAATGGACCTGGAGTGGGGGTAGGCCGCAACTCCGGTGGCCATCGCTGCTCTAATGTGTCTAACTAATTGTAAGTTTGACAGTTTTCACTGTGGCATTCGACGAGATAAATATCAATAAAAAAAATTCTGAGACAATAAAAACCTATACCTGTGTTCTAAATCAAAATAATAATAAAAATTACACCCGTCCCTCAATTTACGCGGCACTTTTTTACACGAGTATTTGTTTTACGCGGAAAATTTACCTCCATTTACGCGGAACTTTTTATACGCGGAATTGATTTACGCGATCTTATTTTACGCGGTCTGATATGTATATACATACATATTTTCCTATAAGTTTTAAAATTGACAGTTTTATACAGTCAGTATTGTGAGATTGGTTGGCGGAACGCGTGACGCAGAAAGAAACTTTAAAAATTTACATTCACAATGAAAATGAAGACGAACTTCCAAATATTTCAAGCGATGAAGATGATGAGTATATGCAAATTAAAAAGAAAAGGCTTATTGTTTTGAATTACAGTAGCGATAGTGACATCGAATAAAACTTACATACTTCTGTTTTCTGAAATGTCTTACTTATTTTTTTGTTAAGTTATGTGAAATAAATATGTACACATGTATTTCTAAAACTTTTACTAGCCTTTATTTCCAATATTTTCCCTTTTATACTGACAGATTCAATTTACACGATTTTTATTCGCGTAAATCAAATCCACGTGGAACGGATATTCGCGTAAATTGAGGGACGGGTGTATCTTTATATTCAACATATTATTCTTATTTATCTATAATTAATTTCTTAACTTTTCTATTAGTTTAACGTAAGATAAAAACAATCTGAACTCTTTCACCACACATTAAATATTTTCGGCTGTCATATTATTTTTCTGCTGCAATGGTTCTAAAATCGCTCGGGAAATGAATTTCCAAAATAATAATTATCTTCCAGGCATCTGGACTACTTGCAAAAATAGACTAGGACACGTACATCATCTGACTAGTGTTTTATACTGCACATATTTCGTCCATTAGTAATAAAAAAGGAATGTTGCATCATATAGAATACGTCTCGTTGATAGCGAAAGGGTTGAAGCTGAATCATTAGTAGTCATTAGACGAGTTCACTAAACTTCGAACAGAGGCTACACAGTTTTTCCGGCGATCTGTCACTCCGCGTTTCCGGCATAATCACTTTAACCCCGTTCATGGCCGTCATTTAAACATAGAGACAGTATGGTAGCTCAATATCGATTGTCAATAATCAAGAGTTCAACAATAACGCAAAGTAGCGTTTCAGCGCACTCAGTTAGGCTCGGCATGTTAAACGACAAGGGTGTTTCAACGACAGAACTCCATGAACACCATCCTAGGATTTCTGTACGTACGTCTTAGACTTCTAACTTAAACCTGCAGAGTAAAAACAATAAATTTTGTGCAGATTCCTTGTAAAAGATTCACCCAATACGTGGCAGGTTGGGTTAGGTATTTTATAAACCGCACAATTGTATTTCCTATCGACATAGGAAGCAGAACTAAACGCATTTAGAATAATGTTATTTGAAAAATGATTTCAAAGTATTCTTTACTTGATTCTATTGTTATTTTATTGAAATATTTTTTTGTGTAACGCCTCACTTTATTTCACGGTTACTTGAAATAAATTTGTATTACTTTATTCGAAGAAATAATTTCAAGAGTATTCAATATATTAGAAATATTTTTAAGTGAATTGTCCAGGTTGTTGAAAACTGTTACAATTGTTTGAATTAAAATTAGTATATAGTTTTAAAGGACTGGAAACAGATGTTGTACCTCACATTTATAAATAACAAATTTTTTATTCAATTATAGTAGAATAAGAAACACGGTACACGTATGTACACGTACATTTGCAATCAGGATACTTAAATCGTTTTAAAAGCAAGTTACAGTTTCATGTAATGTTAAAATAAAATAAATTCATACTATTCTTTTCTAATATTTGAGATGAAAATTTCGAAATGAATCATGTTTTCAAGTTGGTGTTATGTCAACTTACAAAGATATTTCCTGTATTCTCAAAAAACACTGTCAAAAATATTGAATTAAAATGGTATTTCAAATTTTGATTTCAAACAAAATTTGCCCGAACCTACTAGAAAATTCCAAACTACAAATTATCGCATTATTTCCTCTAAAATATTGATACAGAAATTTTCCGCACATTTTGCAGTGCATGTTACACTGTGCACAAGCAGACACAAGTTATTTCTTAATTTTATCCAGTCTAATTATTTTTTTGTCGACCCTTAAAATTCATTTTACAGTTAAATGATATAAAAATCAAATTTCTATGTTCCTTTATCGTAGCTACGGTAAGTCATTATTAATACCATCGATGGATCACGTCAGTGCAGTGATGTAATTTCCACTGGTCTCGAATATAACTAAGTGATCAAGTTAAATAATGAAGTAACACAGAGAAAGGTCAAAAGAATCATCAAGTTTCTGGGGAACCTAAATCCAAAGTACCCCGACCGCTCCAAATCAATTCTATTACTTTTCACTCGTCTGTAACACGCGAACCACTTGATGTCAATAACAGTCACAGTATTGGCCTTATTATTCTACAAGCAGTTCGCCATTGGCGTTGTCGAGCAGAATGTCATAACTTTTTTACCTCGAGGCTATGATCCCCGGAAAAATTGTTCTTGCTGCATTTCATGAAACTTAACGAGGACCCTGAATTCCTGTCACTGCACGCAACATTTAACACTTTGACAGCTGCAAAAATATTTTACCATTCTTGCAAGAATCCTTAAATAATAAAATATTTTACACGATTCTCTTTATATTAAATATTCTATTTCACTTTAGTAGTACCTAAATAGGGAATAGGGTGATGTATGGAGTAAATTTTCTGCACAAATTTGTTATTCTACACGTACCTAATTGTGTAAAATATAAAAAAGACTGCTATAATAGGGCTGAAATATTTTAACAATTTCAATAGTTTTTTAGCGGGTTTTCTGGTCTATAGAGGCGATTTTAAGGTCATCTTTCGGAATTTCTTTTGAAGAAACTATAAATGCTACAACATTGGTGTGGTGTACACATATTTACTGACATTTTAGCTATCTAAACAAATTTTTTCAATAGTCTATTGACATTATTTTAAAAGTTATTAATATTCGCGTATTACGCGTGCCACAAATTTAGTCTCCATTGCAATTCCGGTCGTCTGAAATAACAAATTCGTAGCTCATTTTAATCGCAATCAATATAGTTAATCATCCCTAAAATGTTAAATCACTAGACAGCGGCACACGTGTCCATTGGTCAGCTTCACGATCGTTCAGGAATTGTTCCATTCCACTGATTGAAGTTGATGGCTTTAGAATTTCATTCACGAAATTAGCCGACGGTGCGATGCGATTGCAGGGTCTCTGAAACGTTTTTAAGTAACGTCGTTAACCTTTCAATGGCAGCGATGCTATTTCTGCCGATTCAAACGTGAATTCATCAGGATCGTTCTATGTACGAACGCTGGCGAACGCAAAATTCTCGGTGCACCTGAGACGGTTCGCTCGATGACCTCCGAAATATGGTGAACTGCTCGCGATCTGTCCAACATGATCAACGACTTGAAATTCGCGAATTATCGCCAGCGCGTGCCACTCTGGTAAGCCGATATCCCTGCGTGAAAATTAAATTACAAATATTAAAAACCACCCCTGTGAAATGTCCATGAATGCTAGCATGAGAGTAGGTGCAGTAGAAAAATATATACGAATTTTAAAAAATTGCAGAATATTGTTTAGGATGTTCTAAAGATTATATTAAACATTTCGGTGTTGACATTATTACAATTCACTAATGCATCTGTCTATGCTGAACAGCGCAGATGACGTGGCACGTCGAAGCCAGTACAGTGGCTGTTAGCACTTCAGCGTCTTCCGCCTTGCACGTACGTCGTACGGACTAAATACCGAAAGGGTTAATATTTACGTACTAGTCATTTCTTTCGTTTAATCGTGAAAATAAACTGTGTATGGTATCGTATGATGCAACTGCGGGTGTTAATATAGTCGTAGAAGTAAAATATTCACAAAATTATAGTTACTTTTTAACTGTTCAAACGATATATTTTTGTTTTTACTATTTTTTTGATAGTAGTTAAAGTTAGTAGTTTAAATAGTAATTTAAAACAATTGATCATTTTTTCGAGTAATATAGAAATAACTGCATTAACACGTTGACTGCCATGGTGGTCAACAGTGGCCAGAGCCACAAATTTTATTTAATTGGATCTGCAGCTTGGTAGTAAAAGGGCCAATGTCTAAAATTATTGCATTTGAGGTTTGTGCACCATTCACATAAAAATCATGAACGTTATCACAAAAAAAGGAGGACTACCGTCCACTGCACAAGCAAAGATAAATACAGTCTTATGAAGCCAATGTATTATTTTAATAAAAATGGTAACTGTGCAGGTTTTCCCAAAAAATTGCAAACTGGACGTTAGACCTCTTTCTACCGAGGCACAGAAATAACTATGAACATACTGATCAAATTTTAAGTAAAATTTATACCGTAACAACGATGTAAGTTACAATTGTACGATTGAATATTTAAATATTTTCTTCGATCGTGATTTGTATTTAAAACAGATTATTACACTGTATCTGACCAGATATGGCTATTGTTAATGTGACGGTCAACGTGTTAACAGTTAACACATTTATTGTCGCGGTAATCACCGACGCATCGAATTTCATTTAATTAAATAATTATCGATTTCTTAACAATTTTTAATGGGAATAGAAGGTCAAGACTGTGCATTTAGATAGTTACAGATCTTTTTTCTCCATGATTTATGTTTGCAATGCGATAGTGTAGTATGTCTGGCCAGGTATGGCAATTTTCACTGTGGCAGGCAAGAGAACACGTTCGCTACCAGCGTCACATATGTGTGACGCGTCGATTCTGTTTTGATAGCTCGACGTCACACACGTGTGACAGATATAATTGGTAAAAAGAAAGCGTGGTCTGTGGTGGACATTTTCCTCGAATGGATCATGGTATCAAACGTGTTAATGAGAGTTTTGATACTTTATTGACATATTATAATGTGCCTGACAAGGCATGGTAGCTTCCACGGTGATAATCAACGTGTTAACAGGTTTTTTTTGCACTTGCAAAATGAACTGACCAGTAAAGTAGTGAGCAACGTTTTAATATGGGGTAGACATGAAATTTTTATAGAAGCTGGCCAGGTAAGACGCGATGCAAAGGCGCCTGCGCCAGGTACCGATTCAAATAAAGCGAAAGCCGCAAGGGGAGCTTGACCCTTGGCCATCGAGAATACAGACAGTCCAGTCTGCAGCCTTTAACGCGATAGCATGCTCTTTACGCAGCAATTCACCTCTCTGCCATGCCTTGCCAAGTATAAAAAGTGGGTACCATACCCAGCATTTCGCCTGAAACGTGAAATCACGCTGCGTTTAGTGTCCGATCGGTCGAATTTCGAGAAACTTTGACACTGCGTACAGTAAACGATCGCTCGAGCTTTGCAAAATCATCAACTACCGTTGCTCTGCTAAATAATTTCTCAGAAAATTAATAAACTTCATCGAATTATCTTGTAATAACTAAATGAAAATTAAACAAATCTTCATTATCACATATTAAACACTTTGACAGCTGCGGAGGTCACCAGTGACCCCTGAAATCTCATTTCATTCAGTAACTCCTGTTTCTGATAGAGATTTTCGTGGTGATGCTATTAACGAACAATTAAACCAGTAAATAGTAACATATTTGTTTCCTTTGTGACTTATATTTATAGTACGATATTACCATGTGTCTGACCAGGCATGACAGCTGTCACTGTGGCTTTCAACGTGTTAGTTTGTTCAAATATTTTCGAAAGATCAGAGGTAAGATTCGTCTGCACCGATTGCTCCTCTGTTACATTCGTTTTCGAGCTGGAATGTGGAATAGTTGCATTATGCTCCCTTATGCTGGATGGATTATATGACGTACGAAACGTGTTCTGTGAATCGCGATTGTCATTGCACTTCAATGGGAACACGCGTGCTTTCGCGTGTCACACTGCATGAGATAATATCCGCATTGAACTACTCATAACTGTGTCACGCGGTTCACGTTTATATGGGACTGTTGGTTTTCTTCAGTACGAAAATGTGAAACGGTTTTCGATCCATCATGAATCATCTGATAATGATTCCATTAAATTACTTAAATTAATAAAATGGTATTCGCAGCGTCATCCTGAGAGCATGATAATAGGAACTATCAAGTAAATTCTTATCACTTAATTTTTTACATTACATTACTATGTACGCTATATTATTATAATATATTAATACTAAACATATACTGGTCAAAACGATTAGAAGCTCGAGATTTTCAAAAATTCATATCAAAAGTGAAAACTATAGAGTCTAGTTAATATTACAACATTTCTATTCGCTATTTACTATGCATTCTATATTTCACGCTTTCATAGTATTTGGCAGCTTAATGAACAATCAATTATTTGACTGTATGAACCTTCAATTATTTTGCTCAGTATACATACATTTAACACGTTGTGAAAACTGGTGCATACAATGTTTCTAAGACAAATAATAAAAGATAGCAATATTTAACTACTCAGGCATGTATCTGTGTCCTGTTATTACAGCAACGTCAAATCTTCTTAGAACTTCATAGGTGTCAGGATTAATTTAGATGAAGAAAATTTGAGCGCCTCGTCGGTCAAAGTGTTAATCAAGATGACCATCCATGTTAATGCTCGTGTCACTAGTATAATTAAAAAAGAAATACGTTGTTCGCAGGTCACGCGCGCCGAGCAAGGCGATGGAACGATACGAAAGGCTCGCGCGTCTTGGAGAGGGTAGCTACGGTGTCGTCTTCCAGTGTAGAGATCGGCAAACTGGAAAATTGGTAGCTGTAAAGAAGTTCCAACAGACCGAAGATGATCCTCTCATACGGAAAATCGCCCTGCGTGAAATACGGCTCCTTAAGGTCAGTCTCTAAATACATGAGCTGATCAGGCAACCCCTGTCCGACACGGGACACCCCAAAGTCATACAAACATCAGTATTCTTTTCTAAAAAGAACAGAAGAATTACTTTTGTTTCAAGGATTTTTAATCATTTAAAACAAACTCCATCTGGTAACAGAATTGTTCAGGTTTTTTAATTTGTGTTGTGAAAGTACCGTGTCACGCGAGGATTGCCTCTATAAACATCAGACTGTGTCTATATAGTATGTATACATGAACTCTTCCTCTGAACAAAAATAATTAAGCAATTATTTTATAATAAAACCATGAGCGCAATTAAAGTTCCTCTTTGCCCACAATGCATCGCGTTACGTCACACGCGCACCACAATCAACATAATAATTATTTGAGTTTATCGGTTCATTCTAGCTCGTTATACGGACAATATGAGGTTGATGAGCTCTGTCGCTCCAGAACTTCCGCATTGTCGCTATAGTCATTCTGTGACAATGAATTTGCGCTTAAACTAGGTACAGTTGTTTACACACGAGGAAGCGAAGGATCTGGCCGTGTCATGCGTGCAGAAAATCCCTGAACTGAATTTCTTTAAAAAAATTGTCTGCGTTATATTTGCATGAAAATGACTAACTCGATATCATAAAGCATTATCTCAGGAAATCTACTAAGGAAGTTTCTTGACTTTAGTGCCTCCGCTTCCCGCCACGGTGCTAGCCCTCGGCGTATATACTTGAGGGTGAATGACCCTTGATACTCTGAAAATGCTAAACCTCGTGTCAGCTACCCTCGAATTAAGGAAATCCTCCTGAAAGGCTGCCGAAAATTCGTGGATGCGCCATCGAATTCCCGGGAGAGCGGACGGTCGAAGGTTTCGAGATCGTCCGCGGAATTCGAGGAGATCCACAAGCAAAAATTCATAAATCTCGTGGAAGAGTGTAGTCGCATAAATCCAACGTCGAGTACAAGAAGTGGCCAACGGTCAATACCGCGGCGGTCAATATCTTAGCGTGTTCTGCTCTTGCCGACCTAGCCTTATCGAAATAATCGGAGGGTTCCCTCCCAAACATATGCGCATTCAAACGAGCCACCGCTCTGCTCTGACATTTTGCCTCAAGGATATTTTCTTTCGTGCACACAATAAATCCGCCCCGTGATGTTAATGATTTCCTTTCTCCGCGATCGCGAAATCACCTACGCGATTTTACTCGCCAGTTTTTTAGGGTCACAGCATTTTTAGATTTCCCTGTAACCGTTTACGCTCCTTTCTTCAACCTCGAGTAGGGGGTACCTAGACATTAACTCGAGTAATATGTAGAATGCTTCAAGGAAATACGAATTCTGTATGCAAAATTTTGGTAAATTTTTTGAGTCTCAAACATTCGAATCTTCTGAAGGCTTCAGGCGTGAACAAAAATGATACCCAGTCTTAGACTATTTAGGTTCTTGTTATGAATTTTAATTAATAGAATTGTTTAAAGGATTGCAGTTTCTGTGTACAGAATTATAGTAAATACTGTGAACTATTACAGAATCTTAAAGACACGAATCTGGTCAATTTCTAGAGATGTTCAGGCGGAAACGAAGCTCACATGTAATCTTTAAATACTGAGGCTCCTGTCTTGAATTTCGAAGAGGATACACATAAGCATTAACATCATTAATAGTATTTTCCTAAGAATTGTAATTTCTCTACATACAATTTCAGTAACAACTTTGAATCATCGTAGAATCTTAAACCCCAAGTCCGGCTAATCTCAGAGGAATCTTCAGCTGTAAACAAAAATTACATCTAGTCCAAATATTTCGGCTCATGTCTTGAATCTTGAAGACAGTGTACCTAATCATTAACATGATTAATAGAATTCTTCAAAGAATTACAATTTCTCCATACAGAATTTTAGTAAATATTATGAAACTGTTACAGAATCTCAAGCACCCGAATCTGGTCAACCTTCTGGAGGTCTTCAGGCGGAAACGAAAGTTACATTTAGTCTTCGAATACTGCGAGTATACTCTGTTGAACGAAATGGAACGGTATCCCAGCGGATGTCCAGAGATCACCACGAAGCAACTGACGTGGCAAATTCTACAGGGTATTGCGTACTGTCATCGACTCGGTTGCGTACACAGGGACGTCAAACCTGAGAACATCCTGATAACAGGCGATGGCGTGGTGAAATTGTGTGATTTCGGTTTCGCGAGGATGCTTAGTCCTGGCGAAAATTATACGGAGTACGTTGCGACCAGGTGGTACAGGGCACCTGAACTGTTGGTAATTTGTTATACTATTTACAAAGCTTCTTCCTTTACAAAGATCTCCGGTCTTCGACAATCTTCAGAGATATGTTTTGCTATCAGGTTGGAGATACACAATATGGTACACCGGTCGACGTGTGGGCGATCGGTTGTGTCTTCGCAGAATTAATACGAGGTGAAGCACTATGGCCTGGAAAATCGGACGTGGATCAACTATATTTAATACGAAGGACTATTGGCGACCTGTTACCAAGGCATATGGCTATTTTTCAACAAAACGAATTTTTTGCTGGTATCACTCTGCCTACACCACAGACTCTCACTCCTCTCGAAGATGCTCTGCATAACAGGGGCAACACTGCTTTACAAGTAATTTTGCTTCGTCCTTTTTTCTGCAAAGGTACAAAGTGACCACCATTCATAAACTATGATCACGTAATTGCTTTCGTCTGATTCGACAGCTCGACTTTCTGAAGAAATGTTTGGACAAAGATCCAGATGAAAGATGGTCCTGTGAACAACTTCTACAGCACTCTTATTTTGAAAACTTTCATTTCAAAATGCCCGAGGCCGAGATGGAAGAATTCGAGAAACTTAAGAAATATCGGGATCGTTCACGAGTGAGTAGAATTCTGTTACAGCTGTACTAATTAATCATTAGAAAAATACATAGAAATTTCACTGAGATTGAACTTGGAGATCAGTATATCATCTAAGGATAATAATTTTGTGACTTGTGTTTATGAAAATATTGTTACACTATAGAATACAAACTACAGTCAAATGGTGTTACCTCAACTTCCTAAAGCTGGTGCTTCAGTACATAGTCAAAGTGAAAATCGGCCGAAAAGCTCCTCCATGCGTCATCAGCAGGATTTTGATCACCTGCCTACTATAAAAGGTTGTAATTAACCTCCTCTGTGATTGTAATATACTTATACATATATACATATATATTTATTTAAACTTTATAAACATTACTTATAAATTAATAATTGTTAATACCTTTTATTTTTACTTGCACGTTTGTCTTTGAACTCCTGAGAGGTTTTGTTCTATTAGCATGATTTTCATGTCATATATACATTATTGTATGTACAGTGTATGTACATCTTAAAATAAAGTTTTGTACAAAATCAAATTATGTGACTATATTTAGAACACTCTTAAAAGAACAGGTACATTTTAACAAATTTTTAAAAATTCTATTTCACCTTCAGAAAAAACATGTGACTATTCAGAACAGTATGCTGACTGAAGCACATAATGTATACCCTTTTACTTTATAAATACAACAGGAAGATACAATAATATAATACAACAATAAGTTATTGTACTTTATATTGATTAGTACAAAGACAACATTGTCTGATAATTTAATCGTAAGACCTAATAATGATCAAAAGATCACCGATACATTTTTGTTGCAAAATAATATTCTTCTGTTTCACATAAGTCAAAAATTCATCAGGGAAATGTGTTATCTATAGCAGTCAAGACCTTCAGACTTTAAGACTAAGTTGTTTGATTATATTAGATACAATATTTCTATATTTACATATACATTACAAAAATCTATATCTGTCATTGCAAATAATATGCAGGAAATTTTATTTATCATCCATATACTTTTTGTACATGCGTATAAAGGGATGATCACGCCTTTCATTCTCCGGTACATACTTTTGTTGGAACTCGTACCAACCCCAATGAATTCCAATAAGATAAGGTATGAATATCCACTTCATAGGATCCAAACCGCTTACTTTCCACATTGTTGATGCTTAGAAGAATATCTACAGTTCTCCTTCTTACGTCAATAAAATTTTAGGTTAACCGCAAAGGAATCTTCTATAGGAAAATGAATGCAGAAAGAATGTTTCGATTATCGCACAATGCATATTTAGTAACAATTCAATATCATACATTTCACGCTTACTCACGAAATGTGTTGTCAAACTATGGTTATACCAAAATTTCGATTATTTCTTGTATGTTAAAGGTTATGATCCACATACAAACTATAACCCTATAGCGAACGAAACTCGGTGCTAGATCACGTCATACAAAAATGGCTGATTTTCACATGAAATTACCGTCATTTGTAAACGCTGGTGATGAAGAAGTCCCTACTATATGCACGAAATCAATATCAAATTTGATTCAAATATTTCAAAAACACTATATGCACGAGTTTTTTACATGTAATAACAGTTATTTTTAAACACAATGCATATTTTATCCACATAAATCCCTACGTACAGACAAACCTGCGAAAAATTAAGCGAAAAACCTACAACGACCCTGCATGTAACACCACTGCTCGGCTGAACATAGGTGTCCAGCAGTTAGAAAGGAGTACTGGACCGCAGTGATGTCCAGAGTAGGGGCCCCCCCTCGCGCGCCGACTTCTTTCCCTTCCAACCGATCTAGACGAATGGACAATATCATTGTTTTCGCGGGAAGCGAGCGTATTGGTTACCGTTTCAGCCGCGTCCCTTTACCATGGTAACGGCAAACGGTGGTGGGGATGGCGTTTGTCTCCCGGGAGACAACCTTGGATATCACTGCTGTGGTGAAGAAGTCAGCGGTGGGGGGACTTTCCACCAGCTCGAATCATGCTCGCGACGATGTGAATCTGTAGGCCTGTTGCACACGAGTGACTTTTCATCATGCGACACCGCAGCGGTAACGTGCGATACCACAATGCGACGTCGCACCGGTGACGTTACGCGAGTCAGCAGGTTATGTTCATGAACGCAGCGTCACCGGCACAGTACGTAACTGCAACGGCGTCGCATCGTGGAATTCCACCTTACCACTGCGGTGTGGCACGACAAAAAGTTGCTCGTGTTCAGCGGGCCATATAGCTGCGAACGAAACCGTAGGACTTGCGCTGCAGATGTTTTATTGCCCCTTTTGTCTAAGAGACTCGACTGTTTGAGCCCGAGACTTTGGCGGAGAAAGTTTCTCTGCACAAGCTAAAAAAAAGTTTCTCTGCACAAGCTAAAAAAAACTTTCTCTCGCAGTCCCGTCCGCTACATGTGCTTAAAAAAAGAAGCGAGTTTGAAACCATGTTCATGTAATCAATTTTTATTTTTCAGACGACTAAAATGTTCTTCTAAAGTTCATAGCCTATCACAGGCTCAGGCTGTATAACAATTTATATAATCGATGATAAGAACTAAACAAAAATAGCAATAATAAATACATTGTAGTAATTAAATAGTTAAATGCATTCAAACATAGTGGCTGTGCCGCCACAAGTTCAGCCGCAATTATACGCGGCAGATTTGAAATTACGCAGCCTACGTCTAGCGTGGACCTTCACAAAAATCGATTTTTTGGCAAAACTAAAAAAGTTAGACTGATCAAACAAACACTAGCGCATAGAGGCTGAAATTCTATGTAGGGCTGGTGATCTATATAAAAATCAAATTATGTAATAATTTAGTTAGACCGCGTAGCCTTTTGCTCGATAATATTTATGGTATAAATTTCGACCATATTATACCCTAAACAGTCTTGAATCAAGATTGTTTGGGGTAAAATAACATTGATTTATACCATGAATAATAACGATTGCCCGGGTCTCACCACGTGGAGGTAGCTACGTATGGAGACCCACCCTAACCACGTCCCAGCCAACCCTCCATTAATGTAAAATTTTATTTATTTTTATTAATATACTGTCCCCACGATACACGTTTGCAAAACGTTCGATTGTTGACCGATTTGCAAAAGCATAGCGAGAGGTGTTTCTGTACTATCCTACCCGGATTAAATTAAGTACACGTGAAATATTATACAGCAAAAACATATAAATATATTATCCTACCTACATGCAAAAAAATAATAAAATCTTTTTTCCTTCGTTCGAAACGTCCCACGATGTTTGTTGAAATAAATGTTCTGCACACCGATTAGTTTATTTATTCAAATTCTTTGGGTTGAAATTACAAATCTGAAAGCCTACCTAACAAGATATCTGAGAATAAGTAAATGGGGAACCCTGCCTAATCGTGTATCTAATTGCAAGTATGAAGGGTAAAGCCTGCCTAATCAGATTTATAAATAAAAAGAGACAAGCCTGCCTAACTAGATTTCTAAATCAAAATGTGGAATCCTACCTCACAATATAGTTACGTAAAAATTTTAAACAATACGAAGATGTTCTTCTGTTCTTCGTTTAAAAAGTCCCACGATGTTTGCTGAAATAAATGTTCTGTACATTGATTAGTTTCTTTATTTAGATTCATTGGTCTGAAATTATGAATCTGAGAGCCTACCTAACAAGATATCTAAGGATAAATAAAATGGGGAACCCTGCCTAATCGTGTATCTGATTGCAAATATGAAGGGTAAAGCCTGCCTAATCGGATTTCTAGGTAAAAAGAGACAAGCCTACCTAACTAGACTTCTAAATAAAAATGGAATCCTACCTAATAACATACCTAAGTAAAAATTTTAAACAATATGAAGATGTTCTTCTGTTCTTTTAAAACATCCCACGATGTTTGCTGAAATAAATGTTCTTCACACCGATTAGTTTATTTATTCAGATTCTTTGGTTTGAAATTAAGAATCTGAAAACCTACCTAACAACATATCTAAGGATAAGTAAAAGGAACCCTGCCTAATAGTGTATCTGATTGCAAGTATGAAGGGTAAAGCCTGCCTAATCGGATTTCTAGGTAAAAAGAGACAAGCCTACCTAACTAGATTTCTAAACAAAAATGTCGAATCCTACCTAACAACATAGCTAAATAAAAATTGTAAGCAATATGAAGATGTTCTCCTTTTCTTCCTTTAAAAAATCCCACGATGTTTAATGAAATGAGTATCTATTACATCGATTATATAACTATTCATCTAATTCAAAAGGTGGAAGCCTACCTAACTAGACTTCTAAACATAAAAATGACAGTTCTAATAAATAAACATCTGATAGGATATACAAATTTTCTTCTATCTGCTTCACAAAATCCCTCGATGTTTCTAAAGAATTCCTTCTCTCTTCAGTGCTTCTTTCCTTCTCCTAAACCGTCGTTGCTATCTGAAACATTCTCTGCATTGATTAGTTCCTAATTCTTAAACAAATCTTCAGATTCTTCGATCTTCAGTCCATGTTGTTCTTTCATCCTCTATGTCCAGGTAGCTATCTAAAACATTCTCTAAACTGATTAGTTAACAATTAATCAAATCTTGAGAATCTTTTTCCTCCAGTCCAAGTTCTTCTTTCTTCCTCCTAGACCTACATAACTACCTAAAACCTTCTCTATACTGATTAGTTAACAATTAAATAAATCTTGAGATTCTTCTTTCTTCATCCTAGATCCACATAGCTATTTGAAACATTCTCTATACTGATTAGTTGACAATTAAACAAATCTTGAGAATCTTTTTTCTCCAGTCCAAGTTCTTCTTTCTTCATCCTAGATCCACATAGCTATCTGAAACATTCTCTATACTGATTAGTTAACAATTAAACAAATCTTGAGATTCTTCTTTCTTCTGCTATCTGAAAATCCTTCGGAAAAATTCTGTAACAAAAACTTAGTAATGTGCTCAGTACGCTGAAAAGGAAAGACTGATTATACATGTAAAACTGAAATGGGAAAGTGACATGAAATGAATTGAAACTGTATTTCTGTACTCAGACGAAAAAAGAAAAAATCACGCATTATTTGAACTACGTTTTACAAATATTTGGTGCACGAAAAATATCCCGAAATAAAAAAAATATAGTTATAATCATATATATCACACTCGATATATCATTTATTTGTGGAATTATTTTATCTCTATTTCTGAATATTCGAAATTCTTCAATTTTCATGAACTTTTTCCCGTACTCAGTTCAAACATATATGCAAATATCTGAAAATTTCCGGGCATTTAATGAAGAATTAGAATAATTGCATTTTGCTGGAATATACTACACCTATGATAGTCACTTGAACAAGCAAAGGCTTGTTTATAAAATTAAGAAAAACGAACGATTGCGATATTAATAAAAAAAATATCTTTACCATCGATATGTGACTACCGAATTCCATTTATAATTTTAATATAATATTAATGCAAGCTGTTCGTATTCCATATTAATCAAAAATTAAAAAATCCCGCGATCAAACTTTGATTTAAGCGAAGTAGTTTAGAAAATTTATAAATATCTCTACTATTTTTGCAAACTTGCAAAATTAGAAGCGAAAAGATCTCCCGCGAAATTTTGCAACTTCAATAACGAAATCCGTCACTATTTCTAATCAAATAAACATGATTTTAATGTTTAAAAAGAATTAGACATCAAAATATTCATTGAAATTGATATGTCAGTGAAACCAGAAAGTCAATCTGTTGGATATTAATGATGCTACGAAAAATACATGACTCTATCGCAACAAGTAAATATATGTATGTATATTGTTCAGCAGTATTTCCTTAACAAACCCCTGACTTGAAAAGAAGCCCTGAAAAGGGCTCCTTAGAAAAAGATATTCTAAAACCATAAGGGCATTTAATCCACTCATTTTAAGCAAACAACGCGTGAGTGGTGTATTCTTCCTTTCGCAACTCTAATATATTTGATGTGATATGAAAAATTTCCCGAGAGCAGCCCTGAAAAGGGCTGCCCATTAATGTTCGCAACTCTAATTAAAAAATCAAACGCGAGCATCCTTGTGCTTTATAATTCGCAACACTAACTCTACGAAATCTGTCGCAGTTTACTAGACCGCGGCAAATAAACAAGCAGCTATTTTAGCTGCATGGGACCACGTACAAATGGTCCAAGGGGACCACATAAAAATGGTCCAAGGGGGGCCACATAAAAATGGTCCAAGGGGGACCATATCAAAATGGTCCAGCAGGTCCCAGTCATATATTTGGGCATTTCATTAAACGCAACTCTAATTCAAAACACGATCAATCATTTTCGCAACACTAATATAAGAATTCTAATCAATTTATGAAAAATAAAAAACGCGATCAATCATTTTCGCAACTCTAACTGGACAGACTCTAATCCGTCTGTAATGAAAAATGAATAATAAAAATCGCGTGTCATCAATACCGCAACACTAATAAAAATCTGAAATCTCAAATAGAAAAAACTTTTCAAAGTCTATCAAAAAGCAAGCGCGATCAATCTTTTGTCGCAACTCTAAAACAGACGCGATCAATTCTTCGCAACGCTAAGACAAACGCGATCAGAATTTTTTACAACTCTACAGCTACGTTACCTATATTTATCAATCGTAAAACAAACAATCAACGCGACCTGTATTTTTCGCAACGCTAAATCAAACGCGATCGATCATTCGCGACACTAATTCAAAACGCGATTTTGCCCAAGACACTGGGTGATGGGCCACATAGTGCAGTGGCCGTGAAGAAACGGTCCAAAGGGGACCATCAAATTGGACAAGCAGGTCCCAGTCATATTTGGGCATTTCATTAAACGCAGCTCTAATTCAAAACGCGGTCAATCATTTTCGCAACACTAATTTAAGAACTCTAATCAAATAATGAAAAATAAAAAAACGCGATCAATCATTTTCGCAACTCTAACAGGATAGACTCTAATTTATAAATAATAAGTATTTTATTGAAAAAATCGCGTATCAAGATCGCAACACTAAGAAGAATCTGAAATATCTAAATAGAAAACAAATTTGTAAATACTTTCAAAAAGTAAACGCGATCAGAATTGTTCGCAACGCTAAGACAAACGCGATAACAATTTTTCGCAACTCTACAGCTAACCTATAGTTTTCATCTGCAAAAACAGAAAAATCAACGCGATCTGTACTTTTCGCAACGCTAAAGCAAACGCGATCGATCATTCGCAACGCTAATTCCAACGCGACTTTGTCCAATGCACTGGGGGTGATGGGTCACATCATGCAATGGCCATAGAAATAAACTACTACTACTATTACTACAATTACAGGCGAGCATAGTGACAAAGTAGTAACCAAAATAATGACCATGCATCGTTGAGAGCATCGGATACTCTCAAGGATGCACAATCATTCGTTGCAGCCCTCTTCGTGGCAGTTTGCCGGGCCTCTTCGGCTTTCAGCCTTTTCTTTCTTCGGGCTCCTGCCCCCTGAAACCTTGACGAAAACAATAACACGCGGAACTAAAGAGATGCTTTGTGGACGATCAACGATACCAGAAATCCTTGATCATCACACGTGCAGAAGCATCTCATGCAAGGAGACGAGCGTTTCGAACCTATCATTCCGACCGCGGACGCGACTTAAAATTAAGTTCGAAGAGTTCACTCGAAAATCTGAGCAATTTGACCATGCTAGAACATGTTCAAATCGCGACAGACTCATCGTGAACACTTCGCCCCAGGTGCAGGTTTATCACGTGCGAAAAGGAGCCTACCCGAATCAGAGAATGTGATAACCTGCCCTGGCCCTACCTACTTACATCTAGCACACATACCAGAAAGAAGCTACCTACCTACCTAGCCCTATATTTAAAAAATTGGCAAAACACGATCGCACCAACACACATCGCTCCACGGTTCTCACTCATCAGCTCGGGTGCAATGAGCCTAACCTAGGGAGAACATCACGCGGGACGTTCTCCGACACCCGAGCCTGTGCAACACATTCATACTCTAAGAAATGTACGTACCATTTCCTGAAATCGATTGACAAGCGCAGTGACCATTTGGATTTATTCATAGAAATTTTGTATAAATAGTAACTTGTACTACCCGTTTTGTCTGATATTTGTTCATCGAGTCGGTATAAATGTTGTAATTAATAACAGTATGTATAGAATAGAGAATATAGATTTTTTTAAAGCCACGTAAACCTCACAGCCTAACCACACACACACATGTGAGACTTACGTGGTGCATGATACACTGACGCTTGCCAATCGCTTAAAAGTTTGATTAAATCTTATGAACTAAGTCATCGTGCCCATTGCCTTCACCCACCCAAGTAGCACCTGGGCACGTGAGTGGGATTAGGCAATGGACACGGAATCATATACCTGAAAAGCCTGAGCTAAAATGATGATAAGTAAATAAGAGATCTAAGCGGACTAGTATTATTTAATTCCTTTTATGTATGAAAAGTGACTCGACTTTTAATCATGAACAAAATTTTCTTGAGAAAAATGACTCGACTATTGAAAAATTATATAATGTAAAATTGAAAGACGTTATGTAAAATGACTCGACCATTGAAAAATTTATATGAAAAATTGAAAGATTCTAAGAAAAATGACTCGACTATTGAAAAATTTATATGTAAAAATGACTCTACTTAATCAAATAATTTAATCTGAAAATTGAATAAAATTGATTGTACACAGAAAATCCTCGGGCGTCTCGACATCAAAGTAAATTTCGTAAGATGCAAAAATAGCTCAAACTTCTTACTTTGATAACGAAATCTACCCGTCGCGAAGCATCCTCCTTGTACGTATATTTTAACATTGAAAACCGAAAAATTGAATGCAAACGAAAAAGAATGTAGAAAACGCGACAATCATCTTTATCTCGACGCCGTTAACGTGACTCTAATTCGTTTCAAAGAAACTGCAAAAGTGAAAATAGCGATGTCGAGGGGCACCCGACTTCATCCTTATACATATACTGATCAATTATCGAATAAAATTCGATAATTAATTCGTATCATAGAAACTATTCATTTAATAAACTATATTATCTCATTTGATAAACATTCATTTTGATATATTCTCGCGGAATAAATTTAATTGGAAAACGCGACGTACAAGAAGACCCTAGCCTGCTCTAATAAATAAAATACACTCGTTGGGTTTGTACTACGAGTATGATCTAACATCACTACTCGCGGTCACTATACTCGCCAAAAAAAAACTACTATACAACCAGTCCCCGTGCCGATTTTCGGACCATTCGTCCTACGACATGATGGAGACTGGAGGAATAAAGAAAAACATCATGCGACTCACCGGAGAAGAAATGACTATCCTGAAGCTGAAGTCATCAGGCCGACCGGATGATAGTCCTGAACAGAAAAGGAGCAGAAAACATTACACTTTGCTTTCTAAAATTTCAATGATATTCATAGAGAAATAGACAATTATGTTGATGCTTACATTCTTCTCCAATGAAGACTGCCAGAAGCCCATCGCATCCTCTCAGTTGTCAGGGTGGTCGTCAGGGTCGTCCTGAACAGAATAGGAACAAACAATTTATAGTTAATTTATAGGAACACAAGACAATTTAATTTGTAAAATCGTCTATGATATTGATACTTACATCAATCTCACCAGGAGATCGCCTGAACTCCTCTTCAGGGACGCACTGACTCTACTCTCGCGATTAAAAATAAATTATTGATAAGAAGCAACACTGACTCTACTCTCGCGTATGTCTAATGTGTACTTAGAAACCTACTTGGAGTTATTTTTTTCCATATCAAAATAAAATTTGAATACTTAAACGAAGCAAACACTGACTCTACGACCGCATTGCGCGCGGCAACAAAATTTGCTGAAATAAGGGGGGAGGGGTACAGAGAAAACAAACGAAATATTCTCCTTCATTCCTATCTAACGTACGTCAAGGAAATACTGCCTCTCATCGACTATTAATAAATACGTTACTTAGTCTCTTTTATTATAGAGACGTATTAATGATGTAAAAATGAAAATTTCAATGAATATATTGTGATAAATGATATTTAAAAATACCATAGCGAAGATGTTCGTTATCAGAGTTGCTAGTCTGATAATATTCTATTTATCAAAACTCGAACCCGATTTATAAATTTTTAAATCCGCTTGCAAAATTTGAATTTTGCTAACTAATTATAATTTCAGTATTCTTAAAACGCGAAGTCACCATGTTAATTAAAAGTTACATTGAGAAGTAATTACAAATGAAAATCGACTGTCCCATACAGATCGTGAAGATATTCAAATTATTTAAACGTAACGGACATTGAACACGAAACCGCAAACGCGTAGCAGCAAGTTACAAGTGATTCCAATTTCCCATTAAATACAAACACTATTCTAAACAATCTCATGAATATACATAAACAATCTCTCACTTCGATTCGATTATAATAAAAATTGAAATTGATGAAGAAAAATTTCGTTCTAATTGAAGAATTTCACGACGTTTAAATACTACTACGAATTATTAGAAATATTGAATACGAAACTCGAGTTCGTTTTTCTTGTTTAATCTGAGTACTGGATAAATATGACATATCATACTTGCAACTAATAAAGGTTGTAGAACAATAAATAGAAAATATATAGATAATGTCACCTGATTGTTGCGAACAATTAAACGTTACCAATTTGATGAGAAGCTTCGTTTGAAGTGGCACTGTTTCGAATAGGTTGCTCCATGGTGTCATGGCGAACGCAGCGCCACATCCGTTGGAAGCGTCACTTGAAGCCTGTAACAGAAGAAAAATTCAAATTTAGAGCAAACATATTACAAGAACACAATAATGTTACAATTAAACAATTATATGAATCGAAAGTACTGATCAAAGAATAATTGAATTCGAAATTAATTTATTAAAAAAGATTGCAATATTTGTTTAATTAATGTCGGAAGTATCGATTAACCGTTAACCATGTTAGTCAATTAATTATCAGTTTACGAGAAACGAGAGTGAAACATTATTGTAGATGTTATAATGTTTGATTAGAATGATTGATTGTTATTATAAATGTTGTAATGCTTAATCAGAATGCGTGATAAAGCGTTGAAATTTAGTCCAAGAGAACGAAATTTAAATTATATGTGTACCGGAAGTATACACGAAACAGTTGGATCACGTTCGATATATTGAATTGATGAACCACGAACAGAACCGGAATATTATTAAAAATTATTAAAATAAATAGAAATTGGTTTAAGAATTGTTTAAATATAATTAAAACGAATCAATTGATTTAAAAAAATATTAAGCAACAAGTGTATCAGGTTAAACTGTTAAAACCGATGGTCAATGCGGGATATCGAATTAATGAACAAGAGACAAGTACGAAAAATTATTAAAATAAATTGAAATTTGTTTAAAAATTGTTTAAATGTAATTGAAACGAATGAATAAGTTTAAAAAAAAAAAATGAAGCAACAGGTGTACCAGATTAAACTATCAAAACCGATGCTCAACGCGAGATATCGAATTAATGAATCACGGACGAACACGAAATATTATTAAAAATCATTAAAATAAATTGAAATTTGTATAAATGTAATTAAAACGAATGAATAAGTTTAAAAAAAATAAATGAAGCAACAAGTGTACCGGGTTAATTTGTCAAAATCGATGCTCAATGCGAGATATCGAATTAGTGAACTACGGACGAACACGAAGAGTTATTAAAAATTATTAAAATAAATTGAAAATTGTTTAAAAATATTTTAAATTTAATTCAGAATATCGTAAGCAAATTAATAAATTAACGTAATAAGTGTACCGGGTTATGTCGCGGAAATCGTTGGGTAACGTCACGGAATTTCGATTTAATTAATAATAAATAAATGTAAATTAATGATTAATTACATGAAGACGATGTTAAACGAAGGCAGCAGTAGACAGGGAACGCGTTGATTTATGGTTAGTATTCGATTATATGATAATTAAATGTGAACGAACACGTTTATGTGAGCGACCTGTCAACGCGAGTTATCGGTTCGACGTACGCGATGCAAATGACGTTCCCGCGCCACGAGCAGCACGGCGCGCGAAGTGGGGGCTCGCACCTGATTGGACCGCACTCAACCGTCCCCACTACCGCCGCTGCGTTTTCGCGCGCCGTCTTTGACTATCGGAGTCCTTCGAACAATTTCGGGCGTACTCAATTGAAAATTTTGAAAATACGACGATCACTGTCGGTCATCTTCCAACGACTTCTATTCCGTACTTGCGTTTCAATATGTTTACCGATTGTACTTTCCAGATCACCTAATACGAAATAAATCAAAGTACATATAGTTGAATTGTTTATTTGTGATTCATTAACTGGAAACGCTGGAATATCTCACGAGAGATTGAAATTATCAAAAAAATGTTCTTGCAAAAGTTATTTGGTACAGAGGGGGACATTAGGTGGTATAAATAATTTTTCTGTAGGTATAGTACTAGGGGAGATATCAAAGCCAAGTTAATTTTTTTAAATGGAACCCTGTATTTTTTTATTCATAATATGGTAGCGTTTTTTGAGACGAATACCACGACCTACGACATAATGTCATTTCATGCAGTAGAGTGTCATAAGTTAGTTCCGAAAGAGTCAGATCAACGCAAATCGCTAGCTGAACCTTACGTGTTTACGAATTTCGAGATATCGATAAACTAACGCTCAGTGCTACCTGTTTCCGTCTTAATGTTTTTAAAGATTCTATCTCAAATTCACAATGAAATAAATCGAACTGTTTCAACCTCGATTTTTTGCCGTTTTATATTCATTTTTGCATATTGCTCTCCGGGAATAATTACAAACTACTGACTATGAGTTTCTGTGGGGACTGGCATTTCTAACGGACACAATGCCTCACCTTGATATATTAAATTTAACTTTACAGTGTAAGAGGCGAAATATTGTTCATTTATTCAGATATACAAATGTATTTAAAAATCAATTAGATTTGCAAGCTAGAAAATTTGGTCAAGAAAACCGTCCCATTTTCCAAATCGCAAAGAAATTCTTTCAGTAAAATTTTCATCATTTCAGGAATACGTATTAGAGCTAATAAGAGACTTTAAACTTCGATTTAGAGATTTTGATTTTATGTAAAATGATACAATGTTGTGTCTGTAACCTTTGCAAATTTAAATATAAAATGCAAATGTAGATTTTCGAATGGAATTATGTAATTTATACGCAAATCCGTATTTTCCATTAAATAAAAAGACAGGGAAAAAGTTATTCAAATTCTTACCCGCGGAAAAATATCTAAAATTACTTAACTTCAGTTTGAAAATATATTTTATGTTTCTTTAGAATCGAGAACACTCTAGCTTTCCCTCGGTGCAGGCGAAAGAGTCCCCTACCACACGCCTTCGAAGCATGAGAGTGGCAGTATGGTCGCTTATTATATTCGCGAATGTACCTGAAAACGATTGGACGAAAATAGTTTAATGCGATTTATGATACTAAAATGGAACATACTTATGGCATACCTTTTTTACACATAAACTCTTATTTTTTTTATTATTTTTATCAAATATATGTCTATAGAATTGTGTAGTCAGCAGGAATCGTTTTTTACGACTGAAACGTGTCGATGGTTTTAGGATCACATGGTTTATGTACAAATCTTCTGATGAAAAGGCGGGAAGTCATTACAATAACATGCTCCGGTTACATCTGTCAATTAAGTAATCGTGAATGCTTGCGCGTGCACTGACTTTGTCACATATATTAATTTTATGATGTTTTTAAACGGTTACAATTGAAAATTTGTTATATTATGATATGTAATGTAAATAAATAATAGTGTAATATAAATATTTTTGTATAAAACAGTAATTATGGCTGATGAGAAATTAATCAGAACAGTACAAAGTACTTTTACCCTTTATGGCCTTGTACTCTCAAGGTAAACTTTGAATTTTATTTTACAATTATTTCAGATTATATATTATCACCTCTTTTTTTTAGGAAGCTTAGCGTTTCCCTTGCTAAAGAACTGTTAAATGTAGAAGAAGGTGAACGCAAAGCTTGGCTCACACAGATTGTGGAGCAAGTTCTGTCACAGAATTTGGTTGATGCGCATATTACAGTTGAAAACCTTAAACTGGCTATAAAAGAATGTATCAGGCCTGACACACTGCAAGATACCGAAACAATATTAAGTGTAATAAATGCATTTGATACTCCAAAAATTAAACATGACTTGTGTAAGAAGAAATTTTTATTAACAACTGTGAATCCAGACTTATATCCAGAAGCACAACACAAATCATCAATTTTCAAAGATCGATTTGAATTACTTTGGCATAGAACTCTGAGACATGAATTGTTTACTCCTCCCAAGATTGGAGAAGTAAAAGACAATTGGATAGAATTAGTATCTATTGAATATTTATTAAGTGAAAGTAGAAAGGGGAGTGTTTATGTCATGGGCCTTTTGACGCAGTTAACAGAAGGTCAATATTACTTGGAGGACACAGGAGGAACCATAAAAGTTGATTTACGAGGAGCAATATCCTTTAATATTCTTGAAAATGATCTTATTCCAAATAATAATATTACTGACATTATATTAATTTATAGAGTTTTCCTTAATATTTATACAAAATTTTCAGGATGGCTTAATTATGGAAGCCTCTGTAGTAATAGCAGGTGGAGATTTTAGAGATAGTGTTTTACACGTGGAAGATATAGGTTTTCCTCCAGCACAATCTTCTACCAATGCACGTGTAGACTTTGGTAATGCTAATACATTTGGGGGACCACATAACATGTCTCTGAAATTTTCAGAAAAACTAAAGAACCATGAAGAAAGCAACAAAGATGGAATGATTGTTTTTTTATCTGAAATGTGGTTAGATGATGTTATTGTTCTACGTAAATTCAAAACTATGTTAGAAGGATACTCTGAATTTCCACCCATAGCCTTTGTACTGTTTGGGCACTTTTTAAGCTTTCCAGCAAATACAACGAGCGCGCAAAAGTTAAAAGAAGGATTTAAGGACCTGGCGGATTTAATAATGCAGTATCCTGATATTAAAGAGTCTTCGAAATTTATTTTCGTACCAGCACCGGATGATATAGGATCGCCAAAAATTTTACCGCGCTCGCCACTACCAAAACACATCACGGAAGAATTTCGAAAAAGTATACCTGGCGCCATTTTTACCACTAACCCATGTAGAATTCAATATTGTACAAAAGAGATTGTAGTGGTAAGGGAGGATATTTTAACGAAAATGTGTAGAAACACAATTCATTTTCCACGTGAAGGAAACATTTATGATCATGTAAGCTTTGTTGCATTCCTATTGATAATATTTACTACCTACAAATTGTACAATTTAATTTTTCTTTCATTTTTAGTACGCAAAATCAATTATCAGCCAATCTCATTTGACTCCTTTGAGTCTTTCAGTGATCCCAGTGTACTGGAAATACGATCATGCTTTACAACTACATCCAACTCCGGATCTCATTGTAGTCGCGGACAAATTCGAGGCGTACGCGACCACTTATTCTAATTGTCACATAATCAACCCTGGACTATTTCCAAAAAATGATCATTCGTTCAAAGTATACGTTCCAGCGCTAGATATAATCGAGCACTGTGCGATTCCTAAAGATATGGATGGTATTTAATTACAAATCGTATGTAATTTCAAGAATAAATGAACTATTCAACGTTACATAGTAAGGATTTTTTTTTGATCAAGGAGACTTAATAATGTAATTCATACAATACCTTTCACTCTACGAAAAATTTCACGGCGATTTTATACAATATTTATTTTCACATCACAATTTTCATCAGTTTTACAATACTTCAGAAACGCGCGTTTTTAGCTCATAACTTAGTCCACAACAATCTTTGCTACGAAACGCAAGAGAATATTAAATTAAGTTCCACCATTGAAAATAACTTAATCACTCGTCGGGGATACTGGTTAATTCGTCGATCCTCTGTGTGTCCAATAATACAATAAAAGAGAATCAGTAATTAACATATCAACGATATTCCTACGATCGATTAAAGTTTAATATCAATCAACGTAATTAACACACTTCAGAAACATTCAACGCTCTTTTAACTCCTCCTCTTCAGATTAATTCGTAAAACTGTATGTCAGACTTTCTATGTGGGACACAGGAAGTACGCATTTATTTCATTTCCTTATCGATTTATATAAATAGATACATACAATATTAAACACAGTGTTCCTACCTCTTCGCAATGTACATAACAATATTACAGGTACAGACTGGGCCCCGGCATATCTCAATTCATTGCACTGGAAGCATAAGTCAATTACTGGCCGTTCAATCAAACATCTGTGTAAGGATTATAACTCGTAGAACAACGTGTAACGAATGAGATGCAAAAATAACAAGCTGAACTGTTATTAACAATATTAGCTGTGCAGAAGTCAAGGGAACTGAAGTATTTGAAATATAATTAAGTTATACTTTCCAAAAATTGTTACGATAGAAACATTATTTTATTATTCAAATCGCTTTCTCTCTCTCTCTCACTCCCTCTCGCTCGCTCTCTCACTCTCCATTTATCACATGTCTCCATTCTATTCTTCCTCCAAGTATACACGCACATACACGTACTCTGTACATTATGTTTTTCAGCAATCGTACGAATCGCGAATGCTGCGAATAATTCTTGGTGCTCCAAACATTGGAAGCTAAGTATTGTGTCGATAACGAACAAACCTTCAATCGTGGCAAGCGAATGCTACACTGTTATCCCTTCAATTCGATTAGAGTGTGAGCGTAAAGTGTTAGAAAAACAGGAGATTAATAATTATATGTAGAATCGTGAACCGTAAAAGCTTTACACGCACTTTACCGATCGAATATATTTTACAGTGCCGCTTGTAGAAAAAAAGAAAGAACGCGCTTATACCTATTGCACATCTTTAAATTTTATACTCCGATCGTCTCGATAAACTCCTGCAATCGACTATATCTTAATACATAATAATACATAATATTTTATGTACCAGTGCTATCTTCGATGTAACTATGTACAGGTGTATAAGTTCGGCTATTTCAGTTACAATTTCAGTCGACGGACGGTATAACGGTCCTTCAGACTCCATGTCTCACGAACTCTCCTTCTTCGTGAATAATTCTCCTGAAAAACGAAAGCATATTTAGAACAAAGGAATCGTTATGGACCAGCGGACTATCTACTATTTACATTGAACTGAAGAGAATGAAAAAAAATAGATATTGTTTTTTTTTATTTAAGCGACCAAGAAAGTTAGCAGATATGCCAATTATCCTTATTGTCTGGACAGTCAAGATTTTACTGTATACTTTTTGTACGTTGCAGTTGGAGAACAATCTGATATTCTTGTTCACGGATACTTTACTTTAGTTAATGATACGTTCAGTAGTTTGTTCGTATCTCGGTTACAACTAATATACCCACTTTCTCTCTGATATCTTCGGCAAGCCTGATTCCTTTCTTCAGCGTCGAAGTACCACAGAGTGATCGCGTATCTGGTTTTGTACGCTGGCTGTACCTCGTGCGGATTTCTCCTGTCGGACCAGAAGAACAGTATTCTATCGAACAGAGGCTCGATATCCGCCACTTGATCACGCCAGCCTTCTGGAAATATCCTCAAGAGGCCACCGTTTTTCTGTAAACACATAACAGACACATAATTAGCATACATGGAAGAGGACCGTCTACAATAATTAAACAAGATGTATCTAGAAAGGTTGTCCCTGAATCCACAGGTGCATTCTATATCTAAAAATTAATAATAAATATGAGTTCACAGACCACTGGTTTTTCAGATACAGTCAGTTTTGGCTGAAGCATTATCTTATAGCAGATGTTCAAAGTTATAATTACGCTCTGCGACAAAAGTATAAGACACGTATGACATTCGCGAATATTCCTCATAAATATTTATAGTTTGCGGCAATTTTAAGTTTAAGAATATTTTTTCCTTAGATCTTAAACTTCCAATGCTTTCGGGACAATTAAAGGAAAACGAATTGTAAATAATTCACTTTATTGGCGTATGAGTAACATGTAAGGCTACCCTTATGTTTAATGACCCCTAATATTCCTTGTTGGATAAGTTTGCAATAGTTTTGTAATTTAAAAATTTCCAGTCTTGAAAGTACTGGTAAAAAGAGAATGTTTCTCCATTTCCTTCATAGTACAATAATTCGGTACAGTCCAATCTTGCTTATTTGTAACGATTCATTAACCGCGTTTATTATGCAAATATTTATAAATAACACGTCGTCTTCCAATGATTTTTTGTGAAATATTCGAGATTGTATGGCCTTTTTCCTTCAAATTAATTATTCGAATTTCACTTTTATCTAACTTTTTACTGGGCGGCATTTTATTTAAATTTAGAACTTGAATCAAATTATGTTATTAATGCTGCAAGATTAATAATAACAAAATTTTGATGGAATATTATTTTGGGACGCTTTAATCGGTTGTTGCAGTTCACAAGACATGTTCATATACCCTTCTAAATTCTTAGAATTATCCACTTGACATTTCTTCGGTTATCACTATTTGATATAATTAATGGAAGCAGACAATAAAACTGGACATGAAGAAACCGGATAGTCTTTCTTATAACAAAGCTTTCCATTATTGTATTAGGCGTCTTATGTTCTCGTGCAGTGTATATGCGTTCTCTGAACATTTTTGCAGTTCTTGAAAATTCTTGATTGAAGATTGCGACTTTCTGTATAAGTCTTACGTGATCTCACAACGAAGTTGGTTTGAATTGAGATCTCATGATTTATTGCTATAGTTGCTTCATTCTAGCTGCTACATCAACTTAAAAGTTGCCTTGAATATACAAAGTGCATAAAGAAATTGTTAAAGTAAAAAGGATAGAGATGCGATTTGTTCCTTTAACAAATTTTCTTCCATATAAGTGTTAATACTTCTTTTAGCACCCTATAATTCAAGCAATAATTTAAGCTGGCTGCATCTAAGCAACAAGCAATTTTGTTAGTTTTGTGATATGCAGAGTACGTCTATAAATTCTGACACTTTTTTAGATACATCCTGTATAAAGGAATCTTATATTCCTTTTCTTTAAGGCACACGTTTTCGTGTTAAAAATCATTTTTAATTAACTACTCAGTAAGCATAAAATTTGTCACGACGTGTATTTTGTTGCAAGAAAAATTGAATGCGGTAGTTTCACCGAAAATTAATCGCGTTTCGGACATATTTTTACGAAAAAACGGAGTATTTATGGATAATTAGGACAAGAGTGGCACGTTACGATCTGGAGCATTTGACATTTGTGCTTTTAGATTTTTGAAGGCTGCGTGTGTTTGTAGTTCTCTACTTTTTGTATTAGTCAACGTAAACATTGCTCAACGCCAGGTTCTGGAGCATACGCCAGACAGAGGGGCGTTACATGAAACAGCTCACGTAGGCCTTCAACGCCGTTTAAGCCCTATCGTTTACCCTTTTCTTGGTGTTTTAACGAGTTACAAATGCAAACGTTTGCACACGACCGGTGTGTACACATCTCCTACACGGAACACGACAAAGATACACTTGAAATGAATTCAACTTTCGTTTCTTCTAACGCTAACAGCATCGGCGATACTCTGTTTGGAGGATGGTGAAACTCATTGAAAGAAACAACAAAGTCAGTTCAGCAACAAATTATCATGCAAGACGGTAGTAGTTTACTATATCACATTTTATGAAGTAATTGGGAAAGTGTAAGTAATTTGAAAAGATAAAAGAGAAGAAAGAAGCCAAAAATATAAAAGAAAAATAAGAAATAAATATGAAAATAAAAATTGGAAGATACATGGAAATTTGTATTCGAAGTACTAAATAATAACTAACTGGTTAAAGTAATTCAATAGAATTAAATTAAATTATGAAATAACGTATCCGTTTGATCAATTTCGTAAGTCACTATATGTATACGTGCAGACAGTACTGTGCAATAATGTAAATTTAGATTAATAAATTGGGATGGAGGAAGAAAGAGAAAGAGAGAGGTTGTGTATCAAATATAGACGAAAGGAATGTAAAATGTTAATACCGTATCCTGAAAGGAAACAATAAGTATCTTATCTATCTATCTTTATCACAAATTGACGGAGAAAATAAATATGTTCTAATTATATTCCCTTTATCGGATCAAATTTAAAAGTTTTATGATATCTCTCTGTTCAGTTCAACAACGAAATACAATATGTGCGCAGACGATGGAATTTCTCGAGAAAATTAACGGCTAACTACAATGACTCACGCAACGGTTAAAACATTTATTTACAGAAATTATATAACTTTGAGAGACTCCAGGCGGTGAAAAACATTTGAGAAACACGCACATTTTGTTCAGAAAAATATAAAGTCTGCCAACGCGTCGCTTTCGTCATCATCTACTAATATTTACATTTTTTCAGGCGTGTGATCGATTGTGTGAGTCACCGCATAAATTGACAATAAAAAGAGGGACTCGATTTTTGTTATGAAAACGATTCGGCGCTGCAGCGATTGTAATAATCGCGCGAAAATGATACGGGATGAGTAATCGAATTGTTACCTTGATATCCCAATCTCGATTGAGATAGTATATAGCGGTGATGCATCGTCCATCTCGATTAGGATTGTCCACGTGCTTCACGTAATGCGAACCGTGACCGGGGTAGCAAGCCACCATTGCCTGAAAAACAATGCATTGTGCTATGTTAATCGAGGAAACTGAGTGCTCTCGAAATTATGTTATGAGACCTATTATCGAGCAATGAACCTAACATTTTGACGATAGCTAATATTTAGCGAACACTAATTATTTTTGGATATTTTTTCAAGAGCGCTCCGTTACTACATAAATATATTGCATTACTGTCTGTATTGAATATTCTACAATTTTCACTTTATTCGTAAGTAAGTACTTGAAATATTTATTTGTTATTCGAATGAATGAAGTCACGTATACGTGACAACGGCCGTCAAAGTGTTACTTTGATGTTTTCCCTGAAACACGCACCTCTGTGTGTACGTGATACTTCTATTTTAAACATGTGGATCCCTCTTCTATGAAAATAATTGATCACGAAAGTTGATTTGCTACAAGTAAGTAAATAATTGTATAATTTATTATTTTCTTTTATGCAACTTAAATTATACAATTTGAATATAAGAACTTTGCAAAATTAAGATAAAAAATGATAGAGATAAGTGGTTTTGAAAACATAATGAGTCAAGCAGACGACATCGCAGCTGACGATCTCATATTATCAGAAATTAAGTACTTAGACTGATAGCATACTCGTACTTTCAATACATTAAACCGCGTCTTTTCGACATGTCATAAATTGCTATAATGGGCTGTATAAATGAATGCACAAGAAGTTTCCTGTAATTTTCTATATATAATGAACAATTTTATTTTTATCAGAATGTTTTTGTGTTTAATTCAATTATTAAACATATACAAGAGCGTTGTCGTTCAACAGGATCTATTAAAGATCGCTATTAAGATACAACAAGATTAAAATATGCCAACAATTTGCACGTACGCCAATCTGCCGTCATAATAAAACAGTCTTATCAGTTTTCTGTTCAAAACGTTATCCTGTTCGTGGTGCGATTCCTCAAAACGAATCGGAAAATACCATGCATCAAGACGGTGTCATTGTAATACTACGGTGATGCACCTCTGTATCTTTCATCAAGTAAGGATGATAATATTCCAAGGAAACGGTGATCGAAATAAATGTTAGAATGCTTTAATAACTCTGCTCTGCTTCCACGAGCGCATTCGAAGGGGATAATGTTCGATTCAATGGAATTTCCTTATCGGTCGCAACGCGTCAAAACGATAGAATTTCTAGCACTTCAGGGTACGTGCACTTTGATGCACACTACGTGCACCGCGTCGCAGCAAGTGAATGAAACCTCGTGCACGTTCCTGTATACCCTCCGAGTGTCACGTAGCGGGAAGGAATAAAAGCCGTCCCACCAACCGACTTTCGACGACGTTTTTCTACACTGACGTAACATCGGATTGTATACAACGAATGAAAACGAAACGAGTGATTCATAAAATTCTGCTTTCTTTCATGAAATAGAACGAGTAACCGTAAAACATTAAATTAACTCTTTCAGCCGTACGAATCCGCGTTTGGATTCCGAAAACATCCGCCCGTTATGCTACGAGCCGAAATATTGGTGAAACTGTCGCAGGCTATGATCTTACGTTCATTATTATGCAGAGTGTGCCATCATAATCTTTCCTCGCAAGTATCTCCCGAATGTTGATCGGAAAAATGTTTCGAATAGAACTTACTCTGTTCCGAGGCTGACATTTTACTACAGACACGAGTCTTATTTAGGTGCAGGTGCGTCCGAGATTTCAATGTGACATTTGTTTTTATTTTAAGTGGAATTCTATATTGTCGTTCAGCTACACACGTATAGCTCATTCCGAGTCGAATTCATTGACCCGTGATATGTCGGTCATGCAAGGACGTTTACCATCGTTCAAATTCTCCCTTCACCCGCAACCGGACTTCAACTTAAGTAAACAAAAAAACCACAACGCTGTTGACTCGTTTGAAAATTACGTTGAGACACCAGTATTTAATACAGTTTCATTTAAATATACTTATTACAATTATGTTCGAAAACATATGAAAACATTAATATTGTATGAACTGTAAAAAAAAAATTTTCACAAAAATCAGAGTTTAATGGATTAGCAAAAATCAGAATTCTGTGATGGGGGAAATGAATGAAGTTTCATTGAAACCGGTCTGTGCTGCGATCCTTTTTAGTGACTTGTCCTATGAACCAACATGCTGGCCGCTCTACGACTCAATTTAGAGGACTGTGTTGCGAATCACTTTAGTGATTGTACTACGGACCACTTTAGTGGCTCATGCTCTGGATCACATTAGTGGCTCGTCCTACGAACGACATTACTGATTTGGCTCTGAAACACTTTAGTGGCTTCGCTGTGAACCACTTTAATAACTTGTGCCATGAACCACTATAGTGATTTGCGCTACGAGCCACTATAGCGGCGTATGCTACGAATCACTTTAGTTGATCGTGGTATTATCCACTATAGTAGCATATACAACGAACCACTTTAATGAAACACGCTATATAATGGTAGCTAGTACTACGAACCACTTTAGTGACGGAGCTGCTTTACGAACCATACATTCGTTGTCCATGTTTATGTCCAAGTCCATAAATCATGCATTCCGTCATGGTGACAAGATCTCATTTTACCGAAACTGTTGTGTCGTAACGTAAATCGTAAGAAACGGAGTGAATGATCCTGAGATTTACTCGACGCTGTAGCAACGAGCGAGACAACGGCCGGCCTAGCCTCAAATCGAAACACTAGGTTCTTATTCATTGCACCGGGTGAATCCTGTGAGTCATTGGTTGCACGTGATGCTATCTCCGCCTGCACACGCATTCGTGGAAATAAAGGGGTGTTTCACTTCGACACCGCTGAAGTATTCGTATTATATTTGCCGTTCATTACCGGTGTCAGCTTCACACCTCGTTTATACCTGTCAAGGGAAGCGTCACGGTTCCAAGAAATTACATTTTATCGCAACACCAGCATGCAAATTAAATGCTATCAGTTTGCAGTTGGATGGATATCGAAACATTCTCAACATACAGCTCGACGACTTTGAGAGTATACTGAACAAAGTTTGAAAATCGATTTTCTCGAAAACGAAGTCTCGTACGAAACAAAATCATTCTACATTTTCGACGTATTTTTGCACAAGGCATTAGGATTTCTCCGGTTCTACCACAAATTCGGCCGCATCTGAATACCAACGCCAACAACCTCAGAACCATTAAATATGGAATTCTACATTCTTTCAAACATGTTCATTTAAGAAGAAATAATCCTTTCTCTTCTATTATTAACGCATTCGCAGCCGCCTCGTAATAGCACGTCTTTTTATAAAGTACAGCTGATTGCTGTTGATGTCCCTTTGTATTTTAAGTTCGAACACACGAAAATGAGTTGTTACAATGTCGAAATTAGTTTCAACCTGAAAATCAAACAGGGTCCTGCCAGACATGACGGTAGAGAATATTGTATACCTCAATATCTTGTAATTTGAAATAATAAATATGCATCCATATAAAGTTCAAACGTTGCCTAACATCCTCTAAAAAATCCCGATATTTTACTCCATAATTACCCCCTCAAAAAAATGGTAAATTTTCCTATCTGTTTAGGGCCACAAGGCGGTGCACCCCCAAAGTGTTTTTAATGTTAACATCCCCCACGTTGATCATTTAACAGAATTAATTTTCGTTCCTACCCGACCGACAGAACTCTGCAGCGACCAGCTACAGATTCAAGTTCCTTATGTTCGACTTTCAGTTTTAGAAAGGTGAACAAAAATTACCGGCTGCAAATGTGCGAACATTGCAACATTTACCGACTGTTTGACTGTAAAAACGCATTCACTACAGATTCACGACATTTGAATATCGCACGAGGTGTGATAACAGCTACAAAGTAGTCGTTTCTCTAATATGACAAAACAGGAGATAGCGGCGTGTAGTAAATTTTCATGCGCGTCGAATGGCTTTGCAGCTAGGCGTATCGGAGACACGCTTCTGTCAAATCAATGTAGCGTTTCAGTCAAAGGCCTCTGATACGCGCGTGCACAAAAAGGGCTATGGAACTCTCAAGGTCTGCGCAGGGAGACGGTACAAATAGGGTTCACCCTGTATCCTTGACCCAAAATGCCACGTTAACCTTGGTACCGCATTCGTCGGCGTGGTCATTCTCACGTAACCCACGAAACATGTGCTTCTGGATCGTCTTCCTTCGTTTCGTAAACCGGAAACGACGCACCCGTACGCGCGGGACGCTGTCGGCCGAAAAATTCATGAGGTCCAAAGAACACGAAAAAATGTCAAACAAATGTATTTTGGTCTGTGCATCTTTTATCGTTTCAGTGTTGTAGCATCCGGTTCGAATTATGTAGATAATTGAATTTTTATTCAATTGAGGAGCATACCGAAAGGCAATGAATTTTAATTTATAACAAATGAAATTTAATTTATAACTTGATTTTGAAACGGTGTTCTTATTGTACAGTGTATTTGCTCGTTTTCGTGAACGTTATACTTGTGACCGCTTTAACCCTTTCTACTCGTACGATTCCATTTGAAATCATTGACTTACTTAGGGTTTATAACTCTGTACCTTGGTAGAAAAACGTCCGAAATTACTGCATCAGAATTTTATGCACTATTTACACAAAGATCATGAACTTTATTATACAAAAAGGGCCAATATCCTTCCACGGTCATAAGCAAATATGTACATCTTCAAGGGGGCAATTTGTTATGTGTATTACGCACAATAAAAAGGGCCACTGTATACCTTTTCCAAATAAAAATTGCAATTTAACATTAGCCTTTTTTCTATCAAGGTACACAATTCATGCTCCCAGTCTGAAGGTTGTACATGGCATAGTATCGTATTCCAGTTGGAATCATTTAAAATTCCTCACCCTGAGACCTTTTTTTCAACATTGCATTAAATTTTCTCATATTCTGAGACCCAAGGCATAACTGTATGTAAAAAATATTTTTTTCACTTGTAAATATGAGGCAGTGTATATTTAGATGTAGAATGCAAATGCAGTAGGTGTGCCCGGATAAATAAAGCATCAACACTATAGCAACAGTAAACATTTCAGAATATTTTTCTCGCTAGCACGTGTATGTAAACTTTTGGCCGGTAGTAGTGTACCTACATGCCAAAAAGGAAAACGTTAATACCAGTATCTCGAATCAAGGAAAACTATAATCTAAGTCAGGCACATGTATAACATTTTTTTTAACAACGATACAGAATGCCGACCGTGTCACAATATCGACTAAGAGGAAAAAGACGTAGACGGAAAACTGTAAGTCACGCGAACCGAGTTGGCTGGAAAGAAACTTTTTCAAAAACAATATCGATATTCTTCAACAACCATTGTACCGCATTATGTCATTAGATTCTTCGGACACGATCAATCGATAATACTGTTTTATAAACGTTAAAATACTAGATTCCTCGGAAATTGTCAGTCGACAATATCGTTTTGTATAAACGCTGAAACAATCACAAGGCAACGTTTATGTAATCCAGTAGCTATTGTTCATTTTTTTCCATTTCTATGACGTAAGTGAAGAAACAGAATCGATCGTAACATACCGTTCTATTCCCGTGTAAATTATACTACACATCATCCCCTAAGTACTCGTTCCCTATCTCATGAAACACATGTTAAATAAATATAAATATATTATCCGATTTTCTTTTGTGAAAATTGTACTGTACATATGGTGGAAGCTGAGGGATCTACTTTGTTTAGAATGTTTCGAAGAAAATTTGGATTACCATGACGAAAACCTGTTGCCAACCGTTTTGAAAATGTAGGAAATTGTGAAAAATAGGAACCGCGACATCGGAACTCGAACTCGGGTTTTCCTGCGTTCGTAGCCGGCCATCTTACCCACTCAAATTCTAGGAATTAGGAAAAATCAGACCAGAGGAACGGGAATTGAACCCAGGTGTCTCTGCTTGCAAACGTGCGTTCTACCAGTGAGCCACCGATTTTTCCTCTCTTTACTCGCGACACTCACAATCAGTCGCACTTCTGCCGATCCTACATAAATTACATGCAATTTTAGTCGAAAAATATCATAATGCCTTTTGTCACACTCGAGATTAGTTGTACTTGCCATCTACCACCTATATTTAACAGCTCGACAGCTTTTCAGCTGACAACAAATTCAATAATGCTGATTGAAGTCACCGTGAAATGAATCGTCTTGACACACTAGAAATTTGTTGAATACGGATTCAAAGAACCGTTGGAGTAGTTGAACAAGGACAGTAGAATTAATACGCAATATCTTGAGAGTTAAAAATAACCGAGACTGTTAATTCGTTTACGTTTGATGAAGTGATGTTTAAGAACGACAATGCTTATACCTGATAGAATAATTCAACACCGGTGATTGTGTCGCTCGCTGCGTACACACGTTGGTAGCAGCCCATTGAAATGTTTCCTTCCTCGGAAACCTCGGTATCTGGCCAGATAATTGAATTTATTGACCAGCATCGACCGATACGATATAAATGGAGTGCAGCTTCGAGACAAAAAGGTTCGATATCGTACACTTTACGTGCAGCTCGTCACGTTCCTTAGATAAGAAACGTAGCTTGCCAAAAGTGTATGTCGCGATATCGTGAGAACTGTTATTTCCGCTATCGATACGAGCTGACGAAATTCGCGTACGCTCAATGAAAGTCATTCAAGGAAAACTGGAACAGGTCATACCTCTTTTCTAATTGCAATCAGGTTGCAAAAAGGTGAACGGTTCAAAGGGGACCACATTTTCGGGGCCATACTTTTTTTTATAAATAGTTGTGGAAATAAAAAGATAAATTATAAAACATATCTCTGTCATTTTATTGCTGCATACAGCGTGTCACATCTGTACATTTTTCTTCTTTCACTGCAACATATTTGCATCTCGTGTTGCTGAAAATTACTTCGAGTTTTCATCATTCAAAATGAACCAACAAAATTTACTGCCACTATAAATTCCTCTTTATCTATTTTTCATAAAAGTATTTACGTACTGTTGTATTTAAATTTTTTTATTGGTAGATTCAGGGTCCTTCGAGTAGAAGTCAATAAATTTTCACTAACATGTATAATTTGTTTTAAATAATCATCATTTCTAGAAGTATTACTTAAACCTACAAATATTTATATGTTATCCTATTTAAAAACTTGAAGGCTTGATAGAAACTTTTTTACAGGGTGAGGCTAATTGTAAGTTGATTAAATCGAAGTTGAAAATTCGAGTGACCAAAAATTCTTGAGCACCACTGTACATCTGAAGTGCCTAAGTATAATTATTTCTAAGAAAAACACTACTGCACGATAAACATTATTTTTTATATAAAATCACAGTCATTCGAATACTCTCAATTATTTCAAATGATCGAGGTTCTATTATATCTTCTTTTTGTGCAGTTCAGATTATTCCAATTTTCCTCTGCATTTCTACGTATCGACGTATCTTCCTCCTTATTATTTTATTATACTTTTCTGCGAATCTCTGTTATCTTGAGAACGTAAGAAACAAGAAAAATTACTTAAAATTTCCTAGACAATCGTTAGATCATCGTGCCAGTGGTAAAACCAAGGCATTTCATGCAACGTATTAATATTTCCTTATATTTCACACAGCAGAGACAAGCGCAGTTAACCATGTGTAAAGCCTAGTCCACACTTGAATATCTGCTCGCAAACACAGAATCAATTGTATAAAAACTGTGTAAAAACAGTATAAACACTGTATGCAAACATTCCTTTAAACACGTTTGAACAAATGCCCCCACATTTTTTGTTTTTCATTGAAGATGAAAAACATAGTATTTTAATACAAACAAATAAGCGTGGACACGCTTTAGCCTAACCCAAACCACGTACAAACGTTTACGAACATTTGCCCGCACAGAAAAACAGAAACAAAACAAATGTATATGAAGAGTTTTAAAACCTGTATGAAGAGTTAATCAACCCGAGCCACATAGTGGGGGTAACTCGAGAGGAGAAGCACGGGCCGCCATTGCTCGTAAGCAATCAGTTATGCAGCCCTGCTTTAGAAGCTTCGAAAACATACGAAAAAACATCAGACTTCACTTGTATACAAAGGAGCGAATCACCGACGACTCCAAATGCGGTAGAAGTTGGGGTATCCAAACAACAAGCACTCAAACGTTCGGTTACGAAAACAGTATCAAGAGAAAGGAGTATAAACTCTGTACACACCAATCAGTATTCGACGCAGGTTGAAAATTATGCCGGATAAACGAGGTTCTACTGTAAATCTGCCAAAGCGGCATTATGAATGACGTGGTTCATATTTCTCTCCGTTTAGCCAGTGGAATTGATTTCCTTTCGATCCAATTAACTTGTAACGCAGTACGTACATATATGAATACATGCATATGTAGCTAAAAATACTTCTGATTCGGACGATGATTAAATTAAAGGTTTCACCGTTCCTACGTATCATTATATTGTCAATCTTGTCAGAACTGTCATCGTTCGAGTACAAATTTTCATAAATGAATGTAAACACCGTTCATGGTCAGTTGAAAGCTTTGTCGAGTGCGCTCGTATACAGGGTGTCTCAGACGACTGGAACGAGCTGTACCTTTGAATTAGTAGTTTTACGGCATAAGTACCTTAGCACTTTCTTGTAAGGACTGAAAAATTGCATCAACTAGTGCCGCCCAGAGTATAGGGTTCTATTTAAAAAAAAAAGGTGCAATTGCACCTTTCAGATGCACCGGTGCATAAAACTGCATAAATTTAATTCCAGATTATGCTTCAATCGATACCATTTAATTTTGTCTTATAAAATTTTTTCCGTCTTTAAGCGTTTTAGAAATACAGCTCATCCCAGTTGCCTGGGACACCTTGTATATTTTAAAAATCGTAAATACATACGCTGTTGTGATTGTAAAATTAAAACGTATATCTCTGTCACGAGGTGTTTCACAATCCAGTTGTGCATTGGATCTTGAAAAACAAACACGAAAAATAGTTGCATATCATCTTCCACGTAACGTCTGCATTATGTTTTATACGATTTGTTTGCACAGATATTTAAAACTTTGACTCACCGTCTGGTGAAAAATTGTACCCGCATGGGCAAAACAGATTGAATTCATTACAATTTTAGTTTACAGAGAATTTTTTACACAGGATGGACCGTCATTTTTAGAAAGGTATAAAAAATGTATATAGTATTAAAAATTTGAAGAAAATTGGGCGACCTGGCCTGATCATAGCGCGCTATTTCGACTTGGAAATCATGGGACCATGAGTGCACATATTTTGCAGAAAGACTGACGGTTTCGCTAGTGTCGAAAACATGAGCGAAAAAAAATTATGAGACGCTTGTGTACGTCCATAGTCCACGCTGATGACTTTTGGAGAACGTACACATCCGTCCATAGCACTCAAAGTCTTAAAAATATTAGAACGCATTAGAATCTTCATTTTGTCAAGCAGAACTCGTACCTTAAATAATAATGCGTACAACATAATCAGTAATTTTTAACACGCGAAAAAAATAAATAATATACAAGATTCTGTAGTATTATTTAAATTATCAACATAAATGTTTGTAAAAATAATTACATTTATACCGAGTAATTACATCGTTAAATATACGAACTTGTAAACAACCGTATGTATTCGAAGATTTTTCAAAATCAGTTTCCTGGGAAATGAAAGCGGATGCAAAGAAAATTATTTTTCCGAAAAAAAGAATCACCACGCTATTGATCGTGCCACAAAATACAACCCACCCAGTGTTCTACTAAAAATATGAAGTTTCGTACAAAATTGAAGATGGCAAAGTAGAGCGCAAAAATACAACGATTTCGACCATCTAAATACGTATTGGTTCTCGTGCACACGGACTTCGTGACAATGGGATTCTTAGAATTTGAACAGCATCCAAGACGTATTTTAACTTTCATCCGTCTAAATTAGTTTCACTTGCAAGAAAGCTCTACAAACAGAACATACACACTGCACAAAATAGTTAGAGAGTCACATAGTTAACCAAAGTACGGCTCAATGAAATGTGAAATACTTCGAAAACTCCACGTATTGCACATGCGTACATAAGTGATACTCAGTGAAAGTATTTTAATACTACACAGTTAGTCACAGAAGTCTACATACATCCCAGGAATTTATTCTAAAAAATATGAGAGCTCCCATAACTCTCTAACAAGTAAGTATCACATTACTTAAACGTGACAAAATTTATCATATCTATTTTAAAAGAACACATTAATCAATTGAATACAAGAAATTAGAGAAATGTACATACAATTAACCCTTTGACTGGGGGCTACTTCGAAACGAGGTGAACGCCATGTGCGGCCGAGCTGCAGTAGTGCGTAGTGAGTCATTGTACCGAACGCCTATAGGCGTCGACAGTACACGGTGAACGGCTGTGTCAAGCACCTACAGGCGCCGATTACATTAAAATTTACAAAATACCATAATTTTACTAATATCATATTCTGTAATCCTTTTAACATTAATCATACTGCAGAATTATAATCTATTTTTCAGGAATTTTTCATTTCTTATATCGTACTTCTTATTTACTTTAAACCCTTCAAATATGTTCAATTGCATTCAGATATACCTCTTCTGCAATTAAACAAATTAATCGAGTGTATGTAGACTTCCCTGACTGACACGAGCAATATTTCTTTCATACTTTACACTTGGTAGATCGTTCAAAATTATTTAAAAACCTGACTTCCTGTTTCCAACGGTACTTCGCATGTGCACGACGTTGTAAATCAAAACAAACATACGCATGACGCTCTATTAACGAAACCGCGGACGTTACGCGGTATTTCCCCGGAAAAGCTTCAAAGTATTTGCACATGTGTTTTACAGAACGTGTTATCGGAGGAAAACGAAACACGCCCGCTGTCTGTGGCACTTCGAATCCGGAAAATATTTTCCTTCCACCGAGTGACCAATTTCAGCCGGACAATTGTGACGTTCGTGGAAAACTGATTACACTGTATTACACGTGGCCCAATAATCCAGAAAATTGTTTCTGTGGCTTCGTTTCAGGCCACGTGCGAAGACGAATAATATTTGTATATTTTCTGCGATCGCGAACGCGTCAAGCGAGAGAAGAACATTTCCAGTTGTTCTCCAGCAGGACAATTGGTTAGGTGTCATCGCGGATGCATTTCAGAGGATACGTCATTAGATGAGGAAAACTGCACCGTTATCTGCGCTAAATTTATCTTGCACATTAAAACGTACCGTCGATTGTAACATAAGCCGCGGAAGCATGTAAGCACTCGTTTTTACCACTATGTTGCGCTTTCTGTGCAAAAATCGTTCATTCTACATAGTGTGACTCTGAGGCAACGAATGTGCCATTACTTAGAAATTTTTTTAATTGAATTATTAATCCAATGGAATTCGATGATTGTACGAAAACAATACGCAGAAACTATGAAACTATGAAAATGTGTAAGCATTAAATTCAACCAGGTATGTTACGTTGTCTGTGTTAAATACAATAAAAGAAATTGTCTATTCCAGTGTGACTCTCAGGCACAAAGTTGCGCATTGATTAGAAATATTTTTATTTAAATTAGCAGTCAAGTAAAATTCAATAACAGCAGAAACCATAAATAATGAATCACAGGAAATAACTCATGCCTGCGATAGTTGTTTGTGATAAAAAAAATAATAAATCTGAATATAACCTGCCTTTTAACTAATGAATAACAGATACACCAGTCGAAGTGAATTAATAATAACTTATTTATTCTTTATTTATTCGATCGAATTCATTTCTATGCGAAATTGGATTAAAATCTGAGAATTCCTCGATCAGATCTCGTAACACGAGAGAAAACACCGTGGGTCATGTTATTACAATTACAGATTACACGGAAAGCATTCAGAATCGATTGGAAAGTCAGACAACGTCGGTAAATAACCCTCGAGAAGAGAGCAGGAAGAACCAAGTAGCATCATTCCCAAACGATTGGCAGGCTCGCATCTGTTTAGCTATATGCACGAACATCATGTATATCAAACCTCGTCGATTCTTTCACCTTCAGGAAGGTTAACACGTACTACAGAGGCGAATACAAAACAATTCCTAGACTTCGTCTAAGAAATATTTGTGGTCCCTGGGATAGGTCATGGTAACAGAATCTGTTGCTCTTCGCTTAAATGCGTATGGTGACACATAAAAAAAATATACAATGAGGCTATCCAGTATAATAACAAGTGTGCAAACAAAACTACACGTCTGTGCATATTAGAAGTCTCAAGGAGAACTTTTAGGAATTCAGTAATAGTGTTCAGTATTTCTAGCGTTAAGGTTACCAATTTTAACAATTACCTGAACAAACAGGATAGAAAATTTGTTTGTAAATTTTTTAGAATTTCATATGGCCTGCGCTACATTTTTTTTACAAAGTATTTTCCGTCAGTTCAGTTCGAATCAGAAATTCGACGAGTCCTTCCATCCAACTTCAGTCACGCAACATAGCGCAATTCTGATTTCGCTTACTCTTCCCACAATCACGATTTTAGAATTTTAAGAGCCACTTAAAATGTATACTCTCGAATAAATGAGAGATATTACGTGCTTTCAAATTTATGGTAATACCTCTTTATCATATCGATGACTCAGACGAACGTGAAAGGTATCTTGTTCGTATCAGTTTTCATGCATATTTTATTATTAAAAAACAAAAATACATCAATACAATATAATACAAATGTAGACTTAAAAAAAAGATAATCAATTAGTACAATTAGAACAGAAATTAGAAATCAGGAGAGAGAAATTCAACTTCTTCCTTTTGGTGGGGTACATTTGTACCCTGGGTACTCTTGCAAGTTAGGCATACCCTCTGCGCACGAAAAATGTGTAATCCTTATTATTTGATGTCTGTTTCATTCATACATTCATTTCGAAAGCAAGAAAAATTCATATCACGTGAATGGTGGTAATTGAACAAGTGTTCTTGTAGATCGGCGGGTTTTGCGCCAGACGATAAAGAATTCGAGGTTTTCGGAATAATGTATTTTCTCCGCAGCTACAAGTGGAATCTGATGTACATGTAAATGCGCCCCTTACTTTTTCACCAAGAATATCTGCTACGACAGTCCAAATTTTCAATGAAAAGTTCAAAACAATACACGCCTCTGACATTCCGTCACCATGCAGTCAAATCCTTATTGCATAAAAACAAATAATACATTTAAACTTACTGACAATAAGTATGTGTTATAAGCAACGACATTGCATGTGGAATACCCAGACATTTATGTGTTTAACAAATTCCAGAATCTTCTAATTATTTATCAGAAATAACTTTCATTCTAAATTATTTCAATTACTGGAATAGTAGGCGAGTATGTGTACAGACCGTCACCTTCTTACAGAGAAAAGACGAAAGGGAGAGTGGGCGAAAGAGAAAGAGAAAGAGAAAGATAACGAGAAGAGAGTCAGCCGTGAGGCGTACGTGACCGACTGCACTTCGTGGCTTCCCACTCTCGTTTCGACCCGCTCGTTCGGGCTACCCGAAAGATCGTTGCAATTTCGGGATCCTGACCTTCTCCGCGTACCTCCGTCGCCTCCCCGCCGCGCCGTCAACAAGATTAAACACCGATACCGACCGGGACGCTATGTTCTCTCTCGATACTCTAAAACCTACGACGTCTTCCGTCTTTCGATACTCTAAAACTTTGGATATTCTGTTCTGTCTCCCGATACTCTAAAATGCTCGTTATCTTTTGCCACTCGATACTCTAAAATCCTCGACGTTCTCCCACTCTCGATACCTTAAAATAGGTTCTGATTTTATAATAGAGAATTGTGCTGAATTTCGTCCATACACCATAGCCGCGATCATGGTGTATGCTACAGTCAAAGCATGAACTCCAGTGAACGTATAAATATTATTAGACTGCCGAACCTTTATGTAATTTGACAGATTCAAATGCCTGGAGAATGTAAATTTGTAAAACAAATAATCATATAAAAAGTATAATATCGAGCTGCAAGCACTGTTGAGAAATTATATACTGTATAACATACACTGCTCAAAATTATTAGGACTTCTTAATTTAAATTTATAAGGAAATTGAATAAAGTCAAAGAGGAAACTAAGCAGTGAGCATATCAAACAAGAATCGCATCCGAGTCATCCGCGATTAAAACTAACACGCCCATCGACCCAGGTACTGTACGACAACTTCGTCCTGACACCCGTAGGCGTGACAGCAAGTTAATTGCAGGTGCAAAGAATTACTAATACATTTTCATTGCTAAAGAATATTCTGGCCGAAAATTCGTCAGCAGGATTTATAATCTGTATGATAAAAGATTAAGTTAATCTTTAGATCTCAAGAGTATGTTGTCGAACTATAAAGATACGATGTGGAAAATATCAAGCTCGTATCGATCATAGTAATTTTAATTTTGCGATATGACTTCACAAAAATGCTTGAATGGTGAGGACTATAATTTTAATTTTTTTCCATCATCACCAACGAATCGAAAACAGTTTTTATTTTCTTTAATATTTTTTTTTTCCGAGAAACTGCGATCTATCACTTTCACACTTGGGAATACGAGATTCGCGTTTTCGGAAATGATATTTTCGAGGTGAGTCGACCGGTATTGCTGAATCGAAAATTGCGAAATCGATTCATCGTTCCTCTTTAAAACGGATCTTTTGAACTTTCTTTCGAGATCGATGAGGAATTCGCGAGCGAAGCGATCATTTCTAATGTGATCGGAATTTTTCAACTACAGATAGCAATTCTGATTAACATGAATGTTTTTAATAGTTGGTACAGCGTTGCTGCAGCAATTTGGTCAATGTTTGATTCGAAGCGTATACACGATTGCGTTTCGACTAATGTAGTTTCAAATTTGACGTGCTCATTCGAATTCGGCTGTCTAATTTTACGCCTGATATTTGATATCATGGGCTGTATTCGTGAAAGAAGAGTTTCCTTGCCAAAGCTTACACAAAATTAATTAACGATTTTATTCCACTATGCGTTCGAGAAACGAACATTGTACGCATAATCAGTATAACTTAAAGAAAAACTTATCATTTCAGATAGATAAAAAAATTGTTGATAGAACACTTAAAGAATGCTTTGAAATCTAATCAAATATATAAAATAACACTGAACACTATGGACTACAAAAGTAGTATCTATTTAAAATTATTGCAATGCAAATGTTTATGTACACATTTCTAAAAATGTGTATGAATATCTTGTACATGTGTATAAGAATGACTATCAACTAAATGGAGCAAACATGAACTTTGATAAAGACAATTATAATGCAGAACACAAATAAAGCTTAATATTAAGGTCAATGTTAAAACATATTTGTTATGGTTTAATAATAATCAGGTTGAGCCATGTGACACGAAATAAACAACTGTGCTTTAATTACGTTGTGCAGTTTGAAATGTCTTTTTCAATCTACTAAAAACACATTCCTGCTTACCTTTGTTCTTCCATTGATCGTATAGTTTCCCATTTTTCCATTGTTATGCATTTTATTCGCCCTCATGATGATGGCATCAACTTGAGATATGAGCATCCCAATGTTTTGACATTGCTTTTCCTTTCCATCTAGCCAGGTTATCTGGTCACCACGAATTGTTTTTAAGTCATTCGCACCTGCTTTATTAGAAACCAACTGTCCATCTTTGAATAATCCAGCACTGTACATATTTAAAACTTCATTTAGCACTGCAAGTCCTTTGTCTGCGCCAAGAAAATTGTCTACCACGCACACACCATATTCATCCATGTCTCTGATCACATTTCTACAAATTTCGTCTATTAGTTCCTCCAGGTTGTTTCTGTTTGTATGAAGGAAAGGCGGTAACAGTTCCTCCTCCCGAGCCAAATGAACATCCGGGAAATTCTTCATACCGTTGTGATGTTGTGTAGGCATGTCTAATTCATTATCCTGCAGGTTATCTAGAATTCTTGAACTCTCCAAGGCAGGATTCAATGATTCTGCTCTGGCACCTAGTATAGTATCCTCTGAACTTCCTTCGTACGTTATCGGAGAAGTCCAACCATCTGCTCTGGCGTTAGAATTACCTTTTCCTTTAGCACCGTTCGGTTTCTTCTTCAAATTCTGACCTTCCGATTGTCCCTTTAATTTCTCTGTCCGCTTGTTGGTGTCTAGGAGCAATACAATCCAAAATACAGTCTTTGATTCAAAGGAACAAATCAAAAAACAAAAATACATTGAACGTCCCATATAAAATCTTTACAGTATTTATCTAAAAACCAAAGTACTCAAGCACTCGATAAAAAGAAAAAACATACAGTTTGACGTACCTGCAAGAGATTTCGAGTTACGTTGAACTTCTGGAGCAGCGTCGGATCCGAGCGTTGTTTCTGACACTAGGCCCTTGGCTAGGTTAGAAACCACCGATGTGTTCGAATTGTGGCAGTTCCTGAGGGAGGGGTCCTTGTCCCCGGATTTCGAAGCGTAATTCGCGTCAACAGGCGAAACTGTGTCCGATACGATCGATCGCGCTGAATGAGTCGCGCAAAATTCTTTATGACGTTTCCAATCCCGCCTTTGGTGCTCCTTGGTGCAATAGAAGACGGCCTTGCACCGTGAACACCTTAACAGCTTGTCAGTCCTGTTACAGACCTCGCAGACCACCGATCCGACTATTTGAACATCACCGCCGGGTGTCTGCGCACGACTGACCATCGGTCTGGACATGTTTCGTCGTTTATTTCGCGGCCACGAGTGCCGACGACATTTCTCCAACAAGGGAAGTCACACACGCACTCGGATCTGCGTACGGTACTACCGCGCTATCGAGACACCGCAGTGCTTATACGTACGAGCACTCGGTTTACATGCTACCTATACAAGGTGTTTCCGAAATTCTTCGACATGTTTCATGTTCCTCGACGACTTTGTAGCATTTGTTCGTAATCTTGTGAAGCTAACTTCAGTGACATTTTAACCTAGCCGTGAAGCATTTGTACCCTCAACAATGCATATTTATATAAAATTTTGTGTTAATACTATTCGCGTCAATTTTGAAAATTTTAATACTCGAACGACAGTACGGATAGCGTCTTGTAGATAGTGTATTGTCCATTGAAAACTGAAAATACTTATGCAGTACTTGTACGTTCGAGCACTCGGTTTACGTGCTACATATACAGGGTGTTCTCGGAATTCGACAAACTTAATATTCTCCGACAACTTAGCAGCATTTCTTGGTAGTCTCGTAAAACTAACTTCTGTGATATTTTAACTTAGCCCGTGAAGTATTTACACCTTCGATTATGTATATTCTTAAAAATTTCGTGCTAGTTCTAATTGTTTCAATTTTGAAAGTTTTGATGCTCGAATGATCGTACTGATAGTATATTGTCTATCGAAAATTGAAAATTCTTATTTCAGAATCATCGTTCTATCGCCCGACAACTTAGTCTTGAGATCTGTAGGCGTGACATAAGGAGAACTTATTACAGTCACAAGGATTATTCAAATATGTAATCTTATAGCTAAATGGTATCCTTTTACTTCGCACCAACCGAAAATTAATCGGGAAATGTATCATCTACAGGATGGTTCAAACAGGCCACTTTAATGTTGTTTATTGCTTTAATCCTGTACAAATTGTATTAACGAAAGATAAATGGTTTCAAGGGATAAACACGGTATTAGAAAATATTTTCTTCCTAGGTCATGTTACTCTGCAACGAATCAGAATACGAGCTACAATCAAACAAAGAGTAACGAATAAACGTATATCGAAAGTATAAATTGAAGTACCTCGATAATTAAACGAAAAAACATCAAAAAATTATTCCACTTAATAAAATACTAGTGACCTTGATAACTTTGAAAAAGATAACCATGAAGCAGAGTACTTTACAATATCGTATTTGGCCCTTGTAACCATCTATCTGTTGTTAATATATTTTTTACAAAATCAAACTAATAAAAGATGTTAAGCTGAGTACAGCCCTTCAAGTCTCAAGACTAACAAGGTATCGAATAATACTAACGTATTCTGCTACCCGTACCGATACAATAATGTTTTACAGAATGTTAATAAGCATTCATGACATACAGGATAGTAGTTACCAAAATGAATGAAAAATGTTTAATAAATATGAGTCGAAAAATTGATACTTTCAACAATTTCGTGTTGAACAAATTTGTTTACAACCAGGACAGTATTGATTATTCGACTTATGTTTACTAGACATTTTTTATTAAAATTGTTGAGTTCTATTTTCCTTATAAGTTCTGAATACTTTTTTTTTAACGAATCTGTATAAACGTGTGTCCGTGAATGCTCCGTTTCCTAGATTTAGTCCTGTTAGAATTGCGCGTCAGAAAAAGTGTTCGAAATGATCTCAAATTAGAAAACGGCACCATTTCCATTGATTGTTAGTAACTAAGAAACTATGTACAAAAACAATTAATAAACTGTGACTGTTTACTTGTGCTGCCGTGTCAAAGAAATATCCAATTTTTTGTGCTCGACAGTTCAATCGAATGTTTGCGTCTTTTCACTCATTATTATGATCACATCGATATTATCGCTGGAATTTCTTTACAGTTACAGATAAAACACTGATACATGTAGAACGGTGAATGAACGAGGTTCGACATACATACATATGTACATAATGCGCAACTTTAGAACACTATAACTCGGAAACAAAACATTTGCGGTCCTATGTTTGTATAATACTTTTTCAGCAGTGCCAGTAATAAAATATGTTGGTAAAGTTTCATCAAAAAGTTTGAGAACACCCTGTATATTATCGAATCTTCAAAACGCCTATTGACGTCAGGCAAAACACCGGTGTCCATTGCTTCTCATTACATTTGCACGTAGCCACGCGTTTAAATATTGCGACGGGGACCATTTTTCTAAAAATTCATTCAAAAGTTGATTGTACGTTCGCTGTTCTATCTCCTTCACGTCCTTTAGATAAGGCCATTTTATGGATAACTTTTTTTTTTGCTGCGTTTACAGTGCGTCATTTGATACATTCTGCGACTCACGAAAGCAATCTGTAATCGACAGTGTACTAGGTCATGAAACGTGTCGCCATCATATTGTACTGTTCGACAACTTAGTCTTGATATCCGAAAGCGGAGCTTACTAAGCGGTGACAAATTATTATTATTATTAAAATACTTTATTACATAATGCTATTAGTAGTAATTAATGATAAATAAAAGAAAGAGAAAAGTAATACAAAATTACTACTAGGCACTACAGTAAGGGCTCCCTACGTCATAGATTCAGGTTTGAAAACTAAGTTGTTGAGCAATATCAGAGTTGGGCGCTAAATGATCAATAAATTACATTTAATTGTAATTCAAGTTTCTTGAAATGAAAATCTTGATTTCCACTCGCAATTAATAATGTGATGTTCTATTGTTAATCATCATTTTTAATTATAGTTCTATACTTAATTCTCGTGTAATTATCTTTTACTACCCTCTTAGCTACGATATGACTAACTAATATATATTACCAGAACGAATTTTTTTTAGTTAAAACTTCCATAAATGAGCAGAGTATCGAAAAATAATAAATTTTGTTTGTAAACATTTTTAAGAAATAAATGTACACATGTAATACGTACTTTAATAAATGTATTATAATTCTACTAAAATAATTGTTGAAACATGAGGCCTTGTTAATATTTATTTATGCGATACCTCATGTATTGTTACGAATTTTTTCTACACTTTTACATTGTTTGTATTAATCTGTTGTTCTATATACATTTATTACGTATGAGTCGTGTTTCTTCTCCAAAATAAATAGCAAACACACAACAATTTATTTTGTAGGGAAAAAGCGATTGTTTCTATGGTTACGATGTGCGCGTTTTACCAAAACATTACATGTTGCATACATTATAGACAGTGAAGTAGTGCAAATTTTGTGCTATGATTAATAAGATTTTGTGAATGAAGTAGTGTTATTCTGAAAACATGAGTACTTTTATACAAAACGTGCAGATAAAAGATGGAGAATATACAAAGACAATTTATACAATGGTAGATTATGTATCTGTATACATATAGATTATGTCTAAATTATTGTTTACAAATATTCTTATAAATTTTAGTAATGTACATGTGTTGAAATTAAAGTTGAAATTTTTAAAAAAATTAGTTTATACATCAAACAGAATCTTATAAAGGACCAGTATCTAATTTTCAGATAAAGGAACAACGATATGCAGAAACAATAACAGTCTTACTTACACTTTTGGATTCTTATCCCACTGTATGTAAGATTATGTCAACATAATTTGCACAATGATTTTATATTTTAATAAACAGTTATATGTGTATAATACAGAATGGATATATTATTTTACAGTCCAGACCTTGTTTATCTCTTCTTGCTCATTGTTATTTTTATACGCAAGATTTTATAGCTTCTGCACAGTGTTATGAAAAATTAGTACAATTATGCCCAGACGAAAGCATATACAAGTTATATCATGCTCAGTCTTTACATCAAGCATGTATGTATCAGGAGGCTTGGACAATATGTTCTAATATTATTAATCAAAGTAATTTAGAATTTAAAGTAAAGAAACTACAGGCAGCAATAAAATATGGGCAGGAAGATATTGTTGCTGCAAAGAATCTTGTTGATCAATGTCCAGCAGATGATGTTGATACAGAAATTAATTTAGGATGTCTCTTATACAAGGTATCGAAGCAATATAAAAATTCTTTTATAAAGTCTGACATTTGTTTTTCTTTTAGGAAGAGCAATATGAGCAGGCTTTGAAAAAATTTGCAAATGCATTACAAATTGCAGGTTTTAAGCCTCATTTGTCATATAATGTAGCACTTTGTTACTTTAAATTAAAGGAATATGCTGCATCGTTAAAACATATTGGTAGTACATATACTGTTATGAGCTACTAGATTTTTGTATTACAAAGTAATATTATAAAATTTTTAGCCGATATCATTGAACAAGGAATAAGAGAACATCCAGAATTAGGGGTAGGGATGACAACAGAAGGTATAGAAGTACGCAGTGTTGGAAATACATTAACACTTCATGAAACAGCTTTAACAGAAGCATTTAACTTGAAAGCTGCCATAGAGTATCAGTTGCAAAATTGTAATTATGCACAAAGACTTTCAATTATTTAGTATTTATCTGGTACTTGATAGTTATTAATTGCTGTTTTTAGATGAAGCAGCAAAAGAAGCATTGACAGATATGCCTCCCAGATCTGAAGAAGAGCTTGATGCTGTCACTTTGCATAACCAAGCCTTGATAAATATGGACACAAAGCCAAGTGAGGGATTTGAGAAACTTCAGTTTTTATTACAACAAAATCCATTTCCACCTGAAACTTTTGCTAATTTATTGCTGTTATATTGCAAATATCAGTACTATGACTTGGCTGCTGATGTTTTAGCTGAAAATGTGCACTTGACTTATAAATATTTAACACCAGTGAGTAGAACTCTAATTAATTCAGTGTTATATGTAGTGATTTAAAGAATAATAACACTAATGTAAAAATGAATTTTCAATTCCATAGGGACTGTACGATTTTTCATCGATCAGGGTGTTTGCTTTTAGAGTGTTTGCATTTCTTTGTACGTGTCTCAGAACTTTCTGAATGCTTTCTCTTATGAGCCTTTACATCATGACTAGATGAACTATCAGAAGAGTTTTCATCGCTAGAGGAACTATTATGCCTCTTTTTTTTCTTTTTCTGGTCTTTGGAATATTTTTTCTTCTTCTTCTTTACCATTTCTTTATCATCAGAATCACTAATATCTGTGTCTAGTTTTGACTTCTTCACTTTCTTCTTTTTCTTCAACTTTTTCTGCTTATGTTTCTTTTGTTTGTCGCTTGTTTCACTTTGTGGTTGAACAGGAATGTCTTCTTCTATCTCTGGAAGTAATTCATATTTCTTCCCATCGGGAGACATAAAGCAGTCATTAGATAAATGTCCAGCTGTTCCACACTTTGTGCACGTTGTATTAAGAACTGCTTCTAACTGTATTTTCTTTCGTTCATATTTTCCAACAGTTTTTCTCTTTTGCATATCTCTTTGCAACTCTACGCCATTCGGATCCAAATCTGTACCATCTCCTTGGTTTACATGTTTCATAGACAATCCTATTTTACCATCATCGCCCACAGAAATAACTTTGCACCATACACGTTCTCCTCTTTGCAAAACGTCTGCAACATCGTCCACATGAGCAGAGCTCACCTAAACAAAATTCCATGAATGCAAATCATTATCATTATAGGATAAGAATATTTAGTAATTACAAATATGTTATTCTTCAATATACCTGCGATTTATGTATTAAGCCTTGGGTCGGACTACCCGGAATTCTAACGAAAGCTCCGTAATTTTGTATGGACGCAACTTCTCCAAGAAATATTTGATTTAATTTGCAATTAACCATTTTTATAAAATTCAATAAAACATTAGTTACTCGTAAAGTAAATGATTACTTTGTTTATACAAATAAGGACAATAAATCAGTGACGAGTAAAGTCGATTCAGAGGTTAAGTTTACCAACAATGTATAGGGCTCAGGACCGTAACGAGCACAAACAAAAGGGGTGGCAATAAAGATGAGTATAGTTCGACAACTTAATCTTGAAGCCCGAAGGCGGGTCTTATTATTACATGACGAATTTTCATTATAGATGATATACCCCTCTGATGAATTTTAACTATTTAAATTAATAAAACTTATAAATTATACATTAACATGTTTTTTCAAAGTATATCTATAATGCTTTATTTTTCAGTATTTATATGATTTCTTGGATGCGCTAATTACACAACAAACTTCGCCAGAAGAAGCGTACCGTAAATTCGATGATCTTGGTAACAAACACATGGAAATATTAAGGAAAGCGACGAAAAGAGTTCAAGAAGCAAGATTAAATCATGACGACAGCGCTGTTAAAAAGGCCGTAAACGATTACGAGGAAGCTTTAGAAAGATATGTGCCCGTTTTAATGGCGCAAGCTAAAATTTATTGGGAACTCGGGAATTACACTCAGGTCGAGAAAATATTTCGGAAAAGCGTGGAATTTTGTAACGAGCATGACGTATGGAAATTGAACGTAGCTCATACCTTGTTTATGCAAGAGAACAAGTTTAAAGAGGCAACAGGTTTCTACGAACCGATCGTTCGAAAAAAATACGACAATGTCAGTTGTCATTTTTGAATTTTTTTTTTAAATACCACATCTCGAAAATCATTGATTACAGACTGTCGTTGAACTTTCAGATTTTAGATGTAAGCGCTATAGTGCTCGCTAACTTGTGCGTAAGTTACATTATGACCTCCCAAAACGCGGAAGCCGAGGGGCTGATGAAAAAAATAGAAAAAGAAGAGCAAGCGGTTTCGCGGGACGATCAAGATAAAAAGCTGTTTCACTTGTGTATCGTGAATTTAGTGATCGGAACGTTATACTGTTCCAAGGGAAATTACGAGTTTGGTATATCCAGAGTAATGAAAAGCCTGGAACCGTACAACAAAAAATTGGGAACGGATACTTGGTTCTACGCAAAAAGATGTTTTCTGTCTCTCCTGGAACAGTTGGCCAAACAACTGGTAGTTTTGAAGGATGCTACGCTTCAAGAATGCATACAATTTTTGGAACACTGTGAAGGTATACATATTGTTTTGTCCCACGAAACGTATATCAAACTTATCGACATTTTTACTGTTTTCATTTTTAGTTTACGGGAGAGACGTAATGACAGTGGTGGAACAACCATTCAACGTTCAAGATATGCTTTCCATCACTCCACAAGGCGAACAAACAGTTGTCTACGAAGCACGATATTTAAAGTCTCTGTTTTTGAAACTGCAAATGTCGTAAGATACAAACGCACGTGTACAATTTGATTTACAAGTATAAAATATTAACGCATGATGTACACAGGATGAACCACCCTCTACAGACGTACCAAAAATAAATAAATATGTTTTAATTATTTAAAAATGCGTCGGCACATTAACTCTGAATCATCATTGTTTTTTTAAAAAACGTTTTCGAAAATGCCATGTTCACTGAATACCCTCTATAAACATACATACATAGTTTTCGCATTGAAAGATTCTTTGCTTTGCGGTCGTTTATTATTCTTTCCAGATAAGCGTAGAGGATTCGCTTTACGTGGTCGTTGGTATCGCGACGCGTAGTTCGTTTTCTTTTTTATGCGCAGTATTTTTCACGTACAGCAGCGGTGATTTTAGAAATTCAAATAAATAATTTTTATGAATCTTTTACACAAAGTAAATAGTTTTAATTTTAAATTTTGCGACATGAGAGTTCGATGAACCCCCCTTTAGGAGCCCCAGGGTTGAAGATAGGCAACCGGTATATATAGGTACGCACCTGACAGCTATTATACATGTGATTACAAATGAAAAATGGTGGTCGACATGGAGCTACAAGCAGCCAAGGATTATGTTCTTCAGCTTATAAAGGATAAGGATAAAATTGAAGCGGATTTAAAGGCATTGATTGAAATCTTAGGCTCCGTATGTACATTGGAATATTTTGCACTTAACGTACAACGCTTCTCTAGCCATGTTATCGAAAATAAATACAGCTTGTTTTGCAAGCAGCATGATCTGTCAGATTTTTGAAAATTTAATTCTAGAATTCATGTTAATTATAGAACCATGTCGATATGGATGAATCACTGGTGGATTCCGAAGGATATCCAAGAAACGATATTGATGTTTACCAAGTCAGACATACAAGACATAAGATAATATGTGCGTTTATTTAGCATTATTTTCTCATGTGAAACTTTAATAACTTCAACTTATTAACACATTATTAAGTGACTAGGTCTTAGAAATGATCATAAAGCATTGATGGCTAAAATTGAAGAGGGTCTGCACAGAGTACATGCTTTAGCAGGAAACCATCCAGAAACTTCTAGCGCAGCAACAACAACATACATTCAAGACAATGAACAATTGGAACCTTTTCTCAGAGTAAATTTAGTTTCTGCTGGTTCTCCGGCTGAGATAGCGGTAAGAAATACAGTTTAAAAAATTATAGTAATAAGTGATTGTACACTGAAAAAGTGATATATTTTAAAGGGAATCCAAGTTGAAGATCTAATATTGGAATTTGGTTCGATTAATTATCAAAATTTTAAGTCTTTAAAGGATATTGGTACTTTGGTACAGAACAGCAGATACAAGGAAATCAATGTAAAAATTAAGCGTGGATCCAATACCACAACTTTAACGTTAATTCCACGTCCTTGGGTTGGCACTGGCCTTCTGGGTTGCAACGTGATACCTATGGAGGCAGTTGAAAGATAAAGCTTTACAAGAAATACTTGTTTATTATTATAAATTATTTTTATGTGTGTGTTAATCAATAAAAGAATATTTGTAAATTATTGTATTTAATATGGTTCAATTATTTTTATATTCCATATTTCTTGTATGTTTAATGACCTTGAGTGGCTTTAATACTATAATCCCGTGACGGGTTAGACGTTTAGGCTTTGAAATTTAATAGGAATAATCTGTTAATGTAAATTTACACTAGAACATTCAATGGTAGAACAGGTATAAAATCAGACAACTTCCATGAAGCAGCAAACTGTTTCTGGAGTACTGCAGCAAGATGCATTTCTCACTTATTGTAAGTTAAATAACTTATATGTATAGTGTATGGCTATTTAAAAATAATTGTTTAATTTAGGTATTACTGAGCTCAATTATCTCTGTATGTCAAGTATTATGTGAAAGCAACAATTATGAATCTTCAGACCAGCAACCATGGTCATTTGTTTATACATTGCATCCATTTTTTAATACTGAGACATTGGTTGAAGTGTGGAAAACTGATAAAGCAGTTGATGCTTCTGCAAATGTAATAACATCAGCTTCTGATAGTCAAGACCAGATATTTTCATATTCTGATGATATTCAACGCAATGACACAAACTTAAAAGAACAAAACAATGTACAGAATTTTATAAGTGAAACTAAAAGCATAAATGAGGACCAATTATCTAGAAACAAGCAACGCCACCCCAGTTATGTGAGTATAAATACAATTTTTGAATACTTATGATAAATGTTATTGTTCATAAAGTATTTATGACATTATTACAGAGGAACAGACACAAGGATGCAAACATTTGAGTTTAATAAAATCAAGGGTAAAAGAGGATCTTGGTAAAGTTCGGTGATGTCACGGATTTATTCGTTTACAGAAAACTATGTTTATGTATTAGTCTTGTTACATTGAGAATTATATATTGAAACATGTGCTTGTAGAAAATATTATTAAATCAGATCATTTACAAACAACACTATTTTCTCATTTCTGAACTCCAATTTAACATTAGTTATAGATATACATGATATAGAGCAGCTTTTTACTTAAGTTTTAAAAGTGTAAACAATAAACTTCTTTACGAATCTTTTATAGAGTATGGAAGTCTCCGTTTTTCGAAAAACGGAATTTGTTTAGTCGTCTCGAATACAATTTCCGATTGTATCGAGTTATCCATAATCTTTGGATGTAGAGTATGAAAGAAAGACGATTAACGGCGTCATTGTAATATTTCGTATCGATAATATACATTCGAAATTATTTTAAAATAATTATATTGATATGATTCTGATAGTTTTAATATAACTACAAATAAAGGTAGGGAAATTTATGTACAAAAATACACTGATTATTATCAGTCTTGTTAATAAAAAATATATATTTGTTTTCTGTCAAACTTTATTAAAAATTTTCATTGGGTAATTGATCTATTCATGTTAAAATTAGTAGCGGTCCATCAGAAAGCGGTAATTCCGTAGTTTCTTGTGTTTCAATTACTTTACTTCTGATTATATTTCCCTCAGCATCAGTCTCATCAATTGATATCAAAATATTCGATATAACGGGCATGGACTGATGTTTTTCGTGATGTTTTCCTCCATCACCTTCTTCCTCTGACTTTTGTCTTATTACCTTCTCTCCGATTTCATCTTCTTTCTCATCTACATCTTCATAAATCTAATAAAATAAAAATTTCATTCAAGTACAATCAAAACATTAACGCGCAATTGTATTTTGTATTTTAATCTTTTTTTTACAAAATGTTTATTTTAATATAATAAAGCTATTACCTCGACTTGTGGTATGCTGGAATTATGATTTAACTTAATTTTGTATTTCCTGTTTTGAATTTTTGGCTGTCCTATTGAGCAATCATTTTCTTCTTCAAGCGATTCATACCTGACCATTTGCAATCTATAGCATCCATCTTCATCATGAGTATATTGAAACCTTCTGTGTCCACTGGGTAATTGCAATTGATGTGTTTCGATTAAGTGTTTTGTTAGTCGGTAGCTTTTTCTGTATTTTATTGGACACTCATGACAACAGTACCATCGTACTTGCATACCATGAACTCGTTCTATATGCCTTAAAGTAATTAAAATTAATTATAAGAACTTTGTTGTTCCAATGGAAAGATTCCCTTAATTTAATTTCTTTATGAAACAAATGTAATGTACTATAAGTTTCAATGACTGTTGCTTGAATTTTTCTGAAAAGTATCATGAATTATAAATTTTTATTCACATACCTATCAAGAGTGTATGCACCTTTGCATTTATATAAGCATCCCTCAAAATGACATGAAAAGTTTGGTCCATTTGTATGAACTGTCATGTGAGAGTCAAGATCCTGTTGAGATTTGGCAGCATGACTGCAAAGCTGGCAAGGAAAGCTTCTACTGGAAACATGCCGATACCTAACATGTTTGGCTAAACTGGCTGGTGACTCACAGCTCATATCACAAAGACTGCATTTATAATTGAATACATGCGTTCGCATATGATCTTTTAAGATTCCTTCCGTGGGATAAAATTTATTACAATAAGAGCATTGGAATCCTTGAACTAAAAATTGAATGAATTTATTTTCATTCACAGAATTACATTGAACACTTTATTTATTTACATATGTTAACACAAAATAAACATTTTGAAAATTCAAGTAAGTATTCAAAAAAGATATATTCTTTTTCTCCTAGAAATCGAGTTATTTTTTTTCTCTTCCTCTAGGTAAATGCTATATAAAATAATAAAAAATTTAAACTAAACTTACCATCAATTGGAATTTGTCGTTTGCAATGTATATGAAATTTTGTGTTAGAAGCAAACGTAGCACCACAATCAGGGCAAGCCACAAGTTTTTCTTTTGTGTGACGTCGTACGTGATCCCTTAATTTATACAAATTAGGATAGAAGCTGCCGCATCCTGTCCATTTGCATTCTATACCTCCTTCCACCTTGGTACCCCGTGGACTCTCCTCAATATGAGCAGCTACATGATATAAATACAATTGATAATTTCTAAAACGTTTCAAACATTCTTCCCAACAACAGAGAAGAGGTGCCGGAAGGTCCACAACATTTTTCCATTCGGAATCTCTGCGACATCTCTAAAGCAAAACAAATGCATTAGAATTCAGTAAATTATGAAAACAAAACCTACTACATTTCGTTTATTTTTTCATATTCTCTTCAATTAAATTTCTTGAAAAATTATAGAGTTTTACTGAAGAACAATTCTTGAATCTGTGATATACTTCTTACAGGCAATTTAACTCTGCCACGAATATTCGATCCAATGCATTTCAGTTTCGTGTGATACGCATGATAATTGACATGCCTCGATATTTCGTCAGGATCGTTATTTTCATAGAAACAATCGCTCCATCCACACACGTAAACGTTCACGTTTTTCTCATTGGTTCTCGTGCTCAGATCACACACGTGCTGGGCCACGTGCTTCACGAACCTCTCGACGTGATTGGTCTCGTGGTCGCAATTGGTCCATTCGCAGGAAAGATGATAAACCTCGCGCTTGAGCGGCAAACCGACTCTCATTCTCTTTCCACCGCATTCTGATACCGAATCAAATTCAGAATCGGTATTATAATTGTCATCGAAATCGCTCGCTTTTCTTTTGTAATTCGCCTCGTCCCCGTATGTGCAATTTTTCTGCGACTCCACCCAATCGTTGCATCGTTCCTGCACGTCTTTGCCACTTATCAGTATCTTCGCGCATTCTGCCATTTTTCGAAAGTACCCTCCCGAGCAATTTAATAAACGAATTTTCCTTTATTGCATAAAATATCAATTCCGATTCGTGACAAAATATTCGTTAAAACAGATTTGAAACATAAAAATATAATGTTGACTGACTAAAAAGCGATTAATTTCTTCTTTCGAATTTAATCGCGCCAAGCGGTTGGGTTCTCTTGTCGATGCTTGTATACTTGGCATTTATGTTTCAGTGCTTAACACGATTCTAACCTAATGCGAGGCAAATGTTCAAATAAAGTGTGAAGTCGAATTATACGAAGTCTTTGCATACTGCAGTGTTGTAATTCAAATGTTTCGAAGATTTCTGAACGAAAGAACATGGAAATTATCGATAGCTTCAGTGCAAGCGAAATCCACAGTTTTTCGTTCAACTATTTCACTTCGAAGACACTTCAGCGACCACAGCAGATATTCCACAGTTTATGCACTCTCTTCCGGTGGTTACACTGTTTCATTACGCTTCATAGTTCACATGGTTTTGTTGCAATCCCGCAAAATACACGATCTTATCTACGAAGTTACTTCACTCCAGCGTTTTACAGGAGCACACTTATCATGTTCCGCCAATTTTCACTGCGCATGCGTCCTGTAATCACACGCATTTAAAAATCTATGACTTCATCTACGATTAAATGAAAATTATAGATAATTCGTTGAAACACGACTATAACTATAATATAATTACATGAGAAACCTGCAGAATTTTCAGTTTAATGAAACTAGCATAAAAGATATTAATTTTTATTCGCTTTGTTGACAATATTTTGTTTGAACATTTCCTATACATTATTTTTTTAATGTTATAACTAGACTGCAAATGTTTATGCAATTTTGCATATTCAAGTATACAGAGTATACTTTTAAAAAATTCATTGAATAAAGATTATCATCTTGAGACACTATACAAGATGGAAAAAGTTGCCCCAGTGTCATTTATTTATGTACACTAAATCACAAGAATATTTAAAGGTAGAAATATATATTTGCATAAACATTTGCAGTCAGTTTTAATATTAAATATTAATTTCAATATAAACAAGGATATTCTTTTGTATTAAAGGATATGGTAAATGTGGAGTAGCAGTAATTCGTGTAAGTGGTCCTGAGGCATCAGTAGCATTACAAAAAATGACTAAAATGCCTAATCTGAAACCTAGAGAAGCTCTGCTTAAGAAAATCTATGATCCAGAAACAAAAGAATTTCTAGACAAAGGCCTCTGCCTTTGGTTTCCAGGTATTACAAAAATATATACAATATAATGCTTTCTTTTTCCATCTGTTTAAAAGTTGCAATTGCAAAACAAATTAATTATAGTATACAATATAATTATTCAGTTACATGCAGTTGAAACATGAATCACACAAATAGTTAAATCTAATTTGATAAATAATAATAAATTTTAGGACCTAATTCATTTACTGGAGAAGATTCCGCAGAATTTCATGTTCATGGAGGTCTTGCAGTAGTAATGTCTCTTCTTAATGCACTGTCGAAACTACGCTTTCAGCTGGCACCTCCTGGAGAATTTACAAAAAGGGCTTTCTTAAATGGCAAGTTGGATTTAACTGAAGCAGAGGGTATTGGAGACTTGATTGAAGCAGAAACAGAGAAACAACGTCAACAGGTACAGAAAAAATAAACTACAATGTAAATCATAAATATAATAAGAGAATTCAATGAATAAAATTTATTATTATAATTTCTGTCAGGCCTCTAATCAAGCCAGTGGCTCTCTTCGTCATTTATATGATTCTTGGCGCCTTACAATTTTAAATTCTCTTGCTAACTTAGAAGCTTACATTGATTTCTCTGAGGAACACAGTCTAGAATCTGACATTTTAAAAGACACCAAAACTGTTTTACAAAGATTACACTTAGAAATTCAGCAACATCTATCTGATGAAAGGAAAGGGGAAATTCTACGTACTGGTATACATGTCGCAATTCTTGGGGAACCCAATGTAGGAAAAAGTAGTATCTTAAATCTACTTTCTAAAAAAGATGCAGCTATTGTCACATCTTCTCCAGGAACAACAAGGGATGTCATAGAACTGACAGCAAATATCTGTGGATATCCAATGATTCTTGCTGATACTGCAGGAATAAGAGTTGATCCAGAAAATGAAATAGAAATAGAAGGTATTAGAAGAGCAAAAGACTACACAAAAAAAGCAGACCTTGTTATGTGTGTAATAAGTGCAGAGAAAAATTTCAAAAGTCCATTTCAAGAGTTTTTAAATGAATATAAAAGTTTTTTGGAAATACAAGAAGAGAGAGTTCTTATAATACTGAATAAAGTGGATTTACTTGAAGAAAAGGAAAAAGAAAAATGGAAAAAGGAAAATGTTATTGCTATCTCATGTAAAACACAGGAAGGTGTAGAGAAGCTTATACACATGTTAGGAAAGAATTTTGAGGAGATGTAAGTATTTTATTTACAGACTCAAAACTATTAACTTAAGGCATGAATTTGATAAAACTAAAAAGTACACTTTACTTTACAATTTTATTTGATTAATTTCAGATGCGGTGATCCATCTGAAGAAAATCCTGTAATTAGTCATGCAAGATACAGAAATCATTTATCCCATGTTATAGAATATATCCAAGCATACTTAAAGAAAGTAGAAGTACAGAATTATGATATAGCTATATCATTACAGGATATTCGAGGTGCAGCAAGGGAACTTGGAAAAATAACTGGTTCGATTAGCAATGAAGAAATTCTTGATATTATTTTCAAAAACTTTTGTGTTGGAAAATAAATAATTATAAGTTGATAAGGTTACTTATAATATTACAAAAGTGAAGATATATTTGTAAATTACATTGTAATTTATTTAAACATATACCATAACACCTTCTTATTTTATAACAGAATTAAAAAAAAGAAAAAAATTATATTAAAAAACTAACTATGAACCTTTTTTCGTTTTCTCTTTGTCTGTACCCAAATGCGCAACATCCACTTCATCTAGATTTATATTCTGATCCTTCATGGCTCGCTAAAACAGAGTTACATTTCACAAATTACATTCTCACCTCATGTAAAAGTCATTCTTTTATTTGTAATGAATTGCATTGATGCGTACACAATACTAAATGAAGGTTGACACACATTCGAATTTTAAAAACTGTCAATATTTTAATAAGATTCCATGTTTTAATACTTCCAATGATACCAAAACTTTGAACGATATTTAATTTTTGTTTAAGGAAATTTCGAATGTTTAACATTCATATTTTTTTTAAATATAATAATAGTAATGGTAGAATCTTGCATTTTATGATTTACAGTCATTATACGTATCTTTTCATTTATCCATCTTTAGATATTAGATCAGAGAAACATTTCTGAAAGTGAAACTGGAAAACGAAAATAAAGAATTTTCTTTCGCTAAGTCTAACTTACCGTGACGCAATCAGTATAAACTTTAAGTAACGCTGCGCACTCATTATCGTCATAATGTCCATTTAAAAACTTTTCAGAGAACCAAAAGTTAAAGCAGTGATCGTACTTCGCTTTCAATTCTTTGCATGCTTCCATAATTGTTGCATTTATTTTTATCGAAACTTCCTAACCTCTTTCGCACAACCATTCACGTGGGTTCGAACTGCGGTTAAACCAACACCGTGTCATCGATTATTGAGCGAGTTTTTAACCATTTCATTCGATGATTCAAACGAATAAAGCAAATCGGACAAGCAGCTACTTTCTCCAAATAAATTACAAGAATTTATGACGATTGATTTAAGACTGTCTTCTTACACGAACATTTTCTCAAATGAAATTTGCGTTTAATTCAGAAAAAAACATGAAACACTGTTCATGCAAAACGAACGGAAATGCAGCATTATACTCTCATACTTTTTCTAGAAGTATTAATTATGAAGCAATGCAGTGTGTAAATGGTTTAGTTATAGTGTGTTCGTTTGGTTTCAGTGAATACGCCTGTTTCAATGAATATGATTGAGCGAATGGAAGTCAGAAGATGACGAATGGAAGCAGAAAAAGGATGTTTAATATTACCTGAAGACACTGGTTGTATAATTTGAAATAATTCGAACACATGGATTCGTCGTGGTCTCCTCTTAAAAATTTTTCGGAAAACCAAAGATTAAAGCACCCGTCATACTCCTTTTTGAGTTGATTACAAGCTTCTGCGATGCTGTTCATTTAATTTGCAAGTATGTTGACTAACTTTAACGAACAATTCCACTGAAATGATTCCCTTCGATATTCCGAAAAGTAGTCCTATTTTCATCGATTATTCTGCCGATTAAAAAATCATGCTTAAAAAAAGTGATTTTGAACTATTAAGGAGAAAGAAATAATTTGAAATTGATAACAATTCGTATCGATTCTTATTTGAGTGCTATCGATTTTTATTGAAATAAATCGATCAGAATCGATTCATCGAATTTTGTTTACGCAGGGATTCGGGATGAAGTTGAACCATTACGGATTTTGATGAAACTCATTTGCATTGATAACAAATATAATTCAACGTCTAATTAACTTTAGTAATAGCTAATAGAGTATAATTTACCAATGAACTTAATACTCGGTCGAATAAAATGAAATACACAAAATATTGATAGCTGAAGCACACGAGACAATTTGTGGTTAGCTATAAGTATACTGTAGTTACGCCAGTCGGTACACAACTTACTCTGAAAGATTACTAGATAGTTAACAATATGGCGAATATAGGGAATTTAGCAGGATCTGAAGATCCCTATGTGCATAGGATGTTACAGAAAGTATTCAGTACTTACAATGTAAGTAGACTCTACTCGATAGATAATACTCAATAAACTGAATAAAAAGAGTTCGATTGTCGAATAAGTAGAGTTCGAAAACACACTATTGCTCCAATTATAAATAATTTTTTTTGTTTCTCTAAAATTGTAGGATTGAATTGTAACAGAATGTACATTTATTTACATATATTAACCAGATAAATTGGCCTGTAACAGTATTTACTGGAACATGAATATGTCAGGCATAGGTCGCGTACAAAAACATTCGCTTTTTATGTTGAAAATTCAATTGTTTGCAAAAATAAATATTTTGTCAAATGATGATATTGAGTTAGTCAGATTGTGATAACATTGAAGTAACTGTTTCGACTTGAATTATTTTAACTATAAATATTTCATAAATAAACTAAGACAATTAAAAAATAAACATAACTATTTCTTATGATAATAATCTTTGAAGGATATCCATTGGAGCATGCATTGTTTGGTCATCAACCAAAACAATATCAAATACTTCCATGTATGAGGCTAGGCTATTTTCGGCCTGAAAAAAAATTACAATAGTTTGTAATTCATTGAACCAATTGTAGTATTATAGCTTAAATGTAGTAATTTATATTACTACATTCACAAAGCATATTGTATTAATAATTCATAGTCTTCTGATTATTAAGAAGTTAGGAAATGTATAGATAAAATTTTAAGAGGGAAAACAAATTTGAAGATGTTTTAAATTACTATTATTATAATTTTATATTTAACACTCACATTGTCATACAGGAAACCAATTTTTAGAACTGCATTCGTATCCTCCATACCATCTACCATTGATGCATCTCCAGTAGTATCACCCATTAGAAGGACATTCTTTCGTCCTTCAATTATTTTGAAATACTCTTGTTCCACAGCATGCTCGTTTTTGTTGAAAACATGAATTAGCCTTTCATTTTCAAAGCCCATCAATTTTCCGTCTTCATATTTAAGAAAATTTGAGATAATCTTAAAATCATAATAATAACTACTCTTAATACTATTATAAATGAATGAGAATTGTTAAAAAAATTGCAGAAAATATTACCTTCACATTGTCAAACAGAACTTCTTCATTTTTCAATATTTCTTTAACAACATCTCCTAATCCAGCACTAAAAACTAACACTGGAATATCAACAGCACTTAGTTTTTTAAAAAAGTCCCTGGTGCCATCCCTTAAATTTGTTCCATAAACCTTAGCTACTTCTGATATTTCACAAGGATCAAAGGGTATTCCTTTCAGTATATGTTCAGCTCCGACCATCCAATTGGTCATAGCTTTTGCCTTTATCTCAACTGATAAATGAGGGTCAATTTCAATTGGCCTATACTTTTTATAGAGACGTCCTGACTCATGTGCATAAGTCTCTGGAAGTTGCTTGCATTTGCTAAAAACCCCTGTTATTTGACATAAAAATTAATTTCTATTCTTATGTAATTTAATTATATAATATAAATTTCAAGGTGCCTTAATTATACTTCTTTCATTTGTAATAAACATTTAGGTATATAAACATATATATTTACATACCAAAACTACTGAGAACCTTCCTCCCATTAACATGTTGTTTTGTTAATGTTAAATCAAAATCAGTAACAACCTGAAAGTAAAATTATTTAAATTAGTATCAGCAGAATTATTTTAATATCAGTATGGACATGATTAATACTATACCTGTAAAGAATTACATCCACCCTTTAAAATTATATTTATTGTCTTCAGGAGATTTTTTTTGTCCTTGATGTGAACATGTTTTAACTTCAATGTTGGGAACTGCACAAAGAAAGGGAAATCTTACTTAAGACTACATGATAATAAATTGTGTTCATAAAGAAGATCTACAAGAATTTTATGATAAATGATGACATAAGGTATATTTACACATAATATGCATGCATTAAATAACTGTTACAATATACTGTAAAACAAATATTTATTTATGAAGAAATTATTCCTTATAAAATGAACCTTATGAAGTATAAAAAATATATCAAATTATTTGAAATATACAATTACCATAACTTCTGATATAATGTATCAGTAACAATTATGTAATTCATTTTTATAATATTTTTATGAACAAATAATTGTAAGCGACAGATAATATGTTAACCAATGTTATTATGTGCAATGACTACAGAAATGTTAAAAGAGATCAATCTCACAATACGGTTAAGCATACAGTACACGCATTTTAGAAGAGGTTATTTTGTTGAGGTTGTTATACTTTACAATTCTACAATCTTTATATATTCTTTATACAAATATCCATATTATATAACTTTTAGCAAAATACAGATCACTACATATGTAAACATTATTACATAAGAGATTATTTTTACATATCAAGTTCTCTGTCATCTATATATATGCATTTTCACTATTTCTTTTTTAATCGCTGTCACACAAGCCTTTACTCATGATCTTATTCATGTAATAAAATTGAATAAATAATCAAATTTGTGCTAATCACACTTTCATTTTTCCTTATCAATTGAAACTTTTCACCCCTTAATATTTACTCTGGCCCAAATAATACATATTCAATGTGAAATGCATTGTCTAATATTTTTAAATAAAGTAACACACTAACGTTTTTCAATTACATTCGCTATTATTGCTTATATTTAATAAACAACCTTGATTCTTTTTATTTCCTTACATATTAATTTTATGTATTATTTTACTCAATTCTAAAACATGAATTTTCTTCGTAAATTATAATATTATTCATCATCTACTTTGTCAATTAAGCAATATTTATAACAATCATGTTCTCAACTGTTCTTTACATTATTTAACTCTGTCCCAGAGTAAACATCGTTTCTTAATTTTCATATTCAAAGAAAAACAGAATTGCTTTCAATAAGTCGTTCACATATTAACATTGCACATCATTCTACTTCTCGAAGTCCTTTCGTTTGTTTTCTGTCGATAACGCATGAGTTCAGTGAGCGAGATTACTCAATTGTTTTTGTCATTGTCGAACTCCTTTTACTCCGTTTTCGATTTTTGTTCCCAATTAAATACTAATGATAGCGCTCCTTATTCACTACATGAATAAATTGTAATTAGGAAGAATTCGAAAAACAAGTGTCAAAGAAACTCAATTAAATACAGGTTATGTCGTTGTTGACTGACACCCAAAACATTGAACTTGCACAAGGTCAGTTGTGGTTAGTCCAAAAGGAGAACTGAGAGATATTTAAATTACTCACGTTGTCCAGATCCAATTCGGAAGTCATGCTCATAGGCTGCGTGTCGAGAATAGTGTGTTAGTGTTTATGAATCTTTCCGTTTCCCTGGCATTGAAGAGCCGCCACGAATCCGATCGACCAATCGGCTTTCGCCTAAGCCACGTGACTGATGGTCCAATCATGTGACTTTGTTTTTCTTTCTCGAGGTTTTGGTAACACAAAACTTTCGTTTCTTTGCATCGAAACCACATTTTTCGAAACGTCCGAATCAGTGTCGGATAATGTCCAGGTTACCTAATAATTAGCAATTACAATCGATTCTTTGAATGGCTAATTTCAATTAACGATTAGTTTCAATTGCCTGAATGAATTATAAGTGGCAGTTGAAATTGATCCTTTGAACGCGGAATACGTCAGGGTTAGACACTTTAGTATTGGCGTACCAAGCGGTGTTTTGGATTATATGAATGCATTCAAAACGCTGACATAAAGTGATGGAATCTTGATTAATCCTTGGCAGAAGAGAACTTTTGCAAGCGTATTTTGTTTTTAGACACTGTTACGGGCACGAAGTCTGTCAGACTCCTGTTAAAACATACTGTTATTAAACATTTATAAAACCACTATGATAGTAATTGTTGTATAGAAATGAGACACAACATGTATTACAAATTTTTATTATAAAATGTTTCACAGTTACGTGAAGAAGACCTTAAAAATTTTAATTTGTCGTTTGTAATTTTGAATACATCGGGATCTGAGTCAGTCAGATTCCGTGTCAGTAGTTAGGGGTTAACCGTGATTAACGAGATTATGCTATGAAGACTTAAATATTAGGTGTTAAAGAAAAAAATGAATAAATATGAATAAATGTATATAGGCATCGAGGTTACAAACTAAAAGAAAATAGGTAAATATATACAATGATGATAAAGATAATGAAAATATTTTTCGACCCAGTACTTATTGTTAGAAGCATGATGCCGCTTGTTCGATGACATTCGTCCGTCAAGGGTTACGATTTTGGATGTGGCTGATATAAATATAAACCTCTACCATTGTACGTAAAATGTAGTGTAATAGCATAAAAGGAATTAAACAAACTGTTGGTTACACAAATCCGTAAATATAAGCCGGGGAACAGATGAGCCACTGAAGTGACGTTTCGTTCGACACAATCACTCTGCGGAAAGCCACTGTAGTGGTATATAGTAGCCAAAGAGTTAATGTCGTACTGGGAATTACATGATTATAAATGTACGTATCTCAAGAAGTGTTTCGCCTTCGAAACTGTTTATCGGCAAAAACAAAGAAATGCATATATATTTTTTTCTCATACTCCACAGATTTATGCGGGATTGAATTAATGAAACTCGCTTTGAGAAGATTTCTCCGTCAGTTTAATCGTGGCTGATAGTATAGTACATGATTATTCAAATTGTTAATTGCAGTTGAATATCATTATTTTAGTTTCAATTAAATTTAATTCTATGAATATGTTTTCTTTAATTCAACATTCCTTACTTGTAACAAATAACCCATGATATTCGAATCACTGTTTTGTCTTGTATTCGAACAAGAGAGTATTCGGCACTGATTATTATAATAAATAACCTTTATCGATAAAAACTTTTATCGTTCTAATTTTTGTGATAAGGCTTTTAATGGTATCTACAAGGCATACAATAGTCAATTGTAATACGCTTAAGTTCTAGATTAAATACATCGTACTTCTAAGAAAGTGACGTTCCCGTTATACAAATTAAATCGATATTTATATATCTCGTTACATTAAGGCATGTCTGTTTAACTTAATCGATAATACTATAGTTATTACAATTATTACTAATATCATAAAATTTCCTCGAATATTTTCAATAGATTTGAAAATGTCCTTTTCATAAAAATAATACGGCTACCATTGTAGCGATTTGATGGCGGAGTGATAGCTAGGACTGTGCTGCGAATAAAATTGCGAATACCACCTACGGTAAGCGAGAATGCTTTTGTCTTCCTTCACGAGCAACGGTTGTTTTTCGAATTTTTTTCGATTCCAGATCGCCACGTCCCTCTCGAACATTAAACACTCCCCTAGGAACATAGCACCGGCGTATGGACCAAGCAACGGTGGAGAATAGAGCAAATGAGTTACCTGACAACAACAACAACGACAACAAATAATAATAATTTATATACATGATGCTCTAAAATTGGCGGCCCTAACTCCGAGTACATATAATATTAGGCGATATAAACAGAAAAGTTTCTATACGAATAGGTCGAGAAATCAATAGTTTTCTAATCACAACGAAAAATTTGGTTTTATCGTAACAGGTGTTTGCTCAAATTTCCTATTCATTTTATTGGCATTAATATATATTCTAAAGTTATGACTATTAATTTGGAATCACGCTGTAGAGACGTAATTAATCGCCCTACCGAACAGAAAAAATTGGATTGAAAAATTTGCACGGAATTAATGATTATAATAAATTGTTCAACATTGATTCGAGAGTTCTAATAAAATTAAAACCTTTTGTAACAGGGGTTCCATTGGCGTGACTGTCTGAAAAATGCATATGGGTCCCAGATAGGTTTCCATCATCAGCTCAACGTATCCTGGCCCGATTTGTTGAACCTTTATGTCCAAATGCAAAAGCTCGAATTTCTCGAACAGAATGAACTTGTGCTTCAAGGTCATGTACGCTCTGTGACTTAAATCGTTCTCTGGCTTCATTGTTTCTGACCCCTCGGAGTTTTCCTTTTCCAGAAATGAATTATGCGGCGTCCAATTGACGTTCGACCAACAATGACGACCTATAGAAGAGGTCGGATGTCCGTTTCTCCTAAATATCGCTGGACCATGCACGGCACTGAGGTGTGCCGAATCAGCACCATTTTCAGCAACTTCCTGAAACAAACAACATTTTTATTTACTTTCTCATGATTGCTTCATGTTTTTGTGCATACTTCTATCATTCAATTGATCTGTACTCTGATTTTCTATTGCTTAATTATATTAATTGCAACAAAGACCAAGGACAAGGTTTCGTTTCACTTTGAAGTATAGTTCTGCGACGTTTCTCAATGTTCAGTAAAAATCGTGTCTCTTAATTATCAATTAATTTCTCATATCTTATTTGTTCTTTCATATTCTTCGGGCTGTATCGGCGGTTTTCTTACCTGCTCGAACCCAAAACAATGTATCGATCATCATTCTTAGGATTCATCATGGAGGGTGCAATCAAGGAGTCCAAAATCCATTCCTTATCTCAAATATCCATCTGCATTACTTAACAGACATCTAGAAAAGGAAGAACATGAAGAAGACTCCTTGTCAGTCTAAAACTAAATGGCAAATTGGTTTCCTTGATTTTAGTTTCCATGATCAATTTAAACAAATTTCAATTAATTGGAAATTTGTAAGTTTTTCCCAGTCTGGCGTCACAAGTCTAACATTGTGAAACTTCCTCTGCGCATACTTACATGTTTTGCGTTCCCGGCTTGATTTATAATTATCTTTATTTCGAATGTTTCGGCAATTATTGCACTGTCGTTTCAATATCAGCCGCAATTTTTCACGAGCTTTTAATGTGACTTGTTTGATACAGAATTGTTATTGCAAGACAAGAGTCACACCAGACAGAAGTAAAAGTTGGCCAAACCGTCTGATTGCAAAATAATTCGGCTAATCGTTAACAGTTTCGTGGTTTATCGCAAAAATATAACGAGACCAGACGTTATCGTATAACAAATTGGGAGTGAAATATTTTAGGAACGTATAGAGAAATTAGTATAAATTAGTGCAAACTCAAGCATGTTATCATTTGCGATAAGTGTTCAGTGTCTCATACAAAACCAGAGTTCATGGTTCAATGAAATAAATAAAAGTTTTCGATAAAATCGACTAATACTGACCTGTATGTGACAGTTAATAAGGAACTCGTTACGACCTTGATAAGTCCACGATCGATCTAAAATTTTACTAATCGTTTGCGGCTGCCAATTTGGTTCCAACCCTTCCGCGTGGTGCCAAACGAAAATAATTTCGTTCGCCTCGCAACTCTTCCAAGTTTTCGTTCTCGCGATGTGTGGCACTGAAAGATCAAAATCAAATGAGAATGATGGTGCAACATAGTTCTAAATTCTATTTTCAAGCGTTGAACGAAGAATACAATCGAGTTACCTTTATCAGTATATGGAATATGATCGCATTGTCCATCCGAACCACGAAATTGCCAGCCATGAAAGGGACACTCTAAACAATCCCCCTTTACACGACCACCCACTGCCATATTCGCACCAAGATGAGGGCAGTAAGCATCTAAAATCCTTACTATCCCAGCATCTGTTCTTTAAACGAATATTGTCGTTATTAACACGCACAAGTGCCATTTGCATACAGGCTGTTTCATAAAAGCATGTCAATACTTCTGGGGCTGAATCAGTCCACTAAAAGAGCAATGAATGCTTGAAGTGTCTTACCTTGTACTTTGACGCACGCTACGACTCGTTTTAATTACGTTTTAATTACTTCGAATTTGTATCGTAGTTTTTTCTTGCGGATCACGAACGTTATTAACATTTTGGCGATTGATGACGTACCGCTACGTCTTTTCGTAAGCCAAGCCGGAAAGCCATTGACGTAGTACTATGACGTTTCAGAAATTTATAACGGCATCCTTAAACGTAGCGCTGCACATTTGTTTGCCATGTAATATTTATATTTTTTTATATTTTTCTGTTGTTTTGTGGACAACGATAATTTGTAGACAGTTTGAAGCATTGATTAGGGATCCACGTCGATCATTTTCTTTAATTATCTTCCACAGTTCACAGACTATAGAACTGCGATTTATTTTTATACAATTTTGTTTACTTATTTTAGTATGTTCATTCAGCTCCATGGTATTGACAAGTATTTATGATACACCATACGATATAAAATAATATAAAAACGAATTTCCGTTGAATTTATTAGATTGTTGTATGATAAATGTTATTTTTATACAACAAACTATTTCTGAATTTTGAGTAAAGATTTTTTATTCAAATCTTCTCTTCGACGTGCATTTGACAACGAAATACAAGTTAATTTATACCAATTGTGTAGAAATCTGGAAGCAAGTAATTCTGCAAAATGATCTACAATAGTACCTCGGTCTTAGAAGTTTTTATCGTTTGGAAAACGATATAAATGTTAAAAATGCCGACTCTGACTGCTATGTGTTGTAACAATTTATTTAAACTCATAATAAGAAAAGATTATTTTTGAAAAATGTATTTTTATATTTTCGAATATAGTGCAAGTAATAAGACATTGTTTAAAAATATTACGATAAAATGTGTTGTATAATATTAATCAAAATCTGTGAAAAACATAATTACCGTAAATTTAAGTGATTAAAAAATAGATTAGGTGATATACAGTAAGACCTTGATTGTTCGAACTGTAATTAATAACATCATTTATTATGCAACGATCTAACATTTAATCTCACTAAACATTATTAACAGAATAATTAGAACTGAATTTAATTATCGGTGCAAGAATTAATGTAATTTAAGTTGTAATACCTAAAGACGGCGAAATTTTGACCCAGAGCAGCCACATGTTTCACTTTGCCCTTCCGCAATTGTGAACTTTCTAAGAGAGCAAACCATCCGTTCGGATAAACGGGTGGAAGTTTCCCTAATTTCCGTTTTTTCGATTCCAAATGGTTGATCAGCACCCTTTTACTGTCACCTTCCAATCTTAGATCCTGAAGAAAGGATATACGGTTACTTGAAGATCGTCAACGATGTTATCGTTGTTTTGAAAAGATCTAGCTTTAATGCAAACTTCTCGAAAGTAGCTGGGCTCATTGTCTTTCATTCTTAGAAATATGTTTTAGAATTTTTAATATCTCACGTCACGTCAGAGTGCTTCACAGTCTGATTTTGAAGGACACGAAGAATCGCTGATTCGAAGAAAAAGGATGCCTCTATTTTTACGGTGTCACGTGTAGAGAAGAAAATCGCTTCATCACTTGTAAACATGTCCTAGCGCCCGGTTTGCGCGTGTCGCTTGAGCCCAACTTTATAAAACGACGTTGTACTTTGTATTCCGTGCAATTATTAAATAATATATTTTTGTCAATAATTATTACACGTAAGTTTGAAGTATGTTTGGTTCGTTTTCGATTGAAATTTAATATTTTAACGACAAGGAACGCCGATTGGTATCCTATGTGAATTAATCACACTGTGATGTGTAAACGCACAAATACAATATTCTAGAAAGTAGATGGCATCATATATAAATAGTGTAAAAAACTTAGAAATATAATTCTTTCAAATAAATCTTTTCTTCCATTTTCTGTAAATGCCCCCGCCAACAGGTCGCTGTTCATAGTAAAACCGCCCCATCGATAAAGTGTTAATGCGAATTCGATAAACATTTAAACTTACATTCAGTGACGTGTTGAAATAAAAAAGTTTGTTTTTATTTCAACTCGAACCGATTAAAGATAGCGATCATCGTTTACTTTACACGGCTGACCCACTTGCATATCTAAACAGGCAGGACAAAATCTATTTCCTTCGGAGAACAAAATTTCGAAAGGCTGCTTCGAACTGACAATAAATGGCAGCAAAGAAATTCGTCGATAATCTTCGAATTTCATTGAAAAATCAGGGCTTCTTCGTTTACGCGCACGTCGTACGTGTAAAATATTATTGCGCAATGGAGATAGAAAATGTGTTTTGAATCAGGTTTGTCGGTCACTCCCAAGATCCACGCGGTGGAAGGCAAGAGAACAAAATGACGAATAGGGGCAAAAGGTATTGAAGAAGACTCACCTTGATCCAGTTGATCTTGTACAAATAGGGAGTAAGGAGAATAGCAAAAAGCAGAAGAAAAGCACCACCGAGGCTCCACCATCCGGCCATCGTTATCTTCTTCACCCTCTGCCCCCGAACGAAGAAAACCAAGTGCACTCTAAAAACTTGTCCCTCCGGAACACCTTCGGAACCACCTCTCTGACTCCTTGCTCCCTCTTCTTCTCTCTTTTCCTTTTTCCACCGCTGCGTCTCTTCTCTTTTACCTTCTTCGTCTATTCTGCTCTCCTTCCCTCCTTGGACGGTCTCCTTTTTTCTTTCTGCCTTATATTCTTCCCTCTTTTACCATCCTCCCTCCGGACCTCTCTTCTTCCTTCCTTCCTTCCTTCCTCCTTTTGCTCTTCCTTCCCTTTCTCGGTCGTATCTTTCCTTTGCTCTTGTTCTCTCCCCTCTTTTGATGTACTGCTTCTGTCGATAGCTACCCAGCGTACTCACTTTTCAAATTTTATTTCCAGCCGGGCTCACCTGCTTCGAAATTTGCGTCTTAATCGTTCCCGGATTCGGTGTTCGCTTTCCGTCGACGGTCTGCTCTTTTCCTTCAGATCTTCCCGCCGGTACGGAGTTTGTAATTAGTACGCCCCTTCCGTTGAGAGTCCTTTTATTCCTCGTCCTTTCGCTCCTGTTCTGGTTATCCCGCTCGCTGAGTTTTGTTTGCAACATTAGCTTTCGGATGTCGAGAGAAATTGCATGATGGCTGCACCAGCTGAAAGTGGCGGGTGATTACAGGAGATCACGATAGAACGATGGAAGAGCTGGAGAAAGAGGAGATTGTAACAGCCAGAAGGGCCTTCCAGACTGATTCTGAACCCTCGATCGTTTTTCGAACGACTGAGCCACATCATTCCTTAGACAGAGCCTTTTATACCTTTCTGAGGTAGACCACCATCCTCCATGCCTTCTGAAGATGGACCATCTTCTTATAATTGATTGCAGCTTTTTAACTTCTCCTTAAAACGCTCGTCTTCGTTGACGGGTCTCAGAAAAATTGTCATTGGATGAAATTAGTCGATGAAACAGCATGTTTGTTAGGAGACTAAATAACGTAATGGTGTAAAGGTGCAGATCCACGATGAGATATTTCACGAAACTTTTCTACCATGAGACAAAAATCTCAGCAACAACTTAATGTGAATACATATATATCTGTGTATAGGTACATGTAAAGTCTCATTAAGGGAAATCTCGTAAAATATCTCATCGTGGACCTCCACCTTAACAGTCGATTGTAAATAGAAACACAACGAATGCGTGTCATATGAGACTACAATAATTTCAAATAAAAACAGTTTATTGCACGATTTATTGTTCTGGAGTGAATTGTGCTTATACAGGCTGTCACAAAGTAGGTGTCATTTGAAATGACACTCAAACTACAAGATTCATGGAATCTACTCATTTACGTAAAATTTAACAGTATCACCTTCAACTTTTTTTTAATGTAATAGAATAGATGAAAAGGGCAAATGCTATGACCTTTACGATGTGTCCTTGGTGCAACTGAATTTGAAACAATTGAACTATGAAGTGACCATGTCCGATTGTCACGCGCTGGGTGTCTTTTCAATTGTTTGGCCTTCAGTGGTTTCAAGGTCACATCAGAGAGTGTCACTGAATTAATTCTTTCCTTATCTAGTTGAGTATTAACCAGAAAAATATACTACTTCGTTCAAAACAGACAACTTACCCCTGAAATTACATGTAAAAGGAAATAATAAAGATTAAATCTGTACGTTGGTAGAAAAAGGGTCAATGTCCAAAATTATTGCATTTGAGTTTTATGCACCACTCGTATAAAAATCATGAACGTTACCATAGAAAAAAAGGGCCACTGTGCTTTCACCTTTCCAAGCAACGTTACATGCATTCTCAAAAGGCGAATGTATTGTGTGTAATACAATAAAAATGGTCAATGAGCGCCATTTCCCCAGAAACTGCAAACTGGACATTGGCCCTTTTTCAACCAAAGTACAGAAATGTTTTGCACAATTATTTACAAGGTACAGCAAATGTTTTACACAACCCTTTGAGCCCTGAAAATTTTAGGAAAAAGCGTGCACCTTGTGCTCAACGTTTCCGCGGTGGAACATGTATTACACCGAATATTTCATTACAATAATATACAGGATGTTCCAGATCTAAACCGACAAACTTTGCCAACATGTTTGGGAAGTCATTTTGGGCAAAAAATGTTACATACACCGTGGGTCGATTCGTCTTCGTTTTCGAGATCTGAAAGGGGAAAGTAGTATAAACCACAAGTAATCAGATGCATTCAAGCTACTTAACTTTTAACGACAATCATTTATTTCAAACTATTTTTTACACTGATTTATACTGGTTTAGACTGATTTACATAATCTGTTCAAAATGATCACCTCTTGCCTCTATGCACGCAAGTAGGCGTGCTTCCATGGACCGCATCCACTGAATATTAGCAAGATCACAAAGACGAATCGACCCATGGTGTATATAACATTTTTTGCTCAAAATCACCTCCCAAACCTGTTGGCAAAGTTTGTCGGTTTAGATCTGGAACATCCTGTATATAATGTCGATTGTTCAGTTGTTTTCGTACTCTAAAACTGCAGAAAATGTAACGAAACATATATGTTTTAATCAAATAAGCTGAGGAGACGATTTATCTGAAGACAAAGATCTGTGCCTGGACCAGTACGTGGCCCGTAGCACGCGGTGATTGATTTTGTGGAACACATACACGCGTCCACAGTCCTCAGAGGGTGAAATTCTGCGGAAAAGAGTAGAAATCGTTTTCCTTACACCATTATGTCATACAGCCGGTTCAGTCGTTGTTCCGAGCTCACCTGGGAAGAGCCTGTATAATAAAATTACCGAATAGCATCGTGAAACGAAGAATGGAATTGCGAGCGTTTACGAAACGTGACACATAAGACGGTGCGTCACGGAGATATTCAAACGTTCAGGAATATTTGTCAGGCACAGATCGTATACCTGGATCCTTCCGGCGAATGTCGATCGTACGATCGTATCAATCGCCACATTTTTCCGCTTAGAATTACGCACGGCCACCGACCAATTTCCAAGTCCTTGTCGCATATCTTTCGTTCCATCGCGAATCGTTCTGCTTCTACTTACCCTTCTTGCCTCCACTTCTCCGGGTTTCGTTTTATCGATTCCGGTTATCGGTTCCCAGTTGTTTCTATCTCCAGTCCCCGGCTTTTCCACATTTTTTTTCCCCTCCTCTTACTGCGTTTTCCATTTCGACGGATCTCCGGCTCTCTGCCACGCACGGCGTCGCGGCGGCGTCCTCTCCGTCGTTAATTTTCGACAATTCGACAGGGTCGAGAAGACGGCTCGTGGTTTACGGAACCGTGTTCTCGATGTAAGGCATATCTTTAGGGGCGTGTGTATTTAAATTTCAACAGCGTCGTCGACGGATTTAGGTAAATGCGAAGTTTGAAAACCTAGTGAGTTTAAGGTCAACGGGAATGTATTCGTGGTGCAATGTTGGCTGTTCTAAGAAGTCATATTTATTGGAAGACACGAGTGCGTGTCAGATCAAATGTTATGCATCGTATGTTTTAAGTATGATAATAATCATGAAACATTATGGTGATTTTTAGAAAACATTGTCTAGGAAAATTGATTATCCTTTAATTCTATATTTCATTGGGTTCAGTCGCACGTAACTTTCGATTTGCCTTCCTGAATTTGTTGATGATAATTGTTGCTTGTGCAGCATGTCTACGCTTTAGGGACCCTTACCTTCGAATATGAAGCACAAATCAGTAGATGATCTATTTGGATTTTTAGAAAGAAGCCGATCTGTTATTTGTCAGAAGTTATTTATGATTCAATCCAATAATAAAGTAGGACAGGGATAAAATAAGGATATAATTTTTATAACAAGTTTGCGGGTGAATATATTAACAGTAGAAGAAGTGGAAAAGAGAATATTCGATTAATATTGTTTACGGGTAAAGTCTTACATATTTATTAATCACTAGTAAAATTAAACTTTATTCTTTCAACGCGTTCTATTATGTTCATCAAGTATATCAGTATTTTTTTAATAAATTTAGTTAGAAAAATGAAATATATACCAAGATCAGTCACATGATTACAATATTTATTTATTTGATGTTTCTTCATTTATTATTTCTATTTTTTTTTGGGATCGTCCAGTATACTTAATATTAACAGAATCAAATTAATTAATTGTATTAATAAGACACTGAATAGCATTTAATTTTTTATTTCAAGTTGATGTAGTTTTTAATCAAAGCACAGATTTCTGGAATCAAAGACATTTACTTTAAGTAATATTTGAAACAATAATTCACAGATTTATAATATTCTTCTTAAGAATTATGTCTTGTATTAGGACGTATGACGAGGCGAGAAATAAACAAAACAATTTTTTTTAGTCAGTTACGGTCTTTTATTGTGTAGTTCATACATTACGCGTGTTACAGAACGAGAAAACGTTCTAAATAGGAATTACATTCATACATAATATTCATATCATCTCTCATTGTTCATTAATGTTTACAGTGTTCACATCCGGATGTAGAATTGAAACTGTTCGAAGGAAAATGCTAATGACAATTAAATCATACACACACAGTACTAATACGAAGTAAATACAGTAATTACTTATTATTAGACTGCGGATGTTTATGCAAATATACATTTTTAGAGTTCAGTATTTTTTATATGCTAATGTAATTATAAAAACCAACCTTTGATAGAACTATATTTTCATCCGTGAATCTTTAAAAAAAAATGTACTTTTTATTTTTTCGCGGTTTCAAATGTGTGCTTTTCAGACATTTTGGTATTTGAAATTGCATAAACATCCGCAGCCCACTTATTATACAAATGAAACTTACACGCGATGACGCTAATGAATGATTACATTGTTCACTTATTGATTAAATAACTTTTTTTATCGTTAATATTATGTTATCAAATAACACGCGTGCACGATGTACCGCATCGGCTGGTAAACCAATAAACAGTAGAATCGAAGGGTTAATAAATGAACAAATGAATCAGTGATTCTTCCTCATTCATTTGTTCTTTATGTAACGTTAAGGCAATTCAACAAGTTAACAATGTAGCGATCCACTGGTTTCGAAATTGATTCGACAGTTTGTTAATTAATAAATGAATGAATTGCAGGAATCATCAATTCATTCATGTATCGTAACTTACAATGTACTCGTATACGAAAACAGTCGTTCGTGCACCCACGAGAACGTGTGTGAACAACAACCATGTACAATAACAAACTGAAGGCACTGTGGTGAAAACCAAACAGAAGAAACAAATAAACGAAGGTAACAATTCGATCTTTTTTCGTGTTTTTTTGATTTCGTCTCAACTTCTAAACAATTTCATTTTATGTAACCATCAACTATAAAACATTAACCAGTAACTCGTCTTTAATAACATTCAACAGTATGAAGATTGTTTTCTATGAAACAGCGAACAATGGAAAACATTTTCTTCGAGCAACTATTACAAAAAAGAAAACAGAATGTCCGTACGAAATTTTTTCCTGTTAAATGTACATATTTTACGTAGAAAGTGAATTCGAGTACTTTCAACGTAAGATACTTGTTCAAACGTAAACACAAAACCGTAACTCAAATCAACAGAACTTCAACTTGCTGTTTCGTTCAGTCAACATTAACATAACGAAGCGTTAACATTAACAAAAAACAGGAAACAGTGACAAACTTAACGAAAATACAACTAAAGTTACAACAAAGAATCGAACAATTTTGTGATAACGAGTCGCCTGAAAATCAACAAACGGTTAACCAACGGGAACAAACATAACGAAACGAAAAAACGAGTGAAAACGAAAACAAGCATAATCAAACATCAAAATTAACCAGTGTTTCTCTTTTCGTTTAGTGTAAGTTTTTATCGTTGGAACTGTTCAGAATGTAACGGATCAATTCAGACATGTTCACGGGTAACAAATTATAAATATTGAAAACTTAATTTGCATAACAAACAATTTTGAGCAAACCTTCCAAAACAATGCAAATAATTTGTATTAAACATAACAGTTTAACGAACTCGTAACAAATAATTTTTTTTATTTTTCATTTTTCAAAATCAAACAAAATTTTCGGATACTTCGAGAGAAATGATTCATAAATTTTGAACGACAGTATTTTGAATGCGTTGACAAACTAATTTCCGCAATTTGTAGATCACCCTTTCAATCATGTATTATGTTTTTTATTCAATCATATCGTGGGTACTATTTACATTCTGTCTTTTGTGAATTTTGGCTAAACTGTTTAAATAATGTTTGATCCAACGGTCAGAATGTTTAGTTTAGATAAAATGATATTTCTTAACTGTAATCATTTTTGTTATATTTTTACAAAATTACTACTTGTTTTCCAAATTGATCTTATATTACCAGTTATAAACTTTTGTACCAATGCGTTTTTTGGTCATTATTTTTTTCCTCTTTCTACCTTTAACCGAACCATTAATTTTGTGATGCTCCATCTTCTGATCGGTTTAGACTTCCCATTCCGAATTATAATTTTGATTGAACCATTTATTTTGTGATATCCCATCCCCTGATCCTTTTGAATTTTCCATTCCAAATCTTGTTTATAAAATTTTGATGTTTCTCCAAATTTTATGGTTCAGTTTGGTAGCTGGCAACGTGTATTGTCCCCCCTTTTCTGGTGCTAGTTTTGATTAAATCATTAATTTTATGATGTCTCTCCTTCTGATGGTTTTACATTTCTCGTTCCAAATATTTTTAATGAAATGTTGGTGTTTTGACAAATTTTGTGGTTCGGGTCGATAGTCAAAAGGAGAATGTGTATTATCTTTTTTCCATTTATAGTTTTAATTGAACCAATAATTTTGTGATGCTCCATCTTCTGATCGGTGTAGACTTTTCAATTCGAATTATAATTTTGATTGAACCATTAATTTTGTGAAGTCCCATCTCCTGATCCTTTTGAATTTTCCATTCCAAATCTTGTTTATAAAATTCTGATGTTTCTCCAAATTTTATGGTTCAGTTTGGTAGCTGGCAACGTGTATTGTCCCCCCTTTTCTGGTGCTAGTTTTGATTAAATCATTAATTTTATGATGTCTCTCCTTCTGATGGTTTTACATTTCTCGTTCCAAATATTTTTAATGAAATGTTGGTGTTTTGACAAATTTTGTGGTTCGGGTCGATAGTCAAAAGGAGAATGTGTATTATCTTTTTTCCATTTATAGTTTTAATTGAATTATTTATTTTGTGATGCTCCATTTTCTGATCGGTTTAGACTTCCTATTCTGAATTATAATTTCCATTGAACCATTAATTTTGTGATGTCCCATCTTCTGATCCTTTTCAATTTTTCATTCCAAATCTTACATATAAAATTTTGATGTTTTTCCAAATTCTGTTGCTGAGTTTGGTAGCTAGAAGTAAAACGTGTTGAATTTTCTGTTTGTAATTTTGATTGAACCATTAATTTTGTGATGCTCCATGTTCTGAACGTTCCAGACTTCCCAATCCGAATCTTCATTTTGAAATTCAGATATTTTATCAAACTTTGTGGTTCAGGTTGATAGCCAGAAGTAAAACGTGCATTATCCTTTATCCGTTTCTAGTTTTGATTGAACCATTAATTTTGTGATGCTCCATCTTCTGATCGGTGTAGACTCCCCATTCCGTATTGTAATTTCGATTGAATCATTCATTTTGTGATGTCCCATCTCCTGATCCATTTGAATTTTTCATTCCAAATGTTGTTTACAAAATTCAGACACTTTACCAAACTTTATGGTTCAGGTTGGTAGCCAGAAGTAAAACGTGTATTAAACGTGTATCCTTTATCCGCATCTAGTTTTGACCAAACCATTAATTTTGCGATGCACCATCTTCTAAACGTTTTAAACTTCCCATTCCAAATCTTCTTCTTGATATTCATATATTTTGCCAAATTTTGTTGGTTCAGGTTAATAGCCAGAAGTAAAACATTTATTATATTTTATCCGTTTCTTGTTTTCATAGAACCATGAATTTTGTGATGCTCCATTCTTTGAACGTGTCCAACTTCCCATTCCAAATCTTCTTTCTGAAATTCAGATATTTCGCCAAATTTTGTTGGTTCAGGTTAATAGCCAGAAGTAAAACATTTATTATATTTTATCCGTTTTTTGTTTTCATAGAACCATGAATTTTGTGATGCTCCATTCTTTGAACGTGTCCAACTTCCCATTCCAAATCTTCTTTCTGAAATTCAGATATTTCGCCAAATTTTGTGGTTCAGTTCGGTAGCCAGAAGTAAAACGCTATCTACGTTTCTCCGTGATTCTTCATCTTTTGACCTTGACCGTTGTTGCTCTATCCTTATTCACTTCCACTTCGTTCGAATTTATTTTCATTTAGTTATTCCCATTCGCTTGACTCTTTTTTCCCCCTCTGTGTTCTTCTGAATTATTGTTCCAAGTCGAATGGCCTCACTTTCAACAATTCAGATGGATCATTGTATTCCCAGACTTCTTCATCAAAGGAGGTAGTTTTTCCCAAAGATTGTTCAGGTCTCCATCTTTAGTTAGCCCTCGAGACCTGGAAGGGTGTGAGTATAAGCAAAAAGGAACGCCAAATCTACATGTATGAAAGAAAAATAAATTTTGCGGAAGTAATTTAAAGAAACAGAAACGGAAACTGAAACCGGTATAAAATCGGCGTAGTATAATGTAAACAATAAATAATCGTGAACATGCTTCTAAAACATTCTTTTTGTCCAGTTTCGACTTTCATTTTTTATTCTGGTTCAGGTATTCTTTCCAAAGTTAAATTGTGAATTTTAGGTGTTAAGGTATAATTTATTTTGTATATTTGAGGAATTCTGCAATCAGTATCAAGATTCATTGTGTAATACATTGGATGGATTTTGTTATAGATTTTCATGAAATCTGCCAATTTAGTAAGAAAAATTTTGTGTTGGAAATAAATTTTTGATTTCGATGATACAACATATATTTTATTCAATTTTTATCACTCTTTCGTACTCAAATGTGCACTTCACTTTATGTTCCATTTCAAATAATCTGTCAGTTTATTTGTGTTTCAACAGAACAAAACAGCATGTAACATTTTTTTGACTGTGTTATATGTCAAACACAAGATTGGATATTTTTTGCGCGTTTTAGAATTTAATTGCGGATCTATTTCGATTGCATGTCACTTACTTTTTTCGTTTGAAAAGTATTTTAAGACATTGTTTGTTAAAGTGTGTTACTGCACTTTACACTGCGATAAATACTTTTTTATTTCTCCATTTTCATCAAATTGAACTTGACTCTGCACTTCGTTTTATTCGTGTTAATGTTGTGCAGATAAATCGAAAGTATAATATATTTTTTGAGTTATTTTTTTAAATATTGTTATTTGTTATTATTGTCACATGAATATATTCACAAAAACTTTCAATATTTTTTTAAATAATTTATGTATACAAAGCTTATATATGGTGCTAGAAATTGAAAAGAAACCTGTATACAAATACTTCCTGTTTTTGAAATATGACGCATTCGAACATGAATCTTCTGTTTTTTCATATTTTTCGATTGCTTATAACAAATATCATATGAATATTATACTGTAAATAATAAAATTAAAAACCTGTATACAAATATTTCTTGTTTTTGAATTATGACTTGCATTCGAACGTGAATCTTGTATTTTTTATATTTTTCTATAGCTTATAATAAATATCATATGAATATTATACTGTAAATAATAAAATTTGAGTTTTTATTTTGTATTGTCGAAAATTTTACCGGAATCGCTATTTCTATGTAATATGCTTTCGAAATTGGTGGGTCTAATTATTTATATAATTTTGATTTGTAACATATGAGGGTATTTTTGATGCCAAATGTTTATTGTTTATTCGCTGTCACAGAAGATATATCTGGAATTAGGGCTGGTCTGCGATAGTTCAGTATTGCGACAATTTTTTTTCAATTAAATCCATTAAAATGTATGTTATGTTGTATGTAAATTATCAGAACTTAATTTTTTTAATAAAACGAATACCTTCTTTTTCAGGTTACTACAATGTAGGATGGTAAATTTAGTTTGTAATAAATTTAGCTACTTTTTCGAAGACTGAGAGTACTAAAAGCTGGTCTCAAGTATGTTATATTGAATTTTGTTCTTTTTTTCTTTTTAGTTTTAGATATTGTGCATGTAAAATGTTTCGAAATAATGTTAAATAATTTATCCCAGTTTACAGTCTGCAACAATTTTTATAAAATACTACTTCAGACAGTATATGAATAATTATCAGAAACGTATGTGAATTACAATAATCATTTGCCGTAGAAAGTCCAGGATGAAATGAATTTTGTTCTGAGAAGTTGCATCCTTATATCGAATGTAGTTTGTACTTTGGATAAAGTTCTGAGTCATTCTCGAGGTATATCAGACAGAAACGATGTTTCAATTTTCACATTTCGGTTTTTAACAGATTAAAGTTCATAAACCTTGCACTTATCTCCAAATACAGATCTGTTCAAAATTTACGGTATTTGTCGGTGTATGAACTGATGTCTATATTCTCATCTGTTCGAAAATACATTTATAACAATTTGAAAGATATGTTGAAATTTTGTCCAGTGGTTTTTGAAACGTTGGATTTAACGATTTGATTTAGTCTGCCTAAAATTTGCCATATTGTAGTGAGTCTTCTCCCTTTTAGAATCAATAGTAATCAGATCTCTTTTTTCAATCGATTTATTTAATTTGCAGAATTTATTTTTATTTATTTAATTTGGAAAATTTATTTCTATTTATTTAATTTGGAGAATTTGTTTTTATTTCTTTAATTTGGAGAATTTATTTCTATTTCTATAATTTGAAGAATTTATGTTTATTTATTTAATTTGAAGAAGCAACACATGAAAATGGCAGTTCAAATTTACTTTAACAAATTAATTGTAATTCTATATTTTAATTCTTCATCGATTACTAAGACTGAAGTACTATCGTGAAAAATGTGTGGTGTTTCTTCCTTTATTATGTGTTTACCAAAAATCTGATATAACCTTAGACATCAATTTTTTCGTATTTCTTATTTGATACTGCATGTAAGTATCAAAAGAATACTTGTCTGATGTTTAGTATTGATATTTTCAGTGATTGGAATATCAGAGTGCATCATTCATTTTTTCAAACGTTTAGAAAAATAACAGCCAACGATATTAAACAATCATTTAAAATTATTAAGATCAGAACGTACAATCTCACAAAACATCCCACCAGTTTTTAAATCATTTTTTGACATTTTTTTACTTGTTCAACTGTTTCATACTTGCTTGGATTAATTAACATTTTGGATGAAAATACGGTCAAAAGTGTCGGATCCCATCAATGTGTTTTTTTTCTTCAAAAAGAAAATTTAATATTGACATGAAATTGTAGAAATTTGTAAAGGGTGTTGGATCTCTTTAGTAATTTTTTGTTGCATTTGAACGCAAATTTTGATGACTATAGAAAATGATACTTTAATTTTCCTTCTGACGTATGTTTTTGATCAATCGGTCAATGTATTATGCAAAATTCTAAATAAATTTTATCGTATCTTTTCATTGAAATATAAATTTAAATACGAACACAGATGCTCATCTATAATATTGATAAAACTACATGTTTTTGGTTATTTTTCAGTTTTGAACGTCCTGTATCATAAAGAACAAAGCATATATTTTTTATTACCCTTACTGTTCATTATCCTGTGCATTTTATATAATTTTCTGATTAAAAAGTAACGTGGACTGTTTGCGTGAAAATGTAAAAATATCCATTCCATTGTAATTCCGATATTTGTAATACAAGTCTGAACTTTTATAACATCAATATAATGTTTGTTAAGGAGGTGATGCTATGAAATTTCAACGACGTGGAAAGCGTGCAAATATCAGTTTTCATGGGCTCAACATTATTTTCATGAAATTACTCCTGTTATCTATTCTATTGTTGCAAGTGAAGCACAACTTGAAGTTCGAGAATAACTAAATTTGTTCAGTGCGAAATAATATAAATTTTGCCATTGAAAAATACCAATACTTAAGAATTTACGTGAAGAACAATTTTTGTTGATTTCCTTGTAATTCTGTACTTATTGGAAGCAGAAAGTGTCAGTTTGATTTTTGATAGAAGTATTAAAAGAACAGTTGCCATAAGCAAGGAAGCAGCAGCTATTGTTTTCTTATCGTAATGATTTCTTAATTCAATTTTTTTAACATTTTTAATGTGATGATATAATGAAGTTCACTTGAATCTGTAACTGAATGTATTTTGGTATATAGTGAGTCCTCTGAGTTACCGTAACGAATTGGAGGCAAATTTGAAAATTTGACATTATGGAAACGGTGCAATGAAATTTTGAAAATTGTTAGAATTGGTAATTTTGGAAACAAAATTTGGAAAAAATTTTTCAATGGAATCTTGGTGCCTGGATAGAGTAGGGCCGAGCGGAATTATTTTTTGAATCGAAACTAAAAATAAAGGAATCGCCACTGACCGTCTTATCACGCGGAAACGAAAAAATAAATCGCTGTAACATAAACAAGTAATCCATTACTTTATTGGTTATTAAGTAACGTAATGAAATCAAAATATGACCTATTAACAACAAAAAAAAACATAAACTCAAATAAGATTTTTCTGAAATGTACATGAGAAAAATGATAGGCCAGAATACCGATTAACTTTTAATTGATTAATTCTTTGATAATAGAGACTGCATTTTAGTTTTGATTATTTACTGCCAGATATTGAACAATGATGGAATCGTTTTTTATAATATTTTGGAACAATGAAAATTTTTAAATATTTATACATGAATAAAATTTTAAGAACAAATGACAGTAGCGGTTTTTACTAGTATAAAGTACAATAAAATCCCCCAGCATGTAGATTCAATTGAAATAATTTAGTTATTTATTTTCGGATCGTTTTTTATGCTGAAATTTTGTCTCATATTTATCAATTTGGTATTTCGAATAAATTTTTGGTACGTATAATTTTTTACTTATTATTCAAACGGAATTATTGTATTAAAAATGAAAAACGTAAAAAGTACCTGAAGAAAAAGTCATAGCACAATTTCTGAAGAGAGAGTGATTTGATATAATTTACAGAGATAAAAATTTGTTATTGTCATAAGAAATATTTGTTCGAAAGCGTTGTAAGATATCTTAACAGCTTTCATGTTTTATAAGTTGCTGTGTGTGGATTTTGAACATTCCTTCGATACACTTCAGTGAAATGTCTGTTTTTAACAATTTTGATGTGAATAGCATTCCTGTCAAAAATTAGTGCCAATAGAAACAATTCAGACTGGAATTTTTTAATATAATTTTCAAATATTTAGGGGAAACATATATTTTACAAAAGGCTGCAGAATGATACACCAAAGTTTAAAAATTTTCCATTTTTTCGGTTTCGGATCTCTGTCGAACATAATTCTCGTTCAGTATCGTTTCTATTTCTTAACATATTTTTATGAGTGCTATGGTCTCAGGAAAGAAATATCTTTTTACGAGTTTTGGTTTATGAAACATTCGAACGAAATTTTCTGTAAAATGCATTGTAAAATGTAAATCGTTTTACGAAGATTTTCAATATGTGTACCGAATAGAAAATGACAAAATTTTGTTCATTGTTCGTTAATCTCGTTTTTGAACATGAAAAACACACTGTGTAATATATTACAATTTTGTATTCTGAGACACCGTAAAAAATTACAAAATAAAATAATAAACATTGGAAATAACACGTGAACGATGGTACGGGCCTTTTGCTATTGTAATTTTTTATATGTTACGCCAAATAATCAAGTTAATTATTCGTTCAGTATGCAACTATTGCTGGTTTCTGGTATAAAAAAAAAGATGGGCAATCTTCAGCCGGAATATGTTAATTTTTGTATTAAATATACTTATTTTGAGTTTTTAAGGTCTGAACAGGTAAAAATGAATTTCTGTCGTTCATATACTAAAGGCTCTCAGCTAACCCTTTGACTATGGTCTAATTGGAAAAGATGTGAACGCTGCGTGCGGCCGAGCTTCAATAGTATGTAGTGAGCCATTGCACCGAACGCCTATAGGCGTCGACAGTGCACAGTGAACGGCTTTGTCAATGAAACGGCGCTAATAGCGGTCAAAGGGTTAAACAGTGTCGAAAATGATTTAAACTAGCGCAGTGAAAGTATATGCTATAAAGATTTTCAAATGGAGAATTTCTAAGAGAGAAGTTATTGTTTTCTCAACGCCAGGTTTTTTTTATTCCAGAGGAAGAAATATTTCGACAAATATTTCGAAAATCTCCCATTGCAAGAGGAAAAGTAATGAACAAATATTTCCTATAATCTTTGTTTCATACTTTTCCTGCTTCGAATAACATTTACCAAGGTACAACGATTTACTGGAGGAAGTATTTCTTTTGTTCCTTGATTTATTTTCGAGATATCTCGGAAATATTATGATCGTTTGAAACAGGACTGTTGCATTTGAAAAATTTTTAGTGCTGGATTATTTTCATCAGTCATTTATGTGTCTTACTGTATTTTGCAGAATTTGTATGCGACGTTAATTTGGTTATATACTTTTTTGGACGTATGTATAATTTGTACATGTATAAATTTGCTGAATGTGGTGTGTGCTTCAACAGTGTGATCAAAAATAATAATTTTGATAATTTCGATCAGGTAAAGATGTACGTTTCTGTATAGATTACGTGGTTTTCAGAAATTGTTAAAAATTATTTGCTTGAATCAGTGGACAATGTCTATTTCAAATAATAAATTTCCATTAATTTATAATTGACCAAATGAAGAATTGTGCAACGTGCAGTATAATGTGTTAAATAAATGATTTTCAGATTTTCCAGATTATTGTTAGCTTTCGTAAAATGCAGATGTGTGAGCATTCTATTAAATTGTTTTGTATTTGTTGAATATTTACGCAAATGTTATTTTTTCACAGAATGAAAGAAGAAGACCAATAATGTCCAAAATGAAGATTTTATGGTTTCGAATAGTATGTTTGATTCTGTAGAAATTCTGAAAAAAAATCCGATATTTGTCAGAACCTAAAGTTCAGAGCTTCTGCAGCCTTCTTTAGAAAAGTAAATCGAAAAATCATAACGAAAGAACGTTCAGGGGTAGTTTTTCAAAGTAATACCAAAACATTGCAACGTTTTTTAAATAATTAAGAATACAAGTTTCGTGAGTCCTTATCGAAAAGATCGTACCAAAAATCACGAAATAATTCAGTCGCAAAAAGATACAACCAAAATTGTGGCCAAATGAAATTCTTTCAAACACTGTACAAAAATATTTTTTTGAAAATTTTGTAACTGTCTTCACTGATTAAATGGTATTTTCACCCCGCCAGAAATTTAGCAAATTTTCCTGCAATCTTCTGACACTAAAGAGAAACCAAACGGACCAGAACAAAATATTTCCAAAATAGAGAACCAAATATTTATGAGTTGCAGGTGAGCTCTATGAAAAGTACTTTCATTTTTTATTTAATTGTAAAATTTTTAAATTGCACAAATAAAAACTGGACCAGACACGGAACAACTTATTAAACAAATTTCTGAGGATACGAACGATTAAAAAAAGAAATGTTGATCCTTTAAAAAAATACTAGAATCCCACTAAGAGCTTAATACTCATTATTTCCCATTTCAGTTTACACGATTTAAAACACAAATAATACCAATAAACACAAAAGAAAATTCTGTCGTACTCAATGATTCTGATGATTCGCGATGAAGTCGGTCAAGTGTCGATTTAAACAAAAAGTAAAACGAAAATGAAACGAAACAGCAGGACAGAAGAAATTTTAGCGTAGTCTATCGAAGCACCAAGATCAACGTTGCCAGAAACGGGACTCACCCTCTTCGATGGAGACCCGATGAGCTGTTCCAGAGCACCGCGTACTCTCTTCTTCGGCTTGCGAAACACTTCTGCATCTCGTCGTCGATCTGGCAGCCCTTAAATAGTCGTTTTGACGGCTGCAAGCGTGTGATGGCTCGTGAGAAAATTTCACGATACAATGGATGCCCGTTTCTTTTGATCCCACGGGGTCGTAGGTCGCGCAAACGGAGAATCTTACCTGTTTCCGGGGCTGGTAAAGGGGATGCTCGCCATTCGGACACCCTACAGCGTGAGGGAAGATTGAGAGGGGAAAGGTGGTTAACGGTCGTTCCATTCGATTCTTAGGGGGTAAGGGTGCAGGTTTTTCGATTCGTGAGAATCGGACTGCGCGAGGGGAGAAACCTCGAGATATCTTTGAAATCTGACACACCTTGTCAAGTGAAATTGTTCGGTCCGCAGCCCCTGTGTCGACATGTTGACGATCGCATGCGTTGGAACTGTTTTCGAGAATTTTTACAGGGTCTATAACTGCTAACTGCTAACGAAATAAATTGATTGAAAATTGTTGAGGATGAATAATGAAAAGTGCTGCAGGCGTTATTTCTTCTGTATCTCGATTATACCATTTAAATTAGACTTTCATTTTGATCTTTTTAAATATGCCTTTGTTTACTTTTACACGCGTTAGTATTCTGTCGACTCTCCGACACGCTTTACTTTTATATTTTTCGCTTCCGTTTATTGTCGAAATAAACCACTGATATTAAAGAAGAATGTTATGAGTAAAATTATGTCGAATTTGAAATGATACTGCAAAATTTTATTGTTGCAAAACACAGCTCGTGGTTGTGAGTATTGCCAGTCTAATGGCTTGTTTTGTATTGTGAATATCGGGAAACCAAAATGAGCTACTGTTTCAGTGTTTAACAGAATTCTCTTCTTTTTTAAAATTCTTCATTGCAAGATCGCCTTAGATGTTAAAAGTAATTCTTATGCGTGACACAATGAAACAAAACAAATTATACACGTGGTAAAAGAAACTTACTGGCCTCTAAAAAGCGAACAAGCATCTCTAATTAAGTTACAGTCTTATTTCAAAATACGAACACGTTTTACATAAATTAATTCGCTTCATCTTTTTTCGAATCACGGCTGATTATCAGTCTCGGTTTTTTAGCAACGTCAGGAAAGGAACAATGAAAGTGAGAAGGAAAAAAACCTGACGGAGGAACATAAGGCTCTGAATACGTTAGAATGGACAGGGAATATTAAATTTAAGAACACAAAATTCTTATATTTATATAAATATTTAAGCTTAATTTAATTAACTTCAATTTTTCTTTAGAAAAATGTTGTTTTATCCTCAAGTATTAAATAGAATAAGTTCGTGTGCAAGTATGAGTATTTACTGTAAGATTTATGAGGTACAGAGATATGATTATTTATTATTTAGTTCTATGTTAACAAAGCCAACATTCGAAATAAGGAATAATTATCATTCTGTTTTTATTCAACTTTGCATACAAATCACCTTCCTGTGAGCTGCAGCTTTGAAATAATTGTTAATAACGTTATTCGAAAACGCCTCTGAAATATCTTGATGACGTTTTTTACAAAAATACATCTTCCAATCGTTCGAGATAAGAGTAAGTAAATTTTAAAATTCTATTTTTCACAAGACAAAAAAGTGGACATACGCCACTATTCAACTAAAGAGTTCAATTTTCAGATAAATCATGGGCCATCCACCCGATGAATTATAATTTCGAACAATCCATTCCAAATCATGAATGTGCAAATTTCGTTTAAAAACTAAAATCTTCTTCTCCCAAAAATCATAAAATCCAACGGCTGGGATATTGCTTTATTTTCAAACACTATGTACGATAAAAGTGTGTGTTATTGTATGTATCAAAATCAAACTGCAATAAAAGGTATTGTTAAAAAAAAAAGAAAAACTAAAAGGTTCAAACGCACTCTACATTGAAAGGCGATATGAGAGTATGAATGTACATTAAGGCCTCAGTTATTCGAACTGCAATTAATAGACTGCGGAAGTTTATGCAAATATACGTTTTAAGGCTTAAATATTATGTATTTTAATGTAGTTAGCGAAATGAAACCATGATAAAACTACATTTTCCGCTTTAAATGTTACGAAATTTATTTTCTACTTCACTTGCTGTGGAGAATGCGCATATTTCACGTATTCGAATATGTTCAATCGCATAAACATCCGCAATCTAGCAGTTAGTAACAAGATGACTCAAATTTTAACAATCTTTCGCATAAAAATCTAATTTTGCTTTAGAATTGTAAAATACGTATATAGTGTCACAAAATCAAGTACATTGTGCTACTAATAGTGGTTTCAGCTTGTAGCTGTCATAGGATGATCAATTTTTGGATGAACAGTGTTTGAACAATCGTTCTGTTATACTTAAATTAATAAGTTTACAGTGTTTATTTGAAGAGAATTAGCCTGCATCGGCTTCGCGGCGATTTCTGTACAGAGAAATCAGTTGGTATAAAATTTGCATAAGAAGTGCGTGTATCTTAACTGGTTGCTGATACGAAGACGCAACCCTATCATCTTGTTCTCCTGTCTCTTTCGTCTATTATTCGAATGGTTGAAAGGCGGTTACTCGGGGAGGAGATCCAGTTTTACTTTTCAAACCGTTGGACTTCTCCCCTTCTATGTCCCTCAACAATTTCTCACGTGTCCCTTTAAACTCACTTCCCATTTTAGTAACGCGCGCATCATTGCCAAAGATGAACCAGCTTCGAGGTATCTAAATACTCTGGAATTCCTTAAAAAATAATATTTTAAACTAAACTCCTCAATGTGTATTAATTTTCATACGTTTTTCAATTAGCAATATTTTTCACTTTTCTGAATGATAGAATGGTAGAATGTGAAAAAGAAACTACAAAATGCCGATATGTAGAATAATTTCCGTTCAATACGGATATTTTTTGGTAGGTACCTAAAGTGGTTGCAGGCAGTAGTTGTAAAGCTTACAAATTGTTCTAAAATTGATGATCTTATGTTTGGGTGTATGTAGTATTCGACAAAGTGAATAAGAGATGTTGGTAAATATGGGTCCAGAAATCTATAGTTTCCGAGTTATAACGAAAGATTTGATTGTGTCATCGACAGGTGTTCGCTGAGATCCTTACACGTGGGAAACTATTGATTTTTCGACCTGTGTTTACTCGAATTATTTTGTGAATTTTATTGAATGTCTTAAATACTTAAACAGTTTCTAAATTTTCTTCTAAACAAATCTGAATGAATTTTGCAGAACGTTTTTCTTTAGATTCAAAAGTCACAGATTATGTTATATGTATCTATATATTCTTTATTATACACTGTCTTACACCGTCAAATTTCTCTTTTAAGTTATTACAAACGCTGACAAAATGAAAAGTGGTACTGTCTATTGTTACATTGAGATTTACAATTGGAGTATACACACGTTGTGTAGTGAGTTTTGTGTTGCCGACTTTCATTCGTTAATAAAAATAATGTTGCATATTCTTTATAAAATAATAATAAAGCAATATGCCTGTAATATCTTACTTTCTACCCTGGTGTTATTTTTGCGCTCTTTCTGCAAGATAAAAGAATAATGGACATTTATGTTTTCAATTCTTATCAGCAATGACGTTCTAACTAATTTCTATACGGAATCATTAACACTGGATGCGACATGAAAGTGGTAAAGGGGCCATAGCATCTTGTGACAAGAAGCTTCGTTGGATGTCATTTCCATCCTATACCTCGTCTGTGACAGAAACAATAAGCCTGAGGCCGACGACGCAACCCTCTTTCCGAACCTTAAGCAACAAATGAATCTACAGTAAATTCGATATCAGCAGAATACACTTCCACATTTTGAAACTCATTAAGAAACACTATTAAAGAGCAGCGTCCATATCCGATAATGGATTGATATGGGGAGCGATATTTCAAAATCCAGAGTTATTCCATATTGCAAGACAAAACGGCGTTATTCCCTTGGAAATATTTTCGTTTCTGGACCGCAACGGATAGATACAGAATGTGCGAAATACTCCAATTATATTTCACATATTCAGCAGGAGAAACTGGAGAGCTTTCAACTACGATCGATATTACTATGAAAACAAGATAAGTAACTTAATATTTGATCAAGGCAAAAAGCCAGGAAACAATGAGAAAAGCTACAATGGCTTAGCTGACTTCAATTTAATATAACTAGTCCGCTTTTATTTTATTATTACTCTTGTAAATACGTATGTACAGTGACTCATGACATTGATTTAATATTTTCATAATTCTGACGCAACTGACCAATTACAATTTATATGAAACTTATGAAATGTAATCTCTTGCAGATATTCTAAATGTTAAGTAAAGGAAAATTAAAATAACGAACTCATTTGATCATTTTCATGAGTCACTGTATGTGTTCAGTAAATTTATAAGAACTTAGTTTTAAGTTCGGGAAGAAGAATAATTTGGTTTCTTTTTCTCTCTCTTTCACTAAACACAGATTTATTTATTTCCCCTGTACAAACGTAGTTCAAAGCTTATGTGTACGTTCACCAAGTTTTTCAAAGATTAGAACTATATAAAACACGGTCATTATGTACAAAAATATCTTTACAACCTAAAGGTACATGATGTCAGGTCATTAAGTTTAACCCTTAACTGAATTATTGGGGCCGTAGCGGCCCAGTACAACTTCAATCTAATAATTGTTTAATTTTTACCGAATAGACAAATAGAAATCAATTTTCCTTACAGCCTTAGAAGCATAATGAGATAATAAATGATTACGTATATCTTCAAATAATTATATCAACACATGTTAAACAATTATTAGTTTGAATTTGCACAGGGCCGCTACGGCCCCAATAATCCACTTAAGGGTTAAATATCATGCACTCAGAATGTATTATTTTCTTTTATTCCCAAAAAAAATTGTAAAAATTGTTATTGTATAAATTTCGGCAATAAACAAATTAAAAAAAACTCAATCCCGCCTGCAGCATTTTTACCGACAGTAAATAAAATACAGACACAGTTACCAACCAATTACTATATTACCGACGGTCGGTCCTCATACCATCAGACGGTACGCTGCTCACCGCGCACGTCGGGCACATACACATGAAGATCGCCATATGCATTTGGAATCACATCATATTTATTTTACGGTGGAGTTGATCTGAGGTAACGTATCCTCTTGATTCGTATCTTAAACATGGTTTTCACGCAGAAACATCTCTCTTCCAGATTATTGCTGTTGGGCTACTTTGGAAGATAGTGTTAAATAGACAAATAGGAGTGATGTCTTTCAGCTGGGAGTGTGGCGGCTCCTGTAATCCGGCTACTCGGAGGCTGGTTATGTCGGAGGGTCTGAGGTCGGGGGTACCTGCTGGTGCGGGGCTCACGTTGACTGGGTGTCCGCGCTAAGCTCGCCATCAATATGGGCATCCTGGAGGAATCCAGGGTGGCCAGGTTGGCTAAGGAGAGGCGAACCGGGCCAGAGGGGAAACCCAGCAGCCAAAAGTCTCCGTGGCGGGCAGTAGTGGGATCGCGCCCGGGAGTGGGACCGCATTGGCAGCCTGGTCGATATGACTCGACACATAACTTTTTTTTATTTTTTGTAAATTCTAAACATCAATCTGAATGACTTACCACCATAAATTTATAATTAAATTCGTTCTCCAATTTTTTTACAAGAAATTTCTGTCATGCCATGTGCAGGGCATTCGAAGATGCAGCAGCATGGCAATTGGATCCATATGACTTTTTTGCAACATTTTTACATACCTTGCACACTTCCTATCATTAATTGGAGTAACATAATGCCAATAACTCATGTATAAATTTATTTTCTAGCGTTTTTTAGCAGAAAATTCCTCCTGAGTCGTAGAGGCAATTAGAAGATGGAATGCTTTCTCTTTTATTTTTATGATGGGGATTGATTACAATCTTTACCAATTTACTACTAATACTTACTATGACGAATGTGGTTTTTTATATTAGAATAGTTATCAGATTCCTATTGTCTATATTATGAACACCATCTACATTAAATGATGAAATATCTTTCTCTAATGATATGTTCTTTTTTTGTACTGATGCATGAACTTTTCAGAAACTAAACTCATCAATTCTACATTCATTAAATTTTTCAGTTTTATTAGCTATGCATCAATACATAATCAGTTTTCTCTACTTTTCTTTTTATGGAGTGGATCAGTGGCTTAGTTTAATACCTTGTTTCAACAATCTCACTTTCTATTCATAATTTAGTATTTACTATATGAACTCTATATAATACTTAATACAATGTTAAGACATAAAAGTTCTTCTGTACTCAAAATGTCTTGAAAAAGTAACTTAGTTCTTTTTCTCATTATTATTGCAGTCATAAACTGTTACAGTGTATTCTGAACATGCAAATGTAAGACAGGATACGAAAGATTCAGATAATGTTAGGTGTTGTTTTAATATCCTAATATATAGTTTAATATTATTATACGCTAGAAGTATATTAATTTTCTTAAACATATTTAACTAGTTATAATTGTAGTACAATTTTTTGATTCCTGAATTTTCATAACTTAAGAGGTTATGTATACTAATCTCACAAAAGGTTTACTCACAATCAGCTTTTTTTTAATTTATTTCTTCAGTTATATACAATAAAAGTATTTATACATTTGTACCACTTAAAAAATAACAGTTGAAAGAAGTTTGCTGTACCATTGAAAATGATTACCATCAATTTGTTATTTTATTACAATTTATTAATCAACAAGACTTATTAAATACCAACTATTTTTATAGAAATTTATTTCTTCGTACTTTTTCATGACATATTTTTGTTAGTATCATTTTTCTAAACTCTTGTGATTTAACTCAATTTCAAATGATTGTCTAACCTCAATCTCTGATTAACAGACTCTCCTGTTGGCTTTTTGTTTGCATTTCTCTTTGAAAATAAATACATGTGTGTTTGGGACACTGTTAGAATCTCAATTAGATGACATTTTTTTTAATTTATATCTTTAATGAATTTATTAAAAATTAGTTCTTAATTCTTTCAGCACTGTTAAAATAAAAAGTTTTTGCGAATAACTATAAAACTGAATTTAAAAGATTAAAATTATGTCAGAAGGTATTGTCCCTGACACTTTAAAAATGTGTAAATAAACATTTATAATATTGAAATATATCTATTTTCTTACAAAATTATTGTATTTTGATAATGAAATAAACAAAAAACAGTAAAAACTTCTATATTTTAGTATATTCTACTTTATTGTTAACATTAATTATGTTATTAAGAATATCTTAACAAATAATCATTGTTGTATGAACAATGTGATTTTAAGTCAAAAGCTAATTTATCATTATAATTATGCAGTAATGATTAATCAGCTGAACCAGTTTATTCATGTTTTTTATGGCATTCATTCAAAACAGTACATACAGTTAATGTAAATTTAAAAAAATCTAGGAAATGTGGATGCACTCAGTGAAATATATAGAAAATTCCTTTTATTTTTGTGTTATTCCTAATTAAATAGTTGTTACGACTCTCTTATCATGTTCTTTTTCTGATGTTTCATACAAAGTTTAAAAAATGCACATAATTCTGGAACATTTCTTGAACAAAAGAACATAAGGAAAAAGTACAAGGTATACACATTTTTTTCTATAATTTTTGTTTCTCCTTCTTGGCTTGTTCGGCAAGTGTTTCTAAACGATCATATTCTTCAATCAAAGCATTAACTTCCTTTGCTGGAAGGATTCTAGTCTTAGTTTTACCATTTTCTCTTGTTAAGGTGGCCAGTTCCACTAAAATAAGAAAATACATTCAGTTACAACATTACGAACTAAATATTTTAATTTTATTTATTAGTTACAAGATCATGCTCACCTTTTTCTGCAGATAATTTATTCATATCTAAGGTTTTTGATAGCACTTTAATAGCTAATGCCATAGCATCTTTTAACGTAGTTTCTCCATCCTTATATTCTTGTTTCAATGATGACACTGCAGCTGCAGAATTGTTTCCAATACAAGTTGCTTTCCATCCTCCATAATTACCACTTGGATCTGACTGGTACAATTGGTATCCGTAATGCTTATCCCATCCCATATATAAAATTGAAACTCCAAAAGGTCTCTTTCCACCATATTGCGTGTATGCTTGCTTCACGTCACACAGCCAAGAAACAAGTTGTTCACAGGGAATAGGTTCTCCATATTGTAGCAGATAACGTTGTGCGATCAGACGTAATTCATTTGTTAAAACATTTGCATCAGAAGTAATGCCAGCAACGGAGCACACAATATCATCGTTCAACTTGTAAATCTTTTCAGAGAAAAAGACCTCATCCAAAAGTTTGTTTGTGTTACGTCTTTCTGCTGCGAGCAGAATGCCATCATTTGCTAAAATACCAAGGCAAGTACCTGCATGGCTTATAGCTTCCATTGCATATTCTACTTGGTACAGGCGACCCTCAGGTGAAAATATTGTTGTACGTGTGTCATATCTGCGAGCCTGTTTACATAATGTTTAAAATTATGGACATAGAAATATAAGATAATTAAGAATAAATCTTTTCAACAAATTTTAGTATTATATATAAAACTTGTTACTTAAATATAAATAATTTATATTCTAATTATTCCACCTTCTAATTAAATTTATATTTAAGCTACTATCTGTTTTTCAAAATTGCAACAATAACAAACGTTATATCAAAATATATATATAGGTATCTTAATCTAAATAAATCATAAATTTATATCATGAAACTTTTTTTTATAACCATGGAGGAAATAAATCTCATATATTATATAGATAGATAAACAATTTATTAAACTGAAAACAAGGATCATTCTGCCCTCCATTGCGACTAAATGATGAAAAATTGTAACAGAAAAAGGTTAATAAATAACTAGACTTTAAAATAAACTGAAATTACAATGTTAAAGATAAATGTAAATAACCTGACGTTATTATTTCAAAATTTCAACTTTTCTCCGATGACAAGGCAATTTACATAACCTCTACATCTCAACTTCGTAAGAAAAGTAATGAAGTAAATTTAGAAGAACAGCGTTATTTATCATAATAATAACGTTACGTTAATATTTGTCAACTAACCATTGTAAAATTCTTCTTATAACAAATAGAGCGGTATGACACGTGAAATTGAAAAACTGACACAACTAAAGATGATTTGTATTTTAGTCGGTGTTTTGTGAAGTTTCAGAACACACGGTGTCTTCGTTCAGCTACTCATCCACCAGGAACGCTCCGTCGAAAGTCGTTGTTTAGTTTCAGATCGTGTCGAAAGATGGCGCTGGTGACGCTCGATTCAGTTCCTAAATGCATTGCCAGATTGCGCCAGTAAGAAGTTCGCCAGCGCCATCTTCTACCAAAATCGGGAACTAAGCAACGACACGCGCTCGGGGCGCCCCTGGCAGATTTTTCTGTAAATAGTCGTCCTTTTGCTAGATGGCGCCACTTCCGCTCAGTTTGGCGACTCCAGTGACTTTCCCATCAGAATCTCGCAAGGTTTGTTTTCATTGCAACGCATAATAAGAACTAGCGCGCGTGGGTGTGTAACACCACCTATTTCCAGTTTGCGGAAAAACTCGCATTTTCCAACCGCCAATTTTCCCGACACCTTCTTGTTCCGGACGTCGTGCGATATAGAACGTTTTTTGTAGTTCTCCTTTTGCTGCAGCGTTTGTAGTGTAGCTGTAGAGTTTTGTATTTTTAGTTTATATACTTTTCTGTATTTTTACATTTCTTATATATTTATAATAGCGCGCGTATTATTTAGTGAAGTTAAAGTTTAAGTTTATTGTAAGTATCATATTTATATGTATATATTTAATATATTTGATTGTATATAAGAAAGAAAGGTGTGATTATTTCTACCAATCTACTGCATCCTTCGGATATTATTTACAGAATATAATTTAGTTTGCGAACACGCAGAGCCTTACCAAAGAGTAGATACAGCAAGAGGTGACACTCCGAGCGGTTCCTTTGTTCTTGACAGGTTTGCTGTCCCTTTAAATTGGTTGTATAGGCAAGCGGGAAATTTAAATCATCTAGATTTAAAATATATTTATTTCACGTAAACGTCTAATAATTGGAAATCTATTTGTGTCATAAATTTTCTGCATGTTGCTAATATTGGCTTTCGAAGTATTTACATCAACCTTACAAGATTAAAAATTTGTACATAATTCAAATAAATTATTTTCTATACTCTTATGGGTTAAAGAAATTCCGCATTTAAGAAAAACAAGAAATTATAAAAACTTTCATGTTATTGTCTGTAGAAAATGTTTTGCATATCTGGCAAGAATGGGTTTTCAAACATTTATGTAATAAATATTCAGTAATATACTTGAAAGCATTTTGCTCTGGTAAACACAATTTTCTACATGAAAAGATTCACGAGCATTTGGAACAATTAATAAGGAGACTGTTTGTTCTGACAATCTGGCTGAATTTCTTAATACATTATCAAAAGCATCCATACAATTCATAAATTTTGAATGGCATTAGTTGGCTAAGAATAATTTCATAAATGCCCTTGCAAACTGGATTGCTCTTGGATTTACAGCAATTCCACTTTGTTGTCTGATCTGCCGAAAAAGTTTTCTAACCAATCCTGATTAAGGGTTCAACGATCCTTACCGAAGTTTGTCGATCATTACCGAAAGGGCATTTAAATTGGTTGTATCGTTCGTCTCTCTCTGAAAGTGGTTTCTTCGTCAGGACTGTCGCCTCTATCTAGTTGTATCTCCTCTTTGGCCTTACGCTACACAGTGGTGCTAGCCCGCGCCGCAGAACCTCGCATCGTGGATGAGAATACCGTCTATTGTAGCAACTCTCGGGAGACAAGAATCGGGTTGACAAGTATTCGGAACAACGTTGTATGTGAATGTAATTTTCGAGAGGTCAAAAAAAAAACACTCTTTACAAGAAAAACTGTTTAATTGCTGTCACAATAATTGATAACATTTGCATCTACATGTACATGGTTCTTCATATATTAAAATTAATGTGAAAAACTTCAGACAATAAAAAAGAATTTCATTATGGTTTAACAAGTTTTAAGAAAATACTTTTTGATTCAATAAAAGATTTTGTAAGATGATTCAAAGAATGTGAAAGGAAATTATTTTCCTTATTTGATATACTTTGTAACACAATTATGTAATCACTGCCTGTTCAAATTACTTAATGTAATAAATGTTGAACTAATTCTACAATAGTTATAATAATCACCTTTGGTAAACGTAATTACATAATCTTTCCATAAATCTTGTAATTCACAAAATGATATCCAATCTACATTTGATCACTTTTATTTTTATCTGATTGACAGTACTTGTTAAAGATTTATACTCATCTTTAAAAATTACTTGATTTAAAGAATAATCAATTATGAAATAATAATCATAATCGAATAAATAGAATAGTTATTCTATTGACTTATTCCACTACAATCTGTATATAAATGTATTTTTAAGTCTATCAATTAAAAACTACTTTTCGCGTTAAACTTGAATAATAAAAGTAATATAAGAAAGCTCAGTATGCTTAACTTATAAATACATAAAAAAAAGAAGTTTCATCAAAATACTGTCATAGTCTGAGTTTCCCATAAAGATTAAGAATAATTCATTATTAACACGTTAAACGCCACGCCGGTCCCTAGGGACCGGCGTTAGACTTTCCGTTCAGGCCCAGACTCGGCCGTCAAGTGGGTCACCGCTGACGGACGAGCCGGATAATAAACAGAAGTGTTAGTCACCGCGTGATGTGTTATTACTTTCCACTAAACATTCTTCAGAAATGGAACCTGTTCGCACAAGAAGACAACTCATCAATAAACCAAAAATAGTAATTGATTATAACACGGGAAAAAAATCGATCGACCTTTCGGATCAAATGGCCGCATATAGCAACCCATTGCGAAAATCAATGAAGTGGTACAAGAAATTAGGATTCGAACTTCTGTTGAACACTGCTGTTGTAAATTCTTTTTTTATATATCAAGAAACAACAGGCCAGAAAATATCCATAACAGAATATCGTAAAAAGTTGATCCAGGCACTCACACAGAGCAAGGGCGAAGAAACCGACAGCAGAACAAAACCTCGGCATCATTTAGTGAAAAAGGAAGGCAGTGCTCATAAAATTCGAAGATACTGCGCCCAATGTTATAACAAGAATTCCCGAATGTTAGGTTCAAAGATGGCGAAGAATTTAACACAAAAAGTTAGCACCTTCTGCAATGAATGTAAAAACAAACCATACCTCTGTTTATCCTCTTTTAATAAATTACATTAACTTTTTTTTAAATATTATATTTTTTTTTAAGCCTTGACTGAACAAAAACCGATGTCGCCTAAGCAAAATATTTAGTCTCACATCAGTGCGCAAGGACCGACACGCGCGGTCGTGTAATATGAAGCTAAAGTCTGCGGCCGGGCCTGAACGGAACGGCAAGCAAATCGGGCTGGGCACTTAACGTGTTAATGATAGAATATTTGAAATATTACATTCAAAAGCTCTTAAGAGTAAAAGAAAATTCATGAAGTAAAAAAAATAAAGAATCCCGTATGTATTGAGAACTTTAATCATTAATCTTCGTCATAGCCATAGAGGGAAGCGTGGTTCTTATTATTTACTTTCGCTGCTTTTGTTCCCGCGACTTGGGAATTTAACTGCTCATACGCGATCGTAAATCCTCTACCCGTACTGATCTTTCTGGCATCTCCAAAAAATTTGGCTGCCATTCTGGGATTCGAACGAAGTGGTTTTTGGTACGACTTCTTTCCTGTATTATAATCTTCGCGAATGTCTGAAATATTTTTTACTATTTTAAGAACATTTTCTTTCTGATTGCATTGGGAAGTATTTTTCGAAGTCGTAGATACGTTAATTTTCTCTTTGGACGTATTTTTTAGAATGCTTTCACGATAGTCTTTCGTAATAGAAACGTTATGTTTTGGCATGGAAACATCTCCTGACTTGGAAGAGTTATTTTTCTTCTGTATGGAAATATCTTGCACCTTGTTAACAAGATCATGAATGGACTTTTCCTTATCAGCGTTTTCATTATAAGTTATTGCTTTAGCAGCTTCCTTGGGAGCTCGTAATGGTTTTTCAAATTCCTGATGAAATACATACTCAATTAATAAAGGAAATATGCTTACTGAATACACGAACTAATAAGTTATTTGTAAAGTAAAAACTGATATAATGTTTGAAATCAATGTAATAATACTAGAGAAGTTAAAACTTACTGGTGTCTTTGGCACAATATTCGTAATATTATTATTCTTCATATTGCTGGTTTCAAGAGATGCAATTCTTTCTCTTTCTCGTTTTCTAAATATTTTCCTTTTGGCTTTTGACAAACCAATTGGCACCATCATTATAGGCTTTTTTGCTACTTCAACGACTGGATCGTAAGTTGGATTGTCCTGTGCAAAAATACAATTTTATTAATTGCTAAGCATGTAATTTACAGATATGTATCAACAAATTACTGATTTTAGTCACAGGTCTTGATACTCAAATAATATTTTAACTTTGCTACTGTTTCTAACTGCCTATGACGGCCCAACCCCCTGCTCCCTTCACTCACTCACCCATGGGCTTCATCCCCTTGTATATATACATGTAAATAGAGTAGGGGAAAAAGAAAAATTGATGATTAATTGATTCTCAGTGCCACAGTTTTGTTTGTTTTTTGTTTATGGTGGGAGATCATTTGTAACGATATTAAACTAAGTATTTTATATTATAGAGTAGATGAAACATGCACAAATTAAAACAAGAAGTGTAATATTGTTTGCAAACAATTGAGAGGATAGAATAAGGAAGCTAAATAAAAAAAATAAAAAAATTTTAATTACTCACTCCAGACCAATCTTCATTACACATATCAGTTTGCACACTACATGCTGCTTGTAGTGAAACAGTTCCAACTTGTTCTGGTATTTCAAATAAGTTTTGGTAACATAAAATGTTACCACTGGATGGACATACTGCTAGATGATGCTACAAGAATAGATAATATTAAAATTAAATATGACATATTATATTAAATACTGAATTAATTCAATGTAAAATATACAAACATGTAAATTAAAATACAGGGTAAAGATAAAATCATAATTATGCAATGATACTTGTTACAGGCAGAACAAAAGTGTATAATAAATATCTTTCATCCAAACCTTTGTTTTTAAGAAAACTGATTATAAATATTGTGTGAAATGTATACACTTGATAAAGATAAGATTTATGGAAAGGCACTACAAGTGGTATCATGTTTAATTAACATTTAGAATATTAAGAGAAGTAATAATGATAAAGGAAGCATGATGAAAAATAAAACTTTGTTTTATTATGTCAGAGATCGCAGGAAATGTCCATATTACCATAGGGGAAGGTGTGCTTTAAACTAAAGATGCATGGATGCAATGGTACAAATAGAAATAATTGTTTGAGAAATGAAGAAAAAGGATGTTTTATCTGAGGCGTACGCGTGTATAAAAAAATTATTAAATCCTTGAAAACAAATCTTCAGATGAAAAAATGTATTACACCCATTTAGATGTTCTGACTCATAGTAATTTAAAGAATATTAGCAATACTTAATATGTTATATTCAGATTACCTCATACTCCTCTGAATCCAACAAGTGTGTCGCATCAAAGGGACACTGTAATTTTTGTACATCCTCATAAGATTTCTTACATTTGCACAGATGTTGTTGGTATCTACTTTTTAGAATCCGATGAACTTTATTAAATGGACAAACTAAATAAGGATCGACAACGTTCATTTTCCTGGAACAAAGTATTAAATAAACAACACTAGACAGATACTATAATAAAACAAGAATTTACTTATAAAACACGAATGTACCGTTTTTTAGTTTACGCAGTTTTTTTAATGACTGTCAATGATACTTTCAAACAACTATTTGTCTCCTTAAATGTGCAACACTGATTATAAGTAAAATATATGTCAGCCATTAATGTCCTTCAACTATGCAATATCATATGTACTTGTATATATCGATACAAGTGTTCCCAAATCGACCACTCATTACCATAAATGAAAATTACACAATATACCGATTAAAAAGAAATCGTACAATTTCTATGGAAATAGAGTTAAACGATTGAAGCGATGCTAATTCTAAGCCCTTCGGTACTAAAGTTCTTTAATTACACTTTCAATCCTGATCGAATTAAAACGAAACGTTAGATGATTACATACTTACGCGACGCGATTCTATTCATCCAATACAGTTTTGTTTACGAACTGCTACAGAAGGAATAAAGAAAACAAATACAAATATCGTTTAATAATTTAATCTCGAGACTTAGTGGCGGGATTAATTCAAATTTAATGATCAAACGGTAATAAATTTTCACGATGAATGGTGCGTTTCTCCTGATGAATTCTTGGTTGGCGTCAAGCAAATAATAACACTTATTGTCTGACGGTTTATTCTTGATATCTGAAAGCGTGACATAAAAACACTTTATTGATTGCGACCAAGATTTAATGACTCATTTTCGTCGCTATTGCCTGAATTGGGACCTGAAACCTGACAAATCGAAGTACTAATACATTCTTCTTACTAAATAGTATTATTTTACTTTACATCTATTAAAAAGTTATCAAAGAAATGTAAAAATTTGTCACCGTTTAATGAGACCGCCTATCTTCTCAAAACGAAGTAGTCGAGCAACAGAATATTAAAAGAAAAAGAAAAACAAAATATTAGACTCCTTTAGGTTCGAAAAAGTCAATGTTCTTGAATGAAAAATATGTATGTACTTTCATTCTGATAAAATGACATTTTGACTTGGACGAGATCTCTGATCGAAAGAACAGCCAATGATTTTCATTGAGCATTGTCTTCTAGTTAAGCCGTATCCGAAGGCTTTTTTTACCATACAGAGTATCCAATCTGTACAACGTATTATTTGAGTTTCACCACCACTATCTCGCCAGGAAGGCACACGCTTTTCTCGCGCAATATGGCCCGCTCGATTCCAGTCGTGATCTGTTCGACCACGTTACCTCGAGGAGATTTTCTTTCATTCGCGAACGAAATCCAGCGCAAATAATCCGAGACTCGCCATGGACGACGAATGGGGTATGCACCAAAACGATTTGCAACCCGTTGCTTGTTGCGCGACCGCGTTACGATAACGTACAACGAAATGATTTTAACCTTCAACGTTACAGATGTCGAGAACGCCGAGGCGAAATTCGACCTCGCTATCAGACCCAACAAGTGGGAGGGCGAGGACGAGGACGAGGATGAGGATGTCAAGGTTCTGTTTGAATGTCTTTTCTATTTTACTCTTAACCCTGGTTAAATCTCGCGGAATCTCCGGTTGAAGTCGACGGTTCGGAGTACGGTTAACCTTCTCACCGTCTGGGTTAACACGAGACCAAGAACGCGATTGTTAATTATTGTTGTTTGGACCTGAAGTCTATTTTGAATCTAGTCAAGGCCAGGTTGAAGCTAAATTTGCATTAAACGACACGGAACGTATATGTGTATTCGTATGTTTGAGTACAGAATTTGGCCTACATTTATGCGTAACATAAGTTTCAATTTTGACAGAGTCAAACTCTGAGGATGTTAACTGAAAATTCAATAGGTCGTTGTATATGATTCACTGAATTAGATTTAAATAGATTTCAGTTGAATGTATGGATAAATTCAATTAGATGGTATATTGTCCTTAAGTGATTATGAATTATAAGTTTATTGAGTTTGTTAAAGTTATATATCATTCGTTTTATATTAAAGATAATTGGAATACATTTAACTGTTACATAAAATAAGAGTGAACGCAATTGAGCAAAATAGAGGGGAAATTTAGACATATTCGATAGAAACTAGACTAGGATTTTTAATTTCGATTAATGTTTATGAAACAGAATGTAAAAGACTTCATAATTTACCTTAATGAATAAGTTCAACTTCAAAAAAAATTAAAGAAGAACATGAAGTAAATAGTGAAGTCATCGAGTTTATATAAATTAAGACTAATTATTTAATTTAAAGTATCCAAAATTCACATGATAGTTAAAGAAGAACAATTCATCAACAGGATAGTTGGGAAGATGTCGAAGAAGAAAAGAAAGATGTAGAGAAAGCTGCAGATGCCCCTAAGGTTAAAGCAAAGCCAAAGAAAGCTTTGGCAGAAAGAATTGAAGAACGTGAGGTATATTTCTGAATTTTCATTTAAGCGTTACAAACTTATGTTCATATTTGATTACATTATGTAATAATAATATTGAGACATTTACTCATTTTCTTATGTAATAGTTCATTAAATTAATCCTAATATCATCTTTATCCTTGCTATTATTTACTTACAAATTTAATTTATGTTTCTATTTCTCTGTAATAGTATTTTATTATTCAAATAATTTTTTTTATAAATGACATATGGTTTAAGGCAATTATTTCTTTTTTCTTTTTCTTTTTACTGTAGAAGAAGGCAAAAGCAGAGGCAGAAAGGAAAGCTAAGGAAAGAGAAGAGTCTTTAACACCAGAGGAAAGGAGAGCAGAACAAATAAGGCGTCAGAGGTTGCAAGAGGAAGCCGATCTACGTCTTGCTATGGAGACTTTCGGTTTGTCCAACCTTGTTGATTTTTCTGATCGCAAGCCGCACAGAACCGACAAGAAATGACTGCGTTAGAAACTTTTACCTATTAACTCTTTGCGCTCCTGCTTTTATTTAAGTAATATTATTAATACTAATTTTTGATAAATTATATAATTCTGTAGTTATTTAATTAACATTCAGTGAAATGGAAGAATTAGTCTCATTTAATTTTAAAGTATGGAAAGTAATATTTTGCTTATGGGCTATTGTAAAGTATATATTAATTTGTTTTTAGAAGTTTTATTCCTTTTTATTGATTTATTAACAGAAATAAATAACTGAATTGTAATGTTGCATAGAACATAGATAATGCATTGCTAAATTACAGAAAATTACAACTAAAATGTAAATTTAAATCTAAGTTTATTATTTAATTTATTCGAATTGTGTTGAATTTCAATATGTAGTTGGATTCAAGAACTACATTTTGAAATTGTTTTTGGCATTTAAATTCCGTAAGGTCAAAAATTTCTTTGTATTAACATTCCTTTTTTTTAATACTAAATTTCAAAATCTTTTAACTTTGACAAAATTAATATTCTTGAATTTTATTTCTATTAAAAATTCGCAATTTTTCATAATTATTATTCAATGAATACTTTAAAATTGAAGTTCAGTAAACTCAAAATTGGACCGCAAAGGGTTGATTCAATATTTTATGCTTTGAAACGAGTTCTTAATGGCTTAATTATTTTTTTTACGCTTTGTTTTTCATAAATTAATAAGCATTGAGTATTATCGATGTAAGAATCGTAACAAATTACTTTGTAAATTTTAAATATATTCAAATTAAGAAACAATGATCTGTAATCAACATGAAATTTGTAATAGTGTTTTTCTTGTTTTTAAAAGACAACGTAAAATATTTTTTTACGTAAATTTAGATCATAGTTATAAGAATTCTATAAATTTTTAAATAGCTTTTATATACTCGAATATGCTATTTAAATTTTAAATATTATTACTATAGGAATAAACAAAAATTTGTTGGGATATATAAATACTACACTAATATACTTTTAAAAAGTACAATCATTATTGCAGTTAGCATAATCATACAACTACTAAACTTTCAATATTTACAAGTTATAATTAATTGGAAAAATTGATTTGGTGTCAGGAACTGTACTAGGGATATACAGATGTATTTAAAGGATACAATACAACCTTTAAATAAAGTAAGAACTTGTTATTGTGGAAAAAAATAAACACTTCTATTTCATGAAAAAACAAATCAGGTGTGTCTTATTTATCAACATTGATCTCCCGTACCGTTCCTGATAGACATTTCATTTTAATAATATGAATTTAAGTTAACACAATATTTTGTCACATTTAATAATATTATTGCATAATGGAAATGTTGTGTAGAAAATCTGAAAATATTCTTATTAGAGCACTGTTAACTTATAGTTAATTTATAGAAATTAAATAGAAAATAATTTATAAATCACATAAAAAAGGTACATATGACAACAGTGCTGTAAATAATTAATTTAAATAATTGTTGATTTAGTTCTATCTATGAAAGTAGTGTAATATTATATGCATATAATTTAATTTTATTATGTAATTAATATCATGGAATGAGACAACAGCTTTTCAATTACAAACGTTCTACTAGTATTTTGTCATTGTTAGCGTTGAATATTTTCTTCTAAGATAGGGCTAGCAACATGTAACATGTAAAAACTGGTTCTAAGTATTTTAATTATTATTTGTTTATTGTAGGTGTAACAACAGAAGAAACTGTGATGAGCCTGGATACTGCGGTGCCTAACACAAAAGAAGAATTTGAACAGTATGGAAACGTACTTACACAGAAACTAAACCTACTTGCGAAAAACATTGAATTCTCCCCATTTGCAGAAGAACTTATTAAGTCCATTGCTGTCAATTGTAAGTATTAAACAAATATATATATATATATATATTTAGGAATAAATTAAATTGCAAAGATGTCACTGTCACCCTGTTAAAATGCCAAATCGAGATATAATTAATCAAAACAATTTTGTTTACATTCGCATTTTAATCGATAAACTTTAGCATATGCTCAAAGACCTGTCATTATTAATATCAAAGGAAATATGATATTATCATTTTTAATATCCCGCAATGGAATTAACGTTTCTATCTATTTACAGTATCATCACTGCATTTGAAGAAAGTAAAGGCGATGATTGATAATCTATTGATCGAGAAGCAGAAGATTGAGAAAGGAGAGAAGGCGAAAAAGAACAAGGGCAAGGGAAAAGCGAAATTGAAAATCGAGGGTGAAAACACTCTTTTGAGCGAATATGGCGACTATGTTTACGATGACTATAATGACTTCATGTAGCGACCTTTTCATCCCATGCTCTTATTATCCCCTATCCCCTTTTCTAGTCGCCTAAATACACGCAGATGGTTATTAACATTTTTGCAGATTTTATATCCTTTATTCTCTCTGTAATTTGAATTACTTGTTTCTCTTTATTTTTAAAATATTGGTTCGAGGTTGCAGTTTTAAATATTCTACGTTTTTTTTTAAATTTGTTATCGTATACATATATACATACATATATATATATATATATACACACACACACACGTATACATAGGATATCATACATCTAAGAGATGTAAAAAGAATCTTGACACAAAGTGTTAATGTGTTTTAAATGTGGTTAGAAGAATTTTGAAAAATTCCGTTGATACTCACCGATCGATTGATATACTCGAAATTCCTGAGAATATCAGAAAACAGCAATTGTCAAGAACTTGATCAGGCTTATTATATCTACGTATAAACCACTGTTATTACAAACTGTATCAATACGAGAGTTTAAAAATCGAGGTGACACCGACAATGATCTTCATGCTACGAGCGTTGTGGGACAATTAACAACCGAATTGCTGAGCAGCAAAGTAACTCGTTGATCAAGGGATTTATCCTTTGAAAAGATCCTCGTGCGCATGCGTCAATGATCGTCCCATGCGAGGAACTACATATAAACAGTTCCTTATCGTTTTATATTTACAAAGTACGCGAGTATGGTTTTACAACTTCTTTGCATAATATATATAATACTGTTTAAATAATATCTCATGAAAATAATGTACTTTGTTTTAAGAGTTCTTAAAAATCCTTAACCATATGATATTAAGAATAATTATTTAAACGCTCATGCATATAATTTAATAATTACTTTATTAAGCTTTTTGTTACGTATAATCATTTTACAGAAAGGATGCATAGTGAAATGAAAAAATTACATATATTTATTTAAAAATTTTGTTTGAACATGGACGAAGTACTTGCGCTTAATTTATCTCACAGAGTTGCTTACTTTACAGCAGTAAAACTAAGAATAAAGCAAATACCGTTTGCTTTATTACAATAAGTTAAGAATACTGTTTTTTGTTCTTGTGTTGATAAATTTGCTCTATTTTTCTTTGCAATAACAGTACACGTATGTTACATCATATTTCATTATATCTCCTTTACGTTTATTATAATAAATTAATTTTTATTACAACAGCTCATTTTTCTTAGTTTTATTGCAATAATTTGTAACAATATATTCCGCAGTAATATTAAATAAATGCAATAACTATGTTCTTACTGCAGAGAAATTATTTTTTATCGTAATCAATTAAACAATTAATTATTTGATTGCGATTAAATAATTTACGAGTTTACACAATTTGTATCTATTTTTTCAAGAAATTTATAACAGTATGGCACGTTATAACAGTTTAGATATCGAAGTAAAACTAGTTTAACAATTTTTGGCTGTCGATGTACATTAAAAAGAATATTTACAATGAAATATCAAAATTGAACCATATTACAGTTATATTAATAAATTTGTAATAATCTGATAATGAAATTAGACAAATATATATTTATCTCATTATGTGTATTTTTAACATAAATATTTATTTGATTTGCTCTAATCATAATTGTAACATTGTTGCACTTAATTGATTTTTAATCTTACAAAAAAAAATCAGTGCTAGTGGAATAATCTTTAGTACTCTATTTCTATTAATCAAGAAGGTAATCACTAAATTATTCAGATTAATATTTTAACCAATTTAAACCTTTATACGTTACTCTACTTGAAACTCATTTTTCGGGTCATAATAATTTTTTAAATTTCATTTCATTATTTTGATTGCAACTTTAACTTAATATAATTATCAATTTTTTTATGTAACTAGTCAGAAATGAAATATATTTGTTTGTTTTTTCTTTCCTTAAATATTTATATTAACATTTTCCTTGAACATTTGTTTTTCTTGTATACGGTTTCATTTCAGTGGTTACTATATTTTTTTAATTTTTATTTTGTTTTACCGAATCTTATACGTATACAGGATACCATGAATTTTCTTCTTTCTTAAGTGGGGAAAAAAATTAGATTAGCATTATCAATAAGTATACTAGTCATTTTCATCTGAAGACTTAAATTGTATTCAATGTTCATTTCAGGCTTCATATTGATTTATTACACTTTCAATTTTTATTTGGACAGCATTCTTATGTTCATTTTTATATTTCGTTGCTTTTGTAATAATTTCAATGTCCGGTCAAACTTTTTAAAAATACATTTTTGTTTTTTAATTCAAAATTATGTGTACCTTTTAAAGATAACCGAATGTATGTCAAATTAAACCTTATTAACTATACAAATGCAATAAAGGTGACACAAGATTTAAAAAACAATACAAATTAACTTATAATTTCTGTCGTACATTATAAGGTTTTTAAAATTGATATGAAGTTGAGCAAAGAAGTGCATTTTCTTTCTTAGTATTTTGAAATTAAAAAAGCCTAGTAATAATAAATACACTGTATGTATAGAGACACAGACCTTTATTGTTAAGACTCATTCATATGAAAGAAATCTTAATTTATTACTTATTATATTTAATGTAAGTAGTCAAATACGTAGCATATAATACTTCAATAATAAGAAAGAAAATACCCTTTAAGAATCTTTGAAAATAAGCAAGACAAAAAAGACTTCTCTTAAAATTGTATACTTTAATTAGGAATTAATGACAATAGTTAATTAAGTACTTCTCAAGGAATGTAATATGTCTAAATGGAACGTAAATTATGCTTAAAAAAATTAATTACTAAATAGTATTAGTCTTCTTGATACCTGAGGACTTTGGTAATAGTACGTGTTAAAGGAAAGGTCTCATTGAATTTACATGTGTTGTTCCAATCGTCAACATTTAAGGACAATATCATTGCACCTCCCAAATTGTTTGCACGAATCCATTCTGCCTGAAAAGCAGTATCAGAAATATTTTAATATGATAAAATCATTTCTCCATCGTAAAAAATATGCTTTCGCAGGAATTTAGATTTTCCCTATTACTAAGTCTTATTGTATTGGAATAAACCTGAGGTATACAATTCTGAATCGCTTTTATGACACTTCTAATTTTATACATTTGTTTCTCAATAGTTTTGCTGGTACCAAAAATGAAGGTCTTAATTAAAGTCAAAGCATTAGTAAAACTGACTTTTCATTTACCTGCTCCCCGTAAAAGCTAATTACAAAACACTATATCTAATATTAAAAAAATTTTTACCAAATTTTGTGCGTAAAGCAATAATTACTTTCCCAAAAATTCGTTTATACTTGTTGTTAATTATAAATAAGAATGTAAAATGAAAAACATGTGTATGTACCTTGTAATAAACACTTGTAATATCATCATAAGACACCCATTCTCTGTCTTTGTAAACAAATGGAACTTTGCTCTCTTCTTCAAAAACTCTCTTTGCACCATTTTCAAGGAACTGACAAATTGTAGGATACGAAACAAATCCCATTGAACCCAATTTTCCAAATCCATTTGCTGGAGCAAGTATGTCATGATTTAATGGGTTATCCAATCTGTATGAATGACCATAAGTAGGAATTCCAATAATCAATTTTTCCCTTGGCATGCCTTTTGAAAGCCAGTATTGAGCAGAAAAATTTACATTCAAGGTTGAAAGATATCCAGAGTCAGCAGAGCGTGGAAAAAGCGGTGCATTGAGTCCAGTGATTGGATAGTACCAAACATAAAAATGGTAGTCGTATGACATCAAATTTACAAAATCCACATATCTGTAATATAGAAAAAAACTGATGAAATATCACATATATGTATTACACATTGGATATATGTAAAACATAATATATTCTTTGTATACTTTGTCATTTCTGGAATGTCATAGCTTTGATCAACAATAGCTTGTGGAGCAGCTACCGCAACAGAAAGAATTAATGTTCCTTTGGCATTATTAAATTCTTTTCGTAATTCTTCTAAAAGTTGTATGAAATGAATTTTTTCTTTATCATCGGCTCCAAGCCATGCTGGAAATTCCCAATCTAAGTCCAGTCCATCAAAACCAAATGTCTTTGTCACATTTAACACTGATTTTATAAATCTACAACAAATATTTTTTAGTTTCAATATAATAGATACAAACGTTTTCTTAATGACTATATTTTAAAATATATGATTATATTATCATACTATAAGATACAAGACAGTAGGAATTACCTTTTCCTATTAGAGTGGTTTTTTACCATTTCTGAGAAACCTAAGTGGAGCTCATTACTGCCGCCAACACTGATCATGACCCTCAGTTTTGGTTGCAAGTTCTTCAAAGTGAGAATTTCGCTATAGATTGATGAATTGTTGCCCAAATCTAGACTGCAGTTCACCACACTCGCAAAACCCACGATAATATGCGTACAAAGATTAGGGTCAATGTGCGACGGACTGAGCTCCCAGAGCGTGTTCAGGTCCCCCGGTATGGTGTAATAACAGACAATGATCTGCCTGGATAGAGAAAAACATTTTTAAACATCTAAAATTAATAACAGTGACCATAATTATTTATAATTACGCTGCTTTTTATCATTGTATGAATTACTTAACTTTAGTAACTAAAAATAAATAGAATTTTATTTTATGAATAGTGTTTAAGATGAACTACCTTGAGGAGTTGGTGTTGAGGAAGTGCTGTGGCGAACTGACGCTGTTGTTCCTGTCCGCATTCTGGTTCTCCTTCGTCGACTCGGCGTACATCCGAGCCCGACGTAACCACGTAGCAATCTTGGCATTGTCTATTGATGCCTCTGTATCGAGTATCTCAGTTCTTGGTGAACGAAGAATAAGAATTCCTAACCAGGCACGTGTTACAAAAAGAATCCCAAGTATTAAGGATACTAATACCAAGCACAGCACTTGTGTTCTCCAACGAGGTCTAAAAATTACAAGTGTTGTTTTTAAACAATTATAAATAATTATAATTAAGTAATTATTTTTTATAATTTTAAAAATAAAATCATGATAAGTTCAAGCAGTTCTAATATAACTTTAAAATATAAATTTTTTAAGTTTATATAAAACGTAAATGTATAACATCTACTGCATGTATTTGTGTTCAGTTTAATCCAAGAATGCTTCTTGTGCTATAGTAAATATAGAACAATCAATATGCCACACCTGTAACTTTTGACATATACTAACAGGTTCACATGCACACCTGTACATATATAGCAACAGATAAAAATGAATACACTAAGCCAAGCAAACATTAACACATACATTAACAAAATAATTCAAAAGACAAATTTGAATTGATATGCAACTTGTTGAATAAGAATGAACAAAAGTTATAAAATGATTTTAAATCAGAATTTTAAGTTACAAAAAGATTCTGATCTGAATATAAAATGGTAAATATTCTTCTTAATTTTTGTAAATAAACTTATACAAGGGAAACGTATTTTCCTAATTCTAAAGAAAAATGAAAAAAGCTTGATATAATTCATCTAGTTCTACATTACGTGAGGAAATATGTTACTAAAACATACCACTATATCAATTTTGATAAACAAATACAAATCCACGCATACAATGAAATACATTTAATTATTCCCAACATTATATAAAATGAAATCTATCTCATTGTTTCAAAAAATAAGATCCCTGACAGAGATAAAACATGCTTATCAATCAGATATTACTGTTATTAATCAATCAATAGAAACAAAGATGATTATTCCAAACTCTATAATTAAATATTCTACTTTTATCAGAAATCAAACTAGATTTTAATACTATTCAAGAAACTATTGTTAATAATGATGACAATAAAATTTACTTGTAAAGTATTACTGTGGCATCAAATTTATGTCAAAATATATATAGATCTCTGTAAAACAAAAAAAAAAGATAAATTGTTTAAACGACAATGAGTCGATTCACATTTTTTAATGAAAATAGATTGTCAGATGCATCCTATGCTGTATGAAGATGATATGTGTGGACACATGATTAATACAGTTGACGGTTTTGTCATTATTTATAAATACGCGTGCGTAACGCGTAAAAGTAAAATATTGCAACTCACTGTCGAACGTCGGTTAACAATTCATACTTCGCCTGAGGCACGGGGATTTGATTAACCATTGAACGCACAAATGTTCGTCGCAATTGACGCTTGGGGACGCTAGTCCTCGAGATCGCTTGCCGCTTTTATTACTACGCCCGATATGATACGATACACTGACGCGTGTATGCATATGCAACCTGACAATGCTAAAATTAGCGAGTAGGGTTTTACTGCGCAACATAGACACATAACTACGAAGCGGGAACATTTTAAACTTCCTGAACTTTCTCTCCATGTTTGAAATGAATTGGAATAATATTAAGTCTTCAAATTGTCAATAAGTTTCTGTGAACTTACGAACTTTCTACCTCTTTGATCGAAACTATAACGAACTTATTCCAAATCCTTGATAGCTTGAAGGAAATACTATTGGCAAAAAAAGTATTAAAAAAACTTCATAACTAAAAATTATACACTGATAAGTTAGACATTGATACGAATTAGATACAAGGGAAATATCTTCTTAGCAGTAGATACTAGAATAAAAATCGAAAATATGCATGGAAGATGTACACAGATACATGTATTTAACAATAATACATACATTCATTTCAGTAATCACATTATAATATATACATAATATCTAGCGATAATAGTAAAAACAATAATCAAAATACAAACGTTTTTGTATTTAATCATTTCAGTAATAGTTTTTAATATTAAATACATAAATTGTTATTTATATAAAATAAACGATATCAATATTGAATACATATAAAATAGCAATTATATCACAAAATTCAATCAGTAATTAAAAAAATAAAAATTACAATCAGTTACACTCGAAAATAGTAGTGAGATTTCTAATACAGTTGAACACTAGAGAAATTTATGCTCTTTGAAACATGTAATCAGAATACAGTTAATGAAAGACCATGAATAAGATTTGTGACAAATTTCCAAGTACAAATGATGTTAAATTTAATACTTTCATACAACTCTTACATTGACATGTGTTTTAAGTTTGTATAAAAATAATGTAAGAATTTCATGCTAAATATGATTCAACTTTCTTCGACTTCATTCGTAATACTTAGATTATAAAAAACTATTATTAAGCACCAAAGTTCATGGAATAATATTATAAATACAATATATAAAAATTTAAACAAATCGCGGAAGTATTACGTACAGGTGTACCTGGAACTTTGCTTACACGTTTTAGGAAACTAGACTTTTTTAGTTTCTTAAAAGACATCCATTATTTCTTAGTATTACGAACATTTACTGATTTCTACCACTGACCAATGCTTCATCTTCTGGCTTGGGAAAACGTTTGTAACGTTCCAATGTTACAGTATAAACTACCAATCCACCAAATAAAATTAATAGGAGTCCCATTACATTGATTAAAACTGCTTCATCTACAAGCTTTGAATAATCGTCCCTGAAATAATATGTTGTATTTAAATACTATTATAGTATTCGAATATAATAATTTAATAGTAGAATTATTTGTATACAATACAAATATATATTTAAAAATTTACTTACTTTAAAACAAACATAGCTTTTTCGTTTAGCCCCAGAAGACAAGAAGCAATTACTCCAACAAATCCTGCCACACCAAAGTATACATGAATAGGCATGTAAGAAGAACGTAATGGTGTTTGTAATCCTGGGTAGAAGAAGCTTACAAATCCAGCAACCCACTGAAATTTGATAATGGATAAGTAAATAAATATTACAACTTCTAAAAAAATATGGCAGAAATAAATCATATAATTTATGTATAATTAAAAATTTCTCTTGTACCTGACAACAAAATAAAATTACACTGGTAAGTCCAACCCAGCTATGAAGACTATACATGTTTGGTATAGGTTCCGGATTTAAGTTATGACTATCAAATACAGCAACCAGAGCAATTACTATTAATACTACAGTGAATAACATTGTACCACCATGAATTAATTTCAGTCGTCGTTTTCGGGTATTTCTCTGTGTTCTGTATATTAACATACCTATAATAATTGGCAATAATTCATGAAAAACAAGTAATTATGATAAAACGAATAAATCAGTGTCTTACTAGATTTTTCCAAAATTATTAAACATACCATTAGCATATAGAAAAACAAATCCAATAACCATTAACAGAGGATGCCAGTTGAATTCCAACTTTGGATCAGATCTCCAAGCAAAACCACCTCTGTAACAACTACCCCAGACGGCTACCAAAATTATTAATGTTGCTCCAAGAATCTCCATCAGAATTACAAGAGGTTTAAAACCTTCTAGTGATACACGTGGCTCTCCAATTTGTTCCATGTCTGAAAATTATATTAATTACTTCATATAGAATACAAAAAAATTAAATACAAAAAATTCAACTAAATGAAATATAAGGTTACAAAATATCAAGATTAGCACAATTGTTTCTCTTACATGAAATGAATAAAAAATATTGAGTGAATGTATTTCTTGTGTATCGATGAATGCAATTTTTTCTAAAAATATAAAAGAAATGACATACCTAAACACATTTGGTACTCATATGGATAATCTGTTGGCATGGTTCAATGAAAAAAATAAATTCTCTACTTGATAAAACTCTAAGAAAACTTTATATAATTCTGCTTAGTTTTTTCCATGTATGATTTTTAAACAGTATAAATTAAATTTTTTATTTCTTTTAATAAGAATCTGGGAAAATCTTCCATCCTAAAATATTACATCACAAAAGAAAAAAAAAATTAATATTTACGTATTCATAGAACATTTAATTTTCAACACTTTTACAAATTTATGACAAATACATTATTTTTATTATAATCTATTTTTATAAATACTCTGTTAAAAAGTGCAATGATTGTTTTTGCTCAATAAAGTCATTTAACACTTCACTGCACATGGTTCTTACTAACAAAGAAGACCCACATTTACAACATATGTTAATAACTAGTTAGCTTTTTCTTTCTTGAAAAGAATTAAGTATGTTTACAATGTACATATGTATGTGTATGTATACATAAACTTGTTACATAACATCATAAATATAAGCAATATAATTCAAAAATGACATTTCTTATCAACTGTAATCTGTCACAAATACTTCCTGTCATTTTGTTATACCACACAAATATGTGATTACAAAAACTGAAGAACGTATATTTTTTTAAATAAATATTTATTTTTATCTGGCGCCTGCAAGTTAACTTATCTCCTTCTTGTAGTTAACTTCAATAAGTGTCAAATAGCAACAAAAATCTGGTTACAAATTTTGAATACGTCAGGTTAGACTTTCGTTGATAATAATGCCAAGTATCATTGAATATAAAGGAATAGAATACAAACAGATTTAAAAAGAATAATGTAATGGAAAAATGTTATTTGACTGATTATAAATGGCGAAATCCGTTGAATTACCTGAGACGTTTCCGTAGAAAGTTTCCGACAAAAAATCAACAGGTACCACGCAGGTTCTCCAACGGCGTAAAATGCATCATCGATTTTACGCACTTGTGAAGCAGGATGTTTATTTAAATTCATCGCACTTCTGATCAACACAGCAACTAGATATAACGTAATACCTCGATTCTAAGTGCAATTAATTAAATTATATAATGCTTGTGACTCGACGTTTTTATTACAATCGCTCTCGAATGGAAAATAAAAAAAACAGCTAATACGAATGAAATGAATTCATTCATGTTTTTAAATGTTTCTGTCTGAAAACAACGCATTCTCATCGATACCAAGAAGAAACATAAGTGTGGTTTTTTTTGTGGTTTCACTATACCCTCCATTCTTACTACTCTTAACGAATAAAAACATTTATTATCTCAAATAAAATGCATTACAAAATATTTTAATTCAATACTATCTCGATATTAAATTAAGATCGTTTTTACATAGCATGATAAAAAATGTTATCGTGTTCACTTCAAGATAGAAGTTTCTTTTAAGTGTTTATCCTTTATTAAGGGTGGTAAATTAAATTTCTGTAATATTGATAAAAACACAGTACCTCAAGAAAAATTGTGTTATACAATACTTATAACTTGATTTTATTATAAGTAAATTTCTTCTTGAATGAGATGTAGACAATTTAATACGAATAAAATAAATAAATATGTAGGAAAGAATTCTTTCATGTTCTGATATGTTTGCGTCTAAAAATGATATATCTTTACCTTTATTGTGTTTGAATGTTATATTTTTGTGTCTTAATTTTAAGGTATACATTCTTTTGTAATCTATGACTTTTTATGGACGATAGATCAAATTCCTGTAGCGTTAATGACAACGTGACATCTATAGTGAACAATCAAAATTGAAACATAACCTTCAAAACTATTGTTGTAAAAAAGACACCAATAATTATTTTTTTTATTGTTAGTATGAATCGAATGTATTAAACACTATCGAAGATTTCCAACATGATTGAAAAAGGAAGGTTTTTTAAAAATTTAATAAAAAATGGAAAAATCAGTTTTCCCTTTGAGAAATATTATTCAGAAACTGCTACGAATAATAACAATGAAAAAACTACACATTTTGGTTTTAAGACTGTCAATGAAAGCGATAAAGTGAAAGAAGGTTCGTTTTTATTTTATTTATTAAGAGCTGATATTTATGACAAAGATATCTTTGATTCTTGTTAACTATGTCTTATTGTTATACAAACCTTTTTTAGTGTATACAGTGTTTGAAAAAGTAGCTAATTCTTATGATCAAATGAACGATGCAATGAGTTTTGGAATCCACCGTATTTGGAAAGATATATTTATTCAAAGGCTCGGACCAACACATGGAAGTAAATTGTTGGACTCTGCTGGTGGCACAGGAGATATTACATTTCGGTATTTGAATTATTTAAGAAATACTCCTAATCCGCAAGGTTTAAAAAGCTCTGTAACAGTGTGTGATATAAACAAGAACATGTTAGATGTTGGAAAAATTAGAGCAGAAAAGCAAGGTTGGTTGGGTGAAAATAATGTTGAAATCAATTGGGAACAATGTGATGCAGAGACGCTTCCTTTTGATAACGATTCATACACTGCTTATACAATTGCTTTTGGAATAAGAAATGTAACACATATTGATAAGGTACATCAAATTTAATTATATTTTACTACCACTAATAATGTTTAAATTCCCAAATAACTTGTAATTAAATTTATACATATTTATTATTTTTTACACATGATAGTTTACTGCTTCCGTATTATTTTTATTTTATTATAATAAATTTCTTGTGTTTGTTTTGATATCTATAAGTAAAAACTTATTATTTAATAATGTATTAACTACAAGAATGATTGTTAGATATTTCACTTATTGATACTTTAGTTGCAAATAAATGAAAGTAATTAGTAGAAAAACTGTTGGTAATGTATAAAAGAAAGATATTACTGGTTTATAGGTACTTTCTGAAGCATATCGGGTACTGACTCCAGGTGGACGTTTCCTGTGTTTAGAATTCAGTCATGTAAACAACAATGCTTTACGATGGTAAGTGGAATGAATCAAAAGTTTTTTTACATTCAAACATATGTTCATAGTTCTTTTATGTTATTTTTCTATATTATTGTAACTACATATGAATATACATTGTAATCATATCTTTTACATATTATACATCACATGAGAATTTATTACAAAAAAAAATTTTTTACAGGTTTTATGATCAATATTCATTTCAAATAATACCTGTATTGGGTACGCTCATAGCAGGACAATGGCAACCTTATCAATATCTTGTTGAGAGTATTAGAAAATTTCCAACACAAGACAACTTTAAGGTGAATATTTTGGTATATTACAATAAGATTTTTCGTACATAATGATTTATGGCAATATCAATTTCTGTTTGAATACATTCTTTAAACTATAATTGTGTTTTACAAATTTTAAACATTGTTTTAGGAAATGATCGAGGAGGCGGGATTCAGAAATGTAACTTACGAGAATCTAACGTGCGGAGTAGTAGCAATTCACTCAGGGTTTAAATTATAATGTAATATCTTAACTTGTTATATGTAATAAATTGTTGTCATTAAATTAATTTTTTTTACAAATGGTAAATTGGTGTATTTAAACAATCGATTTGAGTCATTACTTCCAACCAAAATTATCGATGTTATCCAAAGAATTTCCGTCTAAGTTACAGAAGGTTTAAAATTATAACTCTCTTATCGTTCCACAAAGAATTACCACACCCAGTGTTTCTTTGAGTGTTTTGTTTTGCAGAAATAACTTTCAGGCCAATGTGGGTATTTTTATATTTTAAACGAATGGGACTTATATATTGATTTTAAAGTGAGTATAATATAAAGTTATAAAATGTAGCATATAAATTAAATACAAACAATAATTAGTAATTTTTACTATTAATTTGTACATGTAAGATGACGTGTTATAAAAATATACGGTGTTGCAAAATATTATTCTGAGTTATGGTACAAATAGTGACTGTTGCCTTTTGCCAGTCAGCAAGATTTGGGTTTAACTGATACATATGTATATGTATTTACGTACACAATTTCTTTAATATTTTATTGCAATTTATAATTCATTGGTTTTAAGAATAATATATTATTTACAATTGAAAATTATAATTTCAAGGAAACACAAGCGACTGTATATTACAGATAGTAATTGAATTAAATGTACATGTTAGCACTGAGATTATGATTAAATATTTTTACATTGCATTTATTTGTTTCAATGAGAATGACATGTAATGCCAGTGTCAATCTCGTTTTCTGTATTTTGTATTTCATCATCTCCATCTATGTCACACATTCCGAGACTATGACTATCGAGTGCTTCTGTACTCGTTGCTGCATCCAATAAGGACCATTTTTCCGCTTTGCTGTCTTCATCTTGTCCTTGTCCCTATAGATAATGATTTATATGGACTATGAAGTACAAACTTAAATCTTCCAGATTTTATTCACAGTATTGAAGGATAAAATAAGTTACAAATGTAAATAATAGATATGAACTGATTACCTCATAAAGGGAAACGGGTTGCTTTTCATTAACAAGCCTGAGAGTATCACATGACCTTAGCGCAGATTTTTCCCGTAAATGTCCAGAAGTTTTTATTCTCATTGCTGGAGATCGACTGTGAAGATCTTTTTGTGATCCTGAATGTTCATCTTTAGCTAATAAAACTGACATTCGGAACTCTGGAGTGGGACATGCGGTACCACTTGTCCTTGCAGATATATCTGCTTCTTTTGAAGATGCATGCTTCGACACAGGCGTGCGTTCTGCAGATCTATAGAATAATACATTCCTAATAATTTACTTATCAAAAGTATATGTAGTTTCACATATTTAAATATTTAATAAAACATTAAACTTTACCTATTTAATGCTTCAGCAGCTTGAATTGCACTAGCTGTGTCTGTATCTGGCGTGTCTGGAGATTCTGGAGCAGGAACAACAGTTCTTGGAATATATGGACCATTTAGAGCTTCTATTAATGATACAGCTTCATATCCGGATGGAATGTTTTCACAACTTCCCTAAATATTTAATACTATATTAGTAAAATATTTTTAAATGTGCTACCCTACATAATACTTTACAAAGTATATTGACATAAACTAAAATAAAAATACGAAAAAGGCGTGCTTTTATAATTATTAGTTATTTGTGTAAACAAATATTAACCTCTGGTAATGGTGGATTTGATATAATAGCTCCAGTTGCTTTTTGAAGTGCTTTAATTTGAAGAAGTGCTCTGAAAGGAGCTCTGCATATTGGACAATTATTAGCTTGATATCTAAGAGAATCTGCACAACCATTACACAAACATAAATGTCTACAGGGTAATATTAAAGTGTCCCGTACATCACACATACAAATCACACATTCTGATCCATTGTCATCTGTATCTTCATCACTGCCTTGTTGCTAAAAAATAAATTACCGTTAAATACAATATTAAAAATAAAGATGATTATAGATCACCATGAAATACCTTTGCATTTTCAGCATTCTTATTCTCGATTCCGTATATTTCTTGTAGTAAATAACAAAGGCCATCAACATAAAGTTTTTGTTTAAGTGCCTTCAGCACATATGTTCCATCTGAGTGTTTTTCAACAACCGCAATTGTTGTATGAGATTGTTTTGGATCATCTGAACCTTCTTCTGCTACACAATGAATTGCTATTGGTATTATCTATAAGAAATTAAAAATGTTTCATAAAAAATCACTTAAAAGTGCAGACAAAAAAGTGCGTCACTATTTCTAGTGTACATACTTCCCTATCTGGATTATATATCAAATCCTCTTCATTATAAGTTGTTGGATCAAATATATGTGAAGTTTGAGAAAATAATTGATTTGCACCCTTCTTATAATAGTATGTCTCAGAATTCATAGAAGGATCTCTTGGCATATAACTAAAAACAGATTTATATGTAATATTATGTTAGTATATCTTACAATCGTACCATTAATCATATTATTAGTCATTGATTTTTGTAATATATTAAATACATACGTAACTCCCTTTGTTGTAACTTCTTCAGTGCAAAAATAATATATTGTAATTGCACATCTAACATCACAATCAAATGTGAATTCAATGTTATATCGATTTGGTTTTTTGTCAATATCACCATCACCATAATGTTTTACACTGTGACACTGAGGCGAAGTAGAAGTTTGATCAACATTACGAACTAATCTCAATGATTCTCTCCTTATATTCACCAAACTTTTTAATGTTTTAGTGGGGTCATTGGCTTGTGGTGGTGGATATGGAAACTGCAATAAAAGTAATATTTTTATATATTATGTACATATGTTTAAACAGTATTGTATAATAAAATATGTTACTTTATATTAACTTACAGGTGTAGGCCGACTTCCTAAAAAATTCAAGTCAGCATTTTCCCCGAAAAGATACGCCTCTGGTTGCGGTGTATCAAATCTTTCACCACCCATTATGAAGTGGCTACCAAAGTAGCTACCTGTAAAATAAAATTTGTTAAACAGTATATGAAAGAAATTTCGATAATACTGTAAACCATAATATTTTAAACAACAATTTTACATCATTTAAAATAAATTTATTGCACGTTTTAATGTTTCACAAAATCTATTATAAAAGTATTGTCTGATATAGAAAAAATAATTGTATTTACTTATAAGACATTTATACAAAAGCTTGTAATACTAGAATAATATTCATATATTAACACAAACAAACCAGAACGAGGAGGGTATTTGTATGCATGATTCGAAACGATATCAACTTCTTCTACGCCAGCGTTCTGTCGACTTGTTAGCGATCCCATCGCTTAATTATATTAAAAACAATTAAAAGTCTTCACTGGAAAGAAAACTTCACGACCATGTGTAATGAACCATACAATATGTTTCTTCGAGGAATTCACGAACTATGGGCAATCAACGAGAACCATAACCATTAGTAAACAAGGAGCGCACGGTGACAGTAATTTTGACAGACGATTTGTCCAGTTGACACTTACGATCCTTTGTATGTAATAACATATGAAATGAATTCCATACGCATCTTACAGGTTGACCAATTTCATTAACACAATTACTTCCGTTGTTTGTACAAATTTTAACTTATTACAAATTATATCAACACACATTTTGCGTAGTACCATCTGTTCACAAAGCCATCCTTTTAAATATCGAAAATGAAATGCATTAACTGTCATCATGATTAATTAACAAGTGAGACATGTGTGTGTACATGTTTCTCAGACTGCTGTAGAAAAACGCGCTATTTCAAAAATGCGGTATCGTATTCAACAAACTTAACGGTTGACGTTTGGTAACGCCAGTGTCTTGTCAGTGTGCGGGATCTTTTAGGATCACGTATTCCCAGATTGTCGTGAATGGTTTCCAATTGTGATCGAAATTACAGGTGAACGATAGAGCTCGTGATACCAGCACCAATAATTGGTAGTATGTTTTGGATGCCATAGCCAAACGTAGCAATGAATGCAATTGTGACAGCCAGTAATATAAATTATATACATATTAAGAACGTGCGATAGCATTTTATATGGATTAGGCAGGAATGCTGTTGTTGTAAATGATTGTTTATCATCATGAAATTCAATGAAAAGGAACTTGCGGAAGCAAGCAGTGGTCCTGCTGATCTCGAAGGTCGTTTAAATCACAAACGAGCTCATAAGTCAGGTTAGTGTAGTCAAGAATCATTTGAATTCGTTCGGAGGTATTTCGCGTTTACTAACCTACCTATTGTCACGATCGTTTTTTACTATTTTTAGGTTGATGCTCTTGAATTCAGGAAAATAACGTGTTTGATTCTTTAATTATTTATATTATAAGAGTATTTGATATGTTGATAACTTTAATACTGTTTTCTAATGCTGTGTTATTTGTTTTTCAGGGTTCAAAGAGAGATGGTTTAAACTGCGGTGCAATTTGTTGTTTTACTTTAATATTAATGAGCTGGGAAAGATCGATAGAAGACAACCAGCTGGTGTAATTATTTTAGAAAATCATAGTATTAATATTGATAGTACATCCGAAGGAGTATTTGCATTTAGTATAGCATTTCGTGATGAACACGAGAAACGACACATTTTGTGTGGACGTTCGGAATCTCAAGTAGAGCAGTGGGTGAACGCGCTTAAACAAGCTAGTTATGAATATTGGAGATCTCGTTTAATAATACTTCAAGAGAAATTATGTAAGAAAACGGGAAAGGATCCTTTGCTTATGTATCCCAGAAATCAAGGAATTATCAGAGACGAGGCATGGGAACCTGCATCTACCTTTCGATCTCATGTACGTTCCTTCACAACTTCAGTTGTAACATCAACTGCGTTAAATACAGTTACGAAAGAAGTGAATTTGATAGAATTTTAAATTAAGTTATTTAATCATAATTTACTTGTAATTATATTTTGAAATTTGTATACTATTTAATTGTGTAAAAACATAGAAAGATTTAGTCTTGCACAATCAACTGTATATTGTTACAAACAAAGTAGTAAATTTCAACATATATTTATTGAAACTAATGCACTTCACATGACATGTACAAGGTGAAAGTAGAATTTTATACCACTAAAAATTATTCTAATTAATATATACACTTAAATTTTATAATCCAGAGAAAAGTTTTTATATATTTATGTAAAGTGGTTTTGATAGTGTTCAAAAAACTAAATGAGTTATTTTAATACAATATTTTTAGGCAATTTTATGTGAAACTTATTAGATATTGCTACTGTATTAATCAAGTTATTTTATGACAAAAATTAAATAGTTGTACCTTTTAAATAGTTTGTATCATAGGAAGGGAAATGAGCGACTATTGAGTTATTGCCCATGCTCTCTACCTGATGTACAAATTTCTCAAGTATTCGAATACCAAATACTCTCTATTATTTACAATAATTATACATAATATTAACTTTGGATGATCAATTTATTGATTTGCAATCTTGAAAAATAAAACATATTTTTCTAAATAATGTAGTTATATAATTTTTAAGAAATCTTCATTTATCATCCCAATTTTACACTGTGATATGTGCACATAATTAAAATTTCTTCTTTTGTACATTGAAATTACAACTACATTTAGGTAAATGATTCAAGGAGAGTGGTGATTACTTTACTAGATATTTTAAATTTTAATTTAACTCTGTTATAAAAAGTTATAGTAAGTAACCAGATAATAAAGGTATAAAAAGATAGCAAATATTTCAACAAATCAACTTTTTTACAATTCGGAACAGATTGATAAATTATGCTTTTTGCACTTTACTCTGTCAAAACATAATTTTGACAACAACATTATTATATTGTTTCCAAACAACCAGCAAAATGTGTTACTCTTTAAGTTTTCTAAAATAACAAATAAGGATGTGAAACGATTACATAATAAATGTACATGTAAGTTTGTAATCATTAGACTGCAGATGTTTATACAAATATACATTTTTAGTGTTCCATATTTCCTATGTTAATACAGTCAAGTAAATGAAACTGCAACAAGACTGCATTTGCTCCCTGAAAATATGTACCTTTTATTTTGTTAAATTATTAAATGTGCATCATTCATCAATTTGCATATATTAAATTGCATAAATATCCGCAGTCTAGTAATCATGATATTATAGTAAATATGAGTTTAATTTTCTGAACTGGTATTTGGTCCGGAAAATTGAAATCACATGTTAAAGAGAATGGGTTGGCATCACTGCTCCAAATATTTACCACGTGTAACCACGCACATCCACGCGTCTTTTAATTAAGGGGCCGCCACGGATGCACTGTGGTTATAATTCCTGTTTAACCTAACCTGATTTAAGACACCGGGTGCAGTCAGTTTCGTTCCTACAAAATTTATTAATATAATTAATTTTGAAATAACACAAAACAAATTGTCAATTAAAGTAGACGTAGAATAAACGATGAATCGATTCGTAGTTCTGTGTGTTTTGTTAGTCAGTGGAATTTCCGGAATTCTCGGTGAAACTTGTCAAAAGCCTGAGGTTGTTGCCTCGGCATATGTCACAGAAGATGCAACTATTCTAACAAGCGTTGCATTTACAACACAATTTGTGCTTAAATGTAGCAACGGTGTGAAAGGTATTCCATTGTACGCGGAAGTCGAGGGCAAGGCTTTACCTGCTGCTAGATTAAGCTCTGATAACAAGTATCAGGTACCAATACACTTTATTCATAAACTTATGGAATAATAAAATAAATTTTGAAATGAAACGAATTATTATGCAGAAAGAATAAGAAGTTAATTGTAATAATTGTGAAATTGATTTTATAGGTTTCCTGGACAGAAGATGTAAAAAAAGCACGTTCTGGAGATTATAATATAAATCTATATGATGAAGAAAGATATGCAGCTATACGTAAAGCATATAGGAATGGAGAAGATCCAAGCAGCGTGAAACCTTTAGCTGTAGTAGTACTTAATAATCCAGGCGTTTATCTTGGACCTTGGGTCAATTCAGAACTCCTTGCCGCTCTCTTAGCAGCATTAGTTTCCTATTCTGCATTGTCTTCTAAATACAAACTTCTTGCTTAATCATTCATTATTCATAATTAATTAATTTCTCAAGTAAATTATTACAGAAATGTTCATTTAACAGAATGATTAATAGAATAATGTAATTATGATATTGTGATTTATTGTAACTTAGATTTTTTTAAATATAATTTTTTAGTTAAACAATAACTTGGTGTAATTTAATATTAACTTATTATTAAATTAATGTATTTAATCTTAGTTAATAATTCTTTAGATTTAAATACTTTGCAATATGATTTAATTTCTGTACAGTATTGAACATTCTTATTAGTATGTATTTGTATAAAATTGGATTCTTATAAGGATATAACAAAATTTAGGTAGACACAAAAGTTAATATATTTCAGATGAAGGTGGATTACCAAAAAAGTATTCCCAAGATGGTGGATATTTAATACTAATACCAGCACTACTATTACTCTCCAATAACTTTAGCCACTGATTTAAACCTTTAACTAATATTATTGCATCTGAAACATTGTCTCCTTCATAACAATAACAAATGAGTACTGTACAGTAAATTTCCATTGATTTCAGGTGATTGTAAAGGCTATTTGCAAATCCACCTCCAGGAATGCAATTCTCTACTGTCAGTTCATTTTCTATTCTTGTTACATGCCTTTTCCATTGAAGATCTTGAAGTAGTTTCTCATTGTTCAATAACGTATCGTCTGAAGTGAGATACCTTAGTCTGGTGTCTGATCTACCAGCCTCCTCAGAATTATAACATTTATTACCACTAGCTAAAATTATTACCTATAGAAATAAACATTTTATTATGATGAAAAAAAGTAGAAAATATATGAGTTTTAAGTAATATAAACTATACCTTCTGAATTTTCTTTTCTTGGACAAATTTTGTTAACTCATCAAAGAAATTTGTTGAGTCACCAATGTATGGAGAACGTATTTGGAGGAGAATTATTTTATAGTTGGTTCCTAGATAGAAATCAGTAGCAGTGCAAAGTGATGTAGAATCTTTATTATATGGATCTAGACCAGAAATCGGTAGAAATGTAGAACTCCACATAGATCCAATTTTACACAGATTCAAATTTGTGATTAATAGATCAGCACATAACTGTCCAACATTTCCAATAGCCACAGACGGAAGTATCAAAATATAACCTTCAAGATTAATTTCCTCTTGTATTTTTATCATTTTTCTTGAATGAGTATTTGCCAGGTATCTATAATATTAATCACATTTGTTATGTACATATTCTAAGGTACACAAATTTATGCTAATGAAACCATTATAATAAAAACTTTATATAAAACATAATTTAAAAATTATCTAAGATTCCAATTATACGAATGATAATAAAATTTTCATAGCACTTTATTTATATCAACAAGTCAAAATTCATGAGTCACCGCACAAAGATGATTGTTGATCAATGAATTGTACAAACCATTGAATAGTTTCTATATATATCGCACTTTGTTACTTACATTTCAGTTTATGTGACAAAAATTATATACGATTATAATTTGATATAAATGTCAAGTACAAACAATCACATAACCTTTATTGCAAAACAGTAGCAAAAGTGATCAAGAAACTTCTATGCACACAAACTCAAATTTCTGAATCGTATATAGAAAGATAGTGTAATAATTACGCGACAGTAAATAAAAACAAAAGTTGGTACTTCTGCTTCTTCCTCATTCAACCTGTGAGAATCTATTATCTAGATTTTAGATGATTATGTGAACAAAAATGCTACAACGGTCAGGTGGAAACAGCAAAATGAGTCGCATAAGAAACTATATTAAAATTCATATCGTATATTCATTACGTAAAATACAATTTTTTTAAAACCTTTCAAATAAAACCAAAATGAAAATTTATTTTTGATCACACGTAATCTACCTACTTACGCTTTCCACGATATTAATTAACAGCAACTTTTAAATCGTTTTTTTTACCATATAATACTTCCAAAAAGTTCCTTTAAACATCAAAGTGAATCACCGAGAAACCATAAAAATTCGGATAAATTTGTGCATAATAGTTATAGTGCGGATGTTTAAGCAATTTAATACATTCAAATTGGTGAATGATGGACCTGTAATAATTTAGCAACATAACGATTACATATTTTAAACATTCCAAGTAGCAAACGCAGCTTTGTTGAAGTTTCATTTATTTAAGTGCATATAAAAATGTATATTTGTATAAACATCCACAGTCTAGTAATAAATTATCCTTTTGAACTTCGATTGGCAGGAAGGATGATCGGTATGGTAGCGCGTCTCAATACCGACCGCGTAGAGCGGCATGTGACGTCACGCATCACCGCCCCGCGATGCCTCTCGGGAAATAGCGCCGCCATCTTGAGTGGCATGGCCCAGCTAGACAGTGCGCCCTGAGTCAAGACATGCGATTTATCGCGAAAACATTGAACGTCCCGAGGATCACGGATTCCTGTGAAACGTAGCAGACCTTCGTTGCTTCGCACCCGCGTCGAAATGGAGGCGGTTAAGGCGTTCAACGCGGAGGTAAGCCGACTTACCCTCGATTCTTCCTCTAGCCCGCCGACTCTCCCTCTTTTTTTTCTCTCGCTTCTCTTTCCATTTTTCTCTTCTCTTCCTGTCTCCCGAGGTCGAACGCGAGACGAACGAACACGTAACAGAACCCTGGGGACGATATTTCTCCCGACCGATAGCGATGCGCGGAATTAAATGAGTCTCGTACTCTTGGAATGCTTTGATTTCTAGTCTCTGTGCGAGTGAGAGAGAGAAAGAAAGGGAGAGACTCTATATGCAAGCAAGAAGAAGAGCAGGGAAAGAGAACCTTTATTGTGATTTGGACTATTTGCGATTTACATGATTATTGGCGTTCGCCACAATGTTTGTAATTCACACAATGGGAGAGAATGTATGTACTTATATGCCTGTGACTGTGTATCTGAGATGTATGAAAAAGGGATGGGAGAAAGGGAGAAAAGTAAATGGACAACCGACACATGAAATACATGAGTATCAATTATTAAACTGAAGGAAGTAATTAGTGTAAAATAGATAAAAGTCTGTAATCAACAAGTCAATGTTTATGTGTACTGTTGTTTCAGATAATTAAATTAAACAGCAGACATTTTAGATTTGACGATTTATTGAAAATAAAACATCTCAGATTTCCTTTGTTTTTATTGTACAGTGCAAATATTTACTGTTCCAATTGATTTAAGAAGAAATTATTTTACATATTTATTTAAATAAAGATTAATTTTATTTCTGTTTCTAGCTTTCAGCTCTCTATGATGTCAAACCGCCAATTTCTAAGGCTAAAATGAATTCTTTAACCAGGGGTGCAATTAAGGCAATTAAATTCTATAAACATGTTGTGCAAAGTGTTGAGAAATTCATTCAAAAAGTAAGTTACTCATATACATAAAAATTTATATAATTATACAGTAAACATTATGTTGATATACATATATATATATATATATATATATATATATATATATAATTTAACTGTTGTTTGTTTGTTACAGTGTAAGCCAGAGTACAAAGTGCCAGGATTATACGTTATAGATTCAATTGTACGCCAATCCAGACACCAGTTTGGAGTAGAGAAGGATGTTTTTGCTCCGCGCTTTGCCAAGAACATGCAAACCACTTTTTTAAACCTCTTAAAATGTCCTCAAGAAGACAAAAGTAAAGTGATCAGAGTTTTAAATCTGTGGCAAAAGAATGCAGTCTTTCCTTCTGAGGTTATTCAACCTCTGTTTGATCTTGCGGACCCTAATCATCCAATACACAAGGAACAAGCTGTTAATACTAATGGTAAAATGTTTTACATAATTTTACTTAAATCAGGTAGCTTAATTTGCAATTAAATTTATATTCAAATTTTGTCCAATTACTATTATTTTCAGGTACACTAAATACCTCTTCAACAAATAATGCAGGCAATACTAGTGCTGTTGTAAAAACTCCTCCTCTGACTGCAAAGAATGCTGTAAAGGATCCAAAATTATTTTCTTCTGCAAAGACAATTGATCCAGTTTGGCTTGCACAAACAAAAATGGAGACAGCAAATATAGTTAATGCTAATAAACTCCTGGTATGTTCTGTTTTTAAATATCAGTTCATTAATTACAATGTATGAAATATAGAAAGAAGAAGGGTGATATATACTATACCATTGATTTTAATGCTTTTTGCTTTAGGGGCAATCGAATTCAAGTCAAATGGATGCTTCTTTCCTTGACCAGTTGCAACATTTACAACAGTTATTACTGAAAAAACAGGAAGCAGCCAATGAACAAAAAAGTTCTGTAAAGTTTGACAAAAAACTCTTAGATTTCGATTATGGTGAAGAAGAAGATGATGACGTTGTTGTTGCAAGTTCACCAGCAACAACAGCAGCAGCTAACATTGGTCAGCACAATGCAGTGTCTACAGGAAATAGTTTGGAGAGTCTTGGCCTACTTCTAACAAATCCAGAGGTCTGAATCAATTCAGTAAACAAATATCTTGCAATATTTATATGAAATAGTTAATTCATTTATCGCATTAATAACAGGTTTTGAGGCAGCTCCAAACATTACAACAAACGATGCAAGGAAATGCCTCTGCATCACAGCATGAAATGGAGGAAAAACTGCGGAAGCTTCAACAAATGAAGCAGCAAGAAGAAGAATTTGATAAGCACCTAGCTCAAACTGTTCCTGTACGTTGTGAATTTTTTACATACAAACTTTTAATCTTGATTTTCTCTGTTACAATTAAATGATCTATTTTTTCTAGAACCTACCATTTGCATCAGAATGTGAATTAAAGCCTTCGGATATTTTGAAACCAAATCAGCAAAATGCATATACAACAAATGTAAGTAGTGGAGTCATACAAGATATGAGTCAACCGCCTCCTGGTTATCCACCGGCTCTACCGTATGCCTCTCAACCTTTAGCAAATATTAGGCAGATCAATCAGCAGGCGCATCAGAATCAAAAAAGTCCGCTTCTTGATGAACGACAAGACACGCAAGATTATTCTGGGTAAAAAATTATTCCTTATTGTTTTTTCACGATTTATAGTTTTCGTTGTGTAATTTAATTGATAATTAAATGTTATTAATTACTTGTAGAAATGGCGCCAGACGAGACAGTAGCAGTGTAGAAATTGTAAATTGTGAAAACACAAGATCCCAAAGTAGATCACCTGATCGGTATAGACACCACAGTCGATCTAGATCACCTCGACATAGAGATAGGGACAGAGACAGAGATAGAGATCGGGATCGAGACAGAGACAGAAAATCTCGATCAAGAAGCAAATCTAGAAGAAGGAGGTGGTTATATGTATTCTTTATTTGTACTTATATTAGTTAGTGTATGTGATTATAAAGTGACATTTTCTCTTCTTCTACTCATGGTATTAATGCATCAGTGTATTCAGTCATATTAAAAATGTAATTTATCACTAAATGAATAATATTATATTACAGATCTCGTTCGAGAGACAGAGGACGAGACAGAAAACGTGATGATAGTCGAGAAAAAATGACCGAGGAAGAACGAGAAAAAGAAAGAGAAAGACGCAAACGAGGATTACCACCAATTGTTAGGGATAAATTAAGCGGTAAATATTTTCATTAAGCACTTATACATAATAACATAAAAATTTAGGAATGTTCAAGTTCTCTTTCGTGGAATCATTGTTCTCCTATTTGAAGGTCAATTTTTTTGTAGTTTGCAGTACTACCCTTTGGGTAGGGCATCTATCAAAATTGGTGCATCAAGAAGAGCTCTCAGATACTTTTGGTGAATTCGGGGATATTGTGAGCATAGATTTGATTTCACCTAGAGGTTGCGCCTTCATATGCATGAATAGAAGGCAAGACGCATATAGGGCTCTCACTAAACTTAAGAATCATAAGATGCAAGGGAAAGCAATCACTGTAAGTTATTTGATTAATTAATGTTCGTTTGTCTATGGCCATTTTTTAAACAATAAAAATTACTATGTATTTTAGTTAGCCTGGGCACCAGGAAAAGGTGTAAAAGGGAAAGAATGGAAAGATTATTGGGAAGTTGAATTAGGAGTTAGTTATATTCCTTGGAACAAATTAATTAATGTCACTGATCAAGATTTAGAATTACTTGAAGAAGGTGGAATGATTGACGAGGATACTCTACCACCAAATCTAAAAGGTAAGTAAAACAATACCTTAATGTTAAAAAATAAGTCTGGGAAATATTCATACATAAAAATAATTTAATTTTGGTAATATAATTAGAAGAATAAGATGTAACATGAAAATAATTTCTGAATATAATATGTAGGTAAACTAAAGCATTCCGGAACAAGTGCAGACGTGCTTCAACAGCAGCTGCAGTTGCAGCAACAAGCTTTAGTTGCAGCTGCTGCAATTCCAAGTCTGACAGATGGCATGGTGAATGTAATGCAACCATCAACTAGCGTTCAACAGCAACAGTCTCAACAAGGGAGTCAGCAACAGGGTCAACAGCAACAACAAGTAATTGATACAAGTCAACCACCGCCTATTAGGCCTCCTACATCGGCTGCACTTTTACCACCACCAAATACACAGTTACAAATGATGCCACCTGCTTTCACCATGCCAGGTGTTCCTCGTAAGTTATTCCTATTCCTTTTTAATAGTGAACTATAAGTGTCCACATCAGTGAAATTTCTGCTCGTAACTTTTCACATCTTTGTATTTTGAAAATTTACATAATATAGCAAATATTTTTATTTCATCAGTTGGTATGTTTTATTCGACGTTCAGGTATGATTGGACCAATGGGATTATCAATGGCGCATAGTTTAATGCCCAATGTTCCGATAGGTGTTCCACCTCCAAATATGCAAAGTTTATTAGGGCCACCAGGAATGATGCAAACTATGCTAACGCCTCCTGTAAATTCTCCATTTGGAGCCGGTGTTGGCGTTGGTCTATTAACACAGATTCCTCTGCCAGCGCCTGCTGCACCCTCTGATAAGCCCAACTCCACGGGTACGCTTAATTAAACACAAATTATATTTGCTTGGTAATTAAGAACAATTAAACATTTTCCATAATTTTTTTAGGTATGCCACACAATGTTCCTCCAATAGGAGTTCCTCCACCAACAACGGAAACGGGAATGCCAAATTTGCCAATGCTACGCCAACCTTACGGTGTAGGACCTTCTGCTCCTTTACAGATGCAACTACCTCAACAACAACATTCTGCAGATGATATGGATGTAGAAATGGAGGATGCGATGCCACAAAGTTCAAACGGAGCTAAAAATAAAAGTAATTTGAGTGACCAACAACTTTCACAAAATGATGACAGAACAGATTCTGATCAACAAGTGGAGGTAAGCGTACGAAACGCTTGAATTAATTGTACCGTAATGACGATAATCTACTTTTACTAATAATTGTACTGTTATTTAAACTTAATAGCAACAGCATCGAGACTATAAAGAAAGGGACAGGGACCGTGAAAACAGAGATAGAAGAGATAGAGAAACACATTTATCTCATAGAGATAGGGACAACAATGATTCTAGAATGGATCGTGGAAGAGAAAGAGGTAGAGGAAGAGAAAGAGGACGTGATCGTAGGAGAGATATTAGAGATAGGGACAGAGATGACAGGAGAGAAAGAGAGAATAGAGAAAATCGGGAAGGCAATTCACAAGGTCCAAGTCTTCAGGTAGTATTTAACAAATTTAAATATTTTCGTATAACATGCAAATTTTCATTTTATTAAAGAAAACTTTTACGTGTAGGAAAATGATTCTACCCCGAAAAAAGATGGCAAACCAAGTCTGGCTGATCGTCTGCGTCAATTAGCTGATGGCACACTTCCACTTGAAGATCGAGGTGATCGAATGCTTCCTCGAAACCGACAGGATCGCGATAGATCCGACAGGAGTTTTGACGATTCTCGATCGGCACGAGGAGAACCACTGACTTCTCTGATGGACATGCCGAAATTCGGTTTGCCTCAAGAAAGGGGCGATTTTCCGGCTCGTCCACCGGATTTTCGAAATCCCCAAGATCCAAGGGAATTTCAACAGCAAAGGGAAAGGCAAAGCTTTGGCAGGGGTCACAGAGGATCACAGATGCACGAAGAATATATGGATGCTCCAAGAATACAGGGTGGAGGAATGTATCAAGAAGAGTTTGATAATCGAATACATGGACAACAAAGAATAGAAGATTTTGGAAGACTTGGACCCCCGAGGGAGCAGAGGTAAGTATACGATTTATGTATTGAGTTTAGTATTTCTATTTGCAATTGAAAAAGAGTTCTAACTTGTTCTGGTTAGTCTTCGGACTCCTATGTAAAAAGAAATATTGAATTCAACCAAAATTGAAATTATTTTAAATATTAGTTTTCGAAAGAAATAAAAGTTAATGATCAATTGTTTGTCAAAGGGAGGAATTCGATAGGTCCGAAGTACGAGGAAGAAGACCGCTTGACGATCGCGATCGATTCGATTATGATATCAGACGAGATGGTTTCGATCCACGGCTTCAGGACGGTTTTGATCCAAGGGGTCACTTAGAACGAGGTGAACCTAGGAGACGAGAGTTTTTCGGAATTGAACCCATTTTTGGGATGCCGCCTATTATGGGACCCAGAGGGCCTAGACCTGGGCATCCCGATGGATTTGGACCGCGTCCAGCTCCCTTAGGAGCTCGTGGACCAGGTAAAAATAATATTTTTCCTTATTGTGATATCAAAGAAATGAACCTTCACAGCTTCACAACAATATTTTACACTTATATTGGCGACGTTTGAATTTAATTTATACAATTGATTTTTTTTTATATTACACATAAGTATTAAAATATTAATGAATGTCTGTTTTCTCAGGTCCTTTAATGTTCCACCCACGAGGCTTAGGACCTCGTCCTCTTCGCCCTGGAATGAGACCTTTCGGTCCTCGTGGACCACCCTTCGATCCTCGAGAACCGGACGCCTTCTTCAGACCTCCCTTCGATGACATTCGACCTCATGTCAGACCACCATTTGGTCCAATGGGTCCGCCATCTATTCTTCCTCCGGAATCCGCTGCTCCTTGGAGGAATCAAGAAGGTCCTCCAAGTTCCTGGTCTGCGGATTCTGACAGCCATTCGCAAAGAGACAATCCCAGAGATAAAAAAGGTGGTAAACATCCGAATAATCAGAACATAGAAAGGGAGAGCCGAAATAGAGGTCGCAAGTCAAGATGGACTAACGTAAGTCCATCTGGTGAAGAAACAGAAGAGGTCAAGGAGCAGGAATTAGCTTCTGGAAATGTTGAAGAGAAAGAAGAAAAACCTCAGAAAATAGAGGAGCAAGAGGTGCTTGTTAAAGAAGAAAGCAAAGAAACTGAAATAAAGGATGTGATTCCGAATGAGAAAAAGGAAGAAGTTGAAACAACAGACAAAGAAGGCATTGAAGTAAAAACGGAGGAAGAGGACCGCAGGGATTCTTAGACCAAAGTAAAGAGCGATTTTTCTGTTTAAGATTTTTTCTTACTCTGTGGAGTGGTGTGAGGGAGAACTCGTTGCTTCGAGCTGAGTTGGGTCGAAATTGAAAAGTTTACTTTGGAAAGTGAAACACTGAATTTTAGAATGATTAGTGAGTTCAATCGATGATGTATTAATTTAAAGTAATAGTGAATTATTTTGAAGTCATATTTTATAAATATCGACAAATTTAAGCCTTGTTGATTGAGATAGACGTCAAGGAGTAAATACAATGAAGACATTGTAAGAAATTGCAACTAAAAAGGTATGAAAATTTTATTTTACTTTAAATTAAAGATTATTTATGAAAGATTGAATAATGTAATACAATATTTGTATTATTTTAAGGTGCATGTGAAACTATAATTACAAAGAGTATATCATCGATTGAATAGAAAAAAGTATCTTTTTTTAAAGTCAGCGTTTCAAATTTCAAAGAAATTGTTAGTTTTATATTCGACTTGACAAGTAAGGTGTTGTGATTTGTGAACACAGGACCTATGACCCGTGGATACTCCAAGTGGCGACTTATTTATTGAATTGTAAATACTTTTGTATTTTCGTAGTAAACAGATACACAGAATGTTCGGTTTAAATTCACGCAAAAAATTATTTCTTGTATTGTTCAAGATATGAGAAAGGTATTTATACAACTGGTGTTTGTTTCAAAAAGAGAAACACAATGCGGAATAAAGTCATCTTCATTTTCTTATAGAATCATCTATTTTTACTAAGCTCAGCCTGCATCATATTTTAAAATAAATTTTATGAATTAATAATATGCATTCTTCATCAGTATACGTAAGGAAAAAAAATATACACCTCCTTCTACTGAAGGTGATTTTAAGATTTGTGTAACTCATTGATGGGAAAAAAATTTGATATTACATTTCTTCTGAAACAAACAACTTTTGTGTAAAGAACTTTCTCACATGTTGAATAATACAAAAAATAATTACGCCTATAAATAAAAATCGGACATGTATAGATAGATGAATCTTAACGATAGAATCTTGATTAACCGCATATTTTAAACAAATGTTGAAGTCACAAGATTGAACTCTAATTTAGTCCAATTGTTAGAATTGTAAGTTTTAGTGAACTTAATTAAAAAATCATGTTTAAAATAAAAAAATAGCTTACTATGTTTCTTTAAATAAATTTCAAAATGTAAATATTCTGCCTTGCGTGAGTTATTTACATTTACTTCTTGATTGTATATTGCGGCAAGCTCTTTCAATCAATTTTCAAATAGAAACGAATAATGACAAATTATGCAGAAAAAAAACTACTGCATTTAAAATAAACGTTGAACATTCTGTCAACTGAGAAAGTTATTTATTCAAATATACAAGTGTTCATTCGGATAAGCAAGATTCTATCGACGTAAATATTTAAATAGATAGAGAGAGAGATGATATATATAAATATACGTATATACTGTGTGTATATGTATGTTTATGTATATGTACAAATATATAAATATGTGTGAGAGGGAGAGAGAGAATGTGAATTGAACAAAAACTGAATGAGTCGAGGAAATATGAAAGGGAGGGAGGGAGAGAGAGAGAGCGAGCGAGCGAGCGAGCGAGAGAAATAAAAAGCGAAAAATATATATAACGCCGATGTTCGGCGTGGCTCAATCAAACGAACGAAAAATAAATATTTTCTATATAACGTCTTTCTTCGTCAGCAGAATTATAGCCTCTCATTCCGCTTGGCTTCCGGAATTATTATTACTTTTTTTAGAACGATTCCAGCCACCGGGTACTCTGGATAACTAATTAAATTCACTCTATTACCAGCGGATAGCTTAAACTGAACGATTTTGTCTGGGAATCTTCATGGATGGACCGGTGAATACTATTTGTCACGCGTGAATGATTTCACTTTCGATTTTATTTTCATCTATTTTCACTTACGTCGTAAAACAAACTGTTTAATTCAGTTTTCGGAAAAATGTTCCAGACAAAAGTTGCGTAGTGAAACTACCGTGAGCCAGTTGCGTGCAAGATAATTATACGTATATTTTTTATAGAGAATATCAATATTAATCAACTTTGGTTTCATTATTGAACAACCGTGTAAAATAATTATTAGAATTACCATTTTAATTTTAAGTTCAATCTCGATATAGTTTACGTCTGATAAATTTCAATTGCACACTTTTATACGATCGGTTATTGTATATTGTGTACGTTTTTAAGTTAATCGTGATTCCGTTCGAATCGTTGTATCATTCTGTTCTGTAATTCGAACTATGCAATTTTTATCTGAAAAATTTTTCCTCCGAATATCGAGTGACCGAATAACGAGGGCCAATTAATCTGTCCTGGATAAAAATACGATTGTGTTCGATTCAACGGGGAAAAAGATGTTAAAGAAATCGTGAACGATATTCGGAATGGAATGAAATCTTTTCAGAGCAGCTTTGGATACTTGTTCGGTACTCGTACTCGTGTATTCACATGTGTGAGTCTCTCTCTCTGTCGCCACACGACGATGGAACACCAGCCACCAGGTCGCTTGCGCTCAAACTGAGTGACAAGTGCAAGGTACTGTTGTGTTTATAACTCATTATATTTACATATTGAATGCAATTTTTCTTTCTGGACGAACTACGTGAAACGTCGGCTGAGATCAACCGATCTGCGTGTACAAAGTATTTGGAAACTGAAGAGAAGCGAGTTGACGCGTCGATTGCCGCGAGGGTCGGCTCGACTTTAGTTCCATTCAGTTTCAACTGATTCTTATTAAATTTTGAGGAAATTAAACGGTGCAATTATAGTATGCAAACACGGATACGTAATCAGAATAGTTGCGTATGTTTTTCTTTATAATTTGTAGTAAAACTGCGGCACACAGCGCGTTAAACGGCGTTAATTCTAAAACTTAATTTATCTTGATTTTGTTATCAGTGAATCAATATTGAGGTTGTTGATTTGCTCAGAATTCGTAGTATATTCGAATCTGAAGTCCGCATATGAGTTAATATGAAATTACTTTCGGTTCCATTCGTTGGCCGTCCATTCTTGGTTTATTTTATGAGTGGAATTGATATCAAGAAATTAGTTGCTACGATCAGTATAACATTGATTGATCTCATCGTGTTGTGTAATATTATTTGAAATGTATCCGCGACGTGCAGAAACGACGGATACATGATTACGCTTAAGTAGAATATTATTTAACAAACGAAAGTTTATCAGCGGACAATCGAGAAACAAATTTTGTATCTTAGTAACAAATTTTATCTTATATTTCATTCTCTCTAATATTTTTTTTTCGTATTATCCAAATTGACTCGTTTATAGTAGTGGGTGTTCTGTTTATTCCTTAGTGAGATTAAATTATAAGTTATATGATTTAACGACTGTTATTTGTGATGTAATTTGTTGCACTGAACGATGAAGTTCTCAGCTTAAAGATCAAAGATTCATGCAGACAAAAGTTCGTCCAGAATGTAACAATATTTTTCTACCGAGCTATCATGCTATATACTTCCAAAAAAAGGTAAAGAAATTGAAGAACGTAATTTAGAATAGATTAGAGAACCCATGCACCACTCCGGAGCAGAGTTGAAAGAAAAAATTCTCTCCTTTTCTTAAAAAAAAAAAAGATATATATATATATATACATACAAAAGTAGTTTGACAGACAAAAAAATAGTAAAACTCGTAAATAATTTATTTACATAAACAAGTAGTTCATCGTTTATGTAAATACTTGCTTACGTATTCATATACGAATGACGAGCAATAACAGGATCGAACGAAAGAGAATACAACGAAAGTAATATTATCGATCTACGGTCCATTGTAAATAGATGATTGTTTTTAATCTTTTTCCCTGACACGGGGGACTTATTAATTTTTAGTATCAGTAAATTAAATATCAATTTATTTAGTTTTATCTAGTTCACGTTTTACATATACACAGTGTTATACAAAACAATCGACGACTTCAATAGTTTATCATACAGTACTCGTAAAGAGGAACAAATATCCCCCAAAATTAAGCCTCAAAATGTTATGAACACTCGTAAGCACTGGTTATCACTTTGACTGTCGCGTTGTATTAGCTAAAAATTGCAAACTTTCTACATTCTTATATAGAATAAATATGTCCCAAAATACTACACTTTTTAATCAATGATATTAGTATATTTCATAATTTTTCTATCGGTCCTATCAAACCTGTTTCGACATACTTATTAATGCTACACATGATCCAATAAGTAATGATTGAATCGAAGTGTCACCAATATATGGATGACATGGCAGTCAGAGTGTTATGATGACATAGCCTGTGCGGAGAACGCCTATAGTTGTTCGGATAATGTACTTAATAAACAAATTTACTGAACATCCGCATGGAGCGCAATGGTGCAGAAGATAAAAGTTTAAACGACAACCACACGTCGCATGCGGAAAACTTTGTAGCTTCTCTAACATTTTGATTGTTATCGAAGACTATAGGCACGCGACAAAGCCGCTCGTTGCATGCTGCAGACGCCTACGGGCGTTCGGTGCAATGGCTCGCTACGTGCTGCTGCAACTCGGCCGTACGCAGCGTCCGCCTTGTCTCCGAGTAGGCCGCAGTCAGAGGGTTAATAAGTACATTCATAGAACGCCCATGGGTGTCCTCCGAACGGATTGTGGAATTATATCAAGTACTTATGAGGGCCCAAGCACTCAAAGGATTCATTTTAGGAGCTTTATTGACTAAGCACTTTTTGTTCCTTTTTTTTTTTAATACTATATGCTCCAATGCCTTAGATCTTTTTTAACACCCTGTGTACAGGGTGTGTCACTAGCAAACTGCCATCTAACATGTCTGACTCATTTGTGTTAGAAAGAAATTTGTTTTATGAAATGCGTTATGTTTGGAGGGCTTTATGTGAAGAAATATTTCAATTTTTGTGTCATATTTTTGAAGATATAGTGACCTTGACATTCTTATATTGTGCTGTGTATTTAGTTTAACACAGTGTGGTATAAAGAAACGATTCCAATGGTGTGTTGCGGTATGATCTACTAAGGTGAACATTTCAAAGGAGAATCGGCAGAAAGGAATTGACAACCTTTTAGAAGTGAAAGATGAGAAAAAACAGAGTTTTGTTTTTTTGTCTACAGTAGACTCTCGTTTCCTTTCTCAAGAATGCGTGACAAAGGTCATTTGAAGGTAACGTTGCAACGCGCGATGGAACTAAGGATATTACAGACTAATATTTCTAAAAGTGAGCAGGATATAAGAGTTTTGACATCACCTGATAAAGGTAATTGTTTCTAGGTGGTCATTTCAAGGTCGATTCAAGAACACCTCGATTTTTTAACAAACGTTATGTATTTTTTAATACGTGACAATGTAGTCCGTCTTCCGATGAGTAATATAATACTCAAGTCCAGGATATAAATAATGAACGTCGCGTTAAATATTCATTTGGAATTATCGAACATATGAGAGACATAAAAGTTTTAATGCCTTTATCATATGAACCCCTCCAAGCTCAGTATATTTCATTTTAACATCAACGAGTCAGAACTGATTTTAGACAGCAGTTTCTGATTAACCACTTGGTGTATAATGTACGTTTCGTACCAGTTTAAGGATCATTTCTTTTTCTTAGTAGTGTAACGCACGCATTTCGTAACCTGTTATTGACGTCGATTTAATCGATGAACAAAAATTTGGTACGCACATGCGCGGAGGTTCGTGGTCAATACCAAATTTAGGATTCTCGTGTGTACGCGCAGTAACCCTGGTTTCCGTATGTTCTCTTGCACCTAGCAAATCGAGAAATCGAATATCTACGAGTGGTCCAATGTAGAGAACACTTTGTAAGATTTCGTACGATCAAACAATGAGAAATTTACGATCAAAAAGTAATAAAAATCATCGTTGATGTCTTTTCTATTGCCGCCGCTGATCGCCGCACTTCCAACGTTGTTAACGTTTTTCTGAAATTAGTGATCTGGCTCAGATCACGTAACAGTGTCACTTTTTTTCATGTAAAACTGCTTCTTGTCTGAAATCCGAGATGGAAATTTTGTGTACTTGTAAAAAGATAGATCAAGATCTAAGGGTGTTTCATTTCTCTTGGTCACCATTTATATCATTACAAGAGCATGATCCTAGTCTTCGAGATCGACGATATTCGTTTTATAGTAGTAACGTATTATTGGTAGCATGCTGTCGTAGCCGACAGAAAATCGAACTCGTGCGTGTGCGACATATTGACCTTCAAATGACCTTGGGCGAAAGGAATCACGAGAATTTGAGGAAAATAGGAAGGTTAGATATTTTGTAATTTCTCTGCAAAATGTTCGTTTATGTAAATGTTCTGAAATTTTCGAATACAGTATACTGTTGACCTTCAGTGTTGTTGGTGTTTTAAGATCAGTATTGCTTAAATGCTCGAGTTCCCATGTTTTTGCGTGAAAACAAAAATTGTCCACTTTTCTGTTTTCCTTGCACCATCGCGTTTCTCTTCATTCAAGGTTATTTGAAGGTCAACGCATCATACACGTTCGAGTTCGATTCTTTGTTCACTACAATGGTGTAATAACAAAAACGTTTCAATGCTTTGAATGAAAATTTCGATGACCTCGATAACTCGAAAGAAAATGACCTTGAGTGTATTGAGAGTTTAAGATAAACGAAACATCCTGTATACGAAGAGAATTATGCAGTACGGTATGTTTGTTAAATATTTATGCGCGACTGGTTTTAACTATCAATAATTGAATACACTTTTCCATCAGGAAATTTTATTTTTTAATATTCCGCGTTCTGTGAAATGTACGATTTTTTTGTACGATATACATATGTACGAGTTATGTATAGTAGTAAAAAAATTTCTTAGCAATTACGAAACGAATAACTCATAATTCGTGTAGATTATTTCATTACATATGCAATTACGATTGAAAGTTTCAATATATATATTTACATATGTTTAAAAACTAATGATTAGGATAGTTAAGTTTAGAACCGGAGAAATTGAATTATTCGATTTTCTGTAAATCGTAAGTCAAAAATAAGTTGAATGTGCAAGTAAACTAATTTCCACGAACTTCCTGCTCATTCTTTCTTTATCGATAGTCCTTAATGAAATATTTATGTGAATTAATTTTCCCAGACGCTAACAGTTGCAAAATCTTTGCTGATATGACTGGATTACCGATTCCGATTTTTATGTGACTTGAAATTTTCTTTAATATTTTCAGTTCATTCTTGCTTTTAGTTTCATACTTTTCGGCGCAGATTTACGTTTTTTAAAATAAATTGATAATGTTCTGAAGAAGTATTTGGCATAATGCGTAACTCGAGTTAAACGTGTTTATTATTATCTGTTTCAGGCACATTACGTCTTGGAACGACGGACGGATCTGTTGCGTGATTTTTCCTCGATTTTGTGTATTTATTGTAAACAATGAGCATTTTAATAAAATTGAGATATAAATGTATATTATAATATGGAAATCGTATTACATTAGTAATGTACTATTTTGTTGCACACCATTTTTATCATGACCGTTTCTCGTGCATGCGTTCCATTTTTATAATAATTGTTTTTATTAATCTCTCTTTTATCAAGATTTCTGATTTTTATGGAAAACAGTTACATAGATTTCTTCAAACACATTGCAGTATTATAAAGTCACTGTTTATTGTTGTTTTTAGTCATTTTTAGGTCAAGTGCATATAAACTTCATTTAACCCTTTCGACCCGACATCGGTACGCCGTGCCGACCCATCAGCCGTCGTATGCGGCCGACATCGGTATGCTGTAACCGATTCGTACATAGAATGCGTCAACGTTTTTTTCACACGATATCGCAGCAGGATACCTTCTTTATTTCTACAGACACGGTTTTTGGTTTTCGTCGACCATGTGCTTTTAATTCGTTCTTAGCCATCGCCGTAAGGAGAGAATTCTTAACGCCGTCGGGTCGGAACGGTTAATCGATGTTGTTCTTGTAATATATCGTACTCCAATTTTTCGTCCAATGTTAAATGGCAAAATTTATGCAGGTATAGAAAATTGTAATTTAAGAAATGTGGCATTAAATTTACTTCTATAATTTTTTAGATTTATTAAAACTGTCAAATATTATTAATTTTGCAAAGAAGAAAGTGTATAAAGCTTCAGACAACTAGATGATTGAAATACAATTACTTAATATTAGTCTAATAAAAATTTATTACTATTTAAATTATAACAAATTATTAGATACTTATAAATTAAGTATATTTGCTTAAGAATTATAAACTTTATAATACAAAGTACAAAATATTTCCTATATATTAACATTAAATGAACATACCTGTATTTGAACACAGGAAAATGTCTATTTTATTTTACAAAATATTTTGTTCTATACTATATTCCTAAAAAGTATAGACATGTTAACTTAAAAGAAAAAGTAACTTATATCTCAATTATTGAGTTCGGAAGATTGTATAGTATCCCTGTTATTGTAAATAATAGTACCTGGAAAAATACTGGAATCAAAAGATCACAATATCCTTAATGAATGTTAACTTATAAACTTACATTACGTTTTGAAATTTAAATTTAAATTTTTATTTTTTTTTACTTTTTTTATAATAATCATTTACGACTTTAACACATTGCCAATTATTCGGGTAGACCGAATTTTACACTACGTTGCATTGTACAAATAATATAAACAATAATTAAGACGAGTTTTCATTTCGAACTTCGGTATATTGATCCAAATATTACAAAATATTAAAGTCGGCTGACAATGTGTTAATTACAAGACTGTATGATTATATATATTTGACCACATTACCTGACAACTGAAGCTTAGGATTTGGCGGCGATTAATTAAACGATAATAAATTTTCAGTACAGATGATTAGTAAATTCTTGTTACTTCAGGTTGCAAGCTTAAGTTGCAGGCAATGGTAATTTACCCATGAAACTTTCATTTGTTAGTTAACTAATTGACTGATTTATGTTTTTATAAATCTTTAAATCTTCACTATTAAAGAAATTATGTTTAAAAATTCATTCATTTTGAAATTTCAGTTTAATTTTATAAAATTAGAACATCATGTTATACACTCATTGAAGTAAACTTACACTTTAGCCAATAAATCAGATTATATTACTTCTATGGTTATTTTTTACGACTGACATTATAATATTAGTCAGTAGTATTTTTTAATTGTTTCTACCATCGAAACGGCAAATATAATTTAAATATTGACTTAAAAATTAATCATCTTTGTCAATAGCCTCAAGTCTTTCAAGTATTGGAGGATGACTGTGGTGCCAACTAGAATATAGTTTGTCATAAACAGGAAAACCAAGATTATCCTTTTCTAATTTAATCAATGATCGTTTCAATGCATCTCCGTGACCCAAAATCTTTGCAAATTGATCTGCTTCAAATTCGAATTTCCTTCCTATCACCACTGCTATGAATTGTAATAACTGAAACAAAAATATTGAAAGTACGTATGCTGTGTATCGAAATAGTAGAATTTCACTTATTATGCATATACAAATTTCTTATTCAATATTTAACTATACATTTGAAAACTTTATGTATGTAAAAGATAGTTATTATATTGATTAAAGCAACAAATTAAACTTACCGTCTTTATAGGTATTAAAATATACATAGTGATAATAATTAGTCCAATGAATGTGGGTTGAGAATCCAAAAAGCCAAAAGCAACATACATTGGCTTATAATCAAGAAGCTTTGCATACAGAAGAACGTCTATCAAGAAACTCACCTGTACAAGTAAAACATCATAAATTATAAAATAAAACCAAAAAATTGTATAAAAATATTAATTGATTAAAAAACCCACTTGAGAAAGTAAATATCCCTTCAATGTATGACTATATTTCCAGTGTCCCACTTCATGTGCTAATACTGCCAATACTTCATCCGTTTCACATCCTTTTGCTTCAGTTTCACCTTCTGCTGGTTTATAATACTCTTTAACCAGAGTATCATACAGAACAATTCGCTTATGTTTATAAAATCCATATAAATATGCATTGCTGTGTGAGGATCTCTTTGATCCTTCAACAATAAATAATTTAGTAAGTGGAAATTTAACAGATGTTGCTAATGCTTCAATTTTAGTCCTTAAATCTCCATCCGGAAGTTGTGTATATTTATCAAAAAGCGGTGCAATGACTTCTGGGTAGATAATCATCATGAAGAAAGTAGCAACAGTAGAAAAGATCCACAAATACAGGAAGAAGTAATCTCCTCCATTCTTTATAATCCATATTACAGTACAAAGGAGAGGTAATGCAATTATTTGACCAACAATGAATTTAAGAAGCTGATCTTTGACAAAAAACAATGGTGTCTGAAATCAATAAATAATTTCTTACATAATAAATGCAATCAACAGTCAAGAAAATGATGTAAACTATAAAAATTGCAGAAAATTAATAAAATTTTAGTTCTCTCACCTCTTTGTTAAATCCATGCTTTTGTTCCAAAATAAATCTAGTATAGATCTCTATTGGTAAACCATTTATATCATAAATAACATTTATGATGAACATACAGATGCCACTCAAAATAATCTCATTCTCATGATTTATGCCAAAGTATTTCGCTATTTCAATACTGTATTGCCAAAAATGATGATAACACAGAGCTAATAAGAAAACCTATAAATATTGAAATAATGTAAAACTGTTTTATATTATTTTATTACGAATATAGATAAAAAGATTAATTATATTACACATATGAATTCGATGATATTTCAAACAAAATTAAAAAGTATTATATTTTATTCTGATATATATTATAGAAAATAATATAAGTTATTTAGCATATTTATAATTCCCATACTGTGGTAAGAACTTCAGAATAAATATCCTTAACGTTACTGAAGTCCAATCTATCTAATGCATAACTACGTGCTTTGTCATACACTTCTTTTGTCATTATCCTCTCAGCATATTCAGGCAATTCAACCAAACGTGTCACCAAATCCCTCTAAAAATTAAAATCGAATCCATTATATCATGTGTGTACAATACAAACTTTGCAGTGACTTTTATTCAATTTACTATGAAACTAAACATAAAATTTCTCAAAGAAATATTCATTACAAATTAAAGTACATCTATATACTTATCGAAAGTTTGTTATCGACCAATGTTTTACGCAAAAATAAGATTTTATAACAAATTAAACAAACACGAAATTGTGGAGCCTTATAGGTTAGACGTAAATTACCTGACGAAGGTTTAAATAAAGTTTCCACATAAAGAGTAACCATATTAATGCCAAGAGTTCATAAAGTAGATTTTCTTCGATGAATCTTGCGAGGCTCGACATTATGTCCACAGTTAATAAGTACAAAACTTTTAATTGCAATACTCCGCCGTGGTCGCTACGTCTTAAAGAAGGTTAGGTCCGGTTATGTTATACCCGTGATGGCCATCCGGACGCAGCTACACCGGTCTACCCCCACTCGGCGTCCATTTCTCCTCATGTAGTCGATAACTATCGATAAGTGCGATTTCTGAAGAAATAGCATCGACAAACTACAGAATAAACCTACCATCCAATGTATTTTTGTGTCGCACCATCGACAAAGATGAATTGATAATTAAAAGATTAATTACAATATTATTTATTTCTAAGAAGACCCAGAGTATCTAATTCAAATTCAGCTACAGCAATACGTAATGCACTTGACAGGTTGACATCTTTTAATCTAGAACGCTTATTAATTTTCATAATATTCATAACCGAAAACTGTTATAAACAATATTCATAAACGCCAAATAAATAGTGCTACAGAATACCTAATGTACTATAAAACTATTTTTATTATTGCGATAAAGGAATGAATGCGTGCTGAACAAGGCATTCTGTAGCATTATTTATTTGAAGTTTATGAATATTGTTCATAATATTATATTCGGGTTAACATCATTTTTGCATTAGCATTATTATCGGTGTAAAAGTCACAGAAATGTGTGATCAGAAGTCAGAAATTCAAACGAGATAATGACTGACAGAACAGCTACGCGCGCATAGCGCTCAGTGACGCTGATTTGCACAACAAAACCTCGCATTGTATAGATGGGAAGCCGTCTTTCGTAGCGTATTTCGGGAGGCAGGAGTGAGGTTGACAATTATTGTGTTCAACGGTTTACTAATTAAATTTTTTCCTATAGTTTATTTTTTACTGCTGTCATTGCGAGAATTAAAAAATTTTGCATTTCAATTTTTTAATATTAAAAATACATTGAACTTTTCGTACAATATTTTTAAAGTATATTTTATTCAAAGAATTTAAATATCGAAATCAAATCATTCCCAAACATTAAGAAAATTTATTATAAATCTAATGACAAAGTATGTTAGGGATAAAATGTCACTAGACACAAAGGTAGAGATAGAGATCACTTTGGAAATCTGCGAGCATCATAATGAATAGTAATATTTACAGTTGTCAAAAAATATACGGTGTGCGATAGGAGGCGACAAGGCTTTTTTTTTCAAGTGTTTCGCAGAGGGGTATGTGAACTTTGATCTTGAATATTTATTGGGAAAACGATAGCCAGTTATAATAAACCATGGCGCCTGAAAGGTCGAGTTTTGTTAATGGAAATCATTTAAAAAATGTGCCGAATATTATAACCAGGTATACTGTTACAACTTTCTTTTAACTTGATCATAATAAAAATTCGTATGAAGTTCTGCGCGTAGTATTCAAGGACTAAGATAAAATATAAAATTTGCCGCATAAGATTCATAAGAGCAGAATGACATATCAATAAAATAAAAATTACAAATATCATTTTGCGTTAAGGAATAAACTTTTAAAAGAAAATAATTGCTTAATCTTTTTCCTATCATCTCATTACTCTATGAACATTAAACAGTTAACAATAATATAACAGTAAGATATCAGAGCGATAGTGTTATTAGTCACTTACGACAATGTAATACAATGTAATTGTACATGTAGGATGATACAAAAAATATTTTCCAGACTTACAAAGCAGGAGTATCCAGTGAACAACATAAAAAGATATCTAGCAAACACAGGTTGAAAACTAAGTATTGTTCAAGTTATAACTAATTTTTTTAATAGAGAATTGTTTTCAACATGGATAATATTAGGTTTTTGACCTGTGTTTATAAGATGTTTTTTTGTAACATTCTGCATATATTTATAATTGTATGAAATTGCGTATGTATTATCAGAAGTAACTCAGGAGTAACAGTAAAATTAGCAATCAATAGTTAAAAATAATTTTGTCCATTATATATTGAGGGAAACATTGAACTTAAACATCTAATTTAAGTTTATTATTTTATTTGAAATAATTTTTTTTAGTATACCAAGTACATCTGTACCATTTGGTGGTACAAATATTCAACCAGGAAATCCACCACCAGTGCCTCCGCGTCAGCCAGTTCAAAATTATTCTGGATTTAACGATTATAGACCATTTGGGTCCAATTATTACGGTGGATACGGTTATGGATATGGGAGTCAATATAGAGGATTCAGTGGGTATGGAGGTTCCTATAATCCATATTCCACTTATAATAACTATGGATCTTTTGGTGGACACAGCGGTGATGTTGAGAATAGGTATGTTTTGATATAATATATCACCATCTGATCTACATTAAAATAAAAATACTACATTAATTTCTTATTCTATAGATTCTTTCAATATGTAGAAGAAGGCACTAGACCAACTTTTCAATTAATTGAAACAATTCTTCAAACTTTTTCATCTATGACAATGCTCTTGGAATCAACATATTTTGCTTTGACAAATTCCTTTAAGGCAATTTTAAGTGTTGCAGAAAATATTGGAAGATTACGTTCCACTATGGGACAGCTATTTAGTACATTTGCACTAATAAGGTTTTTAAAGTGGTTGTATAGAAAAATTATACGCAATACTGGTAAGGTTTATTAAAATTACATAAATTTGAAATTCTTATTCTGTTTATACACAAATTTGGTTAAAATTGAACTTTATAAATTTTTTAATTCCTGATGGTTTGTCTTGCTAAATAAGTTCTTTCTTAGGTTTCCAGAACGAAAGTTCAGACAATGATGATTTATGGGAAAAATCTTTAGCAAAAATTGGAAATGGAAACGTTAATAATTCTTCTTTTTGGTCTGGATTTTTAATTTTTGGTGCATTTGTTGTAATACCTTATATGATTCACAAAATTTCGAGTAATATTAAACATATGCAAATGAAAGGTACAACAGTGTTGAAAATTTTCACTCAGTCACTAAGGTTAATAGCAGTGAATATTATTTTATTAAAACTAAATACTTCTACACATATTTTAGGGAAGGATCCAAAGGAATGGCATCAATTTGAAGAACCAATGTACATTGCAACTGTGCTCTATGACTTTTTTGCGACAAACAATGATGAACTTAGTATAAAAGCTGGTCAGAAAGTTTATCTTGCACCTCAATCTTTGCAACCAAAAAATTTACCAGGCTGGTGTAGAGTTACTGACAACATGAATGTTGGTCTCGTACCCTACAATTATGTGAAAATTATAGGACAATTAAAAAAAAAGAGGGAAAATAACATAACAACTTCTCAAAATGAACAAAGCTCATCCATGAATACAAGCCAGGGTAATAACAGTACAGAAAATGCTAACACTTTAGAAAGACAATGCAATAATGAAGACGATTCTAAGACTGTAAAAAGGGATGAAATAGTTCAAAATGATTCGTAGACATCTAGATTTTAATTTCAAACACTTCTTTCACACAATGTTCTAATTGATTTGGGAAAACTTTGAGGTATAAATAGAATCTTGAATATCCTGGAGCTTTGTGGTGGAAGTGGTATCCTATGAAATTACTAATAATTTAAAATTTTGTTTGAGCCCAAAAGCTATTTTTAAAAATTGTCATTAAATATATATTATGAATGAACATGTCAAAAAAAAGTTTAGATAAAAATAATTTTCTACGAAATTGTATAATTTGAACTGTAAGATTTGAAAATTTGAGTTAAAATGTTTGTGTAAAAAATATGGCAAATAATGAACAATTATCATTTTTTATTAACGCAATGAATGTCTTTGATCCCAAAGTAATTAAAACTTCTATTGTTATACGCAGTGCTCGTATTTATACTGCATATGTTGTGAATATGTAATCTTAACGGTAATTCTAATATTTAACGAATTGAATTGTTAAATTTTTATACAGTTTTCTATGTTAATCTTAATTTTTGTTTGTAATAAATGAGATATTTAAACAATCGTTGTTAAGTTTATTTCTTTTAAGCTACTGTTTTAGATATGTATATTGATTTGTAAAAGAATACGGTGTAACGAAATCTTATTATTCTAACAAAATTCTAAAAAAAATCTTAATCTTTCATAATGTAATAAAATTGATGTTTCAACTATAGGAAAGAATATCGTTGCAAAAAATATGTAAACCAAACAATTGTAATATGTATATATTTTTTTTTTAGTCATACTTACCACAATAATTAACAATTGAATCATTACAGCGAAAATTAATTTGTTAAAGTAAAAGAAAGGAAATTATTCCTTAAGGAAAATCTTCAAAAAATTTACAATCTTATTCACGTAAAATACTTTATAGACATGTGTATATTATATTTATATGTGTATATGCATCTACGCACGCTTGCGCGCGAATGTATATATAATTTACAATTTCATTTTCTCTTTTTTCAACAACATCAACAACAAATTCTACAATCTACAACGCAACGAATTCTGCAGTCAATTTAGCATTTTAAAGGAGGGAATGTTTTGTTAGGAAGGAAAGAGAATGAAAAGGAGACAAAAGAGAAAATGAAGGAGGAATTTTGTTTAATCGTTGAATTTTCGGTTAACGTTGTGTCCGAAGAGGGCACAGCGTATATCTGGTATTAACTGTTGCGCTATTAATTCTAATCTTGTTTCCAAAGTATTGCTGACTTTTATACGACCTAAAAATGAAATTCATTTGACTTGAATAATTCATAATGTTCAACTACATTGTTACTGAGTGGTATTTAATTTTACTTAAATTTTTCTTTTTGTATATTACAAATAATAGTAGTAAGCATGAGCACAACATCAATAAGAAAGGCTTGAAAAATTAAGTTAATCCTTTAAAATATAGAACAATAAAGTGCAATGTAATTTGCAAACAAAGAAAACCAAATGTAATTTGGTACATAATTACCTTTGGCTGCAAACAAATCAACACCACCACAGCTTTCAGCAGGCAAAAAGTTATCCTGATCAATCTTAAGCGCAACATCTTTCTTTATTATTTTTTTGTAAGCTTCTTGAACAGAGTCAAAAACAGACTCCACTATAGGAAGATCCACTTGGCGTGCTCGAATTGTAACATGACTTTCTGTCAACTAAAAATTGAAATTTATATTGTACATACATGGAGAATTACAAAAAAATTCGAGTATAATCCCAATTTAAAATTTAGAGAAATTTATACCTGACATAAGCCTTGTACAATTAATAATTTCAAAATTTCTCTATATCGTGACATATCTTGAGTCACTTCTCCTAGTCTCTTCCTAGCTTCATCAAGTACATTACGTACATGATCTTCCCTCACCTTCAGTACTTTTAAACGAGCTTGATTCAGCATATTGGATGACTGACTATATAAAGAAAAATTATGTATTAAATGACAAGATGTATACAGTTAAAATTCAATTATTTTATCAATTTATAAACATACATTTTCTTTTGAAGTTCCACTTGCTTTTCCTTTTTTTCATAGTATTCCATGATTTTAAGTCTCTGCTGTTGAACTAAACGACCCTTTTCAATATTGAATTCTTCCTCTGCTTTAGCATCAATCTCCTCAGCCTTTTCATTGGCCTCTTGCTCAATGAAGGCCATCATATGCTTAATCTGAAACAAGAAAGTTATAAAGAAAGAAGATATTACCAAAAATATTAATTTTCAATTTCAGTGCTTAACTTTACTTTTACATCTTTTTTTGTTATGTAAGTTTTGTTTTTTATCAACTTTATAATGTGGAAACTTACGAAAAACATGAAATTTTCACAAAATATATATTCTTAGTTGTCAGTTTGAATAAATTTGAAAACAGCAACTGGAATTACTATTTCAAAATTAACGATTTACTTAAATACAAGAGGAAATAATTCAACCCAAAATAGGTAAATTAAATAACATATTATCATGTTGCGATTATGTTGTAACATTTTATCATCGATTTCAAATTTTTCAACCAGCAATATGCAATGTTTGAAATACAAAAATTAAACACTTCACTTAAGAAACAGAATATTACAAATGCGTGTTATACAAAAATCTCCATTACTTAAAATGCTGGAAAAATGTAAAAATTTGGGTATATAAAATAAAACGTTACTTATAATTAATACAAAAGATAATCTTTCAGAAATTCGCCATGGAGATCGTTTTCGCAGTGAATTTCAATGTTATTGATTTATTTCTCATTTGGAAGACAATGACTGCAACAGTATCAGGAAAAAACAAGACAAAATCGTGAAAACAAGTGTTCCACGGGAGCAACAATATATAGAATAAATTGAAGAAATAACTTGAAATCGACGCTAGATGGGAATTTTGCAAAAAATTTAATTCGAATGCTTTCCGTACCTGCTTTTGTACATCTGCGTCGCTTAAAGCCATTTTGAAGTTTCAGAATTTACCGATCCTCTTCTGATAGAAACTTTCAGAAATACTTTCCGATCCAACAAAATTCAATACCAATTTTTCGAGGAGTCAACGCCTACTGACGAAAGTGTCTTCGGTTAATGACGATCATATGACACGGCTGGCGTGTTCCTAAAGTTAGTTCCTCGAGCACAAGACGTATAGATAAGCGTGTTCTTAAAATACACGAAATCGTCTACTATCCATTTCGAACAGAATACAGGAAGAAATTTTATTAAATTGGATAGTTATTAATTCTTATAAATAGACTGAGGATGTTTAAGCAAATATACACTGTTATTCTTTAATATTTTTACATCTCAATACGGACAAACGAATGGGAGTCCGAAAATAAATGTTTTTGTCTTGAACGGATACCAGACTTACACATTTTATTTTTATAATTCGTTTGAAACAGTATATTTTATAGACCTAGATATGTTAAATTGCATAAACATCCGCAGTCTACTCATAAAAAGACTACGTAAAGAAATTTTACTAGACTGACAACGGATTATTGACATAGCATATGTTACTTTTGTTCATTAAAAAATAAATACGTATCGGTTATTTGTAAATAATATACAGGGCGACTCATATAACTTCACCTGAATATTACTTCTATTTTAAGCACATAAAGAAATAGTTTCTACAATAGCTACAAGATTTCATTTGAGACATTTTGAAATAAAGATATTTTCATTATATATGCAGGCTTCAAGGAAATGTTACCTTCATTTTCTTATGTAATATTATGTATCTTTTTGCGAAATGCCTTTTTTAGCACACATTTTTGATTTTTAATCGCAATAATAAAATTAGTTTGGTACTATTAGTCATTCTTGTATTACTAGACATTCTTTAGCAATATTCATTTGGAGTTTATAAATATTATTCATAATATTATATTCACATTACTATCATTTTTACATTGGCATTATTATAAGCGTAAAAGTCGAAGAAATTTTACGAAATCAGAAGTCAGAAATTCGAACAAGTTAATGACTGACAGAACGGCCATTTGCGCGTAGCGCTCAGTGGCGCTGTGATAACGTCACAGAACCTCGCATGATAGATGGGGATGCCGTTTTTCGTAACGGCTTTCGGGACGTAGGAGTGTGGTTGACACTATTCTGATTGACAGTGTACTGTCCGACAATTTAGTCTTGAGATCTGCAGGCGGTACTCATTAAATCTTGATCACCGCTCAGGTCTCCAGACTAAGTCGTCGTACAGTAATACTATTACAATAGTAACACTTTCAAATAGATTATATTTCTAACATATATTCTCTGAATTCGAAGGAATACGAAAAACTCTAAAAAAAAGTACTCGGTTCTCGATGATTATATTTCCCATTAAGAAAACATAATTCGTCGGTGCACGTTACATTCAATTATAATTACGCTCTGTATACAAAACGAATAACTAAACTAGCAGAGAAGTTGCTCATGTAATGATTTCAATTATGTTCGATGTAAATATTAAATTCAACGTTCTGAGTTTTCATCGAACTTCGAATGGTCTTTATGCGAAACGAATCTGAAAAGACACTGCTATGTCGGAACCAACGTGTGCAGGAAAAAAATCCTACTTTATCGTGACATTTCGGTGCGTTTGAAAAGTCGAATTTACTAGATCGTCTTCAGCGTGCGTGTCGGTGGTTGCGTTTCATACTTTTATAAGAAAACAGTGTTCTTAATCGGAATTTCGCGAAATTTTCACGAGTCGACGACAGAGAATCCCTGGAAAAAGGTGACATACGCCGTAATAACTGTCAAAGGAGTTCGCTGTCAAATAAATTCCAAAGAGACATTGTTTCGTTGACTCTAACCTAAAGGTACACGCGTTGCCTTCTCTACCGTCCGATTTTCAAGAAACACCCACAAATCGTTCCCGTTGATGCAATATTCAGTTTTTCCGAATTGCCTCAGTTGTTTTCGATAATTGACATTCTTATCGATATCTCCTGCAACCATGCTTTTTTCCCCCTCGGATGATCGATCTTTGTTTATTGTACATTGAACTTTTAAGGTTAAGTTTTATCAGTTGAATTCGTGTAGAATGAAGAAGGTTCTTTCATAATCGTTACGATTACGAATAAATTTCGGATCTCATCGTTTCGATGATTCTTTGTCTAACTTAGAATTACGCATATCGATGCTTCCTTCGCGAAAAAGTCATGTCAAAATTTGCGCATTTAATTCTGTTGTGCAATTGCTTCAATGCTAATTTTTAATTTTCTGTTCAGCCTCGATTCCAAATTTATTGTGGCACTGTTTTGTATCAATTTCAATTTTTTAAAGAATCAATGGTAAAGGAACGTGAAAAAAATAATTTACGATTAATGATTGAAGTAAATTATTTTTCTTGCATTATTTTGAAAATAAAAAACTGATTATTGTGCATTAAATAAATTATAGCTTATTCTTTGTTCTTTCTAATGTTATAAATCATCAAATTATTATAAAAAAACGTATATTAATGATAATATAAAAGTATTACATGTCTGTTAAGAATTTAAGAACTTTAAATATAAAATTGCAAAAAGCTAAAGAAATGGTTTAAGAAATTAATAGCAATGAATTTATTCTTTGGATTTTAATAACTAATAATTATATTCACTAAACATATGAAATTAAATTTAACTTTACAGGATTACAAAAGAAAAGATGTCAAATGCAGAATCTTTAGCAGAAGTAACAGATGTAGTTCAAATACTTCGACAATGGGAGGAAGAACATTCGTCCCCTACATACGATCCTATCCCAACACTCCAAAGACTGGCAGAAATCATAGAATTAGAAACAGAGAACTATTTGAAAATGGATCCAGATCCATTTGATGAAAGACATCCATCGCGTACCGATCCAGAGTGCAATTTTGGACATATACTAAAAGTCCTGTTCAGAAAGGATAATTTTATGACCAAGGTAAATTAACATATAATATTAATTAAATATATGTTTGTTATTGAGAAATCTATAACAGTAGTACAAATGTAACTCACAATCTAAACATAATTTATTACATTTTAAACAGCTTATAAATGATTATTTGAGAGACACTTATTGGTCTCGTGCGGGTATCACAGGTCGTGATGTTAGAAAACTCAATATAGCAGCCTGTCGTCTTATGCTAGACATTCTTCCTGGCTTAGAAACTTCTGCAGTTTTTCAGCCAGATATGGAAGGTCTTATTTATCGTCTTTTCTTTTGGGCAGAGAAAAGTATAGAACCTTTACAGAGTTATGCAACTGGTCTTGTAGCTGCTGCAATGGAAGTTCAAGAAATTGCAACAGGTATTTTCTATTTTCTTACATTAAAATAAATAATATTCTGTTACATTAATTTTTATATCATGATGTATCAGTTTGAGAGATTGTAAAATATTGAAATGTTAAAATATTTATTATTGTTGTAGGGTTTAGAGAACTAAATGGAAAAATGGTGCCTCTGATGCTGCAGAGGCTTCATAAATTGCAAGAAAAAGCACAAGAGGATAGACAACTTGCAACTAATAATAGACCATTTGCACATTTTGGTCAGGATAGGAATAGTGGAGGAGATGGAGAAAATAAAGGTGTTCCTGGAAAAAGAAAAGTAAGAGCATTTTACTTTGATTTTCATTAAAACATTATTATATATGTATCATTGTAGTTAAATCTGTTTTTTTGTACTTAAATATTATTTTAATATTAATTTCTAATCATTATAATGTAATGATACTAAATTTCTGTTCAAAGGTGAGAGAAAAACGGAAAGAGAATGGAGTTCTCAAAAGCCCTAGTCGTAGTAATTATTTTTCTGAAGAAGAAGAAGACTATCTTCAATCTGCAGAAGATTCTGCGCCTTTACCTAAAAAGAAGAAGAATGATACAGAGTGTGAAACTCCTGTAAAAAATGATGTTATATACCCAGAAATAATGTCTCCACCTTTGTCCGTGCCAAAGAGTTCTAATTCCAATAATCAGGTGACCCCATCTAAGGCACAAAGCACACATGGCAGACCACTGAATGTTTCATCTGCACGATGCAATTTGCAGAAGAATTCTACGTCTTCATTGCAAAGTTCTAGTGCCCCATCCACATTATTAGAAGGAAATTCGAACTCTTCGTGGGCAGAAATGGAATCATACGTCATTGGAAACGTGCAAATACATCCACCAACATTGGCTACAAGACAGATGCTGATATTGAGGTACAGTTATCAGTATATAAGCAATAGTACTTGAATTGTATTTAAATGGATGATTTGTAACTGTATTTATTCAATTTCACGATATAACAGGTATCTTACACCAATGGGTGAATATCAAGAATTCTTAGGTCATGTCTTTGAACAAAATGCTTTGGAACTAATACTCAAGTACATCAATGTTAGAGAAACAAAGGACAGTCGCTTGGCTTTTGAAGCTTTGAAATATTTAGCTTCTCTTCTCTGCCATAAGAAATTTTCAATCGAGTTCCTTAATGTTGGAGGCTTACAGAAACTGTTGGATGTTCCAAGACCCAGTGTAGCAGCTACTGGAGTCTCTATTTGTTTATATTACCTAGCGTATTGTGAAGATGCAATGGAGAGGGTGTGTCTACTGCCAAAGCATGTTATTTCAGACCTTGTTACCTATGCACTATGGCTTTTGGAACGAAGTCATGATTCTGGTAGATGTCATGCCACAATGTTCTTTGGGTTCTCTTTTCCGTTTAAAGTGATACTAGAGGAATTTGATGCACAAGATGGGCTGCGAAAACTTTTTAACGTGGTAAGTTAATTTACAAATATTAATAATTACATTATTATTTGATTTATAACAAGTAGAATAAAATAAGTAAATATACCGTTAAAGAATTTTTCAATATTATTAAACTATCTCTTTTATAGATATCCACATTACCAATCTTAAACATAGAAGAAGAGCCAGCACTGAACGATGATGAAGAATGTGCTTCTAGACAAATAGTTAGACACGTTGCAGTAGCTTTAAAACGATACATGGAAGCCCATTTACATTTAAAGGCAGAACAGTTACAAAGAGCGGAGAATGTCAGAGCAGAGCGTGATACATGGCAACCATCATTACCACCTTATAAAGCTTGCAAATTAAGCAGCGAAGAAGTTCAAACAAAGGTGGTAAAAATCTCAAAACATTTTTTAAATTTACGTAGATATATCTTAATTATGATCGGTTTTATTATAGGTGGAAGTTCTTCAAGAACTAATGTCTGTAAGAGCAGTATGGCCGCCCGTGGAAGAGTTGTATCGTCTTGGAGGCATAACGCTTCTTCTTCAAATAATTGCTTTTGCTAGAGAATGGAATTATAGTGGTCGAGTTCATACAACTTCCAGTGCGGAAACAGTTCGCTCCTGTCTCGACGTAATAGCTATTTGTTCTGTAGTGCCAAAAGTAATGTTATTACTATGTGAGAGGGTGGACATGCCAGATATGTCGATGACAATGGCAATTAATTTACTCTTGGCTGCAGCAGAATGTGAAATTATTGCAGACGCCGATGTGCAGAGAGCTGCACTAAGAGCTGTAATTAATTGTGTTTGTGCTCCAATAAATCGGGTATGTAACTATTTGAATGAACGAAGTTTGTAATGTAATTAAATAAACAAAGTAACTGTATACATTTTTTATTATCAAGATCAATAAATCATGGTTTACTCATTATAGATTGGCGGTAATGTTGCAAGATATTCAGTGACTGGTTCCGCTAAGAAGAAAGCAAACATTAATAACAGTGAGGAATTAATACAAAAAATTTGGGAAAGTGTTAGATCCAATAATGGAATAATGGTATAATTTAGATTTCTCTTTACTTTTACTGATCTAATTTTTTCTAAACATTTTTACAATTTTTCTTTTTGTTGTATAGGTTTTGTTACAATTGATGATGGTTAAAACTCCAATCACGGACGCAGACAGTATAAGAGCATTGGCATGTCGTGCCCTGGCAGGTTTAGCACGCAGTGAAAAAGTCAGACAAATTATCAGCAAGCTTCCAATGTTTACTGACGGTCAGATACAAGCTCTCATGAAAGATCCTATTCTTCAAGAAAAGAGACAAGAACACGTCATGTTTCAAAAGTATGCTTTAGAATTGATGGAAAGAGTTTCAGGAAAAGCAAAACCTACTGGAGCAGAATATGAAATTTCTTTAGTTAGTTTACATCGGGTACGTTTTGTGGATAAAATTTACTATTTGCTAGTTTCTATGTATGTGTGTAATTTTAAATTTATATTTTTCAGGCAAATGTAGTAGCACAGACGAGAATACAATATAATGAGCAACAGTTGAATCAGCTAATATACCAACATTTAATGTCAAAAGGTTTATCAGAAACTGCATCAACTCTGCACAGAGAAGCAAATCTAGATTCGTCTGCAATAATGAAGCCAATATCGACATATCAACCATTTACTTATCGCAGTCCAGCTACTACGGGAGTAAGTTATATTTATGAAAAATACCAGTAATATAAAAGATGACATGTTATATATGTGTGTATTTATAATTTTGTTCAGACGAGAAATGGATTTTCCCCTGGAGCACCAGTTAATTTATACAACACAAGTAGATGTAATCAAAGAGAAGTGTCTTCTCGAAACAACACCACTCCTACTTCTTCATCTAGGTATATATCTCACTCCAATCCTTGTTCGGGCTCATCATCTCTATCTTCTGGAAATAACATACGACTAAAACTTTCTGACTGTCTCAATCAAAATGTTATTTCAAATAGCCCAAACCAACCAATTAAACTACAAATTAACCAAAAGTAAGTTAAGACTTCAAGAGTTTCTTATAGACAATAACCTGCCCTGTTTACCAGTTAGAATAATCTTATTACCGAATATTTTTAGGAAAAACCAAGCTGATAAGCAGCCACTAGTCAATTCAATAAGTTGCCAGTTAAACATGCAGACAACTGCATGTAGGTCATTACAAAAACAAATCTCAAGAGATCCTGGAGGTGGTGGAGGCCCTGGTGTAGCTACATCGAATCCGTCTACTATAACATTGGATTCTATTCTTACAGAATATTTAACTAATCAACATGCACTATGTAAAAATCCGATGGTTACATGTCCACAATTTAATCTTTTCGAGTAAGTACTCTTAATGAAGATTTATACAATATAGTTACACGTTACATTTAATTAAAATTATTTATACTTCATTAATTGTCACAAATTTCATTTGTGATTTGTAATAAAATATTTTACTTTGTTGTAGACCACACAAATGTCCAGATCCCTGTACAAAGAATTCAACACCAACAAATGTAACAGTACGATTAGCCAGAAGAGCATTGGGAATGGATGGTAGGAGATTGGATAGAAGACATATTTATAGCCGATTTTGTCCTGTAAAAACCTTTCGGCCTACAGACGTTGGAACATTTACTTGTTGTATTTTCTCGGTAATTATTATCGTTTATGATTAAATATAAAATATTTATATAGTTATAAGTATTAATACATCAAATATTTTCGCAGCCTTGCCAGGAGTATTTAATGCTGGGCACTTATGCAGGAGACGTAAAAATGTTTCATGCGCACACAGGCCTGGAAGAAGCAACATATCCCTGCCATGAATCCTATGTTTATCACATGGAATGTAACCAGCGTGGAAATTTGTTGTTAACTTCTACTGCGTGGAGAAGTCCTATGTCTGCACTTTGGAGTATAGGAGCTTTCTTTGATATGAAATTATCTTTAGAAAACGAAGATTATGTTGAGTTTGGAAAACTTCAAGACAGAATTATTGGAACCCAAGGTGAAAGTGCAACGGTATGTACTTTTCTTTCGTATTCGTCACATGTGAAAATGTATCCTGCGTGAATGTTTTTTTTAATTTTTATAATTCGTACTTTTAGATTTATGATATAACTACAGGGAAACTATTAACTACTCTCACTCCCTCGATTTCTAATCAATATACCAAGAACCGTGCTACATTTAGTATGAATGATGAATTGGTCCTCAGTGACGGAATTCTCTGGGATGTAAATTCAGGAAAAGAGATTCATAAATTTGATAAATTGAATCAAACACTTAACGGTGTTTTCCATCCAAATGGTATTCATATTTAGGTTACTTAGTGATTATTGCATACGATGTAATTCGTTAACAGCCAGTAACCCATTTGATACTAAATAATTTTTCAATAGGTACAGAAGTAGTGTCAAATACAGAAGTTTGGGATTTAAGGACCTTCCATTTACTGAAGACAGTGCCAACACTCGATCAAATGGAAGTGATATTCTCTCCTGTTAGTAATATTATATATGCTGTGTCCTTAGATCAAGAAAATGGAGACGAATCGCATTATGTTACTTCTTTTAAAACACTAGATGCTTTAGACTATAGTAACATTGGTAAGTTTTTCAATTTCACTCTGTGTAACATTAAAATTAATGATCGAGTTATTTGGAAAAAAGAAACAATGTTTCATATAATTTCAACAGCAACGTGCGATGTCAAAAGAGGAATTTACGGGCTGGCTTGTAATAAATTCGACACGCAGATCGCAATAGTTGAGAATCAGGGTGAATTCGATAGTATCCAAGAATCGTGCGTCAGGTTGTATGATGTCGGTAGACGAAGAGATGATGAGGATGAAGCCGATGAAGACGATGACGAGGAAGATCTTGATGCAAGCGATGATGATGGTTCGAATTCTGGATCCGATGATAATAACGCCGACGGTATTTATTTACTTCTTTAAAATATTTCAACACGATTCGATAGACCTGCTTAAAATCTCATTTAGTTCAATTTAATTCTAGCTAAACTTATAAAATGTTAACTTTCATGTTACTTTAATCGAATTTTTACGTTTTTACAGGTCTTATTCATTTTGAATTTGACCTTGACATGTAACGCTTGACATGAACATTACAAGTAATCATCACAAGTAATAGTCACAACACTGCAAATGCTTTGTTGAATTTTAATTGTTATTTATTTACTGATTATTAATTTTATAAAGTTATTTATTATAAGAATGAAATGAATATTCGCTTCTGAGTAGACGCAGACAATCCCGACGCAGTAGCGGAAGAGAATGGCGATGAAAATGAGCGAAACGATCGTGAAAACAACGACGACGATGATGACGATGACGACGATGATGCAGCGGATGGTGATGATTCAGGGGAAGATATATCAGATTATAGTAGATCGCCTGATTCCCCTGATTTTTCTCTTTCTGATGTCGACGACCTTGAGATTCTTTTCCCATAAATGCCCTTCCGACTGGGACACTATGGATCACGAATTTTCGTCTTAAACAGTTCCAATGCATTATTAAAAGTTTATTTCATTTTCGGCCAATCAACAGGCTGAAGGGTGTTTTATCGTATAGTAATGATTTCGTTTTAATTAATCATTGGCGAAATGACAATATAGATTTAAAAAATTAGAAGTACTTGTAATACCGTCAACTTGATTTATAACAAGTGATATACGCGTCTCGTTATTTAGCTTGTAGATGTCTTAATTGTAAAACTGTGTAAGTGTAATGAAATACTCAGTTAATTATTTTCTCCTACTGTAATTAGGTTTGCTTTAAAAAATGAAAAATTCACATCATACATAATAGATAAATTATATTCGATCGGAAACGCCACAGCGAGCGTTTAAATATTTTTGTAATTTTAATTCAACTGCAATGTTGGTAATTCAATGGAAATTTAAGAGATTAAGTATGAACATAACACATTTGAAAATTTCATCATTTCGCCAGTACTAGTGTCGTTTTTTAAACCTTCAGTCAGTCAAAACGCTGCCACATGTCTCCGCCGAAGATTGGCCAATGAAATAATTCTAACATCAATAAATCTAGCAGTCACTGAAATACTAAATAATAAAAAACAAAACGGTTGATCGCTGATGTAATTTTGAAGTTTCGGTCGAACATTTCGTCGATCGAAACAAATGTATATACATTTATATTATTTAAGGTATTTGTTGTTCAATGAACATGTATCGCATATTCTCTACTAAAACAAGTGGATTTACTTTCTCTTTGAGGTAGTCGGGAAAATTTGCACCGATCGATAGATCGTGTTGAAACTCTGTCGCTGGAATCGAATTTTCGATTATTTTGAGATCTTAATTCATTGAAGCCGTAAAATTTTCAAAATATTTCCAACGTATACTTATGTATATGAAAAAAAGATGAGTGCTAGGGAGAGAGTACGGGCGAGGTAGCGTGTGCGTGTGGAAGAGAGAAAGAGAGAGAGCGAGAGAAAGAGAGAATGAGAGTGACTGACAGAGATTGTAAAAAGTTGATTTAATCCTGTCGTTTGTTATCATTAATAAAGAATCGTGAATTTGTATAGACTTGCTCTAATAAATAGAACCGCGCTTTATCAAGAATTTTCAGTAAACCTATCTACATTTTCTTCTTTCTTAAATATTAAGTATTAATGGTACACCGTGAAGTATGTCACATTCTCAATTAATTATTATACATTCGTATATAACAATATTCTACGCTAAATGGAAACAATAACTTTTTCTTAAATATATGATCTCTTATTTTTTCATGTGCAAGAAGTAAAATACATAGTGTTTATTTCTTCCTTCGTTATAGTCTAACATTACATGTAATTAAAATAATAAAATTCTTTTATACGTAGCATGAAACATATTTTCCATACATTTAAATTTTTGTACAAAATGTAACCAACATTACGTCGCTTCTTACTTTTGTTAATATGTAATATTAACGTTGTTTTTCGAAACAATGCCGTTCGAAATAGTTCGGTGTTTCTAATGGAACACCCGGTGGAAACATAGAATTACAATTCACTTTGAAATATACTTTAATGACTACAAAAACTACATTTGGTACCATACCCTGCTGCTGGAAGTTAAACATCTCTTTAATAAGAACAAAATTATCGGTAATAATAATTTTTATGTGAATAATAAATAATCTATGGTAATAGGAATCAATGCGTGTGCTATAGTTAGTAATCTTAAATTGAAACTCTAAATAAATTCTGTGTTATTTCAAATTGTTACGGTAGTGAAAAATTAAAAACTGTGTTAGATAAGAAATAACACTGTTGATTTGGTGTATGATAAGATTTGAATGGAGCCAGAATTTAGTATCGTTTGAATAATTATGAACGTCAGCGTGCATGTTTAAATAGGTGCACGCATGATACACACTTTCAAATTTCGCGCTCGATCAGGTGTCGACGTCACGTGACCGTAAAGGAGCGTCCGCGTGACAGCATGACGTTTACTCCGATTTAGTGAAACTTTTTTCTCTGCAGTTGGTTGCATTGATTTTCCTCGAGATGGCCGTTCCCGAGTCATGGTAGAGTCAGGTGGAATGGGAGACGTGTCCACAGTATATAAAAGAGCGATGCTACCGCGGATCGGCTTCTGAACTGGGGCTGATTTATTCGTTGGATTATTCCTATTGTTTCTCTGATTAGACAATACGAATTATCCTCGCGATGGCCCTCAGTCAGACAAGCGTGGTGAGTAATAAATATGAGCGAAACCGACGATCAACGAAAAAGAACAGTTAATTATGATCATCTTGATGATGACGACGATGACGATTTTTATTGTTTAGCTTTCTTTTTTCTTGTCACCATTGTCATTTGTAATCCTTGTCTCTCGAATCCTTTTACTCTGATCGTAGCTACGTTCTCGTTACGATGCTCGTAATTGGAATTTTGATGCGTTACGTATGAAAGTTCGATAATTAATGAATCGTCGATTTCAAGATTACGATGTTCTCGGAAATCACTTTCCTCGACGTGAACGTCACGCTAATTTTATGTCACTTTCCTCTGGTCCGTTTGTTTTTGAAAATGCTTTTTATTTCCGAAGATTCTGTCCAGTGAGGTTAGGTTAGAGCAAACTACGGCGTTTTGAAAAATTTTTGATTTCAGTCAGTAGTTCGTGATTTTTCTTTCTTTCATGTAGTCGATGATGATCATTGCGCACATAACAATTCAGATTATTTACGTGACATAGACGCTAACAATTTGTCAAAAATAATTAAGAATGACGTAATTTTTTAGTACTCTGTTTTGTGTCTATTAATTACATACTGAAAAATTTATGTGTAATTTAAAGTCAATGTGTAGTGTAATAAAAAAAGGTATAAAGCAAATAAAATAGTATAAAAATATTTGAATCTTTTCGTTTCTATTATTTAATAACGAAATTATATTTCTGTTACAGTTGAAATTATACAATACTGTGATAGAGGATGTTATATCGGGTGTAAGAGAATCTTTTATAGATGAAGGTGTGGATGAACAAGTACTCCAAGAACTCAAACAAATATGGGAAACTAAATTAATGTCTAGCAAAGCTGTTATACTTAATCCAGATCCTCCAGAACCTCAGGTTCCTCAAATAAATACGCACAAAGCTGTGCCTGTTAACAAAGGTACCTATGCACTTCTATTCTGATCATATACTCTTATGAGAAAGTTGTGAGCCTACAAAAATTTCAAATAAGAAAACATAAATTATAAGACACATCTTAAATACTGAAAAATCTATTTTAATTGTATAAATTGAAAAGTATATTACTAAATTCTGTATAAATATTAACATTGTAGTTTCTGTTCCCAGGAGTAAACATAGGAAATCACTTTGTACAACAAGCAAGCGGAAATTCTGCTCCACAACAAGCATCACAGCAACAACAACAACAACCTCAACAAACACAAACTCAAACCCAATGTCATTCAACTACTACTGGCCTGCAACAACATACTGGTACACCAGTACAACAATTAGTGACATCCACATCAGCAGTGATGGATCGACAAGTACCTATTCAAATAACATTGCCGCCACAAACGGGTGTTGCAGATGCTCCACAGAGAGTTTTAACTATTCAGGTTCCAGCATCTGCAATTCAAAGTATGCAGAAATTATTTTGTACATAATAAATGTTAACATTGATTTTTAATAATAATCTTGTATTTGAATTGAGTCTATGTTATGTTATTAATAAGAAACAGAAAGAAATGAAAGATGTGTATTTAAAATTATTAGTCAGTTAAAGTGTATTTGCTTTTAGGTAATCAGCTGCATACAATTTTGACGGGTCCAGTTATTTCAGCTGCAATGGGCTTGCCAGCAAATTTAGCTTCCGCATTGCTCCAGCAACATGTTAATTCCACGCTTCAGGGTCAAGCGACATTAGCTCCACTCCAAGTTAGTCAGCCTTTACAGGTCGTCACGCAGAATACAAATAATGTCTCACAACGACCTGTTCAAAATCAGGTAATTATAAAAAGAACAACTTATACTGAAAGAAGTATTGTACATTAGTAACAGTTTGAATAGCAAAAACATGACCATATTCATTGTTTATTCACAAGACATTAGTTGTTTCATATGAAATACAAATTAAGTTTGAATAATTGTTATTTTGTTTTTATAGACACAAATTAATCTGTATTTTCACTACTTTATGAATAGAATAACATAGCACAATTAGATGGTGCACTTGGGGATTCATCAAATGATGAAGAAGAAGAAGAAGAAGAAGATAATGAAGATGAAGAAGAAGATCTTGATGACAAAGAAGAGGAAGAAAATGATGAAGCTGCTGCAAGAGAAGAGGTATTACAAATACATTAATATTTTAACTATTTCTGAATTATTCTCATACAATGTAATAATGAGTTTGGTCAGACATAAAAATATTCCTTATCCTTTTTTGTTATAGTTAAATACTACTTTTAATATAGAAGTATAGTAACACATTTTATATTTATCTCGTAAACATATCTGTCTAAAATATTTATTCATGTATTTATTACAACATTAAACGTGTATTTTTTTATTGTTTTATTAGGAACCACTAAATTCAGAAGACGATGTAACAGATGATGATCCTACAGATCTTTTTGACACTGATAATGTAGTTGTTTGTCAATATGACAAGGTATCTATTAGCCATATTTAATGTAAAATTATTCTACACAAATTTATATTTTCAAAATATAAATAATTTTCAATGAAAAATGATAAATTAATTTTTAGATAACAAGGAGTAGAAACAAATGGAAATTCTACCTCAAAGACGGCATAATGAACCTCAGCGGTAACGATTATGTTTTTCAAAAGATGAATGGAGATGCAGAGTGGTAAAGAATAATATATGAAGCTATGGAAATTGACCTTGATAATGTGTTCACGTGAAACTAGCATACAAATTTTTCTCTAGGTTTATGCTTCGAGAAAAGTGAACATTTCTTTTGATTTAGAAACGATTTTTAAGGGTTAAAAGAATCCATTGTTTTGGAGCTACTTCTGATAGACTCAATATGAATTCTAATTTCTTTCGAGTTAAAAATGCATTGAAACCTCAATTATTCGATGTTGAATTATTTGAATAATTTTTCGGTTTCTATTTATGAAACTAATACGTTACCTTAATTATAGCAAATTGTATATGTTACACATTTATTGTTATGTTTTACATTTAAGTCAATATGCATTCTTGACAAATTATTAAAATTAAATTAAAAACAGTAATACAAATGTAATAATTTATAAATAAAATTTAATTTAAATTGGGGATGAATGAAATCTTAACATTTTGTTGAATTTTTTATTGGGTTCATTTCTCATGAGAAATGATTGTAAATATGAAAATATAATTGATTAAGCCAAATCTAAATAAATGTACTTGAGTAATTAACAGTAACTGTAGAGATTAGGAATGAAATTTTCGTAACAAGAAGCGAGGCAGTTAAAACAGTCAATTACGATCAATACAAATTTTTTAATTTTTCTGATAAACGAAGTAGCTTCGAATAATCACGGTTTCATTGCATAATTAAGAGCTCTATAATTAAGTGAATCCTAAATTATATTTTGAAAGTCCCACAAAGGGAATTTTTTCACGTGAGTTTACTGTGTAAATAGATTCTAAGGGATTGCAATCTACAAGTATGTGATGCTCTTGAAAATAAATGTGTCTTATACTGTTAAAAATCGAAATATAAGATACTTCCTACAACATTATACATTATTAATGTATAATTGTTCTTTCCTTTCTCATTCCTTGCTTAAAGTCGTTATATTTTTGTTCAAACTTTTTGTGTTGTCTTAGTTTAATCAGGGAATTATTTACTAGCAGTAATCTCTAAACAACATAAAAATTACTTTTAAACGTTCTATACATGTGTATAGAGATGTATGGTTTCTGTCGAAACCTATCATAAAATATATCTTTTAATATATTACGAAATCCGTAGGCTGTATAAATCACATGAAAATATTATAATTGTTTTGAGAAAAAATATATATATATATATTTAAATGAAAATTGCAATCTATTTATTGACGTGCATCTTCTATTTCACTAACAATTCGTGGAACATCTTGAAGCAATTCTTCCATGGTTGCTTCGAAATTTTTATCCAGCCAAATGTCTTTTAGTTCTTTAATAACAACACCAAGCATTTTTCCTTTTGGAACATGCTGTTTTAGTATGTGTCCGCTAACTGGAAATCTGAAAATATATACAAATTTTCACATTTACCCAGTTAATTACAGTACTTATTATTTCATTTGAATAAGTAATAAAATATAGTATTAAAAACTTTAATCTGTAAGTATAGAAAATGAACAAAAATGTTTTTAAAGTATACTAAATCATAAGTGAAAGTATAAGTTTATACTTCCAAATAAAGATTCTTTAAAGTGTAAAATTATTATTGTACCTGGGTATAGTAACTTTTTCCATTTCTTCAGCAAGACTGAAAAGTTGTTTGCATTTAAGTAATTCACAAATATATTCTTTTCCATTAGCAGTATTTCCTTTCCAATGGACAAGGATTCTTTTATAAAATTTTAGGAGATCTTCTGATAGATTATCTTCCCAAAACCGAACTAAAAAGAATGCTAAATCTCTGTCATAAGCAGATAACTTTAATCTCATATGAAGATTAGATACTTCATCCTCATTTTTCAGCATTACAGCGAGCAAAGAAATTGGTTTTAAGACAAAGTTATTTCTCTTGGATGCATCGAAAATAGTCTCGAAGTTTTTTACGTTTGGCTTTTCTGGCAGGCCAACATACCTGTGAAAATAATTTTTTACTTATTAGAATAATGTTGTATTTAGGAGACAATTCCAAATGCATAAACAGTTATGTTGGAATAAAAATTATAGAGGTGAAACAAAATTTTTATTTTATAATGAAACTTAATTAGTATTACTTTGCAATGCCACATTCCAACATTCTTAACGTCAATTCTTTAACATAATTTCCAGAAAGAATTTTAAACCATTCAGTCCAAATTCTTTCTCCAGATATATTTTTCAAACCATGTATATTATCTTTTATTACTGTCATCGTTGCTTCCTCATGCGAATCTGGTTCTAATGCAATTCTTCCATAAAAACGAAAGTACCTATAAAATAAACAAAATCTTATAGTAGCAGTACAAATTAAATTTTTAAATAATTCTTGAGTTCCATGTTGTCAACTGGAAAAGTAATTAAAACATACCTTAAAATCCTGAGATAATCCTCCTTAATTCTAGTTTCTGGATTTCCAACAAATGTAATTCTTCTCTTTTGTAAATCATCGTAACCAAAGAAGTAGTCATAAATTCTTCCCTCGAAATCCAGGAACATGGAATTTATTGTCAGGTCTCTACGAAGGGCATCCAATTTCCAGTCTTTTGTGAACTCAACTTCTGCATGCCTGCCATCAGTAGCTTTGTCAATTCTAAGTGTAGTTACTTCAAAGTTTTCTTTATCATTAATTCTGGGTGTGACTGTACCTACATAAACAAGTTTTAATGAATTTTATTAATTAAACAAGTGTATTTCATAATTGTCAATAACATTAATGTATGTTCCAATGTACCATGTTTTTCTCCTTTATTATTAATCACCCTAATGTTTTCCTCTTCAAACATAGTTTTCATTTCATCTGGAGTAGCGTTTGTTGCAAAATCTAAATCTTTTGGATGTATATCCATCACCATATCCCTTACAGCACCGCCAGCAATTCTCAATTCATAATTACGTTTTTTAAATAATTCTATTAATGCATTAAGCTCTGGTGTAAACAGGGAGTGAAATAATGGATTATCCAATTTTGTAACTACCGGATCACATCTGCTCTGTGGCATTTCTTGATCTTTCATTTTAAGTATGCGATGGTTCTGGTAATTAAAATTATATTGACTGTAAGAAATGTATATTTTTATATAAATTATAGCGTGCTAGTTTTTCACGTAATTACACTATAATTATTTTTCTTAGTATGTATACCTGTGATATTACGATTACAAAGTAAAACATTAATTTTATTTTAAGGAAGTGTATTTTTCATTAATCCGTATATAAATCGCTTTGGTGAGAATAAAAACATAACCCCAACTTTCTACACAAACGTTTTGAATAAATAGAATTAAAGAAATACTTACTCGCAGAAAACAATAAGATGTAAAATATCTGATGCGTGGAGAAATAATCAACATAATTTAAGAATTAAGTTTTTTCAAACATCCCACTGAACATCTGTACAATTGTAATGTATCGATTACTTTTTGCTTCACAATCGTTTGTTTAAGATTGCGGATGTAATATTTGAGTTTATTTAGAAATATTTTTTTTATTGAGGTAATTTATACGATTTTATTCGTAATACGAACGTTATCATTCTCTTCTGAATATATTTTATAACTTGTATTTGCTTGTACGATAACATCTGTTCGATGAAATTTTGTAGGTTATAAATGATAGAGTGAGAATTTTCTCTTCGCTTAAATGTGTATGACACTAGTTATTATTTTGAAAAACAATAATTCTATGTGACTATTTATAATTGAATATTTCTCTTCACTTGATTTGTTGAAATTTTCTGGAAATATATTCAATTATATAACTTATGTAGATTTACTACTATTATATAGTTCATTTGCAGTAAAATAACTTCAATATTTTTCATATTTTTAAACTGCCAAAATTTGATTAAATTTTGAAATAACGTCTCGTATTTGTAAATTATTCAATACTTTGTATTTTATGAGTATCACTTTGTAATTATATGAATAAAAAAAAAAGATTGGATAAAGCATGGATTAACATACATAGGATGTTTCAGAAATAGAATTACAAACTTTTAGAGCACATAATACTGGACAAAATGAACAAGAAAGACTTAATGAACACGCTTCCTAAAACTAATGCTTATTGTAAATGTAAATAATAATAGTGATAGGATCCAGTACAGTAGATTTGCTATAAATGTATTATACAAACATATCAATATAACAACACAGATTGGTTCTACACAACATTAATATATGTACTGACATGTAAACAAAAAATAAACTAGCATATTAAGAACAAACTGAACTAAAATTCTTTCCGGCACAAGGAATTTCTCTAAAGATATTTCAGTGTTTGATTTTCGATAATATTAAATTCTTTATTTCTCCCTTTTTTTTTGTATATACATTATTATTTAGTACAAAAGACTTCACATACACACACAGACACATTCTTAATTATTCGTATCTAACGTCAAAAAAATGTGTTCATGGTCATTCCATTGTTGAATATCGTCAACTGTTAAGTGAGATTGGTTTTCATTAATGTGTCTAATTTCTGACTTAGAAGGTTAAAAAGTATAAAAATTTCATGATTCAAGGATACCTTGTTCGATTCTCAAACTATTGCTACATTCCATTCTTTTAATTCTTTCGTCATTTTTATCATCTAGTTCTAGATTGAAATTATGTATCCCTCCTTTTCTGTGTACCGAACCATCTTTTCCTTTATTTACTTAGAAAAATGATTTACAAGCACAACATAAGGAAACTAGATTCAATGCAGTTGTAAACTTATGATAAAAAACTGTTTATTTTGCTACTATTAGACAATGATCTTCAATTAGTGTAATAAAAAAAACTACAATACAATATCTTTCTGAATCATTCGGACTAAGAAAGAATCGAACATTATCCGATCAATTTTGTGGGAGATATAATTGAACATGATTGGTCAAACACTGGCCAACCAGATTTTACAGAGATTGAGCGGTATCTACTGTCTTGAAATTCTTATTTTACAATTTCACGAGGCAGAATCTTCTATCTCTTAAGGCTAATTTCCATTCATTCTGTTTCTCTCTCATTCTTATATATGTTTTATGTCTATACAAAATCAGAGTTGGACAATTTTTATCCGAATAACATTAAACGAACAAAGTGTCTAAAAAAAGAAACCTTTATTCGTAACATTATTTTTATTTCAGTTAATGGGTTCTTTTACGGTTTCAGATTAACTTAGTTTCCATTTGAATAATACTTTTCAATTAGATCAATTAACATTAATTTATTAAATATTTATAACATAATTTACTTCTATATCGACAGCGATATTATTTTAACATTGACGCTTTTATAATATAAAGCAGCTTCGCTTCACTTGCAATACAAATTTGTTGCTTTCACGTATGTCAATAAAATCTACAATTAAATTTCTTAAACGATTAGTTAACAATGAATCTAATTTTCATGTTTATTTAACACTGTAGTCCAATGTTCACAAAATTCTATGTATCAAAATGTATTAACATTAAGTTAATTTCATTTTAATTTTATATTAATATCGATACAATTATTCAAAATATTCTTTGTATGAAAGATAGTATCGTGCTAAATATTTATTCAGATTCTAATCAAATCCAAGAAGATTTGTAGATAAACATACAAATAAATAGAAAGTTGAGTAAAAGTCACTCAATTAATTATCTATATATTAATAATACATATAATAGAAGTAATAATAGTACAGTTGTAGATACAGTGGTAAATAGCAGTAGTGATCATGATGAGAATTATCATTTATTCGAATAATGTCCAACTCTGTAGAAAGAGTGAAATTACAATATGTACGTTAGAAACGCTGCATTTAAGCATTTTTTTTTTACATGTGCATTAAGAATACGAAAATGGGAGTCTCCGCGGAAAAGCCAAAAATATCAATCTTTAGCAATATAAACTTCATTATTTCATTCCAACATCTAGAAAAATTATGTTAGTAGCAATATTTCTCTATAACAGCGTGAATGGCAGTTTTATAAAATTTGTATAGGATAGTTTTCAAAGGTATTTTAATTAAAAATCATGTAACGCATACTTCAAATATATTTTCGAGTATAACGCCAAACAAATTATGTAGACATTTTTTTATGAGATAAGATAAGCAGAATTTACCACTAGTATGTTTAAAACTTAAAAAATCATTGAATCTAAAAGATGAATCCATATGTTTAAATCATGTCAAACGAAATACATGTATAGTTATATTTATATAATAAATTTTAACAAATGTGTACATTTTTAATGTGAATTTGAGACAGTTTGTTTTAAATGTAAAGTATGCGTAAATTTTGAAAGTATGATCTTTCAAAACATTTCATGAAAAGGTACAAAGGAAAAGCAAAACAATCATCAAATCAGCAATTGAAATTGAATGAAAAGTTAAAAGTATTTAAACGATGGATTTTCCGTAGAGACGATTGGACTCCCTGACGAGATAAAGGGTATCGTTTATATAAATAATAAATGGTATTCTTAGAAGATAATCGATCAATCAATCAATCAAGCAACCAATCGACCAATCATCAAGCAATCAATCAATCAATCAATCATCAATGAATTAATTACGTATTTACAGAGAATACAAGATACATCACGTCATCGAGGAGGAGACTAGCTGTCTCGAAGCTCACTCACCGCTCATCGAGCATGACGACGGTCTGAACTACGACATTGAAGGGAATTGGACAGATTCCTAACTGACTCATGATCAACTCCACAACATTTTCCTAAAACAGACAAATAATGTTTTATTTTTTCATTTGTTTTCATTTCCAATTATACTATTTCAAACTACAAAAAGTCAGTTTTATAACGATAATAATTGGTTGTCTTATTGGTTTGTCTTCATAATTAACAATAATAATTTAAAGAAATTTTGCACAACTAGTATATCAAAATACACAAATAATAAACTATCATACGTAAAAGATATAATTTTTAAAGAATTAAATTGTGGATAACTTACGCGGGTTTAGAGGCCTTCGAAGAAGAACTCTCAGTAGTCTTCTTCTTGCTACTTCTGCACTTTCTGACGTAAGCTTCTATTAAGTGTGCAATCTTTTTCGGATTGATCTCTCCCGTTTTATTATGACATATCTAATAACATAATAAAATTAAAGTTACTCAAAACCTTTGTGATGGAAGTTGTGGAAATGGAGTGATATTCAATATAAAATTTCTGTTTAGTGTAATGTTATCTTCGTGTTAGGGTAATGTTATAAATATTTAAGGTTTATTTAAATGTATGAACAGTGTAAATTTTGTAATTTTGTTTAGACTATATTGTTGTATACCTTGGGTACTGCTTTCCGCATAATATCCTTGTACTCTTCCTTTGTAACATGTTTTTTCGTGTAGTGAGGCTTCAAGACTAATTTCACTTCTTCTACCACTCGCTCTTGACGATTTAATTTCTTTAGGAACTATGCAACAACCCAACATAATATTCGTTATTAATAAAATATTACATCATAAAATAATTATGTAATAGTTTTTGTTTTAAAAACATAAAAAATAAGACCAACACATCTCAGAACATAAATTTGTATAAAGTTCAATCTTTTAACATAAATAAATAAACAATGTCGCAATTGATATTTCAGTTTAGATGGAATTAATATTAAATGAAAATTCAAACCTTATCCTTGACTTGCATTTCAACAGCTGAACTCGGAAGATCATCCAATATTTGAAGTTGATTCTCATCCATTCTTACACCGACTTTTGGATTTGTAGCTAGACAACAAAAGATATATAAAAGATTAATTTATTTTTGAATATCATATTTTGTGTTTACTTCTGAATATGTTATAATATTCAGGCAAAATACTAACATTTTTTCTTCTTATCCTTTTCGGGCTTTTTGCTTCTAGTTGGCTTACTGGCAGTCTTTGTAGTCGGTAGAGTACTAAACAGAGCATCGAAAGCATCTTTTTTCTCGGTAGATTTCGTCGTCTAAAAAAATATTTATGTGAACAACCAATATTAAATTGATGTAGATATATGATGCAAAGCATTTATCATTTAAGAATAAAAAATTCATACTTTTGAATTGCTATTTTTCGAAGGCTGTGATCCAACGGTTCCTCCTCCACTTCCTGCCCCAGGTCCAGGTGAATTATTGTAATTTGTAGGACTCGGTGGATCAAAAATTCCATCACTCAGAGTTGACCCAGGTGAATACGGCGAAGACATGTCCACGTTGTCCGTAGCTTCTGTTCCAGCATCATTTCCGTTTTGTCCATTGGTTTTCGTTTGTCCAGATTTCAAACTCCTCGAGGGTTTCCCCGAATTTGCAAATACTGCAGGTGCCTGAGAGCGATCACTCGAGCGTTGTTTTTGTTGATTACTCGGTGATATTCGATTTGACTATAATTTATTCAAAATCTTAATATTCTAATGCAATTTAATTTTTATATAAAAACAGATTTGAAACACATTATTCGTGTTAATAATTACTGATCTGATGGTTCACCTTCACTTGAACAGGAATAATCGACTGTTAAATTAAGTGTCAAAAACCTTGATATTTTCTTACATTTTAAATAATTTTGCTCACCTGTAGTAAGTTACGTTGACCGCTATTCGAATTTGATGCATTAAATACCCCGCTTCTTTGTACTGCTGCAGCAACCGTAGCGAGTACCGGGTTCATCACAGCGAATGGATTATTTTGATTTTGCACATTTTGTTGACTTTGTTGTACTTCCAAATTTCCAGTTGAAACCACCAAATCTTTATTATTCTCATTCTCACTGACATCATCCCGTTGAGGAGAAGCTCTCTTAATTGTAACCATAGAAATGATTTTAGGTTTCTCGAGCTGCTTTTCTTGACTCTGTCTCTCTTGACTTTGTATATTTTCTTCTTCCATGTTTCCGTCAACAGAATCGTGTTTTCTTGGGGATCTCCTTCTTTCATCACTGGAATTTGCTTCTTGGCTTGCATCAGGTGTTGGCGATCTGTAAAAATCGGTTGAATTTTGAGTATTTATGTATAGCGACATGGAAATTGTAGAAGTTGATGTACGAAGAAACATTTTCTTACCTAGATTTTGTGGGATCAAATGGATCATAAGCATCTGGACTAGTTGGTGGAGATGTTGGAGGTTCTGGAGGAGTGTTTGGTCCAATTTTTAATCTTAATTCTAATTCCTCTTGTGCTCTCATTTCTAATTCCTCTTCAACTCTTTCATCCATTTCCTCCTCTTCTTCTTCATCCAAAAGTGGATTTAACATTGATGGTCGCAAATTACTGGTTTGTTTATTGATCGAGAACTTTATTTGCGGCTCTGGAGGAGTTTTTGGACCCTGAGAAACAAACTGTTCTCGCTGTGGAGAGTTCTGTGAAGGTTGGCACTGATCTGGTGTAATCTGTTGAACCTGTTTGTCGTCGTCATCACTGAGAATTATCACATCTCTCGGAGATGGAGTCTGCTCTCGAAACGGAGATTGATCTAAATCAATCACGGCGACTGGTTTTTTTGTGGCTGCTATTTCAGCAGCTTTCGACTTTTTCTTTTTCTCCTTTTTAGGTTTTGGTGATTTTGAACGTTTATCTTTTGTTTTTTCTTTCTTTGAACGTTTAGGAGGTTCGGGTTGGAGAGGTTCTCTGCGCCGGCGTTTCAAGGGTGGAATTAACGGAATTGTTTCTGGAAGTTCTGGAACTCCTGCCTGATCATTTTCATTATCCTTGTTGAAGCACACGCTCACCAAAATATTGTCTCCACTGGCAAAGACTTCTTTCGAAGGTGGTGGAGTTCTATTTCTCTTACCCTTTCTCTTCTTATCATCTTTACCTTTTTTGCTTTCTTTCCTGCGTTCTTTCTTTTTCTTCTTAATGGCTTCTTTGTTTGTCAGAATTACAGTAAGATTTTTTGGTGGAACTGCAACGTTTTCCAGGACTGGCGACCACTCTCTAGAGGCAAGCGGTTCTTGTTGTACATGTTGAGGTGTTTTTGATCTAGATCTGGACCAAGATGGCGTCCATTGAGCACTCCAGGAGTCTCTTTCTTCTCTTTCTCTGGAAAAATCCTGTTCTACAATTTTCTCAACTTGTTCCCAATTTCTAGAGCATGATCTTCCTTTTGATCTTGATCTACTCTGAGCTTTCCTTTTTGAATGTTTCCTTTCTCTAGATTTTGAAGACTTCCTTGGTGATTTTGATCGAGATCGCTTTCGATTCTTCGATCGACTACGAGATTTATATTTCTTTTTATCTTTACGTCTATCACGTGACCTAGATAACGATCTTCTGGATCTCGATATGGATCTTCTCTGTCTGGACCGTGAAAGAGATCTTCTTGATCTTGAGATTGACCTTCTAGATCTTCTTCTTGAAAGAGATCTTCGTTTTCGAGAAATAGATCTCGATCTTCTTCTAGAAAGTGATCGTTTTCTCGACGTAGATCTTCTTCTAGAAGTTGATCTCCTTTTTGGTGATTTACGTCTTCCTCGGGAAAGGGATCTTCTTCTAGAAAGGGATTTTGAGTAAGTTCTACGATCTCTTGACCAAGATCTCTGAAGTCTGGTTCTTGATCTACTTCTAGATCGTAGTTTGGAATACGATCTCGAACGTTTTGATGAACTAAGACTCCTAGATCTACTTCTGAAATCAAAATCATATTACATGGTTATTTAAGTAACTACCTAAAACTCAATATGTGTTACACGTGTTTACCTTTGTCTTGATTTTTCTCTAATATCTCTTCCATACTCATCCTTTCTGGGCCTCGAAGGTTTCTCTGCAACTATTTTTCTAACATCGTATCTCGGTAATTCTTTCCTTTTCTCCTTCTTTTTGACTACTTCTTTCTTTTTCTTTGGTTTCTCTTTTTCCTTCGACTTCGATCTCTTTTCCTGGTGATAATTGCAATAATAAGAGTTTTTGACAATTATAACTTTTACGAAGGAATACAATTTTATATCAAAGTATAGAAGTAAGGAACTCTTTTATTAAATTTACCTTATCCCTGTACGATCTTTCTTTTGTGCTTTTTGATAGTTTCTTCCATGCAACTTGATTTTCTGAGGCAATATTTTCTTTATTTTTTTCTGTCTCTTTGCTTTTCTCCTTCTTCTCTTTTTTCTTACGTTTCTTTTCTTCTTCTTTCTCTTTGTCAAGTTTCTCACCTTCTTTCGCAGACTTTTCCTCCACAATTTCTCCGTCTTCCATTTCTTTTTCCTTTCGCATACTCAAAAGAGTTAGTTCGTCTTCGAAATTCATTGCTTCATCTGTTTCGGAAATGGCTTCTGTGCCCAAAACATTATAATCTACTGGAGTTCTGCAGCTGTCCAGGTCATCAGGTTTATCTTTTGTCGGTGTGATTGGTTCTAAACCACTTTCAAAGGGTGGTAACTGTTCAGAAGTGGATTTTGATTCTTTCAAAGGAAGTTCATCTTTACAAGGAGTGTAAGCCCCATCAGATTCCCAATTGTTTCGATCAACAGCTTGAAGAGATACAAAATATTTATATTACACAGAAAATACTACTCGATATTCATATTCATTAAAGAACTGAAAAATACATCTTTATAATAACTATAATTAAATAGAGAATAAGTTTGGTAAAATATGGATGTAAATGTGAAATGGATATAGAATTAACATTGAGTTTATGCCAAATTCTGAAAGTTTCCTCACCTTCTCCTACTGTATCTGAAACTGTTTTAATTGAAATTTCTTTTTCGATAGGAAATCTTTCTTCTTCCTCTTCTTCATCCTCGTCCTCCTCCTCTTCCTCTTCTTCATCATCTTCTTCTTCTTCATCCTCACCAACACGACGCTCTTTCTCATCTTTCTCACTTTCTACTTCATCGGGATCCTTAATTTTTATTTCTGTGCATCCTTCTTTAAAATTGAAAGGCTCCTTTGAGCTATCTTCTTCAGTATCCGGTTTTGAAGTTTTAAACAGTGAAGTGCTAGTTTCACTGCCTTCTTCTGATGGGCATTCAGTGCTCAACTCATTTTCCAATTTCTGAGGAGATAACTCATGTATTTTCTCAGAAGGGGTTATATCGTAATCTTCTTCCATTGTGTCTACTTTAGGAACTTCCTCCAATTCTTTTTCTTCATCAATTGTATCTTTTTGATCCAAATCTGTGGGATTTACAGACATTTCTTCAGTTTCTGCTGAAACTTCTTCCTTCTTCTCTTCATTAAACTGAATTTCGTCTTCAATCTTGCTCTTGGCGATATTTTTCCGCTCTTCTTCACGATCAATAGAGGTCTCTTCCTCTTTGGGTGGCTGCAAAAATAATGGTTTTAATACATATTACACGTTTGTAATAACGAAGGTATAGAAGTATTTAGCTATCGATAGTTAAATGAGCTATTTAACTATATACATGAGTTATAATTACTACGACCCACCTCGGGTTCTTTTTTCTTCTCGTCTTCATTTTCTTTATCATCCTCTTGCAACCCTAATAATTTGCTATTGATCTTTAATTTGGTCCCAATTTTAAAGGTTATCTTTCCTCGACTATCGTGAGATATTTTCTTTGGCGGAATTTTACTCAATGTCTGTCTTTCTTTTCTTAAGGCTTCGACATAGGGATCCGACGGTTCCGGAATATCAGCAAGGTCGCAAGCTTGAACATCACCGACAATTACATCGTCATCATCTGGAATCGATGGCGGAAGAGGAGGTGGTTCAAGGGGCCCTATTTGTTGTGATAATTGTTGCTCAGTGTGTCGTGCCACGTCCATCGTTTGGGAAGAATAGATGGAAAAGTTTGGACAGTCTGATTGGGAATCTTCGTCATCGTCGTCATCATAACTAATCAAACGGACTGGCGTATTCTGAACCTAAAAATTGCATTGATTCCAAAATATGTAAATCAATATAAATAAATATCATTAGTAAACAAACGGGCAATTATTTACTTTAGGGCACATCTCACCGATTTTAATGACCTTGAAATATATTGTAAAGGTCAACATTATGAATAATTTTTCCCTATATATATAACCGCAGCTCGGCCTTAGTTACCAAGTCATACGCAAAAATATTTTTGGCACCATATATTCGGTTCGTGACAAAGTAATATTGATGTAAATGCTTCGGAACCATGACTGAGGTATTCCGCGAAACAATACCGTTTGTAAACAGCCATAGACGAGATATTTCACGAGTCTGTTCTGTATTTACAGTCATATTCTGGTTATCATCCTGGCTACATCGTAATACACAAATACCCAAACCAACCTAACTCAATCCTAACCTACAGCAAACTAAAAAGAATGAAATATTTTTATGGATATCTCGGAAACTAAAGCCGAGCGGCGGTTATATGTATGAGTGAAATTACTCAGAATCATGACCCTGATAACATATTTGATAATCATTGAAATCGGGGAGGTGTGCCCTAAAGTAAATAATTACGAACAAAGGTTTGTTAAAATTTCATAGAACTAAAGTTTCACAGGTGCAACTTAAGTAATTTACAGATTCCAGTAATCAAACTAAATACAATATCACCTACCTGAGGTTGTACAATATCTTCTGGAACCTGTTCTTCTTTCTTCTCTTCTACAACTTCTTCATTCTTCTTTACTTCACTATCGCTATCACTATCCACAGAAAAAGGATCGTATTTATCGTTCTTTGGAGTATCTTCCTTGTGACTATCATCAATAACTAATTCTTGATCACTATCTTTATCACTTCTAGAATTTTCTTCAAAATCTAGTAATCCTGATGGCGGTTCTGGAGGTGGCAATAACGCCATCGAACCGTTTTGCTGATCTTGAAGTTCTCCATCAGACTTTGTTTCAATGTCGCAATAGATGTCACAATCCTCCTCTTGCCTAACAGAAGTGGTTTCAGTATCTGTTGGCTGTTGTTCTGCAGAGTGAGTTCCTGATGTATCTTCCGGTAAGTTTGCTGGCATATTATTCTGGGGTCGCTCAACTGGAGCTTGCGGAGATCTAGGACGACAGAATCTTTCGGGGGCAGGATGATGCTCGAAACCTTCAGTGAAATTAAATGGAGGTCTCCCTGGAGGCATGAAACGGAATCTGTAATTTGATAAAAGTAAATGTGGGGTTCAAATCGAATACAAATGAAATGGATAACTGTATTTTTTTTTATTGGAAATCAAAATTAATACCTTTCATTTCTAAAATGTTGTGGGTTTCGACTTCTGAATGGAGGGGTTCCACCAAACATTGGAGGACCACAGTGTTCAAAATTTGGGTTATAAAATGCGGGTGGTGGCCCAAAATCTCTCCCAAAATTACCTCCACCTCCGCCGTAACTGTGTCTTCCGCTTCCAACTACGGAATCTCTGCCATAATTTTGTCCACCGTGACTATGTCTTGAATTATCCCTATAACCACCCCTAAAATTACCCCTGTTCCCACCTCCACAAGGATTATTATACATTGGAGCTTGAATGATCGACTCAGGATTAACTCTAGAAACTTCTAAGGGGGCGCCAGTGCCAGAAGTATCAGAGGATAGAGGACTATCCTCTACAACGGAAACGGTTTCTTCCGTTTTGGATGATTCTTTCTTTTCTACTTTCTCCTTCTTCAAATCGTCGGAATTTTCCTTTCTTGTATTTAAAAGACGACCATCAGCTTTCAGAATCACATTGTTATTTTTTGAGTGCCAAATTTCCTGATTACTGATTATGCTGGTTAGAAGATCAGGTTGAGATTGTTGAGGATTAGCAATGTTCTTTAAACGAATACGTCTTCGAGATGAAATTATTGAACGCCTTTGGATGGTTATAGTAGGGCCACTTGCATGATAATCTTCTGTATCAGATCTATAAAAAAAATTGTTCAAGGATTCGATTGAGATTTAACAATGAATTTCTTTAAGCAAATATTTATTTAGATATAGTTATTTTTATTTACCCTGGAGGACTGTAGTTCACATTCGTACGTTCTCCGAAAAGACTAAGTCTTGGAATTCCAGCATCGTGTCGGGCCGTGGTCAACACAGATTTTTCTGACAAAACTGTACGACTTCTAACAGTAGGTAGTAAAACTGGAACACCTTTAACTGGCTTACAAATGCCTAAAGAAACTGCAATTCTCTTTTTGGAACTAGCTAAAACACTAGACACGGTTCTAGCTTGTCTTCTCAGCTTCCTCCTCTGTAAGACAGTGTACATTTATTTCATGAAACTTAAATTTTGTTTTCGAAACCGAAACTTCTAATAAGAAAAGATTGAATTACCTTTCTTCTCTTTCTTCGTCTTCTCGAACCAACTGGAGCTACTTTTACATATGTCACAATTTCTTCTACTTCACCATCCTCATTACATTCTGTAATTCGAACTTCCCTATATAGGGTGCCTCTATTTGAAGCTTTCTTAGATCCTCCAGATTTTCTCGAATTACTCTTACTTCCCCTCTTCCTTGAACTATTTCCAGATTTTCTACTACTGCTACCACTTTTTCTCAAAGAACTTCCCTTTTTTCCAGAGTTACCCTTTGATTTACCATTTCTAGAACTTTTGGAATCGCTTCTATCATTTGTTTGGTTTCTACATTTCCTAGAAACGCTTTCATCGCTAGAATCACTTGAACTGCTCGTAGATTTTCGAGACCTCTGAGATTTCCTAGAATTTCTGTTTGAGCAGCTTTGATTTTCAGAACCGAATGAATTAGAGGCATTGCTAGGGGAACGACTCCGACTATTGTCTCCAAAGGATTCTAAACCAGAAGAGGTTGATGGTTGGTTTGGATCAAATGTTAGTTGATGGCTTGCTTGTGAATTGTCATATAGTCTATTTCTCCTAAGAACAACAATAATAATACAATAGAATTCTTATTCTTAGTACACTTTTATTTTATTTAGTATTCATGAAACTGCTATTCGACGTTATTCTTACCTACGAATAGTAGCTCTAACACGTTCAGTGTGTCTAGTACGAGGTACAATTCTTGGTTGTTGATCTTGAGGCAAACCAGTGCGCGTTCTGCCATAAGATACACCAAGTCTACGAGCCTCTTCCATCAAATCTGAGATTTCATCCAAGTCAATCTCCACCTGAAACAAATGAAATAAAAATTAAAAAATATAGAGCATAAAATGATATCAATTTTATTTAATTGCAATAGTATTTGAAGAAATAATTGAATATCTTACAGCCTCAGCATCATCTTGACTGTTTTGAGAACACTCTGGGCAAAACCATTCTGCCATAGGGACTTCATTCATTGGAGGAGTCAAGCACTCCAGATGGTAACCACAATCACAACCATCACAAAGAAGCATACGATCTTCTCTGTCACTTTGATGGCACACTTCACAAAATGTAGGATCCTCTAAAGGATCATCTTCCACACGTGGAGTTACCGTTACTGGAACTTGTCTTACAATCTGTAGCAATAACGTTTAATGAAATATACAGCATATCAATAATTGAATGCTGATTTTAAAATAATATACCTGGCCACCAAGTTCATCTCTGACATGGATTACAGTGAAAGTTTGTCGATCTACTGGGCAAGTATTTATATTCTTACTCCATTCAATCAAACATTCTAAACAGAAGCAATGTTCACAAGAAGAAGGAGTGCCCAGCTGTTGCCTTCTGAAAGGAAGCAGGCATATTGGACACTTTTCCAATTGGTCATCGCTATTATCTGAGTCTGTATCTGACAAGATTTTTGGAGGCTTTTTGGATTTTGGTTTTCCAAGGACTTTACGTTTGACTGGAGATTTCTTTTCAGATTCTGATGAAGTACTCCAATCTGATTGCCACTGTGAGGTTTCACCACCGTCTTCTAAATTATCAATTTGATAACTTATGTTAGCTACATAATTATATGTTTATTTATTTTCATAATAATATAAATATTTTTCATAGAAAATGATTAAAATTGTAAATTAACTAAATATTCTAAAAACTAACCAAACTCATTATATTTATTTGATTCTGAACTGGAGCTTTCATAGCTTGTGTCATCTTGGGTAATTACTCTCTGAAATATAAAGTAGACATTTAAGTCGAATACTTCCATAAAATTTTCAGAGAATTGAAAAACTTCTGAACTATCTCTGATTATATAAGTTAGTATTTATAGATTATTCAAAACTACTGAAAGCATAATAAAGGCTTACATGCTTGTGTCTTCGAATAATAAGTCTTTGGACATCACTGTCCTCATCACTACTTTCACCTTCACTAATAACTCTCTGCAAATGTAAAATAAGAATTGATTCAGTATATTACACAATCATATTATAAAATAGTATAATACATAGTTCTAACTTTTAAACATTAAATTTAAATTTCCATTAAATGTAATGTATTAAAATGAAAACTAAAAATTTGTATACATACAAAAGTCTTTTTTCTTCTACGAGATTGCACAATAGATTCATCACTATCTTCACTATCAGGTATGACAAGTTTTTTCCGCTTGCCGGATTGGGGAATCTGATCGTTGTCACTAGACATTTTAACTTCTCTGAAAAATCATGCCCGCCTTGTCACATGTCCTATGTATCATTAAACAAATGCAACATTGTTAATAACTAAACTTATTGTTTAAACTTATGTTTTAAATAATACAACAGACTTGATCTTCATATTTTATTTCTTTAATGATGACTGATGAAGCTTGTATTTGTTTATCTAGTTTTATTCATACATATAAATGTATTTTGCAAGAAGTATACATTTCTATGGAATACTAATATGCATCAGACATTATAAAATAAAAACTAATTAAAATGATTAAACTAAGACTTCAAATATTCAAATAAAAATACAAAATAACATCATAGTCATATAAAAGTTATAACTGTATCATGTTATTGAGAATGCATTATAATTTGTAAGGATTAAAATCAAACAAGCAATTTCATCTAATAAAGAGAAGATACAAATTTTTAATACATTTGTTGTAAGAATCTGGGATTAAATTGAATTGTTTATGTTCTATACAAAACTATATTCTAAATTATAATTAATTGGCATAACTTTATGTCATATGTAAACATTATCAAAAGTCAAGCTCTATACAAAATTGTATTCTGTGACATACAACGATTAAGGAAGAAGACTAAAAATGAAAATCAATATTTTTAATATCATTAATATCAATAGTATAATATAATGAAACGTATTTATGTTAACAAAACATCCAGCATCATCAATGCAGCAAAGTCCATAAAATAAAAAATCAGTGAAATAACAATCAACCTAATAATAAAATTGAATGTAAACAGTATCGCATTCAAGATTCACTTAACATAGACTACAGTACAATAAAACTTAACATTGCTCCCTAATTATATTAAGAATATAGGACTGTGTTACAGCCGAATCGCATGAAATTCACTGTGCATTACAGTAGATCGGAAACCATTAACTGAACTTGCAATTCGTGTAACACAGCTGCCAAAAATCTGAAGAAAAAAAAACAAACTTAAATCTGCACTGAAAACTTGTTGAAATACTTTGTGAGTCACTGTATATAACCACATTAATGCACTACCAATTTCTCTTCCCTGAAAAATATCGTAAAATCTAGAATCTCATTCTCTCGCTCGTCTGGTGGCTATTTCTTCCAAACAATCGTCCCATCGATATCAGCGGGAACAGTCTGGCGAGACATTTTCAGCGTTTCCAATGAAATCACATCAGAAGAAAAGGACGAGGACCGAGCGATTCGAGGATGAACCTAGAGAATGTCAATTTACCTGCGAAATTCCGAGGATTCCAATTGATCACTGTACCGTGGTGCTTCGGTGTCGATCATGCATCATCAACGGTTCGGTCACTGGCTGGTTTGACGGTGATTTCGACGGAGATTCACGAATGTTGACAGAGGGTACGCTTAGAATTGAGAAACTGCCGACATTTTGGCTGCCGACGCCGTTCGCGACGTTGCGCTATTTTCTCGTCTCCAGACCGATGGTTTACGAAACTCGAAATTTCTCAACCATCCGCACGTTATAAATAATAATTCGCTCGATAGAATGTTTTAACGATCGGGATATATCAATTGGAAGTTTTTGAAGCAGAGACGTCGATAAATTTACAGGCACACGCTTGACCGCGTAGTGAGCGTCCGCCGGAAGTCAGGAAAAAGCAGCAAGTTTGACTCTACGTTCTATGACCCGTAGATTTTCAAAAGAGCATCCAGGCGATGCAAAATGTTGGGCTGTCTTTGAGTTTCTTCCTTCCAAAAACTACGAGCACCGTTGACATATGATTTTCTATTGAATTATTTATGTTATGGAGCGTACATTGTAACATTTTCAAACTAGATATTAAAAAACGGCAAAGATTCAGAAACCCGCGTTAAACATATCCTCCTGTTCCCACAATTTTGTTCATAGGAATTGATTGATAATTAGAAATTGGACTGTTTCTGAAAGCATGTATATATATATATATAGTAGAACCTCGGTTATCCGAACTGAAAATAGTAACAATATTACTCAGATTTTAATTATGTTTCGGGAAGTAATGATAATTTTATTTTTGAATGTAAAATACGCGGAGATGTAAAAGTAAGTACACGGTATCACTAATGATAATTTCAGCTTGTAACTGACGTAAGATAACCAATTTTCAAATAATCGAGATTCTACTGTATAAGTAATTGGGTATTGCCTAATTGTCGGAAATTTTACGTCTGAAGGGAATAGGATTTTTTTGAAATCGGACCTGTGATTTTTTACAATAACTGTATTCTTTTCTTTTTTAATAACAAAAAACTGTTATGTGAAATAACTCCCTAAAATTTTAAATAAATTAGAGTAGTCGTTCTCCAGAAATCTTGACAAGTATCTTGACTGATTTCGAGAAATACGTGTTTCAAGTTTTTAGTATTTTTTTATATTCCTTAGTATGCACAATTGAATAAAAAGTCATATGTCAATAATGCTTGTACATTTTCAAAAATTAGTCAATATTTTGGACACTGTAGGTGCACGTGCCTCCATAATACAATTAATGTTAATTTTCCCGCGAAAGTTTTGAATTGGCGTGGTTTCACTACTTGCTGATTAAACGAACAGAGCGCTGGTGTCTCTTCCCAAAGAAAACTTCGCAAAGATGGGTCGTATGCACGCACCAGGGTAAAGTAAATTAAATTTTACTATAATTTATCCACGTTAACTGTTTTAAAAGCCATTCTCTTAATATTACAATTTTTTCCTTATTATTTTGATAGAAAGTTATATATTAACGCAGCTTCTTACATTAAAAGTCGATGACGAGACTTTGTTAGTCGCCATGTGTTCCGCTTGATTTTATATTTATTATATTTTGTATTATAATTTAGATGTATGTTGATACGCTTAATTAAACTTTTAATATCTCCGTACTTTTATTTGAAGAAATTTGTCTTTGTAGGTAAACTTGATGTGACTTTTTTCTGAAGCGTGTTGTACATAACCTCAATATTTCTGTACTGATATTATTTAAATTCTTGTGTGGTACAACCAACAATATTGGTGTTTATTGTGTTTTGTTTTTTTAGTTTTTACACAGTGAATTGTTATAGTTAATTCAGTTCTTAAATAATTAATGTATGACTTTATAAGTATTCCTTGATTATCAATTTTTTTATGTAAATTATATGTACAAGTGTAGAATGAAAAAGAGGAATATACATAACGAATGCAAAATTGATGTAGAATTCACAATAATGAAACTTTCTGATGTTTTAGAAAGGGTATATCCCAGTCAGCGTTACCCTATAGACGCAGTGTTCCAACATGGCTGAAGTTGACACCAGAAGATTGTAAAGAATTAATTTACAAACTAGCAAAAAAAGGACATACTCCATCTCAAATTGGTAAATAATATTTATATTTTTATTCGTACAAATTATCTACTCTCATTAATCCAAAATAATAGAATTTGTTTATTTATTTATGCAAACTAGTCAAGATTCAATGTTTCATCATTGCATCTTAATATTAATGTTTGCTATATTAAAAATAAGGTGAAAGTTTTTGAGGTACTAACAATTTCCTGCGTTTTTACCATAGGTATTCATCGACATTTTATATAATTTAGCTACTTCTCTGTTAATACATTTTTTAACACATTATTGATTAAAATATAACTAATTATAATTTCCAGGTGTTATTCTTCGAGATTCTCATGGAGTAGCCCAAGTACGTTTCCGTACTGGTAACAAGATTCTCAGGATTGTTAAGAGCATGGGTCTTGCACCAGATTTGCCAGAAGATCTTTACTATTTGATTAAGAAGGCAGTGGCTATCAGGAAGCACTTGGAGAGAAATCGCAAAGATAAGGACAGCAAGTTCAGATTGATTCTTGTTGAGTCGAGAATCCATCGCCTTGCTCGTTACTATAAGACAAAAGGAACCCTTCCAGCAAATTGGAAATACGAGAGTTCCACTGCCAGTGCCCTCGTCGCTTAATTATTGTCTTGCATTTCTTAATAAAATAAAAATTTAAATAACAATTATCTTTCTTTTATTACATACACTCTATTCCTTTACCAATTTCGTCTTTTCTACTTTAGTACAACTAGTGTTTCTATGTTGATGATAGTGTTAAATAAAAAGTAAAGTAAAATTACATCACAAAACGCTTACTGCTTCTGTCTCCTTTTAAAAAGACACCACAGTAAAATACTAAAAGCTTCAATGAAGTAATAGAATAAGAGAAGAATATAAATACAAGTTACAAGTTCCTTTGAAACGTCATTAGCTGTACCAATAATCGAATGTATGCACTCATCATAATAAAATCAGTGGAGAGAAATGATGCATAATATGTTATGTGGAATTTAGTTAGAGATAGTAGCACGGTTGTAACTTGTTCGCGTAAGGCGTTACTTAAATCCCTCGCTTCTACTGTCCCAATTCTGACGTCAGGCCCATGCAGAACGAAGAGGGGACCACCGGAGACTACGCATGCGTGGCCTTCGTCCTCGACTTCTCTGGAGGACGGCGCATGCGTTCACCAAGATGGCGGCTAGGTTCTCATTCTCCAGTGGGCAAGGCTGTTCCAAAGCTGCGCCATATTAAAAAACCCAGAAATATCTGTTCGTCTTCTCGGCTGGTCAGACGATTCGAATTTGCATTAAAAAATCGTTCGTTATCCCCTGCAGACGTTATTCGAGTGGAATTGATAGACTGCGCGTGTGAATTCGTCAGTTTCAGGAAGTGAATTATGGGTAACGGAGAAGACGCGAGTGCCTTTGACGTTTGCGAACCATATTGAAAGGCATTTGGAGAAGTTTCGTTGTCGAAGAAAGGTATGCCGATTAACAAAATGAAAAACGCGACTTTAACATTAACTTTAACATGAATTTTCGTTTTTCTACTAATCCGTTCTCGAACATGGACATCCGTCGTCATGCGCTATAAGTCTCGGAGATTTGAATGCTGGACGTGCAAGTGAATTTCATTTTCTTGAAGTTCTTCGTAAAAATTACGATTGAAAATGAAATCTCACGGTCGTCTTGAAACAGTTCGAAACTGCAATAATACGTAATTCAGTGATTCCAAGGTAGCCGAAATGTACATGCAATTGTATAACATATGGGATAAGTTAGTTGACATCCGTGAATGTTTTTAAAGATTCAACAATTTTTTAATCAGTTCCCTTTGTCTCCTGCAAGGATAAGTAAACGTTTCGAATTATAGTATTAATTTGTTGGACAACTGTCGAAAATTATTCGATAATCTTGAGAGTTCGTAAATGTCAAACGTGTAATGAACTAATTTAGGGAAGGAATAATTAGACGTACAATTGTGCAATTAGTTTCGTAATAGATTCATATAGTGTTGTAGCAGTAAAGAATCATATTCCACTTGAGTAGTTGAAAAATATTCTCCTTTGCTCGGAGGTTTTAGATTATTCGGCCATTCATGAAAGTGAAAGTCCGCTGGTATCGAAGAGATATATTCATAATAATAATAATGGCGATGATGGTAATAGTACTAGTAATAATAAAATAACTTACATAATAATTCGAGGTTGTGCAATAGAGATAATGCTTTTAAATGTCGTGACCAATTTTTAACATATTTTCTAATTTAAACATTGCGTTCATTATTACCAACATACTATTACGTTGACTTCTGTATCATTTAGCTATTGATGATGTGATATTTAATTTTAATTAGTTACGCTGTTACAGTCCCATTATATTCGTGTATTATATTCGCATATTTGTAACTACGTTGCAATTAAAATGTCTTTTTACTAAATTAATAAATTTTCTTTGTACAAAAAACGCACATTTCTTTGCATGCGCTTTCAGTATTAATTTCAATAAATGTTTCATTCTTAATCGCTTGTTATTTCTATTTATGCAGTTAGTTGTTACAATTATCTAGTATTCTTCATTTTTGTTTGAGTTTCGTATGAAATGTATGTTCTATTTGAGATTACTGATCTAAAAGACTTCGAGTGATATGCTGGTGATTTGAATGCCGTTTAAGCAATGTCGTTCTGTTGCAGTGCACGATGAAAGCTATATGTCATATATTATTCCGTACATTCATTTACAATGCGATTATTAAATAGAATTGCTTAAAACCTCTTAATATAAATTATTAAGAATAATTAACGCGAAATGCAGGTAGCATATGGAACCAATGCATCAACTCTTCATTTAATACAGTTCAATATAATGTACATTCAAACTGGATCGAATATCATTTTACATACTATTTCTATACTTTCATATATTTTTCATTTTCGCTTTTCAATCGTTGCATCCAAGGACTAAACATCTACACCCAATTTTAATGATTCAGTCAGCTCTGTATACAGTCGCATATTATCGAATTAAGCACAAAATGTGTACTCGAACTGACTGAACTAACTTAACAATTGCATAAAATATCATGAAAATTCAGCAGTAGAATTTAACGCACGTATTTGTGAGCTGCTTGAAAGATTGATATCGGATGTACATCCAGAGCGTTACCGTAGGTCGCATTGACATCGAGATCGAATCGAACGTTGCGAGAGAAGAAGAGAGTTTTCCTCGTGTAATCGGTAATCTGATAACAGGGCGACATCGTGAGAGCATTACGCGTGCCTATTCGATCCGTGAGACGTGTACAAGTTTCAAGAAACATACATTCGTATTCGATTCATGCACGCTTTACAGCACAGGCATTCGTTCCTTCAAGCGGCCCGGAAAACCCGCCGCTGAAAAATCTTTCAAAATAAAAAAGCTGCCGCCGAGAAGTACGTACGCGGTTACGGTTTACTTGCTCGCGATGTTATGTGAATTTATGAATACATAACGAACGTACACGGTGGCCCGTAATTCGCGGTGCAGCAAAAAAAGAAAACCATTCTTCATGTAGAATTAAATTGGCGGTGCAGAGTGAAATTTTCCAGAAAATTGACTCGAAGAGTTCTGTGCTACTTTGGAAACCATTTGTACTTGTACCGAGTGTTCGTCGATATCGATGGCGGTAATATCACCATTGCAATTTGCCAAGTTAATTTCAACATTATGAAATGAGAACATGTTAGAATTTTCAATTTTTCAGCCGGTTTTTGTGCGCGATAATAGACGGAACATTTGCCGCTGTTTTTTGATGTACGAAAAGACTGATAATTTATTGAATGTATCGTATTATTTGCATTGTACATGTATCAATGCGTGCAAATAGTAACGCGAGTAGAAATGGCGAATAAAGAGGATAGATATCAGTCAAGGTATTCTTTATTCCATTTTCATTCGACGAGTTTTCGAGATCAGTTTTTCCTGGACGATGGCTCGTACGAAAAATTAGTATTCTGTGTCTCTGATTGATTTTTATATGAGGAATGTAACGGTTGTCAGTTGTAGCACGAATTACGGTCCACCCTGTATTTGTTACGTGCCATACGCCACGACTCGCAATGAGTAACTTTTGAACTCCGTGAGCTAAAATGTTAAACCTGGTGTGTCGAAACGTTCAGCTCCTCTTTGGCAATCGATGAAAATGACTTCGCTAATAATGACGTAAATTCGAATGTAATTCGGTGACAAATTGTGAGATTCGCGTCACACGTTACGATACAGCGAAAGTATTTAAAAAAAGAAAAAAAAAACGGTTCGAATAGAGAGAACGATCGTGCATTATTTTTCTATAAAAATATCAATATCGTACATTTTTGTATGAAAATATGCGCGAAGTAGAAATCATTTTTCATTCGATGCAAAAGATCAGTTCGAATTATTTGGAAATGATACAGTTTGACAGATCAAAAAACTTGTTTCACTTCGGTTGAGAATTTAAGTAAAGTTCATTTTATTGGAAAGTGGAATTTCTTGACCTATGCTAATGTGACCTTGAACTTATGAACTCTTAAAGATATGCCCGATGTCGTACGATATTTATTGTACGAATGTTATTTATTATAATTTGGGCGTTAAGATTCAGGGGAGAGGTCGTTTGAACCTGTGGTTATTACAGGCTTTTCAGATAAATATGGATTTATAATACTTAAAAGAACAAACATAAGCCGCACAGAATTGATTTCAATTATTCGGTAAACTCCAATGAATGATATTCTGACACGATTTTTCGTCGAATACAACATAAAGATGTTTAACGTGCTAATTTATCGTGACTCATCTTGAAACTATTCGCTGAAATTTTTACTTGAATGCACAAACTTTAACACGACTCTGTATGCATATAATTACTTCTAGTCAAAATCAATTTCTTTATTAACAATTTAAACATCATTAACAAACAGATTTCGCTAATTCAGAAAATTAGTTATCTACAGATATGTACGAAAAAAATGTAAAAAACTTGAATAATTGACATACTACAAATTTAAGCTCATATTTTCTGGGTTAATCGTAAAATATAGAATTTATTATATTTTTGCTCGAACGATTGACGCGTATTTTTTTCAATGAAATATTTCAACTATCTTTAAACGTTGTTCAGGCATTTCGCAAACATATGTTCAGCATTTAGTACATGAAAGTCTAGTTTTCGACGCTTCGCGACACTTTCAAGTGACAAAGAGAAATGGAATTTTTCGTAATTCAAAGGCCGACAAATTTTCATATAGATCTAAGGCAAATGCCATGGAAAAAGGGTTTCGATTCCGTGTAGAATTTCCCTGAAACTCCTGGCTTTCACTTCTCTCCGAAGAATGCGAAGGCTGAGTGCCGCCAGACCCGTACCAACTGCCCCCTTCACCAGCTGCAGTGCCTTCAGAAAATTTTTAACAACAAAGACCACTCGAGGAACGTCTGTTCCCCTCCTACGTTGCGCGAAAGTGGCGAAAGATGCACCGATTCTCTGAATAATTAATTTAATTAAATTACGTTTACCCTGAACTCGTCCCTTCGCGCCATTTCCCCTGGATCTCGATGAAACAGAATAATCTCAGCAATAAAAAATAAAATAGATTCGTACAGAGTTTTTCGGAATTCCTTGTGTAAAAAGCGACAAATTATTGATTCGATCAGCCGCTAAAATTCTTTAAGCATTCGATAATTTGCCGTTTATTTAAAACTAACCGATACGGATACCGTGTTTGTCGCGGTTATTATGTTCCAGAAATATCGCGCAGTGAAAGTAAAGACTGTTAATGTTTACCTTAAAACTTGAATCGCTGTTCGATAGACCACGTTATATAATATTAGTGACTTTTAACTAAACAGACGTATCGAAACGTAAATTAACTTCTTGTTGATCATTCCTGTGAACCGCGTTTATAATATTTACTGATAACGTTATTATTAGACTACGGTTGTTTATGCAATTTAACATATCCGAATGGGTGCACGATGGACATGTAATAATTTACCAAACAAAATTGACATATTTTCAACATTTCAAGTAGCGAATGCAGTCTTGTTGAATTTCATTTATTTACCTGCACTAACATAGAGAATGTGGAAGTTTAAAAATTTATATTCGCATAAACATACGTAGTCTAGGTATTATTTAAATTGGAAGGAAGCTTTTATTTAAACGTCACCGAGAAAAGAACAGTGCACCCAGAAAAATAATACGGTTGTTTAAATATAAGCGCTTAAAAAGTGTATAGAATATTTTGTATGTGTAGATTGAGCGTGTTCCGGTGAAAAATGGTATCGAGACGGAAGATTCTGTCTCGATCGAGGGACAATCTCGTCGAATCACAGTATGAGGAACAAGATGAAGAGGATGTGTGGTACAACATCGACAAATTGTACAAGGTAAGTATTTCGAATCGTTGAAATTTAAAGCACGAGTTTACATTTTAATACAGCAATCAATACGTTATCAACAACGATAACGTATACATTGTTAAAGGCTAAACGCAATTTAATTATTCGATGATACATTTGTGTAATTGATTATATCATTAGGGCGTCCCAAAGGAAGTATTGTTTTTCTCGTCAATACCGTTTCGTTGTTTTTATATTGTGATTTTTAATAAAGTACATAATTTTAAAGCTCCCATTTTGAAGAGTACACTAATACGTTCTTAGAAATAAGGATAAGATAACATTTTTTCTGTGACATAGTAACTAAAAAATACAGTGACTCACGAGATTGATCAAATATTTCTATAATTACTTTTCTTCCTACATACAAGTACAACTGACTGACTACAAATTTTGGATGTGTATTTCAAACCTAATTTGTTACAAATATTGTAACCTTCCTTGAAGTAACAATACCCTTAAAAATGTTAAATAAGAGAATACTCGAATAACGTATTAATTTGATCAAGCTCGTGAGCCAATTGTATATGGGAAAATGAATACTTACCAGTTAGGTAAATAGAGTTATTTGAAAGGTTTGTCACTGTATTGTGCAAAGAGCTTTATAATAATGTATTGACATGTATGAAACATAAAAACAGGAGATTAGACATCCTAAGATATTATCATAATGTTATGCAGAACTGTGTGAGAATTACAAGTTACTCGATTGAAACGTAAAGACAATTAACGACACTGACTGAAATTTCGTTTCAGGATCACATTCAAGAAGTGTTGGACAAATGGAACCAGATAGACGATGAAATTTGGGCCAAGGTAATCGTTTTCGAAAGGAATCGAAGGGTGGCAAAAGCATACGCCAGAGCACCTGTTCTCACGATCAACGGGTCCAACGATGGATTCGATGGTTTCAGGTAAAATTAATCGATTCATTCATGATACTTGTATCTATTAATCTCGACGAAAGTGCAACAGACAATTTCTGCCTCTCTCGGAATTCTATTATTACGGAGAAAAACAATTCGAAGCACGAATTTCGACATTATACATTGGGTAATTTTTCAAAGATTCTCTTAAAACATGACTTTTGCTCCATTCGAAAAAATACAGGATAGGACTGTGCGGTTTCGAAAACCCGATGAGAGACGCGAAAACGGAGGAGGCGAAGAAACACATAAATCAAGGTGTAAAAATTAAAATGGACGACCAGGGGAATATCCTAATCAAAAGGCTGTGTAAAAATAATGTTTACATAAAGCCGACCAGTCAGGAAGACAACGCAATTGGAGCAGAAATTGCACGGAATTCTCAAGGAGCATTAGAACACGAGAAACCGGGGAAAGTAAGTTTCACGACCTGCTCCGCTTATACCTGTTCGCAGTTTTTTTTTGCTTTTTTTTTGTTATGCAAATAATTTACGTTGCAGATGCAATCAATTTCCCGTGTCAAAACACATTTGCCTAACTTAATTATGTTTTCGATTTCGAATATCATTCGATTGAGACGAACCCACTGTTACCCTCGTTTTTTGTTATTCTGATTACCAGGTGTTTGATATGAACAAGTTTCAAACGAATCTGTCCCGAGAAACTCGTCGAGCGTATCCCGACAGAAGAAGACTGGAAATGCAATGCTTGAGTGCAATAGTTTTCGTCAGAACCGAGGCAGATATTCTTCAATGTCCCGTCTGGGTTCTCATTGTAAATGTCGTTGGTTTGGACATGTTGAAGTCCAAGTTACCACCAGGTTGACTGCTATAATAATATTGCATATTACGATCATGCTGTATCTAATATGTACATTGAAAAATAAAACATTATTGAATTAGTTTTAGCATTACAAAGGCCGGTAGACATAAAGAATCGACCCAGGATACCGATCCCTGACGAAGATCCGTACAGCGTTGCGGGTGTTTCGTCCTCGATCGGAGTCTCCGAGTCCTTCCCACAGGACCGAGATTCGCGAGAACAGATTTATGCTCAATCGACGAGTTGTAGACCAAGAAGAGCCGAGAGGCCACCGAAACTGCCACCCAGAGAAAATGTTTACGGCCATGACATACCCAAAGTACTTATATCAATACAGTTTCTTGATAAATCATTATATAATACATACAGTTATAAGGAGACTTTGATTTCTGAATTTCAGCCGGATTACGATGACATAGAGGATGACTATGCCCGGAAGCCCGTGATAACGAACGAAGAAAAAAGAAGTAGAGATGATAAGAAGAAATACGGTAAGATTTCAATCATTTTCTGAGTTCTATCAGTAACTGCATAATACTCTGCGTTTTTGTATAATCGACTGATGCAATTGGACAACCGTTGTTTATAGACGATCCGTATTATTGCGGATTACGAGCTCGTGTTCCTAACTTCGTGAAAATGGCAAAAAATAGCAAGGTCTCGACGAGAGGATACGCAAGAAATCCTCAAGTACCTCAAGTGCCTACGTATGCAGCCACTGGATATGCTAGTAGCCAGTCTTCTCAAATTTATGGCCATTTACCTGGGAATCGACCTCCAATTATGTACCATGCAAGAAGCTTTGAGAGCGGACTAGGTACACTGACTAGAGTGTAATTGTTTCTACTACAAGTTTTACCATAAAATAGAAAATAAATAATGAATTCACTTAATTTCTTGCAGATTCCGATGGTAGAAACGAGTCACCGTATAATCACATATACGGAAGGTTTCCACTGCCAACTAGAGGAGTAATCCCTCCTACGGCTAGAGCAATGTATATCGGGGAATGGGATTAAGCGAAATGAGAACGAACAAGAAGGAAGTTAGTATATAAAAGTACGAACAACAGGAGATTTAAGGAGCAAAGTCGCCAGACGATCATATAACAGAAGATAGGATGATGTAATTGAATAAACTGAAGAAATAAAGGAATCTCGTACGACAGAAGCGGAAGAGGAAGTATGCGGAAACCGTGCAAGTAGCATGAAATGCAGACAATGCACAAGGTAATAATTAAGAGCAAAACGAACTAAACAACAGAAAAGAAGAAATAGAAGAAGGGAGAACTAATCTTCCATTTGTACCTATAAACTGTATATTGTTAATGTACTACATAAAATACTCAAATTTTTATTGCAATAAAATTGTAGAACAATGTGCATTATTATTTATGAACCTTAGGAAGGGTATAAAATCCCGAAGTTATAAATAGCGAGAAATACTTTAATACAAAAAAGGATATAAAGATATACAAGACGATACAAAAATTTGTATAAAATGCAAAACCTTTTGTTAAAGATGACAAAATTTGTACATAATATTAAAAAAATAGTTTTCCCTAGAGCTAAAAAGATATCTTCAATTTTCTTGAAATAAGTAACAGAATCGATTCTTGTTTACTTATCAATGACAGTACTAAAAATTTATTTCGTTAGTTAACTTCGTATATTATTTACGATTTTATTTAAACTTTCATTTTACTCGCTTGTCAATCCTGCTAGTATACTATTTAATTTTTCTGCAGAAATTTTTGATTTTAACAAATTTATTGCATGATCTATAACATCTTTTTCATTTGTTTTCAAAATTTTTAAAATCTCATCTGGTGTAGATATTTTCGAAATCTCGATCCAATATCCCTCAAGATATTTTAATAATTCCTCCATTGTTTCGTCGCAATCGTCTTCTTCTTCTTCCATTGCTGAAAAGATCCAAGAAATTTATATAGAAATATTATTATTATTATCATACTTAAAAAGAAAACATTATTTACCTGCGCTAATGCTCGAAATAATTTTCAAAATCGTTTCATCTATGTCAACTGTAGAATCCGCTCTTAAAAATCCTTTCCATCGAAAGTCGAGAATCATTTCTGCACACCTGTGAACGCAGGAAGCTTTGGTTTCATCTAAAGGATAGAGATTCCATGGATCGACGAAATTTGCTAAGATTCTCCATAGAATTTCTATTGTTCTAGTCAGATTGTCTTCTTGCATAATTTCTTGATGAATTTGATGTCCTTTTCTAAGATTAGAGAACAATTCTAACCAGTCTTCAAGATACTTCAAAGTTGGAGCTGAATAGTTGGCTTCATCTTGAGGAAGCACTTCTTCAAAGGATTCTAACATTCCTATAAATTTTAAATTAGTCTTTTATGAAAGAAGAATGTTTGATAAATATTACATTTATTGTATTACATGAATAACAGATTTCAAATAACTTTTCCTCAGGAAGCATATTATAATTTTTACCTGGTATAAAGCTGGATGATTCAAAAAGTTCATCCAATAGTGTTTTTCCAGATGGAAGATCTATTTCTACTGAAGAACGCAAAAAACTCGTTGTTGCAATTAATAGTTCGTCTGTAACAATCAAATCAAATTGTGACAATCATTTTATGCAAAATATTTTACACAAAACATTCTATCATATACTATAGGAAAGTACTTACCATTTGTAGAACTTTTTAGAATGAAAGGAACTACTTCTCTCAGATAAGTTGAATTTCTCAAATTAACTCTCCACTTTGATTCTGGATTATTTTGAATGTTCCAAAGTGCAGAGCGTAAAAGTCGCAGAATTTGTACCAATGTGGCAGTATCTTCAGACGAAAGATGACGGAGGATTGTTTCAAGAAGCTCTTCTTTTGTGCCTAATAATTCAAGTACTGCTAGTTCACATGTCATATTTCCGATTATTCCCAAAATTATTTCCTATAAATTATGCAGAGCTATTATGAACAATTAGTAACATTCATATAAAACAATTTTAATACAAAATCTTGGTCACTCATATGAAGATTTTAAGGAAAGTGTAATAATATTGGAAATGCAATTTGAGAAATAACAATATTCTTTTAAAAATATTGTAATTTATATAAGGAAAATTATGTTTATGTTTTTTATTAAATTTTATGTCATCCATAAACAAATATCGCGAGTAAAGTAAGATATTAAGAAAAAATATTATATTAATATTATATTTTACAATAAATCAAATCTATAACGCCTAAAAGTAAGAAATGGGAATATAATCCTAAAAAGGAAGATGTTTCTATGAAGAAACAAAATAAAAACTTAAATTCTTTATTATAAACACTTTTGAAAAATTAATGTAGCATTTATTTCTATTATATTTATTTATAAAATAATGAATAAATACAAAGGATTCAGTAATCAATAGGATTATATGGAATACAGAAATGAAGGACCATGAATTTGTGAAGATTAGAAATTATGGACTCAGGAAGTATTTTGTGAAAATTTTATTGTATAAATAAAATACAGATTTAAGAGAATAAATAGTCTTAAAGCAAATCGTACCTTAAATCTTGGTTCTTCAGAAGAATTCAATGCGAACTCAGCAATTTTGAAAAAGTCATTATCCACAAGAAACTGGACTATATCCTTTTCTGTGGTCATATCCCATAAAGTACACAGGTCGTATTCCATCTTTTCCTTCCAGCCATCTTCATGTACCTTTAGAATATATAATCTTGATTAATTCACAACTGAATCTAAAGTATAATTTCATATATTTTAACGTATTTTCAATTATTATGAATACATTAGACATGTACCTGAGATCTAAACTCTCAGAAAGTACTACCATTTACCAACTAAATAAAACATTACAAATAATCCAAATGCAGAATACAATCGTAAAGAAGTTTATGTTTGTAAAAGATGATTTAAACTTCTATGACAAATTTGTAACGAAGGATATGTAGAACATATTAAATTATCATCTCAGATATAAGAGTTCAAACAGAATCATCCACATTGACGTGTTTAACAAAGAGTAAAATAAAGCTGATAAGCTACTGCACTACTATGAACCTATTGCGATAATAGAAATTTTGGAGCAGTGTGAGGATCCAAGAGATACCTTCGATATGGAAAGCAAAATATTGAGTATCCATTTGCCGCTGTACACAGTATCTCCCACAGTGTCTCCTTTCAATTTTTCAATCTCACTTTCCCCGACATCCTGAGCGTCCAAAACCACACTTGGTTCCACTTTGTAATTTTCAGTTTCCTGTACCTCACTCATTCTTATATACTGTTCACCACTTTTCTTCTTTACTCCAATAAATTACTATGAGACCTGCGAATCAATTGTTCACGTCCGTGAAGACTCACATCGAACGCAAAATAAATTGACAGCAAGAATATTTGCTTACGAATTATTGACAGTTTCTTCGTTTCGAGCTTCTCACAGCTGATCGATTTAAACGAAGATAACCTAATCTTTCGCCGAGCTTCGCGTCACATCGTCGGCGTCACTTTTATTTCTTTGTTCCACTTTCTCGTGAGTCACTTGTGTAGTTAAATGTATTTCATTTACACGGAATCTTGTGTATCACCGTATTTTGTACGTTGTAAATTTTATTTAGCGAATTCAAAAGCGTACCGATAACTCGAGATCGCATCTAGATGCTACCGGTACACCGGAAGTGAGGTACATCGATTTCGATATTTGATTCGAAATTCAAAATGTCATATGAATGTTCGTAAATAAATGAGAATCTAAAATTACAATGACAATTCATGAGGATACATTCTCATTATATCGAAAAATTCTGTATATTAAATACGTATCTATTACAATCGCGTAAATTTGATTTAAGATATAAATATGTTCATTCGCATTCCGGTATTCATTTCTTCATTTATTAATTTTCTTTATACTGCTAATGCGGCATTCTTTTATTATTTGAACTGTTCTATTATTTTTATTATTTCAAGACAGTGTGACTCTTTCTAATTATTCAGAAAATTATTTTCAAAAAACATAAATTCTGTTTTTCCCTGTTTCTTCATGTATCAACTTCGCTATAATGCAAAGCGCCTGAAAATTAAATATTATCATTACAAAATCACAAGGTGCCTGATAATGAGTCGTAATAATAAGAAAAACAAATAAAAAATTGAGAAGAAATTTCCGAGAAAATCGATTTAAGAAGTGTGTCAAGTACACCTGCAGTTTACTAAGAATTACCTTCATAAACATTATTTGAAGTTTTAAACTGGGTGTTAACGAAAGGGCTGCGAAAGTTTAGGCGCATGTAGTACTTGCAAAAAAAAAATAAAAACTGTTCAATCGATAAGGGTCTTAAGATTAAACCTTTAAGGGTTATGACGCTCATAACTGTTTGATGTACAAAGTGTAATTAAATATAATTTGACAAGTAGTGTATAATTAAGATCTGTGTCGAGAACGCCTATGGGCGTTAGAGTACTTAATCAGCAGTTCTATCACGAAAATTAAAAAAGTTATTTGGGTTTAATTATGTATAAGAATTAATTAAGTAAAATGTTTTATACCGTATAACAATAATTTACATAACATACAAGAATGAAAAAATTAATTTCTGTCACAAATTATGTTTGACTGAAAATAACAAATTATGATTCGTATTTTGACCTGTAACATTCGTTTATATTATTTATACTGTTGTCGTGAATTCTTTAAACTGTACAAAATTTTCTGCTATAAAGATCGCAGAGTTGTATATAAATGGAGCACAGACACACAGAACAGTGTTGTGTGCAAATATGAAATCGTTTCATCTCTGTCAGGATCCATTTGCGGACTTCTGTCGACCGAGTTGACTCTTCTTAGATCATCCTTTAAAATTGTTTTTTATGTCATATTTCACCGTTGCTACTGGTTTACCAGTGCGCTGTTTTTATTGTTCGGGAAATCTAAAAAGGAGGTGAACCACGATAGTAATTTATTTGAGCAACGATAGCAAGACTTTCAAAATTTACTAATCGATACTTATCGACATTTATACCAAAACCAATTTTGTTTACAAACACGCAACCTTTCATATTTCCAAATTAATTATTTCGTTAAACAAATATCCAGACAAATAACTGAAACAAATTAGGTCAAGCGATCCAATGAAGAAACAGAAATGAAAATTTTCCATATTAAGGATTCCGTTGTAGATTGTAACTTGAACCATTACTAGATCTCCCATTTTCAAAGTCATTCCAAACTCTTTGCTGTATCCATCCATCGAGCCTGACGTGAATAGTATGTTCCAGTGACTCTGCCTCGATTTATGACAACTTTTTTAGTATTCTCGCATTTTGTCCAATAATGGCACGTGTCTTATAATTCAAGAGACAAGGGAAATAGATAATAAATGAAGGACCATATTGAAAAGGCAAGATAATATACTCTCACAGTAATAAGACTTCTCTGTCACCTTTGTAGGTCATATGTATGGCCTTGAAAGGGAACATTTTCTTATTTGTCATTCCATCTGCCAAACTTATTGCTTGTTGATTTTTAGAACAATTTTATTCTACATTTTCGATTCCTTTTTACGAAGAATGCAGCTGCTTTTGAAAGAAAAGTCACGAAATAAAATTAAATTGCCTTGATTTGAGCCTAATAGTTTGATAATGATACGAGGTAATTTTAGAAATAGCCGAAACCAAAACAACTATCAACTAGGTATGCAATTATTGAAAGGTTAAATAAACATGAATAGCTACAGTTTGCAGCTACTCATTAAATCTAATTGTTAATTATAGTACTGTGAATGTTCATACTAATGTAGTGCTCTATCAAACGGTAAGTATGTACAACCCAAATTCGCATTATTGCCAAATAATTGTGAAAACATATATTCTAGTTTTCATATTTCGTATAATTTATATACTTTGCATATTTTAGTTCAAGAACATATAGAAGAATACGTTTAAATATTTCACACATATTTATCGTATTAATTAGCTGATACTGGAACTCTGTTGTTCAATTATAATTTTACCTACTGTTTCAATTTTGAATGTGAGAAGACTGGCATGAAAATTCATTTGACAGAACTTATTTCGAAAGTTCTGCACGTAGGAAGCAGTAATAGTGAAGAATTTATTCTTTGTTTCAAACTTTGAATAATTTTGACAGTAAAAAACTGTTTGCATGAACATTCGCAATCTACTTATCACTATCGTGGAATATAAAATATTTAAAAAATCCTTAATCATAAATGAAATGTTAAATAAAAATCACAGAAGACATATTCGTAACACTGTTATGTTCAACACGTACAATTTATTGTATATCTGAAAAAATAGAGACACGATGAAGAGATGGAGTATCCTATTGTTCATTCGTCACAGGAAGAAAGTGTTGATTGCAAAGATGGCGAGAATTGTTATAAACAGCCTACGCCGAATAAAACGTTCCGTGTAAAATGTACCGCTGATATTCGGAAGATTTGTAGGGATATAAATGTAAAAAGAATACTTTCATTATTATCGTTACTCGCTATCTCGACAACCATGCGCCGAACGTATTTTAAACGACACCCGAAGAAATGCATTATCGTTAAATAATACCCCTTTGTTTAAAAAAAAAAATAGAGAAAAATCATCTGTAAAGTGCATGGTTCTCGAGATAATTAAAAAATTTTCTCCTTTATTTGTAAAATCTCTTGTCTTGCCGCAGTGACGAACAGCAAACAAAGAAGAAAATTTCCAAAACAATTACAATAGTGTCTCTTCCTCGATGGCTGGACGATAGCCGACTTCAGGAATGAGAAAAACCACGAAAGAAAATGGATAGTAGGAAATGGTGAAAGTTTTATTGTTCGTACATCAGGAAAGATTTGTGTTTTCAAAACGTTACGAAAGAATGATGGAGTTTGTTCATGATCACGACCATCATCATAATCATAATCACCTTCTTTCCTCGTTCTTCATTACCGTTCCTGTTTTCTTCGTTATTGTTCTCATCTGTTTCCTTCTCTTTACTTCTTCTATAGTTTAAGTGTCACTCTATATTGCTTCCTTTGTTCCTCACTATCGATCGTAATTCGTGCTACATTCCACTAGACGATATTTTTATTTGCGCCGTCATGGTACAACAACGGTTTTCTTTCGTTACAATTGTGATGATAACAGTAACCAGAATTTTGATTGCAATTTATCGTCGTTACAACTATCTGTTAAACCATGTCATTTCATCTTCGTTTCCAATGTTCTCATGTTCGTTTTCTCCGTTTGCGATGGTACTATCTATAAGTGACAATGGAAGAAGATCCGGCGGAAAGGCACCGACAGAAGTTTCGCGTTGTAACATGATTGTTAAACGTGTAATCGGGTCAGCGTTTATATGCATTTTCTCTCAGACCGTTTACCAATGCCGAAATGCAAGACATCAGTCAGTGTTACACAATAATTTAAAAATATATAACAGCATCACATCAATAAAAACTGAATCTTCAACTGAGCAATCTATAATAAATAATTACGTAAAACGGAAGTACCATTAGTTTATCAGCAGTTATCGTACGTTACAACTTGAAATCAGAATAACAAAAATACGCACATACACAATTGTTTCAACGAAACAAAAAAAAAATGGTTTAAATACGATTAAAGCAACAACAGTCACTGAGATCAATAATGAAAAGCTTGAACTTGAGTGTTAAAACTAAGAATGTTCTTTTTTTGGTATAATTTGAGGTTTCTAAGAAAAATAGACTTTCGAATCGATTAACATTCATTTTCAAAAACGTTGAATAGAACTTTCAGTGCTCCGGATTGCAACGAAAAGACGAAACTATAAACCTGTCCCGATTATTGGAAAAATTTACAACTCTATTTAATATTTGGCTTCGATTCTCTAGTGTTCTATACACGAGTGCGTACGCACACACATACACGCGGGCACACACGCACACGTACGCACCACATCCCACATGCATACGTACACAAAGAATTTCTGCTTTTCAATTGGCAGTCGTCAAAGCGTCATTAATTAATCGATCAATCAAGCATAAAAGGTTCAGAATTGAACGAAACTAATCGGAAACTTTCAGAATCTCGACGCATGTGTCTTTCTTCGGTTCTAATTGAACGTCAACTTCAAACTAACGACAGGAGAAACTGATAATCTAACTAAGTTTGAAATATTTGGAATTATTTCAATTGAATGATTATTTTTTGTATAACAGTTTTATTTGCGTAAAACGTCCATATTGAAAGTATTTCGTTACCATTCAATTTAAAAATACAGCTTCAACTCTGAAAGTAATAAATCGTCGAACCTAATAGTTTCTCTCTGCGAGTGTCCGATTCGATTAATCTAATTTTACCTTTAATTGTATATATCATACATACATACATAGATACAGAGTTTAAAAAAAAAACAGAATAACGAGAAGACAAAGTATCTTTTCATTTTTTTACACGCACAGCTAGATCAACGTCTTTTTAAACTTTTAATTTTTTTTCCTCTAACGCGATATAAACGTGATACGTCTCTTCACCCTTTTTCGAATACGAAAAAAAGGAATTCGAGTTCTTTCTTTTTCATTGTTATTTACAGTATACCTATGGCATGCTACCATTTTCTTCTTCTTTTTACAACAGTTCGTTTAACGATAACTTAGTTTATTAATTTTTGTTTTTTTTTCTTTATATATATATATATGTATATATAACTTAGAAGTTACTATACAAATTTGTTAGCTTCTTCTTTTTTTATTCCACTTTTTTGGTTAACTATATTCTTTCTCCTTGCCATTAATTTTTTAAGAGCCTCATGCAAAATACTCTTATTTCTCATTTAGTATCATTTTGTTTCTTTCCTTTAAATGCGTGCTGGACTGAATTCCTTACGAATCTTTTTCCACCTACTTATCAGCTTCATTAAATTTTCAATACTTGTATGTTTTCCTATGATTTTCTACTCTTAATTATGTCGTCGAAATATCGATTCCACTCTTCCTTTTTTAATATATCAGAATATCTTCTTCCGTCGAAGTTCATTCCTTTTTCTTTGATTTCTTCTATATCCTTTGTGCATCATGATACACGATGCTCGGCTCACTAATATCATGTACCAGCATACAATTCTTTTTTCCATTTTCTCTTACTTCGTTTGCCTTCTTCTCTAATAGCTCATCATGTTAACGAACGTTTTATTTTGATTACTGTCTTTATACTTTCCTCTCCTTATTATTCCCAACTCTCTTCTTTACATCTTTTAATAGCGACTGCAATTTAATCTTCTTCCTTCTTTTCCTTTCTTTCCCACTGTTTTGTTCATGACGCTCCTTTTATACAGTTCCCTTAAAGCCGACCTAGCACCACAGTCATCAAATTTTCAGATTTGACACAACTGCTTTCAAATTTCTTTAACCTCCATATCATGGCCGCCGGAAGGGATGCTTTTTGTGCGATTACAGACCATCCATGAAAGCTTTCTCGTGGGTTTAAAAAAAACTAAAAGAGTGTCTCCTGCGACCAGACAGGCGGAGTCGACGGCAATGGCGCTGGCGGTGGTCTGTGCCTCAGCTCGATGGCTGGTGAACACGGTGGAGAACCGAGGCTACTTTGACTGCTGGTGCTTGTAGAAACTGCCTGTGACCTGTTGACACACCAACAACAGAACGCTGTATAAATTTACACAAGTTTTCGATGAAGAAAAACGAAAATTATGAGAAATTCGTACGCAGTGGAGCAGTGACTCGTTTATTGCGAATTTTCAGGCCGGATTTCTCGCGATAGACTCGTGCTGTTTCCGAAAGTTTTACCCAAAATAAAAGAAAGTTCGTTTGATCAGTGCTTTGGCATCTTCGAGATATTTTTCCATCGATAAATTGAAAACATCGTAGCATACCTTCAGATACTTTTAAGACGTGGTAGGATGAAAATTTGTAACGATGAATGAGTCAGTACCGTACCTAGAAGTTTCAACAGCAGCACTGATACTGTGGCAAGCTTGGCAAGTTTTCCCTCCGGGTCGTCGCCTAGGAACACAACCAGCGCAACCATCCCACTTTTCGACCGTTTTCTTCTTTTTCGAAGGAACTCGAAGGAATCGGCGACAACTGGGCCCAGGAGCTTCGGAGTCGGTCGAAAACCCGGACACTTCGTCCTCCGTGTCGAGGCACTCATCTTCTTGCTCGTCGTTTCTCAGGAAGACCGAGTCGGAACCCAAAGACCTTGAATGATCAACAGGTTTAGATTCATACGTGTACAAATGACACTGGATAGACTCAGCAATTAATACATCTATCAGTAACGTTCATAATGCATTCATTTATCACTGACCTGGAGTCTGGTTCCGGAGGATCGACACTGCCCATGGAAGCCAAGGGTGCTCTTTTAACGGTAGAGCCTGTCATCAACACTTCGTTCGCGTAAAGACCTGCTTCACTTGTGCATGGAGAAAGCTCTGGGGTAGGCTGGATTACCTGTCGATAAATTGTCTTAAATATTATTCTGATCAGTAGTAGTTGTTTCTTACTATTTTACTGTCTGATAGGGCCTTGTATGCGACACATGGGAGACTATTTCTTGGTTCTCCAGAACAGAGGACATGCCGCAAGTTTTAAAATAGAATGTTATATAAATGTTGATGACTGTTTCCGCTGTTGAGGGGTTAAAAATAAGTATTGAATGAAGATAAATAACTCTGAGGTCATACCTGAATATCGATGGGATAATAAAGGTCCCAGGGTTCGTCGTGGGCAGCGTGTTTCGTCGAAAGCGTAGGATGAAGCGGCAAACATGGTACCGGCATCGCAGATCCCCTTCTTTCGAGGTAACTACTCGCAGTGCTGCTGCAAGTCACCGAACTGCATCTTCTTTGTTCACCAGGAGGTGCCAGATTCGGCTGTTTCGTCGACGCCGTCAACAGAGCCTCGTAGCCACCCCCGACTGATGCGAAACGCGGTCCGATTCTTGGAGAATGAGACTGACTCATCTTTAACAAAAACATACAATTGTCATGCAAATGTTTCTCCATTCTTGTCCTTCCTAGTTTTAATTAATCCCTCAATAAGCGCTGAGAGATCGAGGACCAAGTCGAGTTTTAGAAAAATTCTCTTTGATCGACCGAGCGAAATCGTTTGTTAGGATATTTGATTATTAAAACATTTTTGAACGTATAAACGAGTATCACGAGTCTTAAAGGCTTCTTTAAATCATCCTGTACAGTATAGCGAAACGTAGAAATATTTACAGGAAATGACTAAGGAGTCTTTACACTCTTGACTTTGACTTTCTGATGAATACACTGACCTCGACACAAAGAGATCTTCTAGGGCCTCGATCCGGTCTAGGTGGTAATCTGGCGATGACTTCAAGGGCGGCTGCGAGAGCTCTTTCCTCGGCTTCTGCTTCAGCTACCGCTGCGGCTGCTGCTGCGGTTAGCCTTGGATCCTCTAACTGCTTGCTCGATTTACATCTAAACCACACACCTTTATTACGCTAGTTTCCTTTACCTATACACGTTCCACCCCCGTGTTTTCCTCCAACGTACAGAAAACTTACAGCTCGACAACTTAAACCTGGATCCTGAAGGATAGACTCGTTATTGGTGCCACTGTACTGTTCATAATTAAGGAAACGACACCAAATTTTAACTTCATTGAAATATTTCTCTAGCATAACAGTTTGAACTAAAATGAAATTTATTTAAAGTATCATTTTATGATTATAAATCAGGACACATGCATTGATTCCCACTATCATAGATGTTTGACAGTACCTATGAGTAACTTTGTTCCTTTAAGTTGGCATTTTTTCGATAATGTTACGTTACAACACTAATTATAATTTTGATAACCGTTGGAAATAGTTTCCTTCATAAGTAGAAAATTCTATTTAAGCCTGGCAATTTTTCATAAAAAAATAATCTTTTCTGCCCAATTTTCTCGTAGATCGTCATCATTGTTACTTTTGTTCAGATCAAGCATTCAGGACTCAAGATTAAGTTTACAAGCTAATAGATACCAATCTATAAAATGCGATAACGCTACCATCATCCTCGCCAATGAAAAGGCGATAATTTTCAGATTAATGCTCAGTCGTGAAGGTGATAAGTTTTCGCTTATTCAGTTCGAGCGTTTACTATATCCGAAAGAACTGTACGTTCAAGATGTAAAATTAGAAAAGTAACTTGCCTGCTTTTATAAACAAGCAGAAGGATCATAAGACCGAAAAAACCTCCGAGAGTCGCTGCGATTCGAACACCGGTCATCACATCGTAGGTTTTGTAAAATTCAATTTTGAGTTGCTCCCGCTCGCTGAGGGTCGGCGCCGCTTCCGGTAGGAACGTCGTCGAGTCCATCCTCCTCGTCGTTATGTTGCTTACATTTACGTTGCTGCCTACGACACTCCCCATACCTAAACGAGATTTAGCTTCTCTTAACCTTTACCCACGGCTTTGTTAAAAATACAGAAAATACAAGCAGGTACTGTATCAGTAGACATTACAAGTACGTACTCTGCTGCTCAAAGGTCTCCGGTCTCTTACTTTTATTAATATACCTCTGCTTGCTTACAGCCTGTACTAATATTAGCATTTTAGCAATTAATTTATTAACTGGTTTCAGTGTCATGTTATTACCACTCAGTCGTGCTTCTGAATTGGATCAAGTGATTCGGGAGGCCAGTCTATAACACTGTCCAACATGTCTTTTGTTTTGTAACAACCAACAGGCTTTCCTTATAGATTTTTAAAAAATTTAATACGGAAAAAATGCATATATCCATCTTTAAACAAATTTTGTACTGCAACTACAAAAGTTATATAATTGTTTTTACAGACTATGGTTCCGTAGATTTTCACGAAAACGTTGGTATTAATTGTTCTTGTATTATCAACATCTGAACATGATTAAATAGAAACTGAAGTTGACGAGACCTCTGTCGCGTGTCAATTTTTCCGAATATTTTTCAATTTATTTTCAATCTTTAAAACGAAATAATGCTGAGCGGTGCATGACAGGCTACCATTTGTATTGGTAGCTACATTAGGTTCACCAGAATGTCAAGCGAAAAAACTATTTTATATCCACAATTGAAAACAAATCTGTTTTGTACCCTACAGTGATGGTTTCCACGGGAAGGTCTGCTTTAATGCGTGATGTAATTAAATTGTACACCAGACCCATCATTTTTAAAATAAATTAAAAAATATTCGGAAGCATCAACGCACAATGAATATATTATTCATCAAATTTGATGATTGTTTAAACGTGTATAAATATTTTCAGGAAAGTCTGCACGATCATTTTCCGGAAAAACGCACCTGTACAAACTCTGTAGTTGCAGCAGAAAATTTGTTCAACGTTGAAAATATGCATTCGTTTTTAAAAGAAATTTTTTGAAAATTTCTTCCAGATTCGTATTCAACGAATACGATGTTAACATTTGTTGAATAGTATAATTTTGACTTTTGTGTTTCGTTGTACTGGTAAATAAATTATACGTACATCTGCTGCAGGCTTAAAATCATTGTTGCGTATGAAAATCAAAGTTTCTTAAAAATACCGAGTATCTTAATGATTCTGGAGGGTAGCGTAATTCGTAGAGCAAAATGTCATGTCACAGATAAGGGTATTTCCATATTTGTGATCCGCTTTCGATATTCAAAGCTTTAACCTCTGCGTTAATATTTGTCTTCAAATAGGGTATCTATATTTCTTAATATACGATATGTATTTTGTATCCGCCACAATACCACGCCCATCTGTGCCACGGAATAAATTGCTCACATTATTATTATTGTTACTGCTGAAATAGCTGCCGAGTGGACACTGAGAAATTGCTCAACATCACAGCAAGAGCAAACGTTATAACTTACATATGGAAATTGCAACGCTGTTAAGGTTCGTTACGATGATATTGCAGCTCTATTATCTTTATAAGAATTAACAATCGAACGTATCCCAATAGGACACTTTACGCTGAAAATTAACTCTAATTTAATTATTAACTCAATCTACTGTCAAAGGATCTGTATAAAATAAGATTAAATGTAAAAGGAGCTTTGTATTTTATGTTACGCTGGAATGAACATTTATGCAAATAAATCACAATTATTACTTATATAAAAAGGAGGGACATCGTTTAAATGTTTGCAATTTTCATCAAATTAAAATGTATTTTATCAATCTAGTTTAAACATTAACAACGTATTGACATGCTTTAATAAACTTGTTCTTCATAATTTTTATCTTTTCTTCTAATTCGAATTTAGCGTTTACAATAACTCATGAAATCGATCAAATGTTATGATTATTTTTCTTTCTGCATATGAGAACAACTGACTTCAACTTTCGCGTGAATGTATGAAATGTAAACATACATAGACAATGCAAATATGCTTCAAGCAACTATGCTCCGACGAAGCGTAAAACAATATAAAGTCGGAACACGGGATTCGTTTGATCAATTTCCTGAGACACTGTAAATAAAGATGACAGATCGTCGGCAGACAATTTTCTGCTGTCGAGTTGTTAAAATAATTGTTTCGAGGGTTGAAACGAGTTTCCATCGGTCCCTCTGAATCCGACATTCCGTTCGAATAATTCAAACGCGGGAATAAAGTCTGATAGATCGCCCGCTTAACAGCTACAGATTGCACAGGAAGTTCCACTGTGCATCACTCCGTGCAAGTGTTTAAATTTATAATGCGAACATTCGCGAAAATTTCACCGTCGATCGATAGTTGAAAAAGTTCGGAAACAGCAAAGTACGGAGCATAGTTTTGCTTCGCGTCGTTAAACTTTTCCATTTTCACTCTCCGCGGTGAAATGTATATTTCGCGAAATAATTCGTATTTTCTCATTTGAATGTATTAATTTGAAAAAAGAAAATTAATAATACGCAACCGCTGCGGTATAATTAGAGAAGATTATCAGATATTGTAGAAATGATGAATAATACGATCGTCGAGGATCCGCGTGAATGGCATTCCTATAGAGTTACCATCGAATCAAGTTAATATGCATTCAAGAGGTTTTGTTATTGAAATAGCGGAAAAAAAAGGATAAGAACCACATGGTACTGGTACAGAAAAGTCGTAGCGTGGCTATCGAATTCCTACGATAATCAATAGCGCGGAACTTTCAAGGGGTGTCCTATAGAGTGGCACTCAATCGAGAGCTGCTACCTCGCGAATGGAGAACACTCTGAGAACAAAGATAAAGAGAAAAGGGCGGGCGAAACAACACAAAATAAAGGAGACATTTTTTTTACAAATTTTTATCCCTGTAAGGGCTTTCCGCCGGGAATTCTCATTAACTCTCTGTTAATTACTTTTATTGATTTAATATAAGTGTCACTTTTTTTACTTGAATTTTTAACGTCAAGCACTTTGTTATTATACGATTTTATGACTACAGGAAAAGAGTATGCATTCGCGATAAAAGCAATTAATTTATATATTTAATTCAAGTTTAAAATATTCACTTCTGGTTACGCAGTAGCGACTGTTTTTAATTTGAAATACTCGCCCGAAGCTATCGGAGAATTTGTCAGTTGGAAATTTCAGAAAATAGTCAGTGGTCCGTATTGTATTTTGATACAGGCCAAGCTACCATTGTGCCCATAGGATGTGGGTTCTGGATATTGATTCCAAGCTGCAGAATCGATGGAGCCTGTCTTACGACGTCTCGATAAGACCTGTCACTGATAACACTTCACCATTCTGCATAGAAGCCTATTTGACCTACCTTATTCCCGACACAAGACTGGTTTCGGAAGCGATGCCAGATAGATCGGTTTATTCAACGGTACGCCGACAAAACGCAAAATTGTAGAAACCCGTCCAAGTAAAAATAAAACATAACGCCACCGTTCAGATGATTCAGGGCATTTACAATGTTTCATATGAATCTGAAGCAAATTATTGCATCATAAAAAAATATAAAGAAATATTATTTCCTATGATATTTTAAGCAATGAGATCAACATGCAGTTGATACAATAGAAATTTCATTCTTCTTTAAAAAGCAATAAAGTAGACCATTCTTTGAACAATATGTCTCTATTCTAATTTTAGACACTTATTTCTAATTTGTTAATTTGAACAATCTATTTTTCAATTTGATGTGCAAGGCTGAGATCACGAGATTGGACCAACCATGCGTTTGAATTCAATATTTCGTCGTGCTGGTTCTACATAAAATTTGTATATTTTTATTATTCGAGCTGTAAGATCTTTATGTTTTCTTGTTAAATTTGTATTACCTAATTTGTGTTTGTAAAATCGTTGAAATGTTTGACGACATTGGCAGGCAGAAAAATTGACTTTTCTTGAAAATAACAAGTGCTGTAATGCTTTTGAGCAATGATGTATATCACGGTTTACTATGACTTTAAATTGATTAAATTCGTATTCCTTCAGTTCTGCGATTATTACGATTGAATATTTTTTTAAGAATCGTAATTTTCGTCGAACGAAATATCCTTGCTTCTACAGTGTGTGTAGCAATTAGTAGTCGCACAAAATAATCGATATAAGCCGGATGAGAAAAGGGTAAAAAAGGGATTAGTAATTACGGAGTGTAGAAGGTCTATTAAAATCGCAGTTTTCGAGAACGGAAGAATTCGCGCGATTGAAAGAGAGAGAGAGAAGAAATGAATAGACAGATTCTTTGGATGTTCATCGAAACGGAATCCTCGGTGAACTCGGTCGAAATTCCGAGATTTCGCTTAGGAAGCACTGAATAAGGGGGTTAATAGGTCGATTTAAACGAATGAGGACGACAACCTGTGGCTGGTGTGCGGTAACCCTCAAGGATCCTACCTTACAAAATCCTCGGAGAGCTTTAAAGCCATTTGCTGATAGGTTCGATAATAACGAACCATGTCTAAAACCGTCATCACGTAAACGACGCAAAAAAGAAAGAATTTATCCGCAACAATTATGCAATCGCTATTAAAATGATGGACACAGGAAAAAAAGTATAAGCGTGACAATTCTTAAATCTCTATTAAAACAGAAGACATACAGAAGAGGATACAAGCATAAGAATTTCAAAATCGGTATTAAAATAAAGAATATACAAGGACGCAGGCGCAATATTCTGGAATCACTATTAAAATAAAATCGATGCACTGCTCAGAATAGTTAGGGCTCAGAATTTTCGATAATTTTAAATAGTTTTTCAAATACCTGAAACGAAAAAAACATTTTTAGTCAACCTTTACTACGTATAGTATTTGAAAGCTTCATTGTATCTAGTATCTAAATAAACAATAAATTATTTAAGAGTGTGATTTGCTATTTTGGACAGCATATTTGCAATAAAATAAATAAATATTTGAATTAAAATAAAATCGTCAAAAGCATTTGAAAAAACGTAAAAAATTCTTATAATTTTTGTAATATCATTTTCAACGAGTGCGCTGAAAACTTTGAATCGAAACGTAATTTCGTTCGTGTAAAATTGATTATCCTTAAAACTGAGTTCAGTGCCACCGAATGAAAAGGAATCAATCTTATAATTTCCTTTAACCGAGAAATTACCCCATTTGTCTATCATCAGATTTCTCATTTTTCAAATGAACGGGACCGAATTTTCAAAAAATGCTTCCTACAATATGCTGCGTAATACCCTCTTTTTAGGAAATCGTTGTACGGTATTCCCACAAGGGTTTCTGGCACTGTACTATGCAAATAGCTTTGAAATTACGCGACTGTTATATCCTGAATATCTTAGTAATTTCATAAAGAGAATATACAATATATCCATTACAATTAAATTTGCAGTGTACGTAGAGATAGGAGTGCTAAGAGAATATTTCATTTAAAAAAGTTAGGAAGATACATTGGTTATTTTTTAAAAATAAAATGCTTAGAACATCGCTGTTAAATCATTTCGAAGACAATCATACGCAGATCATTGATTATTATAATAGTGCTAGATAATAAATTTATTGAACTTCATTACATATAAAACATAATAGAGCCATTTCTTGTTTACCTCCATTCGACATAACGATCTTATAAAATTGATGTGAAGAAATCATTAAATATTAGTTATATCTCATTGTTCATTATTGATGATGCTATTCAAACAGGATGTGAAATAATTAGACCGGAGTTTGTATGTCAACAAGGAAACAATCGAAAGCCGACGTGAAAAATGATTAAAAAGATTTTTCCAGTACAGACTAGAACAGGAGATTAAATGTTAACCCAATGTCCTCCGCGAAGTTCCAACTGCGATCCTATCGAATTTCTATGGGTGTATTTAGACCGCAGAATTCGAAAATCAATACATAATACCGAGGAGGCACTATGAAAATCCGTTCACGGAGCGTGCTGTGCAAGTGGCACAGGTTATTTAGATAAACTAATTACCAGAATATTTCGACGTTATAATTAAGACGATTTGTATAAGCTTGTTTAATGAAAAATATTTATCCTTTTTCGTTAATTATCACTGATGTACTGCATACTGAAATTTCTATGTGCAACAACATTCAAGAATATAAACATATACGCGATTATTCCTGCAGTGCATCTCAATTATTTAGATAAACTAATTACCAGAGTATTTCCACGTTATAATTAAGACGATGTGTGTAAGCGTCTTCAATGATAAATATTTATCCTTTTTCGTTAATTATCATTGATATACTACGTACCGAAATTATTCTGTGAAGTAACGTTCAAGAATACAAACATATGCGCGAGTGTTCTTGCAGTGCATCCCGATCAATTTGCATTTCATTCTCCGCGAAAGAAGCATGGTATACAAATCCGGTAAATCGTTTTCACGGTTCATAAAACACACCGATCGGACAAAACCAGCCTCGCGTAAATTACATCGGCATTAAGTGGCACATTCCCGCGCTAATGAGCACCGGAACATCCCCCTGAAACGGGGTTCGGCCGCGTTTTCGACTGTCGCGATCGCGATACGCGAATATTAATTCCGTGTGCCGTGCATTAGGGCCGGATTCAATCTAAAACGGATCCAAGTGAAATCGGACCGCGAGACGCAGGCAATTTAGGAAATTGAGCCGAAACGGCGTTTATCGGGGATACGATGGAATTACGCTGTTAGGCCGGTTAGATGAGTGGAAATAGCCCCAATAATTTCTGTATAAACCGATGAAGAAAGGAATCGTCCTTTTCTTCATGATGGACAAAAGGGGTCGTGTCGGATGGGAATCGATATGGGGCAGGTAGGCGGTCGAAGGCATTTCAGCTTGGGGTGGAGAGGGTAGACGGCGGACTCGTCGGGGTGGTTGAGCTGGCAGGGGAACCAGGTATCGATTCTAGGCTGCAAGAGGAGAAAGAACCCCTCACCTCGCCCCACGCCCTCCTCCCGGCCCACGTACTACAGGTCACCGGGTCAAAGCTCACGGCCGGCTCACTGTTGCTTCTACCTTTTCTTGTCACTATTTCGATAGTACAATGTTCCCTCTGCTCCGGACGAAATGGCTACAACGCGATTCGGCACAGAAAGACAGCGCATGTGAACGTGTTGACACGCTCACTGTACGAGTGAAAACGGTCGTCGCTGGTCAGACACAATGTAAATTTTTCTTCTTTATGCAAGAAGTGAAGGAGGAAAATGGGTATTCAGTGTTGTACCTGCGTACCTATATCAGTGCTGCGATGTTCATTTTGTTGTGGATATAAGTAAAATCAATAGTTATTTAATTAAATGGAATTTGAGGCGGCGGTCATCCTTGACCACCATGGCAGTCATCGCTGGACAGACTCGATATAAATTTTTCTTCTCTATATAAAGAGGAAAGGAAATGAAAATGAGTATTCAGTGCTGTACCTGCGTACCTATATCAGTGTTGCGATGTTCATTTTGTTGAGGATATAGGTAAAATTAATAGTTTTTTAATTAAATAGAATTCGAGCCGCTGATCACCAGTGTCTACAATGACAGTCAATATGTTAGGGCGTTGACTGCCACAGTGAAAACAATCATTGTAGGTCAGGCACGATATAAACTTCTCTTTTCTATATGAATCGTAAAGTAAGAAAATGTTTGAATATTCAGTATTGTACATGCGTACTTATATTGGTGTTCCAATGTTAGGTTCGCTGCGAATATAGTAAAAATCAATAGTTATTTAATTAAATAGAAGTTTATGCGTCGGTTATTCCAGTGATCTCCACGGCAGTCGACGGGTGTACCGCCATGATGATCACCGGTGACCGACACATCAAATTGAATTTAACTAAATATCTCTGAAATTTTGTGGAATTTTCAAATCACGTGAAAATTTGTATATATTTCAGAAACAGTACGAGACAACACGTGCATTACTAAATAATAAAATCATTTGGATTCTGAACGATTTTATATGGAGAAACGTGTGTCATAGTGTTGGCGCGTTTACTGCCGTGTGCGTTCCTGATGACCCCTGAAATTTAATTTAATTGAATGATTATTCACTTTCATACAATTCTTAGCAGGATTAATATTTTAATAATAATAATATAAGATAAGAATTATCTGATCGAATAGTTAAATATATTTCCGTCTTGTCTGACCAGGTATGCAAGGTATCTCTGTGACATTCGATATGTTAATGGATTATTGGTATTCGAGTACATTTAAACACATAAATACGTGTACATGACAAGTAGGATCTAATTAGATTATGTATATGTACCGATTACTGTTTCATGCATTGCAGATTTATAAATGATGCGTATTATTATATTCTGTGCCGTGTGGGACACCGGCTATCTATCTATAAAATTCACGTTAATCCAACGATTACTCACTTCTATAATATTTTAAATAACATTAATACTACAATAATAAAACAGAACAAAACTAAAATGCATTAACACTGCCATTCTATGATTGCAAGGATGCACTATATCAAACAGAACTATTAAAAATGTAACGTGGTCCGTGGCAAAAACTTTTCTAGCTGAAATGCAGTGAAACCTTTGCAGCATACAGAACTTTTTTTCAGAGTCACGTTTCTTCAACGTTAAAACGTAAAAATATTAAAAAATGGGAATACCTACATATTTCTTTCAACATCCGCGGTATAGCAATAACTTGCGACTTCAGAATTTACGAAACAAGTTAGGTAAGTGCTTAAAACCGATTTTATTCTTCTTGAAATGTGTTATTCAGCGTATTTTCTTTAATTATGACCGATCACAAATTTTTAGATTAACAGTACCTTGACAGTTGATTCTTCACCAATGACAAATTTCGTTGGCAGGTTGATTTAAGCATTTTATAGATGAAGCATATTTAACAAAACTATTATCAGTTTTACAAAAACCAAAGAAAAGGTTTCTTAATAAAAAGCGATATTGTCCCTATTGGTATCTGCGTTATCTAGTAAACATTTTCATTCCAGCAGAACTAGTTTGTGATTAAGGTATTTCTTCTCTTTCCGCCATTGAAAATGATTCGTAAAAAAATCGATGAGTCTATAAACAATCATGCAATAATTACATCGAATATAATTTAATAATATTTCCCTTGGTGTTTCATAATTCATTAAATGTACTATATAAAATTTCCGTATTTCCGTCATCGATTTCTCAATTTCAGAAAATGTCAATCTACGGTCGTTCGGTGTCCCATAAATTATTTCACATGCCATATCGTCCGTGCAGAAAATCGAATTCCAGATACATCCTTTCAACGATGTCAAAGTCATTGAAAAATTCACGGAAGCCGGATTTCGTGCTTTGAAAAGAATTATTCGAACGAAGTAATCGAGAATTAGTGTAAAATGATGAAGAACAACGGGCGAATGAGAGACGGAAAGAAAATAGGAGTCGTTATGGTTGAGAGAGATATACCGATGGCCCTTCCAAAGCTCGTACTTAGGCCTGATTGTTCCTCCAGTGATTGCATCCTTTTCGCTATCACTCACCCCCTCTCTCTCTCTCTCTCTCTCTCGCTTTTTTACTTCCTCTACCCTCATCTTTCCTTTCTACATTTCAAATGGCCGATAACTGATATTTCGGGAACGCTTCCAATCTTCCACAATTGCAAAACAGTAGCCGTTGGGTCAGTGGTTTTTCAGAATATCGGCCGAACGGGGTCAATGTCGAGAATATGCCAAATTTTTCTGCATGAAACAGAATATCTCGTCGATATCTCCTTCCTCCGGAATTTCCATTGCAATGGAAATCAGATTTTATAATAATGTTTTATTTAACATGTTATGCAGTCGCCATAAAAGTCTCTTCAGGGATGAATTTATTAAAATTGGAAAGCAATTATATTTGTTTTCCGATCATATCTATTTTCAGTATGATTTAATAGCTGCACGCACAAAATGTTATTTATACATTTATAAATTTATGTATAATCAAATAACTGAAAATATTTATAATGTTTCGTGTAAGTTTACTATTACAATAACAGTGTAACCTGGCCAGCGTACTATGAAACAAGGAAATATTTTGTACCCCCAAATACTGTTAATAATCACGTAGCACCCATTGACCAAACACGTATAGATCATCGTTCACAGAGACTTCTGCATTCTTTCGAAACTTTTATTTAATACCTACGAATTCATATCGAAATTAGATCGTTTCCTTCCAACGTTAATAAATTCGTCCGTGGAGGTGTTACTCGAAGTCTGGTGTACGGAAAGAAAAGTTCAAACGATTCACGGAGAGTTCAGTCGCATTCGAGCGAAAGTCGGTGTCGCGGGGGTCACACGTTACAAAAAGACGAAAGAACGGTGTGTTATACTAAGTCGCGTCTTCGATGCTTAGAACACGGGCCCGCTAAGGCAGATGGTTAATTTCGATAAGGCGGTGAGCTTATTATCGAGTGGGTGGAGAACGGAAGGCGGCCGATGTAAGCACGTATCGTAGCTTTTGTGGCTGGCAGAATGGATTCCATAATGAGATGCCGTGTAAACTGGGACATCTAATTATACTCGAGTGCACACCACTCCAGAAACGTTCGGTCGTCCCTGGAGCGCGAGCCTGGCTCCTGTCGAAACGATAACGAATATTCAAGGATCACCCGACAACGAGACTTTACAATACTCCGTGATCATAATTTACTGGCTTCTCTGTGCCAATGCTTCCGCGATACCGTTGGATTTCAATTGGCAGATGATAATACAGCGCGAACCAGACTTCGAACGGATTTCGCTTGGATTCGACTTGCTTAAAGTGGAGATCCACGATGAGACAGAAATTCCGTGTCTTACGTGAGACTTGAAAATGCAGTGCTCATGTTGTCACGTTCCCTGCCACGTGTACGTTTTTCGATGAACGCTTTAATTTTAATTTGATCGCATAATTACCAACCACTTATGAATTTTTGAGTAACATTTCCGTTAAAATGATGGTAGAAACAGAAAGTGTAATATCAGATAGGTAAATATTTGTACAAACAACCAAGTGTATTAACACGTTGAACGCCACAGTGTAAACGGTCATACCAAATCAGACACGATATAATTTACTATATTTTACATAAATCATAAAGAAAAAGGCATTTGAGTACTTGATCATGTTCTTCTATTCCTACATTATTGTTTCAGCATGAAGCTTGCTCAAAATTTTGCGACAATCAATAATTATTTAATTGAATTAAATTTGAGGTGTCAGTCACCGTTCAACATGTTAATAAATAGCCATTTTCACTTGTCTGTCTAGTTACGGATCTTTCTACTGCGACAGAGAACACGTTAAAGGATATTTTCATTAGCTATTAATTTCACTCATATTGAATTCAATGTACAGGGTATTTCCGAACTGGCGGTACAATCCGATAAAAGGGCGAATCTACATGAAGAAGTAATTAAAAAATGTAGAATGACATTTTTCTGTACGAAACTTCATTTTCGAATAAATCGATGTTGAAGATTCGTCGAATATGCGTACATTTCACTGCTGTAGACTAGTTCTTGATGCGTTTGTATTTAGTTGCATGCCAGTACAGGATATCTTGTACTTTCATTTCATTGCTCATGCTTTACTATCTATTGTAATGAATTCGAACAGCAATACAGGCATTGCAGTGATATCTGTTGAACGTAATCGTGAGTGAGATCGTGTGTAAATGTTCGCGTACTCGACGAATCAACATCGATTCATTCAGAAATGAAGTTTCGTATAGATAAATGTCAGTCTACATTTTCAACTTATTTTTTATTTGACATTTCGACGTGTGTTTACTAGGAGTTTTATATTCAGTTTGCTAAGTGCTGTTTATCCTGTACACTCTGAATACTCTTAAACTTATTTTTCAAGTAGATCCAGTTCTTTCCGGGTTGTACCACCAGTTCGTAAACATCCTGTATAATGTTTCATTCATGTTTAATCAATCTCTGAAGAGGTCGTGAAGATTCTTGTATTGTTATTTACTTATTTTTGTTGTTGCTGAGATTTTTGTCTGAGGAGAGAAAAATCTCTTGAAATAATGAGTTGAAGGAAACATCAGCTTGCGATGGCGTTTCTACTTCAATTTGCCTTGGAATTTAAGGCACATGTGGTGAATGTCTTTAGCGGTTCTGATATATGTATGTTCAGCGTTTTTTAACCTTTGACTGCAGGCTATATGGAAGCGAGGCAAACGCTGCGTGCGGGCGAGCGTCAGTGGTATGTAAAGAGCCATTGCGTTGAACGCCGATGGGCGTTGGCAGTACACCGTGAACGGCTATAGGCACCGTTCGCAATCAGAGGGTTAATTCGATAATTGTTGACGATATTGAATATTGTTAGTCACATACAATCCGTGACGAAAGTGTTTGAACAAGGTATAAAAATACAATTCATAAGTGTTCGAAAGCTTCGGTCCATCAGGGGAAATCGTAACTATAGATATGTACTGTGAAATATATTTATTCTTTCAAATGCTCTTTTCCCACGATCTTAAATATTAAACTATAATATGATAACATGTTTAACGCTGCTTGTCAAGTAACATGTTTTCAGATTATTTTAACCGAACTTCGTATATATATTTGCACCTGAATTGGACATAAACTTACTGTTAGTATCGTTCGAATAATTATGGTCAGTAATCTGTACATTGAAACAGTGGAATATAGACTATAATTTAGAATAATGAATGGTGAGACAAGATAACATACGTATACTGACAGTGTAATGTATTGTAATGCTAAAGCTTGTTCAAATACTTTCGTCAGTAACTGTATGTACACGTACATTATTTTTTTTAAATAATTTTTGAATTTTTCACAATTTTTACATAACACATTGACTGACATGGAAAACGTCGGTGACCAATGCCCCGAGTTTAATTTAATTAAACAAATATGAATTTCTTTACAATTTTGAACAACATTAATATTGTAACAATAATATAAGGTGTCAACAATATGATCAAATTGTTTAATATTTTTTACCTTCGCGATTTATATTTAAAACAGACTATTACAGTGTGTCTGATTAGGTATGGATGGTAAAATCTTTTTTACACAAATTGTTAGGTACACAAAATATTTCCCTGCTTGATAGTACACTAATTAAATCACATTCCTAGTTTTACTCTTTTTAAATTACTTTTTTCAATAAAATATAAAATTGTATTTCAAACAGCTTATTGTTAGACATTAATTTTGATTGAAATTTAAAATAACGTTACTATGACGACTGCTCTGTATCTAATCATGATAAAGCTTTTACTTTTGATAATAATTATCTAGTGAACCGAAAATATTCTGTAATACAGTAGTGAGACGTGGTGGATGGAAACTGGTATAATTAGTAGTTGATACTTGACCTATTAAAGAAAGTGTCCACCCGCTGGCTACAAGGACCATTGTACTCCAGCGTCATTAAAATAATCAGCTGCAATCACTACGTATTCATCATTCAACTAAATTCAATCTATCAGCAATTCAGCGCTTCTGATCCTAACAGAGTATCATTTACAATTTCTACCAGCTGTTTTCGTTGTTAACTTTACTTAAAAGTCAGTGTACCGTCGCTTTGGCATTTAATAAACTTTAATACTTAAACTTGACACTACGTTAATAAATGCAGAAGTTGTTGAAATATCAGTACAGATCTATGAACATCATTTAATTACAGTTAGAGAGACGAACTGTTATTATTTTTGAAGAAGAAAAAAAATAGATATTAATTAAGGGATTCGGTGTTACCGTTGGCTACATCTAATCAGGAACGATTAAACTGAAAAAAAAAAATGTTTAATGCCAATAGGACAAAGGTCAAGCTCGATATAGGTCGACCTATGGACAAACCCCTTTTGCGGAAGAATTTCAATGCTTCCTGCATTTTTTCTTACTCGAGGGATACCAAAATTGAGCTTGCTGCCCCAAGTAGCTCAAGGTTCGTGTCGAGACTGCAGCACTATAATATAGCTGAGTCGTTTATGCAAAAAAACCGAATCATTTTGACTCCTTACAAAGCGAGATTCCTTGTCCAAGTTCCCTTAGCCGGACTTAGTTTACTTGAAAAGAAAACGCGCTAAAAAAGGAACCACTGCTTTGTACATAGCGCAAAATATACACTGTCGGCCATAAGTTTAAAATTGCTGACTTATACTAAAATCGAATGTTCTGATAAATTTTGTCCTGACCCATCGTTAATAAACCAAATCTTAACAAGATTTTATTTCATTTTAGAAGATTTTAGCATTTTCTTATATTCAAATAATTCCACGCTTGTCCTAAACTTTTCTACTGCCTGGAAAGACATCCTGTCTATAATATAAATTTATAATTAAAAACAGTGGAGAAACTCATTGCCAGGATGTCCAGAACATATCAGGTCGCCATTAAAAGGGCGGCTTTTTCAACGAAAGGGCAATTTATAAAAATTACCTATCTCTCTGAAAAATATGCTGTTTATTAGTTTTTTGACAAGTAACACATCCTCAATTGTTCTAAAGGCGTTCATTTTTTTCGTCAACAGATCCTGTTAATTTTTGACAATCTACGAAATATTAGCAATGAATATTTACATTTGACGTTTAATGTGTTCAGAATTTAAAGCTTTCATAACATTTTACGCATTAATGAATAATAAATGATGTCACCGTATAATCCTGTAATTATTTTGTATAATTTATAATAAGAATAATAATATGTATTTTGTGCATGAAGTAGTATATACAAAAATTGAAAAATTAAAATGCAATCACTAAGGAAGACGATGTTAGTGCAAAAGAAGAAATTCATCAGTGCGTTGTTACGAATTTAACCCAATAAGTGTTAGGTCTTTTATCGCAATCTCTATGGCAGTATCTTACAATACAGATATTGTTGTCATGAAGAGAAATAGCAGACACAGGCGGTTCAGAAATGTAATTTTCGTCTTCTCCAAAGCTTTACCAAATCAGGTTACTTTTACCAAGTTTCGTTCCCATTCGTATAATGAGACAGACAGACTGCCGCAAGATTTCGTGGAACTTCACCGCATTTGGAACAAAGATCCTCGTAACAATGAATTAATTTGGCAATATTACAAAATGTGCAGGCTGTTAAGAAAAAATATTTATCAAATTGATTAAAAAATGCCTGGTAAACGATTTTGTGTTGAAAAAATTCTTCAAGAAATTATTTATAACTCCAACAATATTGACATTTCGACGTGTGTTTACCAGGCGTTCTATATGCAGTTTGTTGGGTGCTGTTTATTCTGTACATCCTGAATACTCATTTATCACCCTGTATATACAGGATGACGAATGTGATTTGTAAAAACCAAATATTCTATAGAAAGGACGGTGGTTATGGTAATGTCAATGTTCGAAGGTCACGTGTAGAATCCATGAGAGGAATAAGAGCTGAAATTCAACGAGACGAATTTAGATCGTGGCCTTCAGTTCGGATTCATCTCAATGTACTGTGGAAGTTCGATAAGCCGAACGTTCGATTCTTCGAACTATTATTTTAATCGTGTTTTCAGTCATTCGAAATACCGGCAACTAATTGCACCCGTATTTCACGAAACGTTTGATTCGACCTAACTCGATGCAAAATGAGTTTAACTCGACTCAATATACGTCGCATAATTGAATTTCGATTAATTTCATATTTAATCCACCTAAGAATTTAATTACGATTAAGATTAGCTTAATAATCCCACTAAATCCGATTCGTCGTAATTGCACATTTTTGAACAATTTGTTCTTCTTATTGATCACATCGATTTTCGAAGTGCAATTTTCGGGAATATAAAAAGAATTTTCAGAGCCACAATTTCTGACAAGAACGTTGTATATGATAGTTCGCAACTTTCACGGGATTACAAATTATAATGAGAATGCACTTTGCGCTCAGTTTTCGAAGAAATGCAATTTTCTTTCGACTAAGGGAATTCCAGTGGGAAATTTGAAAAATCTCCCCGTCGAAAATAATTCATCGGATAAAAGTAACGCAGAAAAACGGGCGCTGTTGCGAGAAAACAAGTTTCGTAACAGGAGCACATTTATTCCACGGCTCGTTTCCGAAATTTCTTTGGTGGTCTGGTGAACATCAAGGTCTCGAGCGTAAACAATTCGATTAGGTCAAGATTCACTTGGCCGATTTTACCGTGTAAAAGAATACACGTAGAATTCGTATTACACGCACGTGTGCCTATAAAAGTATAATTACAAAGTAATTATTTTTCATAGCGTGCAATTCTTTATTCTTCTCTATTTTCCCGTGGTGCTTCACTTAATTTTTCGTACTACTATAAAGTTTTCTTCGTCCACCGTCTTTGTTTGTAACTCACTAAATAATTCGTGTTCATTTAGTTTAAAATAATTTTCGAACACGATCAATTTGTATGTAGGATAAAATTATGTAAAATTCAAATTTTATGAACATGTTACAGGAAAAGCGCAAAATTTAGTAATTATATACACTTATTAGACAATGTATGCATTTACATAAGATTTTAGCAAAAGTATCATGATCTTCAGTTTTTGTTCTACATCAGTATACCTCATTCATCTTTCTCCTTTATTAATATATTTATTTCTGCATAATTAATGTTAAAAAGGGGTAGTTATATTGCAGACAAGGAAATAAGCTTGAACAGCCTAATTCGAATGTCTTGACACTATATATAGTACCACAATACTAGAAACATTGATACGTAGTAATATAGGGTAGTGATATTTTTACCTAAACAGTAGTGTCTGTGATAGTTCATTAGCACGTCGAGTACCGCAGTGAAAATAGCCATAAGTAGCCAGACACGCCATAACATCCTGTTTTCACTAGAATTGAAGAGAAAAATATTTAACTGCTCCCTTGTATAAAGTTTGCACATTATTCCACAAGATTTTCTTACAATTCTGTGTAAGCTGGTAGTTATTGAAATAAATGAAATTTTAACAATACATTTGGCTCTATTCATTGCTTCAAAAAATCATTACACAGGGCACTCCGCTCTGTTCAGATAATGTTTAACTACAAATTCTTTGTAACTGCATTTATGTTTAATTTTATTCTTTACATTACGTTGCTGCGATTGTTTTTATTTTACTATTTTGTTTTAATTCTTATTTAAGCACATACAGGGTGATTCTGGCAACTGGATCAGGCTGTGGCTCTGTTCCAAGTGAAGTTAGAAAAAAATCGTAGAGGAAAATTTTGCACTGTTTAACAACCTCTATAATCCAACTTTATGATTTTTTCACATGTGCATCGGTGCACCTGTAAAATATAATTGCACTTTTGTTTTCAAACGGAACATCACGATTTTCATTGCATAAATTAATTCCTCGTGTCATTCTGCATATAAAAGGTATAAGGTAAGGTCATTGAAAACACAATACATACTACGAGATATTGAATTTTTTTCGAAACCTTAAACCGTGTGTAAGAACACGAGAATAGTAATTGTGCAAAAAGTGAAATATCTCGTAAAGTATCGTGTTTCCAATTACCTTACCTAATACCTTTTATACAGATAATGACACGAGGGATCAATGTATGCAACAAAAATCGCAGTGTTCGGTTAAAACAAAAGTGCAATTGCATTCTGCAAGTGCACCGATGCACGAATTTGAGGTACCGGTCACCGGTGACTCCCGCGGTAGACAACGTGTTAATGTCAAGGAGTGTCTTTGTTTTAGGCGAGCAGTACAAGCCTCAATTTACAAATCTTTCTTTAACCCATTCAGGTTTCATTTATTTTGCGCTTCGTGTGGACGAATTGCGACATTTGTTTAGCGCTTCATGTGAAAAAACTCCGACATTCGGTTCGCGCGTCATGTGAACAAACTGCGACGTTTCATTTCTACGAATGGAATATGTTTAGACGGTACGGTGTATATCTGAAATGAATTATAGGAGGAGAACGGCACAATATGAAAACAATACTATCTTTTGGTACAGGTCATGCACTACGAGTCAGACTCGTAGTTCAGGCTGAGTGGGTTCAATCACCTAATGCCCAATTTGAATGTCTCTTGGGTACACTGGCCACCGTTTGCTCAGAAATGGTATAGGAGAAAAAGCCAATCACCTGACTGCTGTCACACGCCGAGTTCGTACGATCGAAAGCGAGTGGCCGGAAGGTGAGATGGTGGGAGACTCAAGGGGTCGCCTAAGACACTCGACAGTGTATGTTCATGTTTGAGATGGGCCAGGACAGCCGTGGTCCCTGTGAAAAATTCTCAACAGTCTGAAAAATTTACCTCTATCAATGGATGCAGGGGTCGGCATCGATGCGACGAGAGAGTGGATATCAGTGGCAGTGATATCGTAGACTCGAACGAGCCTCCTTGTCGATTTCTTCCTCCTCCTCCTCCTCTTCTTCTTCCTCTTCTTCCTCGTCCTCCTCGTCTTCGTCTTCAGGACGAGGCACGGATCTAGTGGTCATCTCCGTCTTACCCACGTCCGCGAGTTCATCCTTACAACGCCCGATATCACCTACCCTCTCAAAAACACACGGAAAGATTTTCTATCTGCTGGTTAAGAACCGTGGAAATCGTCGACGGTACATCGCGAAGCTGCGCTTCGGGTTCCAACGGCTTGGAAAAATTCGACGAGAAATCGGCATTCATGAGATTCGAAAAAAAACTTTCTATTTATAGGCCTCTCTGGAAGGCGGCGGGATCGGACCGCTCGAATTCCAGAGGAAATTTCAAAATTCCCCGAGAACTGAAATTTCTTAAATTTCAAAAGTTTCGGCGAACTGTCCGCGAGTTGAGACATTATCCTGAATTATTCAAGTCCCACGAACCCGCGGAACGATAAAAGTTTCGAACATTTCAAGAGTTCGAGCGATCGATTCGAACTGGCCAATACCTGCGGTAGCCACGAGATTTCCTAATTATCGAATCTCCGAAATCGTTGATATTCTATTTTCGGAAGATAGAGTTCACTGTCACGATTCCATCTAAAATTGAAGTTTTTTGCCAAAATTAAATTATTAATTTCAACACAATTCAACTTATTCTCAGTTGAAATTACGTTGTGTTTGATGTCGCAATATATTTGATAGAAACGTTGTGTTAACTAATTACGAAGTGTCCGATATTTTCGAAATGCATTCTATTAATTTCATTAATACTTTTAAAAGAATGTTAACCTTTTACACTTGTTTGTTTAGAATTCTGAACTCTGTGAAATTCCATGTTTAACAAGCCCCTGTTAAACGGAATAAACGAGTGTATCGTGAAAAAAAAAATAATTTATGTACTGCAAATTTAGCAGATTTCAGTTCCATGCTAAAATTAGTTATAGAAGTAATACGTTTATGAACAGATATCTTCTATAATCCGATCACCAAGAGCGGTACCAACTGATAACTTTTTTTTCCTGTTTCGTGCTATCGAGTTAACAGGACTCAAGCAGTTTACGGATAAAAAGCGTAAAGATAGGGGTTACGTTCCCGCAGTTGTTTGATGAAGAGCTGAAGCGGATAATTGATAATAACCAATCGACAAGTTCCGATATTTATGGAGCACTCTTTGCGAGCTGTACGCACTTCCTATACTTTTAACACTCACCGTATCACTATAGATTTACACCGTACGTTTATCGAACGAATTTGTAAAAAAACTAAAATTATCGATGCGTGTTGAATAAATTTTCAGAGGGACGTAACTATGCAGCACAAATACAAACGTAAGCGTAGCTACGTAAATGGAATTTCGTAAATAATGAATTCCCATACATTTTTACTCATCGCGTTGAAATAAATTATTAACTGAAATAATACTAAATGTTGAACGAGGTTCGGTTATACAAAATTTACAAAACAATTTTGAAGGTACACTTTTTTTGTGTGATTGCAGCATCGGGTGTTATTAATCATTTCATACAGGATTCAAGCACTTTAAATTAAACAAAACGTATTCAGAGAGTTCTGTTGTTCGTATTGTTGTCAATATAATACATTTTGTAATCTACACCCGCAAAACTATTAGTATACACGATTTAATTGAATCCGTTTGCACCTTAATCTAACATTGCTTTGATAGCATTGCAGTATTTTAATTCTATTGTAGCAACGCATTTGCATTTAGATCGTATGGAAATTTTTATTCGATCTATGAACAAAAATTTCTTTAATTGCGTTATCAGAATTTCATTTCGTATTCGATATAAATCGATTTCAACGTCATATATTATCGGATTACTAATAAACACGGAATTTCACATAGTTGTATAAAATACAGACTGCCGAAAATTTGGAATTATGCATGACAGCAGTCACGATCATAAATACCGAAGATAAAGAATATAATTTGTTAATAAAACTACATACCAATTACATCAAATGAATATCAGTGATTTCAAGTGCACGTTGTACATAATTTACAAAATAAAAATACACAAGCCAAACTGAAATTTATAACATTTTCATGTAGATATATATCGAAAATTTTTAATACAATTTTTTTCCACGAATCTTCGTTATATGAAAATTCAGTACAAGTTGGCTGGTTTGTCTGATCATCAACGATTATTTCTACTTATAATAGTGATCAGCATTAACAGTGGTAATATGATTTTTGTTATTCGTCAGTATATTTTAAAAAATTAAGACGTGAAAATAGGTTAAAATTTTCAATTTACAAAAAAATGAATAACAAAATGTAAAAATCTGTCGTAGGATTTTATCGACAACAATGTTAATCTTTATACATACTGATATGAAAATAGTGAATAATAAACAAGCCATCTACTATTGTACAAGCCCGACTATTGTGAGTTCTCAAATTTAATCTTCTTGAAAACGAAGACCAATACAAAAAAATATATCGTATATTATCAATTCATTTTTTTACGAAGAATAATATTTCTGAATAAGACTATTTCTATATTATTATACTGACACATGTTTCTATCATGTAAAGAAAGACCTCATGCTACGTTTACCCTATTTACGAAGATCCAAATTAAAAGACACTTCAAAGTGAAATTCAAAAGCTTTTAAATCTTTTTGTGACAATGCTTCTAAATACGAAAGCAACTCTTCAATTCAAAGAATTGTAACAAATGCTCTGAAATCATATAGCATGCTGGGAGGGGGGGACAAAAAAGGCCCAAGAGGCATTATTCTAAACCAGTGATGTCCACCGGAGCTGCGTCCTTCCTCCACTCTAGGTCCATTCCCCTCATATAGACTGTAATATGGAACGACGATGGACCGAGAACCTAACAGGAGGAAACTGAAACGAGGAGAATGGACCTAGAGTGGACGAAGGCCGCAGCTCCGGTGGCCATCACTGTTCTAAACCAAGAACTCATTGCAACAATATGAGAATCAAACAGTAGCATTCTTACTGCAATTATGTATTAAATTAACATTAACACGTACAGGTCAATTTTGTACCGAAGGAACCACACTCATTTAAATATTTAGGTTGCCAACTAAAATTGCGATCTTTCGAATTTTTTCATCTCAAAACTCCATCACGCTATTATCACGCAGTCAAAAAGTTACCAGAACTATGATGAAGGAACATGCAAAATTCAACTGTAATTAACTTGAATAAAAAATTATTCCAAGAATATTAATACACGTTTTCATACAAAATGTTTGGATGGTCGTGAATTTAGTTGCCAACGCAATACATTCAAATACAATTTAACCTCAATCTATCATCGGCAGACTTTATAAACAGTAGCTTTTCAACATAACTTCATAAAATGAGGCCTTTCTGTACATTCATTTACCTCGTTTATATTTTTGTTTCTACTGTAATCAAACGTTCCAAAAAGAAAAACATTAAGAATCATTTCAGGCCACCCTGTACATTTTCGAGAGACTAAAATGGTACGTTTTAGTTTCTATTCTTGTGCGCGTTTTGTGAAGTTCGCCGTGACAAAAATGTAGTTCGCATCAGAGTATCGTTAATAAGGACAGCAGTGGTGCACAGAGGACTGAATACCTCGTGCTCTGCACTCTGTACTCTAGAGTACTCGAGAGGAGGCCAAGAGCCCTGAAAGGAATCACTGCTAATTTCTTTTAAAGAGAAACACGTCCTCGGTTCACCGAGAGTCCCTGCCGCTGATGTTGATAACGTTTTCTGCTGGAACACCTATTTCGGTCTGGGTCTCGGTCTCGGTCTTGGCCTGACGCCTCGCTATGCTACCTCGTCCTGGCTTTATCATCTCCTTATCCTCGCGACCCGATCGCAACTTTCTGTCTCGAACCTCGATCCTTATCGCGGTATCTACTTCACCCCAAAAAACGCTGACAGTTAGTTCCCTGTCGCCTCTGTGAAACTATCCCTAAACCGCAACCGAGGAAACTGGCTACCGAGCAAATCTTGCAAACTCCCAGTGATACGATTATGAAGCGAGTTAAAATGTGTTGATTGAACAATTCAAGAATCTGTACGAAGAAGCAATTAAAATATCTAGAACACACGTTTCTGGTCGGACTCTTCGTTTTCGAGAAAATCGATTTTGAAAATGTGTCAAGTACACGTGCAGTTTATTAAAAATTACCTTCGTCAAGCTCTGTGTAATCAACCTTCTTCCCTGTGCGCGTTTGTTAACTTTCTCAAGATCGTGATTAATTGTCCCGCTTTGTTCAGTTGAAGTTTTTTTTTATCTACAAAACGCTGATAAAATTCTATCAGTGGTTTAACATTCTCTAATTTTTATTTATTGGATCATCCAATTTTTTATGTACTCAGAGGATGTAACGAGTTTCGGATGTTTAAAGACGAACAATGTTTTACTATCACAGTGCCTGAAAACCATATCTGTACTGCTAAATTTTGAAAATCGATTTTCTCGAAAACAAAGCCTCAAACAATATAATATTATTCTGCACTTCGACTTCCTTTTTCATGTAGAATTACTTCGTATTCGACCGTACTGCTTTTTACAAGACAGCCTGTATAGTTCTTTTGCTATTACAATAGAACCTCGATTATACGAACTGATTGGGGACATGCTATTTGGATAATCGACGTTTTCAGACAACCATTCAACTATATTTTATACAGCAAGTTACTTGTATTGTACAGTAGTACAGTTCTCACAAAGAATAGGTCCAAATATACAGGATGTTTTATAAATATCAGTGCTTCGGAGGTTGAATCTACACACTGAAGTAAGTAAAAAACGTTATATGAATATAGATTGTACATGTTTATAAAATATAAAAAAGTAAATAAAATACTTCTGATGAACTATAGAATAGCCGATTCGAATTTCCTGACAAAAGCTTTTTCAATTTTAATTTCTGGGAATATTTTAAAACTTCTCTATATGTAGTAAAAAATGAATTCGATGTTTTATACACTGTATATTCTTCCCCGCATTAAAACTATTCGGGACAATCCACCGTTTGAATTATGTTCGGATAATCGAGTAAAAAATAATGATCACGAATTGTAGAACTTGAGAGAACCTTCAAATAAAACTTAGCATAGATCATATCTGTACTTTAGTGGAAAAAGGGCAAATGTAAAATATTATTGTGTATGTGTAAACAATCATAATCGTTTCCATAGAAAAAAAGGACACTATCCTTCCACTGTTAACGGCAAAATTACATACAATCTCGAGAAGCCAATGTGTTATATGTATTACAACAGAAAGCTACCAAAATGTGCACCTTCTCCCAAAAAAATTGCAAATTGGACATTGGCCCTCTTTCTACCAAGGCGCAGGTACAAAAGGCTGTGACGTATAAAAGAAATTGAATATATCGGAACTCACCACAAGTTTCACGAAGTGCCTTCTGTCTTCATCATTGGGGAGGAGACCGTCTCCGAAAAATACGTCGTCGTTTTCAACTTTTCCTTCCTAAGAACCACCTTTACCGAACATTTTCCCGATAGTTGCAAGTACATATTACTCTTTCCTCGAACTTTGTTATTACTTTTCCTTTTTTTATCACATTTCAATCGTCACTTGTTCAAAGCACCAGCAGCCAGTTCAGTTCACTTGGAAAACGTGAATTTCTCATGCAGCATTTTCCTTTTTTTTCACACAATTCTTCGTACTTTATCGTTCACTTGTATCTTCCTGTTGTTTCAACATAAATTAATTGTTGCAAACGCTATTAAGTGTCATCTGACTCGCCACAGCGGTTACGAGATGTTTCTAACGATATACAATAATTATTGTTGAAAAAATAACAATTCTGTTTGCCAAATTGAACGTACACATAATAAATCTAAAATTGTATAACACAGAAGTTCAATTGTGTTTGTTGAAGTTTATTTAGTAAATAATATCTGAAGAACAGTGATATGTTATTGAGCGAAATAGTAAACTTTTCCGAATTTTTTTCGAATTTCCTATGCAATTTAGAAACGCCTCGTAGCTGCAGAAAAACCTACATACGCTCACACACGCAAAAACCCCCGAGTTGCCGTGAACTAGGACTGAAAACATTAATTACAATTAAATGCACGCAACGAACTGCTGCACTTCTTAATTTCGAAAATTTAATTTGTTCGACCACCTTGCCGCAAACTGCAACAGCAATTAAACTTTGTCACCGTTGATTTACGTTTTAAACTATCAACTGAACTATCATGGTATACTTACATGAATTGAACAAATGTAAAAAATATGATTGCTCAAGACATCGGTGGTTGATGGTTATTTGCGATTCTACTAAGTTATTGACATCGAAGTTACTGCATACATTTATATTTACATCAATTTATTGTAGAAGTTAATTAATTTAAAAATTTTCCTATCATAAAATTTGCAGAAGTACTTTACAGCTTGGAACTAACAAAATACATATTGGACATGGATCCTAAAATCATGTATCTTTGAAATACAGACACAGTAGGACCTCGATTATCCGAACTGTAATTAGTAACAGTTTGACTCAAGTTGCAACTGTTTCGCATAAAAATGGTTATTTTATGAGAATTTAAAGTACATAATGGTACAAAATTACGTACACAGTGCAACTAACAATAATTTTAGCTTGTAACTGATACAGTATGACTAATTTTCGGATAACCGAGGTTCTACTGTACTTTCAGTTAAAGCCTTTTCTCATCATCACCTATACACATAAAAATTCATCTGTTACACTCGTCTAACGAGTTTAGGCTACACAAGTGAAGATAAAATAAAATTTGTAACAAGATTACTTCACATCCGCTCTGGTTGCTCTATCAATTGTATAGTTTATTTAATTTTGGACAATGGCTATATCTCAGAGACAAATGGTGTTAAAACTCATGGTTATTGGGACTTTTTCGTAAATCCTGACTTGCAGAATACGCCTATAAATTTTATACGAGGACTGTACATGCAAATAACTTTTTCCTTCCACAACAACGATTAAAACCTATTATCCTTTTGTTCGTCGAGCAGAGCCGGCGAACAAAAATGTGAATCCAACGCATGCGAACGGGGGTAAGGAAAAAACAATAACCACGCAATGCAATATTCCAGAAACGGTTAATTTGTTATAGGCATATTGAACTTCGATAATCAATAACTTCGAAAAAAATCAGAACCGCAGGCGATACGGGAATCGTCATAAGTCAAGCTCAAAATCTCTGACCTTGGCTGCAGTCTCAATTTTGGCGGTTACATACATCTAAAAACACCCTGCTCATACTTACAGGTTACACGCGCGTATGTTTCGCATAACCGTGTCTTTGTGTACGGATCGCGTGTGTGCGTGTTCGAAAAGTGTGTACGGACCGAACAGTTGACGAATAATATAATTTCTCTCACGAAAAGGAATGAAAAAGCGATGAATCAAATATCGTACAATACACATCTTCCATTTAATTTATCGCCAATTCAACGTAGTCTATTCTTTCCTTTTTGCATTGCCTTTCGTGAAATTAAGCGTTTCATTACATTCCCGTCGCGATTTCATTTCAATTGCTAATTTAATAACGCGACAGTTATGCAGGAGAATTATTCCCGTCGTTTTTAATATTCCAACCCTCTCGAAATTCGTTATTTATTCAAGGCGCCGTTTTAACGAAACAAATATAAAAACGAAGCGATCGCGAAATTTGAATTGCAATTTTCGACGTTCCAAGACGACTCATTTGCTCTTCGTTTCGGAAGTTCGCGGATTCCGTGCAACGAGGTCCTACAGATGGTCAATGGTAAAGATTTTTCATTTAAAGCGAAACGTCGGTTCACATGTAATCTCGTGATACGATACTCTTATGTACGGTATATCTTTGCATGTATACGTACATACGTACCTTCTAACGCACACATATCGCTATACATTCATTCATAACGATATACATCGCACAATCATGAATCGAATCACGCACAGGGGAAAAGCGGACTACCGGATGACATGAGAAGAAAAAGGAGAAAGAAAAAAAACAGCGTTCCGTAACGTGCTTACGGCAGAAGCTCGCGCGGTCTACTGAAACGTCAGAAGGCATGCGTTGCCCTGACGGCTGCCTTCCCCCACTCCGGCCGCGACGCTCCCCCACTCCGACCGCTGATACCCCCCACTGAGGGTAGCTCACCCTCACACCCCCGCTAGGATCGTCGGAAGAGACGTATGCTCCGAAGGACTAAAAATAGGCTCAAGTGCTTCTGTGGGGATGGAAATCATTGTCAGATGATAAAAGTGTGATCACAATGATGCTGGTAGCAACGATACTGACAATGAACCCTCAGCATGCGATAATGATTAGATTGTAAACGTGTATGCGATGTATCCTGATACGAGGCACAAGAGTCACACGGCCAAGAATCGTGTAGTTACTATGGTACAGTGTTCTACTGTACAAGGTGTCCTAGAGTTAAAGGATTAAGTTTTGACAATACGGTCTGTGTGCAGAAATAAGAGAAAATATTATAAAAACACTTTGTTACGAAACTGTAATTAAAGGAAGACGTTTTTTAATTCACCATGTCAAAATACATGATTTCGAAATTATGCAAACATGCTGATGTTCAAGACAGAGATCGATAGTCTGTATATTGGTAGCACTAATATATTTATTTATTTATGGCGGGCCTTTCCGTCTACCGAGAGAAGAAATTAACTGCCAGCCGGGCAGCCCGGTTGTACACGTATGTATTTAGGAATCATTGTTGATATTTTCTCACGGAAGTTTAAGTATATACTTCGATTACAGAAACTATAAATGAAAATCATTTCTGCGTGCCCTTCGTTCCAAAATATCCACGGCGATATTTAATACGAAATTATACTATGTATACTACAATCTGGTATTAATATGAGCTGCGCGATATTATGATTTCAAGTAATAAATGTAGTCTGAAGAAATAAATTAGATGTTGTGCGATCAGCTGTGCGCTCGCTTGGGATTTAAATAGCGCGACCGGAAGTCAGACTCCTGAGTTTTAGTTGCATATATCTCATAAACCAGGCTGTAGATTGCAAAATGATGAAGGACTTTTCGATTTGTTTTGGTATATAGGGAACTTATATGTTTCGGTTTTTGAGTTACTTCTAAGACACCCTGTACTTCTCAGAGGTTCTTGTTTTACCTTGAATGAATTCATGTAGAATAAATTTAATGTTAATCCATATCTAATAAATTCATTCCTGAAGAGATAAATGGTTCCATTATATTATCAAAAATGTTTATTAATACTAATATTCTTGATCAAATAAGTAATGATTGAAACTATGTGTTATTCGTACATGTATATGGATGATATGGCAGTCAAAGTGTTAAATAAGAAGAATATATAGGATGTTAGACAAAGGGGTCTATGACTTGTCGATCATACAATAATACCAAAACGTTTAATCAATATAGATTCAAAAATTAACCGTATAACGTTTATGCGATCTGATTAATTATTAGTTGTAAAAAAATGTATCCTGATAATTTTACATCATATGTAGAAACCTAATTACTTTGTGTAATTCGTAAGTATTTTCACGGAACGTCGATGGGCGTTCTCCGCACAGACTGTACTATTATAATAAGCACTTATGAGAACCCATAACATACAAAGACTTAATTTTAACACCTATATTGTTTAAGTATTTTTCACTCTTCTTTACAGCACTGTATGTTTCTAAAACATTGGATCCTTTTTTAACACCCTGTACATCTAAGACAATTTAAAAACCTTTAAAATACGATTTTTGCCGAAATTCAGTTTTTTTACCCATATCAAAACTTTAAAATATTAATATATGCAAAATTGTGTTCATATAAACGGCCATGAGTTAGTAGTAAACGCAATAAAGATAGTGATTGAAAATAATAATAAATTTGAAAAATCTGTTGTATTCTGTTAATACTTCACTTTAGTATAATAATTGTGTAAAATGCTGAAATGTTACAAAAAATTATTGTTTCCATTTAACATGTATTTAGATATGTGTAGGTTTTCAAGTACTTGTGCAACCAAATACAATATTATTGTACATGTGTTCAAAATTTGACCAAATGATCTTTTGCAAAGAATGAAATAAACATAAGTGAAGAAACTACTTTCAAATTTTAAACATATACAAATTTAAAATAATTCGGAGACACTTACCAACACAATGTTAATTATTCAAATCCATAACCATGCGTGATCAGATTCAGAAAATTTTTCTGAAATATGAATGATGTTTCGGATTCAAACACAGCAGTAAAAAATGCTTTATGTTTCAATGCAGAAATTCTATTTTAAACAATTTCGCTTGCAAGCTTTATGTAAGGTCTATTCTTCACGATGATCCAAGATTTATTTCCACTTTGCACATTCATTCAAAACAATCATGAATAGACTGCGGATGTTTATACAAATACATATTTGTATACTGTCATACAGTCATATCTCAATCTGAAAAAAGAAAAAATATTTTTACAGCAATTTATTTCGTCTTTCAAAGATGTTATGCGGGTTTTTTTATTTTATTAATTTTAAGTATTTGGATAGGTTGAATCGCATAAACGTCCGCAGTTTCATCTGAAGAACAAAGGCATTCAACTCGTTTTTCGTTTGAATGAAACTAGGAACTAGGAAACTGGTGAATTTCATTTTCTCCGTGACTGGAGAATTTTTTCATTTTCACTGGTAACACTGGAGCCCTGACACAAAGGCTGCAATTTTCGGAAAATTCAATAAGTTTTGTAAAAGAAAGTGGCAAAAATGTTTGAAACGAATGGAGATTTATTAACACGCATAAAAAGCAAATTAAAATCGGAGTTCTATTCAATGAATGACGACTGGTTGAAAGATTGCATAGAATTTTATGTGGAGCAACACAGAAGTGTAAATAAACATAATTTTCAATTTGCATCTGTTTGAAAAATTAAAATAATTCTGTAACATCTGACATGCAGACTCTACATTTGTAAATGAATTCTTCCAAATTATGCTTTCTTCCTTACAAATGTATTGTTTTCTTTACATCAAACTATATTTCTATTTCAATAAACGTACGATTTTTATAACAATAATATTCTTCTTATTTTCAGCCTAGCAACGAGGAAATTCTGCAATTTGTAAAAGTGCAGTGGCAACTTAGCGATTTGCGTGAAATTAATAATGAAAGTGGATGTTTACCACATAACCTCTCTCAACAAAAATTAATTACATTATCAGGAAATTACGTTCTACAGGTATTAAAACTTATATCTCATAACTTTTTAAAAATTGATCTTTAACATACTACTTATATTTTTACCAATACTTTAAAAAATTATATTTTATTTGGCAATAAATATTGCTTTATGAATAATTTTCAGATAACAAACTATCAAAATGTTTATCTATTGCATTAGAATCTTATTAGCTATACTTTCAATGACTTATCCCATTTGTTAAGGTAGAGCAAATGTATGACATCTCTACAGCAAAGTATAAGCAACTACAGCAAATAAGAAATACTCATATTTCGGAAGTAGATCCAACTGAAGCTGAAAAATTAGAAAAATGGGAACCTCCTAAAAAAAGGATGTTGCAGCTTCGATTAACAGATGGAATACAAGATGTGCTTGGGATTGAATATAGTTATATGGCTTCTTTAACTAAATTAAATGTATGTAATGACTATAGCTCATATTTAGTTCACCATATAAATTAATATTCAAAATGTATAAGTTATATAAATCATATTTGTAGAATTACCTTTTACAAAAAAAAAGTATTCACCATACACAATCCTATTTAGAATATATCTCAAAAAACGGTTCTGCTAGGTATTAATAGTTTTTCTTTTTTAAGGAAGTGTTGTTACCTGGGTACAAAGTTATGATAATTGGTCCAGTAAAATGTCGCAAAGGGGTATTGTTATTACAAGAAGGAAATCTTAAAGGAATTGGTGGTGAAGTTGATAAATTGTTAATTCCTAATGCTTTGGAAAATGTTCTTGCTAGAGCTCTGTAAGTAAAAACAGAAGTTACATAAAAAGCGAATTGTGATTAGAAATTGTATCATGGTTTACAGAAATGAAATTGGATTAACATTAAATTTTTTCAGAAATCTGGAACAAAACCCTGACCCTTATAATGACAATGTATCAAAATCAAATAACGTTAAACAAGCCAATGAACCACAAACAAATGATAGTTTTTTTGAAGAAGATTTTGATATCAATTTAGATGAAGTTTCTAAAATTGAAGACTCGCATGGCAAAAATCATAGGCAATCTAATACTAATACAACTAAAAGACAAGTTACATTAGAAAATTTTATTGACACAAGGAATGCAAAAAACGAAGATAAGAGTAATAAAGAAATTGAAATCTTAGATGATGATGACTGTATTATAGGACAGGTACATAACTAGTTATATGTATTACTGTAATAGTTTTTGTTAATTTAGTCATTTATTTTTCTTAATTTCAGATTGATGAAGCACTTCTTGTAGAATCACAAACGGAACAAACAAACATTCCTGTTTCTTTCAGAGCTCTACCTACAGAAGAAAATGATGAGATCATTGTAATAAATGATGAAGACATGATGGAGGAAGTGGAGTTCGAAAGTTTTTCAAAAAATCGCAGAGAAGAAAACTCTACTTCGTACTCAAGTGTGTCACGGATTACTGATAAAAGAATATCTTCAAGTAATAAATCCAGTTCAAAAACATCTAACAACCATAGAGAATCTTCTCCATCTCTAAGTCGGGGAAAAAGATCAGCTGTAAATTTCGCAATAATTATGTTAATTTGGATTTTAATTAACTTCCACAGAACTAAAGATTGTATAACATTTATCAAATAACTTTTCAGATACCGATGTCTCCGGAGACAGTAACTGTAAAAAAGGGTAAAATGGATAGAAAAATTACAGAATTTACAAAACTAACAAGTACCCCGGATATACCGAAAATTTGTGAATTTATTTGGGACATAAATAATGCAGCGATTACTGAGACAACTTTTAGAACAATTCGAGGTCGCGTTGAAGTCCTTGGAAAATTAGGAAAAAAGGATTCAATGTGGCTTTTAGAAGCTACAGTAAACGATGGTACCGGAAAAATAGACGTTTCTTTTTCGAATGAGGTATATTTAATAACAATTACCTTAGAATTAAACTAATTATTAAAATAAAAAGTATGACAAATATAATTTGAATAATTTCAGGTTTTACAAGGTTTATTAGGTTTTAGTGTTCAAGAATTTTCACAGAAAAAAAAGATGAAGAAGAATCCCGAAATTGAAAACGAACTTCGAATGGTATTTCAATATAATTTCTTTTCTTTTGATCAAACACATAGATAAAAAAAACAGATTTTGTTTCACGTTACAATTGCAATATTCATATGCAAAGTGCAATAAATTTTAATTGTTCCAGAGTTTTCGCAATGCAGAGCAAAGAATAAGAATTTTAGATGACCTGATGGAATTAGAATTAAATGCAAATAAAAAACCAAAAGTTATCAAAATCATCGATCTAACACAGGAAAAAAGACAATTAATAGATAAGAGATTGGAGAATTTCTTGAATAAAAGTAATAAGTAAATCATGATTGATTCTTACTATTATAATTATTTTTTGTTACTTATTTTATACTGATGTAAATGAAATGTTTGTAAATAAAATCAATACGAATTTTATAATAAATGTAAATAATAAATATATAAAACCACAATTATTTTCTAAATTTTCACACTTTAAATTTCTACATACTATTTCGTGTTCGTCTGAACTTTGCAAGAATAGTAATCCTTCAGAATTGATATCTTCAAAACCGTTTGAACTGAGATCAAACGCCGCACTAATTAATTTATCAAGGCTATTAACAAACGTGAGTTGAAAAAAAACGTTTATCTATGATGACACATCTTGTGCAATTTGCTGTGAATGGCTTATACTTAATTCTGTTTCAACACACTGTACAGAACTATTATTGTACTTTTATGTGCATAATTTTATGAAGTTACTAAATGGTACATATAATATGTACAAAAATTAGGATGATACAAAGTGGTAGGAAGATTGTGAAATAAAATAATAACGTGTAAAAATTCCAATCATTATTCATTTAATGATGTAAAATTTCCAAAAAATTGTTGCTTATGCAGCAGCAAGAAGTTTTCTGAATTTCTTCCACTCATCAAGGGGTCCATGTTCAGGCAAATATTTCACATTGCAACCATCTGGAGCAAGTCGACCAGCCATTTTCAGTTCTTCATATTCGGCACGGTCGTACTTGGTGAATCCCCATTTCTTGGACACATAGATTTTTTGACGGCCTGGGAACTTGAACTTCGCACGTCTCAAAGCTTCAATAACTGCTGCCTTATGACGGTCGGATGAACGTACACTCATAATAGGTTGCCCAATGTGTACCCTAGCTACAGTACCTTGTGGTTTACCAAAAGCACCTCTCATTCCAGTTTGGAGCCTTTAAAAACAGTAGATTTAATTATATTAAAATTTGTAACACAGATGTAACAAATAAATTCAATACATATTATACAAATATAATAATTGTTAAATAAAAGCAAGATACACAATATAATGTACATACCTATCAGCTCCAGCACATGATAACATTTTGTTGATACGAATAACGTGGAATGGGTGAAGTCTCATCCGAATGTGGAACTGATCTTTGCCAGCATTTTTCACCATGTATTTGTTTGCACAGATACGTCCTGCTTCAAGAGCTTCAGAACTAAGTTGCTCATATTCGTCTGATACTAAGTGCACACATAGCGGAAAATCTTCCACAGAAGCTTTCTTTTTTCCAAGATCGAAGATACGAATTTTTGGGTCGGGCACACCACGACAGAATCTGGATTTGGGGTAGGGTTTGTTTTTACAGTACCGATAGCTAGAACAAAATGTTAAAGTTTCATTATAGGCACAGGTAAGAAAAATATAACATTAACTACAGTGTAAACTAGTGGATACATTCGGTAATGTGAAAAGCTCGCATGTGGATGTCTAACCTATACTGCCATTCTGATATTCTGCTTCGAGACATTAATTCATACAAAAATATTTCAAATGATAGAAAAATGAAAACATTTAATTACTTTATTTAAGTGAAATCGCATAAAATGGCGAAAAGAAATATTTTTTTACGTACCATCTAGCTGGTCGGCGCCCCATATTGACTGTCAAAAAATAATAAGAAATATTAGTAAAATAACGGAATGATATTCGCGAAAACTTATTCAATAATATAAAATATCATATTACAAAAGGATTACTAATATATATTAGTATACTTTATGATTACGATGGATGAACGAAAACACTACCTTATGGTTGCTAACGAAGCTAAATAAGAAAAGAGGATACCGATCTGAACGCGGTCGTAAGTTCAATTCGTAATGTTACTAGGAGAGTCACTAGTGTAGTTTATTTGATCTGAAGTTTTCTCTTTTGAATAGAATTTTGACATAGCATATTTACGCGTACTACTTTCTCCTTGAAAATTGTTGCAAATAATAATTTGTTTCATCGATGACAAGATTCAAAGAAAATAGTTGTGATAAATAAATATTAGTAAACCATCACTATTTATAGGAGAGCTAGGCGGTTTTGTCGCATAGTGGGGGAACTTGAAATCCAATCAGAGTTGTTTTCCACGTTGAGTGGAAATTCGGCCTATAATAGCTATATATCGGCGATCAGAATACTTGTCAACCCCACTCCTGTCTCCCGTGAGCCACTGCGAAAAACGGCATCCCCATCTATGATGCGAGGTTCTGTGACGTGACCACAGCGCCACTGAGCGCCAGGCGCACGTGACCATGCTGTCAGTCATCAATTCGTTTAAATTTACTGACTTCTGATCTCAGAAAATTTCTTCGACTTTTACACCGATAATAATGCCAATGCAAAAACGATATTAACGAGAATACAATATTATAAACAATATTCATAAACTCCAAATAAATAGTGCTACAAAATGCATTTTTCACCACGCATCCGTTTCTTTATCGCAATAATAAAAATAGTTTGGTACTATTAGGCATTCTTGTGTAACTAGGCATTCTGTAGCACTATTTATTTGGAGTTTATGAACATTGTTTATAATATTCTATTCGTGTTAATATTATTTTTGCATTAGCCTTATTAAAAGCGTAAAAATCGAAGAAATTTTGTGACATCAGAAGTCAGAAATTCAAACGAGTCGATGACTGACAGAACGGCCACGTGCGCGTGGCTCTCAATGGCGCTGTAGACCGCGTTACAGAACCTTGCATCATAGATGGGGATGCCGTTTTTCGTAGCGGCTCTCCGGAGACAGGAGTGGGGTTGACAAGTATTCTGATCGCCAGTGCATGTACGTACAACATATCGCTCATTTGCTGCAGTAATGACAGAATACAAAAAGATCGATTTTAGGGAAATCAAGTTTAAATATTTCGAATCACTGCAATTCTATAGGAACATCTGTCCTCAAGAACCGTCCTCTCGTGGTGAGTTTTAGAAGCTCAGTAATATCGTTCTACCAGTAGAAACTGCAAACAAAAACAGTTATGTCTATAAAAATTACTTAAAAATGGCAAATTTTGAGATGTGTCGTTGTTGCAGCAAATAAGCGATGTGTCATATTTGACCATTGCCGGCATTATTGCACACTTATTTGATCGTATCAATGGCACCCAATTTTTTAACCGGTCTTTGCTTTCTTTTCTTGATCAAAAATATCGATTTGTATGTAAATCACATAAATTTAATGGCAGAGTTTTCAAACTTAAAAAATTATTAACTGTGAAATTAATTTTCGAAGGCAGAATATAAACTACAAAATTAACTTCTGTGTCGAAATAAAGAAGCTGTTATTTTAGCAATGAATCAGTCTTTATACTTATTTCAAACTTGTATAGTCTTATATACTTCTATTTTCTCCTACCTATCATCACTTTTATATCATAAGACAAATCCGTAACTCCTTAACGAGTTCCTTATTCGGGTCTCAACACTAAGCGTCGCACGATACAACTAGCCGGGTCTAGTTCCTTGATGATCTATTACATTGAATGTTATAGGGGAGGATGAAGAAATGAAGAAACTGCTTGAAACTGAGGTCAACGTACAGTTGTTCAGGCATTTCGCAAATGGATTCAATTCGCATCAAATCTATTACCAATGTCTGCTTTAATTTATCCCATTTAAAAGGTTCGGATGGAAAAGGAGGGGGTATCATCCCTCGCGATGTCTCTGACCTCGTCGCTCTCACACGGTTGAAACGCGTCGCGATTGGTGCGTGGGTTGTGACGTAAGCGATCAAACGGTTCCACCCGTGGACCGTGTCGAGTCCTCTTTTATCTCTCAAGATCCCCGGCGAAATCGAAATCCACCGAGTATCATGCCAGTCACATCGGTCGTATTCGATTGAACCTCCACTGCCAGTCTTATCAGCGCTTTCGATGATAAGAATCGTCTTTCGCCAGCTTGACACCGCAACCGACTGCTCGCCACTTTCGATCGGTGAGTATGTCTTCTGCTGAATTTCCGGTCGACTGTCATTCAGAACTGTTACCGAAATCGTGCCGCAAAAGAATACTACCTCGTTTTCGATAGCACACGACCGTCGTTACAGGTCTATTATTTTTCCAATCGTTCGTTCGAAACGCGAAATTCGTTCGATAGAGGAAAACCGCGATTAAATCGAATTTTCCAACAGTGAAGTTTCCAATCGGAAGTTTCCATCGATTGAAAAGTTTTCTATGGTTTGTCATTGGTTAAAAGCAGTGGTGAGTTATTGAAAAGAGTTGTCAAGGTTTTCCGTGACATGGGACCTAACCTTACAAACAGAAAGTTTTGGTTGTACGGTCGTTGCCTAACCTACTTTGTTGCTTACTATGATTCTGTGGATTTAGCAATTTCGCGTGCGTACGAAGGGTAGATCTTCGTCATCGCTTTTTTTATACGTTTGCTTGGATACTTGTTTGTTTATCGAGTTATTGATTTTAGTGTTTTACATACTTATCGTACAGTCTTATATGTAGCTATTTATTCGTTTACTGACGTACCCGTTTGATTTCCCGCGTTATTTTATTAATACTGTCAACTATGTCAAGAAAATGTTTTACGTAATGTAAACAGCGATAGAAGCGTTTCGTGGGAATTTTTATTTTGATATTTTGTCCGTTAGCCTTGAACGAAATCTAATGTTTCAAATTTATAGAGATAGCTACGTAACTTGTATCTTGTTATGCGTCCGCTTATTTGTTATATAATATTCCAAGGTTGTGGGAAAATTTAAAATTGGGATTATCGGGAACGTCATAGAATTTTTAAATCTCGTTCGATGTTATGACATTATGTCGAGGGAAAAAACGATGAGAAGTTATAAGTTCGTTGAATCGTGATCGGTGAATTGTAAATCATTCAGAGGATCACATAATATTCTAACAGCAATGTTCTAACAGAGAATATTGCTGTAACAGAAAATTTTAAAGCATTTCAAATTACGGAGTTTACGGTCGTAATTAAATTTCCTCGAAATTTTAGAAGCTTTAACATGTCGAACTATTGTCACGTTGCTGACTGAAACGTGCCAACATAAGTGGGTCAAATATGAGGACTGAAGTTTATTAGTAAAACAGTAAAGTTCACTAAATCAGTTTTGCTGTTTTACTTTTTAACTGCCATGTTCTCTACGCAGGATCAATTATACGTTTCAAACAATTTAAGACATTTAATTTTCAAACCACACTGTTATCTTTTAAAAAATTTACCCACGGTACGTAAAAAAGATAATTTTCCACGCCAAAAATATTCCGTAAATAACAATTAATTCGTCAGTTATATAATAAAATGCGAAATTATGTGAATAGATACAGTATCTCTACGTTTCCTGCTATGGGGGAACAAATAATTAGATGGTTTAAGAAGTAGGTCGGTTTAAATACTTTTTGTTTTGACTAGATACAAATGATATTTTAATTTTTTTTTTCTGTTTGAAAGAATGTAGTTTAGATTATACAATATTGAATTTCCATTGAAATATGTTGAAAAATAAAACAATTTATATCATGAGAGTGGAACCAATCATGAAGTAAAAGTATTTGGATAATCTTGCACGAAACAGAAAAATGAAATACAGTCTTAAAATGTGTGCATAAAAAAGTTAGCCTCGATTCAGAATTCTTTTTTGTGGATTAATAATAAAAAGCAGGCTTATTGGAATTAAAGATCGATACATATATATTTTATTATGGAAAGTTTAAAATTGTATGTGTAATAAAGACGGAACTATGAACTATTTGAACAATAAATCAGTAGAGGTTAATTAGACTTAAATATTAAAAAATGATCTGTTTAATGTTCCTACCGTTTTTGAATATTTCGAGAAAAACGTAACTTAGTTATTTTTTACAATTTCTAAATAACATTTTTAACGAATTATTCTAAACTTTGTACATTTTCGAACTATTGAAAAATGAGAAGTCAATTTTTACAAAATTTTAATATGTTCCACTTAAGTTCAATGACTTACCTAAACTGGTCCTTTACCCCGAATTTTCTAACTGTTGTTGTTTCGTTATTTTTCATAATTTTTAAGTAAAATTTTAAACATGTTTTTAGATCCCTTTAAATAAACAAGAAATCGAATTTTACAACATTTTATTCATATGCCTGCGCCTTAAGCAATAAATTTTCATTACTTCGTCCAGTAATTCGTTGGATACAAAACTGTTTCTTAATCGCATTCGGTCGAGATGAAAGCATCCTTGTAAAAGAGATCGATCGACACTTGTGCTGAAAGCCATTGTTCGATGGTCATGTCGAAAATCGCTGAAGCCATTAAAGACCCTTCAACGACGTTTGTATCAGACTTTTTTCATTACTTCAAACAAAAAGAAGCAGACGAAAGAAGAAGTACACCTTTGAATTAAACTGCATGAAGTGTTCAATAAGTAATAAAACATTTCTCGTAAATTTTGTATTCATCAATAATGCTTCGATTTTCAACATATGATTCTTCTACATCTGTGTACTTATTCCCACCTGTAAATAAAATCTTTAATTCCATTCATCTTAAGAAGTTAATATTTTATAATAAAATTCTCATTACTTATTGCACCCTCCATATAAATATTTTAATAATTTGCTGCTTTCGATCAGTGACCAACATTTTTTGGACAGTTTATTCGCATGAAACCTAAACGAAATTAATAACAATGTTATTGTCAGCAATTGTTATTTGAAAAATTCAAAATGATATTCGCATTTTATTGTCGAAATTTGTTTCTTCTTGGTTTTTTAAGAAATGTTTTAAAACGACAGGATGGAACATTTTGTAGATAAAAGTAATTCGAATATACGGAAGTGGCAGTATTTTCGTGTTCTCCGAATGTTCTGAGTTGTTAAACGTTCGTTGTAAGCCAAAGTGGTGCTGGCGATGTTTGCCGAAAGCTTTGGCTTTCGTAAGAAATCGATGATGAGTCCAGGTCATGTTCCTGGACAGGAGAAATGGGAACAGAAAGTGACGATTTCTGTAAAATAGTCAGAACAATCTGCACAAGCCGTTCGCCATATTAATCCAACAATTGTTTCGTGCTTATAGATACGTATTTAAAAAGAAAGAGAAATAACATTTTTCTATGTGTCAGAAAAAAAGTACATAAAAATTAATTTTTAACCATGTATGATCTCTGTGTAATATCTTTGCATTTTCACTCAAATTTTCACCTGATAAACGTTATCTGAATGCACTGATCATGTCAGAGATACTGGCAATAAATCTTCTAGCTTTAACAAACGTGCCATGTATTATACGATTATCGTACAGAATAAAAAATCGCACCACTTTCGATATTTTATCGGTATCAGTTTGCAGTTTAATATCGTTTTTTGTTTAAATATGCTTGAAATAACAAATTTGTATTATATAATCGTGTTGAGAACACAACAAATTGAAAAGAACATCGTGCTTTTCGAAATATTGCCTAATAAATAAATAGAGTTAATTAAATTATGAGATGTAGTAACTTAATGCATAATTTCAAAATATGGTAAAATGTAGCATTTTCAAATATTTTACAAATCTGTGATCGTTGTAATTCACACGTTTTTCACAACATTCAAACGAAATTGAAGTCAGTTTTCGATCTTTTAAATTACTGATTTTACAGTATTCTGTGACTTTTAATGTTTACATAAGAATTAATTGTTCTCCTAATGTTAGTGTCTGTTTAAAACTTCTGAAATGTTCTGTATAAGCTTTATTGTACTAATTCTGAAAAAAATCTGAAACATTTTTCCAAATAATCATTTCGAAAATAGTTTCTTGGAGAAATTACAATAGTATACCATGCATACACAAATTAGATACGTATTTCGTTTTTTAAAATATAAATCTCCCGTAAAACCATTTACATAAATAACAAAAAATTATACTTATTATTATGTATTTTATAGTTTATATTATCACTTCACAAATGAATAATAAATAGTAATTTTTTTTAAACAGGGAGGAACTTCTGAACATTAGTTTCAATGGAAAAGGGAAGCGCAAAATCTCCGGAACAGTTCAAGTGAGTTAATGTTTTTTCCAGTTTGAATTAAAATAAAACTCATTTTTTAACAATACTTTTTCTACAATGTCAGTTCTGTTAAGTTAAATTTTAAGTTGTCACTGATATCTTCGAGGATATGCGTGTATAATAACTTCCGTGTATTATAACTTTGATTTTAGACTTCTACCAAAAATTATAAATGGCGGGATCGCAGGTATCATCGGTGTCTCTGTGGTGTTCCCACTGGACTTGGTTAAAACACGATTACAGAATCAGGTTGTCGGGCCTGACGGCAAAAAAATGTACAAATCTATGTAAGTAACGTATAACAGAACTATAGTATGAATGTCGAAAGTAGGCATTCCAAGGTCACGTCTCATTCACTTAATCTCGCGAAGATACACATTTTAAAAATTAGTACCCAAGTGAAATATAATAGACATCATAAATTAGGACGCAAAGCAGAGGGTATCTGTAAAAATCTTCAGGGTGAAGTGACCTTGAAGTGTCTAGTCTCTGTGTCCCTTCGATAATTGACAAATTAAGAAATTAAAAATGACGAAACAAATCAAATTGATGCACACATTTGATCACTTTTTTAATTTAAATGTAATTATAGAATCAATTTAATTTCAGGTTCGATTGCTTTAAGAAAACATACAAGGCCGAGGGCTATTTTGGCATGTATAAGGGTTCCGGGGTAAACATACTCTTAATCACGCCCGAAAAAGCAATTAAACTCACTGCCAATGATACTTTCCGTCATTATCTATCCACTGGACCTGGGTAATTTCCGTTACTTTATTACATTTAATTGCAGTTTTATGTAGTGTTCCACTTACGTCGTTATCTCGCTAAACAGTATCTTAGTTAACAATTAAAATAAGTATGTACTGTACGCACAAGATAACGAATTATCAGGTTGAGTGCTACTGTGAAAAGTGGCATACCTGTCTAGACATTATAACTTGTTATTGTTAGTATAAATCATGAAGCAACAAAAATTTTACTTTTTCGCTGGTATAATATGTATTTTATATTATTGTCGCAATAGTAGTGTTTTTTAGAATTTTGTAACGATTAATAGTTATGAGGCGCCATTCATTGTCGGTCCTCACTGCACTCAACGTGGTAATATATGTATGGACATTTTTTATAATAATTAGTTCTAGTAATCTTGTTTTGAAAATTTTGATTTATGACAATATTTATATAAATTCGCCTAAACATTGTACATGTATTGATTTGGGGGTAAATCAATTTTTATTTTACGTTCGTACACGATAGAAGTAAAGACGTATTAATTTTTTGCACAGACAGAAACTGCCTTTAGAACGGGAAATGCTTGCTGGTGGATTAGCAGGTGCATGTCAAATTATTATTACAACACCAATGGAGCTTCTCAAGATTCAAATGCAGGACGCTGGACGTGTAGCGATGGCGGCAAAAGAAGGTACATTAACTTCATAAAACTTATGTAGATTTATAAAAAAAGGATAAGTTATGGTACCTAATCAAGTTACATAGAAAGATTGACCAACCGTTAAACTGAAATATTATTAAAAAAGCATTTTTGGTTTGTAATAGATCTTTGGCTGTGAATTATTTATGGACACATGTTGATTACTTTACTGTTAATTACTTATAAATATATATGGTCGATAAAACTATTAATGAATTACGATAAAGATTTTGAACGAAATGTTACATTTCGTTCGATTCGTGTTGTTTACAGCATCGTGACATCCGCGATATCGAATAAAATTAGGAAACGGAAGATTTATTTGAAGATGGACGACAGCGTATCAAATATATATTGGTAAACATTTTGAAAGCACAGCGTTTGCTTCGAAGTTAGAATAGTTTGTTTTTTATCGTTAATGCATTTTGCAATGTTTACTCTTGACTTTTGAGCATTTACCTTCTTTCAACGAAAGTATTCTTGAGAGAAAGCATTTTCTGTTTTTTCCTTGTTTGAACAAGACAGTTTTTGAATTTTTTTCTTTTCGAGCAAGGAGAAATTAAAAATAATTTACAGATGTGCATTTGCCTTTGTTTTCTAAAGATTCAATTTCCTTTTCTTTTTATAATGATTGAGTTATCCCTACTTGGAAATTCCATTTTACTACATGATCCTGTTTTTTAGATTTTTGTTTGTTATACCTCTCTTCTTGAAATGTATCCGTCTCTTTTACATGAGCTCTTCTTGTACGCCATTATGATGGTGGTTCACGTCCAACTTTTGTATAAAATATTGTATTACTAACCGATATTATTCATTAGGAAAATAAGAATTAATCGTTTTCAAGAATTGTGCACTGTTACTTGTTTGCGGTGTTACGAATTTTTTCTTAATTTGAATGTTACAAAGAGACAATATACGAGTATTATAAACGTGTAAATTTAACATACCTTTAAGCAGTTTTAATGATGTGACTTAGGTAGCACACAACATATTTTACTAATAATTATTAAAGTATTCAATGGCTATGTTTTGAATATATTTAATGTTTTTTTAGCAAACAAAAAATTTCATATGATTGAGTACTTATCGAACAATGACTGAACTTAATAATATAAAAAAAGAAATTAAATGAAAGAATTAAACAAAAATCATTTTATTGCAGCGGGAAAATCCGTGCCAAAGGTGTCTGCGCTCTCCCTAACGAAAGATCTGCTTAGAAAAAGAGGTATTTTGGGACTGTACCAAGGTACCGGCGCAACAGCGCTTAGAGATGTCACATTTTCCATTATCTACTTCCCACTTTTCGCTAGACTGAACGATATTGGGCCAAAGAGGGAAGATGGCTCCTGTAAGTCTTCTTATACTGAACTATCAAAATTTACTCTTCTGTCAGATTCGATATTTTTTTTAAAATTCTTTCACGATATTTGTATTTTTAGCCGTATTTTGGTGTTCGTTCTTGGCTGGTTGCGCCGCTGGTTCCTCGGCTGCATTACTGGTCAATCCATTTGACGTAGTGAAAACTAGACTTCAAGTAATCAAAAAGGCTCCGGGTGAACCAACGTATGATGGAGTGATGGACTGCATAGGGTAGGTACAAATGTATTTAGTATACATTGCTCCAAAATGAACATAGATTAATATTTTAACTCTTCCATTTTGTTTCTTGTACTTCACGCTCATAAAATTTAAATTATAATAAGTAGACTTATGAATTCAGATTCTTTCAAGTTGTTACTACAACTACAGAATTTTGATCACTGGAGACTGTTGAAAAGTTCTCTCAACTATACTGTTTGGCTACACTGTCACATCTCTTACAACAGATGATCTCTGTATCATGCTTCTATTATCGTTCATTGCTAAAGTGTATATTATAGAATATACTAATATTATTAAATGTCTTTGTGTAAACGTTCAGATATGTTACAGAACTGTAGAAATAGATCTGTAAAGTGTAATTCACAAATGGGAGAGTCACCTTGAGCAGTCAATAATTTATGGTACTACTGTACGTGTATGGGTAAATGTTATGTCTATAATTTTACAGTAAAACATTAAGGAATGAAGGCCTTACAGCGTTCTTCAAGGGCGGGGCATGCAGAATGATCGTGATAGCCCCACTTTTTGGAATAGCACAAACTGTTTACTACCTCGGCGTCGCGGAGCGGCTTTTGGGCCTACAATGAACTTGCCCTGTACTCTTCTCTGCCGTCTTGAACACTCTGGGATTAAACTGACAATAACTGGCGTATTATAGATGTATTTTCGCTTAGTACGGTTCGCTAGCTACGGAGTAAGTGAATTGTCTTTTTTTTTTCTCAATAATTTCAGAACCTTGATTATTAGAATTTGAGAATCTATTCGGAAGCATAATGTATTATATATGTTTAGTTTTGAATATAAGTTTTAGTATTAAAATCTGTTTCTTATTAAAAACTTGTACCGTGCAATATATTCAACGAAGTATACTTGTTAATTGTGAAAAAGGAATTAAAACATCAAAAGAAACGTTGAATCTTATTACTTATAGGAATCAAAGATTATATGGCACTACATAATAAGATTTCAACGGAAACTTAATCGACTAAAATTGAATTAAAATAAGATGTTATTTGAATTTAATTCAAAGATAAATCATGTAAACGTATAGTGAATATAAATTCGTGTCTTTTGCGACAAATTTAATCGATAATATCGAATTATAATATGTTATAATTGTATTTATTTTTGTACTTATAAGTTTTTTAATTATCTGTCCGATAATCAAGGTTCTATTGTACCAACCAGGGTCAAATCAACGTTGGCAATAATAACGTTGATTTCAACTTAATGTTATAATTGTCTGAAAATAAAAATCATGATTTGTGGGTAGATTCGTTTATTTTTTCATTCATAACGAACCTGTGCCATGAATCATGGATTTTATTTCTTCCGTCTTACTGCCTATTATATGAACCAATCCTTCAAGAACCGGTGTTTCCAGTTCTTTTCATTTAAATTGCCTTGATTCCTTGATTTTGGTGTATAAATAATCTCTTATCTTTTATTATCGAGGTACTGTACAAAAATCGTTTACGTTGTAATTTTATATGATTGCGTATAAGTGAAGGAAAAGATTCTATATACAAATATGAAGTATTACATATCTACATATACATATTAAGTAATTGTTACTTATACAAGTAAACATCGCTGAAAAAGTATTCATTAGAATCTGTTAATTATTTGTGTTTTATAATTTTTTATAAGTTACATTAAACAAAATTTTGATAAAACATATTACATTAAAATAATATGATTTTGGGAACACTGGTGTAGTATATCGTGATAAAAGGAGCTTACATTTTGTAAGATTAGATTTTTTGTGATTCTAGTTGATTTAGTTAGCAAGAACTACTACAAAAGTCAAACGGATCAGATTAATTAGTATGATTAACTCTGAATTGATATGATGCATAATAAACATCGACAGAATACACCACTTGTGTGTGGGTTTTAAATTTTTTGTAAAGAGGTATTGCAATTTTCATTACTATTTTTTTTTAATTAACACTTTGGGAAATGTCAATATTTTTCCGACAAAGTTAAAAGAATGAATAGACATTAATTTATTGAAAAATTTGAAATTTTCGATTTCTAGATATTCTTATAGTAGTATTGAGTTTTATAAAACCTGAGAAAGGGTCAACAAATTTTTATTACTCTCGTAGTTTCATAATATATTTGCTAAAGGACTAAAGTGTCAGGAATGTATTTTGGAAAAGTATCATAGCAATTAAGGGTTAAACTATCTGCTCTTCCTCCACTTTTCCATCCTAAGGAATTTCGCGGGGAAATTCCATAGAAGTTTTCCGAAAGGGAATTTATTGTCAATTTTAGTGAAGGCTTTCCAACAAATGTAATAGAAATGTTAATGTTATTGATGTATGCTGACGCTGTACAAAAGTAAATCTGTACTATAAAAATCTTGAACTTTTTTCGAAGACATTCCTAAAAACTCGTTTCTTTATCGAATCAATTATTTAAACAAATATATTTGAACAGCATTCAAATATATCGGGGAGAAAATTATTCCTTTAACGATTTCTTCCTTTCTTTTTCAGTTTTAAGAGTTTTGACAATTGAAGGGAAAAAGATGATGGCTCATTTTATTAATACAGTATTAAGTAAAAAAATTTTATTCAACAATTGTTTCTGCAAAACTTTGTTAACGTGTATTTATTAAAGTCCTATATACAAGGTCAAAATGGAAAAAATGTTATTAAATTTTTGAGATCGATTCATCCTGAAACTTACTTTTACTTCTATCCTTCGCCGTTCTTAATTCATATCACGACACCTGTGTCTCTATATTCTTAAATATTCCTTTCAAGGTAATAAGATCGATGTTCTTCATTTATATTCTCTCTTCATAACAAACTATAGATCCGTACGCACGTTAACTGTAATAATGAAGACATCTGAATTAGTGAACACGTGTATAGAAATTGCCACGCATGTTTCATGATTGTACTTAAATTTTTCCAAAATATTCCAGTTCATTTATAATGAATTTTACTTTTAAAAAAATATTACCTTGCGTTATAATGGTGCACAGGTTTACGATAAAGTTCGAAGGCGCTTCCTCTTTGTTCCCTGCTTCCGGCAAGGTCCAAACCACTTGGTTCTCTATTATGTCCTGGACTCGCCGGAAAATTTTGAGCAGTCGCGTTGTGACCGTTGTTCACAACGTATCCGTTGTGGTTTGCGTTGTTTCTATTATGCGAGAGGCCAAGATTCAACTGACTGGCACTGTTACTGTGACTGTGAGCCGACATTGGCGGACTACAATGGGGATGCGTGTGACTTAAGCTGTGATTATGCGCTGGTGTGGAAAGATGGCCCAAGTTATGGTGGGAATTTCCGAGATTTGAATCATGACGGTTCAGGGGTGGAATGTTGTAGTAATACTGACCGCTGTTGCGTTGGGCATTATTGTTGCCTTCTACCTAAAAATAAGAATAAAATATGGCATTTCAGTTTTTCTCTTTTTTTCATTTTGCTACCTAAAACGCAAAGCAATTTTTTTCTGATGAACTGTTACATAATGGTTTAGTCTGATGAGACGTAAAAGAGAAGTAAATTTAGGAAAATTTTGTACGATCTGATATTTACTATGAAAATAAGTTGACTTTTTTCCTGAGGAGTAGAGATTACTTACATGCGAAGTGGCGATGGAGTAGCTCTTCGAATGTTGATGAGTGTTAGTTCCTTCATTCCCATTGTTCTCAGGCTGTGTCAGGTTTGTTTGTGGTGGCCTGTAGTTTTTTGGTTTTGGCGGTGGTATTGGTTTGTATGTTCCTCCAGGTTTGTTTTGTGGAAGGGTTGATTTGTAATCAGTTTGGCGGCTACAATATATAAAGCAACATGTTCTGGCTTACAGGGATGTGATGAGCATATAAATCAATAATGAACATAACGAATAAATGAAATAATGCATAACGGAAAACATAGAAAATATAGAAAGAAATTATTAATAATTTAAAATGTACAAGCTTTGAAATACAATATCTACTGCACGTGGATATTTAAATACCTTCAGTATTAAAACTCTCTTACTCATAAAAAAATGTTATTTCTTAATGTTTTATTATTTTATAATGTAAAAATTTGATTTCACGTAACAAACAATATTCATATTTCGAAAGAATATACGCGTTCTTAGTTTTCTTATGAATGCTTGCTACTATTTCATGAAATGGAAATCAATTATTTTTTCCAAAGATAATTTTTTAAGGATAACTTTATAAACATGTTCTGTGTACAGATTGTCCTGTAATATGTGGAGAATGGATTCAACACTTGAAAATTATAATAAAATATAAGTTTCTAGCTTAACACCTACATCCAGTTATATTCGCAGGACGTACTTAAAATCAACACTTCAATGAAAGTCAGTAGACGTCTTGTCGGGCTGCCCGTTCATGCTTATAGCCCGAATCGAGTCTCGAGGTCCCGAAAGTTTCGGGATCTTGAGCAATACGAGGGTATCGAGATCCCGCCCGAATTTTTCCGACCCGCCCCGGGCCCGTAATCTCGGGTACCCGCACACCTCTACCACAAATTACGGGACACTCTGTATAATTCTTTTGGAGCAGAGAACATAAGAAGGATACATGCACGTTTAAATTGGCTTGGGACAAAACAGAAAAGTTTTAAACTAATGTATCACGGCTAGAAATGTATATTCTACAAGCTCTTCTCAATTGTCGTGGTTTACGCCCCATCACTCTGAAGAGAAAGAGAAAAATAAGAAATAGATAGATAGATACATACAGTAGTTTAAAAATTTTACGGAAGTTATCTGAGATCACAATCAGAAATATATTACAGGAATGTTTTACACTGGTCTGTGCTAGACGTTCTCAAGCTGCAGAGTAAGAAAAATCTGAGTATGTACAGCAAGAATATTTTCTTCGTTAGTATAGAATTATCAAAATAAGTTGTAAATCAGATTTACATTTACCTATGAACACGTATTACCTGTACTTAGCGTAATCGGTTCGCGTTTGTGGATCGTGACCCGGAATTGGTTGTGCTGTCGACCTGGTGAATCTGTAAGGGTCGTGCGACCTGGCTGGTGCACCAGAGCTTTTTAAATCGTCTGGTACATTGGGACCCAACCGACCAGTCGACGTGTTTAAGCTTGTCGCTCCGTAATTCGCGTTCCCGTTCGTATTATTGTACGAATCGTACGACGACATACTATCGTAGCTCCCCTGTGCAGATGCAATGAAACGTGATAAATAAATCAGTACAACAGTCGCGAATATAGTAGAACATACAAAGCGATTCTTACTGCTTTTGGTTGAGCTCTTTCGAGCGACGACGTAGCGTTAGCTTTATGCGGTGTCGCGTTTATGTAATTTGCAACATCCAGCACTGAATCCGTTTTATTGACCAACCGTTCTTGAGCAGATCTTCCCATCGTGTTCCGTGACTGTTGGTTGCTCGGTTTCGCATTACGATCCACTCGCGGAGGTAAATCTGGTGGAGTGTGATGAGAAGATCTGGGTTCGAACGAGTTACCAAGATATTCCGGTGAGCCTGACTGATTGCTGACTTGCCCCGACAATGAAAATCCGTATTTACCATCGCCCATTCCTCCTTGCGACCTCCTTTTTGGTTGTTCGAATGATTGCTAAAGAAACAGATATTTCAATATTGTAAGGACATCGGAAATTAGTTCCATTCTTTTCATTTTGGAATTACTGATCATCCAACTGATGGCGAATAACATTTCTAAGCATCCTGCAGCATTCGTAAAATGTACATCATAGTTTGCTCCACAGCTAGCTTCAAAATAGACCAAGGAAAAGTCACGTTCTGAACGAGCGTTTTCTTTATGGCACCGGGCTCAAACTGTAGTGACTGAGGAGTGTAAACAAATGCTACAATATGCTCTGGCTTTCTGATTAGTCATTTTGATAACAGACACCTGGGATTTGTATTACAGTACTTTTTCTTAAGTAAGCTACAATTACATCACAACCCAGAAGACTTTCTTTTCTTTTTCTCTTGTACAATTACACCTCACTTTTTGTAACAGATCGATGGGTATGTATAATCATAATTTACAAATATTATTTGTAATGTATCCATACATTATACTATTGCTTTGCATTCCTTGAAAATATTTTAAAATATCTGAAAGCATTTAAGAAAGAATATTGTAATACAGAACAATATTTTATTAAGCTATTGATTATAGAGAAAAATGTAATGTGACTGTTTCCAAGAATTATTTATACTGATCAGTCACTTCACTTTGAGCCCAGTCTGATAGAAATGCGTTGGTTCATGTTGTAACTCAACCCTGCAAGAAAGAGAGGTAGATCATAAATTATTAGGTTTTATCAAGGATTGCAACGATGACTGGTTCAGCGTGAGAACAAACGCATTCCCCTTACACTGTTTATACTTAAACCTATGCGTGTGTATTTTTCTAAAAGTTTCTTTCACGATGAACTGTTCAGTATCTTTTTTTGGTTTCAAGTTGTTTACATCATATACAAACACACTTATCATGTTTATACATGTAGCCCCATGAATCATGAACTGATTTCCCAGACTTCACTAACTGCTCAGATAAAACTTTCTTTGACGTTCTAAATTTTTATGACGCCTAATGAAAATCAGTTGTGTACAATAAACTCAGTGTTTGAGTATTTCAATAAATATTAGATAATGAATTCTGTCCTGACACGAATCATGTTTGCCGACGATTTTATTTTGGCCGTTATCTTATAATACAAAGATATTCATCACCGTAAATAGGGTCTAAGGTTTAGATCTAGATTGTTCTTCCATACATTAAACATTATAGTATATTATTTTATCAATTCTACAACTGGAACGTAGGAAAGTCTAACAAGACGACGTCGCAATTGGAACCACCACTTTTTGAAGGACTTCAGGATTAAAATAGAGTTCAATGATGAGTATACACAAACTTTAGAATATTAAGGATTTCTGAGCAGTTATTTCTATAAAAAAACAGCCTTAAATACTAAAACTTCCTAGCTAGCACTACACGGACCTCTGCCTTTGAAGAAGTTATCAACTATTTAAGAATTCCAGTACTATCAGGAGGTTGCCATGTTTAATGTCATTTTTTATCAAAATTGCTGCCTAGAAACCCCATAATGTTCTAGTGTTTGTTTATACTTATCAGTGACTACATTTTAGGTTCACATCTGTCCTGTCCAATGGGAAATGGTCCCAATCACGTTCTCTTCTTGCTAGAGACTTTGTTGGCTATCTGTACATATACGTTATCATTAAAATAGAACTTGGTCTTCTGTTCTCCAGTCCAGATTCCAATACTAAGTGAACAGAGTGTTTACCTGATAAGTGGTCGAATAAGGTGGTGGCGCAGCAATGTCATCTTGGGTTGCAATGCTTGGATCCGAGCTGCTTTTCAATCTAGATGGTGCACCCAGAGCACCTGGTAGAGCCGGTGCCGGACTGAGTTCCAAGTCACTCTCCGGGGAGGAGGCATAGGAGAGGCGAGAAGTCATCGGGAATAGGAAGTCATCCGAGAGTGCTTCTTCCGGCTATCATCGCAGGACACAGAGGACAACACGTTAGAGGTTTATGCCCTGTTAACCCTTCCAGACCACCCTTCTCTTCATTCACAATTACATATTTTGTAAACGTAATGCATCTTTCTCTGATAGCACAGTGGATTATATGTAAAATCAGTCATTTGGGACACGTAAGATTTAATATGCCTTAGAGTAATTAAGTAGCTGCTCCATTTATGTGAAATTATATAAATGTGTATAGCTATTTTCTTGACTGGGTTTTGTTCTTCAATATTTGTCCCAAATAAGCAGCTGGGCTAATCCAGCGATGGCCCAAATAACTGAAATCCACGGTATTGATAAAAGTTCTTTTTGGTGTGAATTTAAAAACTTGTTAAAGATGTATAGGTTTACACCCCTTTGCAAATGAACCAATATTTCAGAATTATCAAATTGCAGAGGCAATAGTGTCTGAAAGGGTTAAAGTCAAAATGAAAAACAAATATTTGCCATTCGGGTGTGTTCATTCTTAAATTTAGTTAAGGTATTTCGAAGACTGCAGGGTAGATTAAAATTAATTTATGCGCAAGTGTGGGTAAACTGTTTTGAATCAGAAAGTATTCTTTCATGAAATTACACAATTAGCTTGTTTGGCGACGATGAAACGTTTGGCAATCATTATGCTCAGAAGATCCCACATGTGAATATCAGGACGCAACATGCGATCAAACATTCCGTTAGTCATGAGAAAAAACGCAGGATGAATGATCTAAATATCTACAAAACTAATTAAATTACAGTCAAATCATACAGCTAAACGAACAAATTCGAAGTATTAAAAAATAGGTATGTTACTTTGATTCTAATGAAAATATATGTATACACTTTGGAAGTTTTATTTATCTTTATTCTCAGGAAAATCATTCCCAAAAATCTTTTCAAATACACATTTTTTCCATTGAATTTGTTAATAATATAATAATGTACTATTTTCTTCAACTAAAAACAATTATTTTTATATTATTAATTAAGGAATTACAATTAGAGGAAGTGTATAATTTTGTTAAAAATAATATATTATGTTTTGTTAACAAATGAAATGAAAAATTACTATAATTATGTTAATCGTGTCTTTTAAAGATATCATGAGTTAGACTTGTTTAATCCTCGTCGCTTTCCCATTTAATTAGTCATTAAGAAGACATTTTGAAATTGTATTTCAAAATCGCCCTTCTTAAAAGTATATTCCGTCATACCACGCATTTTCTCCACTCTGACTAGCTTTTAAATACTTACAATACAATGCTAATCCTACTATGCAATGATTTGGCTTCAGTTGATGGTATACAATGATGTACAATAAAGCTGTGAAATGCAGCCATGCAAATTAAACTTAACATAAAGTGCAAGGTGCCTCGAATATCTTAAAATGCAATAACAATGTCGGAATTATACCGTGAAGGTGCTTTTTCTATAAAAAAAACTTTTGAAATTTAAAAGTCTAACTGAAATCTGCTAATACAATTTTTTTCTTTATCAAATATTCATAATGGTTATATACTTATGGAAACAAGATTGATAATCAAGACACCCAGCTAGGAGAAGCGGGATTTAAATATAGCCGAAAAATTGCTCACGGACAACGTCAGACGTTAGAGACGGATAAGAAGGTAATGAAAATAATTTGTCCGTGTGATAAGTGTCATTTTCGTTCATGTCATGAAATATAGTTTCCTTCGAAATCGGAGGTATAGGAGGGGCAGGTAAATCACGAGGGCCACCGGGCGAACGACATGGCTCCCACGTCATTTGTCGACCATATGTCGGCTACAATAAATTATTATAAAATAATTTCATCAACATAATCCCCATTGATTCCCGACAGTAGGAATTTTTATTATAGATCCTTATCACTCATATAATACTTAAATTTAAATATCCTGAACGATATTCAAATGCACATTCCATTCAATTTTCCATTTCCATTCATCAAAGTTATTAGTAAATTCAACTAACTCACAAACTTATCAGAACAGAGTTATTTTACCGACCCTTGGTCGTTGTCAGGCATAATTTAAAATCATGCTGTACTATTCTTTCATTGCAATTAACGTTAAAAATACTTAGAGAACATTTAAAAGTACCATTACCTTAGTTTGACTCATCCAGAGTAATCCTTGTTGTTGCCGATCGATCAATTCTCTTAACTTTCGATACCAAGCTTCCGGTGTGGTCAATGTGATCACCGCGCTAAAAATATGGCCCCAAATTTTATCCAATTTTTGACACTGCTCTAAAAGCTTCTTACTGCTCTTATGTGCCGATCTGCAGAAATTTGAAATTCTTTACTTACAGAATGAAAAATTCATACTGAATGTACATTCGTTTGGTAGAAACTTACTTAGGAACTCCGGCCCGCATTTCCTTAATGATTTGCTTCGTTTCAGCTTTCAGAAATATAACTATTGGATAAAATTGCGCGTAATTTAATCGGTCGACAGCGTTCGGAGTAATATCCAACAAAGCGTGTTTTCCCCGATCCATTACTTCCCTAATGGCACTCAATCGGATGATACCGGACGACTTTGTGTTTTTTCCAACGCCGTCTTCCAACTGATTTTCCATTTCTGTAAACAAGTAAGGAGTTCTTTCATGATTTTCTAATTTAGCTTCACTGTTGACCACAACTGTTTTCACTTACGGGGAGACGTGAATTTATCGGGAAAGTCTTTTAAAAGTTTTTCTCTAGCCAGATCTGCAACTGGTCCGAAAAGCACGACGGGCCTAACGAAACCTGGGTGCCTAAGAATAACTCTTTCATAGGCTGGAAATTTGCTAACACTGTCCGAAAACACTACATCGTCCCAGTGGTCCTAAAAAGTAAAATCAGTAACATATAGTATATAACAATGAATATTTTAAAACATAAGATAAATAAATCTTTTGTTTTAAGGATAAAAATAATTGACGGAAGAGAATGGTAAAAGCTTACTCTTCCAAGAGATTTTGAACGTCTATGGCTGCTTCTCCTCCTCCTAAAGAAGCTACCTCTGCTTTCACTGGCACTCATTTCCTTCTTCGTCGCGTTGAATTGCGCAGTTGCTAGCTCTTCGGCTCGTGCTTTATTCGGAATAATTCCTTTCTGTACTTCCTGATTGTTCCTGCCTATACGGAATACTTGCCAAGAACCCACGACCCCATTGTGCAACGTATCCACCACGTGAAATACGTCTCCACTGCGGAAGCTCATTTCACCCTTTTGTGGTTGTTCATAATGGAAATGAGTCCTGCACATACACCACGAACATTTTTATCTTTAAAAATTCCATTACACCAATTATAATTATCAATTTCTATATACGTGAACAAGATGAGATTGGCACAATATTTCTCTCCATTTCAAATTGTTAAGATTTTATACAGACACACTGAAACAAGGTAGATGCAAAGATCTGCTTCGAAACTCTCATCATTTTTTAAATTTTCAAAGAAAATGAGAAGTAATGGGCATCGTCTGCTGGGACCCTTAATAACCTTGAGGTGCCTAGTCTCTGCGTCCCTGCAATAATACTTACTTTATGTGAAAAGAATCACCCTTTCCAGAAGCAACCACTTGATCGTATTCTTGTCTTCGATGTTGAACGATTAAGTCGATCTGTTCTTGAAGACTGAGCAGGAAAAGGACGGCTTCTTCTCTCGTTACTCCTTTCATATCCATATCGTTTATCTACGAATTTTTAATACAGTTGTTTAAACGCTTAATGCGTGCATTTTACACGACTACAAACCCTTCATAAAATTAATGTTCTTTTTTGCAGTTTTATAATATCGCGCAAAAAGATTGTTGTGCTCAAAACAAGTCTAGAAAATGCGAAATATTACCTTCAAGATTTTATCTCCAGGTTGCAAACCTTGAAGAGATGCTGGACTTCCTGCTTGAACGGCTGTCACAAAAACACCGGTTTCGTTTCCGCCGCTTAATCGAACGCCTACTGATCCTTCTTTTTGAAAAGTTATAAATCGCGGATCCGGCCTGAGAATCATAAAGAGTCTAATTAATATTAATCACGTAAGAAAGACTCATTTACAATCAGTCGTAGGCGAAGATTCAGCGCATATTTGTGTAGGAGTCACGCTAACGTTTCTCTATTATTATTTATAACGTCAACATGAAAACAATTTAAAGAAAGAACCTACTTTTATCCTACATTGAATTTAATAACGAATATAACTTTCTGCTTTATTCAAATATGTGACTCACATTGGAGCTTTATTCCGAGATAGATCCTCTTCATATATTTGCCTTCTTGTACTGTAATAATCTGAAAAGTGAAACAGAATCCTGTTTAAGTACATACAGTGTCGTTTAGACAGGGAGAAAAACAATGCTGTCCTTCAAAGATATTTAAAATTTCATGAAAGGAAGCGACTATCCACAATTTCAAGGTTTCACATGGCTTCACAGATTTTCCAACAGTTTAATATTTATTCTAGAATTAGAGATTGTACCTTCTGGTCGAGGAGGCGGTGGTCTAGGGGGATCTACAGTGGGAGTTGCTGGAAGGTCCAACTGACTAAGAGAAACGTCCATCAAAGGTCCTCTGGCTCGACCTCGAGGAACTAGGTTACTTTTATCCTCTATGGGCTGCCTCGTTGGGGGTGGCACGTACAGATTCTGACTACTATAACTAGTTCCAGAGAGATACTCCCCGGTTTCACTTTTTGCTTGCTGTTGTACGTGACAACAGGAATTATCTCGCGTTACCACGATTGACAATCTGTCTTTACATTGGTCCATTAATTTCTTGGCTTCTTTTAAGCTCATGTTGTCGGTGGCCACGCTGCCTATTCGAGTTAGAACGTCTCCTGGCTTTACTCCTGTGTTCTCTCGTGTTACATCCTTTACATAGAGCCGACAACCGAGAACAATCCCAAAATCTAACAAAAAATAAAACAATAAAATTAAATTTGATTAATGAGACAAATCAAATGATACTTTCTAACAAACGCCAAAATAAATTATGTAAGATATTATTTTCTCAATTGCATAAAAGAACAATTATTTTGCTGTATGAGACTCTCAGCAACCAAGCAGATTAACTCCATCAAATAAAAAGCGGAGAAAATTCGTTATGTGAAAGTAGAGTTGTTCAGTTTGGCTTCTGAGGGACTCACGTCCGCTTAAGGCTACTATTGTACTATTCTTGGCAAATAATTTGCTTACCATCTTTTTTATTGTTTCTTGTGAGAGTCAACCGGTGACTCTGAAGTGTAGAGTTCCCTAGAGTGCCAGAAGAATTCGATGCAGCTCTACGTTTGACAACTAATAGAACCGTCGATCCAGAATCCCTAAGGACTCGAATTGCTGCTCCATAATCAGCACCCTCCAACGATATTCCATTTGCGGATATGATGCGATCGTTCACCCTAAAAAAAAAATATGTAAAACACTCCTCAGAAACTGTTATTCAAATAAGGTAATTGTTCAACAAAAACAGTACAGATTCTGATAAGATTTTATGATAATATTAATGGTTTACGGCAACGTAAATGAATTAATGAGTGCTTTGCAGGATATTGTAAAAGATAAGAGAACTGTAACTCTTACTGTAATTTTCCTTCGGCTGGTCCAGCTTTAAGGACGTCAGAAATCGCAATAGCAGGATCACCGTTGGTGAAATGAGGATTATCCCGACCACCGGAAACGGCGATCCCGAATCCGTAACCGGGAACTCTGGTAACCGTAACGTGGTGCACTTCCCATCCTCTGTCCCCATTCTGAAATACATTTACGGAAAAATAAATAAAATTTCAAGAATTCAATTCGTTATTTATTGGTTTCTATAACACAATAAATCTTTCAAATTCATTGTTTAAACGCGGTGCGTTGCACTTCGTTTTTTGTTGGGAGTATTCTTTATTAAGCCGCCAAGAATCTAGTTTAACCGACAGATAGAAAGAATTCGAGAAAACCAGTGGAACGGTAATTGGATGACAATTCTAGGGATTCTCGTTAACAGGATTCTCTTTCTACTTAACAGATACTTAACTCGAATCTGATCAACATTTTATTCAAAATTAATCGAAATTTACACCGGTCCAAAGTGAAAATACGTACACATGTATCAGTACATTGTGATTTTAATTTGCGTAAATGAATTTTATTGAAATTTCAATGCAACTTTAGTTTTTGTTAATTTGTTGTTACATCCTAGTTTTAAAAATTATAAATTATGTATATTTTTTTAGCATTCTACATGAAGGAATCCTCCTTATCCGCCTTTCCTCATTTTGAACTAGAGCGCTTTGAGTCAGTAGTAATAACAATCAAACGGTAGTGATATGCAGTTAAAATTGTAAATTTATGGTAGTTTTCAAAATTATTCCTAATTCGAACTGATACATCTCAATCCCTTCATCTTTTATCACTGAGAAATATAGACATTTTTATTTCAAATTCTTGTATTCCCCTAGCAAACGTCAAATGATAGTTATACTGTGAATGTTTAGACAAATACACATTCCTGTCCTTTAATATTTTTTTTTAGTACACACAAAGGAACGATACTGAAGGACAATTTTTTGTTTTCGAAAGATATCAAGGCTTTTGAAAGATTTCTTTCATTTTGATAATTTCTGAAAACGAGGATATTTGAACACTTGGATACATTAAGATGCATAAACATTCGCCGTTTGATAATTAGTAACAAAAAAAGACAGATAAAAGAAGTTTCAATTTATTCGTAAAATTTGTATCTTTCTGCTGCAACACGACGATACCGTATCGTGCAGATTATTGTACCTATGTATGCCAAATTTATAATTCGCACCTGTGCATCAGTTCCGCCGGAAGTATTGTGAAGGACGTTGTGTGTCGTTGAAGACGAATTCGGGGGATTCCCCGAATTTCCGACACCCACATTGTTCTCGTTCCTCTCCATTCTTAAACGTTGGGAATGTTCGTCTCGAAAATTCGATATTTCCCCTGTTAATACCTCCGTACAAGCATCTTCGCTATACAATATTATTTATCCTATATATTTTCTCCTAAATTATTTCAACATTTTTGATCCCTCAATATCTGGACCACGTGCTCGAATTTTCAGATCCTTTTCCAAAGTTTCATTCTAAATACGTAAAGAATCTTTCCTTGGATCGTACACGTACAAAAAATGTTTATTTCCCATTAAAATTATACTGAAATTTACTATTGCACTGTAGTTACAGTCAAAATTGTTTCTCCTCGGAATTCCTTCAAATTTTCAATTTTTCGAATTTCCTCTTCTCGGCCATTTCCTTCTCCCAAAACATTCTCCGAACTTTCGAATGCCTTCCTTTCACGAAATCACTTTTACGAATTCCAGAAATGAATTCATCTTCTTTCTAGGTTCTAAAATAATCGTTAATACTATTCATGTAGTAAACTGTTTTGTTAAATAAAGCCTATATGCGGTGGGGATGTGATAAAACTTGCTGCTGTGAAACTGAAACGGGCAGGCGTTCCTCGGAGTTTTCCGGCGCATAGGCGTCGCGTGCAATGGCGTAAGAGCGGCCAATCCCACGTGCATCCCAGATACCTTCAATAATTTTTTTTCTTTTTTATTGTGATACAACTGTACGCTTCTCCGGCGTGCGCTATGCGACGTTCTCTATTCTACGCGATCGCACGACCTCATTTCCAATAAAAGAGTTTCCCCGATCGCGTGGCGTTTCCACGATGAACAATTCAAAACGGCTACGCGCACTTATGGAATTCCATTTTCCTTTCGAGTGGTCAGACCTTCACTTTCCTCGTCGCTCTAATTCCATGCTTTACGCTCGTAGTTTCTTCATTGATCTTGATTCCTTTAATTGATGTTTTCGTTCGGCCAGCTTCCACTTAATTTCTGTTTCCCGTTACACTCTTTCTCTTTCGTCCTTTTCCTCTCATACGCTACGAATTTCTTCCAATTTGTATCTCCTGATGCTTTTCACCGTTCACTAATCATTTCTCATGCTCTGTGTTCGTTCATTTTCTACTCTACACGCTTCGTCACTTTTACCCGTACAGCAACGTTTCATTTTTTGTTACATGTTATTTATCGTTTGTACCGATCGTAAGTATTATTTCTAGTTTTGTTTCGTTCCCTTTTTTTTCCGTTTAATTACAGTGAGTTGGTTTACCCTTGGCACTTTGTTTCAGGCTGCGAGAGGAGGTGGTATCGTTCTTGCACGATTTGCATTCGAGTTTTCTTGGAAACTTTCTCGCTGGACTTCTGGGCTGTTTAGAGAGTCTTTTCAGAGTATTTGCTTTGCCTTTTCACAGGTACGTCGGCTAGTTTACGTTTTCTCATCGCCGTGCATCGTCTTCTATCGAGTAAAACTGAAAATTTATAAAGTCACACGCTCGAGTGATCGCGAATTTCAAGCTGATTCGAAATGATAAGGGCAAAGAAGAAACCTTCGTATTGCATTAAATATTATTCCTCGTGTCATTCGGTTCTTGAAATATAACAAATTCGGGAATATTTTAATTTGTTTCTTTTTTTTTTGTTTATTATTTGAACGATACGAGAGTGTCTATAGCGCCTGGAACTTTTCTCTATTATTTATTCATTACGATTTAGTTCTCCCGATTTGTACTAATTGATTAAGATTATAACGATTGTAATTTCATTCAAGATTAATAAAATTTAGGTATACACAATTTATGACTGAATTCATGATACGGACAGAAAAAAGGAAATTTCTTGTGCAGAAATAAGTCAACAGTATAATTTTTTTTTTTACTAGAAGCTTTGTTTTTGAAACAATCGATTTTAAACATCTGTATATCACATGTACAGCTGGAATAGAATTTTGTTCACTGTTTTTCTGGCCCCTGATTTTTACTTCTAGTGTACAGTGAATTATCAAATACAATGGATACGCAAAATAATTAAAATGTATGAAAAATGAAAAATTAATGGAACAGTAGTAAGTGATCATAGAAATAACTTCCCACGCTTGAAGGGGGATCAATTTCAGGATTACGTTGCATAATTAAAAATTGGAATTGTAACTTTGAAAAATGTGTAAACTTTGTATATAGACATGATAATATTCAAAATGTTACTTGACTTTCCGTGTCTCAGTAAAATATACTTGTTGAATATTCAAAAGTGATTTTCTCGAAAACGAAGCTTTGTAGCACGAAAACAAATATTCCCCCCTTTTGAATTATTTTTGTCTAGAAAATGAATCCTTTGATGGCTGTATCACGTATTCTAAAGTTCGTTCAAAATTTACAAAGGGATTAGTATCAATAAACGTTACAATACTTGCAACTTGAAAAATGTTATATTTTCGATTGCAAAATTATTTTAAAATTCTAGCACCGCAGATCTGAGCATTTTCAAAGCAACGTTATTTGAAATACAATTTTAATATTTTATTCGAAGAAATAATTTCAAAATTGTTGACTGTGTTAGATTGTAGATCAAATTCATACTGAAGATTCTATTTTTAAATAAAATATTCAAGTTATTGCAAACTACTATATATATCTTATGTTAAACTATTATGTACTTCAGAATTAATGTAAAAAGATATTATGCAAAATGATTCGGCTTATACATAACAAATTATTGTATTTATACTATTACATACTATAATAATTGCGTTTATTCAATTTTTCTCATTATGAATCTTGCACCTACTGGAAAACTATGATCCATTTTTGGAGAAACAAAAAACTACTCTATTTTACGTTGATATAACAAAGTTAATTAAGTATATGCACATACACATACACGTATAATCAGATTAATTCAATTTTTTTTAATTTCCTTCGTTTTGAATACACAGCACCTATTGAACAAGTAGGATTAATTGTTTACACGAAAAATTACAACTTTACTCAATGTTAAAGTCAGAAGAACTCGTAACATTCATTTAAATTATCTTCGCGATGTTTTTCTAATCTTTTTCATTTTGAATACTGCATATATCGAACTAGGATTAAATATTTAAAAGAAATACAGTTTTAACTATATTGAATGTTAAAATCAGGAATATTCGTTACATCATTCAAATTATTTGTACGATCATTTCTTGTGTGATGTTTCACATAAAAAGTAATGAAAGGATTTATTATCGAAAATAAATCAATGGTTTGTACATTTTCAAATAACGCTGCTGAGAATGATGGATTAAGATAGCAGATCAAATCATTATTTCTCATGTTCGTTTAAAATAAAATTTGCCCAGGCCTGTACCGAAGACCACTTGTTGATCGTCGAAGCACGCTACGAAGTTGGAAGTTCGCAGAATGGCAAAGAGACAACGTTGTTCTATCACACGAACTACCATTTTCCCAGCTCGATCTGAATTCACAAGGACAAGTTCGAACCCTCGTAAACACGCTCGTACTTACAAGTGGGAAACCACGGCCTGGGAGGAAAAAGAAATCTCACGGCACTTGAAAAATCACTACCACCACGTTGTCAGCGAGGAACGAATTCCAATCATCCGAGTCACCCTCGACCAATGAAAAGAACAATCATAAAGAAAAAATTCCAGGATACTTGACTGGTATACCTTTATAACTTTCGTGACACGCTAACTGAAACGATTACTAAAACCTTCTTAAGAAACATTAAAAACACGCACAGAGACACTCGTGGCTACCTGTATCCATAAATTCTAAAACTTCAATGCAATCCGAAGTTTCCTTTTTTATTCACTAAAGAAAAAAGCGTGAAAAGATCAGCACGACTGCCGAGCCTTCCTCAAACTGATCATAAGAAGCAACAAAATTCAAACGAATGAACTGCACCAGGCAAGATCAAATTCCACAGTTCATTGTTCGCTGTCAGAGAAGAAAGCGAAGAAACTACGGTGAAAAGGGCCCGTACAAAGAAAAGCCATCTTCTTGCATCAGATGGCAAAGAAACATCTAAAACTTCGCACGAGCAAGCTATCTTTCTGGGCTTAAAAGAAACCTCACGGTCGCGGACTGTCGGCAGTTCCAAGGGATCGGCTCCTAAATCCGGCGAGGTTCGGAACAGAAAATCCCAGGTCCACGTCTCGAAATTCCACAGAGCACTGGCACAACTTGTAACGTGTATCCGTCGGAAGCGGAGAAGAAACACAGTGAAAAGGCCCGTCGCGATGTTCCGATCGCTTCATTCACCGCACTGGCGACCGGAGACGAAACGCGGACGTCGGTAGAAAGAAAAAAAAAACAAGCCGTAAAAATACGAGGAAAGACGCAGACGACGGATCGGGAAGCGGTGAAATTCTTGTTGGGAAGATCGGCGGCCTGGCCTCTGGGAGCGTGGCTTGGCTACGGCAGCCAGGTCGGCGTAAATCGGATGAGAGAAAGAGAGAGAAGAGCGAGGGCGGGGAGGGGTGCGCGGACCTCGCTCGAGTGAACGTGTCGCGAGGAGTGGGGGCAAATAAATAGTGGGGACCTGCGCAAGGGGACCGGGGAGTGGTGGGGGGAGCGTGCAGCATGCGCGTGCCTGCGCACCGGTTTTCGGGCTCGCTAGTGATGGGCCCGATTTCAAGCCGTCAGCTTCTTACATACTTCGCTCCGCAACAAAACGATACAACGCCTTTATGTTTTTCTGCTGTCTCTGTTTTCTGAATACAGTAGATCATCCGGACACTGGCCATACTGGAGTACGGTCACTCAACCAGTTACAAGTTAAATTTGTAATTACATGTTTTGTTTTTACAGGTGTCATGCCCTGGAGGAACTCAAGATTTGAAATTCAAGTTTTACATACTGCGGTGCAAGCTGAATTGAATCCTAATCGTTCATGAATTTTTATTGAAAATATTTTTGATTTTCGAAAACTGCATTATACGAATGCCTTGTAGCGCTAAGGGTTCAAAATGATCGCTGGTAATTGTGTAATTGTAGTTCTGTAATTGGTATTGTATGTAATGTAGTTGAATACAGGGTGCCGGATGTAAATATTTTTACGCGAGTGTCGGCAAAATTGTGATATATCGACAAATGAGAGTCACTAAAAGAGTTTTTTTAATTTTGCTTAACAATTTATGCTGATTATGTTAACAATTTTTGTAATTCAATATTTCAGTACACAGGATATCGAAAATATACCGAAGAATATTTGAGACAAAAATTGAATAACCACCAGGGGGGCATGTTATGATGTCAATACTTCTTTTTACGAATGAAAGCGTATCTTTGATACGAACGAAACCTTCATTTTTTTTAATGGAACCATATATTTTTTAATGCATTAATCAATGCAGTTCTTCACTCTCGATAAACAATTATAAGTAGGATTTTTCTGTCGAAAAATCATTATTTTAGCAGATATTTCAATTTTAATGTTTTTATTTAATGCGAAGTAGCGACATTCAAATTAAAATATCTTTCAAACTCCCTTTTCGGCACAAAGACACTAATACTTTTTTATAGTGAATGAAAAGATGCATGGATTAGTGCATTACAAAAAACCTAATATGTGATTTGAAAAAAAGAATTTTCCCTGCATTGGAAGCCACAAATACTAGATATTTTGCAGCATTAAAATCAAAATATCTAGTAAACCACTGATTTTTCGGCAGATACATCACAATACTTTTTTTCAGAGAAGAGAAAGCTGCATCGATTAGAATATTACCTGTCCTATTCAGGCAAATGCAAATTAATTATATAAAATTTAAAAATAACTAACAGAGAAGAAATAAAATCGAGATCTATGATCGTATCTCTCATTTTTTCAGAAATTTGTAAATTTTACAGTTACAAATTTTTTAAAGAACGGTTGTAGAACAAACCAACAGGAAACTGTTTTACGCCACTATAGTATTCGTATTAGGTCTTCTATTTTTATACGTATGTTAGATTAGGGGACTGTTGCGTTTAGAACACCCGTTACATGCGAGTTACGTCTGCATACGACGCACGTGCGCACAAACCACAATGAATGCATCTATTATGAAAGGTCCAGTACGATGTCGGATGCTGAGAGCAGCCAGATTGGCGTACATTAAAATAAGCAGACATTACATAGGAAGGTTAAACTCAATATTTGATTTTGATTAAAATTTTAACTACGTACATGTAGAGCTTTATACACTCTAAAAAATATGCAACACTTTTTTCAGTCCACTACCAAAATACGTTTAATATTGAAATTTCATTTGAATAGATTTGGAAAATTAGTACAATAAGTTGCAAGTGAGTAATGTATACTTTGATCAAAAAATGTACTAAGATATTCCAATTTTTTTCCATTGCAACTGTTACGGTTAACAGGTGAATGGTGCTTGGAATTTTACTTTCATAGTGTTGCACTTGTTCCGTGTTCTGTCAAATACTGTGCGCTACCTGCGAATTAGAGGGAAAATGAGAATAAGGGGCACAAAAGTCTGGTACCTGAGCCACGCCAACACATTCCAGCTGCTCGAGAGGTGTGTCATATTCCAGTTAAACTCGCACTTTTCTTTGTGTGCGTCCTCAGCGATGGCTTTAAGTCACGCATCGACAATACAATTTTTCTCATAAAATTCAAATCAAATGGAAATTCTTTCCTTACGGTATCCATACAGATTTATACTGAACTGGCGAAAAATTTATCGACAATCAACAATTTTTCATCATTCTTTTGAAAATATGTACACATTTATATTTTCATGTAATATTTATGTAGAATTTGATACAAATTTGTTATTTTTACAGAAATGTTACGAAAGATGAACGATGTTAGCCTACTTGAGGATATAGTTGAAAATTGTCTATGATTTAGTTTACATTAGAACGCTATGCCTTCTTATTTTACATACACTTATCTTTTTCTTAAATTCTACGAATTTCGAACTCCTGAAAAGATCGAAATTTCTGCAATTATTTATACCAGAATTACCTACCTGTGTGAAATATGTCGTTTGAAATTAATACTTTGCTCACCTTGTGCTTTCGTCTATGTCTTCTGGACTGGTTTCCAGGCAGAAGAAAGTTGTCCTGTGGTACGCTGCTCTTCTTTCTCATTGAGTTTTTCTTCGTGTCGCGTCTCTTTTTCTTCTTTTTACTACTACGAAATAATTCGCCGAGGATTTTCATTTTCACGGTTGAATGATTTATTTACCCGCCGGTCGACAGAAAGACTGTCGGTATTATCGATCTTCTCGATAACAGTTTCCGTCGATAACTGTAATTAAAATATATTTTTTGCAGTTGTTTCCACTGGCTTTTGTACAATTAAAAAACTTGCAGAAAAATGCTTGTAATCATGACTGTCTAATGCGTGTTTAAATTTTTGGAAAAGCATAAAATTGCAACTTTTAGACTACGCTCATTTTTGTGCAAGAAAGGTAGATTTTGATGACATTCAGAAAAGTGCTGACACAGACGTGCTACGGAATAAACATAACGTCTAATGTAGCTTTTTGTCACCCGATTCCGCCCTCTCATCATTTTCGTGACACAGTCAACTTTACCGACTCAGTACAGAATTAAGTTAGAACGCAGTTTGTGGTGAAAATTGAAAGCAGAAATGTAAACAATTATTTTCTCTTGACGGGAAACGTGCAGAGATCGTATCCAGCTAGAAGATAAGAACTTACAAGAATGAAATTTTGCTGTATTAATTATACTATATGACAATAGTCACACTATCAAAATCATATGAAATATTTACACGAACGACTGTGAGTTCGACATAAAAACGAGTTTCACCCTCTGTTTGAAATAATATTTAATCAGCAGAATTGCTCAGTTTCTAAACTTTAATAATACAATACTCTTAGTATTTTAAATGAAACATTCATATTAACAACAATGAGATAAAATGGACGTCCCAAGTACAATTTTCAAAAATGTAAGTTACGAAACACGAAATAAATACCCAAGCTGAAAGGTTTTTTCGAATATAATAACGCAAAATAAAAGTTTTAAAAAATAATTCAATCTGGAAGTATGTTTCACGACAGAACTTGCAAATTTACAGATGACGTCAAACGCTTACGAAACGTAACTGCGTAAATGGTACAATAACAATACACCAATTGTTTCGTCACTGTATAATCTTAAATCAGAAAATGCAAGAAACCCTGTGAAGCACTAAATTCGACAGATATTTTCATGATTCCTCTTTTTTAAACGATCAAGAGTTTGAGGAATTTTGTGCGGTTCTTCGATCCACGGAAATACACTTATCACTATCGAAGGACACCGCGAACGCAAGCGAGGATTATCATAAACGAAATTTAGCACCAAGAAAATTTGGTGAAACTTACTTCGAGTGATCTGACGAGGACAAGGTGGTGTGACACACACCGAACACCGATTCACGAAAGAAGTGTCGGAATAGAGAAAGGGTACCATTTGAAATGTGGGCGGCTTCGTCGAGGCTTATCAGAGCGGGTGTTGCTGATACCGGATGAGCTGATGGAATCTCTGTGTAATTCTTTGTCTGTGTGTAATTCTGGACGAACGATCGATCTATCGACCCAATGAAGCCCCAGAATCTCATATTGGCTTCATACTCCTGGAATTCCAACGCGTTTTCACTTATTTTCCATCTTTCCTCATAAAATACAAAATACATTCTACGCAAAATGTGAAGACCAGCAGGGGTTGAACGAAAAATATGTCTAAGCTAGCTGTATAAAGAATTGGTAAAAAAAAAGTAGATGTAGAATAAAATTTTAGTAGCTCGCCGAAATATTTGGACGAATTTTAACATTACAATAAATCGTATTTTTAACATTGTTATGCCTGTCTTGCGTTATCATTCATATTATTCTTAGTTATAGTCTATATTCCACTGTTTTAACACATAGTCAATATAATTGTTTGATTTACAGGGTGTTAAAACATGGGTTAAAGACTTGGGGAGCATATAATACTTGCAAGGAGGAACAAAAAATGTCTAATGAACGTAGATCCTAACATTAATCGTGTAAATGATACGGGCACTTAAATATGCTCCATGTGTTGTTTCAGTCCGCGCGGAAAACGCCCATGGGCGTTCCGGTAGTGTACTTATTGAGCAAGTTCAGCGACCATCCGCATGTGACGTACGGTTTTCATATAAACTTTTCTATTGAAAAAATTGCTTCTTACGAAAATTACAATTCATTTCAGCGGGCACTATATACCTCTAAATTCTTCAGCTTTTATCAAAATTCACCCTGTATACAAAATTTGGGTACATAAGTATGGCTGTTAATAATTCAGTATACCACTACTTCACTGATTATCCTTTTATAATCTACAAGGTGAGAGGTACGGTTTTTAAAGAAGTAATTATTTCAGTGCAAAACACATTGCGACACAGAGAACGCTTTTAAGTGTCCAAACACTTGCAGGGTTAATTTTACGACCTATGTTGATTAGACATTTTTTGCTCCTTTTTACAAGTATTATTTGCTCCCAAAATCTTCAATTCTTTTTTTACGTCCTGGGTCATACGATTAGATTGAACATGAGTTAAAATAGCAGAATACGGACTACTGTGTCCTCCTTTACCTTGTCCAAATACTTTCGTGAGAGCTGTGCACGATGTATTCAATAATTAATGAGAATTATATTATAAAATTTGTATTCCTCATCGATAATGCTACATGTTTTATTATATGCTTCTTCTGTTATACGCTCATTCCATTTACAAATAAGCTTTTTAATTTAGTCTTCAAAGAACTGAATTGTAATTTCTGTAGTACATTTTCATACAGCTTGCTGCTTTTTTTAGAAAGTTTTCCATTCAGAAAATATACGTATAATTTTCGTGGATTCTTTATCAAAGAAGCAAACAATATGTGCTGTGCATTGTTTGAAACTTCTGAAAGGACCGTGAAGCTCTTTGTTGTAACTATCCCGAGCAATTGCAGTGGAAACTACTTTTTTTTTAACAGGACGCCAATGAGTTATACTAAGCATTAAAAAACTTATTTACAGACAGAATAAATGTATAAATGTAAATATCTCGCATTTAATTTACTCAAGTAAGTGTTAGAATTTCACATTGCTATAATCAAATAAGAACACAAGGATAGGACCCTGTATTTACTTTCCCCTCGATATAAATATTAAATAAAAAAAAGGAATTACATGTCTGACTAGGTAAGGCTGTTTTAGCTGGACACTACCATATTAAAACATCATTTTCGTGAACATACCACGCAGTATCAATAAGGAATTAGATTTTAATGAAAATTATACAGTAAAGAATGAAAATTGTGGAGCATTGAAATTGCGTTGGTAGTTTTTAGTAGCTGTAAATGATTTTACATTTAATATAGAAATTAATCATTGCTTAGGTTTGAATCCGTAGTGAACAATGGAAGTTTGAATGCAGGAATGTGAACATTCTGTAATGTAGACCATTAGGCACTCAAAATTTATTAAACAACAAAACGATGCTATTCGGTAATACAAATTTTAATAATACTTTCAACGAATATAGAAAATACAATAAAACCGCGAAAAGAAATTCTTTTGTAAAACCTGAGGAACGCTAATTGGACGATGGACGTTCGGTTTCCATCATCGAAGCTAAAATATCGTGAGTATTCGGGCTGATAATTGAAATATTAGGAAAACAACGAGAAGTAACAGTCGTAACTATAACTACACTTCGAAGAGATTATATTTCCATGAACATAATCTCACTGTTTAAAAAAGTGTTTAAAAACTTCTGAACATATCGAAAAACTTTCATTTAACAGTTCCCTGCTTTTGAACATTTCACGAAATCCGCGTTCGTCTCGCAATTCATACAAGAGCATAGAAAATGATGAATTTACAAAATTCCAAGTAGCAACAATGAAAATTCGTAAAATCCTTCTCGTTGATTTCCGTAACGTTCGTTCGCTACAATAAGAAGAATTTGAAAAATACAAGACGGAAGATAAAACGATATTTATGCTTCGTTCGTGGAATTCTCCTAGGCGAAACGCAGCTTCTGTTGGCTCGCGAACTCGCCAACATTGCCACGCTTTAAAGTGAGTGAATCGAAGCTATTTAATTTTTGGCTATCATTCGGATCGTTCGACTCGCATAAAAATAATTACTTACATGTATCTCATCTATAGTTAATTACATGATTATACTTCTTTCTAAACACTCAGATCTTTACTGCTTCGAATGCAAATACAACTACGTTTGTATACAAGGTGTCTCAGCATCTTCACAATCGGTCAAACGCGTTCTATAATTGTCCAGAAAGAATAAATAACTGTCTTTTCCTTCTCCGCGATACGCAGAGGACGGGCGTAAAACTGAAACAACAATACCTTTGTAACTTTTCACATCGGTGTAATGAATTTTTAAATATTTATATATCTATGTACAAAAACGAAATTGACAGACTCGAGATTTATAATAAACATGTCGTAGATTCTCAAACGAATTACAAAATATAATCACAATCATGAAGCAAGCAAATCGGCCGCCACTATGAATAATATTTGTATTGATGTTTGTATTCGTTACAACGAGACACCTGTATAATCACAACGATACAACAACTATGTAATTATCGATACCATTTTAATAAATACTTCCTCTTCGCAAGAACAGTGTTCACGACGTGAAGTAGCAAATATTCATCGTTATAAAAACCGAAGTTTAGGTGAACGTTAAACACCATACAAATTTTAATTTTTGTTAGCCCGAGAATATTTTCCCTTTTCGGAAAGAATCGTTTAAACTTATGACACGTAATCAACTTGATGCCATCAATATTGCAATTTAACATGTGAGACAAAAACAAGGAAGCATTTGAAATTTAATCGCACAGTGTTGTTTTTGTATATGAATAACAATTAAATAAAATCCTCTGCTACGTTCTCATATAATAATTATGTATGTATATATATATATATTTTTTTTTTTCGTTAGAAATTACAGCCAATCTGAATTTTCATTATGAAGGAAGCAATATTGACAGCGCTGTGAGAGAATAATAGTACAGGCTCGTCTTAGAAACAGATTTTTATTTGTTGTTCTTGATACGACACTGCCATGCAAATCACTAATTAAAGTTACCACCGATTGAAGGCAGTAAGTCAACGCGAGAAAAAAGAATAGTCGTGCAATTAGTTACGAGATTTACAGCAAGTTTCGTTTTAACATCGCTCCAATACTGCTGAAATGTTGACACAGATATTCGGGAATCCAGTATTTCGAACGTAATAAAAGTAGAATGCCAAATTTGATCGTTACATCAACTGGTCGGTTTGGATTCAACACTTTTCAACTGTTATAAACAGCATTGCTTTTGAATAACTGAACAGCATTTCGATTTGGTACTGATGCAATACAATATTGTTAACGCTTAACAAATCATTCGAATTTTCGGAGACGCGCCGGATTAAGTTTTCTGCTTATCATATTTGTTCAACGACACAGACCTGTCATATTTATTATTTCGAAAACATAATCCTATCGGTATCATCAGGATATTGAGAAACTGGGTGACAAATGTTCTAGAACTTTTTGAGATAAAATATTATAATTTTCTCTCAATGTTGGCTGTATGATGGCCTTGAAACGTTATTTTCCCAATTTCCCAATCAAATTCACCGTACACGCATAATCCAATCATTGTATTCACATCATTTCAAACATTAACATTAACGGAAATCAAGGAAACAACCGCAATGTTGTTCCTTTCGAAATGATAAAAAAAATGAATTATAGTGACCGAAACACACGACACGTGATTTTGACGCATCAGTGAACATTCGGTATTGTTTTATAAAAAGCGTAGTTGTAATCCGCTGATGCGTTGACACGATGCGTAAAAGTATTGCGTGTAGAGGACCTGTAGATCTATATGTATAGTAAGATCGAGCGGCAATGATAAATGGAATCAAGAATAATTCGATTCCCGACAGAATCCTAATTTCCAGTAGGTCCTGTTACGGTACAGTTGTATCCGCGATTCTCTATGAACACGTTATAACACAGTAAAATATATGTGCATGTAACTACTTAAGTATTATTACAGAGCCGCTATCCTTTATCCGTTTACATTACATATATGTATATACGTAATATGTATACATATATACGTGTACATATACACGGTGTTCTGAAAACGGCAATACAAATGAAAAATATAAAAGATTTCCTCAGAGTAACCATTTCTGTTCTGAAACAAGATACCGTTTTTTCGAACAGACTACTGCTACAATTAAATGCATGTGCAGCTGTGCGTTCATTAAAGATTGAAGGTGTTCTCGAGATCGTCATCGATTATGAGTAGATGATAAAGCTGCGTGCGCATTTAATGTCAGGTTGCAACTTATTTGAGAAGACTGAAGCTTATTTCCAAAAAATGTTACTCTTTCACGTCTTCCTGCGCCTTCGGCCACGGAACATTTTACATTTCTCCATTGTACCGCTCCATTTTCGGTACACCTATATACATATATTAATATACATATATATATATATGCATTTATATTTATATTTATTTATATATAATTCTGTGGATGGTGAGTACCCATCTTTCTCTCTCTACCTATCTCTCGCTCTCTTCCTCTCTCGCGCTCTTTGTCTTTGTCAGCTCAATCTCAAATGTGTACCCAAGGGCAGTAACCCATTTTTTTTTCATTTTTGTTCTTTCTTTGTCGCTTACGCCGCTGGTTTCAGGTGTAAGACTTATAAGTGGTCAACAATAAGAAGCACAGTTTTAACAAGTAACGTTTGTTGCTTGCGCGCATACACGCACTCATTCTATCTTTCATACATACACACACGCACACGCGCGCGCACATTCTCTCTATTTCTCTCGCTCTCTTCCTTTCTCTCTCCCTCTCCCTCTTCCCCCTTCTCTTTCTCTCTCTCCTTCCCTACTTCCCGCACGACCGCTTCTCTATTACCTTCGTTTGCCCATATCTTCCCTCTTTCATTCACTAGTTGTCTTACTATGAAAACTTACTCTATCGACATTGCTCAATGACCTATTAGTGATCGAAGGTTTCCACACGGAACTTCTGTCTTCTTTTTCCTACTGATTTCTTGCGTTGTGTCTGTAAAACAACATAGAATTGGGTTACTCATCGATCGCATAAATACATAAAATATTCATCATTTTTAAGAATTCAGCAAACTCAAAAAGTTTCATTCATTCCTTCACTTCACGTGTTTACCATGCTGAATGCGCAGCATATTTTGCCGTACCGATAGTGTTACATTATGTCTGAAGGGGTTAGTAAGTCGGAGCTTGGAAATCGGGCATCCGTTGCTGTTGTTGCTGTTGTTGCTGTGGTTGCTGGCCGAACGGTGGTTCTTGATAGCCAGCATCAGTCGCGTCGGGATAACTTGTGTATCCTGTACCACCGACAGGATCTGCCTCGTAACTTGGCGCGAAAGCAGCATCGGTTCCTTGCTTGAATCTTTGGAAGGCGAACCAGGCGGAGCCGGCCTAACAAAAGCAATAAGGCCGTCGGTTAATTTGAAATTTTCATATTCTCAAACGTAAAGCAAAAACTTGAAAACCTCTGTACAAACATTTCATCTGCGTTATCAAGTTTTACCGAATGCTTGGTTTACACCGTTACTCTTACAATGGCCATTTAAAACTTTCTTGGTAAGATATCTCGATTGCAAAGAAATGATAATAAATTGATTTGAGAATTTACAAAACAGCATGTTCATGTACCCAGGTGAAAACGGAGAAGAAGGAGAATGCAATAGCACTTTGAACATTATTCACTCCGTAGTCGTCCTTTGGTGATTCCGATTTGCTCCAAGCATTAGTCAAGTAACAGAATCCGACGAAGTACAGAAATGCCCAGAAGCCAGAAAATCTGAACATCAGAATACAGTATTTTTGAGTGTTCTCATAATTTAGTATATTGACATGCTAATTCGATAAAGGAGAATGTAATATTAAATATTCTTTACAACAATGCTCTGAATGATCATTAAGAAAAATATCTGTTCAACATTCCGCATTGGGGAAGCTAGACTAGTGTGTTCGACAAGTGTTCAGTTAAGAACATTCACCTTTAACGATAGCAAAAACGATTGTATTTCCTTAGAGAGAAAGGTAATGACGAGTACCCTAAATCAAGAAGGACAAAATGCTTCCTAGTTTTAACGGAGGACATCTGCTCGAAGAGATATTCTCCGACGAGGAATCCGATGCTGGCAAGAAAGGCAAGGACTCCGATTCCTATTCCATAATTGCAAGCGTTATGATCCTCGTTGTAGAGGCACACCTCTTTTCCATCTTGTCTTGTTATGTACCCCTTGTTGCTTATGCATCCGAAGACAATTATGGCGAAGAGCTAAAAAATTAAATAGCAAGTTTACACCTTCTGTACTCGTTTCTTGGGAGTCTATTATACAAAATGAATCATTGTTTATGATACAATCGCAAAAGAGTGGATTCTTCATGAAGGAACAAATAAACAAATCGGGGATAAAATTGAATTCATCAAGCAAATATTGAAGAAAGTTGAGTTAGAAAATTGAGTAAAGCTTAACTGATTTGTCTGATCATTACGCATTGTTTTTACTTGTATTAGATATTTATAAATATTAATGATAGTGATATCGATTTTAATATCCAGTAATTGTGTTAAATTGTTATATAAGACTTTGAGAAATGAACAAAAATATAATATGTTTCTATCTTTAATGTATCATTCTCAAGTTGTGCATGTTATTAGTAATTTTTAACATACAAAGAATAAATAATACTCAAACGTCTGTAGTATTAGTTAAGCGCTATCGCTGTCAACGTCTGTAAATGCTAACACAAACAGAAATAAGGAATAATAATTTAGTTTACCAAGTTATAATCCGCTGCATTATTATTATTATTCGACAAATTTTTTAACTCAATTCTCTCTAAAATAGAGCCACAAAAGAATAAATTTTGTTGTATATCTCCGATTTATATTTATACAAGGAACACACTCCTTTTGATTCTACAAATTTTGTTGTAAGTAAGTTAATTTTTATAACGAAAATGAACGTAATAATGGTATGAAAGGAAACTTGAAATTCCAGAGTTGAGTCGAACATTAATCAATTATTAAATTATTAAGTTATATGAGATGTTCGTTGGAGTTCATTTTACGGAAACCAAGTACACCAGTATTAATTATTTTTATATCTGAACTGCTAATTATGATACTAACTTATCGTGAGTATATTCACTTGACGAAAGAAAAATTAGTTCCGTTCACGTGAGTAATTGAAATTAGACTTTGTATTTTCAAAGAACTTCGTTGTTGAGTTACATGAATTACCACACAGTTTCTGTTTTATATAGAGGGTCAAACAATACAACTCGCTTATAATTTCCTAAGATTTACATAAAATATATTTTACTTTAAAAATAAATATCAGAATGCATTGCAAAATCTTTAAGTTGAACCGGATTCGAAGTTTCCGAACTTGTCAAACTGTATCTTCGATTTCCTTTAGAATACATATCTTTTTGCGACTCTATATATATACCATCGAATACAGCTTCGACGTGATCCAGTTTCACCCTAACACGGAAATGGGTTAAATAAATGTCGGAATTCTGAAAAGCGAATTGAAGGTGAAATTAAAAAGGAAACATAACCACAGAAAGGTAGAATTAAAATAAATATTATTTATTCGCTTACATTATTACAACAACAAAAATGGTATTTACAAATAAATTGACCGCTATTATAAAAATTACAAAAATAAAGTATCTTAATTGTACAACTAAAAATAATAATAATGGAGAATATATACGTAAAAATTAATCAATCATAACCCAGATTTAATTCTGTAATATTTAAGCATTTTTATAAGGAAATTGCAATGTAAAATGTCTTACAACATTACAACTCGTATTGTACTATATTTCTTTTATTATGCGAAATTGCAAACAATTTTGTGTTCCAAATGCAGACTGAAATTCGCAGAACTTCTGCAATAATTAGTAAATTTGGTATTTCATAATTTTGGTTCCAGGACACATTATTAGTGAATTCACGCGTTAATATAAATTCGAATCTTTAGAATTTTAATTACTGTGACGTGACCAGAAGCTCCAAATTTCTTAGTACTGAAAATTATTAAAACATAAAAATTCAGCTATACAGAGCTCGTACATTTTCAAAATGATTCAATCGACAAGTTAATACGTAACAAGAACAATGAATTCATATCTCCACTACATAACAAAACGGAAATTTCTGGCGCCATAGAGTATTCAAACTATCGTCAGAATTTCTCTAAAATACGCAAGTATTGCCAATTATCGCAAGCGCGTGTTAAGCATCAATTAAAGAACACTGTCACCGTTCCAACGACTTTCTGCATTTTGAACAGCAATTAGAACCTCATTAAAATCGTACGGTAGCATCCGCCTCGAAATCCGCCCAAAATCGATCTCAGCGTCTGCTCTCAATTTCCCCATTTTCATTCCCTCGTCCCCCCCCCCCCCCCCCCCCAAAAAAAAGTCATTTCGAACCTTGCAGAAAACATGAAGGATCACTGAGATCCGAAACTCACGAAATCCCTCTCGGGATGACCCAAAAGGTCTCACGAAAGCGAATCTCAAGTGACCTCAACAGATTTTGCTTCATTTCATCTGGCAAGGAAACAGACGGAAATTACATTCAGAGAAATCGCATAAAAGTGTCACGGGATCATGTATCATGGGGTGTATCGCAGGAATTCACGAAAAATCAATAGAACACCATCGTGTCGGGTTGGTGGGGGGTGGTTCACCCTTTAAAATCAATGCTCGACGTCTGAAATCGACTTTTACCACGATTCGTGCGGACTTGCGGATGGATGCAAGAGTATTCTGGGTTGTCGGAGAAGAGAACTCACCAGACATACGGCTCTTAGGATGACCTGAGGCCTTTGGACGAAGGCAATGGGGTCGAAAGGGGCTCCTGCCTTTCCTCCGCCGTACGCTCCACCGTCCATCTTAGTGCAACTGAGCTGAAATTTGAAAGCCCGAAGCTGCTGGAAGCGCGCACGCGCCAAGAGAGGATCCTCTTTTTCTACCCCCACCGCCGCGGTTTTCGGGGTGGATCCTTTGACAGGGGCGCTTCGGGTGGATGGAACGTAAGTTAATCAAGAGCTTTCGATTGATTCTGCCCTGTCCCGCGGGAGGGGCCCCTCATGTGCTTCTTACTCCCACCACGCGGCCTTCTACGCGCTAGGCATGAATCTAGAAATATAGGGATGAAGCATAAGCTTAGTTTCAGGATGAGGGGTGCGAAGCCAAAATGAGGAGAGCTGCTATATTGTATTTGCCTAAATTTGATTGGTTGCATTTCCACGCATGTTCTGTACCGCTAATTATGAAAAATTGTTAACACGTAAACTGCAATGGGGGTGACTGGTGCTTCAAATTTTATTTAATTAAGCAACTACTGATTTTTACTATATTCTAAGCTAATTTAACGTTGCTACACTAATATAGGTACGCATGGACAATACTGAGTGTTTAAACATTTTTTTCCTTCTAGATTTATGTAGAAAAAAGGAATTTATATTATATATATAATATATTATTTAGGGTTTTATTTGACAAAGGCTTTCTTTTTAAAGCAGTACTACAGAAAATTTTATAAATAATTGAATACGGCAAAGCCAAATTTAAATTTCGCTCCAAGTTGACGCGATCTCGTAACAGTAACAACAGCAGCCAATAAAAATTAGGCACATTTACCGACCCCATATTTCTAGGTTTATGTGGAACTTCACCGACTCTGGCGGCGACCGTTTGAATTGAAAAATATATGCTCTCCTTGCATAACATCGTTTTCTATCTTTTTGTAATTAGAAATTTAAAGTTGAGTATGTACAGAACTTATGTGTATTTATGTACGTTACAGTAAAAGCGAGACATCAGTAATTGTGTACACTTACTACAGTAAAGACCCTCGAATTAGATCGCTCAAGGTCATTTCCTGATGTGTAGCAAAGCTTCTGCATTTTTGTATATTGTATAAATGAAAGAGAAAGACGTATAAAGTATAGTGCGTCTTCAATGACACATATTAATAATTCAAAACATTGGATTCTTAATGAGAAAGAAATTAGAAACGCTCTCAAAGCGTTCATATAGCGCGACATAAACAGGCGTCCCTGTTGCCATGGTAACGAGGTGGCAGAATGGAAAGAGCTTAAGGAGAATTTACAAGAAATGCTCTTCATGTTACACAAATTCGAAATCATTTGTTGAATTTACCATTCGTTTCATTTTATTACTGCATATTCTCACACTCATATGCGCAGAATAGGCTCATTCATTACTCACAGTTCACCTATGGCAAAATTAAAAATTAATAATTCAGTACGATCGATAAAAATCCTAAGGAAACATTTATAAAATTGTATTTGTAAAAAAAAATGCAGAAAAGATTTAGTTCTTTAATTCAATTTCATACATGTTCGCGTACTTATTTTATAGATTCATTATTTATTCATTCCCTCGTAGATCTGTTTAATATTACATATTTCACTGAAAACAAATTCTTTACTTAATCTGTTAAAACGTTTCATGCGAGAAGGTAATAAAATGCCTGAGCTTTCTAATTTGAGAAGATTTTATACGAGTATTCTGATAATTTGTAGTATACAATAAATTTTATGAATTACACAAATAGTAACATTTGTTTATTAGTTGTAAATTTTTTACATACAAATAATTATTTCAAATATATCTTAAATAATACGAGTGTAACCAATCCTAGTCCACTAATAAAAACACAAAGTCGGCGGGTATTATTATGTTTTGGTTTTACTGTTAACTGTAAAAAATAACAACAAATGATTAATATGAATGTAAATTATAAACTATCCAATTTTCTTTTTCTTCGTTAATCTCACAGTACACTAAGTTTTACCATAAACACATAATTAAATACTTAACTACTAAAGTGTAATTGTCAAAACACTATCACATTTTTATGGTAGAATGATATAGAAAAAATATTATCTGTACGGTACCCTTAAAATTAATTCTTCTAGTTCTGATAGATTCTTTGCGGTTTCCTGTTGTTCATGCAATGTTGCTCTGACTGAAAGAGGCAATATGTCAGAAGCATGCACGTATTTATCAGGAGTTATAACAGGATCAATTTTTGCCTCAACAAGCCTAAATCGACAATATGCTACATATGCCTGCATTAAAGATAACTGTTGCTCTCCATTCTTAATTATTTCAAGAAAATGTTGTACCCTGAAAAGTTTGAATACATTAACTAATTATCACCGAATTGAATTATAAATAATTTTTAGTTAAATCGAATACAAGTTTTACCTGTCTTCAACACTTGTTGCTACAAGACCAGATCTTTTCTTTACACATAGAGTTCTCCTTATTTTTTCAGCTTTTTCTGGGCTTGCACCTACATTAAAAATCATCACAAAGATTTTCTTTGTTTTCATTGTAATTTTCTTTTGTTATAATATTTTTAAATTTCTGCTGTTTACCTAACTTTATTAACTCCTGTTCACTAAGCTGATGCAACGTATCTGTTGATATGTTTCTCTTTTTACATTCAGGTATTAACTCAGGTGCACCCAAACCACGTAACAAGGTAGCTGTTTGTTTATTGAAACCAAGGGGATCGTAGTAGCTATCCATTGTTTTAAATAACTCTAAAAATTAAAAAGTCTGTACACCGGTGATCAGAATTGTTGTCAACTCCACTTCTGCCTCCCAGGAGCCGCTAAGAAAAACGGCATCCCCATCTATGATGCGAGGTTCTGTGAGGCGAACCACAGCGCCACTGAGCGCCACGCGCGCGTGGTCGTTCTGTCAATCATCGACACGTTTAAATTTCTGACATCTGATTTCGTAAAATTTCTTCGTTTTCACACCGATAATAATGCTAATGCATTATTTATGAATATTGTTCATAATATTATAGTCGCATTAGTATAAATTTTACATTAGCATTATTATAAGCGTAAAAGTCGAAGAAATTTTGAGAGATCAAAAGTCAGAAATTCAAACAAGTCGATGACTGACAGAATGGCCACGTGCGCCTAGCCCTCAGTGGCGCTATGGTCCGCGTCACAGAACCTCGCATCATAGACGGGGATGCCGTTTTTCGTAACAACTCTCAGGGGGCAGGAGTGGGCTTAATAACTATTTTGATCGAGAGTATAGTCAGGTTAGGTTATAGGAACAGGTGTGCGTACATAACATGTATATGTAAATAGACCTGACAGTTCCAAAATAATCATATTTGAAATGGTGTTTCACATGGCATACATTACAAACTTGGACACTGTTAAAGTAATGAAATAGTAACAATTATAAACCTCTTTTAAATAACATTTTATTTAATTTCTTGGTTAATCACAATAATAATTTATTATCTTATAGGAAAAAATAATTTAAGACATACTGACTGTATCAGATCGTTCAAAATAAAGGTTTCTTATTCATTATTGTTTAAACATTTTTTGTGTATTAAAGATTCTTATTTTTCACATGTATACACCTGCAAATGGATAAAATTAATACTGGCCGACATCCTAGTCTTGAGACTCGAAGGAACTCGATAAACTCTGACAAATCCTGCCTACTAAACAAATCTTTAAGTCGACGTGAAGCAGAAGAATATTATTCAGCAACATGAATGTATCAATAGTCCATTATCACTAAATAATAATCTCTCTGTCACGCCTTCAGGTCTCAAGACTAAACTTATCGGAGACTACCGATTAACCACAACGTTTCATCGCCTAAGAGTAAATGAACCAATAGAGGCCACCTGTTACTCAGCCAACCATCTAAACCAATCCGATCGTCCGTCGAGCAAATGACTCGCGCATTGGAAAGCAGCCTTAAAGCGGTAGACATCAATTCAATATGAACTGGACTTTACGCAAAGCCAAAATACAATTCGCGGTTTGGAAAGTGTCGAAAAATCCGGGGATATCCGAGGCGAAGCGCGAGATAGGCGGCGACATGGAGGAGGTCGTGGTCGACAGGGCCGACGGGACAAGTGTACAAGATGGCGGCGCCCGGGGCCTTAACTGTCGTGAAAATCGCCAGGAAGTAGCCCGTAGTAAACGGAAGCCGTGCGGTGTCGCAGCGAGCCGCGGATCCCCGCTCCGAAGGATGTGATCCGAGGAAGAAGAAGAAGAAGGCCGAGTCCGGGCCAGAGGAGCCTTTGTCCACGCTACCACGAGGAATTTCGGTTTGTCCAACTTCCTCGAGTCGGTATCTCGATCCTCTTCGTCGCCACGCCGACGATGGAGCCCAGGGAACGCTACCAAGAGCTCTGCAGACTTTGCGCATCCTACGACGCCGTCAAGATGGACATCTTCGGTCAAGAGGGCAAGAACAGACAGCTCGTTGACAAGATACAGGCCTGTCTGCCGTTTAAGGTTCGTCTTTCTTCGTGTACACGATACATGCTTCCTCTCCGATCAACTACCTACGATTATTGTCAGCTCGTTGTCGTTGAAATTCTTGCACCCTTTTCTCGATGGAAAACCGTACGATCCCTTGCAATTCGATTAGAAGAGGTTCTGACAGAATTGTTCTACTTTGGATGCTCGTTTTAAACATGTTCCGTGGGTGCTTGAGATTTGGTAGCATAATGTTTTCTTTCGCTTGTACACGATCGAACGAGTTTGATCGATTCTGCAGACTTTTCTAAGTCATTGAATGCATCTTCTATTACTTTAGATTTTTTGGATACATTCGTTAAGTGTACTTTAATACTCTGTTTAGACCTTTCTACCTTTTTGAAGGTCCTCACAGGTAGTTCACCTCGTGTTCGATTTTTGTCCGAATTTTTTGACAATCATTTTATCTTGTAGTTTGTTTTCCTCTGATTTTATTGTTATGTCTTGTTTTAATGTTCTATATTTCTTATTTAACTTAGTCATTTTTTCTTATAAAACGTTTTTGTGATTTTAATTTTCGACATTCTTTTTATATTAAATATTCAGCATTCATTTTATTCTCCAAACATTTTTCTTATATACTTTGTAATCTATAGTTTGAGTTTACAGTAACTTTTAAGTCATGTGTAGGCATAAAACATTACTTCTTACTGCATTTTACAGGAATTGTTTTCTACATATTAAATACCCTTGTTTTAATTTTTACAAAAAAGATTTTACGTTGATGTTTTTAAAAGCAAAATATATCTTCAAGTTGGTCCTTTTTCCTGCAACTTATTTTATCATATCTGTATATAAGTTTTTGCAAACTTCTTTTGAAATAGTTTTTATAGGATTTGTTGATATTAATATTTATTTTAGCATATTCAGTAAAACATGATGGAATATTCATCAGAGATTAAATGGCTGAACATAAATTTTCTGATACATCATTATTAATTTTCTTAAGTTTTCTAATAAACAATTCTATTCTTGTACGTATATTTTTGTAATTTTATTCCCCTTCGTCTCTGGAAGAATAAAAATCTAATTCTGTGCTCTTTATTATATATAATGCATGTGTGCTCTACCATAATTTTTGTATTACTCTTTTTTTTAATATAGTTTCTTTAGTTGTTATTTATTATTAGAATTATTAAGCCTTTTTAATTTTAATTAAACTACATTTTAAAATATATTGTCACTATTTGTCATTTTTTCTATAGATCAATTGATTTTAGAATCTATTTTCTTTTTAATTTGGGGCAAAAAATAATGTGCTTATGTCATAAATTGTGGTATAACTTCATGAAGAGAAGTCACCAAATAAGAATTACATTTATATACAACTATGCCCAATAATAATTTAAAATGATACTCAAGAAACAGATTATTCTTACTAAATAAAATATTTTTATATCATTCTTACTTTTTGCATTAGATACCTAAATACTATGGATTTATGTAAAGTTATGTAATTCTTAGTTGCATCAATTACGTCATTATCAAATATATGGCATTATTGTAATTCTTTTCTTGATACTATACGTTTCAAGACTGCTATGCACAGTTGCATAAATTATTTTACTTGTAGTTACATTACTTATGTGACTTATACTGTAACTGTTATATTGGCAACATTTGAGTTTTATTTATTTATATTCAATATGTATGTGATTTATTTTTCTGAAAAATGCAGTATTCATGATGAATATTTAATTGCAGATTGCAGAAGATGATCGGTTACCAAAATGTCTGTGTTATCGATGTATGTATAATTTGGAAAACTTCTATGACTTTAGAACAGCATGTGTCAATGCTGTGGCCCTCTTGGAAAGATGTTTATCACCATCAGAAAGGGTAAAAATTAAATTTAAATTATTCTTTCAAAATCTTTTCTATTTTATCTCTTCTCCTTATTTGAACTGTGTAAAAGATGTATAATAAATTTAGTATTTAATATATAATAACATAATTCAATAATAACAATTAATTCTAAAAGTTTTACGTAACGAAATATTTTTTCTGAGTGCACAGTAGAAAATGTATAGGTTTATTAATCTATTCAGTAGTTTGTTATAATAATAATAACTGCAATAAGAGAAATAACAAGACCACTGGATTGTTTTTTTAGAATGGAGAAGGCTTTACAACCACTCTAACATACTGCAATGAATCAGAGTTCTTGAAGAGAAAGGAAAGCATGCCAGTGTTAATTCCAGAAGCTCCTATTGTAAATCCCAATGCTGCCTTAGGCACACCACCTAGATTAAATTCTGATGGAGAGGCTGATCATGAAACAGAAGAAGTTGTTGATAATAGTGGTACTGATGAAGGTATTTCTTTTATTGTGATACTGTAAAAGACTTGTAAAAAAAATTAGTAACGAAGTTACATTTATAATAAAGTTACAAATTTTATATTGAGTTTTTTTTTAACTTTGTAATACACATAAAGAGATACAATTTATTCTCACTCTTCTTTTTAAGGAACAATAGTGGATGATTCTGAGGATCGTCGTTCAGAAGAATATGAAATGGATATGGAAACAAATCCAAGTGATTTTTTGGAGATGACTTCAATGGTTACAGAAGAACCTGAAGAATCAGAACTAAGACCTCAGGAACATTCTACTAATTTGCCAGAGGTATGTCATATTAAGTTCAAATTGAGTATAATACATTTCCTATAGCATAAAATAAAGTAGTTTGAACAAATGTGAAGGAAACTCAAATAACTATACTTTCTATATGAAATTTTACAGTATCTTTCTTCAGTGAACGTATTAACATAAGTAATTATTCACATTATTACAGCCCACATCTCAACAACATGAAGTTTATGTTTGTTCCTTGTGCAACAAAGCATTCAGTTCAAAAGGTCACTTGTCTCTGCATGCGCGCATCCACGTGGGCGCCGGTGATGTTATCGGCGAAAAAGTTCTTACAGATGACCATACTTCCTACAAAAGGCCGTATCAGTGTGATCTTTGCCATAAATCTTATTCGACTGCAAAGCATCGCTGGGGCCACGTTTCAACAACTCATAGGTTTGTTCCGAATTTATTACTATGTTTCAATGTTGCGCCCTTTCTGTACATCTGTTAACTTTTATAACATTGTTATAACAAAGAACAAAAATATCAAGAGGAATAATTCTAGGGGAGGACTAACAATTTTCTGGGAGGATGCAGAGGGAAACATTAGTTTTAAAATATGCGAAGGTGTATGATATATGTCTATAGTATAATGGTAGTGATATTAACAATGATGATATAATAATCTTTGTATTAGAGGCCACCCGGCAGTGACATGCGGTTATTGTTCCCGGATCTACTCAACGCGAACAAATTTGGAAGAACATATAAAATCACGTCACGCTGGTCTTCCAGCACCCACGGAGGTTCCAGTGAACAATCCCTATCGTCCGGAAAATAGATGTCAGTGCAATGCTTGTGGGAAGATTTGCATGGATGCCATGGACTTAAATCTCCATGGTAGAATTTGCGCTGAAGAACAGAGATTAGATCTTTTGGGGAAGAATGAAAATAGAGATAATAAAATCGTTGACAGTTCCGAAGCATCAAGTATCGGTAGTGACGATGATAGCAAGGACTATAGGTATGATTTCAGTTATCGTTACACATAGAATTCAAAAATTTTACGAGAATTTTTTAAATGAAGAAGTGAACTACTAATTTAAGATTATTTTCTTTTTTCAGGAGTGCAGAAGCGAAATTAGCAAAAAATCCTCAACTGACAATCCTAAAACAAGCGTTGACTAAAGGAGATAGTCTTAAACGAAATTTTGAAGACAAGTTTACAGCAAATTGTAATCCAAAAAAACTGCCGAAGACAGGTAATTTAAATCATATGACTCTTTTTATTATAAATGAGATTGATGTAATTTCAATCATTATTTTTAATTTTGTTTAATAGAAAACACAGATGTGAAAAATACGAAGAAATGGTACTGTGAGTCTTGTCCTCAATCTTTCACGTCGGTTGAGGATTTGAAGGAACATGAAGCAGTTCATGATGGTGACAAACCATTTATCTGTATTCTTTGTAAAAAAGATTTTGTTTTAAAGTCTTCCTTAAGTAGACATATTCAAACGTTGCACGGTGTTGATCCAAGTCCCATTGTAGAAAGTGATAAGTGTCTAAAGAAGATTGTGTCACAGACTTGGAATGAACCTATGGAACTTGATCCATATGAAGGCAAAGTTTCTGAATTTCCTATGTCTCCGGAGGTACATTTTCAATATGTATAACATAGACATTTGTAATTGTGTGAAATATATAATGCGTGAATGAAGTACTCAAATGTAATCTATAAGATGTGTGCAATTTTAAATTTAGTGAACTGTTTTTAATTTTTTTTTTATCTGAAAATATTCATAAGGATTTCAGTTTATGTTTCGTGTCCTCATTTTTCTTTCCGACATTTTAGACAAATGCAGAAAACGAAGAAGAGGACCGTGAGAGTGGGCATGAAAATCTAATTGAAATTGAGACTGTATATGTTTGTGAAATCTGCACCCGTGATTTTAATGATCGTGCATCCCTTTGGCTTCACATACGTGCTATGCATAAAGAATTTGCAGCATTTGCATGCGGAGTTTGTCTGAAAATATGTACAGACAATACACAACTCTTAAATCATGTGAACATGTATCATGGCGGTTCGAAATTATTACTTTCTGAACAGAGAAGGTATTGTCTTCTAAATATTGAAATATGAATGAGAATTTGTGTTAAATTATTATCTCATACACCATGAAATTTATTTTGATGTTTCTGTTAGTAACTAAATTTTATTTTTCTTATTAATAGGTATAGCTGTACAATTTGCGGTAGACAGCACGATTCCAGAAAAAAATTGATTGCACATGTGTCCATACATAATGTAGATCCAAATTATGACCCTGCAACCTTTGTTCAGTTAAATAGTAATTATTACGGAGAAAATATTAATGGTAACGAAACTGCAGAACAAATCGATTACGATGAAGATGGAGACAAAGTAGACTGTTACATTTGTTATAAATCGTTTCCTAATGAGGATCACTTAATACGACATCAGAGAAATGCGCACAGAGTAAGAATTTGAAAGAAAAAAGTATTATTACTTGAAGTCAATCGCCATTGTAAAATATTTCAAACTTTACTTGCTTTTATATCTTGTCTTAGATAAATCTATTCTGTACTTCGTATTTGTACAGTGGTTTTATTAACTTTTCTATTTATTTCCTTACAAAACAGATGTACATTAACAAAATTTTATAATTTTTCAGTCGGAACATTTATTGCCATCAGGAGATGCTCTAAATGCATCTAATTTAAATGGTGGTGGAAATAGAGCTCAATATCACCTGTTCTTTGTCTGCGAACTTTGTGGCAGTTCACATCCAAGTAAATGGGAACGTTGGTTACACATCAGCTCTTCTCACAGCAATGAACCAACCATAAAATGCGATCGTGAAGACTGTGGTAAAATTTTTGCTACAAAATCTCTTCGAAATGACCATATTCAACATCATGCTATTCAAGGTTCATCCCCGAATACTTGTGAAATTTGTGGCAAACTTTGGGGTAGCAGAGTGGATTACTGGAAGCATGTAATGGGTGTTCATTCAGACACTGTTCCATTAATTTGTGGTGTCTGTCTAAAAGTGTTCCCAAATGTGTTGCAATTAAGTACTCACGTCAAATCGAAACATTGGCCGTTGACAAATGGTGATTATAGTTGCGACATTTGTGGGAGGCCATACTCGAACAAATCCAAGATGTCCAGGCATAGAAAAATTCATGGTTTTGAAGAACATTGTGATAACGGTGTGGAAAATAATGAGAATAAAGCGGACGGACGAATTAGAGAAACTGAATTAAGCTGTGAGCTCTGCGCAGATTTGAAATTCACTAATTTAGAAAAATTATGCAATCACAGACGAATTGTTCATGCACTTTTCCCTTGTGACCTCTGCAACAAATGTTACGGAAGAACTTCACACTTGTGGAAACATGTGAATAGAGTCCACAAAGGTCATGAGGATGTAACTTGTCCTTATTGTTTAAAGACTAGTGCTTCAAAAGATCATTTAGCTGCGCACATTGCAAAAATTCATAGATACGAACCTGATTCTAGAAAAGATGGAAAAGATAATAGACAGTTCAAAGCCGAAGAAGTTAGTTTGCATTACTGCGAAAAATGTAACAAAGGATTTCACAAACGATATCTTTTGCGTAGACATATGAAGGGTTGTCAGAATTATAGAAAAGATCCTGGAGCATTATTGACAAGATGTAGAGCTTGTGAAAGAATTTTCAAGGATCGCGCCAGCTTACAAAAGCATATTGAAAACCATCATAGTACGTACACATGCCATTTGTGCAATGAGACGATTACTTCAAAATTAGGGATCATGACGCATAATAGAGTGAAACATATGGATCACCCAGATTTGACTTGCAATTTTGGATCTTGTAGAAAATTATTTAGGACTAAGGAAGACTTAGAAGCTCACAGGAAAGATCATAGGTAGTTAATTATACTAAAAATTATTAATTAATCATTTACTATGATTTACTTTTTTTTTATTACCGTGCCTTTTAAGTGTATTTAAGGCATTTTTAAATTTAGCACATGTGAATGAAAAATCGATATTTTCAGAAAGTATTCTTTCCGTCTACTAATTAATTATGATTAATTTTTGTAGATACCATACAAGTCCTAATGTTTGTGACTTCTGCGGCGATACTGTTGAAAATAAGCTTAAACTAAAAATGCATGTCTTGTCTCTACATCGCAATGAAATTGGTGTTTCGTGTGGAGTATGTTTAATTCCAATGAAGGATCCAAAAGAACTGAAAAGTCATGTAGAAGAAGTGCATTCCAGTGTTCTTTCAAGACCTAACACTTGTCAAGTTTGTGGGAAACAATATGCTTCAAAGTGGAAAGCTTTTGATCATACTAAGAAATGCCATGGAAAAGTATTTAGAACTTGTAAACAATGCTTAGCTGTCTTTACGGAAGATTCTGCGATTAGAGATCATTATGAAACAGTGCACAATGTTCCAAAAGATCAACTTGCTGCATTTGAGTACAGATTAGATATTGGATCCAAGAATGAAGATTTCGAAATAGAGGTATATTGCTAGAGTTTACGGGATTGTAATACTGACGCTATAAGAAAATTAAAATGTAATTTGAATATATAATTAGCTGCCAAGAGAATTAATCATTGTTTATTTTTCAGTCACCAGATATTACTGTTAAGGAAGAACCAGATGATTTGGAATACGACGTAGATCTCTGTGATGAAGATTCTAGTGATTCAAAAAGAAGAAGGTCCTTAACAGACACCTTTGATTGTGAAATGTGTCCTGAAATGTTCGTAAACAGCGACGCTCTTTCGAAACATTACCGTAATATGCATAATACAGATCCAGAAAGAATGTTTAAAAGATTAAAACAGGAAGAGCATAAAAGAATACGTGGAAAAGTGAATTTCTATTGCAAGAATTGTAAGAGACAGTTCTGCACAAGGACATTATTTTGGAACCATCTTAGCACTTGCAAAAGAAATACGCTACGAAAAGAAGTAAGCACTGGTTTGCTTATTTCTGCAATTACATCGTTCCTTAATTCTTTATTCATCGCAATGTAATTTGAATTATGTTAATGTAACTTTTGTTTACAGGGAGGACACCTGCCATTACAAAATGATGTGTTGGATAATAGAGAAGGTATACTTGATAATCGGGAAGATATTTTGAAAAATAATAATCAAATTAAGAAAGAAGAATCTACATCAAACTTAAATATTCCGGACTTTAATCTCTTTGAAGATATAAATCTTCAATTGTCAGGTCAAAGACCTCTTCCAAATCTTATGCCACTTCCTCAGAGGTACAGACATTAGAAATCGTACTTACTAATATACTACATGGCTGCGGAAACTTAATGATTTTATAAATATTTTCAGGGTAAAATCCTCTATGAAGTGTTCAAGAAAAGATTCCAGAAAAGTTTACGACGAATCAACGAATACAGAATGCGCTTGCGAAGTCTGTGGAAAGCAGTGGCCAGCGAAAAAACATTTATGGCAGCATCTAATTCGTTTCCACCGAGCAGAAGCTGCAGTCACTTGTGGAGTATGTTTGAAACTTTGTAAAGATTACGATGATCTAGCAAATCATTTGAAAGCTACGCATGAAGCAATTCTTTCATGTGAAGGGAACAATTTCACATGTAAAACTTGTGGCAGGTACTATGCTCCTCTTCGTCATTATATTTTTTATTGTTCTGATTTCTTCTCCGTAAGCCTTTCATGTTACGAGTGATTAATTATAATTTATTGCACAATCAGGTATCACAATGCTCGTAGTAAGTTATTATTACATACAAGTATTCACATTGGACACGCAAGCAACGGAACTTGGTGTCCGAAATGCCGTAAAAATATTACTGATGAAACTGAACACTTGAATACCTGTTCTGGTAAGACGGTGGAAGAAGAACATTTGAAGAGAGATGAAAAGACCGAAGTACGTGGTTCTAAAAATAATAACTGATAATTTCATTTTTTTCAATTGAAGGAAAAATTTATGTCCATGCTTAGTTGAAAATATATGGGTACATATTGTAAAATTAATTTTTTATATATAGGGAAGCTTGATAGCGGATGATGAGATAATTGAAGAAGTAGAGGAAGGAGATTTTGAATCCGAAGTCGAAGGAGAAGAAGCGGACACAGAAGAATCGGAAAGTGGTAGCAGTAGCGAAGATGAAGATGAAAACGAATCTGAGGGTGAATCCAGAGCAACTGGAGAAATTACTTACAATTCAGAAAGTGAAGATTCTGAAGACTTAGAAAATTTGGAAATACAAGAGAAGGACATGCAACGTTTTGCTTTGGAACACCATCAAGAGACTAAAAACACAGGTAATTAATTTAATATTAAATACTGCAAGAACTAACCAAACGTAAAAACTTTTGAATATAAATAACCTTTCCTTAATTACTTTAGAAACAGAGAAAAATTATGAGGATCTAACGGATGATGAGGGGCCTCCAGTTCTCAGTCCGATGATGCCTTTACTTTCTGGAAATGCGTCCGAGGAACAACCAGGAGGGCATAAACTCGGTTCAATGGTAGCTCTACATGGAAAAGAGTTAGAAATGTGCGAGTTATCAGAAATTCAGAATCGAAAGCAATCATCTCCGAAATCAGTGAATTTCTACGAGAAAGGTTTGCCTACTAATGAACCTTTAGATTTTGTGCCGGAAACGTTTATGAATCGAAGCGATGAAGAATATGATGATACGAAAAACGAATATGATGAAAATTCTGCCGAAGAAAACGATGAAAATGAAGAAGATATTGAAGAGAATGAAGAAAGCGAAGAAAACGAAAAAATGGAGGAGAACGATGAGATTGTACAAAACGAAGGAAATGTTGAAAGTGAAGATGATGAAGAGGATGAAGACATTGATGAAAGTGAAGAAAACGAGGAAGATGAAGAAAGTAAGGAGATTGAAGAATTCGAAGAGCACGAAGACAATGAAGACATCGAGCAGAACGACACCAATGACGAAATCGAGGAGTACGATGCCAATGACGACATCGAAGAGAACGAAGATAATGACGACATCGAAGAAAATGAAAAAATCGAAGAGGATGAGGAAAATGAGGAAAATGAGGAAAAGGAGGGAAATATGCAGTTAGACGATTTAGATGGTGCTGTACTGATGGTAGCCGAAGGAAATCAAATACTTATTCAAGAAAACATATTAGAGGACGAAAATGAAAATTCGAATCAAGAGTTCGTTTATTCTACAATCAGATATAGCACGGAGGAAGACAGTGATGATGCGAAAAAATGAGTGCCAAATTGAGTTCACAAAAAACGTAATGTAAGCCAATTGTTAAACGTTGTTTCAAGAATACGGGAAAATGAATTCAATTAAAAATTGCTGTATGTCGGATTTTGAAAAGAGAAACTTCGAAAACATATTAAGTAACATTTACTGATGCTTAAAGACCGGGTTGTAAAGTATATAAATGATATACATTATTTACTGCAGTGATTTATGCGGAGTGTAAAGATACCTAAATTTTTTTCAAAGCCAGGTATCCAATTTCCATAAAACGATTACAATGCTTGAAATTTCGAATACTTCTGTACAGAAAAATATTTAAAATATAGTAAAAAGCAAACAAATGCGGGTTGTAAAATAAATATTCTAGTTAAAAGTGAACTTCGCTCGAAACATGACCACGTATTCGTAAAGATTATCGAAGGAAATTGGAAGTTTTATTGTTTTGTTCTGTGTAAAAAAAACAGAGTCGAATTATTACGTGATACGTACCTTGAAACTCACAGAAATTCATACCGATAACACGAGAACTTGTAAATATGTTAGATTAAGTGGTACAGTTAGCTTTCAAAAATCTGATATGGGGCCGTTCTTCTGTTGTATCACATATTTAAAAGGATATCAATAATGTATACGTTTTTTTAATACGACAAACGAATTTAATCTGTTAACATTAGAAGTTTTTGCAATGAAAATACGAAGGATTGGAAGACGGGGTAGAATAAAAATGACCAAACCAGTGGTGACACGATAAAAGAACAGTCCCAATGCTCCTGAAAGGGTTTTTTTTAAGTTTTTACCGGTTTCGACTTCACAAGCCCAGATCTGATCCGATGTCGGATTATTTGAGGTAATTCGATCGGTATCGATATTTTCGCACTCAAAATTTTCGTTTCCCATACATTTCCTCAAACGAAAATAGTACAAAGATAGCAATATGCAAAATTATCGTAATATTAGATAAAGAACGCTACAATATTACAAAATTTTTGAAATTATATTAAATTATAAGCGAATATATTTTGTATCTAGTATTGAACGTTCATTTCGAATATATGACACCGTATTTGTTACACTGTTATACATATCTATGTTGACGCTCTATTATTAATATTATTATAATTATTACTATTTTTATTAACATAATAATTATTATAATTTCGGTATTATATTAATATCGATTCGATTGAATCTATCGCAAGAAACTTCAAAATCGGTGGATCGAGGAACGAAAACAACTTAGTGTATATAGTAGTCACATAAGGAATTTCGTGTACAGCTGCGTTATAACTATACGGAACTAAAAAAACATATTTGTATGCGTGTATGAAGAAAGCATGATCATCGTGTGATAGAGAGGAAAGGCCAGCTTCTATTACTTTTTTACCAACTGTCTTCTAAAATGTTTAAGGAGAAACTGATAATCGCTTCTATTTTCCAATAAAAAAAGAATGTCCAACTATGTGTATTAGCAGGAGGAAAAACTTCAACAATAAACAATTAAATTGACACTTTTTCCAATACATATGAAATGTTCATTTGCGGGCCACTTTCCATTCACATTGCTTCAGTTTCTCCAAACAATGTTTCATTGTACCTTACCAGCCTTCAGCATATGTGTATAGTTTAGCCTAGTAAGTGATACTTCTTTTGTTTCCTTTAATTACATTAGTGTTCGAATTGTTCAATTATCCAAATGCCATCGAAAATGACCAACAACAAAAGAAAAATGAAATACAAAGTGAACAGTCTTCTTTCTTAGTTGGTCAATTGTCGATGGTATTTTAATTTTTGTTTAGTAAGTTCTTCTGTTTCGTTTATTATTTATTGGGGCATTTGCTTCCTTTCCGGCGTGTTAGTGCATAAGAGAGACGAAAACGGTAATTCGCATTTAACGTTTGTAACGATTATAATAAAAATTACTAAGTTCATTAATTTCTTACTTTTATTTCGTACCTGCAAGAGGCAAACAAATATTTTCATCTTGCAAGTGAAATATACTTTTTTTCTTTTCAAATGTAAAACTGCTTAGTATTGTATCGTTTTATTCCATGAAGAAAATGAACATATAATTGGATAATATTGGAAAGAATGTATGCTAAAAGTGTGCTTCATCGTAGCCTTCGTAGTAGTTCTTTCCAATGTTAATATTAATCCGTTCATTATTTTATTTATATTACAGTAACCCGTAAGGTTTTTGTAAGCTTACAACTATAACCAATAGATAAACCGAAACTGAAATAAAATATTCTTTTACAAAAAAAGTGATACTGCTGTAAATTGTGTATAGAATAAAGAATCTAACGTTTGTTTTATTTGCCTTTAAAATACTTCTTTTACATACGGCACATCTTTCGACTACAAAAGTACAACTAAATCAATCGCTATTTTTTTCATGATTTCAATTAAAGATCGTGTAATGTTCTGTAATTTTAACTGAATCTTTTCTTTAGACTGAAAAAAAGCAAAAATATAGAAAGGAAGATAAATTATTATCTTTTTCTTGAGGTTTAAGATTATGGCTTCCCAGTCTTCTTTAAAATGGTCTTGCTTTTAAGAGGTGCGGCTCCAGAAGGGAAATGAAGAAGCAGAGGCAGGTGTTAAACCGACATTAAGTCGAGGTTGATTGCTTTTCCAAAAACTCGTTGAACCGTGACCGGACCTTCGTAGATCCTTCGTCCTTCGGGAACGTGAACAACTGAATGAAGAAAATCTCAGAACAGAATATACCTCCTCGTTTTGCGAATTCAAAAGTATTCTCTTCAGTATACTCCTTTTCGAAATACTCAGTTTCACATTACTGGAACGCAAAGTCTGTTTTCTTACAAAGTGTCTAAAAGATAAATACGGAAGGCATACCACGTTAAAAACAAGTTCAAGAATTTTTCAATCAATTTGATATGTCGTTTGCAATCAGACGTATTTTATTTCAAACAAACACAGTAAATTACATTAATCGATATTTTGTAATTAATTCGTTTCAGTCGACCCTGGTTCATTTAGTACTTAAAATAAAGTAAATATTCGAGAAAATAACAAATTAAGAGATTATTTATTTCAAGAAATAATGGACACTTGATAATCGAAAATTTTTCTTGAAATAACATTTAAAATAATTACAGATTAAACTATTATTTCAAGTTTTATATTATTTTATTTCTCGGTGCTTTCATTGCTAATATACACTATAAACTTGCACATATTCGAAGCAACGAAATAATAATATTTGCAATATTCTGTCATATAATACTTTATTTTATTTAAAGGTTATTCAAAATACAATGTTATTATTTTGCTCGAAATAAGAATTTCCAAAATACCGATTGCGTTATGTGGATCAAGATGCAAATTCTTTTACTAATTCTTTCACATTTGTTTAAATAAAACATTGCAATTGTTGCAAAATGTTGTACGTATAACATTTAATTACACACATAATAAAAGAATGTAAACAAACAGTGTCAAAGGTATTTTACATTTACAAATAAAGTATTATCGTATATTGTATTGCAATAACCAAGTAATTAATACATTCTTTTTTCATTTTTTTTAATTTCGTTCATTTTAAACAAGTAAGATTGAAAGTTTGAATTTGGAAATACATTTATAACTCGACTGCGGATGTTCATGCAAATACACATTTCTATTCTGTAACATTCTACCGTTTCAATATACACAACAAAGTGAAATTTTCAGAAAATTATTTATCGTATAAAGATTTCGTAGCAGTAATTTTTCAAACACAATATGCCGGACACGAAAAATTGTATAAGCATCCGCAGTCTACTTATAACATTACTCAGCATTGAAACAAAAAAAATTCATAACCGAAAAATTTGTGCGATTATTTAATTTTCAGTATTAAAAATACAAAATAATTTATCATTTTAACGCTGCTGTTATTTCAACTGGATCGGTATCTTCTATGTTTGTAAATGTCACCGCTGAGAACGACGAATTACCGTGGCATTTCAAATCATTATTTCTGAATTTCTTTTGAAATAAAATTCGGCCAGGTTTGGAAGTAAGTAATCTTCTCCGGGAAGGCTGCGGAGCGTGGCTCGGAGCGAAAGAAGAAGGAGGGTTTCAAGAAATCGGACGATTGCTTTATTAAGACGTCAGAAGGTACAGGATAGGCTGGGCCTGTGGTCGTTATTGCCTCAACCGGGTTCTCGCTTGGGACAATTGCTTCGTGAAGATCAAAAAGACCATCGAGAGAAACTGACAGCGAGAGAAAGAGAGCGAAAGAGACAGAGAGAGAACAAAAACAGCCGTGCTGACCCTTCGTGCGCTCCTCACAAAGTTGAGATACTGGTCTGACTGCGGTTTCCGTAACATTTTACCAGCAAATGCAAGAATCTACGCCATTCCGTGAAATTGTTCCAACTATAGAAAGTTCATAAATTTATTTGTATAGCGAATATATGTATGTTGACAAATGCGAAGCTCATTTCTTCTTACTGGAGATAAATTTATTCGTATCCAGAGTTGGGCATTTGCAATTTAATTTAGATTGAAATGATTTTCAGTTGCTAATCCTTTATTGTAATTCAAAAATATAATTATACAATTAATTTTTCATGTAATTATCTTTTGGCGCCCTCTGACTCATGATTTATATTTATATTTGTTGGGTACAATACTTCTATACGTTCGTCTCGGCCTGTTGAAAAATTATTCATACGATATCATGAATAATCATAGAAAGTTTAAATAAACTGTCTGATCAGGTGTTTGACAATAAATAGCTTTAAATGTCAATTTCAATAATAGGAAACTTGAATTTGGAATAATATGACTTGTTATTGTAATTTGTAAATTCATTTGAGAGTTAATTCCGATAATAAACGGTGTGCATACTAGCAACAATTCATATTTTAATTCAAGTTTGTCATCTTATATTTAATTGAATACAAACAAATTCATCGCTGGCTATAGATTTTATTTGTAGTTCTACTTAACAAATTATTAATTTCAATTGCCATTCGCAATTGATTTTGACAATTAAAACTTTTTGATTATTATTATTAATTAGATTGAAACGTTGCCTTCCTCTGTTTTTATTTATACACATACGGTTTCGTAAAATTGAAAACTTTTCCTTGCAAGTATTATTTTATTCATCATTCTATGAGTAAATCCTATATTGTCGTTTTTTAGAGCCCATAAATATTTATTTCGATTTCGTGCCACGCATGAAAGGATTCTTTTTTGTTTTTCATCATCATTGTAGTTTATCTTTGTATATTAAATTTTTAAATTATTTTTCTTTTACTTTTACTCACTTTTGAAATATTCATGTATTATGTACTTGGGAATAGTTTAAAATTTGTTAATATGCAACGTGTTCCTAAATTGATGGTCCAAAACAAATGTCTAGTCAAGAATGATTCTAAAATCAACCTTTTAAACGTCATGAGCGCTTAAAAATAATGGTCTATATTGCTAGAGTCCGTGCGGAGAACACCTATGAGCGTTCATGTAGTGTGTACATTAGGCAACCTTAGCGACCTTCCGCACATGACGTACGCTCCTGGTATAAGCTGTACCGAAAAACTTATGTCAAAACCTCTCTCTCGTGCGGAAAGTTGCTAAGATACTTAATATGTACATAGAACACTTGAGTGCCCTATAATACTTCCATTTTCATATTGATCGTATTAACACGTTTTATCTTGCGAAAACATCTGTTACATTATGTGATTTGCATATACGTGATTCGAATTGTGAACGTACTGCAGTTCAATTATATGTATACATGTACAAATCTGTGTGTTTTAAAAAAGTATCATCAGTATTGCTTGCCTTTTGCTATTGTCTAACAAATTTTTTACAAATCAGATAATGCGTGGACATCTATTCAGGCCGATTTGTATGCCTACCTGGACGTGCATTATCTTTCGTAAATCTCTGTTTCATATCTGACGATCTATCCTCTTTGTTCTTTCACAGACCGTCCATGTTCCATCAGGATTCACCAATCTAGATCTTTCATCGCATTTCCTGCATCACAGGAAACTAACGGTTATCTCGATTCCATCAGTTTCTAACGTTAATCTTCGAACTTCGTATTCGATCTAACTCGCTGCACGCTCCTCCAATGCACGCCAAGCCGCGAAGTGTGAAAAAGGCTAACAAGCACATCGGTAAACAGACTGAGAACCGTCAAGAGTCTTCCACCTCGTTTCGCCAAAACTTACAGGGTCTTCGATAAAACACCAGTCCCGAGTAAACGGAGCCTAAAGCATTTATCTAAGATATCCTAAGCAAACCGAGACACGCGCTCTCGTTGACTCGTTAATCCAGAAACAAATAACCCCTCTTGTTAGTCTTTCTATTTCTATCCTTTATTAGGCCACGGGTCATTCTATCGCCCTACCAAGTGGATATACAGCGCTACCTCGAAAAGAAAACATTACAGAATACAATGAAATGTAGTCAGCAACGGTTTTAGCAACCAACGTTTTAGAGCTTCTTGCAGCGCATACCATGAACGTAAGAAACTGGAATAGAAAGGGAGAAAAGGCGTTTCGCAATTTCCATTACCTCGGAACTCTGGCTGTAGCCGCGGAATCGATTAACCGGTTCAATTTGTACTGAAACGGCTAATACCGTCCGCGCTGTCCGGTTCTCTCTCGGGCTTGAAGGAGCGAAATTGAGTTGAGAGTCGCAGGGGCCCGGTGAATGCTGGTGGTAGGGAATAGAAGTAGTAAGGAGGCTGAAAGGGAGCCCGGTGGAAGGTCGGTACAGGAAGAAGGAGAAACGTAAGAAAGAACGGAACGCATCTAAATGCCGGACTGTTCGACGTCGCTCTGAGAAGGGTACGGGTGAGGGCGGGAGAGAAGAGGGTAGTGTTGGAACCAGGCTGGTGTCTCAATCAGCCAAGCAGGTTGGGGCACCTTGGACCCCTGTGGGTGGAGGACAGAGCTAGTAATGGCGCTAAATCGACTTTGGGTCGTGAAACAAATTTCGTTGTACTTTAAACGGGTATTCTCCTTTCTCGGTCCGTCTTCAGAGTATATTTTGGGAATTATTGTTTGAAGGAATTAAACAATATATCTTTATGAAACTTTGAAGGTTTACTCATATGCGTGTATGCTACGTTCGCGAATTTTTGTACATTACTATCATATACGCTATAGTAATTATTCACCGGAGAAATAGACAGGTTGAAAAAATAAGCTGGCACGATAACTGCCGCTGAAATCATCTGAAGTCACAAACTTAAAAAACTCTTTATTAGTATGAGTGTAGCTAACACCTGAACTACGAAAAAAAAAAAACAGTGATTTTTAGCAGAATGGCATAAAACTTTAGTTCAAAGTACTTATTGAACAACTCGCGTGCAATCCAATGCTTTAAGGATACTGATAATTATGAAAAGAATGAAACGCGATTTTTGCCCAGAGAAATTTTAGAAAATGGTTACAAATTGATCTGACTCTTTTTAGTAACCTGGACGAGGTAACAATAGAACTATTATCAAATTAATACTAAGCAATGGAATAAAATATATTTATCCGTTGTGTGCTTTCTTTGTAACTTTCAAATTTTTCTTTCCGAGGAAGATATTGCTTGACAATTTAGTTTTGGGTCCTGAAGGCGTGGCGTAAAGAAAGGTGGGATACTGATGGGGATACAGAAGGACCTTACACATTGATAACGGACTACTAACACAATCTCATCGCTAATATTCTGTTTGAAGTTAGCCGAAAATTCGGGGGAATGTATCACGTTCAGCGAAGAGCACACGAAACGCCAACGAAGAACAGATTTGTTGCAGCCTAATGAGTTTCGTCTTCAGGATCCAAAACGAAATTGTTCAAGACTATTTACGAGTAGTTGGAACTTTTATTTTAAAACAGTTCCTCGGATTGGCATTTTACTGTATCGATTAACGGTAGTAACCGTAATATAATCCTGAAGTAAGTACGAATAGCAAAAGACGTTTCTTGAGATTTTAGAGTTCGAATGATGACAAAATCGACTTGAGAAAGCTCCAATTATTCATTCCATTAAAGAAAATTCTTCTCCCACCCAGTGACAGAAATTGCATAGAGGTGTCAGTGTAGTCGGAGGAGACAAGCAAAGCATGCCTTGATGAGTAATTAATAAACAATACACGCCTCCAGTCCACCATAATTACTTGAAAAATTTGAAACAAACTGAAATATCCAAAGATTTAATAACTCGTACTTCTGCTAATAATAAATAACTTTGAATGCTAAATGTTACATGAATCACATACATCTCATAATTTACTTATAAATTTATGAGGTTTGTTACTTGTTTTGTTATTGTAACAAGCGTTAGAGAGATTATAGTTTTTCGTTACTTAATAATAAATTGAGTGAAATGTAATAGTGTTGGAACTTGTCTCACCCCTCAATACGTTATTTAAATAGGTACAAATCTTCAGTATTAATAAAATGTGAATTTTGAAAATGTCTTAATTCACTTTATCATCATGAAAAGAGGTTAATTCTTTAACATCTGTAGAACAATAATGTTAAGTACTTTAGACAACAAATATAACATAAGCTTCTGCACGGTAAGCAATAATATTTTTAGAATGCAACAGTAAAACTCAGAACCTTAAGTATCTCAAAATAGTAATAAAGTAACTTTGTGCCACTCTCAAAATAAAAGGCTCAAACGGTTCTGTCTCACTAGGTTTTAATAATGTCACCCTCTTATTCATTATTGTTACCCGTATTATTACTAGACTGCGGATGTTTATGTAACTCTAACATGTCAATATGTACAAAATAAATGCATTCTTCACTGATGGATTATTTATTCCGCAGCGAGATAGATGTACACGAAAAATGCATGAGCATGTGTAACATGATAAATGAAACAGAAACACGAGAAAGCTCTTAATAACGTATTTGTCAATCGTTTTATGGCCTGATTCTGAACGAGGCCAATCAGTCGAATGTACATGAAATATGCATATAATATGGACTATGCAAAACGTATGTTAGCCAAAATAAAAAAAATTTTTTTCAACTGTAATGACAAAACAAATTTCTGTATAGGTCCCATTTCTTTGCTTATTTTCCGTAAATATAAGCATGTGCATAAATGGCAGTGATAGGTCGAGTGGTAGGAGGTCCGACAAGACGCTACTTTCGGCGGCCCAACTGTAGTTTCATTCGTGGCTCGAATCCGTCAGTAGTCCTGTTGGTCCCGGGCCAGTGGCCGGTGGTGGGGGTAGAGGAGTGGCGCGCGCAGCTTCTCGACGCAGCGGGGCAGGCCGTCACAACTCAATCTAGTGTCTCAGTGACCGTGCGCCCATGAGTAAGTTTCTCTTTTCTCTTCTCCTCTCCTCTCGTACCAGTGTGTTATAATTCCTGACACGGAGTCACAATTTTCACTCGTGGATTAGCTTGCACTTGGGGTCCTAAGCGTCATCTGTCCCTCTCTATCTCTTCTCTCGGCTATTAGAACAATGTGATTGCTCGCAAGGTTCGTACCAGAAATTACATTCTTTATCTTTGGTCCGATATCATTTTCTTTAACGCATCAGGGAAAGTTTGTAAACATGACACTAGATCGAACGGCACCACGCTAGATCTTTGCATGTTGTCCATTTTATCCGATTATACGCGTGATAACGTATGCAAATATTGTTTACTAAACGTGCAATTCGTTTCGACTTGTATCAAGGATCGATCGTTTCGATCAATCGTGTCGATCTTTCGATGAAAAATATGAAACGTATATTTATCATCAATTGAAGACGCGTGCTTTCTTTTATATTCGCATGATTAGTTAACGTTGCTTCTTAGTTAAAATATACTGAATTCGCCGACTCGCTTAATGTCAACGATGATGCATATGCTTTCGAAGACATTCAATAAAAGTGCGAGCGATGGTAAGATAGATTAAATGGAAGTGTTGACAAAACTTTGGTCAATTGAGTACCATCTCCGTTGATTTATATCTGTCTTTCAATTAGCGATGTCAAACATATGAAGCATGAAGAGCATTGATGTGTACATTGATGTTAAGTAGCTGTGCAACACGCGCTTTATATTTTACGTTATGTTTGAACAATCGTAAACACCATAAGATGAATTTTCCCGTATAAAAATAATTAACTTTCACAGAATTGTACAATAATTAGAAAAACAAGTAAGAACAGGTTGAAAAAGAATAAACTGACAAACGCATTTTTAAAATGAATGAAACTTTGATTGATATACATATGTGTATGTAGTAGTAAGCAAAAGGCTTCAGCAAATAACAGTGGACGCTGATGTTATTTACCTAAGAGTTTACTCTTTATGAGGGCTGATTTACGGTTTTGTTTTATTTAAACAGTTCCCTCTGTTTAAACAGCAGTGTTTGCGTTCAAGTGTCAATTGGTTTACGACGGAGGAACAGTTCATTTACTAATTGAAATGTTCACACTTTAAACATTATGTAACATAAAGTAAAAATTTAACTCCTGATTAATAATTAAACTAGCAGTGCTTAAAAAATAACACATGATTTACAACAAACTGGCTTATCAGTATACAGAACACATTTTTTCTTAATTTAATTCTGTTATGTGTTAAAAATAATATTCCTCCTTTGCATATATTAATTAAAAGTAAAATTTAGTTAAATCAGTAAATGCAATATTAAAAGAAATTATTTTATTCTATATAAAATACTATTAAATTATTATTACAGCATTCTGATAAAAATGTAGCATCACGATTTCGTTACTCGTTTTGTTTCGTGAAAGCATATAAATGTGTTAACACTTATTTTGTAATAATATTGTCGGGAATGTATGAAATCTTCGTACCTCTATAAAGAATATTGATATTATGACAAAGTTACTTGTTGTTAACTATGGTAATATTCATTATCAGTAGTTTTTTTAAAACTCGGTTAGTAGCTGCGGAATCATAAAATTTATGGATGTTTGTAATGATACATTTGCAATCGAAATAAATCTCTAACGCATTGTATTCGAATATTGACATATTTATAATACAATTTCTCTAAATTGTCGAAAAACAGCTAAACAAATTTGGAACAATATCTGACTTACTTCTTCTTTGTTATTTATTTATTCTATTTATTCCTATTTATTCCTGTTTTAAATTTGACTATCAGAATTAAAAATTTTGATCGAATTCGATATCTATCCATTTTTCAATTCAGAATAATAAATCTTTGTAACAACATATGCAGATTATTTTTATTTTACACAACAAAAACGATTATCAGACCTTATGGTCACGTATACATTTATTGTTTACTTCTATAGTGGGTGTCCGGTAAATCGTGGTACATCCGCCAGGAAAACAATTCCTCACAAAAAGAAACAAGTAAAATATACAGGGCGTCTCAGGTCGGGTAGTACAATCGAACAGCAGGTAATTCTATAAGCAAAAGTATGTCGAAAAAAAAAAAGAATAAATTTTTATCGTTAGAGGTATCGTTTGCAAGAAAATTGGGTTTAAAAATTCGCGCTCAGCGCGGATGTCGAACGAAGTGTCGGCGACTTCTGTTTACGAACGAGTGTCAACATTCTAACACATTTGAACAATTTAAAGAGATAATTATTACAACATTCCAAGGTCCGTATTTTTTAAACTAATTCGAAACAGTAAAACGATGACCCCCCCCCCCCCCCCCCCATACGCTACATCATATTTCATTTTTAAGAAAATCTCTGACACCTACGTCGAGAACTGATCAATTTTGCGTGACATAACTCCTCAATATTTTTTTATTTTTTCATAATTTCGAAAAATATGCTTTATTTTACGAATTGTTTAAAAAAAAAATGAAGGAAAAAAGTTGAAAGGTTACGAAGTTATGATTTTTGTCCCGAAGTCCCATATACTCGTTACACGGTGCGACGCTTCGTTCAACATCCGTGCTGAGCGTTCAGATGAGTGCACATGTACTCGGCGAATTTTTAAACCCAATTTTCTTGAAAACGAAACCACAAACGAAAAAAAAATTTATTCCTTTTTTTCGACTTATTTTTGCTTATAGAATCACCTCCTGTCCGATTGTACTACCTGACCTGAGACATCCTGTATAAAATACATTCCTTTTTTCGAGAAAAATTTACTCGTTACATTAAATGTCCTCTGAATGCACTTGCTTTCTTATATCGAAAAAAATATTTGTCTCGGTGGCTTCATTTACGAGAAACTTGATTTTGAACTTTTATCAAACGCACATGGCACTTCCTTAACTTAGTTTCAACAAACCATAACCGTACCCGATTTAAAAATTGAATAACTAATCATGGTTTTGTAAATTTTGTTTATAAGTGCACAGACAAAAACTGTGTAACTACAGAAAAATTGATGAAATAGCAAAATCAATTTCCTCGAAAACGAAGTACCAAACAAAAATATTGTATTCTATATTTTTTATTTATTTTTCATTACGAATTGCATCCTTGACGGTTGTAAACGATTTGCCGGACACCTTGTATATCCTACACATGTGCAAACTTATCAGATATCTACAAGCCTCCTGTATAAAATACCAACCCCAAGTACGTAATACAATCTCAAGTATTTGATATTCTACCCCGTAAATATTTACACACTGCAATCGATGTTTGCTCAAACAGTCCAAGTAATATAATCATCTTCCCACGACACTACAAAGGATGGATCGCATTTAGACGATCAAACTGTATTAATATATTCTACAAGTGAAAGTAAATAAAAAGTGTTATATAAACATATGGCTAAAAATGCTTCATTAAAAAGTTACAAGAAAAATATGAAATGTTGGTTATTACACGAATACCAAAACTAGGCCCTCAAGGTTATTCCTCCTCCTTAATTTTTCTTCTTTTTGTAATTTAATATTTTTAGTCAAGGCGACAAGACAGTACAAAATTTGTCTTTACCATTTGAAGTCGTTGAAAATCATCAATATGACTTTTATTTAATCACGTATTATCTCATTTAAAAAAATCGGCTTTTTATATCAAACCGACATCGTTCACAAAAGCGATTTTAGTATCGTATGAACCTAATATCGTTTTAATTTAATTTTAACAAACGCATTATTAATTCTATATCGTTAATGAATATTTCATAGATCCCCCTCGCAGCGTTTTAATGACGCGCATACAGACCTGCATTCATCACTATTCACTTCTACTCATAGAACATATCGGCACGGTACGATCGTTCAGTTAGAAAAACACCCTGAACGTTCTTCTATATACCGTACGACACCAACTTTTCACGCTGATGATCGCGATCATCAGCGTTTCCGCCCAAAGGTTTTCGAATGACAGCAGTTAAATTGGTTTCGTCGCTACCGTTTCGTGCTCGTTCGGAACAGGGGGTTTGAAGCCTCGTCCGCAGAGACCAACGCGAATGCTGCGCGAACGTGACAGAAAATAGAGAAACACGGAACCACGGAAAAGACGGGTCAGAGGCTGCATGAACATTTTGTTTGTTCCCGTCTCCGTGGATCCGGCTGTGCCTGCGTGAGCCTTTAAACTGGAGAACAAGGTGAAGTTGATGATCACTGAGGGTCTATAGGGCTGGCCATCTGTCCCTCGTTGCCACGTCTGCGACGTCTTGGTGGTCCATTTTGGGGCTGGTGCGCAACAGCATCGGCACTAGCGCTGGCAATGAAGCGCTCTCAGGTAGAATCTGCCCCACTCTTTCTCTCGCTATCGTGTGCGCCAGCGCGCACGTGCTCTCTTTCGCCTACCCACCCCTCTTTCTCTCCTCTCTCCTCTCTGCTGTTCCATGGAGCTTTTTTTACTGGTATCGCCAGAGAGAGAGCAGACTCCCGATAGAACGGTCGACCGAGTTGTTCCCGAGGCTTTTACCTTTCTAGACCGTAATGGACGTATACAGAATAATTTCAACACTCCAATTATCTGTCACGCTAATGCAACAGGAAGAAGAACTCTGAAGCTTTACCACACGAACCCAATTCTTATGTTGATAATAAGGATCAGCTGATCTTGTGCAGCTGCCAGTTCGTGATGGGACCAAAAGGGCACGAGATTGAATTGAACAGCTAACATGGTTCATATTAATCTTCCTAATGCGACACTTGTAATTCGAACAAGGGACATCGCCCAATTGGCACCCCCCGATTTTTATGCAATTTTCATGCAATGAAGTACTCGTGAAAATATTCGAAACGTGTTTGTTTTTATTGGCAAACATCCATGCTGAAGGGGTGAAAACAGCCCTCGAAGTTGGGAATGAAAAAGCTAGTTCATCAAATATTTCGAAAACTATTAGATGTGGACAAAAAATAAAATGTCTCGAAACTGTTTTCAAAATTCTGTAAATGATATCTCACTTTATGATTGACGGATATTTATCTAACATCTTTATAAAACTATGCTTAACCCTTTCAGCGCTATGAACCCATATATGCGTTCCGAAACATCGTTCACCGTGCGCTACGAGTCACCGCACTGGTCCAGGCACAGCCATTCATTGTGTGTTATAAACCTATGTCTTCGGATAAATTATCATCTCAGCTTATATTATTAAAATGTATTTGTTTCGTTACATATTTCGCAGTTTTGGAGCGTTAAAACAATTGAATAATCAATACTAACCGTATTATTATAACGAAATATTCTGTTTAACACGTGCTCTACCGTGGAAAACTTCAGCACGTAGTGCACGCCTTTTCTCGAAATTTTCAGCGCTGAAAGGGTTAATAATCGAAATCGTTGTAAAAGTTCAACGTATTATAGCTGTTGCATAATCACCTATTGTCATTCTTTTATTACTAAATGTTGGCTGTTTGTCCATACAGCGTGTCCCATTTTGACCTTCCCACGCGAATATCTTCGACGCTGTTAGTGATATTGAAAAATATTTCAGACAAAAGTTCAATGATTGTGAAGGAGACATAATATGCTGTCAGTAGACTTTTTCGTAACTAAAATCGTAGAGGAGATATGAAAGTTACATTTGTTTTTTTTTTAAACGGAACCATATATTTTTTATCCATTATCGATGCAGCTCTCAATTCTCTATAAGAAAGTATTAGGGTATTTGTACCAAAAAACTATTAGCTCAAAAAATATTTCAACCTTTTGCTATCGACGCCCATAGGCGCTTAACAAAAATGTTCACCGTGTACTGCCGACACCCATGGGCGTTCGATGCAATGATTCACTGTGTGCTACCGCAGCTCAGCCGCACGCGGCGTTCGCCTCATTTCCGTATAGCCCGCGATCAAAGGGTTAATTTTAATGTTGAGAATTGGTGATCGTGGTTTCAGTCGGAGCAACATTCAAATCGAAATGTCTTCTGAACTAATGGCTTTCCAAAACACCCACCTTGTATTTTTTTGTAGATTGCAAAACTGCACATATTGAGTACATCTATACGAAATATACTATCGGTAATGCTTCTAACCCTTTGCTTGCTATGGACGCGTATATACGTCTTACAAGTTACAGCGGTTTACATTGTCAGCACTAACAAAATCGTCAGTATTTCTGACAAACATGTGCATCTATGTTCTATAATTCCCATTGTAACTTCAATAGTCGAAATCCGTTTATTTTGCCCCGTGTTTCTTTTTGAATTAATTAAAAAAGTCCAAAACACAATATGGCATGCAGTGTGACAAGTATTTCATCCACAAAAATTGGAATTACAGTAAATTGAAGAAAAAAAATATGAAACTTTCTGTGCTACTCATATTCGCTAAGATAGAGCGTAAACTCTTCTCGTCAACTCGAATATGAAAAACAGAGATGCGATTTATTTTAAGAATGTCATGGAATGTCCCTTCATGCCACACATCTGCTACAAGAATCTGCAAGCACTTCGTAGCACGATACAATTTTCAGATTACAGTTTACATTCCTGAATGTGAACTAATTTATGCAAAATTGTGACAGTAATGTAACAAACAAAAATACAAACAACATAGAAACTCGTATCAACGTACATCTTCAGGACATGTTCGATCTTAATTCGATGTCTCTAATGCATGCTTCGTATCATCCCATAAGTAATGTCGCTTCGTCTCCAACGTCAAATAAACATAGATACCTTGTTTATTATTATACGAATTTATACATACTTGATATGTCGATGACTAAAAACAACGATAAGTATTTACTTTTTTGTATAAGACCCGGGCACCTTTGAAATGACATTATTGGGAATATTTTGTCAAATGACATATTTTACATCATAATTATTTCATTGTCGAAATAGAATTGTTATTTTATTTCAAGGAATAATTTTGAAAATAATCATCTTGTATCTAAGACATACTGATAGATGTATCTAAGATGAACTCATATACTTCAATCGTATCGTGATTACTTTTATGACATTAGGGTTTCATGCTTGGTGTGCTTATATTCAACTCGCACTCTCAAATGATTATCCGATGATAAGAGACGTTTTCGTGAAGAATAACCCCTGCCGTCTTCTGCACCGGTAGAAGAGTATTTTCTTTCGTAACTGTATTAGATGGCTCGAAATAAAAATCTCTTAACGATGAATTTTTTTGAAGGGAGAGTTTTTCTCCAAGCAAACTGTCGTACAAATTTCTTGAAACAAAATCTTTCAATTGTATTATATTATCGATTATTTCTTTTGCCAAATTTAAAATAAAAGGATAATGACAACATTCATTATTTGAAACTGCTATTATTTCAAATAAATCATTGTACACTATATTTTCAAATAACAGTATTGAAAATTACGGACCGAATTATTATTTTAAATAACTACCGTATTGCCCGGTTAGTGGCCGCGGTGTTAGCCCCATCAGGGCACTTCTTTCGGGCTATTTAACAAATACCTGCCCCGATAGTTGTCGCGATTAGGTCCGAGGCCTGCGACCATTAACCGGGCACTACTATACATATTTCTTATTTTAATTTCAAATAAAATCCCCCAGATCCGGATAGTATATGAACGTTTTAAAGTCTCCGAGATCATGCTGAACAACAAATCACTGAAGTACTTGATCGCCTATTCCTTTCCAGCAATTTTTATTTATAAACGATACTGCATACGTGAAAGGTCCGTGCGAACGTAATTGTTTCTTGGATGTTTTAGAAGGATGTCACGCTGGTTAGATCGATCGGCCCTAGTCCTAATGGGTATGGTGTTGATTAATACGATAACGTGGAATACAGCTAGAAGTTCGATAATGAGGTGCGACGAGGCAAAGTTGAGGTGCGCTTATAGAATAGGCTGTGGTACTGCTCTGCAACACTATCTTACGGGTTGTGCGCCCGTTCTCCAAGGCGATGATTGTTCCGAGACTTGCCAACATGCCCTCATTGCTCTTACCAGCACTGACGAGGGCAAGGAACTTATGACGGTACATATCATTTACTTGTTACCATGCTTTTGGTATTAACCCTTTGCACTTCATTGGCGACATACATTGTTTCTACGTGTGCTAGAAAAATTTAAGAATTCAAGTTGTATTTGTTCCAACGTAATCTAAATGAACACAATTAAAGAATAAATATTAAATAATGAGAGTTTATAAATTTTGGTTGGAAAAACAATACTTTGAATTTTTAGAGTCGCCACATAAATGTCTTGGAATAGCTAGTCGTTTATATTAAAAAGTTTGGAGTAATTATTTGTTAAAAACAGAAATCAATACTATAGGATGAATGTTTTCTCGTCCTAGACTCCTTTTTTGAAAAAAAAACGACTTTCCCTTCTGTTAATTGTATTATAATTTTAAATCTTGTTTTCCTTGAAAGCGTAAGGTGGATTTAATTTTACTTTTAAAATTATAAAGCTATTATTGAAAACGAATTTCTATAGTTTGTACGTTACGTCTATAAACTGTTACTTCTGTTTGTACTTGGAAATAATAATGACCACTAATTAAATATTAAATGGACTATTTAGTCAATAACGTAATATTGACAATTTTCATCAAACTGCAAATTAAAATTTTCTAGTGAATAATAATTTGTTCTTATTTAGTGCGAATGCGAGGACGATTTATGCCTGCAATCGAAACAAAGGGTGGAAATCTGTAGATCCTCCGTGACAATGGCAATGAACAGGACACGGGTGTCCTGTAGAATAGCGACTTGGATTTGTAACGCGGATGCTCTTTGTCAAACTGCGCTTGGCTACTATAATACGTTCTGCAAAAGCATGTTCCAGGGACGAAAGTGCACCAGACGGTAAATTTCTTTTTATAATCTATTTTATAGAAGAAAAAATTATTTTTGACCTATATCTGTAAGGAATAGTGCTTCTGTTTATAACAGTTTTTACAAAAACATTTCAGATGTAGAAACTCGATAAATATTTTAACGCGACAAGAAAAAGCTGCGAAATTAAACACGTGCCAGTGCGATGGATCCGAGGATTACGATTGCAAAGGGATTCACAGAAATATGGATCATCTCTGCTTTAGAAAAATACATCACGGTTACCGTGATGTTAATGTAGAAGACGATAGACGGAATGAAATTTTGAGACCAAACATGAGTTTTAAGGGTGATGCTGTTAGAACATTAGTAGACAAAAGAGTATTTATGCTCTTTCTGATGATTTACCACGTACTTAAAGCGAGACAAGGCAAGAGCATTTGATTATAGCATGTTCTTAATAGAATTGTCCGTCAGACTTTATTTCTTAAACATTAATTTTAGGTATTCAATTATAGAAGTTGTTATTTATTAAAAACAAATTTTCGTATTTCTTTGGAGTTCATTAAAGATTGTTTTGTTTCAGACTGACGATCTAAAGAAAAACCGGGAAATCTCCAAAAAACAGCAGTATTCCATGAAACCAATGACCAAAGATCTTTATGAACCTACGTAATCAATATTTGAACAATTTTATGCTGGTGATAATGGATTACTCGTTTTTATAAATACCTCAGCAGCACGTTGAATACATTGAAAGGCTACATTTTATGCTGAGTTTTTCACAAGTTTTTTGTTAAATATGTACAAATGAAAAAAACGAGGAGTTTTGTACAGTAAAAATATTGTATAGTAACTGTATTATAGTAAAAGTAACTAATTAAGACACTGCATCTATTTAGTTGTAGACTGATTTTATTTATGAAAGTGTACTCATGTAAATACAGTGGAAGATGGCACTTTGTTTTTTCCTTTTTTGCCAAATTTATAATCTCGCAACTTTTTTGGGGGGCAAAGTAGTTTTACCAGAAAGTATTCATGGAGAATAGATTTATATATTGGGAATTGTGTTTGCTGAAATTTTTTTTTATGAAACTACCTTCATAAATTTTTTATACACCTTTTCTTGGAATTGTAAAATCTATTTCCCAAAAAATAATTAGAACTGTCAAACGTTTAAAGTTATACTGTTTAAGGAAAATACGATTTTTTTTAAACAAATTTACGCAGGAATACAAAGTTACGAGATTTATAATATGTATTTTTATATTTATATTTGCTCGAATACGTGTGCAATGTGTGGACGTTTTTATATAAATGTTTATTAATTGTTTATACAGTGTAAACAGAAAACTGAATTTTAATTCTAAAATAACTTCCAGAATTTGTCTCTGAATTAAACAAATAGTTACCGAATAATAGGTAAGAAGGGATCCTATTTTTGTAAAATATACAATGATGTAATGTTAAAGATTCATTAAACATAAATATATGAATATATTTTTGACACTGATGTTATTACAACATTGTCTGTCTACACATATATTTTTTAACAAAAAATCCTGCCCATTTAATTCCTGAAATTTGGATATGTAAGACTACAAATTTGTTTTTAAAACAGTTTTTAATTGTTTTACATTATGAAAAATCATGGAAGTTAGTTATATCTATCTCATTGATTTTCATTATAAAGTGATTAAATGTTTTTAAATATATAAAAAAAGTGTGCATGTGTCTTACACATATATACAGTGATAAATATTACATCATCGATTGTAAATAATATAGTCAAATATTTTAGAAGTAGATGTATAAAATTTAGTTAGTTTAAAGAATACAATTATAGGAAATTATTGCAGTTTACTTTTTAACTATTTCCATTTTTATACAAAATACAACGTTTTTACAAAGTTTTTTTGCATTGAAAATCCTAACGTATGTTTTGTTATAATTTTTATTGAGTACCTAGTATAAAGTACATGAAAATGTAACATAAAAGTTTTCTCATGATAAATTGTTTCATTAATCAAATACATGAAAAAAATGGACAGCCTAAGGAAATCCATCATCATCTTCTTCTGCCATTTCTTTAGCAAGTTCCAAATCCTGTTGTTCTCTTTCTCTACGTTCTTCGGCTGACTCAAGATCTTTTCCATATGATTTTGGAGGATATCTCATGGCTTTAACACTCTGATTATGTAAATCTAAGCAAAAGGTAATTCTCTGATGGAACGCAAGTAGCGGTTCTTTAGTGCAGTAAATATCTGTAGTTTCCTTGCTACGCATGTATCCATTCTCTGGTTCTAAAGTAGCCTCAATTACGCCATCCCTAATGGCTTTGGCAACAATGAATTCTGCATCAACGCTGGAATCTAAGCCTAACTTTTTCGCAATATCTGCAGGAGAGATTCTAGAGTAAGACAATCCAATTGACCTAATCGCAGTTTTAATAACGTTATGTCTCAGTCTGAGAATTAAAGTGAACGTATGATCCGCTCTAAATTGTGGGCCAAAGTTTTCTAGGACTTCTCCAAAGCGTTGGAGATTACCCAAGCGAACAGCTTGCGTTAATTGAAAGTATGGGGCTAAAGCACGACGCAAGGCTGCTTGTCGGAAAGTTTGACGCTCTGGGATGTCTCCAAGTAGAAGTTCCACTGCTACAGCCAATTTCTGAACTGTTTGACGAAAACCTACGGCAGTGCTTTGTGGAGCCTTTCTGAGAGCCTGCAGAAATAAATTCAGAAAATGAATATTCAAAAAGAATTTATGTACATAATATTCTAATTGTTCAGAAATCACTTAGAAGGAATTCTTATGTGGTCTAGTTTACAGTTGAATGACCTAGTCTGTGTGTCTCTATGATAATTAAAAATTGATGAAATATAAAGATTTACTGTAATTTTGAAGCAGAATTTGCGCTTACCTGTACTAAATACTTGTGTGCAGCAGAGTATTCTAATCTGGCTGCTTTAATACGCCCCAAGTAATACAAGAATCTAGCCCATTCATTATTACTAGCAGACTCTGGGAAAGTTGATTTCAGCACAAGCTTGTCTGCTTGATCATATAAATTATAGTGCAAATAATTCCTTAATAAACAATTAATTAATACTGCCTGTCCTTCAAAATCATTTCTCAATGTTGCAGTTCTTAATCTCAAATGTAATAATCCTCGAATTTTGTCCAATCTTCCAACTAATTCATATGCTCTACAGTAATAAAAGTAGCACTTTGCAGCAATCAAATCAATTGTACGTCTGTTCTGTGCAATAATTTTTTGTAGTAATGCCTCAGAACATTGAACAGCATCTTCGTGTCTGCCTGTATCAATGAGACGAACAAGGACTAATAAATGAATATAAGCATCGATTTCTGGTAGTGGATTCATGGCAGAAATACGAAGTTTCTGTGTTTCTTCTGATTCAGTAGGTTCTTCTAACCATGACAGCAATGCATCACGCTCTGTGCATGGTTTTGAATAAAAACTAAGAATAACTCCACGCAAAACATTGGAATTTAATCTGCGACGTGTGCTGGGCAATGTACGCAGTGCTCTTAAGATGAAACGAGGTTCTTTGCTTTGCACAGCTTTCTCTATCTGTCGAGTGTGTTCACGAATATCATGGATCGTTTGGAGATCGGAGTCCTTTTTGTCACAGACATCTCCATCACCATTTTGACTCTCCGGAGAGATCATGTCGACATCCATAGCCTCTGAATTTTTAGCTGTAGGCACACCCATTTTGCCTGCTCTATGAAAAAAGAATCTTCAGTCACATAATGGTTTGATTTACACAAAAAAAAAACTCAGAATATTTGGTTCTACAAACTACAGCATATTTCATTACATGAAACTTAACCTAATTTAAGTCTAATTTCAACACTGTACTAAAGCAATAAAATATTATATTTTTATTAACTGTAACAAATGATTAATGCTACTCTATATATTACAAGTAATACGTATCCATAATATTTAAAACATTGCATGTATCCATAATTGCAATCATCACTTTGTAATTTAATATTCACTAAAGATATTGTAAAAATGAAAATATATAAGCCATTAATACTTTTAGGCTAAGTTTTAATTAAAAAATTGCATAAAATTGTATGTAATTGATTTTATTATTAATAATAAACTAGAAACCTCTTTACTGTCAATTCGATGGTACACTTTATAGAAAAAACGAAAAATGTATTGTATGTAATATATATTAAATGGTACACAAAAAGTGTAGATATAGAAATTAACAGCAATAATTAATACATACCTTTGTTTCAAGCTTTTTCTACACAAACAGAAAATCCGCTTGATAACTACAATTCTACGGTTTCATCAAACCGATTCACAGTAGTGCACGACGAAGTGACATGTCATGTTTAGCAGAAAGACTGATAAATTCCTAGCTAGGGACTTTCAGGTGTCTCGAAAAACAAAAAATTATATCAGAAACATTTAAAACTAAATTCTCCACTATTATTTTAATAAAATACCCGAGGTCAACAATTTTGTATTTTTCTTTTTTTAATATAAATCGTACAGTATATATAATAATATAGATGACTTGTAAAAATATTTGTTACAAATAAATAAGTTTATGAGTAATCGTATAACACTGCAATGTATGTAGATATATTCTCGGCAGAAAGTGTGTACTAGATTTGTCCAGTAAGAATTTATTTATACAGTTTCATTTTTTTAATAGAGGGCGCGATTCGTAATTTCTTCCACGCACCACTGCCAATCTACGAAAGAAAGTTCATCAGGGAACACAGGAAACACTGATTACTCGGCATGAGATAACCTCGGTCCTGAAATGATACAATATTTTTAATTATAATGATGTAAATACCTGCACGAAAACGAAATTAAGGGTTCTATTTGTTAGCTTTTGTGTCACAGTTCAAAATGAATTTAAGCAAAAGTGAAAAGCTTCTGGCTGCTAAGAAAAAGGTATTACGCATTTGAAGTATTGACAGCTACGTGGATAATTTTTATTATGATTAATTTGTGGGAAAAAATTACATTCTCGACCAAATTACTTAGTAAACACTTGTCACACATCACTCGTAAGGCAGAAAACGTGTTTCGTTAGGATTTTCTTAAGTTCACTGGTCTTAAGAGTTGCAAAGTTTTAGGTTATGTTAGCTGTCAAACTTATATTTATTTTGATTGTTTAATAACTATGATGAGTTTTTACAGAGACATCAAACAAATCGATGTCTTTTCATAAAAGTTCCATAAAATGTATATTAAATGATTATTACGTATATTTTACGAGTATCTTAATTTTTGCAGCTCAGGGAATTTCAAATGAACAAAATGATGCAGGATGGAGGTTCTGCGAAACAAAAACAAAATTCCGTGGAATTACCGCCTTCTCAGGTAAATAAATCTTTAATACATGGTTTAAATTTTAATAATAGATTGTCATCTACAATCATCCTTGTACAATACAAACAACATTGACAGTTTGTTATTCACTTTATAATGATTTATAATTTATTTCTGAATTCAATATATGCATTTTATTAAAGTCAGTTTAAAGAATACAAATATATCAAATCTTTCTTATTAATTTATAGAATCAAAATGTGGCAACTAATAAATTAGAATCTAAAATTGTAAATAATAATCCAGCATTGCAATCTTCTGAAAATATCATACCTGCATTTGAAGATGCAAAGAGTGAAACATTATCTACATACCCAATATTGAATACAGAAGATACAATAACTCACAAAGAAATAAATAATTCCATTGAAGATGGTATTAAACTTGTGCAAGAAACACAGGGAGTTAATTTAGAGCCAGAAATGGAAAGGAAAATGGAACTGAATGATTTTCCAAAGGTACAGAAGGAGCATTTATTAGAGATGGCCTCTGCAGTTGCAGATGTTTTGACAAATGATTCAGAGCATACAGACATAAATGTAGATTCTGATCTGATGTGCCGTAATCAGTTTCTGAGTTTCTATTTGGAGGAGCAAAAAAAAGTTACTAATGAATTGCATGTAGAACTTAGTAATTCTGTAAGTACATAATATCATTAATTTTTATAAATTTAAAGAATTTAATAAGAATGTTACAAGATTGGCAAATATATTATTAATTTAAAGTATGTTTATATGATAATATAATTTCAAATAGCATTTTATCTAAAGTACCTTAATTTTTCAGCGTAGCAGAGTACTAGAGTTGGAAGCAAAATTAGAAGCCAAAGAGACAGAATTTCAGGCGCAATTGGCACGTGAAATAAATCCATTGAAAGAACAACTTCAAGTTCATACTCAGACAACTGGAATCCTAATAGCAGAAAAGGCAGAACTTACTGCTGCCCTTAGTCAAGCTCAACAAAGTGCTAAACAAAGTTTAGGTATGTTTCAATATTGTAAATTGTTAAACACTTATTTTATGTGATAATTTCATATTTGTTAAGAATGTTTAATTAATAAAAAATAATGATTGTTTAGAAGAAGCAGAAGAAATAACAGGGAAGTTTAAAAACTCCCAAGTTCGTATAATCGAACTTGAAAAAGAATTGTCTGGGGTAAAGAGTAATAATGAAGACTTGCGAAAGAATTTACATCAGATGCAAAATGAATATGATTCTCTTGAAAAGAAATTTTTTGAATTGAAGAAGGAGAAAGAAGACTTGTATTTAGAGGCATCAGAATTAAAACAGAAATTAAATTTGAAAAAAACGGAATTAATTGCTATTCAACAAGTACTTCATGAAAAAACAGCACTGCTTTCATTAAGCGAACTTAGAATACAACAAGTAAGTAGTACGTATATTATTAACAGGTAGAGAAAGAGATATTGATTTTTTGTATCTTATATGGTTTCAGATGAAAGGTGCAACACCAACAGAGGAGGAAAGGCATGCTTCAACTATGTTGGAACAAGAATTGGCACAAACTAAAGAATCCTTAAAGGCTGTTAATACTGAAATGGATGAAGCCCGTAAACAGTATCAAAATTATGTTAAACAATTGGATATGCAACAAGCAAAGTTGCTGGATGAGGTATGTTATAATGTACTTGTAAAAAAAATTTAGAAAGTAATAAGAATAAAAGAGAATTGTTAGGAAAAACATAATAAAGAGTATAGTAACAAAATACATCTTTATATGAAAGTAAGAAACAATTTATTATTCCTAATGACTATATAACTAAATTTATAAAAGAAATGTGGAAACTCGTATAAATTTTCTACTTTGCCAATAGACCAAGACACAGAAGAAAACTATAGAAAATTTAGAATCAAGAGAACAAAGTTATGTGCAGAGATTGTCAGAACTTGAGCAACAGTTGCAACAAGAGAAAGGAAAAGTAGAAACTTTATTACCTTTACAACACAGTAAAGACCAAATAGATAATTTATTGAAAAACATAGACGAACTTACATTGGAACAGGAAAGACTTCATATTACACTCTCTGAAAAGGTAAGCTTTTGTTGACTCATAGAAAACTAAAAAATTAATCCATAAAAAACTAATATCCCTGTCCGCACATCTAGGATTCTCAAATCGAAATATTAACAAAAGACTTAAACGATTTACGTGAAACAAGTAATCAAGAGGCCGATGTAACAAAATTAGCAAGCGCTCTGGAAAGTGAACAATTGGGAGCATCTAGAGCAGTTCATCAAAATCGACAGTTAAAAGAACAATTGACTGATATGGAAAATGCTTTTGTTTCTTTAGTAAGTTCATAATTGAAATTTTATAAATTTTTCAAAGGGGAGTAGAAATGTTAATTAATTACAGTATACCATTATTAATTAATGAAGATAATATTAATAATATGATTTTTAAGAGCAATGCAAAGTTAGATTTAACTGAGCAACTTCAAGCTGAACGTTCTATCGGACGCAAATTAAATGCTCAGTTGAACAATGTTGAAACTGAAATGGAACAATTAAAAGAAAAACTTAGAGAGAAAGAAGCTATTCTGGGAGAACTTGAAAAAGAAAGGCTCCAAAGTGCTCAGATAGCTGATCAAATGCAACACTATCAAGCACAATCATATCATGTTGATACTTTTCAACGAGAACTCCAACGTGCTTTGGTAATTATTTTTGTATAGTTCAATTTATTGTATTATTTATGTTCTGGGAACATGCTTAGGTAAAGAAAAACTTTGTCATTTATATCGTAGGCTACCATAGAAAAGTTAGAAAAAGAGAAACAGGAACTTATAGAGAACTTAAAAGAAAAAAATCAATACAATGTTTCTCTCGAAAATGATTCTTTTGAGACAAATGCCGAAAGTATACCAATTCGAGAAGAAATCACACATACTGAAAACTTGGAGGAAAGTAATGTAATGATTTCAGAACCCGTAAAAAGACTCGAACAGAGATTTAAAGAAACAATGGAACGAGTTGCAGAACTCACAGAAGAGAAACAAAAGCTAGAACATCTTGTTTTACAACTTCAAAGTGAAACAGAGACAATAGGTATAAATCTTCACAGTCTATAGGTTGTGGTGCAGACTCTATTTAAACGTTCTCAGCTTTTTCTTCTCATAACTTTAATATTTTTATTGAAATGCATACCTATAAAACAGTAAAAGAAATATCCTGATCTTATTATGCCTTAAATAAAAATTACTTTTTTTTAGGAGAATATATAACATTATATCAAAAGCAAAGAGCAGTCCTTCAGAATAGGGCAAGAGAAAGAGACCAAGTATTTAGGCAATTGCTTGAGCAAAGAAATCAGCAACAAGAGCAGTTGCATAAGCTAAAAGTTTTGGTTAGTGATTTTCTTAGAAAGGAATACATTCATTCCAATGGGACAGAACGTCTAATTCCAAAAGGTATAATTTATAAATGTGATATTAATTTAACAAAATAGGAATTGAAATACATTTTCCCAAAATAAATATCTTAGAAATTGTTATTCATTAATAATATTTTGAAAATTTATTTTTCGGCAGTAGGTTCTTCAAAGAGATAGTGTAAAATACTAAAACTTAAAATGCAATATGTATGGTCTCTACTGAAGAACATTAGATTTTCATAACGATTTATTTAAAAAATTAATTCAATTTTTCACACAACAAGAAAAAACTTTTTTTTCAGAGGTAGACATCGAAAATCATGCCGATGATTCTGTGGCTGTAAAAAGAAAGAAAGAAGTGATAGAATCACAAGAGGAAAATAAAAGTGTTTCAGAACTTCTAGATGTTTTAACAGAAATAAAGGATTGCAAGGATTCCTGCATATTTGAGCAAAATTTCCATCCGTGTCCTTGGTGCTCTGGAAAATTACTCACAGTATAAAAGATATGTTATATGCATATCCTATATTTTTAGCATAACATATTAATATAAGATTTTTAATCGACAACGATTTATAGAACATAATTGTACATAAGAAAAAAATAATTGCAGCTGCAATTTGTAAATGATCAACAGCATAGAAGAAAATTTTCCTTAAAAAATAATTGTCCTTTTCATAAAAGAATGTATAGGAGAAAGCGATTCTGCTTTAAAATGTTTAGAAAGTGGTAAAATTATTGTTTCTTTCGCGTTTCATGTTCTATACATTTTTCTGCGTAAAAAGCATATGCTTTCCATGAAACTAATTAAGAACAAAAGAAGTGACTATATTTAAAATCATTCTTTCTACTGTATGAAAAACTTTTTAATTATACTTTAAAACAGAAAGTTATATTGAAAGAATCTTGAAACTATTTAAGCAATTTCTTTATTGTAATTCAATAATTACAGTAAAGAGTAATTCAATTAGTCAAATAATTAATTGAAATTTATTTATCACAGTCTGAAAGATTTCTTTTAGAATTTAAATAGTCTATAATACCAATATTAATAATGTTGGATGTTATAAAACTCTTTTTACGTCAGTGTCTGGTATTTGTATTTTAGTTATAATCTGTCATTACAATTTCATTCTCTTTGGAGAACTTCTGTTATTTTCACCAGTGTTATCAGTTGTATTTGTTTCTTCTTCAATAAGAAAAACTGCTTTACCTCTACGTCTTCTTTCTGAAAAATAACACAAAATTTAGAATCTTTTTTAACAATGATACTCTTTATGAGATAGTACTTATTATATTACTGTGCAAAACTGAAACTTGTTATTGCTTCTTGTATGTGTATTTATATATGTATATAAAACTATATTTTGCTTTTAAATTTTGTTTTTATGTATTACCTGCTTTCAAAAGAAGCCTTTTGCATTGGTTTGATATTGAAGCCTTTGCTTTAGTTTCATTTAAACCAAGTAAAGAACCTAAATTTATTAAGTCATATGGATTTCTGATTCTTCTGATATTATTGGAACCACACGATAGTATTACATTCTAAATAGAAATAATATTTCATTAAAATGCTACAATTGAATATAAAAGGTTCTTAAAAAATACTCATAAAAAGAACGTCCAGTTTTTAGTAGTAATATCTATATACCTTGCTTTTTCCATAAGTATGGTATAGATGAGAGTAATGAATAATAGTTTTCCTAGATTCTGAGTCAAACAGATCTGAATATTGAATCTCAAAATGCATTCCTCTTTCGACTGCTTGGTCATATAGCTTTTTGTTAAGTTTAAATGATATGGAGAATGGTCTCAAAGTAATTATGTCTGCGTTTAGTTGTGTACATGCAAACTGTAATGCATTTTGGGTTTTTGGAGCAATAGCATATAAATCATATTTTTTTAAAGCTGCACTGTGATTCAATATGTGTGTTTTTGCAGGATCAGAACATATAAATGTGATCCGATTAAAAATTTTTAATTTTCCTTCAAACTCCTTTTTTATGTTACGAATATTAATTGCCTCAGGAATAACACTATGATGTAAATCACCTTCCTCGTTTTTCTTCTTTTTTTTCTTATCTGTTGCAATAACACTTTCATCTAAGTCAGTATTTATTGCTATTGTCCTATATCCAAGTTCATATAATTTTAACAAATATGGATATAAATTTTGCGTTTCATTTGCTGAGACACATAAATCATAAAACCCTGTACTTTGTCTAATGTCCATTTTTAATTTTTATTATATCTTCACCTACACTGCTTTTGTTTTCCAAGTTACATTATATGTTATTTTTTCTCAGATTATTAATAGTACTTAAGTATTGACTGAACTTTCTTCAAATAAAAATTAGTTTTCACATTTTTGGTATTTTATCACTTTCCCACGAGTGTTGTAGGTTATGTTCATCATAAGTGTCAGGGTCATAGCACACCAAATCAAACACTTTTTGATGTCGATGTCAGGGATTTCATTCAAAATGAAATATGTAGTAGCGTACGTGTAATTAAGGAGGGTTTAAGTCATCATTTTGCTCGTTTGTACTACATATTATTAATATATTACTATTATTTGTTTCAAATCATTTTGAGTAAACAATTAAATTAAGTGCATTTTCATATCAGTCATATTATTTTCTTTTTAGAAACATAGGATAAATATGTGAGAACAAAGATTTAAATAGAAAAGCTGAGCATTGGACAAGAAATTTAAGTAAGCACAAGCTACTGCTTATCTGCTTTGTTTTTTAAATGCCATGTCTGAAACTTAAAAAAGAACAAATCTTTCAAATTAAGAACCAACTTGAGAAGAAATCATTCATTACTACTTACAAGATATTCTGATGCATCATGGAAGTAATAAGAAATTCAAACCTGTTTAAGCGAAACAAAATTTGCACGTGACATGTGACTTAATGAGAGATGACATCAAAATTTGTCCTAAAGTCTCATGCGTGATACGAAATTTCTATCTTATCGTGGATCTCAACCTTAATGGAATTAAAGGGATTCAATATTTTATTTGAAGACAAAATGAAATTGCGAATGTCTATCATCGACAAACGAGCGAGACCTCTTACCATTTTCGTGTCACATCCTACCATATCGATCGTGACTGACTTTACAGCACAACGCTATTGGCGGTAGGAATCAAAATCAACAACACTGATAGACATTTGTTATTTTATTTTGTCTTCAAATAAAATTTGGAATCCCTTTAATTCCAATAAGGCGGAGACCCGCGATAAGACAGAAATATCGTGTCTTGCATGAGACTTTAATGTCATCAGACAATTATTTCACGATATGATTCCACTATTGGACAAATTTTGATGTCATCCCTCATTAACTCACATCTCACATGCAAATTTTGTCTCGCTGAACCCTTCGGCGGCCGCGTATCGGTATTTTATGCCGCATTTTTACTTGTTTACAGATTTCATTGATATTCTTAGTTGTACAGCAGTGTCCATAGAGATATGTTTGATGGGCTATTATAGGAAACACGTAATATAAAAATCGTGGCTATTTAAGTACTGTATCAGTAGTAATTGATGAAGATGTTACACAGTTTCTGTCACAATATCGACCACCGGCTGAGGCATGAACCAACCGACATCTTATTGGACGGTGTCACATATGCACTTCGCATAAAAATAATAGAACAGTTGTTTATGATTGACATCATCAATTTGTGTGCAAAAAGCATAGTAATAACACAGTTCATTGCAGTAATTGCTTGCAATCCCCTAATTATTGAAGTATATTAGCGTCTGTGTTTGCGGCATAAAATGCCGCAGCGCGCCCGCCGGATGGTTAAACAAAATATCTTGTAGTAATGGTATTTAAAAAACAAAGAAGACAATCAGTAGCTTGTGCTTACTTAAATTTCTTGTCCAATGCTCAGCTTGTCGATTTAAATCTTTGTTCTCACATGTTTGTTCTATGTTTCTAAAAAGCAAATAATATGATTGATATAAAAATTCATTTAATTTAATTGTTTACTCAAAATGATTTCAAACAAATAATAGTAATATATTAATGATAGTAGAGTTTGTTGTACCATATAAAAATACTAATAATAATAGCGTTTTGTATTCGACTTAATATGGTACGTATAATTAATTTAACAATACACATATATAAATACTACGAACATAAAATAAAATCACACGAGATAAATATCACGAAACAACAAGAAAACTCACGTGCTATTGGTGAGTTGAAGAACGAATCATAACACAAAGGACGGCAGGGGTTGTAAGCGCTGAGCGTATACCGATTACGTCATTTTTTTCCCTATACGGTTGTGTCCGTTTGAGCACTCGCAGTCCGGAGCAAGCGCGGACGCTTATGTGGATTGGTGTATTCCGAGAATTCGACTGGGGAAAGGGAAAGATTGAGTGTGAGTAAAATAGGGATCCCCAGTGGGGATACTCGTCGAAAGTGAATCGGCGTTGAAAGTTGCATTGTTAGGGCAGGTGTCACGTTTAAAGCTCAGGCGGGGACTGGAGATTTCATTTCTAAGAATGGGTGGGGCTAGGGGCGGACGCTGAAGTAGACAAAAGACCGGACGCTTAAGGTACACTACTGCAGAGCGTTCCTGGGTTGGTTGAAAGAGCGTTAGTAGCCGAGGACTTCGAGTCAACCGAGGTAGGACAAGTTGTCAGGAACCGCCTTGTGGGTGGACCCTCGCAGATATTGCGAGTTAAGTGGACCACACGAGATGATCGCCTCGTTTCTAAGCAACTGGTAAAGGGTTATCCCTTTGAGTGCTGAAACTTTCCGGAAAAAGTGTGCTCTATGTGCTGAAGCTTTTTACGGTGGAACACGTGTTAAACAGAATACAGTAGTGTCCACTTTAGCGTCCGCAGTTGGCACCGAATCCGGAGGCTTATTCGGGGAGGTGAATTCTGCGAATTTGACTGCAGAAAGGAAAAGCGATGAGTGTGAGTGAGATGCCGATTCTCGGCATGTGCGAACGCGGACTGGATCATCAAATGTACATATCTGATTCGGCACGCTCGAAACTCACTCCGAAGTCACATTTCCAAGAATTGGTGGGGATAGCGACGGACGCTTAAGCGGGCAAAAATCCGGACGCTAAAGTGTGCACTACTGTACAGACCGCTGAACCCTCCAGCGCGAGACCGAATTTCCGCTCAGCGTTCACTCCAGGGAACCAACTCTGATTGGATTTAAAGTTCCCCCATTACACGACGGAACTGCTAAGCTCGCATATAAATATGGCACAGCGCAATGTCCGGAGTCAGTCTTCCGCCGGCTGCCTCCTGATCCTGATCCTCCTGTTCCTCGTCTTCCTTCTCCTGATCATCCACTTCCTCGTCTTCCTTCTCCTGACCCTCTACTTCCTCCTTCGCCTGATCCTCCTCTTCCTCCACCAGTACCTCCTCCTCCAACAAATCCTTCCGATCCTCATCATTATCCTAACCTTCCCGATCCACATCCTCATCATCCTTATCTTCCTGATACCTATCCTCATCCTCCCGATCACCATCCTTATCCTGACCCTCCCGATCACCATCCTTATCCTGACCCTCCCGATCGCCATCCTCATCCTTTTGAGCCCTATCCCTATACGTACACATACCCTCCCGATCCGTATCCTCATCCTTCCCCTCGCAATCCCCAACCATATCCTTATCTTCTCAATCCCCATTCTTACCCATATCCTTCCAACTACCATCCTCACCCTCATCCTCCCGATCCCCATCCTTACCTTTATCATTATCCTCACGATCCTGATCCTTACCGTCGAGATGCTGATCGTCCAGATCCTGATTGTCGTCCTCATACTCTCAACTCCCTCGTCCCAGCAAGATACTCTACCCGCCACCCACCGACCCTCGAAGTCTCCTCTGTCGGCACCGTCTTCACGGTCTTTTAGAATCCGCGGTCTCTCTGTCGCTCACTATCAGATTTCAATCTTTATTGATCTCTGTCGGTCTCTATCACTCATACTTCTGTCCCCATTGGTCTCTATTGTTCTGCATTGTTTATATTTCGAAGTCCGTCCGTCTCTATCGCTAATATTTCAATCTCTATTGGTCTGTATCGTTAAAATTTTGGTGTATATCGATCTCAAAGTGTTTCTATCGCACATATTTCGGTCTCTCTCGGTAATATTTCGAACTCTATTGGTCTTTATCGTTAATATTTTGGTCTATATCGACTTATATCAGATTCTACCGCCAATATTACGGTCTCTATCGTTCTGTACAGTACTCTGTCGATCTCTCGCTGTATCTATGCCACCTATTTCGGTTTCTATCGTTCCCAAATCGTTTCTGTCGCACATATTTCGTGCTCAATCGTTCTGTACAGTACTCTGTCGATCTCGGGCGGTACCTGAGGCACATATTTCTGTTTCTATCGTTCCTAAACAGTTTCTGTCGCACTTAATTTGGTCTCAATCGTTCTGTACAGTACTCTGTCGATCTCTGGCGGTATCTGAGGCACATATTTCTGTTTCTATCGTTCCTAAACAGTTTTTGTCGCACATATTTCGGTTTCTATCGTTCCCAAATGGTTTCTGTCGCACATATTTCGGTGTCAATCGTTTCGATACAGTACTCTGTCGACCTGTAGCAGCATTTGTGGCACATATTTCGGATTCTATCGTTCCCAAACAGTTTCTGTCGCACATATTTCTGTTTCTATCGTTCCCAGACAGTTTCAGTCGCACATATTTCGGTCTCAATCGTTCTGTACAGTACTCTGCCCATCTCTAGCGGCATCTATGGTACATATTTCTGTTTCTATCGTTCCCAGACAGTTTCTGTCGCACATATTTCGGTCTCAATCGTTCTGTACAGTACTCTGCCCATCTCTAGCGGCATCTATGGTACATATTTCTGTTTCTATCGTTCCCAAACAGTTTCTGTCGCACATATTTCTGTTTCTATCGTTCCCAGACAGTTTCTGTCGCACATATTTCGGTCTCAATCGTTGTGTACAGAACTCTGTCGATCTCTGGCAGTATCTGTGGCACATATTTCGGTTTCTGTCGTTTTCAAATAGTTCTTGTCGCGCATATTTCGGTCTCTGTTGGTCTCTATCGCTAATATTTCAATCTCTATTGGTCTGTACAGTAATCTGTCGATGCTAGCGGCATCTATGGCACATATTTCGGTTTCTATCATTCCAAACCAATTTCTGTCGCTTAAATTCCGGTTTCTATTCGATCCTATCAATACTATTTTGACTTCCATCGTTCCATATTGTCCTCTGACGGTCACTATCGACCTCTATTGCTAATATTTCGGTCTTTACGCACGTCTATCGATATCCATCGAGATCAGATGCTTCCGAAAATGAATTTTTCATTCAGGTACTCCGAATATTGATATTTTTAAAAATCAGGTACTTCCAAAAAACGCCATTTTTCAATCAGGTACTCCGAAAATTCATATACTTAAAAATCAGGTACTTCCAAAAGTGACTTTTTCAATCAGGTACTTCGTAAATTAAAAATCAGGTACTTCCAAAAGTGTCCCTTTCATTCAGGTACTCAAAAACTAAAAATCAGGTACTTCGATTAGTGCCTTTTTTCATTCAGGTACTCCGAAAGCACATACTTTTAAAAATCAGGTACTTACAAAAGTGACTTTATCATTCAGGTACTCAAAAAATTAAAAATCAGGTACTACGACAAGTGACTTCTTCATTCAGGTACTTCGAAAATTAAAAATCAGGTACTTCGATTAGTGACTTTTTTCATTCAGGTACTCCGAAAAATCATATGTATAAAAATCAGGTACTTCCAAAAGTGACTTATTTCATTCAGGTACTCGGAAAATTAACTTTTTGAAGTACCTGAGTCACAGACTTAGTTTTTTTGAGAATTCGAATGAAGAAAAAAACACATTTTTAAGTACCTGATTTTTGATTGCATGTATTTTCGGAGTACCTGAATGAAAAAAGTCACTTTTGGAAGTACCTGATTTTTAAATATATGATTTTCGGAGTACCTGAATGAAAAAAGGCACTAATCGAAGTACCTGATTTTTAATTTTTGAGTACCTGAATGAAAAAGACACTTTTGGAAGTACCTGATTTTTAATTTTCGAAGTACCTGATTGAAAAAGTCACTTTTGGAAGTACCTGATTTTTAAGTATATGAATTTTCGGAGTACCTGATTGAAAAATGGCGTTCTTGGAAGTACCTGATTTTTAAAAATATCAATATTCGGAGTACCTGAATGAAAAATTCATTTTCGGAAGCATCTGATCTCGATGGATATCGATAGACGTGCGTAAAGACTGAAATATTAGCAATAGAGGTCGATAGTGACCGTCAGAGGACAATATGGAACGATGGAAGTCAAAATAGTATTGATAGGATCGAATAGAAACCGGAATTTAAGCGACAGAAATTGGTTTGGAATGATAGAAACCGAAATATGTGCCATAGATGCCGCTAGCATCGACAGATTACTGTACAGACCAATAGAGATTGAAATATTAGCGATAGAGACCAACAGAGACCGAAATATGCGCGACAAGAACTATTTGAAAACGACAGAAACCGAAATATGTGCCACAGATACCGCCAGAGATCGACAGAGTTCTGTACACAACGATTGAGACCGAAATATGTGCGACAGAAACTGTCTGGGAACGATAGAAACAGAAATATGTGCGACAGAAACTGTTTGGGAACGATAGAAACAGAAATATGTACCATAGATGCCGCTAGAGATGGGCAGAGTACTGTACAGAACGATTGAGACCGAAATATGTGCGACTGAAACTGTCTGGGAACGATAGAAACAGAAATATGTGCGACAGAAACTGTTTGGGAACGATAGAAACAGAAATATGTACCATAGATGCGGCTAGAGATGGGCAGAGTACTGTACAGAACGATTGAGACCGAAATATGTGCGACTGAAACTGTCTGGGAACGATAGAAACAGAAATATGTGCGACAGAAACTGTTTGGGAACGATAGAATCCGAAATATGTGCCACAAATGCTGCTACAGGTCGACAGAGTACTGTATAGAACGATTGACACCGAAATATGTGCGACAGAAACCATTTGGGAACGATAGAAACCGAAATATGTGCCATAGATGCCGCTAGAGATCGGCAGAGTACTGTACAGAACGATTGAGACCGAAATATGTGCGACAGAAACTGTTTGGGAACGATAGAAACAGAAATATGTACCATAGATGCCGCTAGAGATCGACAGAGTACTGTACAGAACGATTGAGACCGACATGTGTGCGACAGAAAGGGTTTTGGGAACGATAGAAACCAAAATATGTGGCACAGAAACTGTTTGGGAACGATAAAATCCGAAATATGTGCCACAAATGACGCTAGAGATCGACAGGGTACTATATAGAACGATTAACACCGAAATATGTGCAACAGAAACCGTTTGGGGACGATAGCAACTGAAATATGTGCGACAGAAACTGTTTGGGAACGATAGAAGTCGGAGAATGTGCCGTAGATGCCGCTACAGATCGACAATGTGTGGCGCCAGCGGCTGAGACCACTACAAATGAACTGTACAGAATGGTTGAGACCAAAAGATTGGCGGCAGAGATCGATAAAAGTCGACATAGTTCAAAACATTAACGATACAGACCAATAGAGAGTAAAATATTAGCGATAGAGACCGATAGAGATCGAAATTTGAGCAACAGAAACTGTTTGGGAGCGATAAAAACCGAAATATATGCCATAGATACTGCTAAAGATCGAGAGAGAACGGTACAGAAGGATAGAGACCGAAATATTAGCGGTTGGCACCAATAAATGTCGATATAAGCGAAAATATTAACCACACAGACCAATAGAGTTCGAAATATTAGCTATAGAGACCAAAATTTCAGCGATAAGAACTGTTTGGGAACGATAGATACCGAAACATGTGCGATAGACACCGACAGGGATCGAGAGAAGTCGAAATATGAGCGATAGAGACCGGTAGAGACCGTTAGGGAACGACAGTGAACGATAGCGAACGATAGGAAGCGATAGGGAACGTTAAGGACTGAAATATTAGCGATAGAGACCGACAGTGGCGAAATATAAGCGATGTAGAACGGTAGAGACCAATGGGGACAGAAATTTGAGCGATAGACGCCGATAGAGAACGTTAGAGACCGATAGAGATCGAAATCTGATTGTGAGCGACAGACAAACCGGGGATTCCAAGAGACCGCAAAGACCCTGCTGGCAGAGGTGACTGGAACAGTCGGTGGGTGGCGGCGAGAGAGTGTTGCTAGGATGAGGGAAAGAAGAGTGAGGATGACGATCAGGATCTGGAGGGTACGGGCCAGGATCATGAGGATGATGACAAGGATGGGGATCCGTAGGATAAGGGTATGGATGGGTAGGATAAGGGTAAGGATGGGTAGGGCAAGGGTAAGGAAGGCGGTCGGCAGGGGGAGGACGAGGATAGCGATCGGGAAGATATGGGTAAGGATGGGGCTGGGGATAGGGATCGGGAGTATACGGGTAACGATGAGGATAAGGTTCGGGAAGAGGTACTGGAGGAGTAGGAGCAGGATGATCAAGAGAAGGAAGAGGAGGATCAGGATCGGGAGGCAGCCGAAATCCTATTGGTTCGGAGCTACGAACACTTTCTTTCGACCGAAGTTGCACGCGGTCCTGCGAGCAGAGATGAAACAAAACACGATGCACCGAGCAGCGTAAGCTGTTTCAGCGCGTTTGTCGGCCTACAGGATTTATTTTGTGGTTTGTAGTATTAATGTACATGAATGTGTATTCTTAATTTAATTATAAGTACCATATTAACTCGAATATAAGATGCTATTATTATTTTCATATGGCAGACCAGAATCTACTATTATTAATAAAATATACAAATAAAATACTATATTACTATCATTTGTTTAAAATCATTTTGAATAAACAATTAAATTAAACGAATTTTCATATCAATAACATTATTTCCTTTTTAAAAACATGGAACAAACATGTGAGCACAAAAATTTAAATAGAAAAGCTGTGCATTGGACAAAAAATTTAAGTAAGCACAGGCTACTATTTGTCTGCTTTGTTTTTTAAATGCCATGTCTCAAACTTAAATAAGAACAAATCTTTCAAAATGAGAAGCAACTTCAGAAAAAATCTTTCATTACTACGAGATATTTGGATGCATCGTGGAAATAATAAAAAATTCAAACCCGTTTAAGCGGGACAAAATTTTCACATGAGACGTGAATTAATGAGAGATGACATCAAAATTTGTCCTTTAGTGGAATCACGTCGTGAAATAATTGTGTGATGACATTAAAGCCTCATGCGAGACACGAAATTTCTGTGTTATCGTGGATCTCCACCATAATGGATTAAAGGGATTCAAAATTTTATTCGAAGACAAAATGAAATAACAAATGTCTATCCATCGACAAAGTATCACACTTTGTTGTCTCTGTCAGAGTGATTTTTGCGTAAAGGATCTCATGCCGTTTCTCGTTTGTGTCAGAAAAGTCGAGAATCGGGATGCACGCGATGCAGAGCCTGGTGTCGCGTGCCACTTGACGAGGACCCTGCCATAAATTAGGAAGGGGCCAAGCGTGCATGTCCCAGAACTCCTTAGCAAGAGGATTTTTCACGAGGAGAAGCCTCCAAAATGTAGCGAGTGTCGCAAGAGAATAAATATACTTTTTGTATTTAAATTTGGCATTAATTATATATTTTGTATTTCACGTTTATCTTACATGTGCTTTCCTTCCTTCTCACTCTCCTAATTTTATCAAACTCACGACTTACGTACGGCAAAAACTTTTTTTCACTCGCGCCTTAAAAATTAAAGTAATTGCTTTCTTATATCTTGGAATAATGAAAACAGTGCCATCAGGTCCATCGTTTTGACCTTACTGTTTATGTATTCAAGAAGTAATCACATATGTATTTAACTTTTAACCTCTTTCGTTATAATTCTTGTAACACTATACGTGCGTAAGGTAGAAAAAGGAAAAAAAATATAAACTAACTCATTACAAGTTCAATAATTCTTAAAAGGAAAATTATTAGATCGATGAATGTCAGAGTTCCCAAACTCGTTCATCTTCATTGAAGTTACCAACGTAATAAGATGTATTTCAGTATTTCGAATATATTTTATTATAATACAGGGTTACATTCTTTTCCTTGTTTAGGATCCGAGTACGAATTTAGAGACGTTACCGTCTTTGGTGGTTACATTGTATTTGATTCTCAAAATCACCACTCCTGGACGCAGAGGGCGCAAGAAAACCAGTGGTTTTTCGAGAAGTCGGTATTTGAGACCATGTGACACGAAGTCCCATAAGATGATAGGTCTACTCTATTCTGTAGTTTGTCGTTGGTGTGACACAGAAATACATTGGATTATATGTAGGTTTATCCTGTGGTTTGTCGATGACTGAACCTTGCATCATAGAAGGGAATGCCGATAGGGAACGATTGTAAAAACAATACAATAAGTAAAAACTTATTGAAATACATATATCAATTATTAGAAACATGATTTATTTATCGTTATTTCTTTAATTATGATAAACATAAATAGAAAATGAGATTACATCTTTCTGATGTGATCATGAATTTTTAATAATTTAAGCGAACTATGATTGAAACTTTAACTGATAGTGTACTACGTCACGATTACTCGTTTCAAAGTTATAGAAATATAAATATATAAACGTACTGTATTTATATAGCTTAAAAAGCTTTGAGTTTGGAACATACTTTAATGTTTCTAGAAATATTAACAGTACACATGTATGTACAAAGGAATAATGATCCTGTGATTGACAATTAATCACTATCTTTAGACTCTGCATCACTGGAGGGAGGAGTACTTTCAATGGGCTCTTCATCAGTACCTTCATCGCTTTCATCTTTCTTATCTTTTTTCACCTTTTTATCATCATCATCCTACAAATAATTAATCAAATTGGAGTATAACAATGGCACGTTTATTAAACTTTACCCAACTTCATTTTAAGAAATAGTCTAATGAAGTACTTACCGCACTACGTTTCTCTCCTCTTTTCTTTTTCTTATCGTCATCGCTTTCGTCATCTGAACGTTTCTTCTCTGATTTCTGTACAAACGTTTAATACATAAAAGTAAATTTATGTTACAAAGATTTTAATGTATAATTTACAATGCAATATACACTACAAAGCTGTAAGTTTTATTGTAGTAAAGCTGTACGTATAAGTAAGCATTATTAATAATGTAATACGTCATTAATTATCAATTTGTGAATTATTTACTATCCTACCTTAGTATTTTCATCGCTACTGCTTTCATCATCGCTAATATATTCTTTGCTCTTGAAACTTCCTCCTGTCATAAGTTTGCTAGGAGATTCTTTCTTAACTTCTTTCTTTACTTCTTTCTTTTTCTTTTCGCCCTTTTCTTTCTTGACTACTGCCTGACCACCGCCACTAGCTTCATATTCCTTCATTGAAGCAGCATATTCTTTCTTTGCTTTCGCTGCTTTTTCTTCCCATTCCTAAATAATATTTACAAATATATTTGGTACATACAGGCTCAGAAAACGCGTATAATAGTCAAAACAAAAGATATTCATTAAATTACAATTATAATTTCTTTAAAACAAAGGAATAATATAATGTATTAAATTCTTACAGATTTGTCTTTGAGTTCTCTCCACATTTCTCCTCCTTTCTTTGCAATCTCTGTAACCGCAATTCCAGGGTTATCTGCTTTAATTTTCTCTCGAGTACTGTTCAGCCATATCATGAAAGCTGTTGGTGGCCTTTTAGGCTTGTTTGCATCTTTTTCTTTTTTCTGCTTTCTAGGTTTCCTCGGCTTTTCTGACTAAAATAATTACATGTTTTTAATTAATGGATTCCTTAACATTTTATTATGCGTCATCTCAACTGATTTATTAGCCCTTTAAAAATATCATAATAACTGCAATCATTTTATAGTGAAATTATACACATACCACTGTTTTCGCGGATTTCGATTTTTTCTCCTTTTTCTCTTTCTTTTCTTTCTTCTGGCTCTTTCCAGAAGCATCAGAATCATTTTCGCTTTCTGAAGTATTAGGGTTACTATCATATTCCTCCGCCACATCACTTTCATCCTAAACCAAAGAAATATTTTAAAACTCATAAAATGCTAGCGTTGCATATATTAAACGTATAACAAATATGATCTTTCCAACCTAAAACTGTAAAAAGGGTTAAATTTCTAATATAATCATACTTGATTAGGATTGAAATCTTCATCAGTAGATTCCTGTTCTGAGTCCTGATTATCTGCTGCATCTCTTTCTTGTGCCTCAGCTTTAACTCTTGCCAGATAAGCATCTGGTTCAACTTCTTGATCGCTGTCTCCAAAGTCATTATCATAATTCAACTTATCCTGTTATGGCAAAAAAAATTTGTTTAACATGTCATTATAAAGCAAATAATCATATTGTCAAAGTGTCAGTTCCACGCGAAACTAAGCAATTACAGACAAAAATTGCTTTAAAAATAGGTAGATCATTCAACTTACACTCTTGCCTCTATTCTTAACACGCAGCTTCTTCAAAGTAATGAAATCGAACAACTTTCCATATTCTTCCTTTTCAATACTGCTGAACGTGTGAACAACGCCACTTGTCAACTCAATTTCAAAATCAAAAGACCTTGTAGAACCTCCACCACGCGCAAAATTCACCGATGCTATTTCTTCAAAACGTATGTGAATAGGAGGTTTGTGAACGTAAATGAAACCTCTTTCTAGAGGATACAAGTAACCCGCAGCTGCTTTGAAAGAACAACTAATTGCAAGAGTTCCAGAATGACTGAAAATTATGAAAGTTAAATTACATTTAGATATTTATAAATACAGAAAGGCTTTAGATACATATTTTGTAGACAAACAAACGTACCTAATGAAATTACCAGGTCCAGTAAGTTTCCTATTGATTATAACTTTCATTACTTTTCCTAATACCTCGTAAGTTGGCCCTGACAACTCTTTTGGTAATTTGTCCTCATACTTCTCTTTCAACTCTTTTCTGTAACAATGATATAAAAAATCTCTAGCATTATTAAACTATATCTACGATTTTAATACTAATATTTTTTTAATATAAACTTATATAATTAAAAATTTTCATTTGGAATGATTAATTTGTACATTAAATATAAATCCCAACTAACGCAGCATTTTACATACTCAGAAAAAGGCAATTCAATAGAAGTCTCTTCCTCTTGATTAAATAACAAAACTAAATAATGGTAACGAGTTTGACCCTGTTTAATTGGTGGATCTAAACTGACCTGAAAAATATTAACAAACATAAGCACATAGAAACATAAAGAATAATAGATGTTACCAAAAAATACTTCTTAATTTATAAATTGACTTTTACTCATGGAAAGCGTACCACAAAATACATTTGCCTGTTGTCCTTATGTGGTAAAAGGAAAAGTCTCAATACTGTAGACATTGGAATTTTGTAATCAAAAGTTTTACCATGTAATTGGAAAAAGGACTGAAATATTTTTATATCGTAGCGACCACTGAAAAAATAGGAAAAGTATATTAATAATATGTTTTGTAATGAAATAATTATTCAATTAAATTGAATTTAAATAAATTTATAGATAAAGTGTAAATACGAACCGAGGTGTAAGACATTGAATTTCCCTAAATATAGCAATGGCATCTCCACTGACGCTAATAACAGAGGCCTTCTCCATGACTTGTTGATGAAATGCTTCCACAGGATCTTGATCTACGCTATCACTAACCGGAATATGAAATCTCATTTCCATTAAACTTACAGGGGCATCATCGTTCTGAAAATTTACTTTAATTACATAGCCAGTTCCTTAAATACTCCATATAATAATTTTTTCAATTTACCTGATGAAATTCCAAAGTGACTTCATTCTTTCCAGTATTACATTGAGAAACATCATACAGTGGAATTTCAAAGGCGGTATGATGACCAACATCAAAGCTCAAAACAGATCCATTAAACCTAGCTGTACCCCAATTCCAGCCTTTCAAACTTAATTCTTTCTCCAACATATCCTTCTTATAATTTTGTGTGAAGAACTTCGCAATTTTTTCTTGATCCTACAAGAAAATTTTGTATTTCATTGTAAGTTGATGCATAAAGAAAATACATACTGTTTTTAAATCTTAATTGTAGATGAAAGTAAACATTGTTATACTTAAAAATGTTATATCATACTTCATATTATTCAATTACTTCATACTTATACTTATATATTTATTACAACAAAATTTAAAAAATTATTTACCGCTTCTTTGAAACCACGAAATCTATGTAGAGTACCATTTTTTAGGAATATGCGAAGACCCCAAGTACCAATGAATTTTTGGTAATTTACCATTTCCATATCAGCAGCTGAAATTTGTTCTACCTTGCCTGTCTTTTGATTTTTGAATATTAAGTGCTGATCTGTTAACTTGAGTCTACCGGGTGTCTAAATGAAGAAAAAAAAAAAAGAAAACAGAATTCAGTTCAAAGAATGTTTAAACAATATTTCATTATGTTTAAAACAGGTTTATATTGAATTGCATCTCTGACAATGAAATATACTTTCTTCAAACTTATGAGTTTTATATCAAGAAACATATACAGTGAATTATGGGTCAGTTCAAACCGAGTACTGCCATGACAAAAGTTAATTATAAATGAAATTATACCAAAACTGAAGAACATTTGGTCAAGAATTATTACTGTAAAAAATAATACATATGTCATTTTCCATAAAGGAAAGATGAGTTCTAACCTCAACACATTCAAAAAAATCTATGACGAAATTACGAACAAGTATCAGCATTTTAAAAGCCGAATAAATATTGAATACGACATATTGTAAATAATTTATTTTTTACCATAGCGCCTTTAACCTCAGCGATTACATCGGGATATTCCAAGAAATCCATCTTCGACTTCAATGGAGAACAACTTGCTTATAAACGTATTTTATTTCTTAGACACCAGATGCATAACCTCAATATCAAACGTTTTGTATTAACCTCTTACTCTCACTGTTTAAAACAAAGGAGTCACACAACAAGAGTGAAGAATCTTTCGCATGCTACAGTGCGCGCTAAACTTCAGCCTTTTCAAAATTATTCCGCCAACGTAATTTATGAAAGCCATGAACTAAAAAGCACAGAAAGGTGATCGTGCTACCAATTCGTTCGTATTTTTATTGGATAAAGGCGAACTGAAATTTACGGTACACTGGTGAGCAGCCTATACGACCGTCCGACGGTCAGAGACGGTATAGGAGAAGTAACCAATCACCTGACTCTAGGCCTCCCACCACTCGTTTTCTGGCCACTCGCCTTCGGTCTCAAGAATTTGGCGCACGACAGCAGTCAGGTGATTGGCTCCTTCTCCTATAACCTTTCTTTATGTAAAAAAGTGAATCAAAAATATAAAATAAAATATTTTAGTATGAGCTTGGTTTTTAGTAAAAAATGATTTCAAAGATTTGTCGAAACGCTTCTTTTTCTGTTGTATTACAAATTATGGCCCATCTTATATACTTGCAAAGTAACAATTTTCTGAATACTATTAGGAAAACTAAAGTTTCTCCGTAATCTTATTTAAATAAAATATGTTATACATAAATGCAGAATGTGACAGACATTCGAACAAAATTTGAAATAAACTTGATTCGTAAAATCAATCATAATGAAGAAAAACATAGATAGACAAGTTAGTGTAGAAAAATGTAGTTAGATTGTGCAACATCATTGGATGACCAATTCAAATATGTTTTCTTAAACTCGTAGGTTACGATAATAACAAGTTATATTATAATAAAAAAAAGAATAGTAACTGATTTATGATAAAGTTTTTACAAACTCATTGTTATTTTTATGTTTCACTCATAGTAAGTATACTATGAAATGTATATTTTATAAGTACAAATTACTTGCTTTTCACAATTTAACAATGTATAATACTGTAAATTTAGGACTTTTATCTTGTTGTAGCTATGTGTTAATGTAAAATTTAATGATTCGTTATAGTATGTTGTACAAATTGTGATAATTTTGTCAGTGGTCATATTTTTTCAGACCATAATGGCACAAGAACAATTTCCACCATTAAAAAATGATTTAATTTTGAGAGCTGCACGTGGAGAGCCAGTAGAACGAGTTCCAGTTTGGATAATGAGACAAGCTGGAAGATATCTTCCAGAATTCCAAGAAGTCAGGTCAAAGCATGATTTCTTTTCAGTTTGTCAAACACCAGCTTTGGCTTGTGAAGTTACTTTGCAACCCATAAAACGATTTGACTTGGATGCTAGCATTATTTTTTCTGACATATTAGTTATTCCACAAGCAATGGGTTTGACTGTTGAAATGCATCCTGGAACTGTATGTTTTTCAAAATTTCAATATTTTCAGAGTAAAAAAAATGTATAGGGTCCAGTATGTTCTGATAAATTATTATTCCAGGGTCCAGTTTTACCTAATCCATTAAGGGAGCCATCAGATTTAAATAGATTAGTCAAACCAAATGTTGAGAAAGACTTAAAGTATGTAGGGGATGCAATAACTTTAACACGGCATAAATTAGAAGGAAAAGTACCACTGATCGGTTTCACTGGTGCACCAGTAAGTAAAACAAGTCTTAAATAGCACAAATTGTTATCTTCATAGAATTTATAACTTTGTAAGACTTTCATGTTGTAAAACATGTATTTTGTGAAAAATATTTTTCTTCTGTTTTGTTTATATACGCACATTCACACAGATAGATTTTATAGCAACATACTATTCATGTTTGTGAATTATTAGTGGACTTTAATGAGCTACATGATCCAAGGTGGAGGTAGTTCAACAATGATAAAGCCACGAAGTTGGTTATACAGACATCCAGAGAGTTCTCATAAACTCTTGCAATTAATTACAAATGTTATAGTGGACTATCTTGTAATGCAAGTTAAGGCTGGAGCACAGGTATAAAAATATGAAACATTTTAAAATTTGTGAAAGGTGGGTGTTAGTATTGTTCTTCTAATAATTTTCTTTAATTTATTTCTCATGTATAGTTGTTACAAGTTTTTGAGAGTCACAGCGAATTTCTCAATGACGAATTGTTCACAAATTTTTCATTCAAATATTTAAAAGAAATTAGTGAGAAAGTCAGGCAAAGACTTAGAGAAGAAAACATTTCTGAAGTACCAATGGTATGTTTTAATATAACTGCTATTATCATATTTATTCCTGATACAATCATCTTAATTGATTTACATAATTATAACATATTTTAGGTAGCCTTTCCCAAAGGTGCAACAATGAACTCCTTGGAAACGTTAGCAAAATCAAAAGCTTATGAGGTAATAGGTTTAGATTGGACAGTGGATCCTGTGGAAGCAAGGAAAAGATTGGGGTCTGATATTACCTTACAAGGAAATTTAGATCCATGTGCATTATATGCCTCTGAGGTTTGTATTATTTACTGAAAGCTACTTTATTCAACATTTATTCAAAAACTTATACATCATTTACAGCAAGAGGTCACTGATCGAGGACGAGATATAGCAATGAAACTAGGTAAAACTCGATATATTGCAAATTTGGGACATGGTATTTCTCCAGACACACCAATTAAATCAGTGGAAGCTTTTATTAAAGGAGTTCATTCCTTGTAATGCATACAATTGATTTTTTACTATGTACACGGTGCAATAAAAATTTGTTTGAATTTGGTTCATACATGATCTACAGTCCCACTATTTATTATGAGCGTATTATTTTGGAATGGAGAAATGATATTTGAACTTCCGCGAGGAATGTTACAATTGGATGTTCGTGTCCAGATGGCATTGGCCATTGTTTCTCACCATGATAACGGCGCCAAAGAGAATATTTTTTCTGTGCTTCGAGAGGTAGGCCTTTTTACGAAGTACTCTCTATGGAACCCCTTATGCGATTTGACTCTCACTATATGTCGTCGTTGGGAAATGGAGAACCCGACACACGAGCAATTGAATCGAAAAATATGTGGTCTTTTCACATGACATCGCTTTTGTTGATACAATATTTTCAGTACAAAATACATTATTTATCATGTTCGAAGTTTTTAGGTACGATTGCATTCGTTTATTCGACTTAGACACTGAAAAAAAATCTTAAAAGAAAGACGAAAGAATTAATTGAAATATTTATACATAGTGTGTTCTTTAATAGAAACTCAAAAAGCACTTGATAATGGAATATTGTGCGTGCTGCGCGAACATTCATACAATTTTTTTTAATTGAAAAATATACTAGCGGAAATTTACCGCAATTAAAACAGTAAACACTAATAACTGTGGAATTAATTTTTGTAAATATACTGTCATTTTTTTGAATGCCGGTATACAATAATTTCGATAGAAATATTTTAACCGTATTATATGAAGGATTAAACTTTAGATTTATAGTCTACCAGTATTTATGTATAAATTAGCACTGATTGTTCAAGTAAATATGTTATAATTGAAAGTAAATTAGGTCCGCGTTTTTCAGACCGCGAGTTTTTGAAATGTTCATAATAGTGCGGCATTACGTTGCGTCCTGTTACCATGGTAATGGGATAGCAGTGTGAGGGGAACCCAGGAGCTTGGGGAGCGGTTAGTGGACAGAATCGAACTAAATTTCACCATACGGAGCGGCGCATGCGCGTTATATGAAACTTCGAACCGGCCTAAAATTTCACACGCGACTCTACCCCCACGTACGATTCTCAGCCGGAATCCGTGGATCTATTCGGGTGGCCCCCTGTCGCCGATTAGCGGTTCGCGCAAGCGCAGCCAACTCTTCTGGTTAGAGTGTCCATTTTGATCACATGTGAGTATCTCCAGTCTGTTCTCCTTTTTTCACGGTGAGTCTTAGCCGATCGGCTTGTGATCGCTCGAAACCAGTTCGCAATACGTGCGTCGAAAAGTCGAGAAAATAAAGGGAAACGTAATCGGTAGGGAGTATATACCCGCGACTCCTCGTACTTTGTCCGAGAGTCGGCAACTTCAACGACCGAACCGCACGCAACCCTTTTCGCGCCATCTTCTCGAGGAAAACGTCGAAAAAATCGCAGTAAACTCGTCCACGAAGGTAATTCGACGTTCGCGAGCATCCCCGGCCGATTTTTCATTGAACCGCTTCGATAATCGGCCAACTGTCAGCCGGGACGAATCTTTGGTTAGACCGTGCCACCGCAACGTGTTCGTTTTCCTATCGAGCATTCCTCCGGTAGCTTTTTCTAAGCTTTTTGCGTTTCAAACTTTTCCCCGAAAACGTTGTTCATGTTCAGCTCGCCGCTCGACCCTTCGAGAGTCCTTCTTTTTCATTTTTCCGCACAATATTCTCGAAATAATTGAATTTTATTTTTACAATTCCGAGTTGCTTTCTCGTGCCATGCTACGAGACAACGGGATCTTTCGCTATTCTAAGCGATTTCTCCTTAATTAGTCGATGAATAGCTTATTTATAGGTTGCCGTTGTAACTGCATTGTAGATCAGAGTAATTAAGTATTGATGCACTTTTTGAATTTGTTGAAGTTGTAATTTGTGCGTTAAGTTTCATTCACAGTGTTAAGTATCAAAACATGTTGGGAAGAATGAAATAGATCTGTCCTTTTCTTATATATTGTGTTCAAACATAAATTTCAATGTAATGAAAGTGATATGTAAGATTGAAGAAAGCATTGTTACACATATCATTGTACTTTGATCAAATGATATTTTATTAATGATGCTTATATTGTTGTTTTTATTAAGCTTCATGTGTTTTTGATAAACTATTTCAATGCAGTTTTTACCAGTCCTACTGATATTAACATTTTTATAATTTGTATTCAAGAGATATCATGGTCCATATGGTAATTCTAATATTTGTAAGACTTTAAGAACATAAAGTCTTAAAGTTAATCCATAAAATTCAATGATTACAGTTTTATTTGGAATTTCTCATTTGTTTAGGGAAAATATGTATTTTTAATTTTTTTTTAAATAAAATTTATAATTGGAATATTTCACTGTTCTGTTTTATATTGTGAGTTACAATATTGTTTTAAATCATTTTATGAAAGCTAATATATTGATTACTTATTACAAAAGAATATAAGTATGTGATTAAGTTTTACATACATTTGCAATTTTTTATTTTAATTATGAATTTATAATTAATCTTTTAAGCTTTTATAATTGTGAAAGTATTACAGGCTTTCAAATAAAATTCTTCATTTCAGCATTGTATCTATCATTACAAAACTTATTGATTATGAATCAAAGTACAAAAATATTGATTAATACATTTAATGCATGAAGTATGTTTTATTTATAATTATGTTTAAATAAAAAATGTAATATACATAGCTTAGCATTTAAAGTTTAAAATTAACAGTACATATAAATAGTAGATATTTTTCATACATACATTATTATTGTTGTTTTTAAGCTTGTACAAATAGGATCAAAAAAGTATAAGTTAATCATTTAATAAAGTTCGTCATTTGTGTCATAAGTATATACACAATGTTAGAAAATATTTAAATTCATTTAAATTTTTTAATTCGTTTAAATTTTTTAGTTTGTTTAAATTTTTTAATTTTGCAATTAATTTCACATATTGTTTGATATTTGAATTTTAATGTGAACTCTAAATCATAATTTCAGAATAACAAAAACCAAGGATGGCAGACATAGAAGATACTCACTTCGAAACTGGCGACTCCGGTGCTTCAGTAACATACCCTATGCAATGTTCTGCACTGCGTAAAAATGGGTTTGTAATGCTCAAATCTCGGCCATGTAAAATTGTAGAGATGTCTACTTCTAAGACAGGAAAACATGGCCATGCCAAAGTACATCTTGTAGGCATTGACATTTTCACTTCAAAAAAGTATGAGGATATTTGCCCCTCTACGCACAACATGGACGTGCCGTTCGTTAAACGGGAAGATTACCAGGTGTGTGATAGTGATTTAATCTAATTAATTGATATTAATAATTCATATGAAACGTGGTGATTATAAATTCCTATATTATAGGATAAATTCCTTTTTCATCCAAGTTATCATTACATGTTGCTGCTATTTTTCGTCTAACTTAATTATTGTATGTCCTTGTTTGTCTGTAACGTTATATTAAAATTATAATCTTATTAATCTTACAGGGATATACTAAATTTTTAAATAAGAATGTAATTGAAGTTTCACAGTTGTTTTATGTCTTGTGAAATGTATTTATATTTTTTAAGGAAGTAAACAGAATGTAATAGAATTTGTGTGTATGTTACAGCTAGCAGACATATCCGACGATGGCTACTTGTGCCTGATGGCTGATAATGGTGAACTTCGTGAGGATTTAAAAATTCCTGATGGTGAACTGGGTGCTCAGTTACGTGCCGATCATGAGGCTGGAAAAGAGCTTCTTGTGAGTATCTCCAGTGTTTTTCTAATAAGTGTTGTAAAGCTAATAAATACAGTTTCACAGAATACGAACTTTTATATTCTATTTTAGTTTGTAGCTTTAAGAAATTTAACCCTTACTGAAATAAGTGTCACAGTAAATATTTTGTTTTTATAATATGTGATATTAGAATACTCTTCATTAATGCTAAGAATTATACATACATAATCATTTATACGGAACTTGACATTTAAAATTTTTCCTTTTAGTGCACTGTGCTGAAGGCTTGCGGTGAGGAGGTCGTGATCGCCATCAAAACCAACACTGCCATCGATAAATAATTGTGTTCAATCCAGACTTCACCATCACATTAAAGAAAAAACAAAACACACACAGCTAATATATTATTAAGAGAAACCTAAGATACAATACAGGATGATCAATGGTTAAAATAAGTACTACCATCAACAAATAGAAAGAAAAAGAGTGGGGGGCACTTGAAAACGAATAAAAGTGAAGGAAAAGGAAACAAGAACAAGGAAAGGGAAAGAGAAACGTATAATTAAAAAAAAATGAAAGGAAGAGAAAAAACAAATGCGCGTGAGTGTGTGAGAGAGGAGAGGATTACGAATAATAAAGTAATTGCAAAAAAAAACGAATAAAAAGAGAATAAACCAAGAAACAGTATCAGCTTAGATCTCGAAAAAAAGAATGTTTTGCGGCTTAAAAAGTTGAGATTAAAAGGCAGTTTTAACAGCGGGAAATTTTGAAAGAGGACTATTTTGCCTTGATTTGTGATTTCTAAAATTTCAACACAATTAGAATTCTATTTCTATTGGAATGTCAACTACTTCGCAATAATGAACACACAAAATTCGTATTCAAATTATAATTTATTGAAATTCCAGTACTCCTAGAATTCTAATTATCTAAAAGTTTTGTTCCCATACAATAACCTTTTCTCTCTTTATACTTTAATGAAAATTTGAATTACTCCGTATGGTTTAAATTCAAAATTTTCTATTACACTCAAATTCTAATACTTTTGAAAAAGGTAGAATTTCATTCGAATTCTATTTCCTCCAATAACCTAATTTTGTTGGAATTCTGGTTTTCTACATTCAAGTTCATAAAATTCTTTTTTATTAAAATTTTATGTTTTAGAATGTCTATCCTAATTTGGAAATCCCATCCCATTGTAGCCTGAAAATTTGATTTATTTATGTAGTATTAATCAAATTTTTCATCGTTTTTATTATGATTCTATGCATTGGAATTTCGTTGAACATTTCATTACTCATGAAAACGCCTTAAAATTCTTTATTTATCTGAAATCCTTGTCTCGTGGGATTTTCTTTTTGCCTAAGTTTTTAATTCCAGTACTCTAATTTTATTACAGTTCGAATACTTAGTGATTTTTATTATTTTTTTAATTATTATGTATAGTTTAATAGAAATTTCTAAAATTTATCCTTTTTCCTAATTTTTCAAGTTTATACTCGCTTGAAACTTAAAAGTATATTTGTGTATTCAGAATTTCAGAGGACCGAATTTGAAATTCTGTGATTTATCTTTAAATGTCGACTGCGAAATTTTTATTAATTTTTTGAACATTTTCAAAATTTCATTTGAAATTCATATTTTGTAATGTTTTATATTTACAAACTAGTAGAACAATCGAAACTCTGCGAATAGGATGCAAACTTCGAGTTCAGTTAATGTTAAATATTAACAGTTTTTCTAAAAATTTCGGAATTCAATTTGAAATTCAGTAAGCATTTAATTTTTGGAGATAAAGAATGTGTTGAATTCTGAAATTTGATACTTGAAATTTGAATTTTCGTGTAGGAACTTCAATCTTATATTTAAAACTCTATTTCAAATACGAATAAGTTCTCCACGAAACAATACGGAAATTTAAAAAAAGTGAATAATAAAAAATAACTAAGCTACTATAATCTAAGCAGACTAATTTAAGATTAAGACGACCTAGATAAATGAATTTAATGGATTAAAAAGAAAAACGAGTCAATCGGCCTCATGGTCGGATTACAGCACGAGAGACGGAAACCATTTTTTTCTGCTTCTCGATGATATGTTTAATTAATTATACACCACTGCTGGTCATTCTTTCAAATCCCAACAAATTTTTAATCAAAATAGATTGTCAGTCGCCAGAAAAAATATTACGAGTACTCCTTAAGTGTACAAGCACAGATGTGAAATGATATTTCGAGAATATTGTACTTAAAAGTACTTCTATCGCTAAAAATTTTATACACTTATTAGAGATTTATCAATTTGTAGTCGGCAAATAATTATTGATCTTTGTGTAGTAATAACATATTACTTAATGTAATATGCGAATTACATTATTTATATACTTATTTCTGGTAGTGAAATAATTGTTAGCGGTTCAAATTATGATTATCGTGTAATTGAAAAATATTCTTGAAATATTATTTTTGATCCCAGCGTGCATATAATAAATCAATATGTAAAATATTTATTCAAACATAATACCATGAGATTCTAATACACCGCAGTATATAGATATTTTTCAAAATATAACCAGCATTGGCGTATATAGACGAAGATACGTATACATACATACATACACACACATACATGCACACACAATACATGCGAAAAAGTATATGAGAATACACACAAGTATATGCGAAAGTACACAATTACGGAATTTGAAACGGAAGACACAGGCGTAAAATATATAAACCGATACCAACGAGCATTTGTTTATACGGCGAAAGTCAGTGGAGGATAAATAAAGGGAAAAAAGCCGTTGGTGCTTTTCTGTCACCTTCGATAATATACTATGTTTTTTTACGATACAATTTTAGTGGAAGTCCAAATAGAAATAATTATAATACATTTTTTTTTTAACAATTTCCTTGCTTTATTCTCTTAAGTTAATTGAAACTGTCAATACTTTCATAAAATATTTTATTTTAAATTTAAATTCACGATTACTAATTTGCAATTAGCAGCATTTTGTGTTTAGATTTTTTTTTATTATTTGTTAACATTGCTTGAAGATTTTCAGTTGTTTTTTATTTTACAAAAGCGCAATCTATGTACTTGATACAAAAGCTAATAATAATAAGAAAGCCTACAAAATTGACTACTAATTTTTATTTAATTCAGAGTCTGTAAAAAATTTATATTTAAGTTACAATTACATTTAACTATAATTTAAATTGATTACAAATTTCAATTCAACATGACTTTATTACAAAATAAAGTTAATCACTCATGATATCTGCGATTAGTGCAAAATTAATTTCGTTTAAATTTATTTAGATTGAATACTCGGATGGGGAATTATTGAACAACTTGTCAGAAGTTTATTGGCAAATATTCTCTTTAATATTCCTACATTTTCAAACATTAATACTCTTATATCTCGTATTATTAATAATTATTATTGATTAAAAAAACATTACGAGTGCCATTACATATATATATATTTATATATATTTGTGCTCGCGCTTATACGAGCGCTGCACGCACACATACCGCACACACTCAAAGAATATGTCGAAAGATATGTAACACAAAAACGAGAATATATCTAAATGTGCTATGACTGATTCTAATTTATTCGTTGTCAAATGAGATGTATTTGTGCTAGTATGAAACATTTTTTGTAACTTATATCTATATACATTATGCGTATACCGGACAACTGAAGTTACATTGATTAGAAAATTAGATCAGCACTATTATGAAGACTTCGTACGTTCGCATAGTACGAATTTTGACTGACGTAACAAGAAATATAGTAATTTATAAAATTAATAATAAACAATACATAAAACTATGAAAATGTACAGAAACTTCATAACAATGCTGTACAAAGTAACATTCAATAGGTGCACATTAAAACTAAAAAAAACAATACAACAAAATTGCAGAAAGGAATGGCAGTACATAAATTTTTTGTGCATATATTTATGAAGAAAGAAACTTCGAACATACATCCATACTAAAGTATTATAAAAGGAATTATCTTTAAATTAAATGCAACAGTAGCTTTGGGGCGTTACATACCTTTAAACATATTTTATATATAAAACCCAGACACTCGTAATGTCTCTTAATATTTTATTCAAAATCTCGACATAATTAATAATTGATATTCAATTATTCATTCTTTAATTCTTTAATACTTCAGGAAAAATTCATCTTTACCGTTGCACCCTGTATATCACAGGAAACTGTCCGAAATTCTCGTCACAGTAACTGCAACAACTCGAATCTTAATTTCATCATTTATGATTTCTGTTCCTTTCATATTTTTCTTATTGACACTCTTCAGTATCGAAGGAAAGCTGATCCTCCTCGCAGCATCAATTGTTGGCGTTTCTCCTTTGTAGAGCAGCCGCGAGATCCTGTCTGAGGGCAGCTTGTTGTCTCTGATCGGCTAAAGATTGAACAGATCTTAATCCATTTACGATATCTTTCGTTTTCCCGAAATAAATTTCATTTAATGTATTTCGGATTTTGTTCTCCATATCTTCAACCATACGGCCAATATTAGCGATATGAGGAGAACTCTCGCTTATTTGGGCATCTTGTTCAACCTACAAGAGACGTTTTATTAAATGATATGTTGTTATTTTACACTTGCTGATTAAGCACGTTTCAATTTAGTACTCAGAAAGACTTACCTGTCTAGTAAGGCTGCCGCCCAAATTCATTGTTCCAGATCCATGTTTATTAGTTTGTAACCAAAGCATTGCAGTGGATGTCAATTTATAATGTGCATTTCTTCCAGTGCACTTTTCTAGAACTTCCACTACATGAATGGAATCCCAACAACCCTTAATTTTCTTTGAACCATCTCCTGCTTTTTTGATAAGAATCACTGCAGCAAAACCATGGTCCAGATCCCACAGATACACAGAGGAAACTCCACCTTCAAAATAGAGTTCTCTGTATTGATCAAACGCATGATTCGCGTCTATCTCTAATTTTCTGAGTCTTTCAGAAGGCATTGATCCATCTTCTAGCGGGGGATCATATGTATTGCTCCATGGAGATCTGAAGAAAGGCATTTTTTCATATTATCTTATAAGTACTTAAATCAAAATAATTTAATTACCCTAATTGGCTAATATCAGTTTAACTCACCTAATCAAATTCTTTTTAACTTTACTCTTAAAAAAGTAGTTTTATAAAGATTATTTATAATTGTAATTTTAAACTTATAAGTCCTAAAAATCCAATTCATATTGTCGCATAAATTATGTTTAAAGTTCTAAGTGTATCTTTTTCCTCTTTCATTCGTAATAATATAATAAATTAGTCCAAATAATTCTACATTTAAGTACATATCAAAAAGTTATTAAGTTAGTTACCTATAAGAATCTCCATCCCTGTTATAATCACATAATAAATAATCCTTTCCAGACTCCTTATCTTTAGCAATTTTTAAAGGTTGATCGACAGAAGACAAAAGGTCTTCACACAGAGACGGTACCAGATCTATTAGATCACTTAAATTCTTTTCAATCTGCTGTGGTGGCAGTCTTCTCATCAAATCCAATGCACAGTCCATTTGCTGCTCCGTCTTTGAAAGTAATACATAAAAGTAAGTTGAATTTTATTCTTATTAGTCTGCAATTATAAGAGTTAAATAATTTCAATTGCATTTTGATCATACGTTTACTTTATACAACTGTAATTAGACTGTAAGAATATAAGTATAATTACATTACATTCTCTTTTTAAATAACTTCAATTCAATCCAATGTAAAAAGCAAATTAATTTTAGTTAAAATTTCCAATACAACGTTATTGTAATACTATACATATGTAAGTTCATTTAAAAGAATTAGCTTTCGCCAATCCCGATTTATTCTCTTCACAGGGAAAAAAAAGAGAAAATATTACAATTTATCAATTTCAATTGGCTGATACGAATGTTTCACACACGAAAGTCACTGTTTTTATTTTCAAATCGAAAATCAGAATTTAGGCACCGTAATACATGAGAAATTCCCAAACTAGTTCGATATTTTCAGTAATTTTTTAGGAAGTATCATTTAATCGAAATTGTAATGTATGTCAGTGGGTGGCGCCATTTTGACGTTTATTTCTTTGGAGGTTAGGAAGAAATTTTTTTAACATTTAAAAATCACCATCGTACTATGATCATCGCATCAAATAATGATCAGGGATCTGATCATGACGGTAGGATAACGTAAAATGAAATTTTCGATACACGAAATATCATTTAGTAACTGTTTTAACAGCGACACTGGTTAACATCGTTAACAAAGGAATATAACGTTACGAACGTCGAGTGGATATGTTAAACTCACCATTTTAATCAATGAAAAAGTTTCGCGATTGTCGATCAGAGCATCAATCAATTAAAATGACAAAATCAATAAAAAATTTATCGAAACTGTTTACCCTCCGACCAGCATTCGGTCACCGAAAACGAATATTCGAGGGGCGTGTCAAGACTAGCTCTGATTGGTCAATATCTAAAACAATGCTATCAACTTAGTATAAGTAAAATTTGGTCAGTAAATTCAAAAGAACAAATATCACTATTCATTACACATATATGAATTATAAACGAAAATAATACTAAAAGAAATTTTTAAATATGAGCATTATTTCAGCATGTTATAGATTTAGTTATTAAAAACTAAAATTTCCTCTGACTGTTACTTAGATAAAATTTACTTAATATAGTCTGTGACATATTATTTAGTTATCATGAAACAGTATTTAAATAACCTCACGTGGTCGGAAACAGACCACTTTTTGCATTGAAAACATAAATTTTGTACATATTTTTAATAATGTAGGCTTTTTAATTTCCTTTTCTATAACGTACAAAATTTATTCAACATCTATTAAGCATGTCATATGGAAATCTATTTTAAAATATATGTACTAAAATGTAATAACAAGGTAACACAAATTTTAGTAACGATTAATTCATAATATTCAGTTATCTGGTAATAGTCTAGTAATATTTAGCATGAACATATCAGTATCGTTATCAGTTCTCTTAGAATTGTTTAAGCGTCAAGAATGATATCAAAGATGCATCGGTGATATCTTATATAATATTCTATTTACTGAACGTAAATTCGGTTTGATTACTGCTAATCATATCTGGTCACCAATGATAGAGATCTCTGTCTGCGCGACCAATCAATTTCCGTTAATTTTTCTCTATCCACGCCCGGTGCGTGGCAGATTAGTTTTCGTGGCATCTTTATCCTTCGATTGTTACCATTTCTCGGCTCATTCCGAACGAAAGAGTTGGTTATACCGAAATTTCAGAAATGATTTGAGACGGGTGAGTCGAAATCTCGTAAAATTTTTTGGAAATAACCGCGAATTATTGCGTGTTGCGGTGGTAGAAACGCTTGGTGAATCATTATATGTTTCATTCGTTTATTATAAAAAATTTAATTCACTTTTCCGCCACTTTTTTTCTTTATATTTGTTTTATTATTTTATTCTCGTATCTATAAGTCCGTCCCGTTGAAATGTTACTCAATTTGTGTATACAAAAATGTTTGCTTCTCGGGATTCTCGCACAGTTTTACTTTGGATGGAACAATTTGAAAGTTTTATGTAACACTTTTGACTGGAGAATAATAAGTTTTTGATAAAGACTTTATATACTTCTTTTGCTATGTGGGTTATGTTATGTTCTACAATACACCATAAAGATTACTTGTAAATAATAAGAGTGAAAACATTGTCATGTATGAAAAAATTTAAATCATGTAATTAATAATTTTTTACACATTTATCATTGTTTCTTCTTTATTACTTGTCAATTTTTAATAGGATAAAAATATTAATTTATAAAGAAAATCACTTAATAGCAAGAGATGACATAATTTTTGTAATAATCAAATTCATATTTCTTTTTCTTTGTATTATCAATTTTCCAACAAATTTTGTAAGAGTTTTAAAAAAAATCACGTTTTTTTTTCAGAAATTTATTCATAAAACTTATTCGCTTATAAGGAAATAGAAGTGTTGAAATGTGATGTGTTATTTTAAGCCATCAATGAATAGTATTTATTAGGTATGATTGAAGGTCGATGATATGAATTGTAATGTAAATGCAGTTCACAGTAATACTTACTCATCATGCTTTTATGTTTGTCAATGAATTCTGAGGAAATAGCAAAAACAAGTTGCGTAATTTATTAACATTTGAAGATACTACATAAGTTTTCCAGAATATTAATTGTTAAATATTTTATGTGATAACTTTCATGATGCTGAACATTACCAATGCATTAAACAATGAAAATTAAAATTATTGATGATGTACTTTTTATAATTACTGGACATTTTAAGAGTTTAAAGAAAAGTAAAATATTTCATACAATTTTATTTCACAAAATGTTGAATTTTAAATATTTAAATTATCATGAATTCTGTAAATTCTTTAAATATCAAATTTTTGTATTTAATTTTGTTTTAGTATTTTTTATAAGCCCAAAAATTTGTAATGTGAAAATCATATTGTTTGTTTCAGGCACAAAAGTTCAAGATCTCCAAGAGATATATGTAAATATTTATATGTATGTTTTTCCTTTATTAAACGCACACACACAAGAGGTTTTGAAAAATGGGGCGGCTGTCAGTTTTGAAGCAGTCCACTGTGATTCACCTGATGTTTGCTATAATATTTTTTACATCGGGTTTAATAATCAATTTCTTCCAGTGTCTTTTGTACTTTGGTCTCAGGCCTTACTCAAGATATTTTTATCGAAAGATTAACTATTATCTGTGCTATTCTTTTTATTGTCGTAAGTTAATATAATTACTAGTGTATATAAATACAAACAATGTGTTTAGGTTTTATTTTCATGTACTTAGTTTTATCAATTTTGTTTTCAACTTTTAGTTATATTTCAACATAAATTATATTTTGGTTAATTTAATTAAAATTTTGAGAACTTTTTTATTGTTAGTTGAAGCATTAAATTATCATTTTTTAGTTTTATCTCAATAAAGTAAATAATTAAATTTAGGGTACTGAAAGTTTGATCATTTTACAGAGTTGGTGTTTATCACAGAATGGTGGTCTGGAACAAATGTGACAGTGTATATAGATAAAAAAGACTTTGACAAATATTATGGACATGAGCATGGGTATTTGTTGATGAACCACAGCTATGAAATAGATTGGCTTATTGGATGGGTCTTTTGTGATCGAATTGGAAATCTTGGAGTAAGTTAAATATATGTTGAGCACATAGCACACAAGAGAAATTACATGGCTCATTACACATAATGAAAATTTTATGTTTCAACATTTCTAAATTTTTACATTTCAGAATTGCAAAGCATATGCAAAAAAATCAATACAATATATTCCAACATTAGGATGGGCATGGAAATTTGCTGAAAGTATTTTCTTAGAAAGAAATTGGGAGAAAGATAAAGAAATTATTGGTTCTCAAATCAGAGAACTTGTAAATTACACAGATAGTATGTGGGTAAGTAACAGTTTAGTTTCTTTTTTTTGACATTTTCTATTTACTTGGTTTATTCTCAAGTAACTTGCTGTCAACCAATTATTTTATTTCAATTGTTTTACACAGTTACTTTTGAACGCTGAGGGAACACGTATCACACCATCAAAGTTAGAAGCTAGTCAAAAGTTTGCCCGTGAAAAGGGTCTTCCAATATTAAAATATCATTTAACTCCACGAACAAAAGGTTTCACTGCAAGCATACCTCACATGCGAGGTAAAGTATGTGCAATCTATGATATAGAAATCCATTTTAAGACAGACGACCCAGTGAAACCAACAATGACAAACTTATTATTGGGAAAACGGGTTGAGCCACATTTGTACGTACGCAGAATTCCCTTAGAGGAAGTGCCAGAGGATGATGAGGCTGCAGCCGAATGGTTACATAAGTTATATCAAAGAAAGGTATGATTGCATAATATTACAATTATAATGACAGTTGCATAATTCTCTTTTTTCGTTTAGGATCGTATGGCGGAGAGTTTTCTCCAAACGGGTGATTTCTTTGCAACCAGTGGCGTACCTAGAACTGATTGCTTTCAAATTGGAAGAAGATACTACTCTTTAATAAATACAGTTATTTGGGCAATAGTGGTTTTGATACCAATGCTTTATTATTTAGTCAATCTTTTCTTGTCTGGATCGACCGTTTACTTTTCTATTGGTGTGGGCATCCTTCTCTTATGTAAGTATTTTGATGTATTGAATTATACATGCCAAGGAATAACGTACTTGTTATTTCTGTAATTATTTCGACGGGAATACACTTTAATAAATGTTTATTTTTTAAATTTCAGTCTATTTACTAATGCACAAAACAATAGGAATGTCTGAGATAAGTAAGAGCTCTTCTTATGGAGCAGATGACAAAAAGTTGAAATAAAAGAAAGGAAAACCTAATGAAAGGAGTGAGCTGTAAAAAATTCGATACATCTTTAGAGGCTATTGCCAAACAAGTATTGTCGAATATGTGTTTTTCGCGTGGTATATCCGATTCTCTCTGTACAAATCACTTTACACGTCATGTTTACAATGGCTTGCGGAAGTATTTGAGTTTTATACTGTTGATAATCATACCTTTTCATTCCATAGAGTACATACAACTGTATTTAATGGTTCAGTAACTTCACCGAGGTGTCACAACATGTAATAATTGTATACTAGTCGTACAATAATTTCAGAAAGGAATTTTTTATATCTAAAAAAATTCTGAAGAGTTGGAAATTTTTGTCACAATGATAACAATTATATTAGATCACGTATTTATGCTTCCGCATAATACTTTTTTAATGCTCCAGAAAACTAATTTCTGACGGTTTAATAGAATTTTTCGAAGGTGATAAAAAAATCTCGAATTTAGGAAACTGAAACATGGCAAATATAAAATTTATGAGGCAAATTTTCATTAAAACAGAAACATAAAATTTTTGAATTACAGAGTTGTGTAAATGCACGAACAGAACTCCAAACGAAATTAAGATTTAAGAAACGAAAATGTCATGTATAATGAGAAAGGGATAATTATTTTTTTAAATTATTGGCTTGGTTCAAGGTGAAATATATTTGTGAAAAATAATTATTTAATTTTAACTAAATATTAACTAACATGAAATTACTATTAATGTTCTCTTAAGTTACGAATTTTTCATTAATATTTCTATTCAAATACTTTTGTAAGCAGATACATGTTGAGTATGAATGTTATGTATATAAAAATATACATATGCGTATATGTACATACATACGTATGTGTATGCTTTGTAATGGTCTTCTTGCTACGAGTGTACAGGATGTTTGATCCACACTTGTATTCATTTTCGTTTTTATTTTTCTTGTATAATTGTTATTGTTAAATAAATGATTTAATCCAAATAATATCATTTTCAAGTATGCAAGGTGTGATTAAATTATAGGTATAAATTTGAGGAATTCATAGAATTTGATGAATAAAAAATTGAAGTCTTGATACACATATATCTGAAAAGAAAAACAATTTCAGAGGTACGTACCTTTCAATTTACAAGTCAATAATTTCTTATATGTGTACATATGCTGTTCAATGTCTCATGTATCAAGAGTTTAGCGAATCAATAACTGATATGTGACCTATTATTAGTTACTAATAGTTACTTGTCAGGAAATTGAAGAAAACCTCGTACATTTCCGCACATGCATTAAACTTACTGAGGCGACACACAAATGACTGTTCAATTAGCATGTTATCACATTGAGAGTTTCCTAGAAAATATATGTAATCTGCAACATGAATAGTCGTTGCGTCGAACTAGCTATTAATTTACACACTTATGTTTACGAAGACTTTCGTCATTTTCAAACAGTTCTTTGAATCCTTAGAATTCGTACACATAATTTATGTATGCACTATGGAAAGAGCAATTACTTATAAATCTTTTAAAATCATTTCAATTATGCAAAACGTGTTATTAGTTTAATTTGAATCGAGAATCGCGAATTTTAAAAAAAATTGATTAATTTTATTCGAATAAAATAAATAAATATTTTTTTATAAAAAATTTCTTGTTTAATTTTTTAGTTTCCGAGCATTAATTTCATGGTGTATTTCCGTGTATCCTTTAAAGGGTCTAGCCACATATCGAACTGTTCTTAATTTTCCTTTCGCATCATAATAACCGTATTGTCCTTTGACCGTCCCATCCTGTTGCCTCTCCTCGAACCTGTACTGTCTGCCTTTTCTGAAAATAATGATGTGTGACGCATTACTAATTAAGCATTTACAAAATTATATCATTCGTAATAAGACATATGCATATGTATCTGACGTCTGAGTTAAAGCGTTTATAATAAATAAATCTAAATTTTGATAAATGGTAATTTGAATTTTCACTAATTAATATTTTCTCTTTAATTTAATGGTGAACATAATGATTTATATTATATCCGTAGTAATTTTTATATTAATCTATTTATATAAAATTAATTGATTGTTATATTTACCCATGTCCGGTATCGAATCCAAACATGTATGTCTCCGGTCCATCATGACCCTCTACTTGAAAATGTACTCTGTCGGACTGTTTTAGGAAATCCCATGGGGTTTCGTATTCTTTTCTTTCTTTCACATGTTTTTTCTCTATCGGCCGATCACTTTTAGGTTCTTGTGGCTGCGACAGCATTTCGCTATCTTTCATCACTGTTAACTTTGAGTGGCTTTTACCGTGTAATATTTGTTCATCGTTCTCGTAAAATCGATGATTATTGGGCCGTTGGACGTTGGTTGCGAATACGAGAACCACATTCGTTAAAAACTGAACAGTAATAAATAAATACAGAATGTTTTATAGAACAACCTTGTTGTTTTTATTGCTATACAAACAGAAAAGGGAAAGAATTGTTCCATTCGAAAGTACATCAATTCAATGAACAACTATTCGAGATTTCGAGGGGATTACCGTGTATTTCATACACGACTGTAATTCTTTCGTATTCAGGGCCATCTGAACATAGTATACATGAATAAATTTGTCCATTTGCCTATAATTTTATAGTATTGTACAAGAGTTGTTTTCAAGGCGAATCTAACGGTATATGTTAGAATAATGTTTCAGTGTTACATTATCTTTGAAATATAACCTTTGCTCCTGACCTTATGTGACCTTGAACCTAGCTCTGTTATATATCGTTGGATTCGTTCTACAACTGACCGAGTCATATATACAAGTGTTGAATAATTCTTTCAAATTTTTTGGAACTGTTATGTTCTTATGTATAAAAAGAAAATTTTCATTTTTAGTTAAAAATGTTCTATGTAAAGAATATAGGTTTGCGTTTGAAGCACTCGTTATCCTTAGGATAAGTATAATAATTTCAGTTCTACTCTGTGCATCTTTCTAATTTGTTATAAGTTCATTCATTTCAAAGTCGTTCTTTAATATTTCATTTATATTAATTTTATTCGAATTAGTTACTGCATTATAACAAATTAAAAAACGCGGTATATTAATTGAATAAAAAGTACAACATTTAGTTTCGAAGAAAAACACAAAATTATATATCATTTCGTTAGTTGAACATTTGTAATATCTCGGCGTGTATAATGATATGGAATTACATCAACTGATCGTGATACCTATTCTGAGCGCAGAAAAAGTTAATACTGTGTACTACGAATTCATCTCCGATTTGTCTCGCTTTCACGCGTTCTTCGGTTCATCGCTGCTTTGGGATCTAGAAAAACGTGTAAGTGGTCCACGATCCCGGTTACGTTTTTTTCTAGATCTTGAATTTCCGTAAATTTAATTTCACTTTAATTACCTCTAGTCATTTAAAATAAACAAAAACTAAGAATAAATCGTGGGCGATAAAATAATGAAACATATACGAATATGTAAAATTTAGAAATATTATTCAAAATTTACAAAATGAGAAATACATTTTTGAAACCCTACAGAGACTCGATATATGTTTCATTAATTTCCATTTTTCTTTTTTATATATAAATTATTATACAGGGTGTGTTGGGGCGAGTAGTACAACCGAGTATGTAGAAGGTGATTTTAGATGAAAAAAAAACGAATCGAAAATGTAGAATACAACTTTTTTGTACGAGTCTCCGTTTTCGAGAAAAACAAGTTTAAAGAGGCACTGGGTACTCCCTTACCTCCGGTGCGGTACATTATTTACTGTGCTTATTAAATACGTTGCTTGAACGCACATACGCGTTCTCCGCAGGACCGTAGTAACATTGTGAACACATAAGAAAACGTGTAGCGCTCAAAGAGCTAATTTATCTATTAACTACCAATTAGCATCATTTTATGATTTTTTTATAAATCGAGTAAAAATTTCTATGCAATAACAATGAGATTTTCAACAACTCGCACATTAATATAAATGATAATTGTTAGAATCATACAGGTTCAATTAAATGCAGTCAACGATACAATATTAATTTATTCTACAATCTAGTACACGCCTGTAATATTGCTGAGCTTCGCACGGCAAACACCCATGGGCATTCAAACATCGTACTCAATCGATATGCTCATTGATCTTCCGCACGGGAAGTAGGGAAGTACCCAGCGAAGATTTAAACTTAATTTTCTCCAAAACGGAGTCTTGTACAAAAAAACTTTATTCTACATTTTCGTTTCTTTTTTGTATCTAAAATCTCCTGATACTCGGCTGTACTACTCGTCTCGACACACCCTGTATATGGTGTTAAATAAGATTTACGATTTCGAAATAAGCAATTTTTCAGTATCAGAAGTTCGTACGATAACCGCATGTCACGTCGGGAAGCGTTTTCCGCACAGTTTAGAGTAATATGTGGAGCACTTTTAAGTACCCATAATATTTAAAAGGTTAATTTTAGAGTCTATGTTGATTAGACATTTTTTGTTCTTCTTTGCAAGTATTACATGTATATGTCCCCGAAGGCTTGAACCCTTTTTAACGCCCTGTATAAAACAATAATGTAGTAAAATAATCGAATAATCGATGTTACCGAAAACTAGTGTTAAGGAATGCCAGACGAACATTTTTATAAACCAAAAATTATTTCCATATGAACATTGCTTGTTATCTAATAAAATTCAAATAGATTGTATTTGAAATAATGTTTGAGTCGCAAATTATTCAAGTTGTCTGATGAACGACTCTATCGATTTAAACTTCGGTTTATCTACTGATCGATCAATGCGATTGACAACCAACGAACTTTTTCAAACGATTTTTAAGAAAGGTCTTTACTTACGAGAAATTCAATATGCATTTCGTATGTCTGATACGAGGCGAAAGAGAACTGAAAACAGACTGACAACACTTCGATTAAATTTTCACACGAATTACCGTGTCATTTTTGTTTCGTCCTGTCTGGTGATCGACTTTCTTTCGGATTTCCTCCCTCTTGTGATTCCTCTCCCCTCCCTTTAATCGCGATCAGGATCGATATCGAGGATCGAACGTTCGAGATGACGGTAAAATGTTCGATTATCGATTGAAATATATAAATTATTCGATGAATTAAAAGTTTTGTTTCGATTTGATCATTTTTTTGCAATAAAGGACATGCTCATCAAAAGATTCTAAAAGTTTCATGAAATATTAACCCTTTGCACTCTGTAATAACTAATATTCTTTATAACTTTGAAAATATTAATTTTCCGACCTATGTTTATTAGGATTTTTATCGTCCATTTGGCGAGTATTATCTACACTTAAAGTTCCGAACCCTTTTTTTACCACCCTTTAGAGAAAAAATAGTTTGCAAATATCAGCGGTAACCACACCTGTGGCACCGCAGGCTACTACCCAGAAGATCTGGATTCAATCTCTGCCAGAGGAAATTGTTTTTCCATCATATCTTTTTATGAGACGGTAACTTGTTTTATGTAGTGGTAATGGTCGAATCACGGTGTACTAAATTTGTATTAACACTTCGACGGCCACTGTCACGTATATGTGACTTGATCGTTTGTACAACATCCATATATCACAAATAAGTGAGCAGTCTACCTGTCACTGGTAAAAACTAAAAATCCAAGTATTTATAACATGGAAATTGTAAAGTGTTCTGTATAGAAAGGATACCGTAAAATGTCTATTATTTAAAGAGTCTCGCTAAAGCTAGCCAACGGTAACTACCTTTGTCAAGATATTTGCAGCCTTCGAAGTGTTAATAATATTATACTTAGTTAACAATGATTTAAAAAATCAATTTGTGAGGGAAAACGTATAATTCCATTAAAAAAATTCAAATTCACTTGTCTCATACAAAGGTAGATATTTTAATACCATTCAATTTTACCCTATACCTTTTTTTTCTTTGCATGATTTGCCCTCTGTTCCAGTAAGAATTAAGTTTAGGACACATGTTTGGCAAGATCTTTTGTATATTGTAATTTAGCCGTATGTTCCGTATGACTTCCTGGCGGTAGAGCTACGTAGGAGAGAAGAATAAACAATTTTGATGTCGAATTTGTGCAGAATTACGCAATGAACGCGCGTTCGACGGGAAACGAATAATTCAGGATACGTCGTGTCACAGAAACGTCCAGTGAACTCGAATTCTTTTCAAAACTGCAGAATGGCGCGCAATTAACGTGTCAAAACCTTTTCCTGTTAATTTCGTTTATATAGTTGACCGACAGAGAACAAGCTTTCATTCATCGTACGTGAATTTACACGAAACGCGAGGAATTTATCATGGAAAATTTTACTACGCTCTTTTTGTCCATTGTCATTTTATTTTTACTCAACGAAGGAGAAGTAAGTTCTTTTTTATAATGAATCTTATAAAATATGTTATATATTAATCTTACAAAAATTGTATACTCCGTATTTTCTGTTGCTGATTTTCAGTTTCAATTCTCTATTTAAGGACATCGCATTTTTCACTACAATGTTCCACGGTTGGCTGGAAGAGCATTCCGGACGAAAAACTTCCAGCCAACCGAGATAGGACAAGTTGTCATCGCCTTCTTGAGCTATATACGCTCGTAAACATTCGTAAATGTATCGTATCATATTATACATCGTAAAAATACAACTTGCCCTACCTCGGTTGGCTGGAAGTTCTCGGTCCGGAATGCTCTTCCAGCCAACCGTGAAACACTGTGATTACTTAACGTTTTACAGTTAAATCAACAATAGTAATAACAAAAGCAGTTTTGTGTAATAATATATTAAAAATAGTTTTCATAAAACTTTTAGTTTTAGAGTAACAGGATTATTTTTTTAGGCCTTAAAATGCCGCTCAAATCAACAAGTGGACGCGCAGTTCGTAAAAGTGTTGAAAACCTGCAGGAAACGTTACTCTAATTTAAACATGGATAATGAAGATTCCTCGTCCAGCGACAGTAGCGATTCAGAAAGCGCTTCTAGTTCCGAGGAGGATGACAATTATAACAAAAATTTTTTGTATAAACAAAATGATAGATCCTCTTACAATCAGTCCGTGAATAATCAAAGATACAGGTGTGACTGAAACAATAAGTGATTTGCAATAAAATGATCCTTATTAAAAAACAAATTTTTCTAGCTCAACTTTTAGTAAAGTATAAATCTAAGAAATATTTTTCATTTCTAACATATTATTCAATTTTAATGAACCTTTATTACGAGTACAGGGCGTTTGAAAAGAATAGCGACATGAATGATTATTCATCGGATCGGACAAACAATGGGAACTCCAGAGATTCTCAAAATGCAAAATCAGATCGTAAAACGAATAATCGTGACTCATGGAATTCAAGAGATTCGCATGCTAGAAAGAACGATTTTAACAACGGCGGAAGAAATAATGGAGACATGCATTATGTTAATAATACTAATCACGATCAAGCTGTAAGAATTTTGATCACAGTAAAAAATGATTTAAATTTCAAATCTAATAGTATTTATCTCCAGCTTATTCAATCAAAATAATTGTCTTCGATTTAAAGAGGAGTTGAATGAAAATTGTTATTACATGTTTAAAATATATCGTTTATAATTTAATTCAACTTGAACATGTTGCAGTGCATTATACAGTGTTTCTTTAATGAAATGCATGCCGTAAGTACCATTTCGATTGTTCATTCGAATTATTTACACTAAATAAGTATTTTATTCGTAAAACGGCTGTAAAATCATAGGTAGACCAAAAGGGATTTCCAGAACGCGATATGGTGATTTCATTGATGAGTCAAAACATTCAAGATCAAGAATTAAAAGATTTTGTTGAAAAATCCATTATGGAATGCTTTCGTTATCTTGACTCGAACAGAAGGGACAAATGTGAATTCTCTCAAAATCTTTTGACGTGTTTTGCTGAAAAAGGAAAGCAAGTTAGTACATATTTATTATAATGTTTCTACCTCAGTGTTGTAATACCACTTATTAAAAGAAACATGCATTTAAATTTAAATAAAACAATTACTTTCAGAGTTGTGAAGACTGGGTAAATTGAAGAAACCAGTTTCATAATAACGTCTTTAAGTTTGTTAATAATCAGCAAAACAATGTATAAAGAATGCTTGTATAATAAGTAGTAATAATAAAGATTTCATTCAAATGTATTTGTTTAAGCATAGAAAACGATAGAAACTTTAAAACTGAGTTTATAATTATTGTATCTCAAAATGCTTAGAGATAGTAACATACACAAATTTTCATAGTACATATTTTTTGTATAGTATTTTTTACAGACGCTCGCAATGCACATAATTTATAAATGATTTTCCATACATAATTTTTACAATATTTACAATTTAAATTTGACATATTCTCAAATAATTTCCTTTCAAAATTCTATGAAAATTGCATTAATATCCATTATTTTCAAGTACTGCAAAATTATAAAAAATATTTTATTTCAAAGTGTAAGCAACATTTAAATCTTTATAATGGTGTAATTCATATATAAAAGATATTTTCATGACAATAGTGTTAACTCTGATACAGACATGTTCCATTGTACTATTCTATTGTGATGCACATACCAATATTATAGCATCCTATTGCGAAGTTACTTCATAGCGTATCTAATGCGTTAAAAGTAAGTCAAGACCAAAACAAATTGACCATAATGTAGTATTTTTTCATGTGCTTCTTTCCCTCTTAATAACTTTTTACAAAATTCTCTCTATTTTCTCTGTTATATTGAGTAAGCATGAAGTAAGAATTACAAATTTTGAATATTTGTGAAGTTAAAGCTTTAAGCATTAAACAGAATCTGCTTTTGAGTCTTCATTATATTGTCGTATTATTAAAGATAGCACTTTGCAAACGGTTGCTAGTATTTCAAATTTAACATTGGATTATTTAAATTTTAACTATATAATAATAAAACTATCTTATTCTCCGTTTTTACGGTTATATCTACATGTGCTGTATTATAACATACATATATTATATATAATATATTTGTATAAATACAAAAAACTATTTTCTTTTCTTTAAATCTTCAAAGCGCTTCATTAAATCATCAAAATCAATGTCTTCACTAGTAGACGGATCATTTGTGGGTAAATCATTCTCTGATGGCACCGCTGGTAAATCTGGAAGCTGAAAATCATTCATCGGCATTTTCGATCTTGGTTGTGGTTTCGGTTTTTGTTCAGACTGTAATAAGGAACCATAAATTAACACACAAACAATACTTGTAACTTATAATAAAAATTTCTCAATAAAAAGGAAACATTAAAATAAATTTCAATTGATAAGTAGCCAAAACAATTACATTTTTCCAAGTAGGAGAAAAATAAATATTAGTGAATTGAAAAATAATAACCACAATGCTAATAATTTCTGTTGTGTAAAATTTATATACACAAGTTATATAACACTTTTCACTATTAGTATCTTACCTGTTTGTTTAAATCAGGTGGAAATGAGCCATATGGTGGAGGTAAATCATTTTCCTAAACAAATAACAGTATCATTAAAAAATCTTGTTAAGTAAATAACAAACTTTAATACATTATAGTCACTCACAGGTTTGTTGCCATTAGAGTTATCCAGAGGAATGTTATATGAAAAATTGGTAGGATTGTAAGGAACATTTTGATCTTTAATATTTGACGGTGCAGGTGGAGCCACAAATCCAATAGGTCCTTTCTCTGAGTTCTAGAGAAAGTATGATAAGATATAATATTATATTTAAAATATACTTTATTTGATACACGTAAAGGGAAAATGACATATAAAATTTATATATATATATGAATTTTTATTATAAAGAATATGATACTTACTACTAAATTAGTTGAAGGATCTGGTAATAATGGAGGTTGAGGAAATCCAATAAATCCAACTGGCTGCGCTATACCACCACCAGAAGCTGTATCTAAATTATTTCTAGTTTCACCATTACTTCCAACATCAATCAATAAAGCATCCTGACCTTCTGCCATTACCTATGACATCATAATTAATATACTTAGTGAAATTCTTAACATAAGATTTATATTTTTAAATTTGAATTCTTATTTTTACCTGTGGGTCCGGCTCATATTCAACATTATAATTTTTTGCAATTTCAACTAGATATTTCTCAACAAGAAGCTTTGATGGTGATTGTACGCTCATTTTGTGCTTTAACTTTTCAGAAATAGTCTGTATCGCTTCCTCCCTGCAAGCTTCTGTGTATGGTTTACCGTATTTAGAAGTTAAAATATCAGATATGACTTTAATTTCTTGGACATCAGTTTGAATTCTCGGTGCAGCCCAAATTATTGTCGAGATGGCTTCTGCCAACCCTTCATCCAAATTTCTGTAACAAATAACAATGAAAATACAATATATGTATATTTCTAAAGAAAAAGGTATTAAATTTTCAATATTAATGAAAATACCAATTTGAAACAGTTAATATTTCATCATAATAGTGCAAGTAATGCAGTTAACTTGATTATGATAACAATGACTCACTTCATTTGTTGAATCAGTCCGAAACGTGCTAGCAAAAGATCACAATACATTTCGAGCAATTCCATTGCCTCGACCATGTAATCCTCCCTGATAATGTGCTCGACGCGTATTTTCGCTCTTTCAACTTTTCCAGCGGCGATGTAATCGGCAATTTCTTTTCTTGCTTTCTGTGCAAGCTCGGTCTTCTTTTTCTCAAGCAACTTCAACCGATTTATCGCCAGACGCAGGTGCGTCTTTAATTTCGTATAATTCGGCCCGCTCGAGAACATGTTCGTAGAGTATCCTTATCACGATTAGTAAAAATTGATACGACTTCTCATACTCTTACGTGGGAGGCGGATAGAGGTTATTCGGAAAATGACAGAAAGTGACAGATCAGGCAGAATCAAACGTGATTCACTGCTTTCAGTCCGTTCTGTACATGTACAGAATGTTTCAAGTGTGATGTTTTTAAAAAAGCTAAGAGGAAATAACATTAACCACGATTAATAATTGTGTAAAAGAAAATGCAGACACATATGCAATACATATATAACATGTAAATCAAAAAGCGATTTTCATAATTTAAAAACAATAATCTGACATATCAGTATCATGGAACATCATATTTGAAGATTACTATACATAGCTGTACAATGCAGAATGTACACGCATGAACAAGTTTCACGCGAATGTAGGTGCGTTCAGACGTGACTCCGCGCATGCGCAGTTACGTACCGCGCCTGAAAAACTCGAACCAAACCTAGCGCCACTTTCAACTACAGTAGTGATCATTATTAAGAAATTTCCAACTGAAACTTTAAATATAACAAAATTTATAGGATAAACGGCATGATAGTGAGTTATTCTGAACACGTTATCACCCATAAAATCGATATTATATTATTTTTTCGTATCGAATATATCTGAACGCACGTATTTATACGCGTACGAGTTTTAAACGTGTAGATGGAGCGTTTGAAAAAGTTCGATCAATCGAATGTTCGATAATACGCGTTCTCGTTTACCCGACGGAAACAAAAATCGGCGGTATAACGATTCGCATTTCGTCTGTGTGTATTCTCATTTGATTTTTTGTGTTTCTCGATGTTCTATTCGACGGAGCTTCTTTCTCTTCGGCGGAAGGGCAAATTGGCGCGATGTTGGTTGGCCGCGACCGTCAGCGAAAAAATGTTTAGGCAAACATGCAGAATTTCGTCGATCAACAAAATAGATGTTATTCTTCTTTGGTAAGACTCCCTTCTACTTTGTTCGCGCGTATGCGTTTGTTTTTAATTCGCCAACTTTTACGCATTGTCGATATTGTTTCTGTTGTTATGACAAGTAAGTACAGGAGTACCGCGAATAATACGGAAGCGTCGTTCAGAGTTCATAAAACATGGAATAAAACCGCCATTTTGGTGCCGTAGCACTGTACATGCATTTAAGGTGATGTAGGATTTGACCAAAAGTTTAATTAACTGCTTTAACGATACTTAACCACGCCTTTTCTATCCGTACTACAACAGTTTGTAGTCCATTACCCGTACAACAGATACAAAACTTCTTTATTTATGTATAAATAAATACTTTGTTATGTGCACAAGCAAATATAAGAAATACAGAACTTTTTTGTTATTTATATATAAATAATTTTTAAAAATTTTTTATTAAGATTCTCGTGTAATACCTGTATTTGACTTCACCCGGTTTACTCGCGGGTCGTATCGACATCACGGATGGGTACCGGATACTCGTGTACCCGAATACCCAGAGCTCTCGGATCATATCGACAGCCCTAATTCGACCACTTGTATCGCATCTACTTGTTTGGTCTTACAAAAATATTGAAAAACTTCTTGCTAGTATACGAAGATATCGGTATTCAAAAATACCAATGTACGAATATATCGATCCATAAATGCTTGTATTTGAAAGTAACGGGATGATGCCATACTTGTATATGGAGATACTGGTTCTTAATAATACCAATATAGGAGAACATCGATATATAAATACCGGTATTCGAAAATAACCGGATGATATCATGCCTGTATACGAAAATACCGATACAGAAATACCGGTATTTGAGAGTACGTATAATGAATATCGGTACTTGCGAATACGGTCGGTGAATACCGGTATTTGAAACTACGAGTAAGAAATGCTGGTATTCCAAATTATATGGTGTGCAAAGATACCAATATAAGAACACTGGTATTATAATACATCGGTATTTTTCGATTACGTCAGGATAATCCTTCTGTAAACCGAAATATAAGAATATCGGTGACATTATAACAGTGTATGAATACACTGACGTATCATTATTAGTTTAATAATTATTAGCTTAATGTTAAATATATTTAGATTATCTTAACATGTAAACTACTTCTTTATTATAACCGTAGTCCAAAAATCAAAATTATTTTTGCATTGATGCTTTCTCAGTTTCGATGTAAGAATTACGGTATCGATATCAGTGTAAAATACCGATACAGAATTATTTATTACTACTGGTTAAGGTTAAATTATGTTCTGCCTAAATGAACTTTATTCAATTTACGTGCTCCGTTTTTGACGGGTAATTGTCGTATTAATTCATTCATTCATTCTTGAATTTTCAGTGAAGAAATTTTATCTACGATCGAAATACGGGATGGGAAATGCTACGGAAGATTTAGTCTTTACCTTTCTTCTCAACTAATGTATGGCGCCACAAAAATACTTGCCTACCAAACAACAATTTTTCAAGGTAATTTCATTGCATATTTGGAGTTAATTAAAAATAAAAAGAAACAATATTTTTATAGATATAACATTTAATTGGCACCTTTTCTATATCTTGACACGAATTTGTTTTTTTCTTCTTTTATAGATCATTTGTTCGAAATAAGCAGAAAACTTGTACGCAGCTCTCAAGTGAAGAGGTGGAATGATATGTTTCTTATTAGTTAGAAATTATAATTTTACCAGAATTTCGGTGAAAGTTAATTCTTAAAGTATTGGAATTTTAATACCTACTACTAGGGGTATTTGAGAAAATGTTAAATGCTTAAGAAACACACAGTTTCAAATGTGATTTACAAAATAGTAATCATTTTGGGAGATAATGACATTCGAAGGTGTGATAAATTATATTTTTATAGACACAAGAACGAGTTTAATGCACGAACTGCTTTTGAACTACCAGAAGATCCTCTCTTAAACGAGATACTTCGGAATCCTGAAATGTCATCAAATTTGCATCTCATTATGGAAGATACATACACGTGTGCCGTAGAACGTTTGGTAAGAAAACACTAATTAATTTAAACAAAAAAAATTTAAGTTAATTATGAACGGAATTAATACATACTTTGTTTAAATATGAAGTAGAGTTAGCTTCACATAGAACAGTTATGACCATGCAATGCATTACATCAATTTGAAGTAATTTATTTAGTATTTTCCAAAATACAGCTATCTTTTAAATTCAATTTTGATGATATTTCTTATTGTAAATGGAAAATTTATTTGATTTTTCAGTACATTTCATCAAAAAGTAAAATGTTGTGAAAGTCGTTTCGACTATTTATTTAAAACACGGTCACTTTAACGAAGAATGTTTTTAATTGTGTATTTGCTGATGATTTTTAAATTTTCCCAGTAGTCATACTAACTTTATGTTAAGTTATGCGATTACAAGGTTTTTAAATTCATGCATTTTATATTTGCTTAAATTTGTAATAATATTATTTGAATGTAGATGCAAGACCAGCTAAATTTCGGAGCATTGACGAATTTTGAAATGGAGCAACTCATGCTACCCGGAATGAAGCAATTATCCCTGTTGGTTTCACAACTTCCATTATCACCATCAGTGCCTACATTTAATTCCTACAGATAATTACGAATTCTAGTCGCTACAAATTTCATTATACCATATCCTACGTATCCTTTCCTTCCTGTTCACTTAATCCCATTGAGTATAGTATTTGCTCTTTTTAATTTAAATTTACAAAATATTTTGTATTTACTTACTCGTACCCTTTGTTAGTATTCACAAGATTATTTATATAATATTAATTGTTTAGAGATGAAATACGAAGATTTTGTTGGAATGAGTCAACAGAAATTCCCGAAGAATCTGTAAACATTCCTTTGGTCGATATTAGTAAATTCGATACAATCGAATCTGAAAAAGAGACACGAGTGGCTTTAGCTAGAAGAAGTCGAGGAGAATCTTTGATTGATATTGAAGGTTCCGAAACTGCAATAAATTTAATAATTTTCATATATAAAATATGATATGATGATATATGTATTATCTTGAATAAGTTTCGATAATGATTTATCCGTAATATTTTTCAGATGAAATTCTTAAAAAACATACTCCTACAATGTCCAGAAAAAGAAATTTGAAATCTCCTGCGGAAACTCCTTCAAAACGGATGAAGGTATGTTAAAATTAAAACGAAACTCAATACAAATTATATGACAACATCTAATTGAAAAATACAATTAAAACTCATGTTTTTCTACGTATAAAGTGTTATGTATGATGCAACACATTTTTTGTTTCTTTTTGACTTCTGTCTTTCGATAATATTACCCCTTCCTTAAAATTTGTTGATTTTCGATAAAATTATTATGTCTGGAAACCCGTAATTTTTGTATATTTTAAACAAATTTTCTATTGAGATTACTGAAATATAATAAGATTCAGTAATTGTTTCTTTTAATGTCCTTGTTTTCAGATCACCCCTGAAGAAGCACCAGCACAACCAATTCCACTAGAACATCCATCTGAACTCGTTCCTGAACTCGCACCAGCTCACGTACCTGAGTACGCACCACCACCGGCACCTGTACCTGAATGTGCACCAGAATCCGAAATACGACAAGAACGTCCTGTTCTTGAAGATACAGAATTAATTGTAGTAAGAAAGCAAAGAGTTAAGAGGAAATTGAGGGACAAACAAATTGAAATATCCGCTTCCATAATGCAAAGATGCATACAAAATGTTAAAGCTTACACCAGAGTAAGTTGTTCAAGGTCGAGGGCATTATTAAATATGCGAATAATTTTTTGGAAAAGTGAACAGACATTTTAACAAAATAACGAAACAGTAGTATCTGATATAATAAACTTTACAAAGAAAAGATACGAATATGTTTTTCATCTTGATCTTATTCGATATTTTGTCAGGAACTTCAGCAATTTACAGCTATATTGCCATCAGCACAAACATATCTGACGCAACCTTCGACAAAAATTTCAAATAAATTATGGGGAATAACTTTGGGCAACGTTTACGATGAATATCTTCTTGGACCTTTCTTTGCACAAAACGAATTTCCGGATGTACCCAGTTTTGAAATGGAATATTACATGGAAGATACTATACGTGAGAATCATAGTATATATTTAATTCTTTTATGTTGGTAAAATGCAAAGAAAACGATTTGTTGAACAATAAATTTTATAGCCAGCGAAACAGTACGTGCCGAAACATCGAAGAAATCACGAGACCAAACAGCTGAAATGACAAGTAAACTAGCTATAACTGCAACTGACATAACTGAACATTCTAAGACCATAGAGAAAATACTACCGACTGAAATTTGTCAGCGAAAGGAATCCGTAGAGCATCAAGAGAAAGAATTCGAAGAAATTTCTGTTGCGGTTCCGGAAGTTAGTGGCTTAGAAGAAAAACATGGGTACTATTCAAATTTTAACCAATTGGCTTAGATCTTTATCTTACTTGTAAAAAATCATTTTGTACAATAATTTATTCTATAAATTAATCTTGCTTCTGTTTGCAAGTTTAACTTTTTTAAACTATCATTCATAAATAGCCAAAGTTCACTCCCTACTAAGCATTAAAACTAAGCTAATTATTACAGAGAAACGATTGAAAAACCGCAAATGACTGTGGACGAGAAGAGACCAAGGATTGCATCCAAATCCAGTTCTTCCTTTTGGTCAGTTTTCATTATTCCTTTTTTATTCTATAGAACCTAAGACTGAGGCACATCATTCAGATCGCTTCAGATTTCTGGAATTCAACATGAGGAACTCTGAAGTCATCGGATCATAGTTGAACTGCAGTAACGCGTTTATTGCATAAAATGTTGGTTCGTCGATTCGCAATAAGCAAATCATTATTGTATCTTAGCATCCAGGGATTCGAATCTGACTACCCCAAAGTTACCTTCACTTGAATCTTCCGATTGAAATCATCCGACTTCAGGGAGATCGGATTCGGGCCCCTCGATTCGGAGACAAATCAACTTAAATTTTACATCTCCGTGGTGATTCGATATGAATCTCAAAAACACTGAGTAATCAAAATAGCATCCCTCGCAGATAGAGTTCTTTTAGTGTCTTCGAGGAAATCCGTTGAATTGTGTTTGATATCACTGCCCAGCATATGCCTACTCTTTTATAATTTTATATTGTTTTTCGTAGTTCCAGAACATATCTGTCAAAAACAGAATTACTAGCACTGCTGGAAATTCATTGGAGCGAGACAAGTCACGCGAAGTTTCACGATTTAATTCCACCAAACAATTATACCAAGATCGACGCCGCTTGTGTTTTTTGCTATTGTTTAGGTAATTACATGAAATTGTTGATGTTTTCAACTGTAATAATTTTTTTCATCGCGGAAGAATTTTCGTTACTTTCCAATACAAAGTATACATAAAAGATGTTTCTAAGATAAATTCTGTTTTTTTTTTTATTAATTATGTTTATTTATTTCGAATTTCTAGAATTTCATAAGGAGACAGTTGTTGTTTTAAAACAGCGTGATCCTTTCGATACAATATGGATCGAAAAATATCCCCGTTATAGTTCAGAGAGCGACTAAAAAAATGTTATAACATAAGACTGATTGACAATTAAGTACTGAAATGAACTATTAATATATTCATTATATAAATTTATTGTTATAAAACAAATATTCATTTAATACATATATCGTTTGCTACACGTTGCTTTTACTACACAATAATAGGTATAAATTATTCCGCTGTGAAGTTATAACATAAATATGAATTGTAGCAGTAAAGTCTTTTAATCTATATTAACAACTTGTATTTTAGTATTAAATTATAATTTACGTTAAAATTATAGAGCGTATTGAATAGCATAATTATAATTACAAATTCCAGTTTATCCCATTGTAGCTAAACAGTACATACTTAATATTATTATTACATAATGCAGCTTTTAAAAATTGTCAAATCTTTTATGAAATTGTTAAATAACATAATAAATAAATGCTTACGAACTCAATACGTTTTACTTTCATTTTGTACCGACTACAATTCTCAAAACAAAAACAGAAGAAGACTTTCTTCATTTTACAAGAACTGTCGGTGACATTTATTTACTTTAATGAAACTTATGGGTCAATTCTATCTTAAACTTTAAGGTTTCAATATTAGGCTTATAACTGTTTGCAAAAATAATTATGCATTATTTACAATGCAGTTTTGATAGCACTGTTTTATCACGCAGAAATTGGAAAGCTTCGTAAATAACAAAAAAATGCAGACTGCATATATTGAAAATTTCTTTCATTTATGAAAGTGTTAGAAATAAATTCTTTCAGAACGTTTTAACACGTTTATCACTTACACATACATGTTGCAATAAACGTACATATTTAGAAAACGTATTTTAAAATTGCACTAATTTTTATTATATAATATTCACGCTGACAATACATAATCTTTAAATTGTAATGCTCCTCATATATATCCACGTTCAACATTTGTCAACTATTTTAGTAACAATAATGAAAACTTTATTGACATTTGCCGTTTGTAATTTTACAAGTATGAAGCTTGATAAAAAGTATGTACATTTACTGAACAACATATATTTACCATATTTTATATACATACATGTATTTGTATAGTTAGAAATATGCAGCAGATGCTTTAAATTGTTTGTTTATATTAAAGTACTTAAATAGACAATTCACTTTATTTGTGTGCCCCTTAGATAGCCTTTGTTTGAAATTAATCAGTATAAATAATAAAAATATATATATTCGTTTGTAAATATAATTGAGTACACTTCATGAAATTTTCTGCTCTTTTCTTTCTGTAAAGTTTATGTAGATTGCAGTGCACAAGCTTTAATCAAATATCTTTCTCATATATCTGTGCTATAAGCAATTCTTATATCTACATTATTATTCACGAAGCCTTGCCAATCGTTGTGTCAGTTCATCCTGTTCCTGACTGACCGTAGAAGTACCAATACTACCTACTTGACCAGATGGTAATTCCATATTCAATTCCAGGCTGTAAAAGATTACATACATAAAATTTGTTGTGAATATTGCTTTATAATACTGTATGAGTTCATTTAATATAATATTATTGAAGACATTTGAGGTAAATACATACCCAGCTTCATCTGCCACTTGCTGTAATAATGAATCAACATCATTTTGTGGAACGTTAGTTGTTGTAGTTTGAGACATTGCATTCTCCATGTATGAACTTTGGACATCTAAATCTTCAAATTGACTTTCAAACTTATCCATTAGACCTGACATTAAAGTTATAATGAATGAATTTCAACACATTTATATGTACTAAAAAGATTTATACAACTAATATATTTATAATATATACATCTTTTTTATTACCTGAAATTTTTTCTAAATTCATTGATTTCATTGCCGCATCCATAGCTTTTACTACTCCAGCCATTGATTGAGTAACTTTGCGTGTAGTTAGAGCGGTTTGTACTCTGCTGGCTACTGCATCAACCCGCGCGCTCATACGCAAATAATTTAGTGCCTGATTCCGTTGACGGATCGCATTCTCTGCATGAATGCGAGCACCTTCCATATTACCTTTTTGAATGGCCTTTTTTATCTTGGCTTTTTCTACTTTTTCTTCTTTTTCGCATTTTTTGGAGTTTCTTTCTAATTCCTTCACAGCGAATTTGAGATTAAACAAATTTCCTAATCACACTTTTAGGAAAATACTTTCTCTTTCTATCCTTTTCCCTATTACAAATTTCTGATTATATAATATACTTATATTATATATGATCATTTACAAGGATTAAAAATGCTAGGTAATTTGTAATATCTGTTAAAACAAGCAAGAAAGTCTTATCAAACATACTTCCTAACGCTTCTTGAGATTTGATGATAACAAAGACAATATTCATTGTAGTACACTTATTATCAATGTATTGTATAAACATATCAAAACAGATTAATTCTATTATGGGCATGCTTTCTTAAATAATTTAATAATTCTAACTCAATGATTTTTAAAAAACTATGCATTTATTTATGATGAAGAACTATGATATTTAACTGATATTTGCATACTTTTAATTAGATGTTGAACTGATATTTGCATCTGAGTTGGGGGAATCACACAAAACATCAGCTCTATATTTAACAAATTAAACAGTCTATATCTCAATAAGCCTATATATGTATATGTATAAACATTTTACATTAAAATCCTAACCTTATAAAATGTACCTATTGTAATCTCATCAATTTTATAAAATCTTATAAAATGAAGCTATAAAACTGTAATTTATTTATTCAATACGCATAATTATCGTTCAGATAATAACAGCGTTAATTGTTAAAACATATATGAAAGTTGGCATATGAGTCATCATTAGAATCTTAATCTACTTTTAAACTAAAATATAAAATATTAAAATGTTTGGAACTATTTTGAGTGTAGCTGAAAGATCAATAAAAATTTTCATAGAAATTATAACTGGTTTATATTACTTGACATCCCATTCATTGAATTAATGACATTTGATTAAAAGTTTGACAATAACTAAAAGTTCGCTTTCGCAGAATGTACATGCGAAACGTTTGCAAGTTTTTACAAAAAGGATACTTTCCATCTGAGAGACGGACATGGCTGACTGTTCGGCCCCCGTTGTGACAAAAATTACAATGTAAACGTCTTGAACAATAAAATTAACCTTCCTTTCTTGAAGAAGTTTGACAAGTGTTTGAGCTATGATGCGATCGTGACGATTATCAAACAAGCCTCAGTTTACTGAACATGACAATTGCTGACATCAACAGGTATTACACAACCAATTGTGATGGTTTCTGAAATGTTTAAAAACTTTTAGCACTATATAGACAAGATTACTCAGAATTATTAGTAATCTTCTTTGAATTCGTATAAATGGTAATTAAGCCATCGTAGATAGAAGGATTGAAAATTACATTTCAATGCGTACCCTGCTATACCGACCGAGAAAATCTTGAACAATGTCATACTAGATACGAAAATCAATCGTACTTTCTGAAATGTCTCCACTGTGTAAAGATGACAAGTTGGGTAGCGGGACGGCAGGCAAAAAGTGTACTCCTTTCGCTTCGCCTTTGATGCTTTCGAAACACAGTGCTATATGATCCAATTAGTAGATGTGAACTGTTCGGCCAATAAGGAAAATACGTGTGCATTGTTTTTATGATTGTGTGAGAAAAGGTGGGCCCATTCCACTGTTAACCGATTAGACCCGGATTCCTTTGGCTAGCCAACTTGTCATCTCTATACAGTACTTGTGTCTTTCGTAACTTGGTGAAACTTATCATTAACATTCGATTAAGCAGGCACGCTCAACTCATTGCCTGCCGGGCAATTGCTTCTTTAACTTGGCTGTCCAATGTGACACTAAGCCACGCCTTCCACGAATGACAGGGTCGCATAGTGGGGCGTGTCATTTTCGACTTCATGAAAAGTTCTGCTTCGGATTTCAAACTAAGTTGTCAGACAGTACACGTGCTTACAGTGGCAAGCATTGATGGCGTCCTGGTTGAAAAGTGGTATAGGAGTGGAAGTCCTCTCACCACTCGATTTCGGTCTTGAGAATTCGGCGCACGGCAGCAATCAGGTGATTGGCTCCTTCTCCTATACCACTTCTGAGCACAGGGTCGCCTAAGATCAGAGTTGGGCAAATTTTATTTCGAATAACGAATAAAGATTTTGTTTGGGGAAAAATTATTCATTAGTCGCGAATAAAGTCCCAGGATTTATTCATGAATAACGAATAACGATTTTATTCGGCGAAGAATTACTGATTAGTCACGAATAAATCTGTATCGTATAAAGAAACAATGAGCAATATGATCAAGTGGTTTTGGAGATGTTTTGTTCACACGTTTGATAAACGTTGTATCCAGAATAATGTGTTTAACACTGCGGTCCCCAGTCATCGCTGAAATCTCGCGCATTTTGTTTCAATGAAGACAGGTCTTTAATACATACTGGACTACACTTTTTTCGACAAATTTAAATGCTAATGTCAAAATAACTCTTAAGGTTCCAGCATTGCGGCTTATCTATCTTCTATCTATATATATAAAATGAAGTGTCCTGACTCATTGACGATCAACGCATAGCCCAAACCGCTGAACCCGGAAAGCTGAAATTTGGCAGACACTTTCCTTTTATAGCGTGGGTCAGTGATGGCCACCGGAGTTGCGGCCTTCCTCCACTCTAGGTTCATTCCCCTCGTTTCAGTTCCCTCCAGTTCACTCCTCGTTTCCCCTCGTTTCAGTTCCCTCCAGTTCGCTCCTCGTTTCCCCTCGGTCCATCATCGTCCCAAATCACAGCCTATATGAGGGGAATGGACCTAGAGTGGGGAAATGCTGCAGCTCCGGTGGCCATCACTGATTTAAATTAAAAATATTGAAGTCTTACAACTTGTAAGTTATTAGTCATAGTGTTCACATAAAAACCACAAAATTTAATGAAGGTTATCGACTTTTACCTCAGCATAAACAAAGAAGAGAAGAATTTGCTCGTACAAATATTGGTCGAGATTGGAGTAAGGTAACGGACTTTGAACGCATTGTCCTTACGTATTATACACATTTGCTTTGCATATTTATTTACATGTTTCATTAACGCAGGTCATATTTTCTGACGAAAAAAAGTTAAATTTGAATGGTTCTGACGGTCATCATTCGTACTGGAGTGATCTTCGCAAAGAACACGGATATTTTTTAAGACGGAACATTGATGGCGGTATGCTTATGGTTTGGGGAGCCTTTTGTATAACTTACATGCTACCTCTAGGTTTTCCGACAACCAGAATGAATAGTCAAGAATATATTGGCATATTACAAGATCATTTGTTACCATTTATAAATGAAAATAGGGAAGTAAACTGGACTTTCCAGCAAGACAATGCCGCCGTGCACACCAGTCGATAAACAATAACATGGCTGCGGGATCACGAAATTGATTTGTTACAGTAGCCTGCATGTTCCCCTGACCGAAATCGGATGGAAAACACGTGAAGTATCATTGTCCGAAAAATGTATGTCGGTAACAAATAATTTTAGAACATATCTGAATTAAAAACTGCAATCACAACAGCGTGGAGCTAGGTACAAGATGCAACACGACAACATCTAATTAAAAGTATGCAAAATCGAATAGTTGAACTTGTTGAAAATAAAGGGGGACCCACGCATTACAAAGTTATTATTACAATTGCATTTTATTGTACCTTACGTTCAATTTTTATGCAATAAAGTATACTATTATATTGGATCTATAGTTATTAAACAGTAATGGACCAGTTTTCTACCACTTTTCTTTTTTCCATGAAATGTAATCTATCTTCCTCTAGGTAAACATTGTTTGTCAATACGATATTAGGCATGGCATACTTGGTTTGTTTTTATTCTAACCACAATACATGAGAATTGTAAATTTTGGGGTCCTTTACAGTTATGAAAGGCAGTGTATTATGAGCGTAGCTCGAAAAGAGATATCTGGATGGCCGCTGCCAAACAATTTTTTTGTCCACGCAAATGAGTCATCGTATAATAAAAAATGAAATTTTTCTATTTTTTAGTATACATTGATGAAAATATTACAAATGAATAGGTGAGGTTTTTCCAATGAAAATGAGTCCAAACACGATCTCATTCGGTTCATTTGCGGATGCGTATGTAATTTAATATATCCAAATTGGTGAATGATGAACATTTAATACCTTGTCAAAATAAAAACTATATATTTGGAACATTTTCAGGAGCAAATGCAGTCTTATTGAGGTTTTATTTATTTAACTGCATTAACACAGAAAATATGGAACTCTGGATATTTATATTTGCACAAACATCCGCTGTCTGTTGATAAATAACAGTTTGAGTTAGATCGTGTTTGGATTCATTTTAACGGGGAAAACTTCATTTATCTATTAATAATATTCTCATGAATGTACAATGAAAAACAAAAAAGTTTGTATTTCTGTATATTCGACGAGACATTCTTCACATACAGTATCATGTTTCTCAAAAGCCGCCGCCAGCCGCACGACTGCGTGGCCTGGCTCCGGCGGCACAAAGGGGGATACGTAGTAGGGATACGGGATCTTCCAGACGTCCGGGTTGAAAAGCATGACGACCAACCGGGTAACAATGTGTTATAGAAACGATAAACTGCGAGAACAGATTTGAAAACGTTGTGAGTGTAGTCGATTAAGTTCTATTTTATGTATTACCTTATGGCATGCTATAGTTTTTTTGTATTAGTATTATTATGCAATGTCGAGCAAACAGAAGAAACAATGCAACGTATTAACGTTGCGACAGCGGTTTGATATTATAAAAAAATTGGAAAAAGGTGTTAAAATAAATGCACTCTCTAAGGAGTACGGAGTTCATACTCAAACCATTCGCCGCATTCAAGCGAACAAAACTGAAATACAGCACCGAATAACTGTCAATTCCGGAAGTCGAAGGCTCATGCGAAAACCCCTTCTGGAAGAATTAGATACCTGTTTACATACGTGGTTTCTGGAAACTCTTGCAAAAGGTGACCGTATTACTGATGCAGCGATACAAGCGAAAGCAAACGAATTGTGCATAAAAAATGGCGGCCCAGCAACATTTAATGCCAACAAGGGATGGGTATGGCGATTTAAAAGACGGTACAATATTCATGTAGGAAATATTAATGGCGAAAATGCAGACACCGATAAACAATCAGCAGAAGCATTTATTAAACAATTTAAGCAACGTTTGGAAGAAGAGAATATAAAACCAAACCACATTTATAACATGGATGAAACAGTGTTGATGTGGAAGGCTATTCCACAAAAAACATTAATTGGCCCTACTGAGGTAATATTTGGTAGTAAAATGAAGAAGCAGTGGGTAAGCATTGGACTATGTACCAATGCAACAGGAACACATAAATTACTTCCGCTATTTATACATAAATATGAAAAGCCCAAAGCGTTTAAACACATTAAAGTTCATGAGTTACCTGTTGTATACAAGTGCCAAAAAAATGCTTGTATAGATTCCAAAATATTTGCAAACTGGTTGGAAAATCATTTCAAACATGAAGTAAAAAAACATCAATTAGAAAATAAGGCATGTGGAAAAATTCTATTATTATTAGACAATTGTAGATCACACTGTGTAGAAGCAACGATTAGAAAATTAAAGGATGAAAATATTGAAATTATATTTCTACCAGAAACGTTTACCTCAAGTTTGCAACCCATGCAACAAGGACTAATTGCGAAGCTAAAACGATGTTTTCGACAGCGGATATTAGAAAATATTCTAGACTTGCCACGGAGAATAATTGAATTCTACTTAGATTATGATATTAAAGATTGTATAAACATATTACATGACACATGGACCATCATATCGCCTGATAACATACGTAACTCATGGAAGAAGCTTTTACAAGGAAAGGCAACTGTGGGAGACGTATTAGACTGTAATTCTGAAATATTCGATATTGCAGAAACGGTACAAAGAATATCTCTACAGCAAACAACTGACACTGAGATTGCAAAATGGTTATCCATTTGCGAAGAGGAAGAAAACCAAATCGAAGACAACGAGGATGTAGAAATGGAGTGTAACAAAATCTGTAACCCATTGCCTACCGAAGAAGAAATGGACTGCACATTTGCAAATTTATTTGTGTGGTCCAAAAACAAGGCACAATGTATACAAATGCATGTTGCTGCATTGGAAGGCTGTTACGAGCAAGAGTGTATAGATAAAGCCAGCAAACCATTTTAGGTAATGAACTGCGTTTTTTTAAGAATATAGTGTTTATTTAAACTCTTACGTTGTTCCATTCTAATGAAAAATAATAATGTTGTGCATGTAGCAGCTCACAATTTTTTCATACATGTTATTTGTGACTGTTTTAGGTCTTCTATCACTGAGGATACTTTTATGTTACATGCATATATATATATATATATATATATGTACAACTAAATTTTTTTATTCTTTGTATTCATTTAAACTGTATTTAGATTTATATTGTACATACAAATTATATTAGATTATAAGTATATATACATTGTAAGTTTATTATATAGTAAGCATATTAAAACATAAATATATTTTATTACAAATATGCTTTATTGTTGAAATACATATTGCTCACTTGCTGCAATTACAACACGACTCAAAATTTGCGCGCACGTGGCGGTTCTGTCAGTGTTAATGCTCGTGGTTGATCCAAGGGATCGTTCGAACCTTGTTGTTTGCACGCTGAGTGCCACAATAATTATGTGTGTGCTCGAAGAATCACCTCCAAGTTGGAGGAAAGAGATAGTGTTGTGAGTTTTTAAGTATATATTTACACTAATTACAAGCTGTGGTGCTTTACTTAATGAGCCGAAGCGAAGTGTGTTAATCGTGTGTTCGAGCGAATCTGCCTGTTTTGCCAATTATTAAAAGTGAGAAGCCTCGCACCTCCCTTCCACTGCGCCCTGAGCGCGATCCCTTTGGAGTGGGGATGACGAGGCCCTAGGACTCTTGTTCTCGGTGGACGGACACTTGGCAACGCCGGGGAATTTCCCGGGTTGGAGAACGTTGCAGCCGTCTCATAGACTGCTGCAAGGGAGTGACCGCGTCCACCTTCGCAGTTTCTGAGGTTTATGATAGGCTGTGCCGTTTTGGGTCCTTTGGAAAGCGCTGGTACCGAAAGCTCGGTATCAACACGGTCCCGTCTTTAAAATTTTATGATAGGAAAAACCCGGCCAGGAGCGTACCATGTACTCTGCTGAGATGCGCGTTAACAGTCAGTCATCGACTCGTTTGAATTTCTGAGTTCCAATCTCACAAACTTTTTTCGACTTTTCCACTGATAATAATGCTGATGCAAAAATGATATTAACGCGAATATAATATTATGAACAATATTCGTAAACTTCAAATAAATAGTGCTGTAGAATGCTTTTTTTCCGCACGCATTCGTTTGTTTATAACAATAATAATAATAGTTTTATACTATTAGGCATTCTACAGCACTACTACGGAGTTAGGAAATATGAGCTGTGACAGATAAGCTGGGTAATCCTGTATATCTGAGTAAATGTCTATAATTTACGTATACAAATTTTCATAAAAATATCTGAATATTTTGCAAGAAAAATTCGCAGAAGCACATTACTTTTTAATATATTTTTTAAATAAATAATTTTTTTAATGTGTTTATACTTTCAAAAATACAGAATCTGTACATTAAAAATTGTTGGCTGTGACCAATAGTTTTTAAGATACGCGACGAAACGTGTTTCTGATCCCCAATTTCAGGGGCTGCTTTCGCCCCTTTAAAGGGGATGTAGCAGATATACGAAAAGTACGTGTGAAATATTTGTTTGAGTACTGTATCACACTAAAATTTCATCGAAATCGGAGTATTCCGGTTTCCTGACGTTCTTTGTAAGCATTTTGCATTATTGTCTTTGTATTTAATATTCTACAATTTCCGCTTTATTATTACGTGGAATAAGTATTACATTATTTAAAATATTTATTTCTTTTAAATGAGTGTTAATTCGAATGAATAAAACCACGTACACGTGATAGCGGGCATCAAAGTGTTAACAAAAAACACACTACGAAATTTTCTTCCCACTTGGTATACACGTTCTGAGCTGCTTAGCGTCTTTGACGCAGTAGGAGCGCTTGCGCGTTACCATTAGCAACGGAGCGTATTGAACCAATCAGATCATACATGCGCGGAATGAACGAAAACTCGTCTCCAAACAGGCACATTCCCTCATGACGGGCACTGTGTCAGAGACATTCCGACTATCGAATCTTGTCTTATGTAAAATTTTAGTAACAAATTAATCGAATGAGATCGTGTTTGGACTCATTTTAACTGGGCAAACTTCATTTATCTATTAATAATATTCTCATGAATGTATAATGAAAAACAAAAAACTTCTTATTTCCATATATTCGACGACTCACTCTTCACACAAAGTATCATGTTTCTCAAAAGCTGCCGCCAGCCACACGACTGCGTGGCCTGGCTCCGGCGGCACAAAGGGGGATATGTAGTAGGGATACGGGATCTTTCAGGCGTCGGGGTTGAAAAGCATGACGGCCAACCGGGTAACAATAACAACTGTGTTTTGTAGAAACGACAAACTGCGAGAGGAGATTTAAAAACGGTGTGAGTGTAGTCGATTAAGTTCTACTTTGCGTACAGCCTTGTGTTATTGTATTATTATGCAATGTCGAGCAAACAGAAGAAACAATGTAACCTATTAACATTGCGACAGCGGTTTGATATTTTAAAAAAATTGGAAAAAGGTGTTAAAATAAATGCACTCTCTAAGGAGTACGGAGTTAATAGTTTAACCATTCGCCGCATTCAAGCGAACAAAACTGAAATACAGCATCGAATAACTGTCAATTCCGGAAGTCGAAAGATCATACGCAAACCTCATCTGGAAGAATTAGATAGCGTTTTACATACATGGTTTTTGGAAGCCCTTGCAAAAGGTGAGCGTGTTACTAATGCAGCGATAATAGCGAAAGCAAATGAATTGTGCATCAAAAACGGCGGCCCAGCAACGTTTAATGCTAATAAGGGATGGGTATGGCGGTTTAAAAAACGGTACAACATTCATGTAGGGAACATTAGTGGCGAAAATGCAGATACTGATACACTATCAGCAGAAGCATTTATTAAACAATTTAAGACACTCTTGGAAGAAGAGAATATAAAACCAAACCACATTTATAACATGGATGAAACAGTGTTGATGTGGAAAGCAATTCCACAGAAAACATTAATTGGCCCTACTGAGGTAATATTTGGTAATAAAATGAAGAAAGAATGGGTAAGCATTGGACTATGTACCAATGCAACAGGAACACATAAATTACTTCCGTTATTTATACATAAATATGAAAAGCCAAGAGCATTTAAACACATTAAAGTTCATGAGTTACCTGTTGTATACAAGTGCCAAAAAAATGCTTGTATAGATTCCAATATATTTGCAAATTGGTTGGAAAATCATTTCAAACATGAAGTAAAAAAACATCAATTAGAAAATAAGACCAGTGGAAAAATTTTATTATTAGTAGACAACTGTAGATCACATTGTGTGGAAACAACAATTAGAAAATTAAAGGATGAAAATATTGAAATTATATTTCTACCAGTAACCTGTACCTCGAGTTTGCAACCCATGCAGCAGGGACTAATTGCGAAGCTAAAACGATGTTTTCGACAGCGGATGTTAGAAAATATTTTAGACTTGCCACGGAGAATAATTGAATTCTATTTAGATTATGATATTAAAGATTGTATAAACATATTACATGACACATGGACCATCATATCACCTGACAACATACGCAACTCATGGAAGAAGCTTTTACAAGGAAAGGCAACTGTGGGAGATGTACTAGATTGTAATTCTGAAATATTCGATATTGCAGAAACGGTACAAAGAATTTCTCTACAGCAAACAACTGACACTGAGATTGCAAAATGGTTATCCATTTGCGAAGAGGAAGAAAACCAAATCCAGGCCAACCAAGATGTAGAAATAAAGTGTAACAAGAACTGTAACCCATTGCCTAGCGAAGAAGAAATGGACCGCACATTTGCGAATTTGTTTGTGTGGTCCAAAAACAAGGCACAATGTATACAAATGCATGTTGCTACATTGGAAGGCTGTTATGAGCAAGAGTGTATAGATAAAGCCAGCAAACCACTTTAGGTAATGAATTGCATTTTTTTTAAAATATAGTGTTTATTTAAACTCTTATGTTGTTTCATTCTAATGAAAAATAATAATGTTCTGCATGTAGTGGCTCACAATTTTTTCATACATGTTATTTATGTCTGTTTTAGGTCTTCTATCACTGAAGATACTTTTATGTTACATGCATATATATATGCATAAAAAACTTAGTTATACATATATTTGTATGTATGTATAACTAAGTTTTTTTATTCCTTGTATTCATTTAAACTGTATTTAGATTATATTGTACATACAAAATATATTAGATTATAAGTATATGTACATTGTAAGTTTATTATATAGTAAGCATATTAGAACATAAATATATTTTATTACAAATATGCTTCATTGTTGAAATACATACTGCTCGTTTGCTGCAATTACAATACGACTCAAAATTTGCGTGCGCGTGGACGTTCTGTCTGTCGTCGACTCGTTTGAATTTCTGACTTCTGACCTCACAAAATTTCTTCGACTTTTATGCTGATAATAATGCTAATGCAAAAATGATCTTAACGCGAATATAGTATTATTAACAATATTGATAAGAATGCCTAACAGTATAAAACTATTATTAGTATTGTGATAAAGAAACGAATGCGTGTTGAAAAAGGCATTCTATAGCACCACGTATTTGGAGTTTATAAATACTGCTCCGAATATTATATTCGCATTAGTATCATTTCTGTATTAGTGCTATTATTAGCGTAAAAACCAAAGAAAGTGAGATCAGAAATTAGAAATTCAAACGAGTCGACGACTGACAGAACGCCCACGTGCGCATAGTGCTCATTGGCGCTATGGTATGCGTCACAGAACCTCGCATCATAGATGGGGATGCCGTTTTTCGTAGCGGCTCTTGGGAGGCAGGAGTGGGGTTGACAACTATTCTGATCGACAGTGTATGTACGTGCATACGGAATTTTATAATCTCTTTTTCCGAAAACGGTGTCTGAAATATAAAAATATTATTCTTCGATTTTAATTGATGAGAAATTACCCCCTTTTCGCTTATTCCATGATTACTGGCCTACCCTATATAGATACCAAATATGCTCTGGGAAGTATGAAGTCAAAATAATAAAGTACACGCGTATCTATTTGTGCGTGCCTTGAATTTTATTTCACGTAAAATAACGCGTCATCAACGTTTATGCACGTTTTGATTATTCTGTGAGTACAATTAGTTTACTGTTGGGAAAAGCAATTTCGTTTATGACGAATACCAATATAATTGATTATTTGAATTTTACCGCGAAATTCCGTGACATTAGCAGAAACTTCAAACCGGTCCGTCCACGGATGATTTTGTAAACTTCAGGAAATATACTAAGATGATTTGTTTTCAAACAATTCGAATGAGCTTCGTAGCTACTTCGATTTAAACTCGTTTAAAGCGGTACGGAAATTATTTTTTTCGTAAATGTGTTAGACATTTTCGAAACAATATTCCAATCACGTTTAAAATTAATTTGTATTGCATAGATTATAAGTTAGGTTAGGGACGCACAAAAATTAATTAAATCTGTAATTTAATACGTTTGTATTTCAAATAAATTCTTTTTTAGGTGTTTGTTAGATACTTGTATATATTAGGATAAGCAAAATAAATAATCGAAAACAATGACGTCGATTATAAAACTTCATGCTGTTTCTGGAGCGATGGATGAGTCTCCACCTTGTTATATATTGCAAGTTGATGAGTTAAGGATACTGCTTGACTGTGGATGGGATGAAAATTTCGATCAGGAATTCATAAAAGAACTAAAACGGTATGTTAGCTGTCATTATGCGTTACAATTGTGTACCATATGTATTTATAAAATTATTTTAAAGTGCTTTAAAAGTATTAACTGTATTTATAATCTCTCTATTGTACTCTATGTTTCTTTCAATTAGTCTAATATTTTTTTATAATATTTCTAGACATGTTCACCAAATAGATGCAGTGCTATTGTCATATCCAGATCCATTGCATTTAGGAGCTCTACCATATTTGGTTGGGAAATGTGGTTTAAATTGTCCTATATATGCTACAATTCCTGTATACAAAATGGGACAAATGTTTATGTATGATATGTACCAGGTATTCTTAATAGAAAACCATAATACTTTTCCTTTCTTTCAATAGTTTTTTATATAATAACTATGTTTGAATCACAGTCCCGTCACAATATGGAAGACTTTGATCTTTTTACACTTGATGATGTTGATGCAGCCTTTGACAAAATTGTTCAGTTAAAATACAATCAAAGTATATCAATGAAAGGAAAAGGATATGGAGTTACTTTGACACCTTTACCGGCTGGTCACATGATTGGAGGTACTATTTGGAAAATTGTAAAAGTTGGAGAGGAAGACATAATATATGCTGTTGATTTCAATCATAAGAAAGAACGACATTTAAATGGTTGTGAATTGGAACGATTGCAGAGGCCATCTTTGTTGATAACAGATGCTTTTAATGCCACATATCAACAAGCTAGACGCAGGACTAGAGATGAAAAACTTATGAGTATGTGGAGAAAAATAAACTTGTTTTATAATGGATAGGATAATAGCATCTCATAGCATTATGCTTTATGATATTTTGCAGCTAACATTTTACAAACACTACGTGGTGGTGGCAATGTATTGGTTAGCGTAGACACAGCTGGTCGTGTATTAGAATTGGCACATATGTTAGATCAACTTTGGCGTAATAAAGAATCTGGTTTACTCGCATATTCATTAGCACTTTTAAACAATGTTAGTTATAATGTTGTGGAATTTGCTAAATCACAGATTGAATGGATGAGCGATAAACTAATGAGAAGTTTTGAAGGGGCAAGGAACAATCCATTCCAATTTAAACATTTACAACTGTGTCATAGCATGGCAGAACTAAATCAAGTTCCTAGTCCAAAGGTCAGGGTTATAACAGTATTCTTTATTTGTAAACGTACTATAAGTATACTATAATTGAATTTGAATTTTCCAGGTTGTTCTTGCAAGCACTCCAGACATGGAATGTGGTTTTTCAAGAGAATTATTTTTGCAATGGTGTACCAATCCACAAAACAGTATTATATTAACTAGTAGAACATCACCCGGAACACTTGCAAGGGATTTAGTAGAAAAGGGAGGTAACAGGAATATCACATTAGAAGTGAAAAGGAGAATTAAACTGGAGGGGCTTGAATTGGAAGAGTATCAACGGAAAGAAAAATTAAAACAAGAACAAATGAAGCAGGAACAAATGTATGTAACTGTATGATATCATGGTTTGAAAGCTGTACTATTATTAAAATTATGTTTTAAGCTTTGAATACCATTGTTTATTAGGGAAACTGCCGACGTGAGTTCTGAATCAGAAGATGAAATAGAAGTGGGTAGTGGAAGAGGAAAACACGATTTGTTGGTAAAACAGGAAAGTAAACCAGGTTTTTTCAAGCAAAGTAAAAAGCAACACCCCATGTTCCCATTCGTAGAAGAAAAGATTAAAATAGATGAATATGGAGAGATCATAAGGTAATTTTCATATTATATTAACAACATTAAGGTATAGCATTCTTTGTGAAATACTTCTATTCGATTCTATTTATCACAGACCTGAAGATTATAAAATAGCTGAAACTATGCCAGAAGTAGATGATAACAAGGAAAACCTAGAAACAAAGCAAGAAGATGCTGCACACCATCCGGAGGTACCTACTGACATTCCAACCAAATGCGTTCAAGTTACACGTGCCATGACAGTTAATGCGTCTGTCACATACATAGACTTTGAAGGCAGATCTGATGGGGAATCATTACAAAAAATTCTAGCACAATTAAGGCCTCGTAGAGTAGTATTAGTTAGGGGCTCTCAAAAGGATACAGACATTTTAGCCCAACAAGCACAAAGTGCAGGCGCACGTGTGTTTATCCCAGGTAGAGGAGAAACGTTAGATGCTACGACGGAAACGCACATCTATCAGGTAATGTGTATGATGCGAATCTATATGCGACTCTTGTTTGAATGTCATCTGAATATTTTAACATAATAACTAATGGTATGTATGTTCAGGTCCGTTTAACTGACGCTCTTGTTAGCGGATTGAACTTCTCGAAGGGAAAAGGTGATTCCGAAGTAGCGTGGGTAGATGCAATGATAACTGCTCGCGATCAGATATGTCGGGATGCTGTTTCTGATACCGAGTCAGGTGATACAATAGATCAAAGCGACAAAATCCTTACCTTGGAGCCATTACCGCTGAACGAGGTACGTGTTTGAAAACATATCTACAGGTTAAAATGAACAAATATAAGTTACAATTCATATTACATGTTATAGGTTCCTGGACACCAAACGACATTCATAAACGAATTGAAACTGTCCGATTTCAAACAGATTTTGAACAAAAGTAATATTCCCTCAGAATTTAGTGGGGGTGTTTTATGGTGTTGCAATAATACTATTGCTGTTAGAAGGGTTTGTATTTAATATTATAAAAAAATATGTGCTATATTGATCATGGTGTAATTTCATGACTGATGTAATGTTTCTTCCAGCATGAAGCCGGAAAGGTGATATTAGAAGGTTGCATTTCTGAAGATTATTATAAAGTGCGTGAATTATTGTATGAACAATATGCAATTGTATAATTTATTATCTTTGTACTAATAATGATAAATTTTATACATAAACTCGTTATTTTGTCATTAATCTTTTGTTAATCCCTTTTAATCTACATAAAAGAAATTTAGTATAAAATTTGATATATTTCCTGAACATTTGAAATAATTAAAAGGCAAGAATATGAATTCAAATTTCAAAACGTCTGAAGTGGGGGAAGATTATCGGGAAGACTCAAATTATGCATATATTTATGTTCCGGTAAATTCAAAAAATTGGCGCGAAGATCAATTAACCTAAAACTTTTTTTCATTTTGACATAACGTATCGAGTGAAGATTTAGTAGTCAATCAATGCAATAATTTATTGTGTAAAATTATGTAAAACAGTGGATGGGATACTTCAACGATAATAACATGTAATTAAATAATTTGTTATACAGTTATTATGGTATGTTTGAATGATATAGAAACTCCTGTTTATGCAAACACAATATTTCATTTTTTTTTCATGCGTTTGTTTCAGAACTTTATCTATATCTGATAAATACACCAGAATTATTTTCACAAGTTATGTTGAATTGACAGATGAAGAATTCATTTATTAAGGTTCATTGTGTCATATTGAAGCATGCGAAAATATTATCAAGCTGCGCTTGCAGTAACAGCTGCAGTGAGTCTCGTGTCTTTATTAGTTTATAGACACGAGTATAACAAGCTAAGATATGTCTTAGAAGTTTTCAATTACTTTGGTAAACCAGACCAAAAGAGTATTGATGTAAACAACTGTACAAACAATGTGCCAATATTTAGTAAATTTAATATGAAATTTGAGGAGCCTCTTTCCTCATGGCAAAGATTAGATAATGATTTGTATGTTTATTCCGCTTATAGCATACACGAACAAGAAGTTTACGTAATGGGTTTTGGTTCATTAAACATTATTAAGGATATGCAGTGTGTAATATTCTTTGAAAATGATATAAAACCAATTTTAGGAAACTTTAGGTATGCTCTAATTGACAGCAATTTAAATGTTACAAACGTTGATAAGACTGTGAAGTATCATGGGTGCCATTTCTATTGTACATATACAGAAACTGAAATACCAACAGGAATAACATTTCACATAAGATCTAATACAAATCTTAATGATATGCCCATATTAACTGTTAAAAGACAATCACATAGCTTAAATTATACTGATATTGCAGTATGTGTGGCACCACCACTAATAAAACCAATGCATCTATCAGAAATGATTAGTTTCATAAATTTTCATGATGTGATTGGTATGAATAATTTTATAGTATACGACTTTGGTATTCCAAACAGTCTTAATAGTTACCTAAAAGAATTATCTAAGTCACAAGATCCGTATTGGAAGTTTACATACGCAACAGTATCATGGAATTTCCCTTTTCCTGGAATTCATTCTGATGTGATAAGGACTCTCATAGAAGCAGATTGTCTATATCGTACATATAATAAAGCCATGTATATTATTACATTGTCATGGGAAGAATATGTTGTCTTAAAATACCATCGCTTTCTCATTGATTTACTGGCGGATTTTAAAAAATCTAGAATGCAAGCTGATCGCTTCAAATTGAAAACTTTGACCTTTTGTACACAACAAGCAGATAATGCACACATTAAAAATACAACATTAATGATATTGAAGAAGTCACATTTTGACCCAAGTATTATTGATAATCAACCAGTATATATACATAATACACATAAAGTATTAAAAAAAGGTAATCTTTATACACGGAAAATTGGGGAAGACTTAATAGTGTTGAATCGTTATAAATATTGTTTTGAAAAGTCACATCCGGAAATGAGAACTCAAGACACTTCGATTCTAAAATTCCTTGAAGATATACAAAATACACCTCTGTTTAAAAAATTTATCTCAAAAGAAAAATTTTTAGTTAACACACAATAATAAATTATCTTCCTTTAGGTCAATGTAATATGACATAGGCTCAATAAAATTGTAACCTACACTCTTCATTATAAGTCTGATTTATATAATATATACATATGAGAATGTAATTCCTTGAATAGTTGACATATTTAAACAATGTATCATACATTGAAAGGTCCTTATTTATGTACAGATACATACTTCAGAATTTGTAATATTGCCTTAAAACGCCAAGTGCCTTCAAGAATTAATGTCTTCAAATATATTAAGAAAATAAATTCTAAGATTCCAACGTAAATTGTATTTGATAGATAGCGTTTACTGCACAGAATAGATTTACTATAATGTAAAAGACATATACAATTCTCTACAACATGAAGGAATATACAGTTGATATAAATAAATTGGGTTATTTTATTACACCTTCCCTGTTATATAAAATACTCTCAAAAGTCGATCAACTTTGGAAATAATTCGTTTAAACAATAGTCACGAGTGACATGTATGTCCGAGTATTTGTACTGAACACAGATCATGGAACACGCATTGGACCACCAGGGATGAAGGACCCAAAACAGGTTTCCTCAGACTCGGGTCCATCCAGGTCGGAGGGATTCCTGAGTCTGAATAGACACCGGAATAGTCTAATTCGGTTTCCAGGTTCCAGGAGTGGTTTGATTCGAGTTTCCTGAGTCTGAAGTTTCCCAATTCGTGTCCTTCGAACCCTAGGGTGTTCCGATTTGGGTTGTATGCGTCTGTGGGAGTGTTTTGATTCCGATCCCTTGAGTCCGGGAGGTTCCCTCGGGAGTCCCAGATCGTCGACTACGAAGAAATTTAATTAGTAATTTTATTAAAGATTTTACAAAACTCGTGTGATTTGGTTGTACACTTAAAAATGTAATGCGAAATTTAAATCCAATGCCACATTTGTTATATTACTTCAGCAAAGCAATGACGTATGTCAAAGACCTCATTAGAACTGGGAGAAATTTGACAAAGATATTATATTCAATCACTAAGAATGTATTGAACTTTCAAGTATTTCAATTTATATTTACGAAACATCTAATTGATACATTATTATTTAAAGTTTCATAACTAAAAGTCTAGAAAAGGTATTTATTTCAGTCGTTGAATTATTGCAGTATTCTGCAAACCAGCTTCTTCAATAGTTTTATCTTCCATAAGTTCCTTGGTTGGATACATTGTTAATAAACTGAAATCCCTCATGGCATACTGAGGTCTCATACTACCATATAATTAATTAAGGACTAATACATATATTTAAAAAAATGCAAAGCTAAGAATTTTCTTCATATTAACATTACTTAAGAAAGGATACGTTATTATATATCGTCGCAGGTCACTGACTGTGTGTGTTAAATTAAATTGAGCTTTTACAGTAGAACCATCAGCAAGACGAATTTGCAACGTTGTGGTGGGTTTTGACTCATCTAAGTTTAATTGTTTTTTCGCTTGTGCTTCATTTGCTGTTTGATCTGCAAGGTCTGTTGGTATTGTCATGCCAACAGTTGCTGGAGAGGGGCTATACATAAACATAAATAAAAATACATAGGGAGTATTAAAACAATCTTTGTTTCATAAAATATGTTACATACCTGCCTAACATATGCCCTTTTCCACTGAAAGCTTTAATTTTGGTTTTTGGAGGAACATATGTTTCATGACGGTGATCTTCCATATCGAGTCGTGCTTCAGTGCTTTGAATTTCTTGACGTATTTCTGGTGGAATTTCACCACGTTTAATAGTGTCCAGGAATTCTCTGTTTTCTGGATCACTGTACAATCGGAGCTCAGAATCATTTGTAGTAAACCCATCCTTCCATAATTTTAAAGTGATAAGTCCAGGATTAGATGGTTGACGATTAGAAGACGTGGCAGTAACAACTGATGAAAATAAACCATCAATTTTAATATGATATACTTTAATTTTAAACATATTCAGGACTAATTGTGTTCTTAATATACCTTCTGTATCGGAGTTAGTTTGACCTAATTTGTACCCAGTACCACTAAAAGTGTTTGGTCTTTGTTGTCCACTTGATTTTGTTTCTACAGCAATTGATTGTCCCTGACATGATTTAAACATATCACTCACGATATCCTTTTTCTTTCCTGGTCCTAAAACTTGTTGTCCACTGTGTTCAGAACCACCAGCATAAAATGCTTGTCCCTCTTCATCTTCCGGGCTACTTTCTTTATTTTTAAGATCATTTAATGTTGCAAGCCTAGATTTTGGTTTAGACCTTCCTTTTGATGATTTTTCTTCCATGGTAGATGGACCTACGCTTTCATCTACTTGTTCCAAAACGTCCCTATAATCCTCATCCGATGTGTCCTCAACAGGTTCAGTAACTAACGCAGCTGGCTCATCGTTTTCATAAAAACTAGCAAGTGCAACCTGAAAACATTGAAAGAAATACTCAAATGAAAAAGGAAGCACATACTATGATAGAAGCATGATGCTTAGAAGATTAATTGAATTACAAAGAAGCCACAACATAGAAGGTATTTACTTTGTAGCTAATCTTATTTTTAGGTATGCTGTCATTGACAGTACTAAAATAAAATGTTTATGAATTTTAACTATGCGTTTACAACATTACGACCGCATGGTTCATTGTGATATATCCGTACCTTCTTCTGATACTTCGGTACAATAACAAATACGATTTTTTCAGAGAACACAAAAGCATTCAAATTCGCGAAGCGTAAGGTTATAAAACCGCTGCTGAAATTTCAACAACAGAAAAGAATTGTTTGACAAATTCCTGATTACAGACTAGAGCGTTTCGCAGTGAAACTCACGAAGGTTTTAATTGAATGTGCTGTCTCACCTCGAGCTGCCAAGCAGATGACTCAAGGTAAAATCGTGCTCGCTCAGATTCAACACCAGTTACATCTGTAAATTGCGAAACCAACTCCTCGTGGCTCGCCATCAGGAGAAAATGTTAAACCGTTCACGATGTACCAGCAAACAGAACGCGGTTCTATACCCTTCGAAAATTCCTTTTGCAATGTTTTCCACCGCTCAGCAATTCAAGTTCGCGTCAATTTCTTCTTCAATTTACCTGTCATTCCTTCCATTTGTACGGAACTGAACCGGATATATATATAAAACGAGCGAATCCGCGAAATGTTCGAATACACCTCTCGCATTTGCGTCTTCGATTTATTACGATTTTTTTGCAAGCTTACGCAATACAATCTTTTGATTTACATAATTTTTAATCAGAATTAGGCAAAATGTATACAGTTCGATAACTTATGATTATGACTACACGTGTAATAACATATAACGAATGAATAACAGTCGGAACAAGTATGATTGATAGATACGATTGACTTCTTAATCGTTAATAATTACATTGATTGAATGATTACATTCTTAATTATGTTTCATTGATTAAACAAATGATGTTCTTCATTATGTTGTACATTTTAAGATTGGTATATCAATTTTTCGTTTTATGATTGCAATTTATAGATTATAAATGCAGTCACAGAATACTGATGAAGTAATAAACCCTCTCACTGTTTAGTTCAATCGATGTACCGGCAAGGCGGACAATTCTAAACTGCTAACAACCACTATAATGGCTCAGACGCGCCGCGCTGTCGTGCTGAGAACCACTGTCGTGACAGAACTGTTTTAAGATTTCACTGCCTATTTCCAACTTACTAATAAACACGAGACGTACCTATCGATCGTACGTGAATTTAGAATCTAACTGAATTTAATTTCTTTTTTTAATTATAGTTTTATTTCATTACAATAATTTATAAAATTTAGAATTTAACTGTACTTAATGTTTTTCATACAAATAAACAATAATAAACAAGTATGCAAATAAGAAATATTCAAACAGTGAAATCTAAAAAAGATTTTAAACGTACTCTTTCAAAATTTGTGAAATGTGAAAGAAATTCGTAATGACAAAAATAATTAATTGCTACCCAGCTTGTGTCTCAAATCACTTTGACAAATATTGATTATAAAATATTTTTAATAATTGTTCTTTTTCACAGTCTTTTTGCGTATATTCCCTTATGGAATATGACAGAATAAAGCAGTATCGCGTTTTATCCAATAACTCGGATGCTTATCAGTTTCGAAGGGTATGCTAATGATATAATTCTTTGAAGCGGACTCGATATCTTTGTTGGCTTGCTGAAGAGTAGCCACATAGACGGGACACTCGTAAGTTCTGTCTGTTTCTCTTTTATTTTGCGAATATTTGAGACGTATGGGTGGTAATTTTTGCCAGAATACATTTGTGAAATTTTCTGATAACTTATTTTTTTCAGAGTCCCATCGAGCGCCGGCCAAATTTAGCCCATGAATAAAATACGTATCGTCTTCCGCATCAACTTTTTCTTCGCTCGTTACTACTTCGAAATCAAAAGCTACTTCCTCAACACGTACATCGTACTTTTTCGAAAGTGTTAATGAAATCGCAGAAAGAAACATTTTATGAGAAAACAATGCGTCAAACAAAATAACTTTAGGACACCCATCGTTCATCCATTCCTTAATAAAATCTGCGTGTTTTAAAAGACTATCAATGTAGCATGCTAAATTTTCAATGACAACATGAGTTTGTACATTTCTCCAAACACGGGGGACTTTATTTTTGCACATATCTTCTGTAATTTTTTTCAAAGAATCAGTAAACGGAAGATAACCATCAAGTGCTAACTTTAAATCATTCAAAGTTTCAGTTATGACTTTTAAAATGTCTTTTAATAATTTGATTTCATGAAGAAGAACATTTTCCAATGGATCTTCAAGTAGCAAAGTATGTTTATTCTTGAATTCATTTACCACAGTTAAATCACATAATTTATTGGTAATATCATCAATCAAAAGTAACACTTGATCTTCTGATGATTCTTTGCTTAGCAAAGAGGCAACAGGATTCATGCATGCAATAGATGTAAAAAATTCTGTGGCTACCATAGTGTCTCGCATAATAATACCATTTTTGTTAAATCCAAAAACTTGTGAAGATAAGTCTAATGGCATTTGTTCAATATATTTAAGTACATGAACATATTCACACCTCTGAGGTATCAATTTTGCTATATCACATGAATACATGTACTGATGATCTTTAATTATATTAGAATTGCAGTAGTCATGTAAAAGATGTTTTAGGCACCTTTCATCCAAATCATCTATAACTTTGCCTCCGTAATTGCATTCCCCAATAAAGTATGCAATAGTATTAAATGGTACATCATCAGTACAGTTTATTAGATTTTGCAATTGAATCATGGACAGTTGAAGGTCGGAATAATCAAATTCATATGGAATATTCCAACTTTGAATGCCAAAGTTTATTTTTTCCTTTATAACAATATGGAAGAGACATAAACCAAAGAGAAGCTTTGAAAAAACTTTGTCTTTTCCAGGGCAGCCTTCAAAAAAGTCTTTATTCACTATAGGCTCAGACTGATAAATACTTAACAATGTTTCTTTGATATTTAAAGGATAATCGTGTGTTATTTTTATACTGTTTTGTAAAATGCTGATTGGAAATTCTTTGGTTGGGTAACTGGATAACCACAATCGAAAATCCAAAGATACACTGGAAACATTGCAGTTTTCACAGATTTTTTCAAGTTGAATCATCCAATCAGTCACTAGGTGACAATTTTGTAAAAATACCCAACCACCTTCCCTTTGAGCTTTTTCTATTAGAAATTTAGCCCTTTTTTCTTGACCTTTGTTCATAGACAAAGACACAAACTTTGATGAATAGCCTTTTGTGCTGGCATATGCAGAGATAAAAGATAAGGGTGATGAACAAGTTGGTAAAATGAACAGAAGTGGAGTTAAACAGGTAGATTCTACATATGATTGAGATATTTTGAGCTGTGGGGAATAATTTTGCGTATTTCCCAAAATTTCTTCTATCATTTTCATAATTCGTATTATAATCTTATCAGGTCTTAAAATTTTCATGAGTATAAGAGTTTGAAATGAAGATAATTTATTAATCCAAGGTTTTGGCAATAAATGATTTTGAAGTGCCTCAGAGTTGTAATATTGTTTCCAAGCTTCATCGTTTTGACATAAGTCATCTAACAGATCATGAAAAACAGTTAATGTTTTACTGAGATCATAAACTTTTATCCAAACATCAGATGGTAACCAATCAAGGGTACAATTAGAAATTATATTAAGCTGATTCAAGTTTGATGACATAAAATACTGAATTTCTTTTTCTGTGGTTTGTTGAACATCTAACAGAATTTTAGAACATAATAAGAAAGAATATAATATTCTATGTTTTTCTAATAAAGACCTGCAAGTGCTTCTATGAAGGTTTTGTATAAATGAAGATTTTAGATATCCTAATCGTTTTTCTAGAATGGTACTTCTATTTGAAGTCTCAATTGATCTAACATATAGCTGCATAAACCATGAAAATGAGAATTGATACATATGATTTAAGTATGACAAAGCATTCAGTGTATTAAACAAATCTGTACAATATTTAACAAACTGTATATAAGCTTCTCGATACTTACGTATTTCTAATGACATTACTTTTGCTACTTCTTGTTTTTTAATCACATTTGATAAAAGATTTTTCGAAGCATCCAAAATTCTTATAGCACTTTCATCTTCAAGAATGTTTGTAGTCGTTGAAGATAGAGTACTTAAAATATTATCTTCTTGTTGTTTCAATATTTTTTTGTTATTAGCATCTTCCATAAGTAAGATTTCAAATTTTTCTTGAAGTTCTGGTTTTTCTTTGGATATAACTAGATCAAGAAGTCTATCTTGAAGAGCTTCATTTGGAATAGAAAAATCAATTACCGTTAGCTTACTGAATACTTCATCTGAATACAGAGGATTAAACAATCTTGTTGTAACATAAAACCGAAAGTTAGGTGAATATTTCATAACATCGCGACCAGTATCCAAATATGTAACATCTTCATCCATATATATTCTTTTTAGAAGGAAGGGATCTAATAATATTTCTATTTCTTCCCCTACATTTTCAATTAATACAGGATTACCACTTTGAACATTGTATTGAATTACTGAAACATAATCAGGATCAGTAAGCTTAATAATTTTAAGATCATTTTTTTTCTCAATTGTTTTAATCCATCGGTTTGCTTGATTTTGTGAATCAATAAATAAGCACCACATTGCAGAATTAGTCATAATAACTGCATTTTCAACAGAAAATCTATTTTTAGGTAAACCACAAGAATACCAATGATTTATTTCATTTTCTTCTCCAAGTACATATACTAAATTATAGTCTGCAGTAAATGGTATTTTCAAATCCCTTATGTACTGTTTCCAATGTCTTAAAATTTTATCACGAAATGCAATGCTAAAGGATGCCATATAACTTATTATTCCACATGATATTATTATATCTCCTATAAGATTATCGTAATTTTGTTTAAGATTTCCTGCACATTGCATCCAACGATTTTTTTCACCTCCTAAACTTGCAATTAAACTCTCTGCTTTATTAAGTTTGTTAGTACAATTTTCTACTTCTTTTTCTAGTTCTACCTTTCGCTGTATTGTTTCTTGAAGACTATTGTTGAGTGTTGCAAGTTTCGCATGCAATGCAGAAAGTGTTCTACGTTTTTCATTTAAAAAGGCTTCAGCTTCATTGCATTCTTTCTGTGCTGCTGATAGTTTTTCTTTTTTCGGTGCAACTGCTTTTGTAACTTCATCGTAAGAAACCATTGCACGCACCCATTTACAGAGTCCCTCAGCAGCACTTGACGCTTTCGCAACAATGTGTGGTTTAAAATTGTTATCCGTCATGTACGTTTTTTTGATGACTTGCATAACATGGTGTGGAATATTATCTTTATCATAATCTTTTAAATTCTGCAAAAAATTCATGTCACCTAAAATACGTTTACTTGGGCTCCAATAATCCGTATACTTTTTACCAGTGACTGGATCAATGGATTTATCTGAAGGAATGTCAAACATAACACAAATTGCAGCCATTACTAACTTAACAGTATCAGGAGGATTTTTCATAGCTTTCACAAGTGTAATATCTGTGGGTTTTAATGTATTTAATGCAGCTATGGCATCTTCTAGAATTGGAATTGCAATAGCAAGATCAGCTTCACATTCCATTTTTAATCTTCCTGCAATTTCTGCTTTCTTATTCGCTATTTCTTCTTCCTGCTGTACAACAGCTGTTGCTCTTTCTACAATAAGATTTTCATTTTCCACTTCTTTCATGGTAATTATAGTTTGCTGAGCAGACAATTCTAATTGCGGTTTTAACATTGTTAATGTAGCTTTCATCTTCTCAACTTGCTGTGCAGCTAATTCTAATTTTTCTAAACCTGCCAAATATCTGTTTCTACTGACAAGAATGCTTTTCTGCTTCTTGGACATAAGTTGAATATACAACTTTAACATATGTAAAAATGCAGATAACGTAATGTGAATTATCCTGCCAGTTTCTTTAAGATATTCACTACTTGTTTCTTGTACATGTTCATAGAATGTTATACACGCTTTTATTATATTTGTTTTTATATTCTCTTCAACATTAATATCTTGAATGTACTTTGAGCCTATTTGCATAAGTGCATTTCTTGGCCATGTTTCATACCAATTTATTGTACAATACTTTATTAATTCCGGATGTTTTTGTAAATGTAATCTAATTTCTTTATTCATTGGATTTAAACAAATGACGATATGCAACTTATTTTTACATTGTTCCAAAAAGTAATTCATTATTGAACGAATACTAATTTCTGTATTTCTGTTTCCACCTTGTGCATTTAAACGTACCATTTCAATAATATCACGTCTCTCTTGAACAGAGAATAAATCAGGTATTTCTCCAGTAGCTAACAAGCTACTAATATCACGCAGAAATTCATCCTTAATTTGCTTATCTTTTATAAAAAATGTAAGGTACTTTCTCGATCCACCACACTTTTGTAAAACAATTTTTAAATCTTTTCTCCAGAGATTAAAGTCACAATAAGAATATACAGATGGTTCATATAATTCTTGTTGTTGCATATAAGCAGCAAGACTTGTTAGAGATTTCCTCCCAGATCCTATACTAGATATCATCAATAAATTATTTCTTGGTATAGCCAAAATTCTAGAAGTTTTTATTAAACATTCTAATACATACTGTGATAAAACAATGTCAATTCTTTTTTTTAAATTATTATTGTATTCATTTAAATAAATGGAAATTTTACTTTTCAATTTCTCAATGGAATTTATTTCTTCATATTTTTTGTTTCTGTCTTTTTCTATATCCATAAAATTACTAAACATTAAATCATTAAAACTATCCTTAGTAATTTGATTGCCTTCAAACTTTGGTAAGTAGTCGAAAGCAGTTTCAAATGAATCTTTGAAATGACGTTTCACAGTTTCTCTTGTTTGCAAATACAGCCATTCTTTGTCATTGCTATCTAACATACGATCTCCAAAAACACGCCATATTTCATGGGCCCAAAGGCGAATAAAAATGACCTTAGTTTCCACTGATTCTTTTTGAAGAAGGCTACATCCATTTATTACTCTACTTATATCTCTCAAACTAAACTCATATTGAAATTTATTAGGTACTGGATGCATTGTTTTAAGAAGGGAACTATAAATATCAATTGTTGCATTAGTTATATTAGTTACACTGCTTAAAACATCTGCAGCAAAAGAATTTCTTTTTAAATTGACAAAAAGTACACTTGAAAATATTCTGAAGATGGAATCTGTAGTGGGTGTATACATGGTATAGATATTAAAATGTCTCAAAAATCTGGGACATATTTTAATACCAATATTTCCAATAATTGCAAGTAAAAACATAACATCACGAACAAAAATTTTTTCTGGTTCATTTATGTCATAAAAATAACTATAACTATGATACTGACGAAGAAGTTCCAAAATACCATTTACTTCTGATATATGCGGATTTCTTTCTACATTAAGATCATCTATAAAATTAATGCAAAACTGATTTTTTGGAGCGCCATAAAGTGTCTTTCTTATTTTATTTAATTTCGAAAGTAATAAATGTTGTGTTCTGTTCACTTTGTCTAAAGAGGTAAAACTAAACAAATTAAGGAAATATTTTTCTTCTGGTAATTTATTTTTCAAAAAATTTTGTATAGATGAAGTTTTCCCAATGGACATGTCACCACAAACAAGAATAGGTTTTTTGTATTTAACATGTTTTGAAAGTATGTGATTATGTTTCATAGTATTAACTGTTGCTACAAAAATTTCATTATAATCAGGTACTTCTAATATCTTCTCTGTTTTTAATAAATCACCCCAATATTTCCAACTTCCGATACCTTTAAAGATATAAAAGTTATCTTGTATTAAACCTTCATGAGGTAGTGTTATATCAAAATTCTTTATTATCTCTGGTTTTGGATATTCTTCATTACTACCACTCCAAAGAGATACACAGAAAGAATTGAATTTAATGTGAGAATCCATATTTAAATTCCCTCCTAGTCCCCACACAATGGATAATATAAGTGCAGCTTGCATCCATATTATAAAATGATCCATTTTTCCATTTTCTTCAGTATTTTCTTCTTGAGCATCCGTTAAATACATTTCAAGTAAATTCAACATTGACATTATATAATGCAATTGTCCAACAACTGAAGTTGAACTACAATGTTCCTGTATAAATTGTAAACAGGGGTCTATTACCCAATTACATAATGAAAGTAATACGTCTTCATGTTCATTATAAATATCATGTTTAGAAATATGAGTTTTAATATGTGATCTCCAGTCAATAGAATGAGAATCAATGTAAATTATACCACATCTTGATAAAATAGCAGGAGAAGCACCTACCATGTTCATTGTTTCAAAGATAACAGATACTGAATCCGTTAAATTAATTTTCTCACCTGATGTTAAGTATAGTGCCCTGTTTATATCAAGAACTGAATATAAATTTTCAATCCATGTGTCATTCAAAGGTCCATCAAATACTATCCATTTTCTATTAAATGTATCATTTTCTGAGAAAGAACGAAATATCTTTGAACACACTCCATCTTTCCAAATTTTTGATTTTTTATCAAAGTAGCCAAAAAGTTGATTAATGTTAGCTGCTGCAGGTACTATATTTTCTAGCATTACATTAACACCAAATTTATTGCTTTGTTTATCTAAGGTTAATAGAATATCTATCAGAACATGCAAAATTTCTGTTTTCCCTACAAAAGGATCACCAATAAACATCAAAGCTTGATACACATACATTAATTCAAATGCTTGTATAATTTTCAATTTGAAGACATCATGAATATGTAAGGATCTAAATTTACATGTTGATTCAAGAGTTTTTAAAAACATTGTATAATTGGGAGATAATAAAACGGTATCAGGAAACACATTGTGTATTGCATTTTTGAAAATGAGTGCATCTGTGTTACAAAGTCTTGGAAGATTAATATCAACTAATGAACGTAAAAGTAATTCAGTTTCATTTTCATCTGGAAAACACTTCTTTAAAATAATTACACTTTTAACAACCGTTTTTGCATAGGACACATTATTTATATTACATGTCTTACACCATAATTGTTGGGATAATATTTGATACAGTGCAATTAATTTTGAAGTTAAAAGTTTTGAATCAGATATTCCACCAGCGTAAAGTTCAATTTCCACAATTCTTTTGATATCTGGTGACTTCATAGATACTGTTCTAAATAAAACTTTTAAATTATCAGGTAAAGCAAAATGCTTAAATGATCCTAAATTCTTGACAATGCAAATATATCCATTTGGATTTAAATTCAAAGATGAGCCTTCAAATGTTATTACTTTCATGGTTGCTGATATTGCTTGAGAAATACAAGTAAGGTTTTGAGTAATCATGGATAACAGTTCAATGTTTAATTTATCAAAGTCTTCAAAACAAAGCCATACTTTAGAAGAAATAAGTCCCTTAAATATTTGACATAGTAAACTGTAGGACAATGTATCAGTGCAATTAAAAATTCGAAATTGTACTGCAATTGCTTTTACTAAACTTTTAACAGTTTCTGTTTTTCCTGTAGCAGACAGCCCTATAATAGCTCCATATAAATTATATTTATATGCTTGCATAAGAGTATGAAAACATCTATTTGTTAGATTAGTATTGACTATGTATTGTTTGTAATAACTATATTCATATCCATATTTTATAGTTGCATCAAACATTGATACTTTTACATCATTGTCTTCTAAGTAGTACTTTAATTGTGCAATCCATACAAAATCTGTAGAGCTAGTAATGTTTTTGTCCAACAATAATTTAATAATATCTCTTTGGTTAGTGACTACGGTAATTAAAGACATTAACGTATCTCTATATCTTCGCAGTGAATACTTCCTCATTTCATTGATTAAATGAGATAGATGATCAATACACTTTAAATATAAAGATTTCAATGCTTCAAGATTAAATGGTGTAAAACTGTTATGTACTTCAGAGGTCCAGTGAAGTTGATAAGTACAAATAATTGCCATACTTGAAAAATTTTCAATACTACTGAATGTAAATGTTTGATTGAATATATAACAACATTGGAAAATGTTTTTCTTTATCATATTACTCATTTCAGTTTCCAAGTCCATCAACCACTTTCCTTCATGATTAGAATAAACTTGCGGTGGAATGAATTTTTCTAAACGCAATTCTTCTCCATGATCACCAATAACGGAACAAATAAATTTCCTTTTATTAAGTTTTACTTTCTTTATACCGTCAAAACATTTGTTCAAAGGTATTTGCAAATTCTCTAAATTATTTGATTCAAATAATATTTTCTGAATTTCCTTATCAGAAAGAAAAAAGAATCTAGGAAAACATAGTTTCTTGCTTTCTATGTAATTTTGTACCTCTTGATTAATTTTTTCAAGCTTTTCAGCAGCATCACATAAAGATGTTAATATTTCAGAATTATCTATTTCTAAAAAAGTAGAGGTTTCTGATAGTGTGTTTTGTATATCTATTAAAACTTTTCCTACTTCTTTATACAAAATTGACTCTTTAGGTAAATATGTTTCTACATTAGGATAACAAAAAATGGAGTCTAAAGAAATAATCAATACTTGATTGTAATCCCATTGATTAATAATTTCTTGTATTCTAACTAGAGATGTAAAGAATTCAGTCACTGTAGAAGCGATTGGTTTAACAAAACTTGAAGTCCTCATTTCTTCAATTATTATAAAATGTTCTTCCAGGAATACTTCTATAACACTTAAATTTGAAAATACATTCATACCAGATTTAGTATCAAATCTTATTTCGAAAGAAATCTTATTCCATTCTTCAATTATTTCAGATATTTTCTGTTGTAACTGTAGTTCTCGATTAGCACTTATACTAATAGCTTCGTACTTCACAATATCATTCATTAGATCAAATGCAATAATCTTCCTCAAGCTAGTTCCAGCATTAGGTGTAAGATTAAAATTACATATTCCAGACATTTCTGTCCAATGTCGTTTCTGAAGAGCAGGATTACACATACACATAACTAGTGGCAAGTATTTCTTAAAATTATTTATATCATTAAGAGCCTGCCAACATAATTTCAATGGTGCAGGTTGTTGCATAGCATCTGGATCATCTGCAATTCCAGAAAATTTGAAACATCTATTTGCTGTTAAATCCATTTTAATTTTTGTTTTAAATGTTTTGCTCATTTCAGTAATTCTTTCAAAATAACTTAATGTCTTATTTTCTATGACAACAGCACTTAACCATTCAAAAGGACCATCTAACCATACAGCATTATCTTTCTTCCATTGATAAATTACATGAATGAGATCGTGGAATGGTATAACTATTTCATGCAATTCAATTACTTTAGGAAATTCAGTTTCAGGAAATTTAAATAATGTTTCTTCTTCATTGATTCTTTGCATCTCAAGTGTCATTACATTTATTTGTTTAAGAAGACTTCTATAATACTCAAAATATTCTTCAATTCTGTCTATGTCATCCATATTGTCCAAAACACTGAGCTGAGGAACAATCTTATCTACTTCAGAATTCAAGTCATTTATTCTTTTCTGCATGTTATCTTCTACTTCATTTTTCATTGCCTCGCATAATGTATGATTTTGTTTAAACACAGGTTCAATCTCATGTAGCCAATTAATTGTTCTTTCATTTAATTTAATGTGTTCTTCTGTCAAAACAGTGATTTCTAACAATATACTTAACATTCGTACTGATTCTTGAATTTTACATTCTAATTCTTCTATTAATTCATTTGATGCATATGAAATGTATTCAGTTAACTCAATTAGGGGTTTCGCATCTCTTGGTATATTTAATGCTTTCTCTTGTAAATCTTCAAATTCTGAACAGATGCAAAAATTGAATTCTTGATGATATTTAATTAGTTTACTTAAGAACCTATTTACGACATTACATGCTTCTTTCTTTAAAGATTCTTTAGCTTCATGTTGTTCTAACATTCCTACTGCATAATATGTATTTTCTAACATTTCAGTTGCTTTTGCAAAGTATACATTGTATTTTTGTACCTGTTTGAAATACAGATTAAAATTGACATTTCCGGAACTTAATGATAATATTCTTTTCTTCATATTTAATGCATAGATAGGATGGAATTCTTCACTGATTTTCATAACATGTTTCTTTAATGGTTCAAATAAATTATATAGTATAATTTGCAATTTTTTGTGGGTTTCTTCAAGATACCAATCTGGTAATTTTACTTTAATATATTTGAGATTTGTTTTCATGTTTAACCATTCTTCCAAAGGTATCAAATCTTGAACAATGGAACCAATATTGTCAATCACATTATGATACACTGAATATACTTCTTCAATGCTAGGATTGATAAGAAGTTGACTATCCTGTAGAATAAATTGGAATTTAATTTGTGGGCAGTAAAATCCATTGCCCATGATATTTAGCATATGATTAACAGAATTTATCAGTACATTTAAAATCTGTTGTACAAAAACATTTGTTGTGCATTTCATAATAATTGGTAATTTCTGTAAATTAGTATTCCTTAAAACTTTAGATTCTGATATAACTTTGGATATTTCAATGTAAAATTGATTTTCTATAATCGAAGAACCTTTTTTGATATCACTGTTAATCATGTCTTGAAAGTCATTTAATGACATAATTCCAGAATGATAATACCGTGTAAAGTCACAGATAACTGTTGGTAATTTAAGTTGTGCCATGTTTATAATGATCTTTATTGGTTCCAGTGAAAGAAAATATTTTTTTTTTAATAACTTACGATATTTGTAATATTTACTATAATTGAAAATTTGTTTCTCTTCCAAGAGTTTATAATTTGTGCAATTAATTGCAGAAAAAGAGTCTCCATTCTTTGGAGGCAGTGATAATACAACTTTCATTACAAAATTTTGCATATTTTTAATGTAAATGTCTTTTGCTTCTTGTAATATTGATTGTATTAATATAGAATATTTTTTTCTATACTTTTTTGGCAATAAATCTAAAATGTTTTTTTCCCATTCAATAGGAAACTCTTTAAAGGAAATGTGTTTTAAACACATCTTCATTTCATTACATATTATGTTGTGAACATTTGTTGAACTAGTATTATTTAAAGTGTTAGAATTTTCTACATTTATCATATTTAGCTTCTTGTTTCTTATAAGTTTTTATAATTTTAAACACAGTAAAATGTTCATAAACTGATTTTAACTGTCTTTAACACAGACTAATTTCAAACACACAATGAACATAGACTATTTGTATTATGGATATAGAATGTTTTATCAATACTTTGAAATAGACATGTTGCTTAATCATTAAAAGACGTAATCATGTTCAATTATAAATCGATATATCTGTTAATTATAAATCGAAATATTATTATTTACAATTTTACATAATTTGAAAAACATATACATATTTTATCATCAGCTTCTGAAGACAAAAGATTATAGCTGAAACATCCATCTTTATAATTTTTAATAATATATTCGTATAATAACTTCATTTGTTAGAATTAAATGTTCGAATCGAAACGTCACTACTTTTTCGCAAAAGAAAAAGCAGGATAATGATACATATGTATTCTGCAAATAGCTTCTGTATATGTAGATGCTGTACGTCATAACACATGGTGTAAGAAATTAATTTACTATCGTCCTAATCTCCTCAACGTTAGATATCATCACATAATGTTCATTCCATATAAATTAGTTATTCATTCGGCCTGTATTATTTGATTTGTGACAGCTACGAAGCGTCGAGTTATATGTATACGCTAAAAACGGAAGGACGCACATGAAATGTTTTGATTACTAAATCGTTTTTCTTTTATTACTAATAATCGTCTACAAACATGAGTAATATCTACATACAAGAGCCGCCCACTACGGGTAAAGTAAGTATCAATTTGAAATGTTTAAATATCTTTTTTATTTGTTTTCAATGACATAACCTATAATGTATAAGTTTTGTTATGTTAATTTTTATAATAAAATGATTCTTTTTTGGCATATTTATGTATCAATGATATTAGTCAATGTAATAAACGGTCTTATGAAAATTTATATGTTTACTGTAAACAGGTAGTGATGAAAACAACAGTCGGTGATATTGATTTGGAATTATGGACGAAAGAGGCCCCTAAGGCTTGTAGAAATTTTATACAACTGTGCATGGAGAGTTATTATGATAACACTATATTTCATAGAGTTGTCAAAGGATTTATAGCCCAAGGTGGAGATCCAACTGGTACAGGCGAAGGTGGTGAAAGTATATACGGACAACCATTTAAAGTATGTTCAAATATGTTGTCAAAGTTAATTATCTTTGTCTATTGAAAAGCAATTGTTTGATCTGTATGTGTATTAGGATGAATTTCACACAAGATTACGTTTTGTACGGCGAGGTTTACTTGCCATGGCAAATGCTGGTAAAGATGATAACGGATCCCAATTCTTTTTCACTCTGGGTCCTACACCGGAATTACAAAATAAACATACCATTTTTGGAAAAGTCACTGGAGAAACTATATATAACATGCTTAAGCTTGAAGAAGCACTTGTAGATGAGGTGAGAATGTAAATGAATTAGAAAATATAGGAACAAAACCAATTAGTAGAATGTATGTTCATATACTTGTTTCTTTTCAGAATGACAGACCGCTTTATCCCCCAAAAATTACAAAAACAGAAATATTGAGTAATCCTTTTACTGATATTGTACCCAGAGTAACAACAAAAAGAAGCGAGGAAGCAAAGGAAAGTAATAAAAATAAAAAGGCTGGAGTAAAGTAAGAACAAGAAAAATGTGCGACATTTGATTGTATCAATGAGATTCTTTATTTTTAAATATTTTATTGCAGAAATTTTAATCTTTTATCTTTTGGAGAAGAAGCAGAAGAAGATGAGGAAGAATCTGTGATATTGAATAAACAATTCAGTGGAAAAGGCAAATCGGCACATGATCACTTAACTGATCCAAAGTTAAGTGCTCAACCAGCTGTTGAACCAGCTGGACCACCAAGTAAGAAGAAGAAAGAAGATCGCAGTAGTGATTGGGAAAGTGAGGATGAAACAAAAACTCCAGAAGAATTGGAAGCATTAAGAAAGGAAAAAGAGTGAGTTTATTATAATAATCTTTTGAATTAATTTTTTGCTTATAATATTCTATTGTTAGGGCAATGACAGAAAGAATTAAAAACAAGTTAAGAGACACAAAAAAGGAACCCAAAAAAGTAGAAAATTATAAAGTGGATGATGATGAAGATGATAAAGAAATAAAGGAAGATGAGTATTATCTTGGAAAGGATAGAGATGAAGAACGTAAAAGAAAAGCGTACGTATTTTACATTAATAGTTTTTATATGACGCTATATAAATATTTACGGTGAATTTTTATGCAGAGAAGAAATTAGAAAAGAAATTCGTGACTTAAAACGCGACGTCAAGAATGAAAAGAAAGCAAAAGAGGCGGATAAAAAATTAAAAGAAGCGCAAGAAGAGAAAAAGGAGCAAAAAACGGAGATAATGAAACGTTATATTGAAACTCAAGAAAAGTACAAAGAAGCAAAATCTAAACTTCCAAGAAAGGGTAAAAGCCGTGAAGATTTCACAATGGATTTACTAAAAAAATTTAAATCAAAACTTCAGAGTGCTAAGGAGACTCGACAAGATAGATCTCCAAGCCCACAGGGAAGGGAAAATACTAGAGACGAGGATTTCGATCCGACCGATGAGTCATGGATGGTACACGAATTACATTGCGAAGAAAAAGTGCCTGTTCTTGCCAAAGATGCAAGCACAAAAGACGACGATTGGTTTGAAATTTACGATCCTCGAAACCCCTTGAACAAACGGCGAAGAGGAGAAAAGTCCCAGAGACCAACAGAAGATAGAAGTAGGCGAGGTGATTCACGCCGTAAATAATGTTCATTATAAATACCAACGGCATCACGCGCAAGTAACAGTTAAGATTATCTTACGTTACTTGTTTACTGTACAGAATGATGTATAGAACACGTATTACATTAAATACATTTCTTTTTCTTTTTTTTTTTTAATAAAAATTGTACAAATGATGGATCGCTTAGCAGTACGCGTAACGAGTGAAACGTTGGTTTCTTTGTAGATGATGTTATTTGTTGTATTGCATAATTGGGTGTCACGAGGATTTCATTGTTCCTGACAACAAAGAAGAAGCACTCGGGTACGTGCGTTCGGCACCGTATGGCCGTGTTTACCGTACTTCAAGAGATAACTTTAATATTTTAATGGCAAAGCGGCTAGTGGTGCCATGATTTTGTGCAAATAGACTTATAGATCGCGGCTTATCCTGGGCACAGTGAAAGTTGATAAGGCGCTGATACAAAGCACCACATGTTCGTTCACTGATTCAGTCGATCTGTTGACAGCGAACGATGCACATCGTGTATTTACGTAACATCGCGGTATCAAAGAGACGTAATTAATTCCTTCATTTGATGTGCCGTATATTAATTAAACGCTACGGTGAATATACGCTTGAACATTTTCTAAATTAAAAGGCAGGTCGAGTAATCTTCTAAATTGTTTCAAAGAAACGGATAACTGGCAAAACAAAGATTTATCTCAAAGTGAAAGAACTGAATAGTCTAGTATTTTTGATAAACCGCGTGCTTTAATGTTTGTCGACGATTAATCGGCGTACAATGTTTCTTTAACTTTCGTGTTTGTGTGTGTTGCTGTTTCAACAAAAGCCACGCGTGAAGATAGTGTTCTATCCTGAAAGTGTTCTATGCCGCTCGTCCACGGGGAGAATGGCCACGACACCATTAAAAATAGACATAGTTGGTATGCTTTGTTTCGTCAATATATTTTATCAGTCGTTTCGAAAATACAAGCGTAACACGGCAGTCGTTATCTGCGCCGTTTAAACTTGAAAACAATCCGCTGCGGTTCCACAAATCGCTGTGTTCTTAATAAAATGACTGACGAACTTCCAGTCTTTGGATCGATTGTTCGTTCAATGACAACTGTAGTACGCCTGGAAAAGTGGATGACTGTGAACGTAATCGATGCAATTTTTTTTACATCGATGGTTGACTGTTCACCTGTTTTCCCACTGCCACGTGGTGAAATCATACATGCGCGGTCACACAGCGAAGCTCAGACACGTCCCATCAAAAACATATTCGCATTGATAGGCGAATTAACTAATTATGCAGTGACGGTATTTACTTAAGCCGACGTGTGTACCGGAGAAATGTACATATACATGTATCGCCTTTTGAACTGCAGTATAATACATTCACTCTTTAATCGTACATTCTTCTTTAATGTAGCTCATTTAATCTTAATAGCAGCGACGTTCTAACTCCCTCCGTTAGATAGAACACGTTTTATTTTTAAATCCCTATCTCCATCCACCTATATAGCAGACGTTATTATATGTGTATATCTACCGCGTTAAATCAGAGACAATTAAAACTTTAAATACAGCGCGCTCGAATCATATAAAGGGCGTTCAAAAAAATTCAAGACTTACAAGGTGGGCAGTATTTAGTAAATTTAATAAAACTGTGTAGGAAACAATGATCGAGAAATTAATATTATTCGAGCTGTAAATAATTTTGCGTTGAAAAAACTGACTTGTGAAAATATTCACTTTGTTGAGTACTATTAATCTACTGAATCTTGTACATTTTTTTTAACGAATTGTGTAATATTAATAATCATGTAAATGTAGAAGGGGTTAAACAAAAAATTTCGGACTTATAGCGTGGACAGTGCTCATCATACGGAATAGAAATATTCAGTAAATAAGGGTCGAAAAATGAACATTATTCAGTAAATAATTTCATATTGTAAAAAATTGTTCATAAGTCGGACAATAATTATTTCTCGATTTACGTTTACCAGACAATTTCTATTTAATTTGTTAAGTACTATTTACCCTGTAGGTTCTGACTACTTTTTGCAATATCCGCTATGATGCAATCGTTTAATTAAAAGAACATGTTAACAATATTAAAAAGCATTTGTATTACATTATATTGTAATACCGTATTGTTTTCGTAATTTTGTTTAAATTAAATGTCCAGTCTCACATCAGCTGCTGCCATAGTCGTCAGAAACATAATGAAATTGAGTTTACATTAAAATCTCGTTTCGTTCAATTTTATGAAACAACTATTTTTTGGAAATGTTAATACGTTAATCAATATGTTTCATAATTGTTTGACCATTCGTTCGTCGATGCATCAAATTTCAAAACAGGCAAACGTTTTGCTGCTATATTTAAGTCAATTCTTTGATTGCAAGTATCGTACGTATCTCTTAAAGTAGATTCTAAGATAAAAAGGATTTGCCGCGACGATATTCACGATTATTGATACGTGCTTAGTCTACGCATTATTTGTATACATGGATTCCTTTGTCTCGTGAAAAATGTGTTTATGGGATTTCTTAAAACGACGATTCGTGTCATAATAATTCTATAGGTGAGGGTCGTCGGGTTCATTAGGCACATGCAAAGGTGAACGACAATGCCGATGCCCTCTTTCTTATCGATGGAACTTGCGCTTGTGGAGAACTCTATGTTCAATCGGAAAATCTAAACCTAACCTAACGTAATTCCTCCCGAATTGTATATAATTTTAATCCCTGCCAATAACCGCATTAAATTATTTCCTTAAAAATTGACAACCTTAAAACGAAATGTTGCGATCTCGAATCGAAATGAAGTTTTCCCTAAAATTACAAATTTCTCGCTCGAAGATTGTCCTTGAAGATGTTTAATTTGTAAGAATAACAAAGATATGGAACAGTAAGTACTTTATCGGTGAAAACCGTTTCAGGTTATACATTACGAATCTTTAATTAAAAGTAACAGCGATACGAATGTGTATTGACGTTGCTAATTAATAATTAAGCAAAAATATACGTACTTTGTTCGATCGGGAGACGTCGATCCGATAACAATTCGAAACGTCGAGGATTACACGCAGCGCCACATGAAAATGAAAAAAAAAAAAGCTTTGTTTTCAATTTTTCAGCTGTAGCAGGCATCAACAAAAAGCTCTGTCGCAGAATATAATAAAAAGTAATAACATGAATCATTTTATGAAAAATAATAAAGTATTTCCAGTCGATATCGTAAAACCATAGTCAAACAAACTCCGGTGTAGCGTATAGTTATCCACAACGGAAGTCGCGAAAGAGTTGAGTCGCTGCAGTGGCGTTTCGTTCCAAACGATCGGTCAGCGAGGAGCCATTATAGTGGCGCGTGGTAATCAAATGGTAAAGGACATTCCTAGAAATTTCCGTTATTTCTCGCATCGTGTCGATGCTCGGATGCGGCGTCGTTAGATCGAATGGAAAGATGATAAATCGATCTATTTCGAACGATAAACGAAACGCCGGATAGACAGAAAGTGGCAACAGCTGCGGCGCACTTCTGCATCGCGTAGATAGATTTCGAACAATTGTCTGGCGCTCTCGAATTTTTCCGCTGACTTATTTTCATCGATTACGTCATCGCGGATTCGTTCGATCGCATACACGAGGCGACCGAAGGTGGAACGGCTAGAACGGTTTTGAATTTTGCAACGATGAATAAACATGGACGGAAAGCTACCTGGCTACGACGCGATCGAAATGGCGCGATCGACGTACCTAACGATCGCCGTTCCTGTACGATACCGCGCGGAATATTTCGATGTATCAAACTAACTTAATAAATGAAAAAGAGAACGTATTTTACATTCATTATTTATTATCCTTCATTAATAATGGATGTTTTAAAGATGGTATTCGAATACGCAGATTACTCACCGAAACAGACAAAAACGTCTAATCGTAAGCGAACATGGGTCGAAGAATGCTTTCGGAGTTGTGTAGAAAAATTTGATTTTACAATCACAGGCGTCTAATCAGACTTTGCTTCATATCTCACGAAATATAGATTTTTCGATTCGTGCTTATTAACATTCGTTTGTTTATTTGATCGAGTACGCGCAAGTCGAGATTACTAATTTTAGAACACCCAGTGTGTTTGAGTACCTGTTACGATAGAATTAAATATTTGTGCAGCTTTGCAACTGCTCGGTTTTCGATTCATGTTTACTAACACCTTTTTGTTTATTCCGTTGGGTACCACACTCCGCGACGATGTTATAAGACATCCAATACAACGATACAACTTTCTTCTGAGAATGAGCGTTCTTCTTGTTCATGTGCAGATTTATTGTTTACTTCGAGCAATGATATCAGGTAGTGATGCTCGAAGGACTGTGGAATGAAGTTCTAAGAATCGAGAACAATATACAAACATGTATTGTGAACTGAAACAAAATTATAAGATAGTGTGTATCAGTGAAACGGGTAGAACGTTTCAAAGAAATATTTGGATTGAATTTTGTTAGTGTTATTAATCTTATAGTATTACTAATATAATTTGATTGAGCTAATATTTAAGTAAAACGCCACGCAGTAAAATGTTAGATGAAAATGGAGTTTAAATAATTAATAATTTGAAGGATAAAATGCACTCGATTTCGAAGACTTCACAAACAGTTAGAGACACTCGGTGTGTTATTTATAATTACCCGAGAAACAAACGTCGTTAATGAATCGAAAAAAACACACACGATTAGACTTTTAGAAAGTCTAACAACTTAGGTAGCCCAGACTGTTTTCGCTATTATCCTGACTGGAAATCTTCAAACCAAAAAGACGATCATAAACTCATGGAAATAGTTATCAAAAAGAATGTTAGGGATCACTAAAAGTAAGGCTGGAACTACATGCCATTAATAAATGAACGAAATAAATTGTTTACAATTCGTTTTCACTTAATCGTCTTAAAAGCGTTCCCTATCTTATAGCACTATCGCACATGTCTTTTACAGAATTCTAAAATTTAAAAAAGAAGTTTGTTATTTTTCAGTTTAAAAGTTCTTGTAAGCAAAGTATAAGTACTTATAAGGAATATTCCCGAGTATGATTGAGTGTCTTATAGTTTTGTCGGAGTGTGTATGCATACCTATTACGATGCAATCAAATATTTCTTTAAAGTTCATTCAATTGTAGCAATACCTAAATTTGGCCGCTCAAGGTCACTTCCCTGTCCGCAGTATGTACACGATTGTCTTTAACGTAAAAAATATGGAGGGATGACCTTGGGTGGCTGAATAGTCTCTGATCTGTAAGGTACACGAGAAACTGTTTGTGGAAATGGGATTAATGGACAGAATAAAGACATGAAACTATCTAAGGTTTATTTGTTCACTCGTTCTTTTGATAACTGATCTTGGAAATTCGTCCGAGCGAAGGGTTTTTCATAAGAATTTTGCAATTCGTAGAAGACGGTGTACGTCGACGAGAATGGCAGCCGCGTAGATCTCAGTACAAGGTGCCGCTGAGGCTATTACGATTATGTTTACTCGGAATGTTGCTACCCTGCTTATTGGTAGCAGGGCCAATGTACTTGAGATATCGCGTTTATTCCGAGCAACTGTACCCTTTAACCGTCTCCGATCAAAGGCTGATCGATGCGAAAGTGTCGACAACATGGTGCCAGGTAAGTGATTTCTCGTCAACCCCCTTTTCATCGTGACCGCCGTCTCCGTGTCATGCTTCGAGCAGCCCGGCGTCCCCGAAAGCCGGAGCTGACTAAAATCTGCGGCACCGATGCGAAAAACAAATAATTATCGAAAGACGGCTTTTGCGCAGAGACAAGTGATCAGGGTAAACACAACGTTCAACGCGTATCTGATGAGCGAGGAGCCAAAGGTGAAAGCCGAAGTTCTGCCCGTCTCGATGACGAGACATCTGATTCTGGAGGACGATATGAAGGAGTACTGGGGATTTTACCTTCTTCGTGGCAGCAGCGTCACCGTTTCCACTTGCGTGAGGTAAAGTCCGGGCCAGTACGGCGAAATCGAATTAGGAATAACGATTGGAACCGTTTATACAGTATGTTTCATGACACGTGGCATAACTTCGCCGATGAACAGAAATAATGAAATATATTCACATAAACGTGTGCCCCGTCTGACCCTGTTGCCGAGATGCAGACGTCTTTGTGTTTCAATGATTCTTTCTAATAACCATGGTACAGTTCACTGAACAGTCTGCTATAATTAGCGGTCGAAGAAGTGACCTTGAACGGCTAATATTTTGTGCGTTTGCTGTAACTTGGTATAGCGTCTTAACAAGACTCTGTAAAGGAGTCTATAAGTCTGTAGATTGAAATGATACGTAGGAAATAATAAAAATGTTTATGAATAGTCGATGAGGACATGTAATAAAACGCTGACAGCGAGCTGTAGAATGGAACCAATTGAGTTAGCTCAGTTCCCAATGAGAATTATTGCAACACAAATATGTTTGTAATTCTGGAACGAACGAAATTCACTTATGAAATTATGCTCACATGCCACAAAACACCTGTACATTATTTTAAAAGGTGAAATTGTATGACAGATGGCCAGGTGCGTCCTTGACGATGATTCGTGGGCACAAACACCTTCACGAATGTGCCTTCATCGGGGACGACAGTAGCGAAGAATTGGAGGAATTGTTAGAAGTTGCCAAGGAGACTGGATTTCTAGCAATAAACGGAACATCTGAGGTACATAGTACTTTTTAATTTAGACACTTCCGTGCATTCGTATCAGATAATACGATGTTTACCGGTTTGCGTAGGACGAGAGTCCCAGTAACGTGCCGGAAAAAATGAAGAGGGTTCAGCAAGGGATACAGTTCCATCACAAGGATCATGCTGCTCTCTTGAACAACACAAAACACGAGATAAATTCCAAGTTGCACCATTATAACAGTCACGAGTTAGACGCTAAAGCTATGAGGACCATTTTAACCGAACTGTTCGCTAAAACTCTCGACACGAAGAAGAAACAGAAAGAGAATCCCCATCATCACTACGAGGGTACCTTCGTAGAAACGGCAAACATCGATATACCACCTATGCAATTCTCTGAAAATAGCAATCAAAATGTAAGGTACCAACACGTGGACAACAAAATGGGAACAGAAGTGCCGGAGAAGGTATCAGAGAAGCAAAACGAAGCACCGACGGAGAAAACTTTGTCGAGTGCTACGACTGCTGGACAATCGGTGCAACAGAATGAATCAACGGATGAAAGTCCGCGGAATGATGAACAGACAACCGAAACAGAAACAGTCACCGAGGGACAAGGAATATCAGAAGGTACAGAACCCAGTTCTGTGGAGGTGTTCAGAGATGTTCTGGACAGAATCAATTCTCTGGGTTATCGGGGCAAAAAGATACTGAAGAGGTTGATGGACGAAATCGAGACGAAAGGACCGGAGGGCGAAGCATTGCGGCGGGTGGTGAACGACACCATGAACAATCCGAAACTTACAGATGCTGAGAAACGTAGAAGACGAAGGGAACTGATCTTGTCTTCGCCTCTTCACAAGGAGCTAACGGAAGAAGATGAAGACGGGGACGCCCCTATCGAAGAGGTAAAACAATCAGCTTTTATTGCGTAATTTTCTTTCGACACGCGAACAGGACTCAAACGCTTATCCCTAACTACTTTAATTGCTCTGTTGCAAAGTCGAGAAGCAGGCACAGCTTAGGCGAACTTCCGAATAAACACGGGAGGATCGCGGAAAATTTTCCGCGGACTCAAGTTCGCAGTGGTAGATTTTCTTGCGGCGAAATAAAAAAGTCTGCTGTGGGTGACATTAAAGTCACGATAAGGTGTCGAACTGGGATGAAGCTGAGAGCCAACGTTTAGAGACGTTCGAGATGTTGATTCAATTTTAGATTAGATTCCATAGGTAGCGTGGTTGTTTGAGGCTCGTGGAGCACTATCGATTCTGTTGATATCTCCAGCTCACATACGATCGCGACAAGCGACTAATTTAATGGATAATAATCGACACTTATTTATCGTGCAGGTAGATATCCCGGGTTCTTATATTGTCGTCATAAAAGATTACTAAATCACATAATTGGACCCTGGATATCTGTGAAATGTATTCGCATGTAATACCGTTGGGAATGTACGAGAGCTTTCTTATCAGATTATTTGTCGAGGCAGTGTAAGTATTTGCACTCGAGACAATTTTGCCTCGGCAATAAAAAGGATGAACTGCAAATTAGGAAAACTCCGACACTTGTCGCGCGAGATAGTGTTTTTGCACATCGTCGAACTGGGATATGATCGAACTTTAAGAGTATTATGTATTTCTTTCTCATCAGAATTTCGAGTATCTGATACGAACGCACGTGTTACGTCCGAATTCACGCAATGACTCATTTTTCTTTTATCGTATAATTTCTGGTCATACATCAGGGTATGTTGCACCCAGATGGCATCGCTGAAGACAGAGGCACGGTTAACGAGACAACGCTGAACGACAGAAGCAATTCCGAGTTTTGGAGCTCGTTCAGCAGTTCCGAGGAACGACTGTTAGATTGCAAAGGGCTGATCTTGAATCTGCCTTTGACACCTCATCGGTTCTGCACGCCGAAGCACGAGAGCAAACACTCTTCAGCCTCGTTTGCAAACACTGTCACATACAGGTATACGGACTTAAAAATATTTACGAACGCCTGGTTGGATGATAAAGATAATCTTTGGATTCTTGAATGATAAGTAATTGTATAAACAATAGTAAATGTTTGAATATATCCAGACCTTCTGAGGTCGTTCACGTTTAAAAATCTTGCGTATCTTCTTCACGATGAAATAATCTTTCAGTTTATGCTTTTCCTCGTACGTTGTCGATTAACATGATCTTCTTTGCAGGGTGCCGGTGAACGGATACTATTTCTTCGTCTTCAATTCGGAAAACGAGATTCAACCGAATTTCCTGCGCGTACGGTTCGACCTTCTGAAGACCGTGTACAACATCTCGAACCCTGTTTTCGCCTGCGAGAACAGCACGTCGGAGTGCTCGTTGCCCTTCAAGATCTTCAGCAACGAGAAGGCCGTGTTGGAGTTGCCGTTGGGTGGCAACGATTCACAATGGAACGAAGAATACGTGGTGGTGTCCACGTGCGAGCCTAGAACAGCGGTTTACTTCCTTTGCGTCATACTGGTCCCCTTGCTCATCCTTGTGTTTGCCTTCCACTGAAATGCCGTTCGAGAGTGGCAAAGGACAGTATTCTGATCTCACGGCGAGACAACCACGATAATGCTCACTTGTAAATATTAGACTTAAGTCGAACGAAGCTGCAGACGAAACCATCGTTACGAATGGCGACGCGTACGACAGTATTTCTTCCTTTTCTTGTACCTTCGATTGGCGGCTAAAATACGGTAGTTAATGTTTGTGATAACGGGGAAGCTTGCGAGAGACGAAGAATTCGTAAATAAAGTTGTGACATCGGGAACTGTTTCCGGGAAACGCGAAACTGGAATGTGAATTGTAATTAACATAAGTGCACACTAAATACGACGAAGAATATGTACATATTGTTAATACGCTTCATAGGTATTACGTACGATGACCATGAGAGATTTGTTTTCGGTCACGCGTCAATGGACATCGAAATGTTTTTCTTTTGTTATCAACGAGACAGTAGATTGCCACGACACATTAAATTTTTATCTCCAAATTAATGACATAATGTTTATTGTTATCGACGACATTTAATCAACATCTCCATCGAGCATTGGAAATTTTTCGCGAGGTGTTCACAGCCGTACAAAAAATCCATGAATTTTCAATCGAGTCAAAGTTCAAACGGTTCTGACACTGCGATTGATATTCACCCTGTGCTGACATGAAGTTATATCGTTTATTCTATTTATTATTGTGAAAGCAAGGCTACAGATCGGAGATTGTACAGAGCATTTATATTTTCAATATAAAAGATACAAACAACTGAGTAGATCGTTAAGTTTTCATTTGAAGCTTAAGAGGACACCTCGAAGAGTTCAACAGGAGATTGTGAAGAAGCGGCGTGACCGTAACGATGCTAATTAAGCGTCGGGGTAATCCTTTACGTCTTCCAACATCTTAAAAATTAATCTCCGTCCTATCTGTTCCCTTAATCCGTCAGATTAATACCTCGTGCCGATGCAAGAACCTTCCGACAACTTGACCCTGCGATTCCATGGCCGAGGGGGTGCGAGAGGACGGCTTCGGGAGTTTCGAGGGCGGAGCAACCCTTATCAGCACCGAACACTCGTGCCTCGCGCAGCCTCAGTGGCGTCAATGACTTTTTGGAACGAATTCACCGCCACTACGCATCGTTCTTCCCCGCGAATTGTCTTGCTCGATAGTCGTCTCGGAATATTACCGAAGGACATCTTATCTGTCCTCCTTATTCTAATTAAAAACAACTGTCTGGTTGTTGAGAAAGTTCGTAGCGAAATTTAATAATATGTTCAAGGTGCGATTGCTGTATAAGATTTATACTATATTAAATAATGCTTGCACCATTGTTTTCGATGATCCTCTGCCGTCTACTTGGCAATTTCGTGAGTCCATTTTCGAAATCCTTCTTCTTTTCGAATGAAGAATTGCTCTAAATGATTTCTTCGTGTCTCTAAATTCCTATTTTTTGCCTTTAAAAGAAGCGCGGTACTTTTTACACACCCTCTTGCAACCGATGGAAAGAAACATTCAACGGCCTACAAGTTTATTACCTTGAAGTGAGTGTTAACAAGTATATTCATACCGAAAGCTTACAGTTTCACGTATCATGATTGGACTACACAGTCCGATTGCTTTACGTTTTCACTACGTCCCCCCCTCAGAGACCATTCACAGAAAGCCAACTACGTAGAAAGTATTATCAGTATTTTTTGGAACACGTGCGGCTACTGCTATCAATGTCTCGAAACAGTTATTTAATATCATCGAATTGCTAAATGTCATTCAGGGTCAGTGGCTTCAGCGATTAAACATATTTTAAAAAGTCATGTTGTTTTTCTCGAATTATCAGATTTCCTGTTGTTCAGTGTGAGAAGGTCTTTCTTCGCGGATCGTGTACCGGAACTACGACAACTTTGCCACCGTCTGGCGAGAGTCGCACGTGGAAAACAAACGCTAATAATGGAATTAATATGGGGCGGCTGGTTGACTGCGATAACGAAAATTGATTTCACCCTCGTGCCCTTCGGCCCGCTCCCCACCTCTGTCGCCGTGTTCCTGGAGCTCACCCCCCGGTATGGGGATTCCATTTAAACGCGTTGACGTTTCATGGGACACTGCGCAAACCCAGTGACACGCCTCTTTCCTATTGGCACGGCCTGCCGGCGATAATTCTCCTACGTGCCCGACCATATTCCATTCCCATTCCAGGTTTTTCCGTGTTGCTGCACCGATTTCAGATACCGGCCTCCCGTGATCATTCGCGACGCCATAATCTATGACGGTGCTCCCCTGGCATTCTCACAGTTCCACCGTTAATTAGCCTCAGCCAGGGATGGGGTCAAGTTCAATATGCACTCACGAATCCGAGGCGATTCCAACGCAAAAGCTTTGCTTCACGCAATTTGAATACTACAGTGTTCCACGGTTGGCTGGAAGAGCATTTGGGACTGAGAATAGTGTTGGGGCCAGTGGTCTAAAAATAAATATTTGTATAAACATCCGCAGTCTAATCATTAGTTTCGGAGTTATAAGATGGTTCCATTAGTTATAAAATACGTTGATGTATGCTACCAAACACTTTATCGGTAGGGTGTCATAATTTTTTTTAAAAGACTGACATTTTTAATTTATAGAAACGGCGCCACAAAAATATCTTGGAGTAGCTAGTCGCTTCTATTACAAAATTCTCAGTGTACAAAGGGTTAAAAAATGAGAGGTCTCTATAAATTGTTTAAAAAAATGGCGTATGTGCGTGTGTTTAGAGATGGCATATATCTTGACGTTTAATCTATATACGGAGTGGAAAAGAAAAGGACACGAACGTCTTTGATAAGCATTCTGAAATTTCTCACACTTAGAGGGTGTTGAAAAAAGGATTTTAGCGTCGTACGATATTTGCATAGAGGAGCTAAAATTAGAGAATTCAGAATGAAATACAGTTTCATCGACATTCGATGACCACAGGAGTATATTTCACGGAGATAATGCTAATACCTGATTCGTATTCGTTGGCACGCGCAAATTGAGCTGTATGTTACTAAACCTGTGGGAAACCGCTACAAAACCCACCCCACGTGACTTTTTGCCGCGTCGGGAATTGCTACATTTTTAGGGTGCTTCTATCGATTCGATGGGTATCCGCTGAGAGATTTATGAATTTTGAACGGAAATAAATCACACCAGAGTCATATTACTCTCTTTCCCTCTCCTACTTTCTCCAACGTACGGAGTCCCGCAAAAATATTCGAACGTTTTCCACCTAAAGGTCTAATGCTTAGGAAACGAAGTTACATTATGAATTTCAAAATGTTCATCTTACTTCAGTAGCATGCGACTGTTTGGATGGTTTACATCAAGTTTGAAGAACACGCAACAGTGCAAGCAGTGTTTGCAAAGTATTTCCCGGAGTCATTAATTGAATCGCTGAGTTGATCAACAGTACAAGTCCAAAAATCACATTTTGAGATATTTGGACAAATAACTTTCGTTTTCGTGTATCGTGTAACGCCATTGATTTTATAGTGCTATTCCAAGTTGAACACGTTTATGCCAACCACGATGAACGATCATGTATGCCTAACTATGGTTAAACTTTTTTCATAAATTTTCAATAATTGAAACAAAACTATTGGACTTGTACTGTTTTCCAACTCAAGCCACTTTTTAGTCAGAAAATTTAAAAAATAACACAGTAGTAAAAAAAACGTTTACGAACTGACTTTAAATATAATTGATGTAGAAATTATTTAATGCAAAGTGATTATTACGGTAAATTCAGTATAATATTAAAAAAATTAGTTATCGCCTTGTTGGTCAGTAATAGCGTTCCAAGAACAAATTTCTTGATAGAATGAATTTGAATTTGTTATAACAGTCCAAATCCATGACAGATACTATTTTTACACTTATTAAACTGAAGGGACTACCTGGAACATGGGCGAAGGGTACTTCTTTTACACTGTTCTTGATCCCAACGTGTAGTTCTCTGCATTTTACATTTAGTTTTGAGATTGTTTAAAAATGGCTAATTGTGGACTTGCATAGATTCAATTGCATATATGTCAGAAATATGTCTAAAGCCCTGAATAGTAACAATATATTATATTTACGAGAATAATAGATATTGAAAGAATAACATATAATACGAATACAATCAATTTAAGAGACGTTTATAATATTACGATGGCCCGTGCTGGAAACGCCTATAGGCGTTCACACAATGTGCTTACTAAGTACGCTGTCCGGTCTCCCGCACGGGAGGTCAGGAAATACTCAGCAAACTTTTAAATTTAATTTTCTCCAAAACGGAACTTCGGAGAAAAAAATTTCATTCTACATTTTCATTTTGTTCTTTAGCACCCTACATATTTTAGTGTCACAATAAACATTGAAACTAATAATAAACTGTAATTTTACATTTTTCACGCATCGACCATTTCATGGGAATGTGTACTAATACTTGTCAATCGAACCACTGTGTGTGTCTATAAAAATGTATTTTTATATTTCTTCATACCTAACTGCATATTTCTATCGCTGAAGTGTCGTATACCATATGCGGTCGCAATAATGGATTAGCGAAGACTGAAAAAAGTCACCCCCGAAAATGGTCGCATTACGAATACGGCACGCGACTCCATTCAGGGGCAACGCACGTGCCATTTATACGCCTTTTATTTCCAGATTAAGGTGTCGATAAAATTAAAAAGTCGTCTCCTAATAGCGGCATTAAAAAATGATCCCGAATTTCTCGCGTAAATAGAATTTCACAGCTCGGCGCGTTTCTGTAAAAATTGTACGTAATCTAATGAAGTTCCGTTTGATTTCGAAATTAGAAAACTGAGCAAGCACGATGTGATCGATGATTTTCTATCGTTCTTTGTTCAGGCTTTCGGGTCGAAATGAGTAAGAAAGTGATTGCGGTGAGGTTCTTTCGTTATCTGTGCGTCATGTGCACGGGGATGACTAAATCTGTCTCCACCTCCTTCCTGTTTCGTACCATTAACATCTGCCTCGAAGATGCTTCCTACATAATTAAAGAACAAACAGCATCGACATCGTGTTTTATCTAATCGTTTTCGTTATCAAACGCGACGTCAGGCTTGGCTTCGTTCTTTTCACTCGAGACGTCCACTTTCGTGACTGAATTGTGAATTTAGGAATCGGTTGTCTCAATGATTTGTAAAATCGTACGAGTCGGGTTGGATTGTTTGAAAACAGATTTTATTATACGAAATGGTTAAACACGGATAGAAGAAGGCACAGAAATTATTACTTTCCTTTTCGTTTGCTCGTTGAATGTAGAACAGACAAATGATGAATCGGAGTATTAACTGCTTCTCTTGTGACATGCATGTTTCGTTTTGCATTGTCATTGAGTTTACACGAATACCAAAACTTCGCACTACACTATCGCAGGGTTGTAAAACTTGCTGCTAGTCGGCTCGATGCGTTTTATGACAGTTAATGCAAAGTTTGCACAGTAATTTGCAAGAAATTTACAACGCAGTAATGATTATTTTCACGTGTCATTACAAAATGTCGCGCGGATGTATGTGTATTTACTTCTGTCTGCGCTCATTGTCAGTGCATGATGTCACGTTTAATTCACAACATTGAGATGCCTTATCGAAAATTATTGTCTGTTCTTTCAATTGGCCCTGCGAACTTAAGCGATCGAATTCGTTAAGAACTTGCTTGTTTACGAACATCATAATATTTTTATAATTGAATCGATGAGTTGAAGAGCAGTATAAGTCCAAAATTAGCAATTTTCAAACAATCTGAAAAGTAAATGTAAAATTCATAGAACAGTGCAAAATAAATACCCTATATTCGCGTTTCAGTAATCCCTTCAGTTTAATGAGTGTAAAAACAGTATCTGTCATGGATTTGTACTGTTTCAACAAGCTGTTCAACAATCACCTTTCATTAAATCATTTCTACTTCAGTTATGTTTAAAGCAAGTTAGTATATATTTTTTTACTATCGTGTTATTTTTTAAATTACGTAACTAAAAAGTGGCTTGAGTTGAAAAACAGTACAAGTCCAATGGTTTTATTTTAATTATTGAAAATTAATGAACGAAGTGTAACCATAGTTAGACATGTATGAACATTCATCTGGGTTAGCATAACCGTGTTTAAATTGGAAGGGCACTATAAAATTAATGGTTTTGATGATGCACGAAAACTGATGCTATTTTTTCAATAATCTCAAAATGTGCTTTTTGGACTTGTACTATTATTCAACTCATCGATTCAATTATTCAATGCTTAGGTGAAATTAAACTGGCTCCCACGCAGATTGGCCGGTAATAGCGCTCGAACGAGCACGATCGCAGATTTAATCATTTAATCGGGATCGGACGATGACACACCCCGGAATCATCCCGCTGGAAAATCTGTAGCACCCTTCGGAGGTGTCACAATAAAACAGCTCGTGGCTGGTGGCCACTTGACAACCGGTGGGGTACGCTAAACTCTCACCCCTAATGTATATTAAACAAGGCACCCTCTCGGTTTTTTTTAACACTTCTGCGTCTCGTTGACTCTCCGGGGTACGGTTAATAAGAATCTAATTGTTTGGGAACGTCGAAAGCGGAAAGCTTTGGAAACAACGAAAGAATTTATTACCACTTTAACCCTGGTCCGTCCCTAAGGTCAATTTGATACAATTTTCTTACAAAAATCCGATAAATGTAAGAAAGCAGCATGCCTTGCACATCGATTTATTATTTGTGAACGATACGAACAACCTCATGTCTGAATGAATTACATTCTATAATGAATGTACAGATATTAAATTTTTTTTATTTTTAATAAAAGAATCTGCAAATTTAGCTGTTTATCTTTTCATTGTATTGATTCTTTAACATTGTAAAACTATCAATTGGAACTGTCAATTGGAACTGTCAATTGGACACCTAGGGACAAGTTTAATTGGGAAAATGAGGGACAAATGAGGGTTAACTGTAAAAATCGTACACTCGAAATGAAGTAATAGACTTTCTACTTTATCAGTTTCGCCATTTTTTGTATGACTATGTATTTGCTTTTCACTGTCAATACTGTAGTACCTATTATCAGTGTGTCACTGTTATAGAGGATTACTCATAAATGCATGGTAATACTCTAAGAAGTGAATTTATGCAGTAAAACAGTTAAAAAATGTTAAACGAATTTATAGCGATTCATTCGATTGAAATTGATTACATGCTAACCATAATTACTAGGCTGCCGATCTTTATGCAGTTTAATATATTCAAATATGTGCAAGATGTACATGTTATAAAGTAAGTGAAATAAAAAATACATTTTGTAACATTCGAAGCGTAAAATACAATTTTGGCGAAGTTCTATTTCTTCAACTACATTAAAACAAACAATATTGATGTCTAAAATTTAATATCTGCATAAACATCCGCAGTCTAATAATTACTTTCTACCTTTATTCAGGTGTAGCTAACTATACGTTTTGGGGGTGCACTTCACCTTTGATGCACCGTTTTTAAAGTATAATCTTGCTTCAAATAAAAATGCTTTGAAAAAATGTTAAATAAGAACAAGTTGAAATAAAGAATTAATTTGTTCAGTGTCGTGAGTTACTGTAAATCATATATATCACATTTTGTGAGTTAGAAAAAAATAGAAAAACACATACACTACCGACCATAATTATTCGAATGATGCTAAGTCTGTGTCTAATTCGAAGGCAAATACGTACAGGAAATTCGGTTAAGAAATTGTACTTAATAAGCAATATTAAATATCTTATCATATTATAATTGAACATTTAAGATGATAATAAAAAACCATTTGAAACAGTAAATATAGTTCACAGTAACTATAATGCTGATTTTTCTTGATGGACCGAAGCGTTCGAATACTTACGAACGGTATATAAAATGTGTAATATGTTATATAAATTAATTACGTTCATGTTCTTTCATAAAAAGCAAAAACTTCCTTTGAATCTATTTGACCAACGTTTGATAATTTATTAACACATCGAACATTTCCTACACATTATTTTTATTTATTACCAATACTCATATCCACCCTTTGGACCATCCAGTGATGCAATAAAAAGTTGGTTGAATGAGGTACCATTCTTAGCACTTTGATGACCGCAAATATTTAGCGGAAATGAGTGAAAATTGATCATTTCTTCAATACTCAAGCTGAGTACTGTCATGTTCTACATTATTATTTTAACATCAATTATTTTGCCATCTCAATTTTATCTATAGTTGGTCATTTACTTTTTGTCAATGATAGGTAAGCTTAGTTATTTGTTCTACACTAGTGTTATCAAAATGAATTAAGTCACGTAAGCGCGACAGCGGCCATCAAAGTATTAAGAATTAACTGATGTTCGGTGCATGTTGAAAATCGATATTTGCTTTTTCGTTCGGTGACATTTGTCCACCATAGGCTGCCTGACAGCGACCTAAGGGTCTCTGGAGAGCGCAGGGATGCTGGATACGTACGGAACAGTATGGGATGGTCCAGAGAGGAGCTCCACCCATGAGGCCTGCGCTCCGCCTTCGCAAAATTCATTTTCCCGGGGGTTGCTCCGCACTTTCTATTAGTCAAATCGGCTCGTCTGGACACGTCAGTCAGTACGACACCGACTACAACCGTAACCGAGGGAAATCTGTCGGGAAAGTGTCTCCAGGTTATCGTAACCCCTTTTACGAATTCCAAAACCGCCAACGCTTCAAAAATTAGCTGTTCGTCGGTAACGCGCGTGTCGTGAAAGTGAATTAAACTCCATCAGTTAACATGGTAAGAATTTGCAGTATCCAAAAATCGTGAATATACCTCCTGTTCATTGATTTCAATGTCATTTTACCCTGGTGACGACGAACGAACTCCGTGCGTCGGAGTTTGATAGAATTCGCGAGAATGAGAAATAATTGTGGCTGAAAACTTCGTTCCTCGGCGACTGGAGCGATTCACTCTACGTCACAGCAATCAGTTGTAGACTGTTAGAGGAATTTGAAAATTCGAGGAGACTTCGTGTAATTTTGACGTTCAACCGCGCCCTCCAGTTCGAATCTTTGCAGCGGTTGTTCGCTGGTTGAAAACATAAAGTTCATGAATGACAACGGACAATGTAGAATAAAATGATCCGGCACGCACACGTACTTACGTATCTGTTGAATGTCACGGACAACAATGTAGAGAGGGTGATACGAGCATCCTGTTGGCGCTATGTAGGCTAATTTTCCTCGTGATAATTTAACCAGATCTCCCGCGTCTTTTCTCATCGGACATCTAATCGTGCCGCGCGACTAGAAAACGTCGAAAAGTCGTTTTCGGTATTCCTCCTATCGAATTAGGGGCATTCGACGGGTGGCGCGGCAATTTTCGACCGAATGATCCGAGCGGTCCGTTCGAGCGTGAAGAAGCCGAGACGAATAATTAATAAATTGCAGCCGATGCTGACGTATAATGGCTGCAATGGTGGAACGGCAGAAACGGAGAGCGGCTCTCCGGCAGAATCACTTTTATCCGCCGAAGGAGAGCTGGCTGAGGAGGTCGGTGATTCTCCAGGTACTCCAAGGGACACCGAAGAGGAAGCGACGCTGTCGGATGAGTTTTATTCCCACGACACCGACGACGAAGAGGACCAAGGCAAGAAGAGGAGAGATCGAGCCAATTCCGTGAGCAAATTTTCAAAATCGATCATTAACCCTTAATTACTGTAGACGTTCAAACTTACGCAACTACTATGGCAGGTCTTACAGACCGCTAGTGTATATTGCGTTATTACGTACATGCAGTGTGATGCCTAACTTTAGCACCACCCACATTTTCAAACGTTTCGAACTTTTGAGTAAGAATACAAAAAAAAAATTATATCAGCTGAAATGGTATGACATACAATGAATTTTAGAAAGATTTTTAAGTTTTTTAAAATTCATTGTGTATCATACCATTTCAGCTCATATGATTGATGTTTTTGCATTCTTCTTCAAAAGCCTAAAACGTTTGAAAATGTGGATGGTGCTATAGTTATGCAACATACCGTACAAGTGCTGAATTAAGATCAAATACAATCGTTCTTGCTTTGTGCATTAATAATAAAGAGACCCAAGCCTGATTGAATATTAGACTCTAATTGAAAGGTACATTGCGTGAGAAGATAAAAAGTCATGCAGGAAGGGAAATAGGGATGAATGAAAATTTGGAGCTGTCCCACAGACATTCTATAGTAGTTAAGGGTTAACCCTGTGCGGTCGTGTGTAGGAATGGGATCAAGTTCAATATGTACTCACTAATCCAAGTCAATTCCAATACAAAAGTTTCATTCTATGAGATTCGAATATTACTCATAAGAAGTGATGTTTTATTGTATGTATTTGCAAAGTATTCGGATTGTATAACTTGGTTTCGAACCCTACGATGAGTACCTGAAGGGTTCGAGAATGTACTTGTAAGTATTTCGTCGTAAGAAAAGAATCAAATTTTTTAGAAGTAGTTTTCCAACCCTGGAAAAACAAGAAACTGCAGGTATCACGTACATGCAAACAATACAACGTACATGCCCTGCGATTTTGCTCGAATTGAATAGTGTAAACAGAAAATTATCGTAGGTGAATCATGTGATATAACTGTCATCGAGAACAAATGACAGAATTGTACAGAATAGAAATCTTCCGGTTAAAGTACTGATAAACAGTTCGATTCTATTTCGACTAGGTTTGAGTGTACTCAAAAGTACTGCTTCTTTTTTTTTTAAAGTATCCATGAATTGTACGAAAATATAATATAATATACTTGGATCCCATCTCTAGTCCTGTGTCGAGTCTGACTCGATCTCGCATTTTCTCCCAGAAAGGGTAAATCTGTTATTTCTTACGGAAAGGGGATGATTCCACGTGAAGAATTGAGTACAAAATTTGGTATGAAATTTGTCCGTGTCGGAAGCCTCCTTTTCGAGAAAATTGATTTTGAAAATTCGTCAGATACGATTAAATAAGACTTGCTTATCGTGTTGTTTCATTACTGATTGTTTCTGTCTGTGTTAGTATTTATAAATATTGACAGTGATACGGTTCAGATAATGCCACAGGTTTTTGCAGACTATTTGTTTTTTTTATTGTGTTACAAGTATTGTTAAAAATGTTGCCCCCGTTCTCACAATACCTCACTCTGCCCGACGAATTCGAGAAGAATTAACTGATTCTAACGTGTTACCGCTTTTTAATTTTTTTAATTCTTGCACAATTTTTTGTTTCGCTTCTATATTTTTTACACCCTCTTTTTGTACCTACTGTTTGATATGTCCCCATAAGCAAAAGTCAAGGTGTGTAGTATCTGGCGACGGCCAAGTCGTATTCAGTAATTTTCAAAATCGATTTTCTCGAAAACAAAACCTTGGACGACAAAATTCCATACCAATTTTTTCACTTATTTTTGCATATAGTATCATCCCCTTTTCGTCTGTACTACGACTTCCGCCCATCCTGTATATTACTACAAATATCTTAGGTTCAGTACCATAACTAGATAACTCGAATTTTAATAAATAACCAATAAATCTTTTGCATCTATCTAATATTCTATACAATATATATTTCTGTCTATTTAACGTACGTCGTAGGGGTAGAGAACAGCATTACTTATGGAATAGTTTGAGACATTCTGATAAATGTACAGTAATTTCGTAGCTAGACGGCATTTCGTCTTCCGGCGGTGGCCACGTCGGTTCGCCAACACCTCGCGTAGGAACTCTAGGAGTTCGAAAATTATTTACAAACAGTCGAGAAAGATGGAGGCAGCAGAACGTCAGCGGAGCTTTCGCCGAGCTCCGGAAGCTGGTACCCACCCATCCACCGGACAAGAAGTTGTCGAAGAACGAAATCTTACGAATGGCTATTAGGTAATTCTAATTCACTCAAAGGCCAGTGAACTTTACTGAACACATTGCCAACCGCACTATTTATCCTCGATTAGACGCTGGACGCCTAAGCAGTGTCCTCACATAAACTACCACAGCTTCTGTAATTTGCATGGTGATGAATAATATAAAAAGTGAAAATTAAACGCACTGAGTATTATAGTGTGTTGCATAACTATAGCACCATCCACATTTTCAAATGTTTTGGGCTTTTGAAGAAGAATGCAAAAATATCAATCATATTAGCTGAAATGGTATGATAAACAATGAATTTTAAAAAAACTTAAAAATTGTTCTAAAATTCATTGTATCTAATACCATTTCAGCTCATATAATTGATTTTTTTGTATTCTTACTCAAAAGTCCGAAACGTTTGAAAATGTGGGTGGTGCAAAAGTTAGGCACCACACTGTAGTGAATTTCTCATGGGCAAACGCCATGTCCACAATCTGGACTTCATTCTGAAACGATTTCATTGTGACATTTATGAGATGTTCGAGGAATATTTCATTTTGAATTTCTATCATAAAATCAAACCGTAAGGGTAAGAATTAACAGTCAACAGTTAGTTTATACGTAGCCTTGATATAGAAACATCCATCCTTAATGAATCGAAAAATAATTGATATTTGTTGATGAATTTATTATCGTATGCTTATAGCAAGGGCACAATATGTCACGTCGCAAAAATGGCAGACCTACCCCAATGGTTGGCAATGTATCAAGATTTCGCAGCTTTATCAAGCATTCTTTAAAACGGTACATTTTTCAGGTACATACGAATTCTGAGCAACGTGCTGGAATGGCAGAAGACACAAGATCGGAACGACATCGCCCAGCACGAGGTCCGAATCAAGTGTGAGCCCACTTTCAACCACCAAAATTCGACGGTGTATCACACGAAGTCTGCGTTCTTGAAGCAAGAGAAGCAAATCGTCGAAAATCATGCGTACAGAACGAGCTTTCCTGGCCAGAAGCAACTGCAGCATCCGGTTTCGCACATAGCTTGCGACAAAAACGGGAATAATTTGTTGATGATCGCGCCGAACGGCCACAGTCTACCCGGTTCCGTGAAAAGAAGCCTGACACCTTCGACGATCGCACAGAACAGTTTTCCACCAGGTGCGCTGACCAACGGAAATTTGATACGTCCACCGACGGGTCCGCGACACCCGAATTTTCCAAAATCTCCTCAAATCAACGCGCAAGCTGTAACCAGCTCGAGTATTTTGACGAATTGCACGTCCAGCGCGTCCTTGGCGGGCAATGCGCCAGCCATTAACGGAAGCGTTCCAAACTGTGGTCAGAAGAGGCTGAAGATCGAAAGAGAAGACGAAGAGCAACCCGGGCAGACCAGAGATTGCAAAGTTCTGCCATCGCCTGCGCACAACGTTCCCGCGAGGAAGAGAGTGAAGGTCACTTTTGTCAAAGACTCGAATTCGGGGTTCCGTAATGATTTCCGAAACGTCGACCACAAGTGAAGGAAATCGAAGACAGGAGAAAAGTGTATCGGTCGATGATTGTTGCGTGAAAGCAGTCGATCGATTTCTCTGAAAGTAGCTCGTAATGTTAAGAGAACTTAACGTTGGAGTACTAATGAATTTGGATTAACCCTTTCGCTGTATCAAAATGCTAGATGTTGTCAGGTTTTTGCCGTTTTTGTTTTGTCTTATGTATAGTTATTTTTCGTTAACATGATTTTAGAAATTAACCGATCTTAATTTCTAAAAAGATAAGAAACATTAGAAACAGATGTTAAACTTGCTACTGCAAAGTTTGGATCCAGTAAAAGCACGCAACGCTTAAAATTACAGTTGTAGAATGTTTAAAAGAATTTGTGGTTACAAGCGTTAAATAAATTCAACAGAGGTATACCGGTTGATTACGATTAATTTAACACTTTCGCCTTCAATTAAATATATAAAGAGCCTATAACTTATAGCTTATGGCGGGAATTCCCGCAATTAAAGCGAAAGTGTTAACAATGAAAGGGACAAGCGTTAGAATACCTTGATCATTAGTCCTCCACAGTGACTCGAATCGCTTTACGGTTTCGTGGTAATTAAATCGTCGTCTTTCTCAAAGAATATTTTATTAGTTAAATCGCATTACATTGTTTGTACAGTACTAGATGTAGCTTCCTTTTGTAATTTACGTTGAGTCGCGACCGTACATGATGTAGTTTACAACTACACGCCGTAACCTGACGCCTCTCCGACGTCGCGGGTCAATTTACAAAGCTCCGCTATCTTTCCAAGACGACACGCTTTGGTTATCGTATTCTTTAACTTTATAAAACACATGAACACGTTCGTCAGCATTAAACGGTCGTGTACGGTTTAGCAACGTCATCGATACGAGACATCGCTCGAGATATAGAAAATTTCGTCGCCGGCGTGCACAACATTCAAACTTGTACATCGAACGTGGCGGTCACAGGAATGCGCTTCGGGATGTGAACTTTCAACGACTACGTGTAAACACACATTGTTATAATAATTCCCTTGCTACGGCGGGGAGTTCACGGACAATTCCAGTGAAATAAATCGTCGAACACAGACTTACGGAATACACATTTAACACACCTTCGTTCCTCCTCGCCCTCTTTTGCGACCTCCGATCGACGAACAGTACTCGCGAACTCGTTCAACGTTCTCCACGGAGGGCGGCTTTCATGAACATTCGTCGTCCTATCTGAACCTGTTTTACGTCAGGTACACTTTGTATCTCGTGCTGTCTCGTTTTTGCCGTTCAGAGAGCAGCTTCGTACGAGCGTCCGCGTACCGATCGTCGTCCCATTCGACGGGTGGCACAGGGTTGGCTGGTCTTTCCTCGGTTTGACTGAAAGCTCGTCGAGGCGGAAGCTCGACCGGTTGCCTGGTGCTTTTGCAGTCCACGCTGGCTCGTTTCGCAGAGTGTTTGCCGATGCTGACGTAACTAGCGTCACTGGTGCGGGAATCCCTTTTCACTGGAGTCACCTCGGAGTAGCTACCTCTGGACTTGATGCTGCCGTGCGATGGCCTCTTCTTTTCGACCTGGGAGCGACTTTCTTGAGCGTCTTCTGGTCGAGTCTCTGCACGAGCCTCTGGACGGACCTCTGGACGGATCTCCGGACGGACCTCCGGACGAGCCGAACGCGAAGCTCGACGATTCTTCTCGTCATAGTCGTCCGAGTAAGTTCTTCTTTCTTTTATCTTTGGCTTAGCCAGACCAAGGTCCTCGCTGAATCTGAGCCTCTCGTTGAACTTCCTCAGGCGCTCCTCGTACTCGCTGTTGAACACATCGCTGCCTTCCGGATGCACTTCCTTCTTCGGCGTCCGTTTCGGCTCCTGGTGATCCGACTGCACCTTCGTGTCCTTTAGCTACGAAGTTTTTGGCGGTAAAATTGAAGAAGGTTGGAAAGAATCGAGAATCCGAGGAATTGGGAGTAAATGTTAATATTATTTAGACACTCCTCAGCTTCGTATATTATAGTGTGGATATCCAGACTTGGCCGTTTAAGGCGATCACTCCATTTTATAACGCGATCTTTAATTTTCATTGCATCGTACCTTATTTATTTTTCTCCTTCTGTCATGTATTCGTTGTAGTATTCTCGAAGTAAAGAAAGGAAGAGCTGTATCCTGAATAAGGAAGTGACTATAAAAGTGCTTGCTACAACAATTTTAGTTTTCAGAGTCATTTTACAGCACTGGTGGAATGTTGACGGCTAATATTCTAGGATTAGCAAGAAAGAGGAAGAAAGTACAAAGTCAACGTAAGATCTTTTCGTCTGTTGTGCCTTGCAACAGTGTCCGAAGCTGAGGAAGTTCTTACGTCATCTGACCAAGTAAAAGCGTCCCTGTAACGACAGAAGAAACATATTCCTACCTTTATCACGCTTACTCTGTCATTAAACTCCAAGTCTTGGCTGTTTCTGCGAACAGGCTGATTACGGTCCTCCTCGCTGCTGCTCTTACTGATCCAGGCATTGTCACGTCGAGCACTCACCGCTCTCTTCGGCCACTCGTTCTCCGTTTTGAAATCATACAAATCCCGCATACGTTGAGTGAGCCTTCTGGATTGCTCGTTGGAGTCAGGAGACTTCTTCGTCGACGGTAAATTTCGTTTAGACTCTGAGTCATCTGCAATTATTCGTTCAAGATTATTCTATCTCTGGCAATTGTCAAATAAACATCGCGCAGGCGTTTAGAGTCATGCGTTTAGGGAGAGAAAATCGGTAGTGGGTTGGACAGCTTAGTGTGTCCAGTCCACCTGATTTATGTCTCTCTTATAATTGGTTTTTGAGATCGTTTTCGTTCACCTTGTTTCGGCGTAGCTTCCCTGTCGCTCTTTGACGCCGCAGACGAGAATTTTCGCAGCGGTTCCCACTTGGGCGACTCGTTTTTAATGTCTTTGACCTGCAAGCCCTCGGCCGCCGCGGATGGCTTTCTGTCCTGGTTCATTCGCGGTATCGGACAGGGTGACGGGTTCTTGACGAACGTCATCCATCTGGCCGCGGCGATTTTCGTGATTTCGCAGGTGTTGCTGATCCTGGCGAATGGAGACGCATCGTAGCGGAACCTTGAGGTGTTAATTTGCGGTAGCCACCTAAAGGTATTTGGTATCAGAAACCCAGTGTCGAGACCCGATACGATTGTCTAACTTGCCAGAGAAACGGTACCAGTTAATCAATCGATTGTTTGTTTGTTATATTTACCGAAAACAGACGGCACTTTCGTGCCATCATACACTTCTACGTCCATACAACGACCGACATCGAATTCTATATGTTATGTACATATAATTTGCGTTTGATAACATAGTAACGTGTACCTCTAGTATCGATTACAGAGTTTAGTGCAACGTCTCACGGTACTTAATCACGAGTTTAACGAGATTTCCGATTCGATCGACCCGTTCACGGCATTGGTTTCTTTTTGACTAGGAAAATGTGCTCTGTCAACCTCGTCGCGATCGTTCTGGGGTCGCTGCACTCCGTATGCCTTCGTTCCTCAATCAGTTTTTCGTTCTTAACGTGGCCGACGTCCGCGCTATGACTCCTGCCGGCCGTCGTTCTGTGAACCAACGTCAACGGTGAACGCGTATCGTTCGTATCTTCATCGGTGCCCTTCGTCTCTTCCTCCTTAGTCGGAGACAATTTCTGCGGAGTGCCTGAACACGCTTTGCTCGTGTCTGCGATCGTCTCTTCGGTTTCGGTAGCTATCGAGCGCCGTTTCTCTTCGTCCCTCGACGCTTGGGGCGACTTCTTCGTCGCCGGTTGAGCTCGGGATATAGTTTTCGGCAATGGTATCCACCTCGAGGGATCCAGTTTGCTCGTGTCCGGTATCTCTGTATGCCTTCTCTCTTCCACTCGTCTTTCAGTGTACTTCTTCAAGCAGTCCACATCCGCGCTACGACTCCTCTGACTGCGAGGAGACCGAGATGGTCTTCGCTGACCGATGCCCAATGGGCCAGCCCTCTCCTGTATCCAAGTGAGAAATCAATTATTGTTACGTTCGTTGGGTTTCGTGGGTCCATTAGTTTCTAGTATGAAGTCAGAAGTTCACCTAAGCAAGATGAAGCTTCGCGTAATCCGATATGGGCAAAATACCGTGTTCAGCGGATGCTACGTGCAGGCTAGCACCGCAAGCTCGAGGATTAATTCTAGCTGTATGCAATTCTGCGATCTGGCTGCTGCATGCAGCTGCGGGATCACCGCTGGAGGTCAAGGATCCGCCCCAGAATTCGTTTCCTGCACGAAGAACCATTTATTTTCATTGGAATTTTTGATTATAGAAGGCAATTCATGATGGAAGGGCATAAAAAGGAACAAGTACAATATACAGTACTGTGTAAAAACCTTAGGCCACCTACGTTATATCACAACTTCACATCTTTGATGCTACAGAAAGGACACAAAAGATTTACCATGTATATTTTATCTTACCAATATTATAGTGCAATGTACTGTTAGAAATTATATAAAAATATTATAAATTCGTAGAAAAATTTAATATTTTGAGTGGCCTCCTTTTTCCCTTTTGTAATAATTACGTTATTTGGTTCACTTTTCCTTCGAGCTCTATCCAAATAATTCCAAACGTGTTCAATAATATTTATACCGGGACTTTGAGCTGGCCAATTCATAACTTTCAATGTTTCATTGTCCTCTAAATCTTTTCAAATTTTTTACAATTCCGGCAGTATGTTTGGGGTTCTTTTCATGTTGGAAGATAAATTTGTTACCAACTAGTCGTTACCTAAATGGCACTGCATGCTGCTGCAGGATTTCCGTGAAAACATTAACGTAGATTTATTTAAGTGAAACACAAGCCTGACATGGTGGCCTAAGACATTTGCACAGTACTGTAGAGTGTTGGTGGGACATGAGCGTCTATTTTTTGGAAATGTCACCAAGAAAAGAATTATGGTTTTGGAAATTCAAGTTCAGAGGTGTTTTCAGAATGTAATACGAAAGTTGAAGATATTTAATTCGTCGTGGGAGGGTGAAGGTGTAATTTCTAATGGTGGCTGTTCGATAACCTGGCAATGCGTTTCCGTCCCACGCGTACGTTACAACGAGAAGCTTGTTCGCGTCCGTGGCTCTGAACAGCTTGCCGTGGGGTTCCCGCAGAGCAAAGTGAATCTTGATATCTGGAAACAGCAATGGCGAGCTAGCTATTCGTACCGGTTGTCCTTACCGAACCGTCACGTGGAAATTGTTAGCAAACCTCCAAGGTAATCGCCGTTCCCCGCGTCGCCGCATTTCTGTTGCCGGAAGTACGCGAACATGATGTCTGAAACGTATCTGAGCTTCTTGTTCATCTTTCGGAGAGCGATCTCGAATGTTTTCAGAAAATATATTTCTTGGTCCTGAATTATTCTCCACACACCTGGAGACGTTCAAAACAGAAAATAAATGTCTGACGACTTTGCGTCCGCACAGGTGAATTCGTGTACTGACCAAGGCCGAACCCTACAACATGAAGAAAGGCAGTCGTGTTTTGCTTTTCAGCTCGAGTGTTCGCCTCGAGAAGTATGATTTCCACGGTTAGCAGGGTTCTCTTCATGTAATTCTCTACATCGAACACGGTCTGACTCGTCAGGGATAAATATCTCTTATTGTCTTTTGATTTAATACGCTTCACTGTCTCCTCATAGACCGGATGATACTCCTCGCCATAAAATTTCGCCCATAAGACGCGCAACCCTCGTTTCTCCTCGGTGCTTCCACTTGCTGATGGCCCGTATCTATCGTATGAATCGAAAACAATTTTTGTATTATTTAGTTTGAATTCAAGCGTGCCGTGTACTATTAGGCTGATCGGAATATATCGTCGGTTTTTTCTGTCGAAAATTATCACTTTATTTTTGAATTATTTTTCAGGGGAGATGTATATACGCTGCATGACAGGCGGAAGACTATAGAAAACTATAGACATAGTACATAGGCAATTAAAAAATAAATCAGTTTTCATAATAAATTGACTGTTTATTTAAAAAATCCCACGAAACTTTTCCATCAACCTAATATACTGCATCGAAATAGCGACACGTGTTAACGCATTCGCTATCTCCTGATCGACAGTCCTAATCCTAATTCAGAATAATTTTTATGCTAATCTCATGTAACACTTTTATCATTCTTTACTACTTAACCCATTGACGCACACTTTGTTTTTCTAGATCGGCCTTAGAAACACACATCTTTTTTAAATGTGCCTTCGTTGCTACAAGAAATTAGGTGAAAAGACAATACACTTCTGAACTAATGCAAACAACTGAAAACATCAAATTTCTTTTTAAGTATTACCGTCATCTACCGATAACATGTACAGGAATTTCGTGTGGTAAGTTTGTTGTTGTTTTTTAGCAAAAATATACACTGCCGCTCAAAAGTATGTGGACACTTGCCATTTTTAATGAACGAATGTTATATGATATAACTTATTATTGTTAAACGATGTTTATTGCGAAATTCTATTACGAATATTTAATGTACTCTAGTATTATTATATTGAATAATTGAATTACTTAAATCCTGTAAATAATTAAATGTTTGTGCGGTGTCTATACTGCATTATATTCTGTTGCTCGCGGACGGCTTCTAAGGATTTCTTTTTTCATTTCTCGATGTCTGAATTGCTTTAGTATGATCCTCTGTCTTCTTTAGACTAATATAAACATTTAGAATCATGATTCAGTGCGAGGGAGCTTCAGGAAAGAGCATAAGACTGTTCTGTCGTTCGAACGAAATCGTTTTTCTTTGAACACTAGCGAGAGCACAATGGGTACAAGAAGAACAGAGTTAAGTATTCAAATGTGTTCTCGAACAGTTATGCTGTCGAACGAAGGATATTCTGTAAGGGAGATTGCAAGAAAAGTGGGAATTTCAAAATTTACTGAAAATTAACGATTTCATAACTTCTTTCAGATAGTTGTAACAATTAAGAAAGTGTCCACATACTTTCGAGCGGCAGTGTACATGACTGCTACAGCCGTTATTTGCCGGCACATCAACAAAAATCTGACGGCTATAGACGTCATTTGCGGCAATGGGTTAACTCATGCTCGTATGTTTAAATTATTATACAGGATGCTTCACTCACCCGTTCTCCACAGTATTTTGCAGAGGAGTAATAACAATATCTTGGTACTCCATGACGCGCGGCCGTTGGAATCTGCGAACAATGGTACGAAAGGTGAAACGCGAGCTTTTTTCCGCGTAAATGCAACGTGTCGATGCATTGGATAAGATTCTGAACGGTAAGCGTGTAATAAACATAGAAAACCTTGTTCCCACGACACCTATAATAACTCCTCTCGGCTGAACAGAGTCTGGGTCGGCACTCACGACGCCTCTGTTCTCTCTAGAGCCGTCATTTATAAACTCGGTGTGAGAGGACATCGCCACCATCGCTGATAACTTGATCTCGTCGTACGATAAACATCTCGTCAGGACCTGTGATCAACAAAATTAACACCGACACAGTTAATGAGACGTTGTCTTCTCGCAGATACTGCAAGTCTAATGTTTTAGAACATAAAAATATAATTTTTTAAGCTGATCCCTAGAGCAGACCCTGGGGTCTTTTCTAACTTCATGCGACATTTGTTTTTGTTTGTAAAATGTTTCGGTAGAGTACAGTTATTGCTTTTAATTCTTATAATTTTTTACATTAATTTCAGTACAATAACAATTTGATGAAAGCTAAGTTTCCTAGAGTTTGGAACGATCGCAGAAGCCAAACGTGGCAAAACAGAATGTTGCATCTGTTTTGTTTAAGTGTGTCTGTGTACATGACGGGAGCTTCATGTACAAAACATGGGTTTCACATTTTTTTGCGAAACGTACTTCGAGAAGACGTGATTCGATGCAAGGGATTCAAAAAATTGAATTTAATTAAATAACTCCCAAATTGTACGTATTTTTAAAATTACCTGAACATTTTTATATTGCAGTACGGATATAAAATAATAAATACGCCAGTGAATAATGAAAGTTTTAAGATTTTTAATAATTTATATAGAAGAAGGGACGTTGCAGTATATTTTTCAAAATGGTGGTCAAAAATCGTTTTGTATTACACAGGTACTAACCAGGGGTTCTTTCTCGTTATCAGTGCCAACGTTCTCCCAGCCGTCGACGCCTGTCTTGCCATCGATCAGCTTCCATCGATCGTTAGATCCATAAAAATGCACTGCTCGTTTTTCCAACAAACGATGAATGAACTGTATCAGTCCCATATCTTTGTACATGGCTCTCTCAATGGCGCTGCCATACAATTGTTTGTGCTTCAACCACCGGGCCAACAATGGTAACATCGCTTCGTGTATCAGGGGGTAGACTGAGTTCGCATTCATCTGCAATTTAAATAGATCCATCGACTCATAGTGTACAGTGTCACAATAATATTTCTGGAGAGGGTACAATATCAAATTTGCAAGCTGTATAATATGCAAGTCTGCCATAGTTGCATTTCAGCACATAGAAATAAAAAATATTGAAGTCTAAAAATGTATATTTATATAAAAATCCGGTCTAGATATACAGTGTGGTGCCTAACTGTAGCACCACCCACATTTTCAAACGTTTCGGACTTTTGAGTAAGAATACCAGAAAGTCAATTATATGAGCTGAAATGGTACGACATGCAATGAATTTTAGAAGAATGTTTAAAAGTTTTTTTTGAAATTCATTGTTTATCATACCATATGTTTGCATTCTTCTTCAGAAGCCCAAAACATTTGAAATGTGGATGGTGGTATAGTTATGCAACACACTGTAAATCAAGGGACACTGAGCGCATCAATGTTAATAATACAGTGGACCCCTGTATAACACGGGGGATATATTTCGTACTGTACCAGACACGTAGGTTACACAGATATGATTTTTCTGGCTTCGTCACGTCCAACAAGTTACTTACCAATGTAAACACCTACTTGCCCAGTGACTGAGGCCTGGCTAGCTACTTATACCAATTACTGGTACAAAGTAACTTATCAATCTAAACACAGCCTTACACGAGTTCTTATTTACTGTGTTACATGAACACTGTCGCTATTTTTGCGCCGTGTTAAACGAACTTGTATTATACAGGGGTCTACTGTAATTAATTGTTCAGGTGTCGCACCTCGAGGACGTCGGTGCTGACTCCTCTGTCTCTCAACGAGAAGCTTCTTATCGTGTTAATAGGAAACTTTATAGGAAAGGCCTCGCTTCGTTTGATAATTTGCGCCAGGGTCGTAGGTGAGGGTGCAGAGACGTCCATGCATTTCCTGAGCAGTTCCTTCGTGTCGTCGTCGAAAGGTACGCCATTCGGTGCACCCAAAGTATTTTCCCACGATATTTCCGGCGGTTCCTTCAGCAACGCCTGCTGACGAGCCTCCTCCATTCGTCGATGATTCTGTAAAGCCGTACAACGTTAAATAACAAAGATGACATGATCAGACATGCTGCGATCCAGCTGAAATCGCAGGTGTAGAAGCTAGACACGTTCGATCGGATGATCGTCACGGAAATTTGAAAGCACGTTGTCGATATAAAAAAAGAAAGGATCGTGTAAAATTAAGCCTTTGTCTCCGGATCGGTCGCGTTGGAAGCCATCGAACCCTTCAGTCAGAAGGGTTTCGTTCTGAACTTTTCCCGCGCAGGGAGGGCGTCGAGACTTTTTCGTTCGAAATCATTTCCATGCCGGCTCCGCGGCGGGAGGGAACGGATTCGCGTGTGGAATCTAAGAAAATTTGCAAAATCAAAGTCGCGTTCTATTAATACGCGCGCTGATTAGAGCAAGGACACGATCTCTTTGACGCTTGAGCATGAAATCCGTTAAGTAGCGGAAAATGTATCCGTTCACCCTAAGCGAGTTACGCTGAACACATTCCCAACCCCCGTCGACCCCGCAGCAAGCGAAGTTAACTTCATTTTTCTGTTTACCGATTCTGCCACCTGAGCGACAGGGGTGAGGAAGAATTAAGGCTAGCCCGCGGCAGTGGAAAAATCGACGCGGCACACCTCTCTCTCTCTCTGTCTCTTATTTTTTCTCTGGTAAACAAGCGATCTCTTCTTATTTTTTTCTACTTCGTACAATTTTTAACGACGCCGAGCACGTGCTGCTTTCGTCGCGCCGCGAATACATGTGACCGAAATCTTTTGAAAAGAAAAATGAAAAGGACAGGTAATTTTTCAATGATATTTTATACGTACAATGGTGTGCAAAAGCTTCTGGGCAGTACATTTTACAGGCTACATTTGGAAAAGTATAATTAAAACAAATTTGAAACGAGCTCAGATTAAAAACAGAGAGAAGACATGGTCGCAATCTATGACCCCTCATTTCATTTTTAAGAATATTCATGAATCCGAATTTATTACGAATTGTTTAAAATGCAATAGGAAATTGAAGTGTCCGGATACTTTTTACGCCACTGTATATTAAAAGGTTACTAAACTTATTTTTTCGCGGAATCCGTACACGTTAAATCATTAACACGTTCCGTGCCGCGTGGGTCGTATGCGCCCCACGCACCAAATTCGATTATTCTAAATAAATGATAATGTTCTTTATATTCCAATTAAAACAAACGCCACAATAATAGTACCAAAGGAATGGTATATCATAAGACAATCCAATGTTTGTGTTTTTAACGTTATGTATTTATAGAAACTTATTTTCGCGCGTCTGACTAGTTCTGGAATTTTTCACTGTGGCATGGAACGTGTTAAATATTTGTAGCTTTAGCAATATATGAATCTCTCTGCGCGGAAAGTCTTAATAAGAACCTTGAGACAGGATATTTGGATACATGATTTAGTATCTGAAGTTGAGTATACCAGGACTGATTGTTTAAACAATGCGTGACAGGGTTTAAAGATCGCATTGCTTTTAATTGGAAATATTCTTCTAAAGGATCTAGCCACGGAGTAAAAAAAGAAATGAGGAACGTTTCTACTAATTTTCGGTAATTTTAAACATATTCAAAGTGTTAAAAAGGGGTTCAAGATTCCGGGAGTAGATAATACTTGTTAAAAAGATTAAAAAATGTATAATCAATATATGTTCCCAAATTACTCCTTTCAGCGTTTCAGGTATTAATACAGTCTGTGCGGAAAACGCCCATGGGCGTTCAGATAGTATACTTATTAAGTACGTCCAGCGACCTTCCGCACGTGACATACGGTTATCATATAAATTTCTGTACTGAAACAATTATTTCTTTTAAAATCTTATGCCTCGTGCGGGGGACTATTAAACGTGTTTAATAAGTACATTATATGAACGCCCATGAGCATTTTCCGTACGGAACAGAAAAAGATATGGAGAACTAGAGTGCACACAATATGTAAAGGGTTAATGATTAAGCGTTTCTTGTTCCTCTTTGCAAATATTATAAGCTTTCAAAGTCTTGAAGCATTTCTTTTAACACCCTGCGTAAATATACTTGTTTAATTCGATAGATTTTTTACAGACGTATTAAACTGCGTTACTTCTAAATGAATTGCTTGTAAATAAAAATGTTTTCCAAGCAATTAGACATTATCTCTCTCTATAGACCTGCTAATCTGCGGTACGTTTAAATGAATAGCTTGTAAATAATGTTTTCCCAAGTAGTTAACAGTTATCTCGGCGTAACTATTCGGAAAATCCTCTCGGGACGCCGCAGTATGCAAGCATTCGCGATATCGTGGTACTTTTGTTTACTAATGTCACGCGAAAGAACTATTGTTCGAGTAAAGTGCAGTCACTTGAAAATATATTCAACTGATGATTCAAATGTCTACATATGGAGATCACAACATCGTTCTCAGTCTACTGCAATTTCGATTAGGAACATCTCTCCAGTCCACGTCATTGATATCTCTCATATTTACTCTGCTAAGGCAAATTTTTGAAATCATTATACTTCAACCCTCGTGCACTTTTCAATTAATTGTTACCTCCTGAGTTCAGTTTGATCCGGAATTGAAAGTAAATCAAAGAAATATATTAAGCTACTAGGTTATCAATTAATTTAATAAATGTAAGATAAAATTAGTTCTTTGTTAGAATTATCGTAAAAAATAACAAAGTGTTCCAGACATACATACTTTTTGTGTATACAACAAAGTATGCTGTATTTTATGTCTATTGTACAGAGACATAAAGTACAGTGGGATCCTTTTTTATTGGCTTAATTGTTTTTTCTATTAGTTCAAGTCGTGGTTTCGGTATTATCACGCTCACTGCCACAGTAAAAACAGCCACAGCTAATCAGACACGATACAATTTACTGTTTTTATTGTAAATCGTTTACTCAATCATGTTCTTGTGTCCCTACATTATTGTTGCAATGTAAAGTTTGCTCAGAATTGTGTGATGATAAATAATAGCTTAATTAAATTTGAGACTCCGGTCTCCCTTCAACGTGTCATAATACTTCCTTGTATTATTTTTACTATTTTTTCGAATAAACATTGTTCATATTTTCTCCATTCTTCCAACTAGGTTTCACTCCTTTCTATATATCAAATGCATCAAAGGCAGACATGACGAAGATCTGGTAAAATAACATCTTACAATTAGTAAATGTATTTGTAAGTCATAGGTTTAAACTCTCCACTCTGCAATTACACTGATTGATAATTTCTGATTTCGAACTTGGTCCGTCAGAAACTTTTCTATCCACCTGCGTGATTAACAAAACAGGAGGACAATGTGAAATAAACAAACCAAGCGTTTACTTCTTACGGTAGACTGATTGGTACCGGTGTAACAAACCTATATATTTCATATGAATCAGTTGCAAAAACAATCTCATTCAAGGAACAACATTCTTCAAGAAATCTCAATGAAAATTGAAAGTTTGATCAAAAAGTGATCGAACGTCGAGCTGCCGTTTCGGGGGAAATTCGTGTACGAGGGTTCAATTACAATAAAGCTCGATCGTCAGCGATAGTACTTTCGTTCGAAGATAACAATTTCCGATAAGGAACATGGGAGTTTGCGATAGTGACGGATCGACAGAGATTGAGAGCAAGCGTTTCTGAAGCATGGCTGCGAGATAAACGCGATCGATTTATTTAGCACTCTGCAGATGACGCAGTTCGAGTCACCGTTCAGTACAGTACCGCATAACGAGACACTAAAGTCCGGTTCGAATGAGCTTGCGGCGGAAATTGGAAAAACTCACCCGACGGATGCAACAGGCGAACATCGACATGTCACCCGCTTTCGAGTACTTTTTTTTTCTGCTACCGATCAACCGGCGAACGGACTGGCGAACAAACTGTTGCAACGGGGCTCGATGTTTCGCAATTGCATTCGCGCGTACGTTGGAAATTCCCAAACGTTCGATGACTTTCCCGGTTGGACCGTCGCGCGCGTCCGCACCAGCCGAGCCGCAAAACGCAACTTCTACATCTAACACGAAATACACATGCGTGTACTTACGGTGTATCCGACGCATGCGTGTACTCACCATGCTGTATGATGACTCCGTTCAAGCAGATCTCACGTGCGGTGATGATTTTGTGTTTATACTATTCGAAAATTTGTTGGATGCCGCTCTAAGCTAGGAATATTTTCATATTTACCACTTACAAGGAACACTATTCAACTGATGATAAAATCGCACAGATTTTTTTATATAGATCGAAAGCTGTTTCACGCGGTCGCGGGGAGACAGGGCCGCGGTGTGCCGAGTCAACGGAGGTTGCAAATCTCCCTAAGACGAGCTACCGTGATAGGGATAGTAGTTTGAAACGGATATAACGGATAACAATGATAATGTGATTCTCTAACAGACACTGATAATATATTGTGAGTGGTTGCGAGTATATAAAATGAGTGTGGTTGACGAAACAGGGGACGGAATCTACTGTTCGCGTCGCTCGCAGGGCGTGTGCTCCGGAGTCTCTCGCGATGCGTACCAATAGTCGATCGAGGCAGATCAGTTGTCGTTAAGACGAACTGAAGAAGACTTTACTATGTGCAAATGTCGTACAAGACTGGTGATTCACTCTTTGTGCCGGTTTAACGAAGACTATCAGTGTTAAAATGCTACGTAGTAGGAGGGCTGCACAACCAATCAGAGTTGCCCGATGGTTCGGGGCAACTCTGACTAGAAGTACAGCCGTGAGCACGGTGGGTTTTTCCCGAACGAGGAAAGTATGTACACTCAAACCTGATTTGGTGCAGGGGATAGGGACTGCATAAAAGAAAACACACAAAAAAGATATTCCGAAACTTCATAAACAGCTATAAAAAATATTGTTCGCAACACGTTTTAAAAAAAAATTTCTTTATGCGGTGAATAAGAACCGCATAAAAAAAGTCTCACATAGAAAATAACTCAAAACCTCACGATGTAACTAGAAATTGCTTTTCCGAACAAGATAAAAAAATTAATTTACACATGGAAACATTTTTAAATATTTTATTTACTTACTAGCAAAGCTAGCCCGTTTTAAAAAACGGGATTCAAATATCTCAGTAATGTATTTTAAGCCATTTTTATTGTCTAGAAGTCACAAATTTAGAACTCTATAGTTTTTTGAATTTTTTTGAAATTTTCAAAAATAGGGGTTAAAAAAATAATTTTTATGACAAAATAAAATTTGACAAAAGTGTGTGTAAAGTAGTTATAAGCTCATCACAAATATACATCATGGTACTTAAACAATCAATGTTGGACAAAATAAGTACATTTTTGACATTTTAAAAGATTTTTATACTGATTTTTTGTACTTTTGACTCTCGAAATCCACAGAAAAGAAGGGTTAAAAAATAATTCAAAAGCAAAAAGTTAACTTTTTATATATATAGATACATTATATATTACACATACGAAAATTTCCAAGATGTACATATAAAAATTATTCTTGGTAGTTAAGAACGCGGATTTTCTTGTGGTGAACTGGTTCAAAATTACTTTCGTCACTTGAAGATGCTACCGCACTCGTTCAGAGTTGACTTTTTTTCTGATACGATGTAATCGGTGATCAGTTTTTGCGACGACGGTTGTTTGATTAGCCGCTTGTATATGTCACGGTAACCAGACATACAATATCGAAGCTCACTCTGTAATTTTAAAGTTCCTTCAGAATTGATATCGATTGCAAGAAAATGGCTTTCCAATTTGCTCCAAAATTGGAGCCCTGCGTAGATGTTATCTTCTGTCATAGAATAGGGTTCTTCTTGGTCATCAGTAGGATCTGTTACGTAATTTATAATGTCACTATCACTTACGGTTTCGTCCTGAATTATTTCAACAATATCATTTTCACTGAAAGTATTAAAACCTTCTCCGCCGATGTCATGTGCTAGCGCAACGATTTCTGATGATAACATCGAGGTGTTTTCGGTTGCATTCCTATTAATGACACATTCCGGCCAGGCTGCTTTCCAACATGCATTTAACACGTTGAGTGCCACAGTGAAAACAGCCACACCTAATCAGACACGATATAATTTACTATTCTTTATATAAATCATAAAGAAAGAAAAGATTTGAGTACTGAATTGTGTTCTTCCGTTCCTACACTATTGTTTCAGTATGAAGTTTTCTCAAAATTTTGCAACAGTCAATAATTATTTAATTAAATTAAATTTGAGGTGTCGGTCTCCGGTGACCGACGCGGCGTTCAACGTGTTAAAGTGTGTTGTTTTATTTCAGTAATTGCTGCAGCGGCGTGATTTATGCAGTCCAAAATCGAAAACTTTTTCCAAACTTCAGTCAAGGTTATTGCATTGTTCTCGAGTTTTTCCAAAATGTACCTAAAAGTTAACTTCACGTAGTGTTTCTTAAAAGCTGCGATTATGCCCTGATCCAATGGTTGTATAAGGCTTGTCGTATTGGGTGGCAAAAACACTACTTTTACGTTAGGGTGCTCTAAACAAGGATGACCGGGTGCATTGTCAACAATTAGCAACACTTTAAAACCGTCATGACCATCCGGAGCGCAGCCCCAATCCGGCCTACCCCCACTCTGCGTCAATTCTCCTCATACAGGCGATGATCTGTGACGACGATGGACTGAGGGGGAATTAGAGGGAAGTGAAACGAAGGGAACGGACCTAGAGTGGGGGAAGGCCGGAGCAGGGCTGCGCTCTGGATGGCCATGACGGCTTTAAAAGAAAGGCCTATTTCAGTCATATATTTTTCAACTTCTGGTACGAAGCAATCGTTGAACCATGTTGTGAAAACAGCTGATGTGACCCATGCTTTTTTATTGGCCATGAAATGTACAGGAAGTTCAGCTACATTTTTGCCTTTTAGCGCACGTGGGTGCAAAGATCTATTTATAATGAGGGGTTTTAACATCCTTGCACCTGATGCATTGCTACAAAGTAGGAATGTTACTCGATCCTTGGCAGCTTTAAAACCACTTGCAGTTTTCTCGGACTTGGCGATGAACGTTCGGCTGGGCATCTTCTTCCAAAACAACCCAGTTTCGTCAACATTAAATACTTGATCTGGGTAATATCCACCATCGTCAATAATTTTTGCTAACACTTTAGAATAATTCTTAGCAGCTGTTTCATCTGCGGATGCGGCCTCGCTCCTTATCTTCAGATTGTGAAGTGCGTGTCGTCGTAAAAACCCTGTTAACCAGCCATTGTTTGCAGAAAATTTCGGGTTTCCATTGTGAGACGATGAACTAGACGGTTCGAAATTTTTCAGCTGATTATAAAACCGTTTAGCTTCCTCTTTAATTAATTCTCCGTTAATGAGGATTCGTTTTTGAGTTAATTCTTGAATCCAAAATACGAGCGCCTTTTCCGTTTTCTCTATTAAAATGTTTCTTGAATACGATGCTCTTTTAGCACTATCGTTTGTGGCACAATTATGTACTAGATTTATATATTTCACCTACACGTTTTTCTATGGCTCTTATAGTGGATTCACCTAATCCAAATTCTTTACCAAGTGCTGTGGATTCTTCGCCTTCTGGTATTCGATTAATATCGCAATTTTAGTTTCTAAGGAAATTGTCTTTCTTTTCACTTTGTTTTTGTCCTGATTATTCATTTTCGGGGATTATGTCTAAACAAAGGACATAAAAAATTATATCTAAATAGAAAAAATAATGAATTTACCTTTAATTTCACTTTAAAATTAATTTTATCTTAATGGTCAAGAAGTATGTACGCACTTCGAAGAACGGTAATCAACTAATGTGATTAGATGATGCAATACATATGTAATAAAATTGGCTGATGCAATGTGTACATTTGTACGTAATGTGATGATGAAATACATTTGGGCATTCAGGCAACCTTACGGCAAAATAATCTTAACCGCATAAAAAAAATCGCACAAAAAAGGACCGCACAAAAACAGGTTTGAGTGTATCTATGTTGCTCGTGAAGACGCGTAGACCTGTGACCTCTTGCCTAATTTTCAAGAAGTCACCAGGTTCGCGCTCCTGACTCTGGACGTGCTCCGGCCTGACCATTGTTTCGTGGCTAGCTGCTCCTTCGGTGCCGGAGAACGGCCCATGCCTTCGGACGCGGGTGCAACGCAGATATGCGGGCTCGCGGGACCCTTTTCCCTGTTTTATGATTTGTTTGCAACGGTACATTTCGTGTATGAATGTACCGTGCAACAAAAGCATATGTCACAAAGGTCATGAAAATGTAAATTGAAAATGCTACCAAACGCTGGTCTGACCTTGAGAGATCAAGAAAAGCGGAAGAAAGTTAAGTATCTTTATTATATAAAAATAAATTATAGTAAAGTAATGATAAATAATAATTAGAAAAAATTAATGATAATAAATAGGGTTTGGTCGAGCCCTGTTTATTGCACTGCGTGCCGTCTAATTTCTACGATGAAGGACCACCCAAGTTGAACGGCTTGGGACCGTATATTGAAATGACACGTTTGCGTTTGAATCTGTTTAATCTATTTCTTGTGTGAATGTGTGAGATGAGAGAGTGTGTGTGTGTGTGTGTGTGTGCAGGTTGTAGTCACAAGACTCTCTTTTAGAATTTAGCTGTTTCTGTCTAGCTATAACTGTTTATACTCTGTCTAGGTGTAACTATCTTTACTCTCTAGATGTAACTGTCTCTACTCTGTCTCTACTCTCTCTACTCTCTTTTTACTCTGTCTATTTTGTACTCTCTCGATTTTGCCCTGTTTGCCGGTTTTAACGACTCGTGTTCTCCCTTCCATTACGCCCTTAGCGTTGTACATGGAAGAAGGGGAACAGAGTCTCCCGCGCGGTGGGCCTGAGGGTGGACGGCAACTTGGCAACTCTGGGGTATTTCCCAAAAATGCCACGTGGTGACTCAGTACCGCTAAAACCGTTAAAGAGGTTTCGAGGACGAGTCACCCCTTGGGACCAAATTGCTTTACGACGGGGCCTTGCTGCAGAGGTGACATTGGAAATGGTGACCGTACTAATCTGTAAAATTTCCTACGTGTCACGTAGCTGTAAAATATTCTGCAAATTGCCCCGTCGTAGAGTTTTTCTTAATTGGCTCTCTAACAATAAATGTTAATATTTTTGAACAGACGGTCTTGTGATTCTCTTTCCCTCACTTTTCTCCTTTCCTTCCTTCCGCCTTTATTGATCTCTCAAGGTCAGACCAGCTTTTGGTAGCATTTTTAATTTACATTTTCCTGATCTTTGTGACATATACTTTCGATCTATAAAAAAAATCTGTGCAATTTTATCATCAGTTGAATAGTGTTCCTTGTTAGTTTAAGATAAGCGTTTCACGCGGTCGCGGGGAGACAGGGCCGAGGTGTGCCGAGTCAACGGAGGTTGTAAATCTCCGTCTCGATTAATATCGACGCCACGAATCGCCTGAGATTCCCTAGGACGAGTTATCGTGCTGGGGATAGTAACTTGAAACGGGTATAACGGGTAACAGTGAGAATGTATATTTATAACAGATATCACTCAGAGATTGTGAGCGTTTGCGAATAGTTGCGAGTGTATGACTGTGTAAAAATGTCGTGCAAATCTCGAATGTTTGAAAATGTCGTGACCGACTTGAATGTTTGGAAATGTCGTGACAGACTCGATGTGCAGGTTTAACGAAGACTATTAAAAACTTTTTACATTTTCACAAAATAGTATATAGTATATATTCCAAGAAAATATACTATATTTTTACTGAATGTTCGCCATCTGCGCTTTAAAGAAAACTGCACATGCATACATATAGCAATAGTGGAATCCCGCAATATGACGGGACCGGCGTACAATGTGTTAACACGTTTTCCCCCACAGTGAAAACGGCCATACCTAATCAGACATGATACAATTTACTATTTCTTATATAAATCGTAAAGAAAAAAAGATTTGAGTACTCAGTCGTGTTCTTCTGTTCCTACGATTATTGTTTCAGTGTGAAGTTTGCTCAGAATTTTGCGACAATCAATAATTATTTAATTAAATTAAATTTGAGGTGTCGGTCACCGGTGACCGCCACGGCGTTCTACGTGTTAAAAGAAAAATTCCCTTTATGAAAACTTTATAGAAAACTGTTCATATAATATAAAAAAATGAATTGTCGCTCTGAAAATAATTAATTTCGTTACATAATATATTGACATTGACAGCCCGGCTCAATTTAAATAATGCTCGAGTTCAAAGACTCAAATCAAATTGCCATCTAAGTTATACTAAAAATAAACAATTTACATGACTCTGTTTAACCCCTTGCCGTGCCAATTAACTCAACGAAATCCGGGCCCAACCGGTAGGGGACGACGCTTGCTAAACGGGCCAAAGTGATGCGCGAGAACGCTCGCAATGCGAGCCGAAATGGTCGGGAAACATGCTCGCAGAACGGGAAAAAGTAACATCTTGATACCACGAGACTTACTCGTCACACTCATGTTTGGCCCGAATTTGATTCCACGAGTCTGACTCGTGATGTTTATGTTTGGCCCGCATCTGATTCCACGAGTCAGACTCGTGATATTCATGTTTGGTCCGAAATTGTTATCACGAGTCAGACTCGTCAAAGTACGGCAAGGGGTTAATATATTTGATAATATGTCTGTCCTTCAATGTTTACACAAAAATTGATGGAAAAAGCCGCGAAACGATTCGAATTGGAAAAACCCCGCGCCGCACACTCTAGTCCCATCTAACGCCCAACGTTGCAATCACGTCAATACCGACGGTGTATATCAACAATACTCTTTCACCGTCCCTTCTGTTTACGATTCACAAGTGTTACGAGTCTCGAGCAGACGTATTCACACAAACAGACTCAACACCTGGCGCGATCCGTTATCGAACACGTCGCGCAAGGTGTACCTTTCATCCTCAAAATTTTTCGGGGCACGCTCATCTTCAAAACCGGTTTTACGATTTATGCTCCCCGCAATATCGGTAAAGGCAAGCCAAGCGTACTCGTACGAGTACCGCCGATTTCCTAATCGTACCACGACATCAGTTTCGGGTAACTGTAAAAGCGAATAAAATCGTATGAAACAGACTTGAACCTGCGAAAATTCTGTGAATAAATTCACAGACGCTAAGGATCTTTTTATCCGTGCGTAGATAAGGTTCCAGTCGGGTTTCGAGAGGAAGATGCGATGAATTCGCATGGTACGGCAGAGATTTTTCGAGGTCGATGCGGTTATCGGGTGAGGAATAGAAAGGTATTTGATGCACGCGCGGGCAAGAGTCAGGAAACCGCTGGAATGGAGAAAGGAGAGGGATAGAGAGATGGAGAGAGAGAGAGAGAGAGAAGGAGAAAAATACGTCGATAAAACTGAGGTGAACGCCGAACGGTGAACGTACGGTACGTTGTACCCCCGTTTTGGAGGCGAGTAGTTAGTCCCTCTCTCTTTGCGACTCAGGGACGGCTCGAGACGGTCCTCTCTGAATGACTTCTTAAGCCAGTACGCTGGATGCCTACTAATTATTTACTGCTGGGCATAACGGATCTCTGAAAAAATGTATTTCCTTGGTACACTCCCTTTAAGAAGCATGCAACGCTTCATTCACATCCGATCGCTTTGAATCTTACGAAACCTCGAATTTCTTGGTAAACACGTTTGGAGAATACCTTCTGATTCATTCACCGTTTCACAAGGCAGTCCCATTTTTAATACCGACGATGTATCATGATATAAAAGTACGAATTACGAATGTATAGTATGGTCCATAATTGTTTGTACGATAACAAATTTGTATTCCATCATTCAAAATCATTTTAAAAATTGTACTTAATAAGTGATGTTGAATACATTATGGAAGTATAATTGAATGTTTGATATTATAATAATGAGTTAGGGGAAATGGTGTATATACTTCATAGTAACTGAACACACACATGGTATGTTAAAATAAATAATATTTCATTCGATGTTGAGTATAGAACGTAAAAGAACAAAATACGTAGTATTGTTTACATTGAATAAAATATTATTTATGTTAAAATTTTATGTGTATGTTCAGTTTTGTTCCTTCGCGCGTATCGACTCATTTGTGGTTGTATTTCCGACAGTTTAGCCTTTAGGCCTGAAGGCGTGATATAAACACTTTACTACAATAACAACGAAATACTGACACATTATCGTTACAGAAAAGCATTCTTTTGTTTCATGCTATTCAAAACAATCACAGCAAATCGTTCTTAAAGCTAACCTCAAGCATAGATTTACAATTGCAATTACATTTGTCATTCTTTTCAGTAGTCTTATTCTATCGTTAAAATAATTCTTTCATCGCATCCTCAAAAAGTTTCTGGCTTCTTGAGCCTAAGATTCATGTAAAACTGATTTTAAATGATCACTCTCATAAAATCGTCGCATTTAAAAATTGTTGCCTGTAGATCGTTGCTATTATGGTTCGAGTTTCATTGAAACTTCGTAATGTACATCTCGTATATTCTGCCTTATCGAATAAAATTAAATAATATATTCGTGTTTATTATTTATTATTTAATATGTATATGTTTATCGTATGTTGTACATGATAGAAACACGACATTGCTTATGGAACAACATGATATCACCATTACTGAAAATTTGTCACCACTTAATGAGCCCACCTTCTGGTCTCAAGACTAATGACAAGTTATCGAACGCATACAATAAAAAAATTTCATAGTCAATACTCTGATATTTATCTTTAAAAAAATACACATTTTTAAAAGGCGTTTAATTTGTGGTTACATTAATGGTGATTCAGAGTAAAGTAGGTTATGGAATATTAGGATCGATTTTACCGTAAGAATAGTTCATACCTGCACGCGATTAGGCCGTAACACTTCATCAATTAATGGCGGCCTTTCAGCGAAGCATCATCTAAAGGTTATTGGAGACAATAAGGATCATAACCGCTTAAATCATGTATTTCAAATTGTCGATTGTCGCCGGTTGTTCGCAAATGCTTTCGTGCACTTCACCTTGATATTCGATAGTATCTTCTTATGTTTCACCTTGGGCCACAGTCCGATGTTTCGGCTAGGTGGTGCGTTTACTATCCCCGATTCATAGTAAAACATGAATGTAATAACGCGCCTATGTTAGATCGAACTAGGTGTGGCTTCGTGCTGAGAATTCTTCGTAACGTTCTCTTCGACGTTCTTCTTAACATCTTTGTTTTTCATGTTCCGCGTTAAGGATTCTCGCGTGCTGAAACGCATGCTTGCTCGTAACGAACAGAAAAAAAAGTCTGAAGCAGATTGCAGACGGGAGGACGCCGCTGTGAATGACGGGTAGTTCGCATGTTTATCTGGCAAGAATTTATGGTAACCGCATGGTTATATATTTACATTTGACGGTCACCTTTGTTACCTTGCGAGAACACTTATTTTCGGCGTTGCCGCTTCGTGAAAATACTTCCTGTTGATTGTATCGTACTACAGCCTCTAAGTCCGATAACATAGTCTTGACCTGAAGGCGCGATTCATGAAACGATGACAAATGTACTTACGCTATAGATGATACATTCCACTGATGAATTTCTAACTGGTTCGAAATAAAAAAAAACTATTTAGAAATGAGAATGCGTCAGCAATCTACTGTCACTGTATCAAGGTCTCTCTACGCTACAGCTTCAGATCTCAGGATTAAGTTGACGTGCGATAGAATGGAGATTATGAAATAAGAAGTTTTATTTTTCGCCAGACAAAATCTTCCAGACGTAATGAGGACTACCAATAAATATTGCAAGTTCGAAAAAGTCTTCAGTTGCACAATTTCTTATTCTCATTCAATATTTCACAATCTCTATTATTTTCTTTAAACTAATAAAGATTTACATTTACATACTATGCTTCGATCAAAGGAGCCGCAGCTTTAAAATCCCTAACACGATCTATTACCCGAAACGTGCCAATTTTTGTGGATATTGTTCAATTTAATTAAAAAGTAAGGATTTATGAAAAAATCGAACTACACCACGCGATACAACAGAACATTTTCCTACAGGAAGCATAGAAAAAAAGATTACAAACCATGTTTCGTTTTCAATACAGAAACGAAATAGTTTGGCAAAAGTTGCGGCGCGGGCAGTGGTACTGTAGAAAAAAGGTCTGCTCTATCGCGTATAGTTAGATTTTCCCCTAGACCCGTCATAGCCATCCGGAGCGCAGCTCCATTCCGGCCTACCCCCACTCTGCGTCCATTCTCCTCATACAGGCTATGATCTGGGACGACGATGGACCAAGAGGGAACTGCAGGGAACTGAAACGAAGAGAATGGACCTAGAGTGGGGGAAGGCCGAAGTAGTGCTGCGCCCCGGATGGCTATGACGGCCCTAGACCCTTAGTTTTTAAACAAATTGGAAAACATCCGCAATAATTGGCGCGTTTCTGGCGTCCTTTTCACTTTCATTCGGGACAGTCCACAGAATCATTTCTCGTTAAAAACAACTGACTATCACCGTTAAAGCACAAAACATCTTTCAAGTTGAAAATCTGCATTTGTTTTAAAATTGTTCTTTTCAAAAACGGTTTGCGGATTCGTATGCAGCACACAAAAATTTATAAGAAACGACTATTAAATGTTACTAGTCCAAATACCTTTTAACAAGTGTTATTCTGAATTGGAACGTGTATATTGAGCAGGAAATGGCTCTACAGCGAAGGATCAGGAGCAGCGCGAATCGATGAAAGGCGACGGGGCCACCGGGCGCTGGTTACGGCCCTGACGTGGTCTCAGGGGCGAGGGCCTTTCAACTCGATCCGTGTATCCACTACAGTCTCTCGTAAGGTGTGGTTCTCGGCGTTCTGGTCAGAACTATGCTCGCCCGGAATCAACAAGTGCTTCTCGAGACTACGCCGGGAAAACACTTGACCTAACCGAACTTAGTGAACACCTTTTTCCGGTTCGATTCGAAAGAAGCGCGCATAGGTGGCAGAAAGAGTCTCTCTCTCATCGTCGATCGAGCGTCTCGATCGTACAAAGAGAGCAGCAGATCGCGACGAGATCGATACGTTTCCGATCGAAGGACCAGCCTTTCCGTCCCGAGTTTCGGTTCTCGGATCGTGCACGAGAGATCAGATTCGTCGTAGCTGGTGACTGTGATCGACGACTCGATGAATCATTGAGGTTCCGCCGAGAAACGAAACGCGCGTGGTGTTCCATCGAAGTGTCAGGATCGTATGTGTACAACAGAGTTCCGCTACACGTGACTTCACGACGACGCGTGGTTGTTCTACGCTGTGAATATTTCTCGTAACAAATTGGTGAAGAAGAATCGAGCAGGATGAAGCACCGTGAGTATCGATTTTAAGCCGCGACTTCGCGATTACGACTCCGCGAGAGAAACCCGAGAATCCGCGATCGAGCGACCGTGACGGCTGTAGAAAGAAAAGTGAGATTTTTCGTGCTTATGATCGATTGTTTCTGCGATAATCGACCGAATAGAAACTGTCGACAATTTTCATTGGGGAGTATCGAAAGAAAATAAACATTGCACCTTATAAACCTTATTTAAGGAACTTTAACACTATATATCTTTTAAATTATTGACCGTCTACGACCAAGACCTATATGGGGTGATTCGTAATAATATGATGCGTTCACATGCAGAAGTTCATGAAAGTCTGAGACGACCACTTTAGTAGGTTTCCTTGTTAGACGCTGGTCAAACTTAGAATGAGTTTATATCTAGACGAAAATGCAAGTAAGTCTTTTATACGAACTTCTATACCCTGAAATTCATACAAATGCATATTCTTTTATTTTCTGATAAGCATCTTCGATACGTTGATTCAGTTGCTGAATATTGTGAATAGCACTTGAGTACACTAAGCATTTTTAGTAACCTCGGATTATGTGGATTATAGGATGGGTCCATCATGACCTATTTACTTGTTATTAAACCTATTTTACGCCTCAACAAAATAAATAAAACTCAATATACTCGAAACAGTTCAATTTTGGAAGTACGTGTACCAGAACTTTTTGTTTCTTCCAATGAGTTCTAGCTGTCTGAAAAGTTTATGGATATAATTCCGTAACACCCTCTGTAGCTGTCTAAAAAACGAGTTTCACGTTGCAGCTGTCAACGTTTTTACGTTGGCGCACCTGGCACGGTTTGAATTATCGGGTGACAAATCGCCCGGACATAGAAACGTTCGATTATTACTGAAAATCGATTTCGTCCCGACGTCGTGCAATTAAGAAATCAGCGTCACGGGAACATTTTAGAAAGTCAGCGCCCCGTTGGAAAGTCTAACGAACTTTCTTCTTCGATTCTAACCGACACGGCATCGATTATCGATAGCGTAAGGACGTGGAATCCCATTATGCAGGTTCGCTAATTTTTCGTACACCAATGTTGATCGAATGAAACGATCGCTCGACAGTTGCACCAATTCCTGTGAGAAACATTTTCTTTCGACCCTGAGAAAATTTAGAGCTGCAACCGTGTCGGAAGTCCTTTGAAAAATCTACCATGAAAATACCGCCAATTTAAACTGCGTTTCAGGGAATATGAATTGATTTAAAAATATGGAGATGAATTACAGAATTAATGAAGAATTTGTCTGCGTAGATTGAAACAGTACTTTTCCTTCGTTCGTCTTTATCTCAACGGATTTTATTTGATCAACGTACCGGTGTTGTTAGCATTTTAGCGAATAATAAAGATAAGAATCTAAAAGTAACGTTTATTGTCAAGCTTTTCTGATAAATTTCAGAGATTCTGGAACGTTTATAATTCTACTTGATTGTCAATGTGAACCGAGAATTTCGGATATTTGGGTATTCGAACACCTGCTACCCCTCGTTAGGTCTGATATGACCCAATTAGACGGGGTCAAAATCTTTAATGAAAATTTAAAAAATTATTAATGTATACATAACAAGAATGTTTTCTATCTCTTATATTTACTTGCGCACATAACAAAGTACACATTTACACCTAAATATAGGAGCTCTGTATCTGTTAACCGAGTATTACCATCTCTAAATTGTACTGCAACTCAACCTACCAACCATCAAACTTAACTGTAATTTATACATTCTAGGACGTGACTGGAAGTTCGAATACCCAAAATCGTGTCCAAAATCATAGTTTGCATATACTATAGCGAAGTCTGTTAACGGTAGTATTTGGATTGACGTAACTAACGATGTAATCCGCGGTTTGACACGCGAACGCAAGAATCCCGGAACAATGTTTCACGAGGAATTTCTGGAACAAGGGAGCAACGTTGCTATAGCGACGTGTTCGCCAAACACGAGGTGCACGACCGAAATGACTTCGAAGAACTCCTTGCACGCGTGCGTAACGCGTTTCATGCTAAATCCTGCGTTCTTATAGAACGATGCATTTCTCATTTGCGTCGGGTTCTCATTGATCGGGCGATCACGATTTCGTTGCGTCTGATTCGCGGCTCGAATTAATACGTAAATCGGCTTTTTTCCATGACTCGTCGAATCGATGCTATCAGCGCGGTTTCATGCGAATATCGCGCTCCGCCGCGTGTGTTCGTCGCGTAATTAAAATTGGAAGAAAGGCAAACAATACGCAACGTTATTTTATTTGCACAGACGACGTGTAATGCGTGTAGCATGACTGACTCATCCACCGTCGCGTCATGTATAATTCATACGTGACCGCGCGATTATGCTCGAACGATAGTCCGACTACTGTACATCGTTGTTTGTAATTTTATTTTTGGAACGCGTACGCGGAGCGGGAAAAACTCGTTTGTTTATTTAATACGTTCCTCCTGCGTGTATTGTTCTTATAGTTGACGTGCAGGTGAAATTATCGTTCAAAGATCAGGGTATTGTTTTTTATTTTATTTTACATTGTCCGTTCGATTTGTTGAGACTTCCTCGACTTGCTCCGATACAGTTTTATAATTTTGTCAGTTTTAAAGGCGAAGGTTTACAGCTGCGTGAGCAATGACGTTCAGAATCTGCTTCGATTATTTTACAGTTTAAAAAGTGAAATTAGAAAGGAATTCTGCTTTCGTTTTTAACATGTTACCACAGTGAAAATAATGATGCTTCATACAGTGCATTATGTTATGATTTTCTGAATGTGCATTGTTGAGAATTACAGTTAATAAATTTACTATACAGACTGGTCCAATCTTTTTTGTAAAATAACGACAAGGAAAAGATTTTAAAAAGTTTTCAATATTTATGACGAATAAGTAAAAATTAGTATAGTGCGAGAGATTATAGTTGACAATATTTATTTAATTTGTTCATACAGAAATGCTCACTACTTAGGCTTGTTGAAAATTATCAATATATCAATATTTCAAAATTATTAACATAAGACTGATGTCAGAGAAAGGAGAATTTATGGTAACGAATTATTAACATGAATTCCGTATCACTTTCATTTCGTTTAGCAAATACATTATTAATTCATTATTTAAGGTTTCGACGATGTTATGTAACAAATAGCTCCATAAACAAATTGTTTACGTATCATCGAAACCGAACATTTTTTTATAACATTTAATACAACGCTTTGGGGTAGCCGTTTATATACATTTTTTCATATTTCTGATCGTAGAAAAATGTAGGACTTGGTGCGTAACAATTTATTTGAATTAACTTTGGTACATTTCCATTTTGGACGACACCCTAAACAAATGTAAGAGTTAAATTAATTCATCAAAGAAAAGTTACTAACAAATAGAAATCTTTCTGAAACGTTTAAAGAGAAAGGGTGAGAGTAATAGAGCAATGTACATTTTCTGAATCACGAAAGTATCGTTTCGTTTACCTTAGAAATTGTTCATCATCGATCGAAAGTGATCAGACGAAAGTGCGATTCGTCGGTTTTCTCGACCGCAACGCGGATTGTACGAGCAAATCCACATGAAAACGCGAACACTGAGCGGGAAATTACAGCGAGTCGACCTATTTTGAGGAATTTTGCAAAACTTTGACATTTAACATCTTAATTAATCGTTTCAAGTAGGCAACGAAAATTTTACACAAATTAGTTTCGCAAGGCTGCCTGCAAATGGTGGTTCTGTTAATTAACAACTTTTTGCGCAGCTCCCCGTCAATTACATGGACTTTCTGTTCTGATAAAAATGCAGAGTAAGTTTCTTTCGTAAGCGGCTTCGTTTACGAGAGCGTCGATTTTGAATAAATGGTCAGAATACGTGCACTTGATTAAAATATGGTTTATTTTGAACGGAATGTTTGTTTTGACCAGGTTTGAGAAACACGTTTGAGGCTCGTTGTTTTTATTATGTAATTGAGAAATTGCTAAGATTGCCTCTGTTGTGTAGACTTCTCCGAATGTTTCGTCAGTTCTTCAGATCTAATGATCTTTCACTGTAACAAAATGGGCCGTGAAAGCCTCTGCTTCTGCGTTACTCAGAATCGTGTAATACGTGGCTTATAAGAACAGCTACCCACGTGGTCGTCTCGGATTTTAATGTCCTTTTGCATATTGATCGATCATGTTATTACGAATCTCCCTATACACGATTTTGGGCGTAGACGGTCTATAGCTCAAAAGATATTTAATGCAAAAAGAAACTCTGTGTAGCAGCGTAGCGCCTAGCCGACTACTCCACGCTCTTCTGCTTGCAAGCATCTCTAAAGTTGTGTTTACATTGGTAATTGTTTCCATCAGCAACTGGTACAAGTAGCTAGCCTATCTAGTCTACTTACAGGTTACTGGTACAAGTTACCAATGTACAGTAGAACTCCGTTTATATGAACCTGTCGGGGGACAAGTAGGTTCATACAACCAAGTCGTTCACACAATAGGAGTCCACCTAATTCTTTCCACTAGCTATGATTTTTCGTTCAGTTAATTGGAGTTCATGCTCATATAAGGGAATTCCACGAAACATTTGCTCTTATCGAACTTCAAGATATTGATAATCGAATTTCTAGATATCGATTATCGAACTTCGAGATATCGATAATCGAACTTTGAGATATCGATAATCGAACTTCCAGATATCGATAATCGAACTTCGAGATATCGATAATCGGATTTCGAGATATCGATAATCGAACTTCGAGATATCGATAATCGAATTTCGAGATATCGATAATCGAATTTCGAGATATCGATAATCGAACTTCGAGATATCGATAATCGAATTTCGAGATATCGATAATAGAATTTCGAGATATCGATAATCGAATTTCGATACATCAATAATCGAACGTCGAGATATCGATTATCGAACTTCGAGATATCGATAATCGAATTTCGATATATCGATAATCGAACTTCGAGATATCGATAACCGAAAATTCGATTATACACTGATTGATATTAGCAGTGGATTCATGTTTACAAACATTGTAATGCGTAGTTTATAATGCGTAATAGTACACGAGAATATCTCAGCGAAAATGTGTTGATAAGCAGTCATGTTATTTCGCGTGCTTTTAACTGTGATAACTTTTGAACTAACAGGTTTAGGGCGTAAGTATCTTAGTACTTTTTTGTAGAGATTAAAAAACTGCATCGAATAGTCGAGTCAAACCTGTTGGATTCTATTTAAAAAAAATATGCAAGTGCATTTTCCAGGTGCACCAATGCGTAAAAATGCATAAAGTTATTTCCTGATTATGCATCAGTTGATACCAAATAATTTTGACTTACAGCATTTTTATCCATCTCCAACCGTTTGGAAGATACAGCTTGTCTCAGTTGCGTGTGACATCCTGTATAATAATGTTACAAACCTTAGGAATTGGGAAATTAATTTGCGAGTACAATAATTGCGTAAATTATAGGATTCTCCAAAGCACACCAAAACAGAATAAACAGTCACCTAAATCCTCGTGCCAAAAACAGTTACTCAAATCTTCCCAGAAGACTTAAAAGAAAGCATCCTACTGATTTACTCACTTCCAACCGTTAACACGTCACGAACTCGTACAGCCCAATGAAAACAATAAAAACCTTTCTCAGCGATTGTCGGTAGAAGTATCGATATCCTCACGTGATTATTGAAAACAAGATACAAAAAATGTAAATATTTGTAGAAACAAATGGAAACATTTAATAAAGGAACATAAGAAAAAAGAAGTTTGTACGTTGATAAAGACGATCGAAAATATGCTAGGAATTCGAAAGCAATCTGTGTCGATGGCGACATATCCTGTGGGTCTCGAAGTGGAATGGCTGGTGTGCGTTCATCAGCATGTCGCACGGTTTCTGTTGCACAGATGCAACCGCGAGTCATAGATCGATGCGTGAACGCACGCGACACCGGGGGAGAGTAAACCGCAGAACACGAATCCTTGTGCTCGTTCCTTCGAACAATGCCGTAATGACACATGATAATAGCCGGCGAAGCGTGATTACCGTGCTTCTTAACTCTCGATCTGTCATTCAAACGCCATTTTAATGAATGGATTTTTGTTCCGCCGGTTTTTACATTATCGCGGGAGCCGCGGAAAGAACCGCGTCCCCGTTCAAACGCTATTGTTAATACGCGCACACGCGCCTTTTTTTCGAGCGTTTTGTGTCGTAATCGAGCGTTCTTCAACGCGAGTGAATACCCCGCCTCTTCAGGGACGAACTTCTTACAGTCGGAGGGAGATTGTATTCACTTTGTACGAACTCATGGACAGAAAACAGATGACTGAAGAAAATTCGGATATGCAGGGTGGATGTGCAATGGGTGACCAAACTATAGGAGCGTGTTCTACCTATGTTGAGCATGAAAAAAGGTTCTGTGAACGTCTGTTCAGAATAGCTTACCTTTCGGAGTAATAAATATTCTTTTGAAAGAGCATCTATAAATTTGGACGTCGAGATTTGATAGGTGTCCTCAGCTATGTAAATGTTGTTTTATGTGATAACGATAGGTACTATTATTCACTACTAACGCAAAGAAAATTATAACAGTATTTAAGTGTTGAATCTTCTTATGTGTGCTTGTAAAATTGTCGGTTTACAGAGAATATTTATAACTCGAAAAAGAGCTGATTTCGACAAATTGTTAAACCTTTTTTCATCCTCAAGGTGAGTAGAATACGCTCTTAAAGTTTGTTCACGTATTTCGGGAACACTGGAATGTCATTGGACGTTATATCTTTTTTAATAATTTTCCATTAAAAAGGATAAAGTGTACCTATGTGTGTCAGTATATCCTGAGCATATTAATGTTGAATACGTTCGATGACCTTGGGAATATTCATTGCTTCAGCCGCTGCGTTCGAAATGAATGCTAGACCATGATTTATCGTGAAGATAGATCGTTTAATTATTTCCTTTAATATTGAATCAGCGGAGAAGTATGCAATACAAAGGTTAAGTCTCTTTATGATGCAGGAAGATCATTTAACTTTTACAGAAATTATTATACTTGCCAAGCGGAACTTTGTACATTTTTTAAAAATATTTTCTAATAATAAGATTAGGCGTTTTTTTAGTTTTCGATTTTTATATTAATATTGTTCTGAGTGTACAAGGATTTAAATTTGTTTAACACTTTGAGCGTCACGCTACATTAGCTGGAGATGACAAACTTTCGAACTTTTTATACGACATAAATATAACCATAAATTCTACCTTTTGTAACCAATAATATGAGTTATTTTCAATATATGTTTACTGTTTCTATTAGATCTTATTAGGTATATTTATTAGTACTACATATGATCGAATAAATAATGGTTGAATCTATGTCACTTAAATATGGATGACGCGGCACTCAAAGTGTTAAAAGAACTAAGCTGACCTTAATATTTGCGCTATGCCATCATCCATAAAGCAATTCTCGACACCACATTAAGTCCACCTCAAAACCTTTAACTCCTTCTGAAATGTTTATAGACATCACTGATAGTTTCGAAGATATTCACTCGAAAATTAAAATTAAACACCTTGTACGCGCGTATACTCCTTCATCGCGAACGTCAGAAACGTTCGCCGCAGTACAGAGACCCGCATTCGCTTTATGACATTCATCACGAGTGTTGCGTTGTCAAAGGGACACGTGTTGGAAAAAACGATTTCATTTTCCACGGTGTACGGTCTCAGTCGAAGATACATACATACACAGGGGGCAACACGCGAGCGGAAAGCTCCGAAATCACGTGAACGAGGCTCTAAAGCCATTGTCTTTGACGCGTGTTAAATTCATTGGGATTCGAGCGTCATCCGTAGAAAGAGTATTTGCACAAATGACAAATTTTTTGCCGACTTTTGACCGAGCAAACAGTAAGGTGTTGCAGAACAATGCAGGCGAAATCAACAAAGGAAAAGGATCGGATTTTCAACGCTGACGCGTGCCGTTGGGGCTTAAAAATTGCTTTTATACAATCAGAGCATTAATCATCGGAACCTTGCTCGAACGAATAGATCTGACATAGTAAATTGGTATCAATGAGACCAGCGACACGACTCTGCGAGTGCGACATAAATCAAGCGCGTGAAAGTTACTGGATCAAGGTGTCGTTACGAGCGTAAGTAGACACGATCGACCTTGTCTCGAATTCTTCCAGTCCAGTCGCATGACTACGAAACTATTGTTTCGAAAAAAACGATGTCGCTACCTTCGACTCGGTTCAGATGACGGAACGTCGCTGAAAAAGGCCACGGTTTCCCTCCGAACGAGCAGGAAGCAATAAACAACTGTTTCCTCGTTCGAGTGGCAGACAAAAGGAATAATGAAGTGTCCATTATTCGACACGACCGCGTAAACGTAATAGTGTCTGAGAACACGCAGAAACAGAGTTTGAGAAATGAGATTCAAGGTATTTAAACTCTTCACGGTCGAATTTGCTGATGTTGAGAAAGGAGTCCCTTCCTTCAGTTATACATATTTGTTTAATGAATTCATAATTACCAAACAGAAGAAATGGTGAAAATTCAGAAGCGTCTGAGAAACGTGATGTACCTATACGTACGCAGTTACAAAGTGTTATATTTCTTATTTCCATGTAACTGACGAAACGCAATTGTGGCAGAACTGCCTTTTGCAGTTGAAATTGTTTAAAAGTAAGTACATTTTTACTGTACAAAATGTGCATTATTCACGAACTCGGATATGTTAAACTGCATAAAGATTGCCGTCTATGGCAACACTTGAAATTTAAAAAAAATAAACGTACGTGTACGTGTTGAAATTTTCTGTAGTCATTGGCTGCGTGCGGCGAACGCCAATCGGCGTTCGAGTTGTATGGTCGACAGGTACCCTTATGAATTTTCCGCATGCGGTGGATGGTCGTCGTGGAAATCTTAGCTGAAGAGAAAACTGGCTTGGTCATTTGCGATGACGATTCCACGGGCATCGTGTGCACATAGAGTGAATGACTTTGTATCTAAGTCATGTGCAACCCACGCATGAAAGACGCTGACTTTCACCTATTGAGTTTTGCTTCGCGACCTACGGAGTTTTCCTCGTTGGCGCATTCCTGAACGTGTAACGCCGATATTGAAATACCCGCTCGTTCGTTATGTAACCCTCTTAAAACACGACCCACGCCGTTCAGACAGGACGATAAATTTTTCGCTTTAGTCAAACGAAATTGCAGGGACTTGTGTGTGAAGAAAGACACGGTCTTTCTATGAAATAGTGCTTCGAAGATCCAAGGTTTTGAAACATGGGTTCTGTAGAGCTAATACGAAACACAATAGTACAGGTGACCGTAACACGGTACCAATTAGTTGTAACATACAATTTTGAGTTTAATTTTACTTTAACGTAATTTTTCTTTTCTTCGAAAACCTTACATTTATAGCTACATAATTTTAATAAGGCTACGTTTACATAGGTAAGTTGCTTGTACCAGTAACTGGTGTGACAATGTAAACGTAGCCAGAGACATTAAATGAAACAAAAATTGTTTTGGAGAGAGAATTTATTCATATAAAAAAAACATAATAAATGAAACATTAAATTAAAAAACAACTTTGTTTTAAATTGTTATAAATTTGTAATTGTTGTGTAAAAAGTTAATAAGAGGACGCAAAAAATGTTTCTTAGTCTCCAGTCAGTTTGATTAAAAAACAACTTATTTCGCGGAACCCTGGGGTGTAGTATTGTTACAAGTATAGTCACCTGGGGATCCTAGCCAGCCAATTAATCAGGTTACTAGCCATCCCCTAGCTGAAGTAAGAACATTAAAATCGTGGCAGTACTGATTATTATGGTTCATATACATTATATATCGTGACTTATGGGCCACCCTGTATTACAAACACACGTTCCAATCGCATACACATCTTTAACCTGTTAACTGGGTCATTCACTAGGAACACCTATTTAGTTTTTGGTTAAAAATGAATATGAATGAAGTAAGTTATCTTCTCTATTCTAGAAACAATTTCAAATAACATATTAACCCTCTGACTGCGGTCTACTTGGAAACGAGTCGAACGCAGCGTGCGGCCCAGCTGCAGTGATGCGTAGTGAGCTATTGCACCGAACGCCTATAGGCGTCGGCAGTACGCAGTGAACGACTTTGTCGAACACCAATAGAAGTCAACGGGTTAAAAACCATATGTCACAACTTCTTTGGCTTTCAGAGGATTGGCAAAGTCAAAATGTATGCGTTGTCAGGCAATCTTTGTTTATTCTAATTCAAGGACTCCAATAGTGAACTTAATCGCACGTAGTCATTCCAAGAATAAGAAGACGCAGGGTTCACTGTGTTACGTGTGGGTCATTTGTATTCGAAAGGTCGACGATAATACTTGGTGTTCAAGGTGAGCTCGAAAAAGGACTAACAGGAAACTGTGGTCTGTTTAGCACGATGACTAATCCATTCCTCCTTCAAACTGTTCGATGACGTATGAGGAAAACTTGAGGTATAAGTCACAGATAATTCCCCCTAGAAAAAAAAGGTACAAATTGTTGAGCGTTGACAAATGTAGTCCGATTCTATATGCAGACGTTCCAGGAATTGGAGCGACATCCTTGTACGCGGTGTCTTCCTCGCAATTATTCCTTCATCTTGTGCACATAAAAAGCAGATTGAATAATGCGAGGCTGTCTCGTATAAGGATAGATCATCTCGGTGAGATCCGTACTCGTGGAAAAGCTTGCCTTACAAGTTTATGACACCATAAGGTGTTAGGAAAAGTCTACACGTTGAATCGTTACCTTTGGAGTTTTTTTTAAAAATTGAGAAATAGAGTTTGATGTACCTAAATAATGAAATATATGTCAAACGTTTGTATAGCAATAATGAGGCAAATTTATATGACCATTAGGTGCGTAGAAAAGTCTAAAGTTCGAATTATTATCTATGGTATTCCGTTAAAAATTTAAAAATAAATTTTAAGGTACCTGAACAATGAAATATATCAAAAACCTTTGTATTTCACAAATGAGATGAATTTGTACGACTATTAGGTGCTTGGAAAAATCTGAAGGTCGACTGTGGTCTTTTGTGTGCTTGAAAAATTAAAAATAAATTTTAATCTACCTAAACGATGAAATATCTGACAAACTTTCGTATTACAGTAATGAACCGAATTTATATGACTACTAGGTGCTTAAAAAAGCGTAGACACACCGCATAAACATTTACTTATTTAAAGGATTAAATAATTAAATTATTCAATATAATAATACTAGAGTACATTAAATATTCGTAATAGAATTTCGCAATAAACATCATTTAACAATAATAATTTATATCATATAACATTGGTTCATTAAAAATAGCAAGTGTCCACAATCCATATACTTTTGAGCGGCAGTGTAGATGTGAACAAAAAACGTAACGCACCGTCGCGTAACGGATTTTCGGGGTTGGTCGTGCCAAAAAATGTATTCTACGTAAAAATCGTTTGTTTTCAGAAATGACGTGGACGTTTTTAGCAATGCTCAGCGTGGTTTGCACGAGGATATCGGGTTTACCGAACGGCGCCCCAGCGAGCACGTGCGCAGATCTGATGCCTCGTCATCCTGGAAGCACGAAACAGGAAACTTATCCTCCACCGTACCAAGTTTTACCAGCTGCAGGACAAGGCAGAGTCCGCTTGATTCTAGGAAGTCCTCAAGGTCTCGCCTACGAGGGTTTCATGATACTAGCACGTGACTCCGAGACCGGTGAATTTGTTGGGGAATTCGCGAACTTGCCTGACTCAGCCAGGATCGTCGAATGCACGCAAGGTGTAAAGGTAAAAGCCCCTTTGCTGTATCCAATTACCTTCCAACGGTTTCTCGACGTTAAAGAATACTTTACTAGCAATATGACTTTCGAATCGTCGGCTTACAGGTGAAACGCTGTGAATAAAAATGTTAAGGTTTTCAGTTTCTGGATATTGGAATGGTGTGATCTATAGACAGGTCAAGTCCTTTAGTCATATAATTATATTTCTTTTTTAATCGTTTTCTCAAAACTATGTTTGCTGTTTTAGTGTATGTCACTTGTAAGCCAACGAAATATAAAAAGAACTGATATTTTTTTAAAAACTTTCTTTTATACAATTTCTTCTGTTAGACAACAAGCTCTAAAATACTTTTCCTTGGCATCCATATATTTTTTCAGTGTCCTGGGAGCTGTTTCATCTCTTTTTTCAAAAGCTTTATAATTGTTTGTGGATCCACTCTCGAACACTTCTAATCAAGCCATCGTTTTCGTAAAATCTGCCTTCATATCATCTAAATCATTTGGGTGCATGAGAGATGCTCTTCTGTAGACAGTCTTTGAAGTTTTTGAAGAATTTTCGACGGTGAATTTTCCTTTAGCGATGAGAAATTTGAAACCTGCTGGTCTATCATATTTCCTAGTGATCCTATATAATAATAAGCAGTGTGGTTTCCACCTGTAAACACAGCAAGCTTTGCCATAATAATCTGCTGAGTTCGTAGATACAGTGGAAGAATTTTAGCAGTAAAAAAATTGGTCCTGGTTATATTTGAATGTCCTAGCATTTATGGTACAGACGTATAGATTAGCCCGTTGAGGTCATATTTTCGACTGTCAGTGGACTTGCCATTTTTTAATTTGGACTCCAACTTTCATCGCATTCTGTCTTATTGCTTTTTCCTTTTTTAAGCGAATACAGGATGTTCCATTTAATCTTTCCACGCGAGCATCTTCGAAACTATTAGTGATATCGAATAAATTATACACAAAACTTGATGGACATATTATTACCTATTGGGTGCAATTAAATAGGTAAATATTAATGAATAAATAAATAGAAAAGAAAGGTAAAAGAGTGAATAAATATAATAATTAAATAAATGAGTTTTTTTTATGTATATTCATTGTGAAATACTTAAAGTAAAACAAGGAAACCTTGTAATATACGTGTCTATATTATATTAGGTTGATACATACGAATTGTCCGATACTCCAATGACTAACTCTGTACCTTGGTAGAAAAAGGCCAATGTCCAAATTGCAATTTTTCGGGAAGAGGTGCACATTGGAATCTTTTTATTGCAATGCGCATAACACATTGGCCTCTTCAGAATGTATGAATCTAATTTTTCTTGCAATAGCAGAAGAACAGCGGCCCTCTTTTCTATGACAACGTTCATGATTTTTGTGTGAATGGTGTATAAAACTCACCTGCAATAACTTTGGACATTTGCCCTTTTTCTGCCAAAGTACAGAACTGAAATACAATATTTCTTTATAATATAGTTTATTCAGTCCAAGTAACCCTCATTGATAGATTGCGGATGTTTATGCTATTTAACATGCCCACATATCTGAAAACACACATTTAATCCTTTGAACTCCTAATTTTTTTTAATTTTCTTTTCAATAACTCCCTACTACTTTAAGTGTTTTACTTGAAATGTACTTCGAAAGACAGTTGGTTGATAGGAATCAAATGAAACAATTTTTTTTATTAATTATATTGAAAATAGTATTTATTTATTTATTTATTTATTTGTAAATTGTACGGGTATAAACCCAATGTGTACACATAAGTAAGAACTATAACAAAAATAGAAGAAATGAAGACAGTCACACAATGTAGTATTAAACAAAAAGGCAATTGTAAAGAAATTATAATAAAACATTATCTAAGCAGTGCGCAGTGCTAAGTGTAAAGATTTTTTAAAGCTAGGAATAGAGCCACTGAAAAAATCAACCTTATCCGTAACTGTGTTGGCAGATTATAATATACGAATAATTGGATCACTAGAACCATATTTAGTTTTTATGGTAACATAATGAAATACATGACTTCTTCTAAGGTACCTTGTGGGAGCATATAAGTGAATAAGTTCTAATAATTGAGGACAGGAGATTTGAGCATGTATAATTTTGAATAAAAAAGATAGATCAGTGACAATCCTGAGATCATACAAAGAAGTCATATTAAGTGTCTTTAGTAATGGGTCATAATCATGATCATTGCGCAATATGGGTCTATTTAATCTAAAAGCAATATGCCTGATGAATTTATGCTGCACTCTCTCTAACATTAGGTTATATTTTGAGAATTCCGGAGACCAGATGACTGAAGCATACTCTAATTGAGGCCGGACCAAAGTATTGCAACTTTAAAATGGCTAAACTGGCAATTTAAAAATGTCGAGTGTGACTCGACATAGGAGTACCTGTAAATAAAATCGATGTCGAGTCACAATCGTCAAAGGAGTTCAAAGGGTCGAAACCGTGAATAAATAAAAAGTACATTATCTACACATTTACAGAACAAAATACAGCCTTGTCAACGTTTCATTTCTATAACTGCATTAGCATACAAATATTGAACTTTAAAAATGTATATTTGCATAAACATCCGCAGACTACTCATTAGTATCAATTTATATTTCCCAACGATTTACTGCTGAATCAATGCTATTTTATAGCAGTTTTAGCATCATCTTCGAGACGTACATACATGTACACCAGCCTCAGAAATCGAAGAGCTAACGCGAGGTTCGCTTTCTTGAACGATTCGAAAGTCTGATTAGTTTCTATGTACCAGCGTTTCCGTAATCGAATGTTTCCGATCTATCGCGAAAGATTTCAAGGCTGAATGAGTCACTAGTACCGTTTCTTGAATGTTTACCGTCGAAGGACGTAAACAATGTACTTGCTGTACCCGTCAATAACGTTCTTCTTCTTTTGATTAGAACGCTGTGACTCACACGAACACCACCAAGAAGCACAATCTTGAATTCGATTGGGAGGCGCCGGTCGACTACGAGGGAACTATTGTTTTCAAGTGAGTATTAAAATGGGACATCTGGAAGTACAGTAGACCCCGTATAACACGGATTCGTACAACACGGCGCGAAAATAGCAGCAGTGTTCGTATAACACGGTAAAAAAAGAGCTCGTATAATCCATATTTGTGCAACGTATGTGACTCCTATAGCATATCGTCTCCTCCATGTTATACGGTGGTCTACAGTAATTATAGTTTATTTTGTAACTGTTAATCCGGCGGCTGCGTGGTGGGGTGTCACATACCCCAATCAGTTTTTTTAACACGCTGAACGCCACAGTGAAAACGGCCATACCTAATCAGACGCGATATAATATACTATATTTTATACAAATCATAAAGAAAAAAAAACATTTGAGTACTCGCAGGTGTTCTTCTATTCCTACATTATTGTTTCAGTATGAAGCTTGCTCAAAATTTTGCGACAATCAATAATTATTTAGTTAAATTAAATTTTAGGTGTCAGTGACCGGTGACTGACGCGGCTTTCAACGTGTTAAAAATTCAAATTCTGTATGTAAATCTTTCAATATAATATAAAATCTGATTTCTTTCATTAACACTTTGGGTGTCGCGTCACCCATATCTGGATCACAGATATATTCAATCATTATTTATTTGATCATGTAAAGTATTAAATATATACCTAATCAACTCTAATAGAAACAGTAAAAAAAATGATGGATGTTACTGTTATTATTGATTAAAAAAGGTAGAATTCATGGTTACATTCATTTTGTATAAAAATTCCGGAAGTCTGCCATTTTCAGCTAATGGAACGTAGCACTCAAAGTGTTAATATTCAATTGATCTATACACAAAGCAATTAGAAATTATTTTTTATTCGTACATGCAAGGAAAAATACAGATGTTATGTCAAGAACAATCATAATAATAGTTTCTTGAACTTAAATTTAGTAATTAGAAATACATTACTAACGGTAAAAGCAATTTTAATAATGAAAAATTTCTAAAACTGAAACTTCATAATGATAATATTAACCCTTAAGTACTATAGACGTCGAAATTTACGCAAATACAATGGGAGGTCTCACAGACCGCTAATGTTTATTGCGTTATTATAATAATGAAAAATTTGTAAAACTGAAACTTCATAATGATAATATTAACCCTTAAGTACTACAGACGTCTAAATTTACGCAAATACAATAGGAGGTCTCACAGACCGCTAATGTTTATTGCGTTATTACGTACACACAAGTGCCAAATAAAGAGCAAATCCAATTGTTCTTGCTTTGTACATTAATAATAAAGAGACCCGAGCTTGATTGAAGACTCTAATTGAAAGCTACATGGAGTGAGATGATACGTCATGCAGGAAGGGAAATAGGTATGAATGAAAATTTGAAGCGGTCTCACAGACGTTCTATAGTAGTTAAGGGTTAACTGGAATTAACCATCCCCCTTTTCGACCTCGACTGCACAACAGTAAACACTCGCTCAAACAAAAGAGCGTGATATAGAAGAAAGATATTGAAAATCAGCAGCATCGAGCATGCTTAGTAAAAAGGTGATGCATACTGTTTTTTAAAATTGTGGGGTATGTCACACCCTATCACACAGTCGCCGGGTTAAAACGTTGGCAGATGCATCAGCGCGTTGTTTCTGATTTGACGGTTTATGAAGGAAGAGTGCAGTTTTTATCGGGCGGGAATTTAAATGAACCCGATTCGCTTCAATTTGATTTAACGGTGCACACTGTAGCGAATGCACCATAACGTTACGGTTGTTGGGCGTGTAAAGGGAATAACTGATAGGAATGCGGAAGCAAGGTGGATTCAGTCACGAAAATCAAGTACTGCCGTACTTTCACATTAAATTCCCCCATAATTCATATCGGCCTCTCACGACCTGTTGGATTTAAAGGTCTCCCGACTGCACCGCCGCATTAAACTTCCACGATCCTCAATTACACCCACTGCCGTTAATGAATTTGTTATAACGCTGTATGTCTTTATCCGATTAAATAGTTTCGTCTGCAGGTTCGTGAACTTCGGTGTAAGCGAGTAACGAGTACTGTTCTTGATGTGATTTCAGAGTTGCAACGTTCAAGACCTTCAAACGAAATACTTAGTTATGACGTTTAGAAGAAATAATACGTCTTTACTTTTGTCAATTATTATTAGACGGTGTTCTACTGTTTACGTCATTTTCAGTCATTCCCGGCAAGAATGATTCCGTTGTTTTTCTCTCAAATGCCAGTCCCAAGTAATTGAAATTATATTTTAATCAATAACTGTTTTACTATATCTTACAAATGGTGCAGTAAAAATTTTCTAGCATCACACACAGCGACTTATACAATTTATTGAATATTTCTATAATTACTTGTTTCTCTTCATTCAGGTTTCATTGACTAAGTATTAATTATTTAGGTGTGTTTAAAATGTAATTCGTTACAGATACTCTATTTGTTTTAAATAACAAATGTTAAGTAAAAGAGAGTTTAAGTAACGTATTATTATAATTTGATCAATTTTGTCAATGACTGCTGTATTGTATTTTTTAATAGCTAGGATAATAATACAAGAGTTTAGTATTATTAAGTATTGCTGAATTAGATTTTTTTGCAGAGCTGTTGTATTTTCATTCATTGCAATCCCGAGATCAGGTTTCTTTACTGAATTTGAAACATTTGTATTTTTAACATGCCGTCAGTAATTTTAATCAGTTCAGTTTGATGTCAACATCATTTTTGAACATGTCTTACACATTTTGTTATCACAAATTATTAATTATTCGATGCTAACTTATTAGTTCATTCAAGCAAAATAAATGAAACAAACTTAATGTTCTTGTTACCGAAAAATATCCACAGATAGATATGATTATAAAAATAACATTCTACATTATAAAGTAAGACTGTCGTATGACACATCTGATTGTAGCATAAAATGATTCACAGTTACAACATTTCGCGTTTGAACATCCCTGACAATCAGTCACTACAAATTCCAATTAATAATCTGAAAATAAACGTTCAAACAAAGTCTATTTTATTTTACACTCCGCGACAGAGAAATACTAAAAACCGTGTCTCTTCAAAAATCCTGTTAACTCAGAGTGTAACTGTAAAACAGGAATACAGTTAAATCTTCCTGTCGTCCGCGGTCCATGTTGACGACTTTCATCAAACTCACACGCATCCGCATCAATCACGGCGTCAGTAACATTATTCTAAAGTACTTCACAATTATACAAGAACTCACCGGTTATGTCAGCGATGTAAATGGCATTTATTAAGCAATGCTGTGTTCCGAAGCATTTCACTTTTCGAAGAATGTATTCACGAGTGTAGGGAAAGTTCGCAGACGGTGCCTTTGAACCGGACTGGTAATTATGGCGTTCAATTAAACGTGAAATATCTGGGACAAAAGTCGGTCTCCGGAGCAGTGTGGACGTAGTGCCATGCACGTAATATGCCACGTTCTGGCGGCATATGAATTACGATCAGGAATTAACGCGTGGCACGCGGCACGGGTTACTCCGGCCCGTGTGCAGAATACAATATAACGCGTGTAACGGTGCGAGAAACGTTCAGGACATTCGTTAGGAACTTTGCTGCTCATAATCGGTGTCACCGGTTATTTCAGAAAGTTCGATTAATAGCCTGCTGACCGGCTCTCGTCCTAACGTTGGGGCTAACACGTTGAACGCCGTGGCGGTCACCGGTGACCGACACCTCAAATTTCATTTATTTGAATAATTATTGATTGTCGCAAAATTTTGAGTAAACTTCATACCGAAACAATAATGTAGGAACAGAAGAACACGAATGAGTACTCAGATCTCTCTTTTCTTCACGGCTTATATAAAAAATAGTAGATTACATCCTGTCTGATCAGGTATGGCCGTTTTCACTGTGGCGTTCAATGTATTAACACTTTGACGGCCGCTGTCACGTATGTACACGTGATTTTTATTAACTCGAATGAAATATTTGTAACATAAATAAATCAACATATCTGTCATAGCTAGCCAGGCTAGCTACTTGTACCAGTTACTGGTACAGGTCACTTACCAAAGTATACGCAACCTTAGATACATTGGTTAGGAATAAATCGCTGACCAATAGGACGTCGCACCTTTCTCTTGGAGTCATTTCCAAATAAATTGAACTTACTTCCATCACTCTAGAATTTTCGACCACTCATTGTCAGTAACAGTCCACTTAACGCTGTAAACGTGTCATGTTTTGTGCTTGTTGAATTCGGGTCAATATTCTATACAAGTAGGCGAAGATAAATTATATGCTTCCATTTGAAAAATTAAATAAAAAAATTGTTAATGCATATAGTGCATAGATAAGATAATAAATAATAAACATACATACAGGGTGTGCCACGTAACTGTCGCCACGATTTTTCAGGCACTGCCGATGATCTGACAAAAAAATGTTTGGAATAAAAGTTCGTTGAAGCTCACCAGTTTGAAATGTGTAACTGGATCGAAACAAAACAGTTTTTAACGATAACATTTCCCTTGTTTAAGCCGACATTTAAAGATTCAGGGTCATTTCAAGGTCATAGTACAGCAGGTCGTTGAACTTATCTTAACATCAGGTACGACAGTATGACGTCAAAAATACGTAGTATCATTTGAAAAAGTCAAGGTGGCCTTGACTTTTTATCGAAAAAACAATTTTTTGGAAATTCCTTATATTGCAATTCGTAGCCGATCGAAAGCTGATTAACTTTTATACCAAACGTTTCTTCGTCAGATTATCGGAAGTGCCTGAAAAATCGTGGCGACAGTTACGTGGTACACCCTGTATATTGACATAAAATAAGTGAACGTGCAACTGAAAAATGCGGACGATTTTTCACTCCGGCTGATTGAAGTGGGTCGCACAAGCAGCTTCCGGGGGCCGCAAGTAAATAATTGGCCGGTCGCGGTTTGCTCATCGCCGAGCTAAACAAATACACCATTATTAGCCATTATTAACAAGCATTAGGTACGAAAGAGTGCCCCACTATTGTCATTCCAGCCGTGCAGACCGCTTCTTCATTGCGCCGTTCCGCATCGAAAGGGTTGATATTCACACTCCTCGTTCATTCCCGATATCGTTATCCTTTGTTCCCACGCCTGAACGTCGATCGGTTGCGGCACAGTGACCCGGAAGCCTGTAATTCATGCGGTTATCTCCCGAGATGTTGAATGCGAATCGAATCGCACACCTTCTCCAGACGATCGCGGAATGAAATTATTACTCCGCAAGGTAATGATACATCCGACTGGCCATTTGATATTTACAGCATCGTCTTCCTATCGATCGTTCGAGCGGGTCGAACGCTCGCATTTCCCTTTCACCAGATGAATCAGAGAGAGGTCCGGTGGTTCCCTCGCGTTCACTGATCGTTTCCTTCGATTTCTTTTCTGCCGCAGGTCCACCTTCGCGCAGGATTACAGCACGTACTGGGTCGGCGTGGAGTCGCCGAGCGTTAACATTAACAAACGTTCCATCGACGTATTGACCTCATCTACACCGATCAGCACGTTCCGAACGACCACGCCGCCCTATTACAGGCCGACCGTCGAGTACGAGGCAAGTATTCGCCTATTATTACCGCTGATGAGGTGTAGGATCTGTCGACTTATGCTGCTCCGTGTCGCAGAAATTGAAACACAGTGGAACTCCCGTATCCGTGGGGATTAGGTTCCAAGCTCTACCCCGGACGATAGCGAACACTAAACAGGGTGTCCCACCAACTTTGTTCACCGGGAATATCAGCGTTATTTCAAATAATAGATGAAAATATTACGTATAAAAGTTGTAGGATATGAAGAAGTACAGAATATAGTATAAATTGTTTCTTTACAGGTGGAAGCGTAGAGGAGATCTGGTGGTCAATTTTATTTTTTTGAATGGAATGTTCAATTTTTTAGGCTGGATTTTGATAGAACAGCGAATTCTGAGTATAAAAGTACTAAGGTATATTTATCCTAAAACTTACCATTCCTGAGATATTTGGCTTTGTTCATCTTATTACTCTTATTATGAAGCTGTGCTCACAGAAGTCAGTATTTCGGTGTCGTAATGAGATTAACAGTGCTTTTCAAGAGGACTTGCATATTGTACATGACGTACATACCTATGATAAAGTTTAATATATGAATTAGGCACAGCAAGATACTACCAACGATAACTGATAATAAAATACAGCAATTATAATAATAAAAAAGTTGTGAGTGTCCTGGGTGTGACGGCACGATATTGCAGCACATTACTCAGAGCTGCACAATGTTTTATTAAGTATGAATTATACATTATACATAGAAATTATTCATTAATTTAAATTATGAATGAGTATCGTATTTCTGAAATTTTTTATGTAATTTTTTCGTACCGCGGTCAATATTGGACACGAGGGTTTCACTGTACTGATCTCGAAAGAAAGCTCTGGTTTAATAACGCACTATAGACGTTAGAAAGGTGATTTCGAGAACTACGTTCAACCCTCATCGCTTCATGAACATAACAAAGGCAAAACGCAAAAACTTTGGCGGCAGTGTTGTCGGTTGGAGTGGAACGCTGGCTTGCGTTTGTAGCGATAAGGGTTAACGCAATGTTTGAAGCCAGCGGTGTTGTCGATACGAGAAACTCATGCATTGCCGTCACAGTGTTGACATTAGCTACAGATTGCTAATCCAACCGATGTTTGGGTAGTCTAAAGGTGCAGATCACGATGACATATTTCAAGAGACAGAAATCTCATGAGACTACGTACCTACATATCACCCAACTTTATTACCTGAAATATTTTTGCTGTAATTAAAATTTCATACAAATGTTTCCTATAAAAGTTGCATAGATATTTCAAGAGACAGGAATCTCATGAGACTACGTACCTACATATCACCCAACTTTATTACCTGAAATATTTTTTGCTGTAATTAAAATTTCATAAAAATGTTTCCTATAAAAGTTGCACAGTTTTGTGGGGACCAGTATTCTATAGTGACAATAGTTTTATTCCGTTGGGAAAGATCGATGAGATATGGAGGTCAATTTTGTTCTTTTTTTAAACGGAATGCTATGTTCTATTTGTCTGTACATGATAGCCACTTTAACACTTTGACTGGCACACTTTATCGGTTGAAAATGACAAACTTTCTAAATTTCTACACAAAGGAAATATAATCTCAAGTTAAAATTTTTTTAATCAAAAATATTAAGAATATTCATAATTTTTCTATTGGTATTATTAAACTTTAGTAAATAAATTGATGAATACTGCAAATGATCAAATAAATAATGTTTGAATCTAACAATAAGTGTCACCCTTATATGGGTGACATGGCAGTCAAAGTGTTAAAGATAAATTCAACGGCCTACAACAGTAAGTTCTTCAGGGTTTCCAGAGGTCGTATAAACAGAGTTTTTGATTAATTTAATATATGTATATTTACATTTAGCTGTTGCTGAGATTTTTGCCTCATGAGAGAAAAATCTCATCGTGGATCTGCTCCTTAAGTCAGAATTTAAAAGAATATTAGGACGATGGAGTTTCTACGAGTTGAATCATGTTCAACAAAAGTCAGAAATTAATATAGCAGGGTATAATATATTCTGTGAAGCTTACTAAACAATGGATTGGCTCGAACTGGCTAAGTTTTCTACCGCAGGCGGCAGCCGTTTACTGTTCTGCGTTTAGAGAGAGGAAATTGATAGTGAATTGGATAGCTGGTTGGAAATGATGATTCATGGCACACGGATTCTTATGAAACAATAGGTCAACATTCTTATCAATTTATGAATTAACTAAACAAGCATTTTCATTATTCAAACTTACTATGTATTATTATTATTAATTATATCAAACAATCACATTGTTAACATTTACAAACATGTCGAAAATAATGGTAGGTAGTTAAAGTAAATTTTCTTCCAAATTATTCTTCGTTCCAAACAATTTTATTCTTCATCTTCGACTTATTTTTAAATAAGACATCACTCCCCTTTGCGTCGCACTACAATTTTGGGCACACTCCGTATGGAACTCTTTTAGGTGTCCATAACACTCAAAGAATCAATTTTAGGTACTATGTTAACACTTTGAGTGCCACGCTGCATTAGCTGAAAACGACAAAATTTCTAAATTTTTATACGAAACGAATGTAACCATAAATTCTACTCTTTTTAACCAATAATATCAGTAACTTTTATCATTTTTTTACTGTTTCTATTAGACTTTATTATGCACGATTATTAATACTATATGCAGTCAGATGAATAATGATTGAATCTATTTGTCACCCAGATATGGGTGGAGTGGCACTCAAAGTGTTAATTAGACATTGTTTACTCTTCACAAGTTTTATATGCTCCCGAAATATCGAACCCTTTTTTAGCACCCTGTATACGCAGGATAACAGCTCCATGCAAGCTTGAAAGAATCCATTAGGTTTCCTTGATTTTTAGCTGACTGTTTTCACGTTCGCGGAAGTCGGTATAACGAAGTCGGATATCACGGCATATTCAACTAAAAAGTGGCGCTACAATATGTACGAGTCGAAAGTAAGTTCACGTTTCAACGAATGCTGCTTCGTGATGCGCGGCGATGTATGTATTATGCATGTGCACACGTGTACACGTTAGTTAGCCGCGTGCAAATGCATAATTTCATTGGCGAGGTACGCTCTCGGCCTTATGGTTTACGTACTTTCGCCATTCACTTTCCTATCGAACGATCCGATAGCCGATCGGATTTTTCGAATGTCATCCGCACCATTGTCAATCTATTTTTTATGAAAATTAATTTCTGCCGCATCGACGTCACTGTGTACCAAGCTGAATCAGCAGAGGGGCGATGAAACAACGTCGGTCATGTTCTCTTCTTGCTACATATTTTATAATACACCGTATCGATCACAGAGTTTCTGTTTTATTACGTGCAGAACACTAAAGAGACGTTTCTTCTTTTTTAGCTATTAAAACGTCGCGCGTTTATATTGTCTTCACACGGCTGGAAATTACAGCAATCACGGATTTAATTACGTCAGGGAACAGAGGGAGTTTCGTAAGAGCATTTCCATAATTCAGAGGATGAATCTACGCAGCACAGTGAAAATGTTATATGATAATTGAGGGGTTCGTAAAAAAACAACCCTTGTCGAGGTTTACGATGACAACACAACTTCAGAACAATCGTAATTTAATTAGATACCATTCTTCTGCGATGTGATTACAAATGACACCTGCAGCATCCGTGTAATGTGATGAGTATTTTGTTAAAAAATATTGAAATCTATTGGAGAGAACTTTTTGCTGTCCTGAAAAAAGACGAAATTTGACAAGGGTTGTTTTTAGTATGACCCCCTCAATTGGCCGTACGCATTATAATGCCTGGTAATTTGTAAGTTATGGAATATGTTAAAGGAAATCTTCGAGGTACACCCATGATCGAAACAAATGGTAATTAGGGAATGATGTATGCATACAGTGGATGGGGTAGGACATCTAGAACAACCCCCAATAATTTTTAGCGGCTTTTCATCAAAGCGTGTGGTCTATGAGTAAATACAATTCTAGACGTTTTTATTTAATTGCTACATTCAACCGGCACAGTTATAAACAGTAATTCTATTTCACAAAATCCATAATACATAACTTCTCTTCAGTTTTAACAAATACAGAACGGAGTGTACCTACTGCAAACGCTACGACTTTTCCGAACAACCCAATAACTTCCGGTCAGTCTTCTTCAATTTTTTTTTACGTATCTCCCATATATGTACTTTACAGTTCCTCAGTATGGACATTAGGTAAATTGTTATATTGTAATCTTCAATTAATTGATGATTTATTACAGGATAATTATCATAACGTCTATAGCATGTCTACGTTTCAGGGACTCTCACCCTCAAACGTGAAGCAAAAGTCATTGCTCCTAGGTCAGCTAAATTATTTGAATTTCCAAAGAAAAGAAATCTGTTACGTGTCAGAAATGATTTATGACTCGACCTGGTATCAACGTACACTTTGAACGTACGTTCAATGCACCCCGTGCAAATGACCGACTGCACAAAATCAACCAAGAAGTATTAAAACACACTGGTTGCTGTGCAATGGTAACGAGTAGTCGCATCACCGTAATTACTCTGTTTCCCGAAGTGTGTCTAAGTTGAAGGCTGGTCGTTATACTCCTCTTCCTGTCGAGGCTTCGACCTTCGTTTTCCTCGTCGTTTATTGCACGCCTGTAACTTAACCATTGAGGAAAAAAGACAATTAGCTGGTCCAACGAGGTGTGCTCGCGTTAGTCATACTCCGTTTCCGACGCCGAATGTTGCTGTCTCCCGCGGAAGGTGGCGCATCCAGGTGTCGTCTGAACGCACGCCGACGCAGAATAGGCGCACGACGCAATGAAAAGATACGGGTCGACATCTCTTCTTCTTCTTCTTCTCTTTTCTTTTTTTTTCGCGTATCGTCCTCATTACTGGTCCACTTTCGAAACAAGATCGGCGTGAGAAAAGGCGGCGCGCGAACGAATCCCTCGGTCTCTCACTTGGAAACTTTATTGAGGAGTTTCCAGAGTAGGTCTGAACTACTCCATTAACCGCTCGACGCAAGCTGGTTATACATACACACTCGTGCACGTAGCCGTGGAATCGGATTTCTTGCGCCGGGAATATCCGTTTTGTATGAAAATAAATCTTTCGAAAATCTCCCGAAACTTCCCCTCGCCTGATTTACGCCCGGCGATAAATGTAACCCGGCGAACGATAACGCGCACTGTTAACACTTTGGATTAACACTCGGGATTTCGTTGCCCCGTACTTTCGATTTGCATGTTTCATCCACTTCGTTAAGTTATTTCTATTTGTGTAACATTTTTGCAGGGCGCCCAGCGAAATTGGGTCGCGTGCTTAATGAATTCATGGGAAATTTAATTTGAACCCGGAACTACTACCACGGGGTCCCACGCTTCAACAATTCTGAAAAATACCATGTAAATTTTGGTGGGGCGGAATCGCGCTACGATGTATTCTCCGGTCAGTTGGTTTCATTAGGAAGAAATAAATTTCTGTTCATGCAGAATGTGATTTTTATTGCAAATTTTAGGAGTGGGTTCCAGGGTCCCGCTAGTAGCGCTTAACCATTTCACATACAAATAAAATAGGACCTGATGTGTGCTAAGAATGCCATTCAATATAGCTCAACTTAAAGTTATGTAAACAGAATATTTACATTGCTAAATATCATAAAACAATGTTAATAGACAATATTAATGAACAATAATTAAGTAACAAATTAATAAATAACTTAATAGTCCTGTAGAGTATGGAACTTTTTAAAACAAGCAGCGTATAATTCTTGGCGTCTTGGGTACGTCAACGTCTAAAATGACACACATACGAAACAAATGACGTCTCCTAGACGTCTTTTTATGTTAAGGGGTTAAGTTACAAATTTTTGATAATAGTAGTTACGGGTTAAGTTATGATGCTGTTCGTTGATGTTGTTCATGGTTTGTGTATGTTTTTGGTGGTTCTGACAGACCTCAGGAAGACATTTGGTCTATAATGCTAGGCATGGTAGAACTCAGGTGTCATTTGTGCGAGGATGACGCGATACTGGACGTGTTAAGCAGTCACATCATTAACTAAGAAATTCGGTATTCTATAATGTTTCTGTGCAACATTTACTGTTTATACAATTCAAGTTTCATGCTTGTAGTGCGTTATTAAGTTAAACTCTCAGTTCTTTGTCCATTTTGTATAAACATACGTATACACAGACACCGCTACAGTGACGATCGTAATTTATGGCTTATGTATGTCGCGTACTCTCTAGCTCTTTCTCAGTCCTCTCACTCGCCACGATAGAGCATAACGGCAAGTCGAATAGACTGATTCGATAAATAAGCACTCGGCTGGCCCCGAAATTTGTCCAGAAAAAAAATTAGCGTTGCTCAAAGTTCAACTATATTTATTATGGGATCGGGACCTCCAGACCAAATATTAAGAGGAATAGTAGAAATAGGGATGTTAGCGGACTGACGATGGCTTAGTGGGTAAGGTGGTTGGCTACCGACGCAAAGACCCTGGATCTTCGAGTCCCGGTGCCGCCGTCCCCATTTTCCACGATTTTCCTAATTTATCTTGAAATTTAAAACATTCAGTTTCTATTGTGTTTCAGACGGAGGCAGAGGATCCTTCGTACACCGGATGCGGGACAACGAAGAATTGTTTCGGCACCCCGGCAGGATGCGTGGAGACGAAAAATTGCATGGCCATGGTGACGGTGCTCGTCCGTGGCGAACGGTACCTCTTCGAAATGCAAGCTCGCGACAGCAAGTACGTCGCCGTTGGCTTGTCCGACGACAGCAAAATGGTAATTGCGTTAATATATATAAAAATAAATTGCTCGAGAATAATTAGCTCCGTTTACTGTTTGTCCGGCAAACACTTGCGTAACCGTCGATTGTAACGAACGTCGTTGCGTCACTGTGCGTACTAATTAAAAAAGCGACCGTTTAACGAGCAGGCGTATCCTTCGCCTCGGTTCGCGTAGGAGCAATCTCGGGTTCGATAGTTTCGAACAGCATGATCACTGAATCCTTTGTCTCTGATGCAGGGCGACGACAGCGTGGTCGAGTGCGCGAACGAAGGAGGAGCAATTGCGTTGCACATGTCCTGGAACTCTGGAAAGAGCAACATGCGCCAGCCCATGGTTCGTACTCACCGCTCGCAACGTTGGAACACTCTCCGTAACGGAATATCGCGGCGTGCTTATGAAATAATGAGCTGTTGAAATAATGAATTTCATTCGGTTATTGTTCGAAGCGGTCAAAGCTGGCAGAATCGATTGACTCATTAACATTTTGTAACGCGCGCAAGCTGCCTGTTTGAAGCTTTTGCTGAAGGCAGTGTCGGGTTCGAATGTAATTTATCATTCATAATGGCAGCATTTTCAATCATTCTTCTATACAAAGTTTATTCCCATTGTATGGAAATGAAACGGTTATTGAATCGAGTCATCACCGATTCCTGGAAAAGTTTCAATGGCGTTCACCCTTAACTACTGACGCGGAGTCTGACAGACGCACAAGTTAGTCAGTGTGCTACGCGTTTTCATTTCGTTGTCACTTTTAAAGTCTTATTTGCGTAACTGTGAAATATTTCTTAATACAAATTTGTAATACGTCTTATGTCTCGTTTTGATGTAACAATTACTGCCGTATTAATTTTGTAAACGTTTGATAGGAATATGTTCTAATCACAGTCTGACAGACTCCGTGTCCCTATTAGTATCCAAAAACTGGGTATCAGTAGTCAAGGGTTAAACTATAGTTACATTGTTTTTTCACTGTCCAATTCAATGTGTTATAGTACAGATGAACAGAGTAGGCCGTTCAAGGTCATACAATCGGTCTGCAAAATGACTTTCAACATTTAAAACAGTTATTGTTATCGCTCCCAACGTAGTATACTTTATACGTCTTTCTCTTTCATTCATACATTCCTTTTAGTACACATGGAGTGAAAAGAGAATCTATACTACGTATCAATGACCTTCTGCGGTTAATTTGAGTGTCTCTGCTATAATAGAGTAACTGTAATAGAACACTCGCTCTATTACCAGTGTCAGTTTCTTCTGAACCGTATAATACTGAAAACAAAGAAAAGATGTTTCTGCACGTAATATATTGAGGTCAACGTTACGTGATCACGCGAGTTGCCAGCAGGTGAAATTAATACGATCTTGATTCAATGAACCCTGCGGTGATGGTCGACTTTCGCTTATGCGATACATTGTTACCGATCGATCCTTTGTGAGAACGATCTGATTTGCGGTTTGCGAGAAACGCGACCGACCTTGCTTCATTTCTGATTTCTTTTGCAGCAGGAAGGAGCCGTGCAGTTGGAGGCGAGTTCCATCAAGGATGACGTGATCTCTTGCAAATTTTGGAGGGAGAAAACCACGGTCGTTCAAGGACGGGAATACGACCTCGTCAACACGCCGTACAATCTTCTCGTGGCCGCCGGCAAAAGTTTAAAAAGTATGTCATTGCTCTGTTCTACGAGCAATTTAGAGCGTTCGAGAACTTCTTCAAGGTGGCTCAATTGGCAAGGAAGTGATTCTTGCATAAAAAATTAATCAAGAGTTTCGAATAAACTTCGTTTGCGGCGCCGATGTGGAGGAAATTGATTTTGAAAATGGAGAATGAGAAAAATTGAGAATGTTTCTTTTTTGTCTGTGAACTTGTAAATGTTTACAGAACTCTGTTATAATTGAATTTATTATGGTTCTGTGTTTAACGTACGTGTGCTTAACAGAAGTTAAAAGGAAACATTTTCTTCTTTATTTTCAATCTCCCTTTTCATGTAAAAACTTACTACTCCTTGCAGGGAGTACATACTTTTAGTCAGACATGTACAGGGTTTACATAGGCTGTTTCTAAAAAAAATAGTTTTCTTGAGGGAGGTAAAATGGAGTACAGTTTATTACTATCTTAATGTCAAAAACGCATATTTAATGAGATAAATGTTGCTAAAGAAACTACCTTAAATAATGTTATTTAATGTCCAGTCGATTACAAGGATGTTAGAAGTATAACTCAGTGTTTATGTATTATACATATATAATATAAATGGTTCGAATTGATGTTATAGTTGCAACGAAGCAATAAATCGAGAGTCTTGTAGAATTTCTTAGTGTCTGCATATAACGTTGTTACTGCAGATATACTATAAGAGATGCGTAACCATAACCAAAATTAATTGCAGTGTAATGCGCCACCAGTCAGGAACAGTGATACCTCTAACAGTTTCTTCAACAATATTTCTCATTAAATATACTTCCTATGTTGATGTACTGATATGCTGACAAAGGGACCACTTTTTAGAAACATCCTCTATATTTATATTCCAACAATAAGTCATTTTCCTCAGAAATTATGCAACTCAAACAAAATTCTACATTTCTGACTTGATTTTTGATGAGGAATCATTTCCCAGGCGGCTGTAGCACGGTTCACCCTGTGTGATAGAAACGAACCAGAAACGATGGAATGTTTGATGAAACGGTTTTACGAAATGTTTTTAGGCAACGGAGTCGGGTTCCACGACACGGCTTACGACGCGACCGGTGGCGCAAAATTGTTATCCGACGTCGGGGGTTACACAACGGCCAGCAACGTCCTCATTCGTGTCCATGGCGCATTGATGTTGGCTTCATGGATCGGCACCGCGTCGATCGGTATACTCCTTGCCAGATACTACAGGCAGACGTGGGTCAGTTCGCAGTTGTGCGGAAAGGACCATTGGTTTGCCGTAAGTATCCAATTTTTCCTGTAATCGGCCACAGGAACGAGGCCAGAAGATCTCCGCTCGTGGAACTAATGACCCCTGGGTCGTGTGTGATGGCACCCATTTGGCGGGTCGATGCGCCTGTCCGTGAGTCCATGAGTTCAGGACCGGGGTTAATCGGAGGTACCGCGAATAGAAGGTCAATTTGATAACGTCACGGTCCCGAGAATTCACAATCGACGCGCCTGCCCGTGTAATTGCAGTCGGACCGCGTTCAAATATATTAATTACTTTGGCCAATCAGATGTTAATTGGAAAGTTTCAATGAAATTACAACGACTCCCGAGATAACTGTTTACTTTATAAGGCATCGAGTTAATAATCATCGGTGCCGCGATTTCCGACCGTTCCGAAATAACAGCAACCCGACTGCAGTGATTTCGTTTGCATTGTAATTTAACTTTGATCATTTATTGCCTCAATTTCGATAATGGCCACGTTCGACGGTGTCGAAGTCTCGAGAGTTTAAACGTTTCTGTAGAGCACTCGAGCTTGGCTGTTGTCCAACCATAACACTGGTCTCAGATAATCGAAGGATGCTTACACCGCGATCGTGTACAAAACTTCCTCAGGGGGGATCGCCCAACGCTTGTTTGCAACCGTAATAAGTCAGTCTTCTTTCTGTTCCAGTGGCACAGATTCTTTATGATACTGACGTGGTCAATGACGATAGCTGCCTTCGTGATAATATTCGTCGAATTGGGCGAATGGAGTTCCGAAGTTATACACGCGTCACTGGGATTAGCCACGACGATCTTAGCCTTCATTCAACCGTTTATGGCGGCTGCAAGACCTCATCCGGGAGCACCGCGGAGGCCACTTTTCAATTGGGCGCATTGGTTCGTTGGGAACGCAGCGCAGATTTGCGGCAGTAAGTTTTGCCGTAATGGCTCACGTCTTTTATATACATGTTCGTTTTTTTTTTCATTCGTTCTACGGACAATGGTTAACCGCTGCATTGAAATTCCTTTCACAGTAATCGCAATTTTCTTCGCGGTGCGGCTGAACAAGGCCAAACTCCCGGAATGGGTCGACTGGATTCTGGTCGCCTACGTGGTATTCCATATTCTGACTCATCTCATCCTCACGGTAACGATATTTGATATTTTCAAACCAAAATTCAGGCATATCTATTCGAGGCTGGTGATCTCGCTGAAATGTCTCTACTCTTCATGGCACCGATGTCTTTTCTTGGACGAATTAATCAATATTTAAGAGGCTCGTAACGGGATCGATCTCCAAATTGACTTGGTCTGAATTATTAATGTCGCGGAGGTCTTAATCACCGTTGAATCTGTTACTTGGACGCAGTTGAAAGTTTTCATCTCCAGTTATAGAATACCGTTAAGGATTCCTACAGTGTACGGGAGTATGAAGCTAACATGTACAATCTGACTAGCATAATGTGTTACAAGTTAATATCTCTGTAGTCAGGTGACATATCGCAACACTTCTTGATGATCAATGGTATGGAAATATGTATCATTTGTTATATGTACTTGCTTTTTAAATAGTGCTGGCATTTTTAGATTGAATTTTTATTGAATTATCTTGAATTTTTATTGAATGATATGTGTTTTCATTATGGATGGTTGCATAGCAGAAATAAAACAGAATACAGAGTATAATTTTTAATCCGGGTGTCACTGTTGCAAAAAGTGCTAGGCGATAAAAGGCTTAGGGTGTTTTGTTTGGAAACCAACTCACTTTGCGGTAAAAAATGGAGTGGTAAACAGCGTTAGTCAAACACCTTTGGGGTCAGTGACACCTCAAGATCGTTCGAAGACTGTACCATTGGTTACGTAACTCACCCATTATGCATGAAATTTCCGATTTATACCGTTTCCAAGTCAACCGTTTACAGAACAGTGTTATACAACGAAGGAGACCGATATGTGTTACAGTTCGTCGGATGTGCCTCTGACAGACAGGCTAGTCAAAGGGTGAATTCATTTCCGATGAAAGACATGCACTCCCGTGGTTCAATGGTCCATCCGGATGCAAGACAGGATGCTCCTGTAAGTTTCTCCGCTAATAAGAATCGGCGGGATGCGCCGCGAATCCCCGAAGATTCCTATCCTCTCATTTTGCATTCTGTTCGACAGCATTCAGGGATCAGGAAATTCATCTTCGGCGTATACTTCGTCGTGATCGTCCTATTCGCCGCGGCCCTCATAGTGATCACCGTTCTGGCGCCTATCGAGGACTCGTGGACCACCTTCACGAACACCATCAAGAGTTATTAAGGTTTCGTTTTAGCGGCCGTACAAGCGAGACCTGTGCCGTTTGATTGCACGCGACGCGTGAGACGCGTCGCGGCGTCAGGAGTATCGCCGTGTCGCGATAAGTTCTGAACTGTTTCGCGCACCGTATTCTCAAGTGACTGTCTTTATGTAAATGAGTCCAGAAGTGGCGTAAATCATCGTTCATGGAACTGCAATCAGAGGCGTGAATCACGCGACAATATTGTTTGATACATCGAACGTCGGAGAAGGCAGCCTGAAATTAGATAACTTGCGGACCGCAGCACACGGTATTATCGTACAACTAGCGTTAGCGGACACCATCGAACACACGTTTCTTTCTTCCATTTGACAACAGTACCTTCATATATTTCGAACACTCTGCTGTTAGACTGATTTTGAAAGTTCTTCAATTAAATTAGACGCTGGTGTAAACTGTACGTACAAGTAACCGTCCGAAAGAATACAATCGTAACTTAAATGCAAGATACACAGACATATCTTATTCGTTCACGTACGGAAGGCGTTGCTCCGTTTACAATTGCGACATCGTCATCAGTGCGTACTTCGTTGTTACAATAGACTCTTGTTAAGAATTCTGTCCATCCATCAAGGTGCTCTTATATTTAATTTCTCTAGTAAGATATACAACAGAATCTATATTTATGGTAACGTTTACAGTATTAGATTTTGTAATGTATTTTTGATTTTTACACCTGTTTAGATTTATTTCGTACCGCAGTCGGTGTTTTCCCGCGTGCGCATGCGAACGGGAGTTCGCAGCAGAATTACGGGGATTGCGCTTAATTAACCAGTATAATAGTATTTTTCATATGTTATTGATTGTTAATGAATAAATAAATATATATATGTATACATGTGTACGATCGCACATTGTGCAGAGAGTAATTTAATTCACCGAGAATATTTATGAATTCTGATTTCTGGCGGAATGCGTGCGCCGATATCCAGTATCGCGACGAATTATGGTATCGATGTTACACGGGCTGTGCGATTTCCTCAACATCAATAAATCGTTACGACAATTTCAATTAGCCGTACCTGCACCGAGCTTTTCGTCGCTTTGAGTTTTCCGTAGCGAGATTATCCGTTTATCGTTAAGGCTCGACAGAACCCGGCGATGGTGGTGGTGGTGGTGGTGGTGGAACTCGATTAACTGTGATAGAGCCGTTGTTAATTGGTTTAAGCGGAATTTGAATTTACTTAAACGATAAGTGAAAGTCGCGAACGAACCACGCTACCGGAGCTTGTATCTTTTGCATCAAAAGCACATCGTATCACGGCGACTCTTTCGTTCCCTTTCAAACTGAAAATTTCATTGACAAAGGCATCCTCGCTGATTTCACTCCTTTGTACCTGACTCATTGTCGAGCTAGATCGTCAACTACATATTCGAATTTGCCTGTTAGTGGGCTTTATTGTTATGCCCGTCCTACTAAACGTGAATAGATGATTGCGTATAATTAATGCGTGCACTTGTTCGCCGCCAGACAAAGGGCAGGTAATTCCTTTCTTCCCACGAATTCAGGAAGTATAAGGATATTGATTGTGCAAGATGTTAGTGGCGTGTAAATGTTCTTTTTTTCTTGTCAATTAGATTTTTATGTTGATACCTTCTACGTACTGTAGAAGCATTACATAAGGGGGTCAAGGACAATTAAGGTACCCTTTGCAGGTATCAAATTAAGAATGATTAGATGATCTTGTGTTTATACAGTGTATGTGATAGACACAAACTTCTTGCTTATTAGAATGTTTAAAAATATTGTTGTTTCTCTGGTTAGTCGCATTCTGACATACAATGATATTTTATACATTTTTTTCTTAATTTTTTTATCCGTTTACGTCATTTCTAGGAGAAGAAATACAAAGCCGCTGAAACGGAAAAAGAATGTACGAATTTAAAGGTGAAGCAGTTGCCCAAGCTTATATCACGGCTCGAATAGTCAAATACTCGAAGTTCCAATTTTGTTCCTCGCTTATTCTAAACAAGAACTGAAGAATCAGAACGTAGGTACGTGAAAAATAATATATTATTATGTTCGGTATAAAAAAAGCTTTCGTATGATAAACGAACACATGTTTTTTTTAATACTTATTTACCTTAATAAGGATACACTTTCCTCGAGTCTTCATGGTCATCGACACTCATTACAGTACCTTTTTTCACTGTTGACATTTCACACACGTTTTGATAAGCCATATCAATATGTACATGTGTTTCTTACATTTTAAATACACCCTATCTAAGCATTATCATTTTTATATTTTGGATATACTTTATACAGGTTTCATCATTTTTTGCGTTTTAGATATTCAAAAATTTACGTAACAACTTCTCCGTTTATATGAACAATTCACGTTCAGTGTTTGTTTTTTTTTGTTTCCTTGCCAAATATTTTCTTGTTTAACTATCGATTTAATTTTGTCTCTCTCTCTAATCGGTTGCCATATCGATTAAACACAATTAAAATTCTAAATACCATAAGAATGTACAGTAATTCAAATTCAGGTTGGTAACAATAATATCTTTCCGATTAAATTTGAATGACAACCATTTTTACAATTCGTTCACCTAATTTTGTCTCTGACTGTAGATATATCCTACATAAATTCCTTAATTTTTGCGTTTTAGATAGAGTTTTTTCTATTTTAGATACACCTTATACAGGTTTCATAATTTTTTCGATTTTAGATACAACCTATACAGATTTCATACTTTTTTCCATTTTAGGTACACCCTATACCGGTTCCACAATTTTCTCCATTTCAGATACACCCTATATAAAGATGTATATAGCCCTTACATAGATTTTAACTTTTTTTACATTCTGTACACACCCTATACAGATTTAATTTCACATTTTGGATTCAACCCACCTAATTTCAAAAATTTTTAGCATTGTTAGATACACCATATATGTACAAATTCCACGGTTTCTTGTATTTCAGATACACCATATACAGGTTTCATAACTTTTTCTATTTTAAACATACCCTATAGAAAAATGTATATACTCCTCACAAAGCTTTTAAATTTCTTTACATTCTGTACATACCCTAATAGATCCAATTTTTCGACCCACCTAAGTTTCCAAATTTTTACCATAGTTAGTTACACCCTATATAAATTACACAATATCTTATATTTCATATACACCCTACATAGGTTTCATAACTTCTTCTATTTTAAATATACCCTATAGAAAAATGTATATAATCCTCACAAAGCTTTTAAATTTCTTTACATTCTGTGTACATCCTATATAGATTCAATTTTTCGTCCCACCTAAGTTTCAAAATTTTTACCATAGTTAGATACACCCTATATAAATTCCACAATATCTTATATTTCATATACACCCTACATAGGTTTCATAACTTCTTCTATTTTAAATATACCCTATAGAAAAATGTATATAATCCTCACAAAGCTTTTAAATTTCTTTACATTCTGTGTACATCCTATATAGATTCAATTTTTCGTCCCACCTAATTTTCAAAATTTTTACCACAGTTACGTACATCCTACAAAAATTCCACAATATCTTATACGTCATATACTCCCTGTACTCCTACCATACCATTCAAGCCGCATCCATCGCAGTCTCTCGCATTCCCTTACCGACGACCTCCCGTTGCATACTTCCGGGACACCTTGTACTTCCAACGTGGAGCCGATTTTTCACCGGGCATCCGGTGGGCTGTAGTCCCGAGGTCCGATCGGGAAACGGCGTTCGGGGTGGAATGTTTTCAAGGGGTTGGTAACGCGGCGGGGAAAAAAATGGCGGCCGATCGAAGGCGGTGGCGTTATGACGCATGCCGCACGGCGACGCTCGGCGTCCCTCGGCGGCGCCACCGTCGACCAACCCCCGCAGTTCGATTGGAGACACCGGCCGGCGTTGACGGCTGTCGCGGGGCTCCTCTCTCCTTCGAGTTCGCGTGTGTGCTAAAACTGCTCTCCTCTGCTCGTTCTCGTCTCTCTCTCTCCTCTCTCGTCTCGGGCTACCTCGAGATCTCTCCGAAAGGTACAGTGTCCGAACGAGCCGTTTTTTCACCCGTGCCGCTCGTGTACGTCGTTTTTCTTCGTTCTCCTCTGCCTTCCTTCTTTTCCGCGATAAAACGCTCCTCGATCTCTCGAGGACGGCTCTTCAACCCTGATAAACGTAAATTAATGACTTCTCAACATTCGTCCCTTCTTAAATAGAACATATAAATAGTTTGATTTGCAGCGGTATTTCAGAGTTTGGAGCAGTGGGATCGTGTCGTTGAACCTCGATGATCGAGGAAGGCAGAGAGTTCGATGATATGACGAGTCCGAGCTCGTGTCACCGGGTCGTGTCAAAGAAGCAACATTGGAATAGTTTTTGCTTTTCGCTCGAGGAACCTCCGGTATCGTGTTTCTCAAACGCATTTCACATCGGTTCCCTTTTAAAACACACCACTGTGAAGGTTATCATCGTGACCGAACATTACGATCACTGAAAGGGGAGCTTCTCAAGGTCTCTGTGCTTTTCTCAATGAATTTTAATAACATTCACACCGGAGGACTCGTTTTCAAGGATACGACAGCGTGGGCTGATTTCTGTTCCATTTAGCGGGGGTTTAAAGGGACGCGTACTGCTGCTGTTATTCATTTTTTTTTTGGCCAGGCGGTCAGAGTGGGGGGTTGTATTTCGCTTTGAGCCGGTGCACGGTGAAGTGTGCATATCGATATCGATATATGCATATCGTGGCGAGCGAATTTGCATCGGGTATCTCGGGCCGGGAAAAGGGAGACCGATCATTTGCCGACGGGTAACGGGTACGGTAAATATCGTAAGGATCTCGTTGTACGCACAATTGAACGTTAAACTGCAGCGAAGTCGGAAGGGCTCTCGAGAGGAACGAGAGGAAGAGCAAAAGAAACATAATCGTGTACGTGTCCCGGTGTAGAGATGCGTCCAGATTTTTTTGCACTTCATTTTTCTTCTCGCGCTCGTACGAGCAGGAGTGGACAAAATTGTTCGTTGTTAATTGAACGGCGCCGGCAAAGTGATTTTTCATTTGTAGAACGCACGGTACTCGGTTAATTGAGTAATTACGAACGATACGTTGAGTACCACGGTGAATGGTTTCGTCCTTAATCGGATATAATTTGTTATTTTTAATGTAACGCGTGAAGCAGCAAGGTTTTCGGTTATTTGATCGTGTACATTTTATTTGATGGGGTTGTTACATTATTGTTATTTAGAATATTGTAATAGTTCATAGTTTTTGAATTACATTGATTTAGTGACGTGAAAAATTTTGTTAGAGGTCAAATCATTTTTCAAGTTTGGTATTAAATTTTTCTTCAGACAGTTTTAGAGTAATCTTAATTTTTCTAAGCGGAGTTTATAGTCTTTTTTGTATTATATGATTGTTGATGTTCAAACGACTTCAATAATATAAAAGTAATGATATTTAAAGTTACATGAAGGTCACAATAAAAGAGTGTAATGTAGTGGTTGTACGTTATTTTATTTTCTTGTAACACATAAGGTTTCGAGGATTGTATTACACTATAATTACCTTATATTTAATCCTATATACTTTAAATATCATTGACTTTTAGTTATTTCTAAATGGTATACCAAAAAGTACATATGTCATTGTCAAAGAATTAAAATCTTTTATGTTTTCTCAATTTTTTAAAACTTATTTATTCGGTCGCAACCCTTTGTTCACATAAGACAATAATACAAAAACAAATAAAATAGGCAGGTAGTAAGTAATTTTTACATAAGTTTTTGACCATATAGGTTGTCTCTATCCCCTTAACAAAATTTGTTCAAATGATATTTATTATTCTTTTTATATTGTGAAAGGTATCCATTTCGTTAAATATTTAAAAACAATTGCTTACTGAAGAATAACGCAGACATTTTGCATGGTTTGATTAGGAATACCATGATCGTAGAAATTTTATTTTACGTGCAGTCATACTCAAAAATTCCACAGTGCATCATACAGAAGAGTTTTCTCTATATAGCGATGTAAAAAGAATCCCCGCTCAAACTATAGTTCTCGAAATAAATATCTTCGAACCTGCCGCGCGTGTGAAACGATTCAAAGCGAAATTCTTTCGTTTGATTCGTTCATTCATAGAAAAATATCGATATTTCGTGCCTGTCCACGGAACAATTTGATGTTCCAAGGATGATAAAAAGTTACGAAAAATTCCGATCGTAGCAGTCCTCGTAAATATTTCCAGAAATCCTTATATAGATAGACTTTTTATATACAGGTCTATTTTTCTAATAAATACTTTACGGGATACATACTTAACTCTTACGGATATCAGACTATACATTTTCGCTTTATGTTCTCTTACTTTCTATTTCTCTTTCATTTGAAGTATAACTCCAATTTGACCGTCCAATAGAATGTCCACAGCACATTAAAAATCAATATAAACCCCAAGGTACACCAAATTCAAAAATATCGCTCTAAAGAATTACGGTATCTAAATCCTCAAATACTTACAAACCTCCGCATACTATACGTAACACACATTCAATTTTTGTGCATCGTTAAAAATTACCCAATAACCTCATATTTCTCTACCATCGCATTTACCGTCAGTCGATTCGTGTGATTGAATCCGACCGGATGTTCCTCGGCGGAACGGTAGACCGAGACCGGAAGTCGTGTTCCTTTTCTAAAAACAACCGTAAGGTCAGCTTCTTGACACGATCCCGCTGTATTCGTTCGGAGTTTTCGTGTTTTCGGGCCACTCGACCGAGTGGCTTGCAGAAGGAGAAATAAAAGTGTTCCCCGGACGCACAGTGTTTCCGTACAGTGTATCGTCTTCGTTTCGCAGGAACGTCGGGAAGTGTAGGGCGGTTCAGTGCGCGTACCTCGTGACGGCGGGTAAATCGATAGTCGATCGTGAAGTTACTCCGTATCGCGAGATATGCGAGGGTGAAGACCTTTGGTGGGAAAGGTGTGCATGTACGTCGCAGGACGATGGCCGAACTTCGTGTTTGCTGGTCCCTCGTGATCCTTGGACATCTGGCAGTCGTGTTCGTGCTCGCGCAGGACCCCGTCGAGGACAAAACCGCCTTCGAGGCTGCCTTTCAAGGTAACTTTTTCTTCGACGATTACTCATTTATCGAAACTCGATACGAGCCGTATCGGCGAACTTCGAACGGATGTTACAGCCGGCGAACGAAACGCAGTAAAGACGAAAATTGCCTGGCTCCGCCAGGCGAAACGGCGATTCGACGTTTTACAACTTTTTAATGAAACAGTCGATTTCGGTGAAATTTACTGAGTCTTACTCGAATACGAGCACGTGTTTGTTGAGTAAGATTGTTTTTGATGATGTTTCAGGAGGAGCGTACAGTGACTCACGAAATTGATCAAACGAACGCGTTGTTTAACCCGGCGGAAGTGTCGTTTATTTATGTCGCGCTAGAGGTATCCCGTGAGAATTTCTCTCGCATTGCGACTTTTCTTTGTTTTTCATATTTTTTTGCCGTTTTATTGACCAAGATGTATGCGTACATGTTATTGATACACTCTCGAGAAGCGTGAGAGAAGTTCTCACAAGGTCGCCTCTCCCGGGTTAAACATTCTTTTATACAACGATTCCTCGGGGTATTGTTGCTTCAAGCAAAGTTACAATACTTGTACATAGTTGAATTTCGAATATGCTTCACAAATTTGTAGCGAATCAGCTGTGATGGAACGAAGAAAGAAAAATAGTTATAAAATATTTGATCAATTTCATGAGTAACTGTACAGAGTGCCATTTAAATCTGAGTGGACGAAATGAAGTCATGTTGAAAATTGGCTGACTCTGGAACCCTGGAGCAGACGAAACGGCAATTCGATAATTGATAACTTTTTAATGAAACATTCTATTTCTATGAAATTGATCGACTCTTATTCGAATTGAAAGATGTACGCCTCGAATAAAATTGTTTTTGATGATATTTCATGCGAAATACACACGGTGCCACGTTTAACACTTTGACTGCTATTGGGGTCACCGCCGAGCAATAGTTGAAATTTTGTTTAATTAAATAACCAGCGATCTTTATGCAATTTTGGACAATACCGATATTGTAATAATAGGAGGGTCATTCAATACGTAAAGAGACAAACACCTGCAGTTCAAAAAATATCTAAATAGGACGTATGATACTTTCAAAACCACAAGCTGGCATTACTAACATCAATTTAAACTGGCTGTTGGATAACAATTAAAAAAATTATTAAAATATTGATACAATTTATAAAAAAATATAAAAACATTTAAGAAGAGTCCAGACCTGGCTCCATCAGATTTCTTTTCGTTTGCCCTCCTCAAGGAGTCATCGCATGATGTCAAATTTCACAGCAACGAAGAATTGAAAAGAAATGTCCAGAACAGGCTCAGACTTTAAGACAAAGAATTCTTCGCTGCTGGCGTGAAGAAACTAGTAGAACGATGGACAAGTGTATAATTGTAGCAGGGGATTATGTCGAAAAATAGGTAAATTATTAGATTCATTGAACAAACCGTATTAAAGCACCAGCCGTTCGTCTCTTTATTTATTGAATGACCCTCATGATAGAAGGTAACATCTATACGTAATAACAGTAAATGTTTTTTCTTCTCGATGCATTATTAAAACGGGACATTATAATCGGTCTGACTCCACTGTAGCATTCAACGTATTAAATCGATCCACTCGAATATCTGTGGAACTGTTAGTAATATTGAAAAATATTTCGTACATCAGTTGAATAATTTCGAGGAGCATGCACATGTGTTCCCCGCAATAAAAAAGTTAGTTCTGTCTGTCGAGAAAGCAGCAGTCTAGTAAATATTTCAATTTTCAATTTTGATTATCAATTGTTATATTCTCACTCAGCTTCGGAGTTTCGTGCATTATTCGAAACGGACAACCAATTCACGAAGCCAGTGGCCAATCCCATTATGGAAGCTACCTTTCCAGGGTGTGTGCACACGCCTTTCGCAGGCAAAAGGTTAAACATTTCCTGTAACGAGGAGACATATTCATAAAAACTTTCGCTGTTTACATATTTTTGCTACATAAAGAACACCGGCAGTGTTTTTTCTGCGGCCGGGCTGTTAATTATTCAAACAGCCATTCGAGGGGTGCGCGCATTTACGCTACGCTTTAACTAAAATTTATTTCAATTTCATCGGATGCGCTTTCGCCGCGCGGAATGAAAATTTTAATGTCGCTCTCAGGGTTTATTTCGCGAGCCGCCATTACCGGGCCATTTGTCATCTCGATACACGTATTCCATTCGGCAGCTTTTTTTATAACGAGCGCGTTGCACGCTCGGTGAAAGCTTAATTAACGATCGGGACAGTATTCGCGTGCCGTTTTATCAATTGACAAATGAATCCGTACCGACGGAGCCGCTCGAGAACGCATTAGTCAATTTTCCAAACTATTTTCAATACGCGAACGCCTGCGAGCGCAAATAGTTGTGCACGAAAAGTGTTTGCCACCTCCTCGAAATCGCGAGCATTTTCCTGTAGATCGATTCATCGTTCGAGGGACATCCGACTCTCGAGCTTCGACGATTATCAGCGCCGTATCAACCCTTCGAGTGCTATGGCCGCATATGTGCGTCCTTGAAGAGTCATCAGCATCGACTGTGGCCGCAGATATGCGTCTTAACGATTTCTTCGCCTGTACAAGGTGTTGAAAAAAGGGTTCAGGATGTCAACACTGATTGTGAGTGCCGCGTCACTCATATCTGGGTGATAGATGGATTCAATCATTATTTATTCGATCCTGTAAAGTATTAAAAATATACCTAATCAGCTGTAATAGAAGCAGTAAAACAATGGTGGATGTTACTGATATTGTTGATTAAAAAATGTAGAATTCATGGTTTTACATTCATTTTGTATAAAAATTGAGGAAGTACGCCGTTTTCAGTTAATGGAGCACTCAAAGTGTTAACCAGAGAAATTAATGTCTTTGGAGTTATAAACAATTCCCCGTTTTGGTTAAAGCGAGTAGGATAAAATTTTAAAAACTGTTTTCTTTTCAAAATGGCTATCAGGCTCATCTTATCATACGTTTTTCGCAGATAGCTGTGATTTATGCACGACTCCAGCTTAACGTTTTACTTGAAAATATAACATTTCATATGCACAAACGTGATGTAACCATCTTTCTTTCTTTTTAACCGTATTCGAAATTGAATCATTTACAAATATTCTAGTATTGCTTAAAGTAACAGTACCTCGAAGAATTGTTGTATAAAAGAATTTTTGAATAACGTATTCGATTGTTCAGTTTCGTGAGACGCCATATTTGGCATCAGAATCGAACAAAAGTTTCAAGGAAGGAATTGAACAATTATCAGAAAGATGAAATACATTTATAGAGAATAATGTGCAGCATATTTTTGATAAATGAGCAAGGTACGACAATTTTTTCCCCGTGGAAACGACATTAGTTATGGAACGACAAGATGTTTAAACGAACGAGAAATAGGGGTGTCGTTTTTTCAGCTTTTATTGCTGCACATTGTCTTTCGGTCTTATTCGTTCCTCAACGATTTAAGCTTGAAAGACCGGGTTGGGCGGTACGTAGCCCGAAACACGTGAACGGCACATTGCGTTACGTTAATGTTAATGGAGAACGGCCGCTCCCTTTGCGAGATCTCGGAGGACCCATTTGCTAATAGCCAGAAAGCAATTAATATCACGGTCAGTTGTTGCCCCTTTAGACATCACGGATGCGTACCGACCGGGTTAACGTGGAATGGAAACGCGTAACAATGCGGAAAGAGAATTTCCGAAAATCGTGTGACGTACTCACCGGAACCATCTGCGAAATCCGCTCGTCGATTCCCGTAGGTGTCGCGAGTCTCCTGCGCCGAACGCGTTTTATTTTCCACGTTCACGAAAAAACGAATATGAGAATGGTCCAGCCTCGGGTTTTTTTTCTCCTTTTCCCGCCCTCCCTGTGCTATACATTGTAGTTCTTTTTTTTTTCGAGAGACATTCTATAATCAAACACGTTTCGGTAATACGGCTTTACGACTCGGTCGTTTGCACGCTTTTTGCAGGGCTTTTAATGGATTCGCGATGTTCGATGAATTTTTTTTTCACGAAAATGTGAACAAGATAGCGGAGAGATATAAGGGTATATTGAAAATTGTGTGCAGATTGTGGATAATATTGCGATTGGTTGTGGATGAAATTGTGAACCGAATGGGGCGATATTGGGAGTGTATTTTTGGTTTGATTTTTTGTTCAGTACGGAATGTCTGATAGTGTTAGGTACGTATTAATGGCGACTATGGAATCTAAATAAAGGCAGTTCAGAATTTTTATTGTAACGTGATATTGTTTGATTATTTTGAGTTGGATATCTGTTTGTGTTGGGTGGGGTTGTTAGGTATAATTATAGATCGATTTTTACTTAAGTGTGGAGTACGTAATGATTGTATTTATTACTGGCATCTATAAAATATAGAAAAAGGCAACCAGGACAATTTGACACGTTAAATTTTATTTAATTAAATAATTATTAGTTTTGTTGGTCAAAAATCCAAGAGGGTACGTTAGGAAGCAATATTGACTACACTAATATAAAAAGGAAATGGTATATCGTGTTAGTACTGCAGAATTCAGATCCGATAAATATTAATACTTGAGTACTCGCGTGGAGTATATTGCCGTGCCATCTTCGTAATTTTCCAAATTGCTTTCGGCCTTTACTTTTCCGCTCCATTACCTTTCTCCTTAACCGTCACAATTTCTGCCATTATCGTCGTGTCGGTTTGAAATCGGGAAACAATCAATCATCAGAAACTTATCGTTTATTTCTATTCAAAATTAATTTTCAATATTCGTTTCTTTTAATTTGTTTTTCTTCGAGGTAACTACTTTATTTTGTAACTATTTAAAAGTCTTCTTTTAATACTGTGGAGTCCACATAGTATGACAGATTACGTGTAGAACTTTCGGCTGTGCCTTGTGAAAACACGTAGCAGTACGTAAACTGCTTTCAGGTTTTCACTGCCAACAGACGTAGTACTATGTGAACCACTTTTCACTGTACTTTTCAGGGAGACGTAATACTACGTGTACATCTTTCGGTTGAACCTTGCGAAAAGACGAGGTATTATGTGAATGGTTTTCAGGTACTTCCTATGAAACGTCGTACTACTATGGGAATGGTTTTTAGGTACTTCCTATGAAAAGTCGTAATACTACGTGAATGGTTCTCAGGTACTTCCTATGAAAAGTCGTAATACTACGCGAATGGTTTTCAAGTACTTCCGATGAAAGGTAGTAATACTACGAGAATGGTTTTTAGGTACCTTCTATGAAAAGTCGTAACATTACGCGAATAGTTTTCAGGTACTTCCTATGAAAAGTCGTAGTATTATGCGAATGGTTTTCAGGTACTTCCTATGAAAGGTCGTAATACTACGCGAAAGGTTGTCAGGTAGATCCTATCAAAGGTAGTAATACTACGCGAATGGTTTTTAGGTACTTCCTATGGAAAGTCATAATACTACGTGAATATTTTTCAGGCACTTCCTATGAAAAGTCGTAATACTATGGGAATGGTTTTTAGGTATTTGCTATGAAAAGTCGTAATGCTACGTGAATGGTTCTCAGGTACTTCCTATGATAAGTAGTAATATTATGCGAATGGTTTTTAGGTACTTCCTATGAAAAGTCGTAATACTACGCGAAAGGTTTTCAGGTAGATCCTATGAAAGGTAGTAATACTACGTGAATGGTTTTTAGGTACTTCCTATGAAGAGTCGTAATACTACGCGAATGGTTTTTAGGTACTTTCTATGAAAAGTCGTAACACTACGCGAATAGTTTTTAGGTATTTCCTATGAAAAGTCGTAATGCTACGTGAATGGTTATCAGGTACTTCCTATGAAAAGTCGTAATATTATGCGAATGGTTTTTAGGTACTTCCTATGAAAAGTCGTAATACTACGCGAAAGGTTGTCAGGTAGATTATATCAAAGGTAGTAATACTACGCGAATGGTTTTCAGGCACTTCCTATGAAAAGTCGTAATATTGCCTGAATGGTTCTCAGGTACCTCCTGTGAAAAGTCGTAATATTATGCGAATGGTTTTCAGGTACTTCCTACGAAAAGTTGTAATGCTACGTGAATGGTTTTTAGGTACTTCTTATGAAATAGTCGTAGCACTACGTGAACTGCTTTCGGATTCACATTTCAAGAAGTCGTAGTACTACGTGAATGGTTTTCAGGTACTCCTTATGAAAAGTCGTAACACTACGTACTGCTTTCAGGTTTACATTTAAAACAAATATAGTACTACGTATACTTCTTCGATTGTACCTTACAAAAACACGTAGTACTACTTAAGTAGTGTTCAAGTACTTCTTTTGAAAAGTCGTAGCACTACGTGATCAGCTTTATGGCTTACCTTACGATAAGAAGTAGTACAATGTGAACAGCTTTCAGGTTTACATCACGAAAGGACGTAGTAGTACGCGATCTGTATCGAAACTGTTAACAATATAACGCAATGTTACAATGTATAATTGAGCAGAGAATGTCGATGAAAATCGTCGTGCAAACGGAAATGCATTATCGTATAAGCGCACGTAAATTTTATGTATGCGATTCACGATGTATTAAGAATTTATAGACGCACTTTAAAGTTCGCGAAATCGTAAAGCGGATACGTGTTCGTTCGCTTTCGTCTAATGGCCGAGGTCCAGGCTCGTTTCCGCCTGGATGCTAAGAGAATGCAGATGAACGGCCAATGAATTTGTTCTGAACTCACGAGAGCTCGTAAATATGAATATTTTTTAATTAAAAAAAAAGTTCCGGAGACTTTCGAACTCCCTGCGCGAACGTCCATGCAAAATACATGAAGTTCCACTGTTTCGGAGTACACCGCATCTCTGTTTCAATCAGAACTATTATTAGTTTGGTACTTCTGTCTGCTTTGAAGTTTATTTAGACGATTGACCGATGAAGCAGTTTTATGTAGAATGTTTGGTTTATTTACTGTTTGTTTTAAACTTATACGGTGCAGAGTCACTTCTGGTGACACACTGTACTCGTATGAAGTAAGAAAGATATTATTGTACAGGTGATTCGGAATTAATGTCAGGATCGATATTAATTATATTTAAATAACAGGAAATGGAGCAATTTTTGTTTAGACCTTTGCAGGTGAAGTCATCTTTGACGTGACATAAATAAATATAAAATTTAAATTGGCTGTTAACTGAGGTGCGAAAAACATACAGCGAATTATTTATAAATATAAAATTTGAATTGGTTGAGAATTAAGGGATGAAAATATACTACATGTTGAAAACAAAGTCTCAGGTGTTTCAACGAGTTTAGACCAGGTATCAAGTATCTGAACGGAAAAAAATATTGTGTAATATCATAACATTTCGTGTGATTCCCTAATTATTTTTGCTAGTGTATTATATCACACGGAGTCAACATAATTAAAAAGAAATTAAATAATCAACGCATTTGATGAAATATTACTATTAAAATTATTATCAATCTTGTTCATTCCGTAAATTTCTTCACAGAACAAATAAAGCATAATTGTTTGAAGACCGAGGTTCGACGAGCTCTTATCAAGCCCAAAAATCGTCTCTAGAATACAAAAGCATTCGATTCATCCTATATTTCACAGAGATCCTTATTGTTAGCATGAACATTACGCATCCATTGTTTCGAACAGACTTTACCAGAAGTCCATCTGAAGGCATCTCGGATGGATTTCGAGAGAGCGACCGAATTGAGGGTGAAAACGCGACAGTAGAAAATCACGGTGAAAATAAATAGAGGGGGAGGAAGCGCGTTAATTCTCCGCTCGTATTCGCGTAACGTAATTCTTGCACGGTCGACGGAACAATAGGGCGACGAAGAAAATGGATTAACGATCGATCGATTTAGTTCCGCGCAAACAGAGGTGAATTATGTATTTTCAAGTAGGAAAGACGAGACGTGCCTTCCGCCAAACGAATGAATTTCCCTCGTTCCACCGTTCTTGTTTGCTCGGGTTCCTCGTGTCTCTCCTTCTCTCTCCTCTCCTCTCTATCTCCTTCTCTCTTGCTCAGCATGCTTTCCTCGTTTTTCTTCTGGCGGCAACGAGAGCAAAAAAGACAACAACCCCCACCGTCTTCACCCTTGCTTATTTTCCACCCTCCTGCGGCACCTTCTGGAAAGCTGGTTCCTCGTCGAACATGATACCACCGAGAAGCAATCATCGGATCGCAAATGCACTCGAGAAGAATTCCATCGGCGCTGTCGATAAAATCTCTTATGAGACCGGATCGAAGAAGCGCGATAAAAATGCACCGCGCCGATGGAACCGGTGTCGGCTTGCCAGGAAATTTTATAAGACACGCTTCGATGGAACGATGAATCCCCCAGGAGGCTGTGCTCCGGTAGGGCTCTGATTAACGTATTTGGAGCGATGATCGGTGTTGGTAACAGGGATACTGTGCGCGATACTCTAGAACAGGGTTCATAGATCTCATCTTCGGGAGGGTCGGGGTTTCGGATTCGTGCAAGGTACCACTGTTCGGTAACCATGAACCGGTGACGTCCTAGTTTTGTTACAGAACAGGTGATGTTGCATCAATCAGACGCTGTAATTAAATTATTAGTAATTGGCAAAAGCTTTGAGAATAGATAAATTGAAAACCACAAAGCAATGTGAGATCTCTCCATATTTGCAACGACAAGTCAGTGCAAAGTATAAGCAGAGTAGGAGCAACTAACACAAAGTGTTACCACAAAGGGTTGATGACATTATTTATGGTACACACAGGGTGTCTGATTTGAATGTATTATTGCAAATGTTTCGAAAAGCACGCTGAGTAGACGAAAATGCTTTTAGAGGTTACAGAGATCGAGGGGGACATCGTAAGATGCAGGTAGGATGTTGCTAGATGGGGGTGTTAAGATCAGGCGAGGATCACATACGTTTTTTAAAAGGTATCATCTAATTTTTAATGTATTAATCGATGCAGCACGTTATTCCCTATAAAAAAGTATGAACCTATTTATGTCAAAAAACCAGTACTTTAGGAGATATTTTAATTTGAAAAACTTGCTTCGAAGATATCATTTTGAAAGTTAGAATAAAAGTAAGAAATAATGGACATCGTGCGGTAGGGTACATAATAAAAAAGATATAGCAAAATTAAGAGGAGGAGACCATGAGATGCTTAGTTTCTGCGTCTCTACAATAGTGTCAACAGTAGGCCAACTCCTAGAGTCTTAACCCGTTGCTTTATAACAACGAGACACACTCGTGGCACAATATAATCCATACGTCACAAATACGAGTTCTACTCGCGCAGCAGTTCGTTAAAACTTCGCATTACAACAACTTTACTTTTAGTGAACCGTAAACAGCAAATTCTGTGTGCTGATGGTCGCTTATCATTTATCTGGGTAGCACTCCAGGACTTGAATCGTAAACTTTATCGCACGAAGTCAGCAGAAATTTCGTAAGGCAAGAGGTTAATTGCTTAGCTTGTTCGCTTATTCAGGCAAGCTTGTCTCTAAGGCTGCGTTCATAATACATTGGTAAGTTACTTGTACTAGTAACTGGCACAAGTAGCTAGCTTGGCTAGTCCACTTACAAGTTGTTTACCAATTTAAACATCTACTTGCCCTGAGTACCAGTTACTTGTACAAATAGCATACCAATATAATGTGCAGAGCTGGGAAGAACTCCAGCAAGACGGCACAGGAGCAAGGGGGCTACTTTGCTGGCTCCTCCTTATCACATGGGGCAATGTCGACCAATAAGGAAAATAATTGTGCTCTGTTTTTATGACTGTGTCCGGCTAGGTGGGCCTATTCCACTATTAACCAATTGGACCTGCATCCCTTTCGCTGGTCTTCTTTCCAGCTCTGCACAGTAGCGTGGCTAGTCCACTTACCAGTCACTGGTACAAATAGCTTACCAATGTAAACGCAGTGTTATGCTGCTGGTTGTATTATAAACTCATTGCAGTAACCTTGGCGATCTTTGTTGTCGTTCCGATGAAGGATAGATTGTACATGGCTAGTGTTTAGAAAGCACGAAAGCAACGCGAAAAAGCGATCCCTGAATAATGGAATAGGCTGTTAATTGTTTAGCATGTTCACCAATTCAGGCAAGCTTGTCACTAAGGCTGCGTTTGTAATACATTGATAAGTTACTTGCACTAGTAACTGGTACAGTTAGGTAGCCTGGCTAGTCCATTTACCAGTTACTTACCAATGTAAACACCTACTTGCCCTGGGGGTGGAGTCTGGCTACCTGTACCAGGTACTGGTACATGTATTTATCAATGTAAATCCATCCTTATGCTGGTGGTCGTATATTAAACCCATTGCAGTAACCTTGACGATCTTTGTTGTCGTTTCGATGAAGGATAGATTGCAAGCGACTGGTGTTTAGAAAGCACGAAAGGAACGCGAAAAAACGATCCCTCGTACCCTTCACGGAACACCCATTTAACGTGGTTCGTGCACGCGGGTGCTCCGATTCTTTATGCGGGTTTCGCGTTATGAACGGCACGGGTGAATAATGGAATAGGCTGTTCTAGGAGAATTTAAATTGCGTTTCTCGGATGGCATCGTCCCGCCAGCCGCGTCACGAGCTTAGAGTCGGAAAGTCATTTGACCCTAACACGCTCGCGGAAAGTGTATTTTCCAGGGAGTGGTATTTCGGGTTATTGTGTTTCCGCCTCTCCGGTAGAATATCGAATTCTTACGTTCTGTCTCGACGTAAAACATCCTGTTGAATTTAAAACATGCGCCTCCTCTACGTGGCTGAAACGAACGTAACTGAAGAAAATTCTATATTTTCCATTTTCCTGTCGGTGACATTATGGCTGAGACTTCCTGGCTAGCTCGCGGTTACGTCTTTGTGTACAAATTGTTTTTCCATTCTTTGAACGCGATCTTCGATTACCGTCGTTTCGGACTATGCTCTTTTTATGATTCTTTTTCGGTCGTGTTTTCACTGTTTACTGTGCCCATGGGTCGCCGACGACCCACGCTGTCGAGCCTAATGCTAGATTATTTTTTAGTTTGTATTAGATTATTCTTAACGTATATCTTACGAGATTGTCTAAAACTACTTTATCAACCAAGGACAGTGTGCGTTACAAGACACACTGAATATTTTTATTTTAATACGCTGAATACCGCAGTGGAAACTCCCATACCTGGTCAGACACGCTATAATACGTCAATAAAATGTAAAAATTCTCATTAACACGTTCGCTACAACGGGCGATTCGAGAAAAACGTACACGACAGACTACTCTTTATTTTTATTAATTATCTCTGTCACACATGTGTGACGTCGAGCTCTCAGAACAGAATCGACGCGTCACACATATGTGACGCTGGTAGTGAACGTGTTAATAAATTTAAGTATATTAAATAATTATTGATTCTGGCAGAATTGCAACACCAGTGCATAAATACAAGTACACGAAGGAATTCTGAAATATTTTTTGCTTTTATGTTTTATATAAAAAAATCGGAAATTATGTTAGGTATGCTTGAAGAGGTATGGCTGCTTTCACTACGATATATTAATAAAAAGAATGTCAGACGATCTAAGTGGGAAGTTCCGCATTAATAAACAATGAAAATTAAAAGAAACGATCAATTTTTTAAGTTCAATTTACTCTACGCTTTTTATGCCTTAGTGATCAAACACTAAACAGTGTTTTTTATCCTTGTTCTTACTGCAAACGTAGATGGCTGAGCTCATTTCAAAAGCCACTATCACTTGGTGAATAATAAATGTACAGATCCATACAAAAAGAACCGAGGAGACTTTCGTACCTTCTAAGCGACTTCACCCACATTAGAAGTGTCGTGATCAGGCATTAGTCCTCTCTGTGCACTGTACTTTTTATTCGAAAAATATATGTTACAGTTTTCGAAATAATTAAGGTGCCAATAGTTCCCGATCCACTCTGCATAAAGCAGCAACGATTCTTCAAACTTTTGAATTAGCTTCTGCACGATGCAGTAATGGAGGAAGGAAACCGTTCGTCTAACACAGCAACAGAGTTGATTCTCCATGTGTTGTTGGGCAGTGAATCAACCAATCAGAAGGTACATATACTATCTGCCCCTCGTATGTATAGCCCGTAACACGCAGCCTCTTGTCCTATAATTCTGAAACACCCTGTGTGAAGCTACAATAATTCTACAGACTTTCGAACTAGCTTCTCTACGACGAATTAAAGGACAAAGAAAACTGTATCTCTAGCGCAGCAGCAGAATCGATTCTCCATGTGCGCTTGGCCAGTGAATCAGCAATCAGAAGGTACATATACTGTCGCAGTCTAGTTTCAGCATCAAACTTGGTTTATATAGAAACTTAATTCATTTTTTAAACTATATACAAGTTTAACTTTGTCTCTTAAAAAGGTTTCTACTGGTCCGTTCGAAACTGGAGGACATCCCTTTTTTAGAAAGTAGAAATATACGTTGCAACCTCGGCGTTGCAGAGTGAGGTCCTGGCAATAATTTATGAGGGGCAAGGCCCTTGAAAATGTTCTACGGTACGGTTTAGAGTATCCCAATGCTGCGTGTCACCATGAAGCTTTCCAGACGCGTTGAAACCTCCAACAACACTATCTGTCTCTCATATGTATAGCCTGTGACACGCAGTCTTGCCCTATAATTCTGAAACACCCTGTGTAAAGCAACAATAATTCTACAAACTTTCGACCTAGCTTCTCCACGGCGAAGCAAGGGACAGAGAAAACTGTATCTCTAGCGCAGCAACAGAATTGATTCTCCGTGTGTGCTTGACCAGTGAATCAGCCAATCAGAAGGTATATATACCTTCTGTCCCTCGTATGTACAGCCTGTGACTCGCCGGTGCACTGTGTATATGAGCTGCGCAAACTGTGTACCATTGCCTTAAGTCGATCAACGTTCCCTACGTTCGATTCGACACGGGCTGGCTGTGCAATGCACGCAATGCCCGCGAACACATCGCCGCTGTCACCGCCTACGGCAACGGAACAAACGTAAACGTATAAACGTGCTATCCCGTAAACGCGGTGGAGTATCGGGTTGTGCCTAAATGCGTGCCGACCGTGCAGGCACAATGGGCCGATCCTTAGTAAGATTAATAGGTATTTCTATGACACGATCCATACGCGCCGCAACGTATCCGCGCGCCGCGCCGCGCCGCGGGGCCATTAATCAAAGTTAAATCGTAAATAGACCCAAACGAACCGGGATGATGCGTTAAATAATTGAATAGAGACATTAATCACGCGTTCTACATGCTCGAACCGGCGATGCTTCGCAAATAATATTCAACTTCCGCCGATGCCATCCTGCGATCTTTGAACCGAATTAAACCCGCCGCTTTTACGGTGAATGTTGTTCGTGCTTTCAATCCTATTGCGGGGATGCTAACGGGGACACCGAAATGTCCGCCTCTGACTCTGATGAAGCTTGGCGGGCTTGTTAAGCAAGTGAAAATAAGCGACACGTATTTTCTTGATCGGTTCAGCTGCAACTTTAACAGTTCGATGGCCGCTGACACCACATTGGCGTCGTTTGTGTGCTGACTGTTAATGGCCGCTGCCGCCACATTGGCGTCATTCAGTGTGAGGCGATTATTCATCATTTTTATTACTATTATAGTTGGTTCTACCTTCTTATGTTTCAAATATTGAGATCTAGTGAGTTTTTTAAATGCATAGACAAAGTCATTTTTGGTAAATTATTGAAGAAAGAGCCGGCCACTGGTGAAAGTTACTCGCGCAGCTACCCAGCCTGCATAGTGTTAAGGGATGAAATCACCCCTAATCACCACTAAAAAGTACTAAAGCAATTTCTAGTTAGTATTGTAAGTTCTGAATAACTTTACTGATCGTTAGCATGATGATAAACGCTGCATGATAAACCTGGCATTACTTCGTCAAGAAAGAATCGTTGGAAGTGCCTTAAGTGTTTTATGTCATCCATATTTCGACTGTAGAGCAAGTTGGCACATTTAGTACAATAATGTAATGGTCATCCCAACATTACTTCATCCATGACCAATCGCTTTAAACTCGACATCAATGTGCACAACTGTAAAGCTTTGCCTCTAGGTCAGCCGTAGTCAGGTGGTTGACCGCACGATAAATAAACAAATAAATATCGATAATCGAACTTCGAGATATCGATAATCGCACTTCGAGATATCGATAATCGAATTTCGAGGTATCGATAATCGAACTTCGAGATATCGATAATCGAATTTCGAGGTATCGATAATCGCACTTTTCGATATCGATAATCGAACTTCGAGATATCGATAATCGAACTTCGAGATATCGATGATCGAATTTCGAGATATCGATAATCGCACTTTGAGATATCGATAATCGTACTTCGAGATATCGATAATCGTACTTCGAGATATCGATAATCGTACTTCGAGATATCGATAATCGAATTTCGAGGTATCGATAATCGCACTTTTCGATATCGATAATCGAACTTCGAGATATCGATGATCGAATTTCGAGATATCGATAATCGCACTTCGAGATATCGATAATCGAACTTCGAGATATCGATAATCGCACTTCAAGATATGGATAATCGAACTTCGAGATATCGATAATCGAATTTCGAGATATCGATAATCGAAATTCGAGATATCGATAATCGAACTTCGAGATATCGATAATCGAACTTCGAGATCTAGATGATCGAATTTCGAGATATCGTTAATCGAATTCCCATATGTCAATAATCGAAAATTCTTTTATGTAAAAATTTATCTCATAGTAAGCATCAAAGTTTAAAATAACAAAAACCGCAATTATCTTTGCACCAACCTAATAATATATTTACATCCTGCGATACAAACTTATCTGTATCATTCGCCCGATGTTTTTTCGTGATATGCCAGAAAATTCCGGTTATAGAGGGTTGAATAATTTCCAGGTTATCGCGATCGGCGTCGACGATAAAAATTCGTCTTTTCCCGCATTCGAGTCGCATCGGTCCGGCACACGGTGTCGATGATAGTTTCGCATGGCAAATTATTTAGCTTCTGAAAGCAAACGTACGCGGATCGGTTCAACAACGGGGCCAATTGCTGGTGGGCTCGGTCGCCGCTGTTGCAAAATTGATCGCGTACCGATAGAGAAACTTCCCTGTGCCCAGAAGCGGACCGTGTCACTGCTTGTACCACACGATATTAAATAGAAGCGCTACGGAGCTTTTGCGTTGCAGAAAAAAATATTGAAACCGCCCCTCCCGTGTGTTTCGCGCTGCAGAAGTTATATCTCGTACACGTCACGGCGCGTATGCTCGTAACCCACAGAGATGTTTTTTATTGATTATCACGATTGGATTGCTTTCGCTCGTTACGGCCGACTGTTACAATCACAGAATTCGGTTCTCCGATTTTGAGAAAAGACGAATCAGTTTTGACATCGTCTGTAGTGTGGAGCAATTTCGTTAATGATGAAATTTTATTACTTACATATCAGATTCAGGTCTTTTTGTATGGAGCTTTTTTTACTTTGAAATCAGAGCCGGATTTATAAAAATAGATTCTGATTGAAGGGAGTGCAAGGTAGTCCACATTGTGAAGAATGATTAGGAAAATGATTAACACGTTGTATGCTACAGTGAAAACTGCCATATCTAGTCAGACACGGTATAATATCCTATTTTAAGTATAAATCCTGGAAGGAAAGAATGTTTCACTCTTAGAACGCATAAGTATCACCTTATAATACTATTATCAATCTTATACTATGTACTAAAAACAATATGAAGAATATTATTGTATATAAATGTTTCTAAATTTTGTCCATTCTGTTCGTTAAATACCTGAGAATTTACATTATTATTCAAGTTCAATATGTCCGTCCCGATAGAGGTCCAGAAATCTTTTAAACCGATGACACCATCAGACCCTTGAACATATTCTTCCATTAATTATTACTAGACTGCGGATGTTTATGCAATTATACATTATTAGAGTTCAATATTGTTTAAGCTCATGCAGTTATTGAAATGAAACGCTGACAAAACTGTATTTTGTTCTATATATGTTTAACCCTTTCAACTCCTTTGTCGAGTTTCACTCGACATTTTTAAATTACTAGTTTAACCATCTATAACGCCATGTGACTTGGAAGTTACATACCTATATATCTACATATCGATATTCTTTAAGTTTTATTTCGTTTGTATATCACTGCGTACAATTATATTCTATAACTATACTATTTCCAAGGAGTCTGTTCGTTCACTGTTATGCTCGTATCCCGCGATTCAGACTTTATCATTTATCTTTATCATTTACCTGATGCATCATTTCCGTCATATATTTTTTTTTTTACCACAAATATCAGAAATTTCACACATCAGATCTTAGGAAAGTTCGAATGCTGCTTTCAATATAATTATTAAAAGAACATTGTTTAAATTGGTCCCCATCAACCAACTGTTACTTCAAGTACAGTTCAAACAAAAACATTTAAAATAATAGGGAGTTATGGAAAATAAAATGAAAAGAAAATTAGGAGTTGGAAGGGTTAATAAATATACTTTCTATCTTCTCCAGGTTTTGAATGTGCCTTTTCCAAATATTTCGGTATCTTAAATTGCACAAACATCCGCAGTCTACTTATCACACAATGTTACGCCTAAACCAGTGGAAACGCAAGCTTTTAGCCCCGAATGAATTCAAAATGGAACATTTGAATGGCCCGTTGTAACGAAATGAAGAGATCGGGATACGCGTGGAGTGTTAACAGATGAGTGACACTTTTCCAGTTTTCCTGTTGATTCGCCGCGTCGCGTCGGCTCCAATGAAAAACGTCCGAGCAAACACGCGTTGGTAAATATTTATTTCCATCTGGAATCACACAGTTCATCATGCCGTCCCTGTGTGCGCTCGAAAATGTTGCGCGACACACAGACACGCCGATTCAGATGATTCGGTGTAACTTTTTAACGGAAACGAGTGCGTTCTGATTGTTTTACTCTCGTGATTCGAGAGTGCGGCTGCAAAAAAATGTACCGCCATCGGTCACACAACAGTTTGTGCACATGCAACGCCACTTGCAGACGTTTTTCTTGCACAAAAGTCCGTCAAAAGCTTTCTCTGTTCGGCCGTTCGAACGACTGCGGTATTGGCACTGTAAAGTTGCCCAAAATTGTTTTGGTCCGTAACCCATTTCTTCCCAATGTTTTCTTTTTGTAAGGTGAATCCATTACACCGAAAATGGCAGATTTGAGCAATATTCAAAAAATTATAAAACAAATACCAAGAATGGAAATATAGCGAAAAAAATGTTGATGTATAGTGCAATACATTCTCTAATAAGGGCGTGAGAATTATTTCTATCGGTGAAGAAACTTGGTGGGAAACAAATATTTTCTTAGTTGTTGCGTATTCGCAATGTTGGGAAGAAATGTGTTGATCGCATTAAATTTGAGTGATTTAATATTGTTCGACGCAATGCAGTGAAAAAAGGATATTTTATAAAAAATTTGTGTATGTTGCTTGAAGGAAAAATATTTAACTGTCATCAAATGATACTGATCAAGATTTTTAAAAAAAATAATAAAGATTCCCGGTTTACTATGACCAATCACTAAATAATACTAGAGAAGTTACATTTTCTTTGCTTTTGTACCGGCAAGTTCCATTATAATTTGAATAATCACGATTTTATTTGTTTTATCATCTTTCCAAATTCATTGAAAATTCTAAACCACAGAATGATGCACAATATTTCAAAAAGTATTCAGTCTACACAGAAAGTGTTTAGCTCTGACGTATTCCGCACTCAGAGGGTTAAAAGTCTCAAAATAAAGGATTAAGCAGGAGCAGGACACCTGCGATCGGTTTATATTCCACCAAATTGTATAATTAAAAAATACCCAACATCAGTTCATAATCCTGACCAATCTGATAATTTTCTCGTGTTTCTCTTTGCATTTCGTACGGAAAAATCAGCAAGAAAACGTGCAATGTCTCGCGTGAACCGTGACAATGCCCGGAATTTTCAAAGAATGTCTCTCAGCTTCGAAGGGAAAAAGCAGCGAGCTGGTCCGTGTCGCTTTTCCTCAGCGTGTCAGTTTCTTCCCTTTCTTCCTGTCACCTTCCAGTTTTCCTGTTTCCACGGCAATAAACCTCGTCCTCCGATGGGGCTGGAAGGTGGTCCGAGTTCCTTCCGTGTCGCCTCTTTTTTCGTCATTTCGTTCTCGCCGTGGAGGCAGCCACCCCCTCGCCTCTCCCTCTTGTCAAGAAAATGAGACTAAATAAGTAAATAAACAGGCAGGGATAAACGACACGGGGACGTTTTGAGGTAATAAACGTTTGTCTCGCTAGCAGCCTCCTCGGACAGCCGTTCCCTTATTCCAAAGAGTACGCCACGGGGAATAGGCTAATAACGCCGATGTTTAATGCGTCCAATGTTCCGTGCAATTAAACAGACAACTTTAATGGATGTACAGAGTTTTCAGCCGGATTGCTGCGCTATATTCCCCGTCAAACTGCTCCTCGAAGCAATCGGAGACTTTCGGAGTCATACAACGGTGGTGACAGTCAGCAGCGACACGGTAGCAGTCACATTGAACGCGATATGTAGCCTTATCAATTGACTGCGAATTTTTATACAGATATACAGGATGACCCATTCAAATCGACCCATTTAACTTCTGTCTGAAACATTTATTTGTATCGTCAACAGTTTCGAAGATATTCGAGTGGGTCGAGTGAGATATTCGAATATTTTCGAAACTGTTGATGCTGCTGAAAAATGTTTCAGACAAAAGTTAAATGGTTTCAGGGGGCACATTATGTGATGTGAGAAAGTTTTCTCTACGTGAACGCGTAGAGGGCGTATGAAGGTCAACTTTATTTTTTAAACGGATTCATATATTTTTTAATACACTAATCGATGCAGCTCGTCATTCCTTACATAAAAGTATTAAGACATTTATGGCGAAAAATCATTAGTTCAGAAGATATTTTAATTTTAGTATCGGGTAATAGTATACCATTTCGGTGTAGTTAATCTGCTTCTCATCTAATATGTTGTTAGCTACGTACAGATTACATAGAGGAAAAAATGTTAAAGTATTCAATCATGTATATGCTTCTTTTTGCTAGTATTGCAATGTAACATTCAATCAGAATATTGTCAAAATCAATAATTATTCAATTAACACGTTGAGTGCTACAGTGAACGCAACCACACCTAATAATACACGATATAATTTATTTTTATATAAATCTTAAAGATAAAAAATATTTCAGTTCTCAGTCATGGTCTTCTGTTTCTACATTGTTGTTACAGTATTAAGTTTGCTCAGAATTGCACAATAGCCTATAACTATTTAATTAATTAATTTAAATTTGAGGTGCCGGTCGCCGGTGACTCCCACGGAATTCAGCATGTTAACGCGGCAAAGTTAAATCATGAGATTCCAAATGAATAATTCGATCCTTTATTCCTTTCTTCTTCGTCGACGAGCCGTGATTCGAAGCTGCTCTTTTCACGAATTTAATATTCCGAGCAGAAACGTCGCGTCAGGAGTGATTTCCATTCAATTCGTCCGGCAATTACGCGGGATATCGCATCGAATAATTTCATTTGCAAAAAATCGGCCGTTTCGAGTAATTGCGTAAAACGATACACGGCTGTTTTCGTGTCGCGCATTTTTATTCGGATTAAATATCGCACGGCATATCATATTCTAATTGGTCGATCTCGTGCCCGATATACACGATGGAACGCGTAATTCGTTCGATCGGGAAAATTAAATGGATGTAATAAAAAAAAGAAAAGCGACACGATGCATCCGTTTGGATAATCAGTCCGATACGTTTCCTCCGGGATCAGACTTCGATACGAACCGATTCGGCCGCGTAGGTTATCCCGTTCGATTTTCTTTTTTCTTTTTTTTCGGATATGACATCGATTCGAACCGTGATGTCAACGTGAACTACAATATCGATACGAAGCCCGGAGAATAAGGTGTCCCGATTTCCGAATAGAATATTACGGACGTCATATGAGAAAGGGAGTTCCAGGGTTTCTTGTCCTGCGATATTAGAGTATTTCTATCGGCACCGTGGAGATTTTATGTGTCGAGGGTATCGACTCCTGGGTCGACGCCAGTATCTAGAAATTTGAAATTAACCTTTGACTGCCACGTCAACCATACACAGGGTGTAACAGGACGCATGGCAGAATCGGGCAGGGGGTGATTCTTTATATAAAAATAAGTCGAAAGAAAGGAGTACAATTTTTTTATGGCAGATCGCGAGTTTTCCGTGAGACTTTGCGAGGGCAACGTATATTAAGAGAGCGTGTACCATACAGAGAGTATTTTGACATTTATTATTAAATAATATTATTTATTTTCAAAGTAAAACTATCTCTATTCATTTACATTTTTTTTCATATGATGCTTTGTTTTCGAGAACAATCCTGTTACGTGGTGAATCTTGTGTTATACCAATACCGACGGCACGCTTTTCATTTAAAATGCGATAAAACGACACCAAAAAATAGCATATCAATTTTTTAAAGGTCGTTGTAATGGGGAGACTTCCCTTCACAAAGTCATTTTAAAACGAATCTCGAAGAGAATTTTTTAAACTTCGTAGAATCGTTTAAATTTGTAATTTTTTTTAAAAAAAAGCTGCTTTAGTTTTTTATTCCGTTTTATCATATAAAACGGTCTTTGAAAAAATTCATTTCAGGGATGTGAAAGTAGAGGCTTCACTCTTTAAAATGAGCTCAGGTAGACTGCTGTACGATTTTTTTTCACGAAGTTACGGCAATTCGAAAATAGCCACTTTTTAGGTCAAAATTTAGTGATCTTTTAATTTTCTGGCGTAATGTATAAGCTGCTGAATTTCAAACTCCGATTTTCGGGAAAATTTCATTACCTTTTTGGTAATTAAAATAAAACTACTGGTCATAAATAAAATCCGTACGCCAGAGACTAGATACTCAATCATTCATTCAAATCGGTTCATTATTTTCTGAAATATTATTGGTTACTTTAAGACGCTTTATTGTATGTTAACACGTTCCGTGCCGCGTGGGTCGTATGCGCCCCACGCACCAAATTCGATTATTCTAAATAAATGGTAATATAGTGCAAAATGAATGGTATATCATAAGACGATTCAATGCTTGTGTTTTTAACGTTATGTATTCATAGAAGCTTATTGTCACGTGTCTGACTGGTCATGGAATTTTTCACTGTGGCATGAAACGTGTACATGAAAAAGTTATTTCCACGCGTCTGATCAGTTGCGGGATTTTTCACTGCGCCATTCAACGTGTCTAAGTTAGAAGCGGATTTCGTCGTGGTCGGCCACCGTACCCGTTCGAGAGGAAGCATAATTTGAAGTCAGAAAAATGTGCTTTGCCGGAAAACCGGATAAGGTTCGCGTTCCATCTTTCTTTTTCCAGCCTCGATGGCGGTCCGATCGATGAGAAACTAATAATGACTCGCGAAGTCGATGACCGACTTCATTTCTCATTCGCGAAGAAACGAGTCTCGTGGAAGTTCAGTAACTCGATCAGCCGAAACTAATAGAAACTCGATGCATTTCGTGGATGAAAGAGAGGCCCCGGTTTCTCAGGGAACTAATGAACCGTGGCCCGAGGACAGAATCTGATATTTCAGCCCGATATTTCTTCGGCTCGGTCCAACTTCACCTTTGTCTAGCTCCGCGATACGACTTCTGTGCAGCCCACCGTGCGATAAAAATTGCTCTTGTTTTCAGTTGCCCCCTCGCGATCCTATCCGTCGCAGAAACTTTTCGATCCGATAAGAAACTGTGACGCCAGAGTTGTCCGTTTGTCTTGCGAATTTTCCGCCCCTCCGCGATCCCCCACGATTTTTCAGACCTTTGTGCACTGGGCGGATCCACGGGCGATGCGGCTTCTGGAAATCTCCGACGAAAGGGGTCGCTCTGAAAATTAGTTGAAAATGGGTCGATCCTTTCAAACGTAGATTGTCCACCTTCTCTGCTTGGAGAAGGAGTTGCTAATTTCAACGGGATCGGCAATTTTCATCTGAACGTACCCTATCGTCCATGAATGTATCGACACCTCAGAAGTATAGAAAAAAGAAACACTTAAATTGCTTAACACACAATAATTTTATTTTCAGTCAGTTTCAGATTTTATAAACAGAAAGTTGACGAATTATGCACAAAATAATTAACCCTTTGCACTCCGAGCATCTTTTGATACGATAGACCAGCAACTCTAACATAACTAATGTGATGATGTAAACAATATGGTTGCGAGCTACTGCAAGCAAATGTTAATTTTCAATGATTCATATTCCACGAAATCTTCATCGAGATAAGATATTTACGCTTTACTTAGTTTCGCGTATTAAGAAATATTTCATTTTTGACATGCTGTACAGCAATTAGTAGATAAAATTGGTAAAACAACGGAGTGCCTGACAGGCGTACTTGGAGCGCAAAGGGTTAAATAATATTCGAACAACGACAAATTAGGAACTTTTGAACTTATATTCTAAAACATTAATGGAGTGCTCATACTTCCTTGAGCAGTAGTGTATTTGTATTTTCGGGCATTACTGTTTTATTTCACTTTTGGCTTATTCGATTTCGAGTGTCGTTTATGCAGCAGACGAACAAGTAACCGCGAGTGACTTAATTTGTGGTTGCTACAATGATAATTACATAAGTAGTCATCGATCAAATTTCAACCCAAGTGGTTAAACGTATCCAGTAGGATTCATTTGGTTAAATAAAGTAACAGAATAACCTAAAGACAGAACGTGTATCTTTTCCCCACGATCATGAACGAATAGAAGGAAATGGACATTTGGTTAACTGTTTACAATAATTCCCTTCATTGAAATCTGATTTCGGATATTGCTTTTTCATCCAACTATATTTGATCGTAGCACAGATACTATTAATACTGAAACAAGCTTATAATGAAAACAGGTGTACCCGAGCATAATAAGTAACATTATCGTTGAACCGCGCTGCAGTTACAAAATTATTCCCCTGCAGAATTACATTCACTAGAAACACGGTGGATCATGTCGAAAATTCATTACCCCCGCTATCAAATATCATACGCTCTTAATCGAAGAATTAATTACCAAATGAATTTCAATGGATGTTTAACCCATGAATAGTCATACTTACAATTTTTTTCCCATGTTAAATTTACAGTTTCTTTAGACAAAACATTTGGTAAATTATTTTATCATATACTGTCCCAGTGAACCATATTTGGGTTTGGGTCTTTCGTTATGCAGGTCTTTGTGCTAAACGACTGCGATTTTAAGTTTGTCGAACTCTTCCTGGGCCCTGAGGAGTGCATGAGTGTTTCTGTGTGAACGTGTGCGTGTCGAAAGTCAGTTTCGAGTGTCGAGTGGATGGCAGAGCGTGAATTGTTCCTGAGACTTTGTAACAGCAACATATTAATGGATTCCGAGTCGTGGAATCGAGTACAACACTTTTAAAATCGAAGAAGAGGTTTATTCTGCTATATGTTGCGACGTTGCACAGGAATCTGACTGAATTCGCTAATTCCTATGCACATATATAGTATTTTAGGGAAAGGGAAGGGGTATGGACCAGCCTTGGCGAAATCGACCCTTGATGACTAAGGGTAGCGTTCGTTTAGAGATAATGTCCCGTTTGGAAAGTTTCGTGTAGACACGTTGGCTCAGTGTAGACGCTGAGTTGGACATGGTCATAGATAAAAGTGGTTGGCTATCCAACAATATATAGAGAGAGCATGTAGCATACAGAGAGTGTTTTGACATTTATTATCAAATATTATTCTTTTACAAAGTAAAACTACCTCTGTCTACTTAAAATCCCTACAGTTAACTATGTTGCTGGTGAAAAGTCAAGTCATCAGGATATGTTTTGTGTCGTCTTGGTAAGGTTGTTTTCTAAAGGATGTTTACTAGACCTTTTGGGTTCACTTAAGTACAATATTATGCCGTAGACCCGTGATGATCAGGGGTGCTACGGCTTTTCCCCACTCTAAGTCTATTCCCCTCGTTTCAGTTCCCTCCAGTTCAACTTTGGGTCCTCTCGTCATTTCGCTGCTGTGATACAAGTTTTGGAGCTTTTAGAGCACTCAGTAGAAGCTTGAGAAAAGGAAGAACTGTTTTAGGTGGAAGGAGGGTGATTGTAGAGTGTGAAGCAGTGGTGACCACCGGAGCTGCGGTCTTCCCCCACTCTAGGTCCACTCCCCTCATATAGGTTGTGATCTGTGACGACATCGAGGGGAATGGACCTAGAGTGGGAGACGGCAGGAGCTCTCGTGGCTATCACTGTTGAAAAGGTTCTGTAACTCCCCAACGAATGATTTCTGTATCCCCATCTACTAAGACTTTTATACATATTTCTTCTGCTGAGCACCACATGCTCTGAACACCTGAAGTCTGGCCGTAACTTCTTTCACCACCCCGTAGAAATTATCCTGAATCGAGCAGCTGACGTTTCGCGTTTATTCGTCTGCACAGGCGTTGAAAACGTCTAAAAAATTCTTGAACCATCCAGAAACTTCTTCGTGTCCTTTGTGCAGATTGATTCGCCGGTTAATTAGCGGGATCCGTGAGTTTCGTTTCTTCGAACGAAGTTCCGTGCCCGCCGCGACGCACGAGGAATGGAAATTTCCCCATGAAAGGGAGAAAATTGAAGGGAGCCGGGTGTACATCCGTCGGTGAAAATTATTCGAACCTCGCCACAGGGTTTCCGGGTGCACTCGAGCACACGGGATTTATATGGCCGATGAAAAGCTTTAAATTCGACGGTTTGAACGAGAATAGGTGCTCCCGGGGCCGATAGCAGAACCACCGCCGATCCTTCGTCGGATCTGGCTGGATTAATTGAAAAAGAAGATGATGAGCGACGAGCAATGCAAGCTGTAAAAAAGTCACCTCTGATTGGTCGAATAATGCGGTTCAATCGAGCGGAGAAGGCGATTAATTGCTGCAGTCTCAGCATTATTGCGACTCCTTATTCGTTATTGGTTATTCGAGTCGATTCGCTATTAGCTGTTCTGGATCTTTTTTATTGCTCCTGCCACCATATTATAGAGAAATTAAGGATATTTATTAATCAGAATTTTTTTGTTCTCTGAACAGGGTTTAATGGGGAAAAATTGTTTTATTAAAATTGAATTTCTTAATTTGTATATAGATACCGATGTTAAGTTCCTCGGCGTTGTCTTTTTTTATTTTGGAGAACAATTTTTAATTTATCTAATATAACCGTGGTCACTGTTTTTTACTCTTATTCCAATCAGACCTGGGCTAATTTAATTTGAAATTGAAGTCAGAAACGTATGCAGATTTTTGTGAGTGACTGTGTATGTAGTTTACTTCTTTTTAACCCTTTGCATTCCAAGCATTTTTTTATATGATCGACCACCAACTGCAGCACACTTTCGTAGCGTACATTTCTGAAAACCATAACTTTTGATTTGAAAAGAAACAATCATAAATGTTTATGAATTTCTTTACTTTGATTTTTATAGAATTCTAAAGTATCTTTAGAAGCAACTTCCAATTTGTATTCTTGACATGCTGGGCTGTGATGCAAATTACGAATGTCGCCGTGGTGGAGCCAACGGAGTGCAAAGGGTTAAATTTTGTTCATATTTACAATAAATATATGCAGTGTTTAAACTAGTGGGAAATGAAACTTAAAAATGTTTTACTTAATAGTCCATCTCTTATTTGACGGATTACCAAACTCGTTATTAACTTTTGTTTAAATGCTTAATTTTTTGTAGATAACAATAAAACATTTTCCATTTGGACTCCTCATAACATCTAGGGGGTATACACATAATTCTTCTCACAAGACAGAGAATCTAACATTTCTCTAATTTTTGGTCTCTCCCTAATAGCTGTGTATTTGTAATGTACCTATACATGTTACTATTGCTCAAAAGTATTTGCCCACCTACGTATGTACATGTTGTTGCATTATTACGACAAATGTTTGTTATTTTTTCCAGAAAACAGATCCGTTTTCAACTGCTTTTGTAATAGTTAATTGATACAGCCAATAGATGTTGCTTTCAAAATATTCGCTCCAACGATGGGTGGGCAACTACTTTTGAACGGCAGCGTATAATTGAAACAAAATTAATTATCTTTTTCCAGGCTTAATATATTCATTCCTGAACAAATTAAAACTCTGATGCATATTTTTGCAACCATGAAGCCCGTTCCATATACTCGAATAAATAAATCTCTCTCCCAAATTAAAGGCTTGCTATATTCGCTGAATCAGAGAAGATGGGCTGCTCTCAAAAGAAATATAATTTCTGTTTAAGTATAAGGAAAATTGTGAACTTCAAATGAAATCGAGCAGAGCCGTCTCGCGTAAAAAGGAATACATTAGACGGTGAAACTGTTAACGGGGATTCTTTCGAGTCGCATTTCAGCCTGATCCTCTTGAATGTATTTTAAGTCCGGCTCTAAAATACCGCGTTTGCACCTTCCATTCCGCTTCAAGCGTAACAATTACGCTTTTATCGCATGTCTCTACGCGAATAACATTTTTTTAACGGTACCCAATTTTTTTGTTGGTTGTTAAGCCAGTCATTGGCGTTTTATCGCGCACTGAAATCATGGACGTCCGCATAGAACGTTTAAATTATTTCGGGCGTTCATTTCACGGGTCCTCGTTACTCGTTGTCGCTTCGTTATACACGAAACGTCGTCTTTTCCGCTGACGTCACGAAGATACATTATCGAGTAAATGTCAACTTTCGGTCCATACCGACGAACGTTAGAAATCATGGGGATCGCGTGAATAATTTGTTCACAATTTTGTCTGACGATCTTATGTTTGTATTTCTAGATTTTATCTTTGTAACTGCGTTAGGATTTTTATTCGAACTGAATTTTTATTGCTAGTTGGGACTTTTTGTTTTCAATTATTAGAAGAAACTGGGAATTACGGATAGCTTTTCGATTTTATATCGACTTTGTTAGATAACAGAATTCACAGATTTGAAGTTACAGTATATGGGAAATTTAAATGTTTTTTTAAGTCATATAAAATTTTTCGTAAGGATTAGGATTTTTCAAATGTTAGATTAAAAATGATATTGTGTTTCGAACTATTTGTAATTTTTAATTTGAAATTTTTAGTAGAAACTGAGAATCGTAAATAATAATTTTTTTGTTATGAGGAAAATTCTGGACTTACGTACTTTATGTATAATAGCATATTTAAAAATTTTTCCAATTCGATCTTAATTAAAAAAATTCAAGAACTCAAAGTTTCTTCCGATAGCAAATGTAAAACTTGTTACAAATTCATATAAAATTTGTTCTCAAGAATTTGCATTGATTAGGCATCTGGAATGATTAGGAAGTTTTAATAGAAACTGGTAACTAGGGATGACGATTCCATCTTAAAGAAAAAATTCAAGGACGCAAAGTTACTTTGTAAAGCAAATTTCAAAGTTATCCCAAATTTGCCCTCAAGAAACAGAATTAATATCAGGAGCAACTGACAATTTTCAGCTTAAGATCTTTAATATAGATCTCATCATTTAACCCTAGATAATACATTCACAGGCTTACTATTTCTTCACACTTCAAATTAAAAAGCTTCTCCAAAATGATCTAAAATAACCCGCGAATCAGGATTCATACAGAACTTAAAGATTCAGAAATTATCCCTCTGAAATTTTTAATAGAAATCACGAACCCAGCGACTTAAAATTATTCATAATACGAATTACAATCGTTCATCCTCGTCTGTTGAAAATGTAATTAGTATTGATAGAAACTCAGAAATAGTTTATAATTTTACATTTAGAACCGCGAATCGAGGACGATCCTTCGATTCAGAACAGGCGTTGCAGGATCTCCATGGGAACGAAGAGTGAATAAACGTTTTCTCGTGTTCATTCGATTTCCATTACGGCCGTGGCGCGACATGTCGATTCAATTACGACGATTGTAAGGGCACGGACACGCTCGTTCTGAGACACGGGTTTCAATACGGTCGCCTCGAAGACGGTCCAATGCCTGAATGTCAAACCTCGTTTCCAAGGGATGAAGCAATAAACCACGGTTACGTCGCGAACCCACGTAGCTTTTGGCTTGTCGCAGCTTGTCGAAAGTGGATTATAAACGAAGGATCCGAATCGAGAGACGCTGACGGTACTCCCCGTGTCTTTGCCGTATAAACCAAACGTTATTGGATAATAAAATGAATCCCTTCGCTGGTTTTCGTTAACCCGCGCCTCTCTCGGCTTCGGAGTACGTAGACGAAGAACGTTGGTTCCGGATTTATTAACGAAAATCCGTCTCGTCTGTTCGCAATTTGTACTCAAAGAGACGCAGACATTAACTTCTGCTCATACAAGGTGATGCAGTGATAAATTTATTTCGTTATAAGTTAATTTCTTTCATACGAGGTACACTCAAAACCTCAGTTGAAGCAAGAATGAAGTACTGTATCGCTTAGAATTATTCGAGTGACATGATTTTTATGGCACATGGTGAGGCAATATTTTTATTTAGGCGTTAGTTAATTTCTTTTATACGAGGTACACTGAAAATCTCAGTTGACGAATGAAGTACAGTACCGCTAAGAATTATTCGAACGATATGATTGTTGGAGTTTATACTGGTTTTAGGACTCATGTGTATGTTGTATGGCTCTTAGCTGATGAAACATATCATTTAGTGAATAGGAATGATCATTTCTTTTCGAAGAAGAAGAGCTGTGACACGTTTTACGTTAAAACGTCCTTGATTGGAGATATTCGTTGTGAAACATTGGGAAGTTGCATCAGGATGCTGCAGAATATACATAGCATACGACTATCTCATCAGGGTAATTTTTGTCTACCTCAGGTACCCGGTTCACACCAATAAACCTAGTTTCTATTGTCTAACCTGCAGAGTGTTTCTAATGTGCAGAGTGTGGCATCGATGCCGATTATAGTTTGTCTCTGCCGATAGTATGCAAGCGACCTGAAACCGATGTAGTTTCATTAAAACCTAGGAGTCTATGCGTGCATCGCAACATGTTTCACTGTGTGTAGGCCGGTTTACAGACTATATTCAGTTTCTTTACACCAGTGATGGCCACAACTGCGGCTTCCCCCCACTCTAAGTCTATTCCCCTCGTTTCAGTCCCCTCCAGGTGGCTCCTCGTGCCCCCTCAGCCAATCGTCGTCCCAGATCGCAGCCTATGTGAGGGGAGTGGACCTAGAGTGGGGGAAGGCCGTTGCCCCGGTGGTCACGACTGCTTTACGCCCTACAATCATCCTTCTTCCACCTAAAAATAATCCTTCCTTTTCTCAAGCTCTCACGGAGTGAGTTGCCGCTGGTTCACTCCAAAACTCTTATCACAGCAGCGAAATTACAAGACGACTCAAAGCCGCCGCGACCCTGTTTAGCACCTCTGTGACACTTTGACACGTGCATGTGCCAGTCAGTGCCTGCGTCACGTCACCTGGTTGTCAATGGTTGAAATGAGGGATCCGTGTGCGGTTGTATAAATCGAACTAGGTCGCTGTATAAATAAAGAAAGACCTCCAGCGTTAAAATTCCAACGGATGAACAATATTACTGTACACAAAGGACCGCGGCGCTTCGTTATCATTTGAATCGTTGCTTTTTAACCTCGTGGGGAAATTAGAACAACAAGGTCGCTCGTAAGAGTAGGGAGCTTTCGTGATCGTTGCACACGATGAAAGGAATGCGAACTTTCCAAAGGACGTTGTAAATATTAATATACGAGTAAATGCACCCGAATCTGTTGCTCTGGGTCAGTGGCTATTAACGTATGCCACGAAATAGTGATACATGATTTTTGCATAATGCGAAGACTTTGTATACAGGGTGTATCAAATTTAGACGATCAAACTTTAGCAGTGTGTTCTGCGAGTAGAAATAAAAAGAAAAATGTTATGTACACATAGGTCCGCAAATAATTGCTAGAGCTTGACTGTTGAGACCTGAGATGGTTATATTCAGAAAAAAATGTACTATAATCCTGCTATAAGAAGAATATATTTTCTCATTTATCCCTTATCCGTCAATTTGACACGTGTCTATCACAAAAATGCGGTAAGTGTAAAAAAGTATCCCTTGCACATTGCTTTATTATTTGTGTTCAATGTGAACAATCTTATGCCTGAATGCCCTTACTGAATCTACAGAAACGTCACATTTTTATTGTCAATAAAAGAATTTGTAATTTAACTACTTATCTTTTCATTATATTGATGTTTTACTATTGTGTCCATTTGACAACAAGTGACAAATTAAGTTGTGAAACTGAGGGACGGATGAGGGTTAAATAATCAAAGGCCACCCTTAAATCTCCAAAGCGTCTCCACCTAGAAATATTTCGTTTCATCCATCTTGTGTCCTCCTTGAAGCCATGCAACTTTGCTTCAATCCATTTTTCTCTATAGAGAACAGTATTATATAATAGTATAATCATTTTCTGATTTTCGACGCAGAAAATTTGTATGAAATCTTCGTGGAACCGTTTCTGTGTGCTCGAGTTCTCTAAGAAGACCAGTTATAATTAAGCGAATTGTTTGACGAAACTCTCGACGCGGACCGATCGTACCGCCGGCGTGCGTACGAAAACGATTTTAATTAGTTCCAGAGTTCAAACGTGGCTCGCTTAATTTTGTCCTCCAATTAACATCAAAATTGAGCAACGGCCTGCGTCAGTTGGGCGGCTCATTAAGAGAAGCCGAATTGCGCGCAGCGACGCTCCTCGGCACGATGTCTGTATCTAATGAAATTCGACTGGTTTTTCGAGTTTAGTTTCATTCACGTACGTGTCACGAACACCTACGAGACAGATCTGAACTCTGGTCACCAAAACTGCAGGCGTATTTCGTACATTAAAGTCAAGAAAAATATTTTAATAAATATGAGCTTCGGAACGACTTGCTGTTTATAGACAGTCACAATTAGTTAAATGATATTTTTTTGCGCTACATAAAAGAGGGTAAAATAGGGGTTTTTATAAGATTTGCATCATTCTATTTTCTGTGTCATTTTTACAGTACGCAAGAGTAGTTTTAAGATTCGTATCTATTAGAATTTTTGGTTCATCCTAACTTGTACCACACAACTACAACTCTCGAGAACCGAACTTTAAACTTATTTGCAGCTATACAATTTTTTCAGCGAGTTTGCAAGGTGTTTCTGATGTTTATTTATTGACATGTAGGACATTAACGCAAGCATAGGAAATGATTAAGGAGACATCGAACTTTGTCAGAAGGGTAGAATTTTTATTTCACATTTCACCACGAGGACTACATAATATTTAGTTCTCTCTATCTACATACACGTAGATTAAAAAATAGTATCAAAAAGTCTATTTTATAATTTGACTCTGAGATAACAGTTTCTAATAAAAATATGCAGCTACATATTGTCTAATTTTAAGTTACAATCTATTTACCGTACAGCATGAATATAGTTTATCGTAACTGTATAAACAAGCGGAGGTCGCGTGTAACACGTTGACTGCCCTAGGGATCACCAGTGACCAGCATCTCGAATGTAATTTAATTAAACAACTGTCAACTCTCGCAAAATTCGTAGATACACTAACTATACAATTATAGTATAAAATATAAGCGTGCACGGTTCATAATTAATTAACACGTTAAGTGGCGCGTAGGTGAGCGGCGGTCAAGCATCAAATTCTATTAGTTCGAATAACTGCTGAATCGCATGATAAATCGCATAAAATTAAAGCCACTGTGATAGTATAAAATAGTAAGTGTATCAGTGAATAATTAAATGTTTGGGAATATCAGGTATGGCGGACAGACATATTAAAATGAATTTTCATCAACGTATAATAGTATTTAATTATTTTACTCTAAACTATTTATTTTATACCGTCCACTGCGGTGTTCATTTTATTCGAAATAGAGAGTTAGAAATTATTTGTTCGATTCGAAGTTCTTGCATAAGAACTAACGTCACAGCCAAAAGTAACCGTGCTTAAAAATCGAATGATTCGTGGACCCGTGTTTATTCGGACTTTCTTCTTGTTCTGAGATGTAGAATATAGTTTTAAATTTTGTAACGCTCCTGTAAGTTATTCTATGTAATAGATCACATAATATATTGGCGTGAAATTGAGCTGTTCAGTTTGAAAAAATGAGAAATATAGTATAAAGTAGGATAAACGACGTCGGTTACGCATCAAGTAGAACAGGACGGCGCGCGGTCGGGCGTCAAGTAGAATAAGCCGAGCATACAGTCAGCCGCAATGTACACGGTGAGTCTCTGAAACCTGGCATCTAAAATAACATCTCTCTCGATGACGATAGAAAAAGATTGACACTTATAGGACTTGATATGATAAACGAATTTAATCTTTTATGCGGGTGAAAATTAGGAAAATTTTGACGTCTTGAAATTTCCAAATTGCACTATGCATTATGCATTATCAAGTAGATTGTACTTGACGAATTTAATTAAAAATGTGTAATAAATATGTGTCGAAAAATCAACATTATTCGATTTATGAACAGTTTTTTAAATAATTTTTTAACACCAAATCGTTTATAGTTTGGTTAATATTTATCTTTTTAGATATGTTTATTTGGCAGTATTTTATTCAATGTATCGAGTACTATCTACACTGTAAGCAATGAATACATTCCTTGAAGATATTGTACATTTGCGATGATTATTATTAACATCATACACAGTGTGAAAAAAGTATTCAAGTTTTACAGAGTAGATATTGCTCATAAAACTGGACAAAACATGTTTAATAAACATAGGTAATCAAATCAATATAATTAGAGTAAAACATACTTTTCTAAATTATTTTTCAACACCAAATCGTTTGCAGCTTAATTAATATTGATTTTCCGACCACTATTTATCAGAAATATTTTATTCAGTTCGTCAAATACTATCTGTCATGTAATTCATTATACACAATGCTGAAATTTTCCAAAATATATTCCGCATAAAACATTTAATTTTCTGTCATACAGAGCCTACGAATACAACATATTTCATTTAACAATTCTTTTCTAACATCAGCGAATCTGACATTACTTTAGACGGCAATGTCTAGTGACTCACCCGGTGTACAAAGATATAAAGCATGAAGAGGACATAAATCTTGGAAGTAGTTTGGTAAGTGAGGCGGCTCTAGCACATTCTATCGGAGAAAATACATATCGTAATTTCCTTTATACAGGATGATCCGTTCTACTGCGAACTGTACCCGTATGCCTCTGTAAATATTTACTTTATCGGAAATTCTTTCGAACGAGAGCGGTGTGGTTTGGAAACCGTGCGAGATAGACAAATCCCACGGGCTTGCAAAATTTCGTGATTATTTTAACCGTCTGCCATTCAATTGTCAACCTGGTTGGCTGTGAGAGCTTTGCTGAACTTTTCCATGTGCAAAGCCAGTTGAAAAGTGCAATAAATTGTACTAAACTCAGATATGATATCTAAAAACTGTCCGTTGATAAGTAGATTATTTTCACTTAGTCTGATATGTAAGTGTAAGAATGTGACTGTGAGTACGAGTATACAAGAACTATAAGAATAAGTATATCAGTGTATGAGTATGAGTACAAGTATATGAGTGTTTGAGTATGAGTGCACGTGTATGAGTTCTGGAGTATGAGTACTAGTATATGAGTGGATGAGTATTAGTACAAGTATATGAATGTTCGATTATGAGCACAAGTATATGAGTGTATGAGTATTAGTATCAGTGCATGAATGCCTGAGTATGAGTACAAGGATATGAGTGTACGAGTATGAGTACAAGTACACCAACGTTTGTGTATGAGTACAAGTATATGAATGTATGAGTATGAGTACAAATACATCAATGTTTGAGTATGAGTGCATTTGTATGATTGTTTGAGTATGAGTACATTTGTATGATTGTTTGAGCCTCAGTACAAGTATATGAGGTTTGAGTATGAGTACAAGTATACTATATGAATCTATGAATAATAATAAATCTATGAGTGTGAATACATGTATATTAGCACATGCTTCTATGAGTATACGATTATGTGTGTACGTATAAATATGAGATATAACAAAATCTATAAAATCACAGGTGAATCAACGATATACTCCGCGGAGTAAGCAGTCAAAATTGCGCAGAAATTTGTGGAGCGCAAAACGGTTAAATTTTTGTTTCGACTTCTATATTCACAAAACTGAACACATGGAAAAAATATATTCCCCGGTTTTCGTTTCATAAAATATTGTAAAAAGAGTCTCTTGTCCCGAGAGGGTAGTACAATGCGAAAGTTTGACGTCAGTTAGAAATTTGATACGTCGGGAAATATTTGAAAGGTCACAGATAGGCTTGCTTTTCACGGCGTGAAATCGTTTCAGTCCACGAGGTAAATCGGTCGCGACCTTTACACTTTTTGAGAATAAACGCCTACCGGGTAGTAAAGAAAGCACATAACGCTGTTCGTAGAAGGGAGTTGCACGAGGAGCAAGGAGATGGCGAAACCGACGTTAACGATATAACGACCCACGAAGTTTATAATGGGATACTGAGCACTATAGCATAGTATCCTTCGCTGACCACTGTACTTTACGGTCAGTACGACTAACAAATTGAGTCTCCAGAATGTGACACAAGTGTCCGGTATGTCTCATGAGCACTTCAAAAATTCCCGTTGCGATTTTATGCCATCCACAGTCGCCGAAGCAAACATAATATATACACAAGTTTAGCTCGATGACTTAAACATGAACCCTACAGGTGCCCACCGGCTCATAATTAAGTTATCCAGTTACACCAATATAATGAATGATGTTTTCTTTATAATATAATAGAATCTGTAGAATCTGAAACATATACACAAAAAATAACCCGATTGAACATCAAAATATTTTTACGTACATTCAGCATAGTTTCAATGGATGAATAGAACCGGACCTACCAGAATGAAAGTGAGCTTTTTGTCTACGTAACTGTCAATTTCAACGTAGCTCCAACATATTAATTTACGCTATGCAGATATATGTACGCAATTATCTTTATATAATTTAACATACGAAGTTCGTGAAGAACGCACATTTGATAGAGTAACTGAAACAATGGATACACTTTTATGCAGCTCTGCCATAGCTGCGTTCCATCAGCTGCAAAGAAATAAAAAATATTGGAGTCTAAGAATGTACATTTGCATGAAAATCCGCAGTCTAATTACGACGATAGCTCCAAGTGCCTTCTTAGTTCGGATTTTCGCATTAATTATGAGCCGACCTGATGCTGCTGTCACCCCGTTAGGAGAGTCGGTTCAACGAACTGTGGTCGGGAAAGGAAGAAACAGACAAAAAGAGAAGCGGAAGAGAGCGGAGAAGGTGGAAAAGAAAAGAAGAGGCGGATAAATAAAAGGTAAGACTCGGGTTGGAAGACAAGAGAGGGTGTCCAAGCCCTGCAGGAGATTGCTTTCACCCACGAGGCGACCCGAAACGGGGACGTGGAACAGACGTTACCATCCTGGTGGCGGGAAGAGAGGGGGTTCGAGAGAAAAGAGGTAGAAATTCGGCCCGCGAACAAGAGGGAAGAGTTTCGAAAGTGAGAAGTGCTCCGGGAGTGAATGAAATTGGAAAATGTAGGCAGCCGAGGTTGATGCTGCATCGAGGACAATGCGCGTTTGTCTAGGCGTTTCTGGGTGTCCTCCTTTCTCCCTGAAGCGGCTGGCTACAGTTTTCAAATGAGAAACGACCGACAGCGTGTCGACCAGCCCCCTTTCATAGACTCCGCGAAAGCATTCGACATCAGAAAACATTATTCATGATTAACTTCTTCAGACATGACTTGTACACAGGATGATTTATAACTGCATGTCCATGCTTCAGGGTGTGAATCTGCACACTAAAATAAGTAAAAAACCGTCTTCTGAACATACAGTCAGTCCCATAAGTATTTGTGTACCCCTACTGTCTGTAAAAGAAATTTATAATTCCATAAACGAAACATCTTCGTTGTTAATTGCTAAATTTTGTTAAAATTCGGACTGAATGAACTTTATACTTGTGTAAATTTATAGCAAAAGATTTATTGGAAAACCTCAGACGCATCTCTTAGTTTGAACAAATTTCTTTTATAGACAGTGACGGTACGATTACTTATGGGATTGACTGTATGTACTACGTACCTTCGTTTTCGAGTTGTGGATGATTTACCAGCTCGACTAAATGCGACTGTTTATCTTGATTTTTTACGAAATGATCTTCAGGAACTACCGCATGATATGCCCCTGGATATCAGGCAAAACCTGTGGCTCATGCACCATGGTGCTCCGTCTCATTTCCTTCGTACAGTGAGAACATTCACATACAACACCTTCGCAAACCGATGAATAGGGCCAGGTGGACCCACTGCATGGCCACCACGATCTCCTGATATTAACCCATTAGATTTTTACTTCTGGGGCCATTTAAAATTGATTGTGTATTCAACATAAGTGAATAATGTGATCTGCGAGAAAGGATAGAAAATGGATTTGAGACTATTCGAAGAATACCTGGTATTTTCGAGCGAGTACAGAATACAATGTTAAGGCGTGCATAACTCGAAAAATAAGATATGCAGGACATATGTTCATAAGACGGTTTTTACTTATTTTAGTGTGTAGATTCAATCCCTGAAGTATGGATATGCATTTATGAATCATCCTGTATAGTAAGAATCGATAACTATTGTTCCGTTCTGATCGACGTTAAATTTATCGTCGTATAGCTGAACCGTCCACCGCACACAGAAGTCTGTTTTCGATTAGGTTTACAATACATTTGCCAAGGTTTAGCAGTGAAGTAACTTTAGAATCACTAGCTACCAGAGGATTAGGACTTTGAAAGTTGTTCAATTGTCGTGAATTCGAAGATTCAGGAGTCGAAGTGTGCTTTTAACGCTTTGGCTGTTATGCCACCCACATGTGGGTGATACACACATTGAGTTAGCCAGGTAGGAAGTTTTAAACTTGAGCATTTAACCCAGTGATGACCACCGGAGCTGCGGCCTTCCCCCACTCTAGGCCCATCCCCCTAGTTTCAGTTCCCTCCACTTCGCCCCTTGGTCTATTGTTATCCCTGATCACAGCCTATATGAGGGGAATGGACCTAGAGTGGGGGAAGGCCGCAGCTCTGATGGCCATTACTGCTCTAGTCTGTATTTCATATCACAAAGAAAATGTATATTCAATACTATATCACAAATCTTAGCATGGAAATTAATTAAAAATTGAATCATTACACTAATATAGCTTGCTCCTCCATTACTGCTTTCACCAACTTTGGCGTCCTAGTTGTGAGTTTCTCAATAAGTTTCCCAATAAGTGAGTTCCTCATTTCTGGTAATATTATACTTTGTCTCAGTTTACATTGTGCTTTTACAGTGTGCTCCCACAAGGCAGATTATTGATTTCATGCTAGTTTGTCGTAGTTCTCAATCTATGAGTAGTTCATTCCAGATTTACCTCGTTGAGTTCAAATCGGTAGATTGGGAAGACCAGTGCATGATTTTCATTTTATTACTCTCTGTAACTGTTTTAACCCTGGATAACTAACTTTTTGCATACTAAATAAACTAATTATGCTTATTACTTGCTTATTAATTTATTAATAAATTCAATACCGAATATAACTTTTTAATTTCATTTATCGTGTTTCTTTATAAGATACAATATTTTAGTCGTTAAATAAAAAAAATTCAATTATATGGGTTTTTAATGGATGTCGTCATTTTCCCGAAATCTTAGTAATAACGTTACTCACCTAATGCCTCAGTTATATAGGGTTAAATATTCTTTGCGAATTTTCGAATTGACACAAGTAAAGTACCGCAGTTCTTTAACATAAATGACGAGTGTCCTACAACTTATAAACGGTAGTGTACAAAGAATATACACGTGTGTCAGTGTCCCTGAAAAATTGAAACTGAAGCTCCGTTCGAGCCACTGAGCTTTTATTTGATCGAATGACCGAGGAAGTTTGTTTAGTTGCGGTTTTGAGTTTGCATGCTGGGGCCATGGTGGCTGTTCGGGCAGTATCGATTTGTCGGGTCTTCGTGGACGATTACAGGGATATACGAGGGCAGCTTCTACTCGGCATTAAGTGATACCTTATCCAGGTCCGATGGAATTCATTAATCTTGATCTTTCTGCGGACAGAAATGGAGGCGCTGCCCTACCCTCTGTTTTAACGAGATTTACTCGACAGCCTCGGTGGCCAGACCTTCTTCTTCCGTTCCATTCGGAATGTAACAAAGCCGCTTCAATTATTAATCACTGATAACTCCGTGGGCCTGGAGAGGCACTTACAAATAAGCCTGTGCTTGTGAAAAATGTTCTTCGTGTCACAAAAGTAAATAGAGCTCCTTTTCTGAACAATTCTGCCCCCCTTAGCTCAATTGTCCTAACTGACGTTTCGAAACAAGTCTGGGATGTTGAAAAATGAGGCTTTATCATTGAAAACGATACGAAAAGCAGTTAGGATAAATAAATTACACTGCTTCTAAACCCCTACAAAGCACGTAGGACATTCTTTACTTAAAGGGTAAAAAACATATGGAAAAAATACTAGACAGGACATTTTAATTAAGGAGTGCAAAATTAGGGTTAATTGTTTCGAAAAAGAGACGATATAATTACAGTAGAGTCTCTCTTAAACGGTTCCTGTGGGCTCAGACCTCTGGCTGAATATGCGAATGGCTGGAAATCCGAAAATATATGCCCAATATCATTTATAATTTGTATATAAAATAATATATACAGGGTGATTCACACAATTGGAACGGTGTATAACTTCAGTTTGGTTCGAGATAAAAAAAATTGTAGAGGGAAAAGTTGAATGGTATAAGAATGTCTATTTTTCTATAAGCTCAGTTTTTTTTTAAATGCAACGATATACCTGGAAAATGGAAATGGATATTTTTTCTACGTAGATAAATGTTTCGGGACATTCTACATAAAAAAGTATTAGGGTTCAATGTTAAAGAAATTAACAGACTGTGGATCTTTATGCCATTTAACAGACCCAAGTTTGTGAAAAATGTACATTTTACAGAATAAGTGCAATAAAAAATCTAGTTTTAAATATTACAACCCCAAAATGTAGTTCTGCCACAGTTGTGTTTCATCAACTATGTACATAGAAATCCAAAATATTGCAGTCTGAAAATGTACATTTGCATAAAAATCCGCCGTCTAGAAATCGGTATTCCAAGAGACATTTCAAACTTCTTAATGTAAACTATTAAATATTAATCGTAGCCGCCCTGTACGGTGACATCATTCGTTCATGAACCGCTGCACGTAGAAAAACCTGCTCTCTGCGGCCAAACATCCGAGCGTTATCGCACCGTCCCGCTATCTCTGCGTTTACGTATGCAGTCTGAGTCGAAAGTTCACGACGCCAATAAAATTCGCGAAACAATCAATGCAGTCACGTCTTGCTCGTTGTCAGCGCCGTTATCAATACTTCCACGAATGTTTTCGTGGGCAGCACGTGCAATCACGATACCGGCCGTTGTATACGGGAGGTACGTTGAAATGACGCCATCCGCCGCTCGCGATGCATTCCCCGTTTCCGCGATACCTGGACCAAGGTATCGAATATAATACCAGCTTTTTCCACCCACGCGACATCGATGAACCAATTTTTCGCGCGTACCGTATAAAACAGCGGACGGAGGGGCGCAGGAACAGGCGGCGGGCCCCCGGATATTGGAATTTTCGTCGGTTGTCCCGTGACGACTATGAAACTACAGCGGACAGGGACGCGACGAACCGCATGATATGCTTCCATGCTTGGGCCATCGAACCATCCTTCCTGAACGATGCTCTTTCTGCATCAAAAATTGTGCTTTCAAGCAACCGATTATGGATCGATGGCACACATTTCGTTGCCTCGCCGCGATCTTGTCCGACGTTAGCCTCTGCCTCATTCTACCTGCTCTCCCTTATTCCCTGCTGGTATCTCAGCTGCACATCGTCGGAGATAATGGCCATTATTACGGCCCGCGGAACTCCCAGTAGAATAGATCTAATTACACGCCTAATTTCGAATCAGTTATTACCGACTTACGTAAGTACGCGGACAGGAGAGTTGATACGTGTGTAGGGAGGCAGGGATTAGGTGCATGGGTGTGTTCATTGAAGGTCCCTGATATCATTTGAAGATTTTGTCGTGAGTCTACCTTTTTTCATTTGACTGGAAGCATGATTGATATAGGTAATTTAAACATAACTTTTAAGCATCAAAATAATTTAAAAATACCTTTTAAGCATCAAAATAGTTTAAAAATAACTTTTGAGCATCGAAATAAATTTTTAATGTTCTTACGGACTTATGTAAGTACGCGGACAGGAGAGTTGATACGTGTGTAGGGAGGCAGGGATTAGGTGCATGGGTGTGTTCATTGAAGGTCTCTGATATCATTTGAAGATTGTGTCGTAAGTCTACTTTTTTATAGTTAACTGGAAGCATGATCAAAATAATTTAAAAATAATTTTTATGCATTAAAATAAATTTTGAATCTGTTATGACGGACTTATATTAGTATGTGGACAGGAGAGTTAATACGTGTGTGGGTAGACAGGGATTAGATGCATGGATGTGTTCTTTTGGAGTTTTTGATATCATTTGAACATGATGGTATAGATTCATTTCTTTTTTAATTTTATTAAAAATAACTGAAAGTGTAAAATAAATTTCGGATTAATTAGTACGAAATTATGTGCATGGATAGAAGAATTATATGTATGTGGGTAATTAGGGATTAGATGCAAGGGTCTGTTCATTGAGAGCGTTTTTCTTATATCATTTGAACGCAGTACACTGGTGCAAAAATTATTCAAAATAAAAAATAAAATATAGTACCTATTCAAGATAATGAATCAGTTTGAATACTTCGTTATGTACATTTAAAAAATATTTTAGCAAAAGTAATTTTATTTTCCATCCTAACCGAATAATGTATTTCAATATAATTTTTTATTTTAAATAATTGCTTGAAATAGAATGAACCATAGTTTGCAGTTATACATGTAAAAGACAATATTGTGTATTAGAATTGCGAAATAATAATTTTATTTGAGAATTTTCTCCGCTTTCAGGATTATTAGAAAAATATTAGAAATTATTCACCAATTTATTCCAGAGTGCATTCATTTAAATACAAAATAAAATAAAAATTCAGAAAAAAATTATTTGCTTGTTCAGATAAACGCGTAAATAGTTCAAAATAGCTTCGAACCAAACAAGATAGTTCATTATTCGAATAACCTTTAAAACAAGCAATTTTAGTTGAATAATGCCCGAGATATTAGTACAAATTTCATGAAAAATAATTTCAGCTGATTTTAGAATTCAACCCTTAAGTATCGAGAGAATCGAGAAACGTTTTCTAGGTTCGACTCTAGCGAAAATTTCATAAATAATACCTCACGAGAGTCAAAGTATCGACATGTATCTCCGTTCTGCGCATCCAAGAAGAAACTTTTTCGAGATTGCAATTCTTAAAGATTCGCGACCCAAATTCGCTCGGCACTATCTTGGAATTTTGTCCTGGCATTCATGTTTTCTCTTCCATTTTCCGTGTTCTTTATTCCGTTCCAGTTATGCTCCTTACAACATTCAATGGAACGGAAATCCAATATAGGGAGGGACCATCACGGCTTACAGAAACATGAAACGTAGCTGTGGAATATTGTTGCAGCTTCCAGCGATGGGTAAACGATATCCGTGTACCAAAAGTACCGCAGACAAACAGATCCGCTATTTTTTTCTCAACGATCTGTATCGCGTTTTCGATTACGGAGGAAAGGTACAGTCCATGGCGACTTTTACATTTGTGGCCTCATAGGTCGGTGAATATTTAATTAACCTACTATAAAGTCATGTGAGTTGGAAGTTACTTACCTATATATCTATATTTTTTAAGTCTGATTTCGTTTATTTATCACTATATATCATTATGTTCTACGAGTATATTGTCAACAAGAAGTCGGTTCTTTTATCATTTACCTGATGTATCATTTTCGTCATACTCAACAAAATTTCAGTTATAGAGGGTTCAAATAAATTTCTTACGATCGTCTGTACATTTTCTAATAATCATTCAAAAAATTTCCTCTTTTTAGATTCAATCAATTCTTTGAATATATCTTCGACGCTCTGTTGGTTAATGAATTGTTACTCATTGATAAACTTGTTTAGACTTCTAATAAATGGAAATTCGTTGGAGTGAAGTCTGGTGACGAAGAGCTTCGTAGCCGAATTCTGGTCATTTTTTTGAGGTCTGCAATGCGTTATCATGGAGTAAAATTGGCCCTTTTAAGATTCACTAAAGCTAGTTTGTTTATAGACAGGTTTTGATGTATACTTGACACAAGTTTGTTCTAACAGAGCTAATGCAATACTGAGCGAACGCGACACACTAAGAAGGAAAGATACTGAAATGGTCGTCTCAGATTTTAATGAGTTCTTGCATGTTGATAGATCATGTTATTACGAATCTCCCTACATATGGTTTTACGCGCAGATTGTTGATAGATTCAAAGATATTTAATGCAAAAAGAAAGTCTACGCCCAAAACCATTATAGGGAGATTCGTAGCATAATTTATCAACATGCAAAAGCTCACTAAAATCTGAGACGATCATTTTGGTAGCTTTCCGTGTATGTAACCTCGTACAATGTGGTTACCTAGCTTTTTAACACGTTGACTGCCCTGGGGGTCACCGGTGACCGGCACCTCAAATTTTCTTTCATTAAACAACCAATAATTCTTATATAATTTTGGGGTAACATTAATATTGCAATAATAGTATAAGGTGATACCTATGCGTTCAAAAAGCAAAATATTTTGTTTCTTCATGATTTATGTCTGAAATAGGACATTATATCGGGTCTGACCAGGTATGGCAGTTTCTACTGTGGCATTCAACGTGTTAAACAGACTTTAGATTCATCCAGAGTTTCTTGAAGCAGAGAGGAAATACAGAAAAAGGCGAAAACAAATGAGTCACAGTGCGGAGAAAGTTTGCTATAACAACACGTTCGACGCCACAGTGAAAAGGGCCATATCTAATCAGACACCACATAACTTACTATTTTTTATATAAATCACAAAGAAAAAAAAGATTTGATTACTCAGTCGTGTTCTTCTGTTCTTACATTATTGTCTCAGTATGAAGTTTGCTCAGAATTTAGGGACAATCAATTATTATTTAATTAAATTAAATTTCAGGTGGCGGTCACCTTTCTTTCTCTTTATGGTTTATATAAAAAACAGTAAATTATATCGTGTCTGATTAGATATGACCGTTTTCACTATGGCGTTCAACGCGTTAGAAAATCTTAGTGCATGATGCAGTCGTACCATAGCATCCAGAAGTATCCAAAGGATTAACACTTTCTTTCCATTCACCTTGAGACAGGCCCCTCCAGGGTCTTTATCACGACTCCCATCATGCGTAATACTGGAAATTTGCCTTCCGTCGAAGAATTTTCCTCAATCGTTCCCAAAGGTTGGTCCTGAAATATCATTCGATGCTTCCTCTCGCGCAGAAACGTGGCGCATACCAAAGACCCGCGGGATCCTTTCCCGACCGATCAGCTCGATCCGTGCTCCCATGAACACGTAATTCCGATTACGTGCCCCGACAGTACTGTTCGCTCGATAATCCACGGTCCAGATAATAAAGCGTCAATAAATATTTACGTATCGTGAATTGGATGGGTCCTCGTTGTTCTCAAGTGATCGCCACTTCGGGGCGGGCTCGTTGAATTCAGTCTCGAAGCTCGCCGACGCGGTGCATCCGGGTCGGCTGAGTTTTTATCGAGCGATTGTTAGGAGGTTTTTGTTCTTGCCGAGGCGGAGGACGCTGAAAGGGACCGTTGAATATGGTTATTAATGGGAGTAATTAGGAAGTTAATTTGTATTGGATTCCACGACTGTACGGCCGAGTCTGTGAGCGAAACTCTTTCACAGTTAATTAAGGTTTTATTGGATGGACGTGGTTTATGGGGGCAGCGGTTTCACGAAGCCGTTTAGACGCAGCGGGATATTTAATTTGGGAATCTGCGGCTGGATAAAAGTTCTCGCGAATCTTTTGTCAGGGGAGAACGGGTGTTATTTAGAGAAATGGCAGTGACATCGGAACTCGATAAATCGGTGGTTTTAATTAATCATTAGTCGCTGTGTAGTTAGGAGGCTATTATTCTTGTATTGGATCTTCAGATACTCGGTGTATTCGGTTGTTAAGTTCTTTTGATTCTGCATCCTTTTTCGAGACTGACCAATCGAAGAGTTGATAACAAAAATGAGCCTTGACAAGTTTCGTTTTTCTTAGGAGAACAAAAAAATAGTATAGGAACTTTAATTTTTGTTTAATCAATTTTAATTTTATATTAGGAAATATTCATCACTTTACAGGATTGTTGGGGGCCTTGTCTGCAATTATATCGCATAAGAACTGTGTCGATTTAAATCATGAACTTGTATTGTCATAGGAAACTCTGATAAGGGTTGTTTTTGATAGGTATCCCTCAATTGTTAGTATTATGAATTATAATAACAGTCAATTTACGTTGAACCAGTTTTAAGACTAAGGCTTGTCAAATACTTTTTGTATCAGCAATGAGAAATCTTTTGTTCTAACCTAAATTTTTATTATTTAATATACATTATAGTTCTTCCTTTATACAAGAACCGAAGGTGACAAGACACTGTTTTGTGAATTGTCATTAAACATTTTTTACAAGTACGCATATTGTACAAGGTTCCATTAAAATGTTCTAAGTAAACAAATATAATTCATTATTATTAGGTACTGTTAGAGTCATCCTCATTTCTCTCATAGCGTCTGACTTTAGTAACCTTGGTAATGAATAACAAACACAAAATTTTCTAAAACTAATATTTATTGTGATAACGAATGTTTTCTGTGATATCTTCCAGTGAGAGGTCAATGTGACGTTCTCAATTCCGGAAAATATAATAATATTCTTCCACCGAAGCCATATCTTTCATGCGTGATGGATCGGCAAGGGTGCCGGTGTCTCACCAGAAGTTTATAGTTTCCTCCTGGTTTAACTTCTAGTAGGAGTTCCTAGAAAAAGTTTCAAGCGATAAAATGTATTGTCAATGGCGTTGTCACGTAAAATACACCGACTTTCGCGCGTTCACCAGCTTTTTCATTCGTTGCATGCTCCATTCCTGACACTTGAACACTTTGACTGCCATGTCACGCACATATGGGTGATACTTAAACTCAGCTATTTATCTGAACATGAATACTGTTACTAAAATACTTCAGAACATCTGACAGAACCAGCAAGAACTATAAATAACTACTAACATTATTAACACGTTGAATTCCATAGTGAAAACAGCCATCCTTAGTCAGACACGATATAATTTGTTACTTTTAATATAAATTACAGAAGCAATGAGTATTTACGTGCCTAATCGCATAGATATGCTTCTTCACTATTCGTGTACTCCAGAGGTGACGACAAGGTGTAACCCTCGTCCCTGCATGGCCTCATTCTGAATATTAATAATGTTTTACGTAAAAATTATTTTCTTTATTAAATATCCTTCAACTTTCTTTTATCCTGTCTTTCTCTTACGCAAATCAGAACCTGTCTAAGGGAAATGGGCCCAGGCCCAAATAAGTAGACGTGTTGGGTAGCCAGCTGACTAGATGGGGAGTGGACTGACTGACAATGGAGCTCATGCGGCTCCCAACGGAGAAGAAGTTTGTCATCCCTGAGCTCGAGGATAAATCTTTCCCTGATGTACCGCCAATCCAGACTCAGCCTGTATGCATTGAAGGAATCCGAAAAAATCTGAAAAAATCCTCGCATTAGAGCCAGCCTTCTTCCCTCCGCGAATTTAAAACGGATTCCCAGGCAATTCATACGACGGCCGTTTAATCGATCGCCGCTGTGTCTGCCGATGAAAATTACAAACGAGCATGCTCAATGAAGTCTGTTAGCCAGTGATTGTTCTCCAGGTAACTCGATTCTTTCGATTCGATGGGCCCGGCTTTCACGGGCGCCGTTACACCGTGAACAGAGAGGTCCTTTGGGACCATTTGAGAGCGCGTCGCGCCGGTCACCCTGTTGTTCCTCGTCGTTTTCCTGCCGACTCGTTTCCTTTCGTCGGACAAAGTCTTCCGGAAGGTGCAACAAGTTTCGAGCAACTTCCGTTTCACCGCGTCCACGATGAAAAGGAACGCGACTGTCAGACGCTACTTTACACCCGGATGAGCTTGTTCATCGCGAACGTCCTTCGCGAACTTTTTCTCAGCCGTGCACAACTCGCGATTGTCGAAAAAAAGCCTCTAATGGTTTCACCGGTGAGACACTCGGAGACAAGGATCGTATCTGTTGGTATTTTTATGCAACGGAGCACATGTTATTCGGTAGAGTCGTGAATAACTTCCGATTTCACTTCTTTAATTTGTTTATGATTTATTACAGGGTAATAACTGTTGCTTCCGCAGCCTGTCGACGTTTCAGGGATCCTTACCCTCGACTGTGAAGCAAAAATCAGTAGCACAGATACACTATTTGAATTTGTATAAAGAAAAAATCTGTTATGTGTCGGAAATATACATGGTACCATCTAATATATTCACCCTTTTAGAAATACCCTGCATGGGTCCATAAGTCTGAAGGGGTTATTTGCTGAAGCAATAAAGTAAACACAAATCCATCCATGGCCATCGATGGTCATAGATACATCGGTAGTAAAACATCGATGTTCGTGACATCGATATTTGTTTTTTGGGTGGGGGAGACTCTGCATTATTATTATTTTGATCCTACGAAATATATATTTTTTATCATTCACAACATTTGATGTCATACGAATTTTTCAGGATTTCAATGAATTTGCCAAAAAATGCCACTTTATGTATTATACTTACGTTATCTGTTAGCCGATTTGAATTTTTAATTATTAACACATTTGGATTGCTACGAATCGAAGAAACATCGATGGTTTCGATGTTATCGATCCCTAAACATCGATGTTTTGACATAAAACATCGATGTTTTCAAAATATCGATACATCGCTGCCATTCCTATACAAGGTGTTCACGCTATTACTAGCCGGCGTCTTTCTTGCAAATAGTAAATATTAGAAAAAAATGAAAGAGGAAAAAGTAGTACCGTTTTCTGCAAGCAACGTAATGGCGTATGTAATTTTTTCGTGTTCGCACTATTTTTTTTATAAATGGTGACCTTCAATTTTGTAAATGGAATGCTATATATTTTTTTATATCGTATGAAAGCGTGTGTCAAGACGAATTCATTCGTATACCACTCAATGACCTTGAAGGTTGAAAATAAATGACTTCATTTAAAAAAATATTAAATTATTCCACAACACACACACGCGCACACACGTGAATATGAATTACTTTCATATGATATAAAAAAATATATAGCATTCCATTTAAAAAATTGAAGGTCACCTTCATTTCTAAAAAAATAGTGCAAACATAAAAAAATTACATACGCCATTACGTTGCTTGCATAAAACATTACTATTTTTTCCTCTTTAATTTTTTTCTAACACTTATTATTTACAAGAAAAACGCTGGCTAGTAACTGCATGAACACCCTCTATACTAACCAAACTCCTGCGGTCTGGCTGGATCGAAAGGTCGGAAATAATTCGAGTCGCACAGGATTCATGTCTTCGCTCACTTATATGGAAACCATGATACCTACATCCAGTTCTAACATAAAATTTTCGATTTACTTTAACGTGTAAGCCCAACCTGGTAGAAACACCCGGTATGGCTGAGGGGGTTAGAAAAGATCTTGACCTTACTGGGTAGGTGGATAACATGGGAAGCAACGACGGGACCGTTCGTCCGTTTAAACATCGATCGATACTCGGTTTAGGAGTTCGGTTGTTCTGTGTCTGCTGTTCGTTTACTTCCACGTGGCCGGTCAACGTGCAATTAATCACGCTGACGTATGTCGGACTCGTATGGACGATAGGCGCTTTCCAGGAGAATGTTGTCAAGTATTTTAAGTTGGGAAAATATATGGCCGGCGTTTCCCCACCGACAGGATGCCTGTGCGAACCATCGGTGCTTTTAGGCCATTCTTCTCTGCGTTTCCATCCAGCGAGCATAGTTGATCCTCTCATGACTTTTCGAATGACTCTATGTGCTTTTGAGTTTAGCATTGGAGAGCTGGAGAGTTTTTATAAACGACAAAAAGTTTGCCGGCACGTAGAATCTTCTGTTAAGAAACTCACAGAATGCAGATGGCATTGCTTTTAAGAATTCATATTCGAGTGATATTCATGTTTGGTACATGTAGATTATTCTGTGCGTCACGAGTGTGGCTCGTTGTTGCAAGTCTAGGAGTTGAGGGCGCAGAACTTAGTAAAAGCTCGAGAGTTTTAAAAAATGTATGAGAGAAACGAGAAAAATTTCTGTTGGAGAAATAAGTGTGCGCATCTGTGTGTGTTGTGGAATAATTTAATATATCTTTAAATGACGCCATTAAAATTTTTCTTTAAAATAATAACCGCCTGTTCAGAGAGCTTGTCCGCATTAGAATTATATGACTATCACTATTCGCTCAAACGCTAAGTCTATATTGTTTTCAGCGGTACACTCGCTATTTTATCCTATAGTAACTGTACCATAAGAATTTTAGTGAAATTTTACAAAATATAACAATTATTGTCTGAAATTCACTTTACTATGCCAATCACTGGAACTGTTACGACAGTCGACGTATTAAAAGTAGACAGTTTTTTCTCAGGTGGAGATATCACCTTGAATGGCCTAGTTTATATTGTTCCACTGTATAATACGTAATTTTTCTTATGAATATGCATCCGATTACAAAGTAATTCAATAATCTTAATTATTAAGAAATAAAAAGATATTTCTGCTCATGCTGCTCCAGGTATTTCTGGACAATTTTACACATCTCGCTTTATGACGTCCTCCTCCAATTACATATCGTGGTCAGCTCGTAATTAAAACTTCATTATTCACCGAGAGAATTAAGTCTCAATGTCAGTGCACTTTTTTTTTCACCCTCGTGAGCGTATTATCGTCACCTTTGCATATTTTTTGCGCGTCCTCTACCGCGTTCGCAGTTTAAAGTATAATAGCCATCGTTCATTTTTTATCAATCATCCTTTTTTCTAGTCAACGATAGCGAGCAACGTTCGATCCCTTCGCGCGTAAGCGCCTTTTGTCTTCACCGTCGACCGATTCAAATTAGTTTGAAAAAAATACAATGAGGATCGATGAAGGTAAAAAGGAAAAACGAGGGAATATAGGTCGTGTATCGATCGTCTCTCTTGCCTGGAGATTTGAAAACTCGAAACTGTTCGGTGGAATTTACACGGATCTTTCACGTCGGATGCAAACGAGAGCCGATACAGTAGTATACACAAACTGGGCCTTAAACGTTGATCACTACGTGCATCACCGGTGACCCACGTACCAATTTTAATTTCGTCAAATAACTGATTGCCCTAACGAAATTTTGAGGTACATCTATGTTACAATGATAGTACAGAATCAGAAGTATATTATCAACTAAGTAAATATTTATATAAATATTATTATAGAAAAGATATTTTTGCATGTCTGACTAGTTGCGGAGTTTTCCACTGCGGCGTTCAACGGGTTAATTAAATGAACACTGATTTTGGCAAAATTCTCAGTGAATTTTACACTGCAAAATTAACATAGAAAGGCATGTATACGACTGAGTACTTAAACATTTTCTTTCTCTGCGATTTACAATCAAAACAGCAATTTATGTCGTGTCTGACTATGGTTGGATGTTTCCACTGTGGCAACCAACGTGTTAAAAGATCATTTGACAGGATGAGAGTCAAGTTCTGTAAGATATTGACTTGCGTGCATAGATACAATCTGTACGTGTCTGTTATTTGAAAGAAAAAGTGGTTCCAAATACTTATGATAAGACCTCATAGGAATATTCAATTCGTTACGATCATTAACATGTGACTTTGGAATTTATTACGATCAGTCTAATGAAACCTTTTGTTTCTCAAAGTCAGGATTAGGTGACTTATATCACTATGATTTTTACCCCCTCATTTACTTGTTTACAGCATGGTCTTTCTTGAGGGGTTCATTCACCTATGCAGGGTGTCACGTTTGAATCAATCCACGCGAATATTCAGTGGCATTAACAAGTGACATGAAACTATTAGAGACGTCGACGAGCATTTAAGGAAATAATTTAAATAATTTCGAGGGGAATATTCAGTAATGTGAATATTTTTTAAAAACGTGGATAGATATCAGAGAAACCGTCGCAGCGACTGCAAAACAAAAATTGCGCCCAAGGAAGATCATGCATTGCGCATTGCTTCCACCTACCCAGACCATTATAGGAGATATTTACTCAACTCAATTGGAGCGTGTAAGTGTTGCTCTCAAAAGCAAACGACCAGCTCTGGTAAACAGAAGGGAAGCCATCTTGCAGCGCGATAAAGCGAAATCACGTGTCACAAAGGTGGCCCTTCAAAAACTGATATCACCCCTTACGACTATCATTTATTTTTTAGCCTCAGTAGTTTCCTTCATGGAAAAAGATTCGATAACACAGAAGCCCCCGAAATTGCACTTAATAAGTTTTTTAATTTAAAATTCAGTTAAATTTTTTAAACAAGGCATCAAACAATTGGTAAAACGATGGGGTAGAATCATTGCAAAACAAGAAAATTATATTGACGATTAAATTTCTTTCTTTGTATGTTTATTTATAGTGACTCTTATTAATATTCGGACACCGTAGTATTTCAGCCATCGTTGCTCTATATATCTCACAATTGAGTACAATTAAGTTAACATATTTGTTGTTTCTTGTTATGTTGGAACGTGTATTCTACTTAATAGAAATGCAAATTATATTTATTTAAAACATTTAATTTTTAATAGAGCAAATAGTATATTAGATAATGTGTATCCGCGTGTGCACGCGTCCCGGAAAATTTTCAAATTCGATTATCTCACAAATGAATGTGTGTATCTTGTGGAATAATTTAATATTTTTTTAAATGACGTCATTGAAATTTTTCTTTAAAATAATCGACTGTTCAGAGTGCTTGTCAATTAATATACGGACAAATTTTATTATACATTTTCAACTTATCTTTGCATGTAGAGTCATCACTTGCCAGGTTGTATCACCTATTTTGACTCATCCTGTAGATATCATACAGACTAGTAAAAGAAGGGTTCAGAACTTGAAAGGTAGATAGTAATCGCGAAATGGAGGAAGAAAATCCTAATAAACTTGGGTCAATAATTTAATTTTTCAAAATTATGAACAGTTTCTCGTTTAGGTTGAAGCGAATGGCTTTGTCGCTTATTGTAACATTAAAGTCGGTTAAACTGCAGTGATTAACCGGTCATTCAGAATCATCCCAAATCATCCTCCGCGATTTTAATTAACCAACGAGGAAGCTGGTGATGCTCCAAAGTTCAGGAAAGCGACAGCGATCGTCATCAATAGCCTGAGGACGTTTACGTAAATATACATTTTTAGAAGTCAATATTTCTCATGTTAGTGCAGTTATTGAAATGAAACTTTGACAGAAAACTGTTTTTTGTCTGTAAATATTAAAACTATGTACTTTTTATTTTTTTCGTAGCTTTAAATGAGTGTTTTCATAGACTTGGGTATGTTGAACTGCATAAACATCCGCAGTCTAGTCATCCACGATCATGCAACCGAAATTTGTAGTTTATCGACTTTGGGGTGGGTCGGAACGCGGGGCGGGTTCAGTGATAAAATTTTATCGGCCAGTAAATCGAGGGGAAGGGATACGCGCGGCGGAATGCGTGCTACGTAGAAATCTAAAGATTGGATTGCAGGGTTTCTCTCTAATTTATTTTTCTTGGTCGATCGAGGGTGCTCGGTACATGCACGAAAGCTTCTTTTCTGCTTTCGCGTCGTAAATTCTGCAGGGGACACGTTGAGGGTGGCCGCTGGACACGGTTATGAGATCGTTCATCGTTCAACTGGAGGCGAATGGTATAAATTATGCAAAAAATACGACTTTTCGAATCGTTTATTTCCGGGGAGAAGTTTATATCGTACACGAGGATCTCACGGGGGTGAAAATACGTGGAATATGCTATTTCGATTTTTTTTTACTTGCTAACGTATTTTTTTTCTCTTGGTACATCCGGTATAAATGATTCGTTCGTATTAAGTTATGATTTCTGTATTGTATTCATTATTTTTCGACCTATATTCAAATTGATTTGTAGCGCTGTCTAGAATTACGTAATTGATTTGTTCAGTCAACAGAAATGATTATAGTTGTATATGGAGTATGCATATTTATTTACCTTCTTTACGGACACCTAAATAGTGTTAATATATGTAAATATAATGTATAGTCAATGGTCTAATGTGTGTGCAATATTTTTCTCTGGGATATCTGAATATCTGTCAGTTTTTTATTTTTTGTTTAATAGTTAGAATATTGTATTGAGTACATATAATTTTTTCATATTATGTATTTAAGTATTGATTGATTTTATGTTACAGTAACACTGTATGATTTTTAATTCAAAAATATGGAAATTATATAGGTAATTAAATATACTCGTCCATATATCTAATTTTTTAATAAAGTCCTTTACATGAAAATACACAGAGATTTATGAACTGATTTAATACTAATTGTAAGCGATATTATGATAATGTATTCAACATTAATTATTATGTCGAATTCCAAAAAAATTAATGTACTTCGATTTCGTTCAAATAATTAGAAATGGTACTATAGATGATCTTCCATTTCATCCCGTAATTACTACTATAGGGTCCCACGGACCCGGCGCTTCAAAAACACAATTTGTTAAAAATGCCTTTAATAATTACGTTCACTTTTATTGTTAATATAGATCATTTAATATTATTAAGAAGAAATAAATTTTTGTTTATGCGAAATGTGATTTTTATTGGAAATATCAGGAGTGGATCCCAGCAGTAGTTACGGGTATATCTTCTCTTCTCAATATCATACAACTTTATTAAAAATGTTTTTCGATATCACTAATGGCTTCGAAGATATTTGTATGGAATGATGAAAACGGGATACCCTGTGCATGAGCAGAGAAACACCCGACGCATATGTTATGAAATTTATGACAATGTCGTATCATCTTGTTTATCGAGGCCTGTAACATCGTAATATTCTCGAAACGAAACGCATACAATTCAAGTGTAATGAGCCATCAAGATTGACGTGTCAATTTGTTTGCATCCGCGATACACCGCGTGCACGTCAAAACAATTATCTATAATACGCTGAAACATACGAGACACCTGACAAAATTAAACAGTTTAATCTGTACGATTCACGAATTTCCATCGAACGTGAATGCAGTTCGGCCTGATCGTATTTCAAGCTATTATTCGAACATCGAAATAGCTTAGAGCACCGCCAATATCGCAGCAAACATTCCACCGTGTCGAGTTTAAACTAATCCATCGTGTTAATTATTTGCCAAACAATTCTGAGCGCACGCTATCGTTTAGTCATAAACGCACAATTATGGTATACAGGGCGAGGGAGAGCAGATCATTGTCTTTGTCCTGAGACACTTTGTAAGAATATAGAAAAATACGTACCGTTCCATTAAAAAAAATATTGAGGATTGTGAAATGACCTTTACTTGCAAACATATAACAAAATCAAGTAACTTCTGTATGAAACATTTTTCTCTAGCGCAAGAATTAAACAATTTATTTGGGTGGTTTATTTTAAATGAGTGATGACATCAATGCATCAATACATGAGTGAAGTCATATCAATACATCCTCTGTATTATACAATCAAAAATGTAAATCATATAAAATTTGAAGTATTGTTTAATCTGCGCAAATGTAACAAAACATTAGGAAAATACTCTGTCGTTAATAATTCGGGAAATTTTACTATAACTTTAATTCCCTTTTTTCAATGCAAGCGGCAAAGGACAATGCTAGAAAATGACCAATTTTGTATCTCACAGGCAACGTTTTATTTCTGCACAGCACGTTTCTATGCGTTCCAAAGAATTTTTATCCAAGATCCGATGGGAAATTATAAACAGGCACAAACTTGGGGATATCATACCCTATGTCTTTCACTCAGCTCTTACACTTCGTCGTCATCTTCATCAATTGATGCTGAATTTGCAAAATGATCGTTGAAGGACTGTGCAGCTCACTTCTGGCTAGACTGGCGCAGAGAAACATGAAAAGAACAAAATTATTGCTATTTGGAGCAATTAATATCAAACCTTTCGTGAACCTCAAAAAGGGTACGCATGTTTTAAAAAATGTATATTCTTGCCAACACAGTATAACACAAAACCTAAACATTTTCGTTAATATCAAAAATATGAAACAATTTAAAACAGAAAAGTTGTTCTATTTAACTGGACGGATACTGCAGTATCAAAAATATTTAGAAAGCTCGACAGTCAAACTGATAAAAGAATCATCCCCTCTTTTACCCTACCCGAAAATACTGGAACATTATGCTACGGTTGATCGAACTCGTTGCCAAAAATTCGACCAAGAAATTCCCTGGTATCTCCTGTGAACGACACCCTGCGCATCTCGGCCCCTGACAATGGCTGAAGAAGGAAACAGAGGGAAAAGAAAACAATTCATCGGGTCCGTCACCCGTGGGAAATGTCATGGAATCGTGGCAGGAAACGTTGGTAATGTTAGCGGATTCATTCGGTATTCGCAGTATGCGCATTTTCACGGTGAGAAGTAGGGCATGACGGCGGTGGATGACGATAGACTGATTTTCCACCGAAAACCGCAGCCGACCCGATTTCGAACGCGTACAAACCGAATGTCCTGCAATATTCAGAGCCACCCAGAGAAAATCGTTTCGCGTTTCGCGGTGCAGCAGTTATAACGAAGCCCTTCGGTAATTAACGCGCGTTAATGCGACTTGTTGCGACGATAAATCATCCCGCTTGGATGAACCCGACCCAACCTCGTCGCATCGAAAATGCTTAACCCTTGTGCATCGTTGAACTAATTGTTACATTCCAGCCATTTGGATCAATTTGACTCGAAGTTTTTCTTTCCCTTTTTTGTGCCTAACCCAGCATCGACCGCTGTGGTCATTTAGGTAGGTGATCTACAATTTTAGATGGGTTCTGGAGCAATGGGTGTCAGCAGCAATGCAGAAACACTGATGACGGCCATCCTCTGGGCGCTGACTGTGCTCAGCGTGGTTTAACTTGTTTGGTCAGATGAAAGCTGGTTTTTTTTTAATTTTTGTAAATTGTTTATTACAAGCCTATCTACATGGATGTTGGTAATTATTTATAGTTCCTGCTGGTTCTGTTAGATTTTCTTAAATATTGTATTTCACTAATGCTATTACTGTTCGGAGAAATAACAACTGTATTTAAATGTCACCCATATATGGGTGACATGGCAGTCTAAGTGTCAAACAAAAAATTTGTATTGGTCCAAAAATAACGGAAGAAAATAAGGTGATCAAGTTACGTTGTCCACCCTGTATCAGTCTCCCTCCATTCCAGGATTATTTGAACGGAGCCACGAAAGGAGAGCAAATTAATCATTCCGATCATCAGAACAATTTGTGAAACGTGGAAAAGCACTCAATCAGCTAAAAAAGAACGACCCAGTCGTTTGTCTTCAAACATTGATCGCGTTCGTGTATCTTGATGAGCGTGAAATGGCTGGACAGAGATATTTTCATGACAAAGGAGTGGGTTACGTGCATGACGGTGATTCTTGATAACGCAGAAAGGAACCGGGACGTATCCCTTAGCCGGATATTGATCCGTTGAGAGTAACTTCGCCAGTTTCGCCCCGGAAAAACAGAACAAATATTTTCCTGCCACTGTTGTTTGCGCTCGCGATACCCGTTTGACAAGAGGAGAAGCTAATTTCGATGGACGGCCGAATTGATCATCACGCTGCAGTTAATTGAAATGAGTCCTTTTTTCTCTGCACAGCGTTATTTGATACACCGAATTAGCATAACAAGAAAATTCCACAAAGAAAATCTGTATTTTCAGGATACAAATATCAGTCGAACGAAATGAACCATCGATTTAATGGTAATTTATTCGCCAATAAATATGTGATTAAATGTGTACCCTGGTAGACAAATGACCAATGTCCAATTTGTAATATTTTTGGAAAAGACGCCCAGTGGACCTTTTTATTGTAATACACATAACGCACTAGTCTCTTGAAAATGTATCTATCTTTGCTTGGAATAGTGGAAGGACAGTAACTCTGTTTTCCATGATAACGTTCATAATTTTAATGTCAATAGTGCATGAAACTCAAATGCAGTAGCTTTGGACCACAGTCCTTTTTCTATCATGGTATAGTAATAATTCACCCCGCCTTCGTTACAGAAGGTACGTGAACAATGATTAATTAATGGAAACCGGAATAATTGATGGAGGTTCTCGTTTCGTTGAAAGGTTGACAGTATTAAAAGATGCTGGAAAGTTTTCCGAAAGTGCTTCCGCCGTCAATAGGGATCACTCGTTCACGTAAGACCCTCGAAGAAAGGCTGAAGTGAACGGTCGCGGTGAATTCTTCGACCAGCTATCGATCGGAAAATACATTATGATTATATTTAACGCGAATAAAATGCCAAACATTTTCCTCCCTCATTATGCTGGCAGATAAATCCTAAACGAGGATGAGCCAATTACATTTTGAAAGGAACCTCCTTACCGCTCGAATATAATTGCCCTGGCATTTTTCATCCTTTCACGATGTTCTCTTAACAATTTTTCCTCGTCAAGAATGCCGAAGAGATTGAACATTCCTCCACTTGGCGATGATTAAACTAATTACTGATTAACTTGACGTCATGGAGTAGGAATACATTTGTTATTATTGTGGTATATATATTTTTTTATTGGTTCAACGTAGAGGGTGATCAAGCTAACTCTGTCATCTGAACTATGTTGTCATATTTAAATTATTGAGGGAATTTTTTTTATAAAAATTACGTGGTTTCAGTTGGGATATCTTCTGATGAAAGAATCACAGTGTTCGACCAGAAAATCGAGTGTTCGACCAGAAAATAAACTTCCATTTGTCACTGTAAATTTTCAAAACACTGTAAAATATTTCAGACAGGATTTGACAGGTTTCAATAGACGATTATGATGCAACAAAGAACATTCACGTTTTCTACCGTACAGACATTCCTTCTTCATTTATTTTATATTGTACTTGAACAGACAGTAAATTGTGTAATGAAAATGGCAATTAATTAATTAGTACGTAGCGCGTGCACCACTGGTGACGCATGCAATAATTTTAATTTCTTCGAGTAACAATTAACTCCTACGAAATTTAAAGTAATATTTACGTTATGATGATAATATAACATACAAACTGTATTATAAAATAGATGAATGGTTGCATATTCAATGATATGTATAACATGTTCCGTGCCGCGTGGATTCGCAAACGCTCAGCGCGACGAATTTAATTAAATAAAATAACTTCCGTCTCTCATTATATTTTTAATCAAATGTAATGTCACAATGATAGTGTGTCATAGGAAGTATTCTTTGAAATAATTAAATACTTGCGTGTTCAACTGTATGTTGTATAAGAATCTATGTACTTCGACGTGTCTGAACAAGCACGGACTTTTCTACTGCTCCACTGTATGTAATAAATAAAAAGGCATTTTAATACGTTAAGCTCCACGTGTACCACCGGTCACCCACGTATGAATTTTAATTTCGTCAAATACCTGATTATTCCAACGAAATTTTGAGGTACATCTATGTTACAATGATAGTAGAAAACAAGAACTATATTATCAAATAAATAAATATTTATATATGCAAACATACATGTTAATAAACAGGTACTTTCGCGTGTCTGACTAGTTGCAGGGTTTTCCACTGCGGCGCTCAATGTGTCACGCGTTCGATTAGTTACGAAATTTTTCACTGTGGCAATTCCTTGAGATGGTATACCTCAAATCTTCATATTTGCAACGGGGACGCCAGAAATTGCAGAATTATGAGCAGGTACCAGCGCCAGGTACATTTCTCAAATACCCTCTCATAAGACAATTCCTTGCTTCTTGTCTCTGTAAGTGGACAAGAACGGGTACCAGTGTACCTATCTGACGCATAATTTCACGCCCTTTAAGATGGTATACCTCAAATTTTCGTATCTGCAACAAGGACGCCAGAAATTGAAGAATTATGAGTAGGTACCTGGCTGGAACACATTTCTCGAATCACCACTTGTTCGACAAGTCCTTGTTTCTTGTCGCTGGAAGTAGACAGAGACGGGTACCTGTGTACCTATCTGACGCAGAACTTTACGCCCTTTAAGATGGTATACCTCAAATTTCCGTATCAGCAACAAGGACGTCAGAAATTATAGAATTCTGAGCAGGTACCTGCGCCAGGTACATTTCTCGAATAGCCACTTGTACGACAATTCCTTGTTTCTTGTTTCGGGAAGTGGTCAGAGACGGGTACCAGTGTACCTTACTGACGCAGAATTGCTCGCCCTTTAAGATGGTGTACCTCAAATGTTCATATCTGCAACAGGGAGGCCAGAAATTGAAGAATTATGAGTAGGTACCTGGCTGGAACACATTTCTCGAATCACCACTTGTCCGACAAGTCCTTGTTTCTTGTCGCTGGAAGTAGACAGAGACGGGTACTTGTGTACCTATCTGACGTAGAACTTTACGCCCTTTAAGATGGTATACCTCAAATTTCCGTATCTGCAACAAGGACGTCAGAAATTATAGAATTCTGAGCAGGTACCTGCACCAGGTATATATCTCGAATAACCACTTGTACGACAATTCCTTGTTTCTTGTTTCGGGAAGTGGACAGAGACGGGTACTAGTGCACCTATCTGACGCAGAATCTCACGTGCTTTAAGATGGTATACCTCAAATGTTCGTATCTGCAACAAGGACGTCAGAAATTATAGAATTCTGAGCAGGTACCTGCGCCAGGTACATTTCTCGAATAGCCACTTGTCCGACAATTCCTTGTTTCTTATCTTTGGAAGTGGACACAGGCGGGTACTAGTGTTCCTGTCTGATGCAGAATTTCACGAGCTTTAACGTAATAAGTTTAATCGGATATGAGATATTTTACTCAATTTTTATACTTCTACTATTTTATATTACATTGAGCATCCCTCTAGTTTTAATAATTTTTAATCATCTAATGATTGCATAAAATTGGATAAATCCCGGCGTGTGTCATTTGGGTGGAGTCCCTTGTAAGTCCTTGGGGTCCAGAAAAAGTGATCAGAAGACTACCCGAATCTGTCATTGTCAGTTTAAAAAATTCATCGTCGTGAATGAACAACATTTCTAATATTTCTTAACCCAACCGGTAAGCGTATTTATCGTTCCAATGCCGTTTGGAGTTCTCACAGAAGAATCGCAGGGGGAACGGTTAATTCGTGCCGCCGAATCGTTTCAGCAGCAAATTCGCAGATATCCAGGGAGTTTCTGGCGGCGGTTCCGCGTGAACGATTTCACCGAGTGGCTTCACCGATTCTTCCACGGTTCGTCGGCCAACGGAGTCGCTTCGTCGACGATTCTCCGGCCTTTTTCTCCCCCTTCGCCGGCATCGGGCGTCGACTCGAGCCGTAATTAAAATAAACGGTTAATTAGCCGTGCAAACGGAGAGACCGGGCCGCGTGCACGTGCATACACGATCGAGCGTGTCTGTGAAGACGACCAGCCCCGGCCTGTCTGGCCTCTCCAGACAGCTTCAGCGTTTCTGGATAGGTCCATTCTGGACCCTCGAGTCGAACATCAAAAGAACACGGTGTAGTCTTCGTTCTCGCACTTGTTGAGCCTCGTCGAACGAAATGGACTTTGCGAACGGTTTGCAGTCGCATACAGGGTGAGCATATTTACCTTTCCACAAAATCATTTGTTTCGATACCGCGTGCGTGCACTTGTCACACTATAATTCTTATTGTGACGAAAATTAGCAAGACTGCGTTAACCCTTTTTCCGTCTGAAGCCACGAGCAGTATTTTACGATATTTAAATTGAAATATTTATTAAACCAATGGTTCTCTGGCGCGAACACACTAATACTTTTTTTAGGAAATATGAAGAGCGGTATTGATTGATGTATTACAAAATATATAGTTTCATTTAACCCTGTGAGCCCTGAAAATTTTGGAAAAAGCGTGCGTCGTGCGCTGAAATTTTTCGCAGTGGAACAACGCGCTAAACGTAATATTACATTATAATAATTAGAAGCTATTCTACGTAAAAAATTACATAGAAAATTGTTTATGATTCTAGCACTACTGATTTCGACTCACGTTTACTAGGCATTTTTCATCCAATTTGTCAAATAGTATTTACCCTGGAAATTGTAAATACTTTTTTTAAATCCCTACGTAACATTAATAATCATATAATTATAATGCAAATACATAAAACGTTTAAAAAGGTTCTCAGGATTTACAGGCTAGATACTACTTAATAAACTAAATAAATAGTGTTTAACAAACCTGCGTCGGCAAACCAATATTGTCCGAGCTATAATCGATTTTCTGATTAATTTGTTTAACACGCAATTATTTATAACATCGTTAATATCGATTTTCTAAACGAGCGTTATCAGAGATTTTCTACTCAATTTGTTGAGCACTATCTGGTCCATAATTCATGGTGCATAGGGCACTTTGAAATATTGTGTATGTTAGGCGCCACGGGTAATATTTTACAAAATGAACACTTTGACTGCTATCAGTGCGTATAAACGCTCGATGAAACCGTTTATCGCGTACTGTCAACGCCCATAGGCGTTCGAACAATAGCTTAGCATAGTTTTCAAGTAGCTCAGACTCAAAGGGCAAGAATTAAAATACTTCATAAACTAATAGTTCTTCGACACAAGCATCTTAACCCTCATCCGTCCCTCGTGTGAATTTGACACATTCCCTTTACAAAAATACGATAAATGTAAAAAAGCTGTATGCCTCGCACATCCGTTTATTATTCACGAACGATGCAAGCAATCTGAACAATCTTATGCCTGAATGTACAGAAGTTTCATTTTTCTATTTTCTATAAAAGAATTTACAAGTTTAACTGTTTATCTTGTTTTTTACATTAATTTTCTACCATTATGTCAATTTGATACCAAGGGACAAATTAAGGGACAGACGAGGGTTAATACTTTTTTGTTGACAGCAAAAGATATATAATTCTATTTAAAATGGGATCACCTTCCCACCTCCAACAGTAAATAAACTATCGACACCACATTATGTCACCTACAAAGCTCTTCAACATTCGTCTGAAAAGTTCTTCTACGTTGCTGATAATTTCAACGATAGTCCAAATTCGAAAGCAAAGATTTATAAAAGGAAGATTGAATTTTGAACCAGGGGAACGTTCGCCTCGAAATGAATTTCGACGGGAAGTTCATGGAAATACTATTCTCAATGTCGTGGTGTCGTGGGTTCTTCAGGGTCTCGTCTGCTTCGAGCAACAACCGGCGGTTGTTACACCACGGCCAGATATTATTTTACGCGTTGCTCACGATCGATTTCTCGTATCGCAACGCATGTGCAGCGCACGCACGTGCGTGCGCAAATTTCCTCTCGAAACGATCGCATCGTGAACAAGAAACGCACGCCAGCCGAAAAAGGGTAGGAGAACAAGTGGACCAGCTAATTTTTCCTGGTCGAGCAACGAATAAATATGAACCAGCTGTTGAACGCCAGCATGAAACAAAAAAGGAAACGGGCGTGTCGCTGAAAAGCTACCCGGTTGAATAATGAGGGCCACTCGCGTGACTTTTGCACGTTGAACGGCACGTTTTTGCCGGTTGCAACTTTGTAATGGCTTCAACAGACGCGAGGCGATTTTTCTTTGACACTCTTGAGCCTCTGCGAAACGGCAGACTGCATGATGATGACGCGTGGACGTTGATTGAGTTGGCTGGACAGGGGTAGAATGTTTTAGAGAATCGATAGGTACCAAAATGTTTGCAACGGCAGGTGTTCTTCCAGTAGTGCAATCGAAACAGACATGGTTTAGTTCAAATGAGCTTGAGAGTTCACCGGTGGTCTCTGAATATAATTAGATGTGCCTAATGAATTTTCAAAGGTTGTATCTTCGAAAATAAAGTATGGTATGAACAAATTTTATTCCACATCTTCAGCGCACCTTGGAGGGTAATTAGATTGAAATCTCACGTGGAGAAAACACATCTGGCAAAAAAGGAAGTAACTGAAGAAAATATACTGGCTGCTAGCACCCAAATCCAAACTTTCCCTAACAAGTAAATTAACTATATACAACTGCATGCTCAAACCAATATGCAGAGAAGAGAAATACAGGAAACAAATCAATGAAAAACCCTTCGAGGTAAAACAAATGCAATAAAATACAACGCCTCGTATGTGCAAATGTTATTTTATATTTTCGACTTATTTTTTCATGTGGAATCATCCCCTCCCCCGTTGTACCACAACGGCTGTCACAGTTATAAATTGGGAAAATTCGCTATTTGATGCTGTTATCGATTTCTCGGGGCATCGAATGGGGAAAATATCGTTGAATTTCTTATGAGAATTTGCACTATTGTCGGTGGCCATCACCGACACCTGTCGATCAATATCAGTGAGAAAAATATTTTCATGCATCGGTGGTGGTTACCGCGGTTTTATGACTAATTCCCGTGGCTGTCAATCGGTGAGCTTTCGAACACCTGCATCGATTTTATATTTTCATTCGCGTTGATTTGAATATCGTAGTTAGAAGTTGGGTCGCCTCTGACGCATGAAAACGTTAATATTTGAAAATGAAAAAGAATTGGATCATGTGCTGTAATTTGGTATGTCTATGTTAACGCTTTGACTGTAGCAAGTATTTTGAAAACGTCAACTGCTTTTGGTTATTCATAATAGAATCTTTAAATAACGAGACATTTTACAATACTTCCGGTACATCGAATAAAGTAGGGCCTCGATTATCCGAACTATAATTCGTAAGAGTATGGTTCACATTGCACCTAAATTTCGTATGAAAATGATAAGTCTGTTTTAGAATATAAAATACAGAATAGTGCGGAATTAAGTACACAGAGTCATTAATGATACTTCCAGCATGTAACTGACATAGGATGACTGGTTTCCGGATGATCAGTGTTCGGATAATCAAGGTCCTACTGTATTATACAGTTTTCGAATATACACTTTATCTGGCATCATGTTCAGTTAAATTAAATGCAGGTTTATCACAAAAAGGGTGACTTGTCACGCTATTATTTGAATGTAGATTAACAAACTATGGAAAACAAAACACAACACTACGATACATATGGCTATAGTACGCTGTATTGCTATCTACCCACGATTCGGATTACTTTCTCCCTAACCAAATACTTTATTAGTATTTTGTTTGTGTTTTAATTATGGATCGACGTGTTATTCAAAAAGTTGAGTAAACTTACACGCATCGACGGATAGTATTTTTATAATCATTATAATCAATCAATATTTCAAACATCTTTTCATGTTTATCAAAATGAGAAATGAATTTTATCAGAAGGTAGCGCAGAATTTGTTCCTGCATCTAATAAATTGTAATTGCAAAAATACACAGTAGTTTTTCGAGTAATCAGTTTTTATTATCGAGTATATAATGATACTTTCAGCAGTACCAGTTATGTGTGCCCTAAATTGCCGCAAAACTCATTAATCAACGCCGTACGCTTCTTCTATTTATCGTCATCACGTTTTACTCGATTGCTTAGAAGTCTGGTCTACCATTGTCCGAAAACTAAATGGATGGCCCGCATGAAGACGAGAAATGTCGGTGGTACGTTGAAAGATCGCTTCCTGGTCCTGCAGTTTCTCAATTACTTAGGAACTGTCTGTTAATTGTTCTAACCCGGAGGAACATCACGGACAATTTGAACTGGTTTCGAAAGTAATTGTTCACTTGCTCAGAGAAAGTCTATTCGTTATCACAAGCTGTCCGTTCAACTTGAATTCAATATAAATTTTTCTTCGTTGCGGTTGAAGTGGACTTTATTACCCCTTGAATCGTTTTAATTACTTCCAATGACTCAACTCTAATTGTGAAAATTCTGGAGCCTCTTATAAAATAGCAAAACCATTTCAGATCCATCTGTATAATGATACAGTATACATGAGATGCATGCGAAATTAACAGTAATTATTTTCTTATGTGCAGTTACTTCTATTAACATTATAATATAATAGTTTAATTTAATTTATTACAGTACACGGGAAAATCTGTTTCTGGTACAAAGATTGAAAGTGTAGAGACAGGTAGTATACATGATACATGAAAAAGACTGTTACAGCATAGACTAACAACTCATTTTAGACATACCACAGTAATAGTGAAACGCTAAATTAACGCAGTTTGAGTGTTCATAAACTGACCCAGCGATCTATAAACACTGTTTTTTGAAAGCGTTAGGAGAGCCGGAGAAAAAGTCCAATTAAACGCTGAAACTATTGGCTAAATTACAGTGTACCTGAATTACTAAAAAAAAATTACATTTCTCCAAATTGGAACTTGATCTTCGATTCTTCAGTGTCGCAAAACTCGATATTCACTGTTCAATATTTTATAAACCACTGAGTGTCTACGCCTACGGCAAAACATGCGCCTAAAATTTGTTCGGTTTTCGATCCACCTGCGAAATTTTACCAAAATCGGAGCGTAACGCTACGTAGGTTCCCCTTGTTCGACAGATACGAAAAAACAGTTCACAGAAGAAATATTCTGATCGAGGGAGGACACTTTACGATGGAGCGGTTTGTATGTGGAAACGCCAAAGAGATTCCAAGTTCAACTTCATTTTCTTTAATGAGACTCTACATTCTATCCTCCATTGACTGATAGCTTATTTTAATACGAGTTCAACGATCTATCACACAAAATAATTTACGTACATTATCAATCAATCATTACACTGACATTGTTGGAGCGTAGGCTTGTTTGACTCTGTGCGTACCTGAGACTGTACTGTTCAGGATGATGCGATGGAGTTAGGTACTTTGTGTTCGACTGTATGAAACAGCGCGTGTATGGACAAATTGTTAGTGGAAGTCAGTGTTGGCCACAGGAGCTCCAGCCTTCTTCCACTCTAGGTCCATTCTCCTCGTTTCAATTCTCTCCTCATTCCCCCACGGTCCATCGTCGTCATAGATCACAGCCTATATGAGGGGAATGGAACTAGAGTGGGGGAAGACCGGAGATCCTGTGGCCACCACTGGTGCAAACCAAAGTCAAAGATGGTTTAAGAAATTACTATTAGGAACTGCAGTCCTAAAGATGAACCTCGTGCCGGGTGGTGTGAACAAAATCCAATAGTGACTGTTTAAGAGTTAGCCCAATTCTACGATACACCGTCACCTAAAACATATCTGTAGGAAGGTTTGCTAAGTTGATGTTCCTCTGATACACCTGCCAAACAGACCCGAATCGCTCATGGGATGAGCTAACATTGTCATTTAAAAGTTATAACAACGTATTTCGCTGGCGAACCGGTCGATCGGCGATGCGTTTAACAGTGTTTTTGGCGAGCGGGATTACAAACTTCAACGACGGGAGCTCTGGGAATAAATTCGAGGCAGAACAGGGGGAACGGCTCTGTTTGGTCGGAATTTTTGACGATCGGTTTAACAGGAGAGAGTTATCTCGCGCCGTTTCCGTTTGCACAAATTCTAGAACAAATCCTCGGCGGATCTGTTGATCCGGCGAGCCGTTAATCGCCCACGCCTTCGGAGCACCGGGATTAACGATCTGAGGTTCTAAAACAAACATCCCCGATCTCTGTGGCTGTGTCAGCACCTACATAACGTGTGTGACGATTCGAACCAGCTCGCGTCTGACTTCGAAACCCGTCCTCCTGCCAGGATTTTATCGTCCCCGGTGCACTGCCGATCGACCGACAAAGCCATCCGCTGTTTCTGTTCGACTGGAGTTCAAAGTTTGCTCCTGGTAGCATTTACCCAGCCATTCTATAGCCAGTTGGTAACCTTTGCTTTGTTGCATCGGGTCATCTCATACATAACGTAGCTGTTAAAAGTATCCTCAAGCGTAATTAAGAAATTGAATTGAAGAAAGTTACTGCAGGGTTTCCTAATTCTTAATAGGGTACTTGGTAGGATTTAATGTTTATAATGTAGCTGCACATTCGCGGCGGCTCCATAAAGTATAATTATTTTGAGATATGAAAGCGGAGGGATTTAATATTGAAATCAATATTTACTACCGTAACTTGGAGAACAATTATATGAAAGCAATGTTTATAATGCAAAGTCGATTAATGCTACTTTCAAAATGAATATGTTTGCAATTTCGGTTAATATCCGAATTTCCACTGACTTGATATCTAGAATTTTTAGTGGAACTGACAATAAATTGTTTTTAACTTATTTCTAACCGAAACAGCTTTATTTCATTTTACCCGGAAAAATGATTTACACCAATTACGTAAGCCTGAAGTCAAAATATTAGCAGAAACGATATTATACTACTAAACGTAAAATTAAGGTACGTTAACGCATCCTGGTTGCTAGGTAGTTTTTCTAAAAGTTCTGGAACACGGGATCCTTCTTAATCCTCTCTTTATGGACTGCTTAAGACTTTGCATACTATAAGTTAGAAACACGACTGTTCCGTACGAAACATGTGTAAACAGCTTACTGTTAGTTCCAAAGCACTGTCATCAAACCTAACACGGCCTGCCTATATCATCTTATGCCATAGCGAGCTAAAAACGACCTTCAGTAATATACAATATTCGCTAGAACATTGCACTGAAATCATAAAGAATAAAGAAACACTATCAGGTAATAGATAGACACTATCATCAGCAGTGTCTTCCCTATGTTCTAAAACATACTATAAGTAAGCATGACTATATTATTCGATTTCGTCTAACAAAGATTTGACTGTGCACGTGGTGGAATGTCAGAGATGTAGGGTAAGTGCCCCTAATATCACCCAGCACGTAATATCGCCTACCCGTAATATTTTGAAAAAAAAAGCGTTGACAGAAATCGGCAACGAACTGAAGTTGTAGCCAAACATGTATGAAGATACATATTTTATTGACAGCGTTACAAATAATGTCCCTTTCGTTTGAGACTGATTTGATATAAAAATGTCTCTTACCCATTACTTGAGAACGATTTGAAATTTGTTAGGCGATATTAGGCGCACTCGCCCTAAATTGTTTCGAATTTTTCAATAAAAATGCGGACTATCACTGCAAAGACCCGCAGCCATTAATTTTGTAAATTAAAAGCTACTTTTGCTGATAAAATGTCATGCTGCCGTTCGAGTGTCATTATACTGAAAATGTGTACGTAAATTGTTGCTATTTGGAGCAACTAGTATAATAAACCTTCAAACGACTTACCTTTATAGAATATTTTCCCTTATTCATACCCCCAGAGTATACTGACAAAGACTGTCCAAAAAAAAAACTGGGACACTCTGAACACACCCCCTGGAGCCACTGATTGACAAGGTCCGCATACTTTCGTGACTCCTTGTCGAGGCCATCGGGCGTTTAAGATTCTTCGTCAACAATATTTGAATTTCAAAGAACCGTACGTACACACGTGTGCCGGCGCCCCTGAACAGGTTAACCGCCGATCGATATTCCGGTTTCGAATGGCCCTGGAGCATTTTGTCGGACACGGTGACTCGGTTCGTCTTCCGCAGAGGCGGAAGCGGGAGAGGAAAAAAGGAATTCATCGGAAGCGATTAACGGTGGACGAACGGGTTTCCGGCTTTGCCGTTTCCAAATCGGACGATGCTACTCATTTGGGAGCTAGACGACGTGTCCGAGAGTAGCGCGTTGCTATAGAAACCCACCCCCGTTGTGGCGGGGGTGGTCGGTGTCAGGGGTTCTCAAAACGCCCGGACGGAGTCGGGCGAAGCGGCGCTGCAGCGAGCCGCCCGAAGGGACGAAAAATGTCCTGGGTCAGCTGCGAAGGGCCAACGATGAAATGGAACGACGTGGAAACGAGTCGAACGCGGAAGATAAGGATTCAGGAAACGTGGAGAAATGTTGCCTCTTTTTATGTCGGCGGATGAGTTATTTGCACGGATTTCAGTTAGTCGAAACTGTCGCAGTTGGGGAAGTTGTATGATGAACTACGGGCACTCGTTGCTTGTTTGTCTGCTTTTGCAAACGATGAGATGGACTGATGCAGGAGGACGTGTGAGCGGACAATGCAACGCGTTAGCACGGAGGGCATTGAACTTCGAAATACAGAACAGTTGGAGGTATATCTTCATCAGGGGAGATCGAAAAATAGGATACATTACCGCAGTCATTAAAGATTTTTCACGCCTGGATTTATGTTAAGTCAGTCTATTAGTTGATACTTGTTTTCACTGAGCTTCATTACAGCGTAAGGATGCATGATTTGTATATTAATCAGGAATATATTTACGTCCACACAGTGTGGTTCCACCTCTATCACGGGGGTGAACAACAACAGTGTTGCAATGGGCTGAATGTACTGCAGTAATAATTAAGCTGCATGTAATTTTAAACACTTGCGGCTTAAAGGATTCAAGTTTTACAAATTAAACATGTACACTCCCCTTCATAAGTCTGGGAACACTCGCTGTTTCTGCTGAAATTACGATACTTTTCCAGGATACCTGCAAATGTCTGCAGAAATCATCGAGGGCAATGGCAAAAGAATGATTAAATAAAAATCATATACTGGTCCTTCCAGTCATTCGATTTGAACCCAATTGGAAAAATGTGAGACAGAATCGACCTAAAAATATAACAAATTTACCCAAAATCAAAATCACGCAACAGGAATTGTCTCGCAACTTTCGTCTGAAATATTTGTCTACATCACTGATAATTCCAAAGATATTCACGTTGAAATATTAAAACAGTACACCCCGTACATTCTTCTGATGCGAAGGATTGAAATTTCTGAAATTCAATGTATCTTTGCCGCTGTAAGATGTGCGGGCAGGACATCTAGAAAGTGGGGTGAAACTTACGCGATCAAACTTTCGTAAAATCCTTCGTATGGTCGGTTCCGAACCGCTTTGCCACCCCTGGAAATCTGTCACGTGAGACGTAGCAAGGCCGATGATCCGTCTTTTTCATCCCCGAAAATTCGGGTTATTTGTCGGCGGGATTCGAGTCTGCCTTCAGATCTCGGACAATCGGATCGACGGAGTTTCTTCGACTATTTCCCTGGGAACCCATTGCCAGCCAATCTAGATGCTACTACGGAACGTGCTCATCCGGATCGTGGACTTATTGTTAGGGTGGCTTTTGACCCTGCGGCGAGTTCGTACACTGCGATAAACCCCGGAGATGGAAATCGGAACCCGTATTTACAGACGCCCGGTCGCAACGTGAATTTGTACCTTCGTAAAGAGAACGTACATACAGCCATTGATTTCCTATATCGGCTACAGAGAACTATCTCCTTCCGTAACGGGTATTCATGTAACGTGTATTCACTTCCCCCCTCTATAATTTTGATTCGTACGTCGAGGTGTATCGTCCATGGACAAACCAGACTTGAGGAAATGGAACGTACTTAGAAAATAGGATCAAAAGCCAGAGTATCGCGAGCATAAGTAATTTCGTTGGAGTCGTTCTTTTGGAAATGATGATGAATGGTGGACACGAGTCGGCTTACCTTGGTCCGATGAGACACGAAGTGAACGACTTCGTTGTCGTAGAATTCGAAGTGGACCATTTCAAGGACATCCGACTCAAAATGTACCAGCTCGGGGATGCAGGGGCCAAAATGAACCACTTCGGGTTCGTAGATTCCACAATCGACCACCTCGAGTGTCTAGAATTGCAAGTGGACCACCTCGAGTGTGTAAGATTGAAAATGAGCCACTTCGAGGGCTTAGGATTCGAAATGAAAGTTTCCGGGGCTGTAGGATTTAATATGAACCACCTCGTGGATGTAGAATCCAAAATGGACCACCTCGAGGTCCTAGGATTTTAAATCGACCACCTTGCTACCGTAGGATCCAAAATGGATTATCCGGAAATCCCAGCATCCGAAATGGATTACCTGGAGGTTTTACGAATACAAAATGGATTACCTCGAAGTTCTACGATTTTAAATGGACCACCTCGAACGCGTAGGATCAAACATGAACCGTGTCGTGTGCATTAGATCCGAAACGAACCGCATCAGGGCCGTATGATTTGAAACGGACCATCTGGAGGTCCTAGAATCTGAAATGGACTACCTGGAGATCTTACAAATGTAAAATGGACCACTTCGAGGTCCTAGGATTCTGAATGAACCACCTGGAGTTCCTAGAATTCGAAATAGATCACCTGGAGATTCTAGAATCCGAACTGTACTACCTGGATATCCTAGAAGTTCAAAATGTATTACCTTGAAGTTCTACGATTTTAAATGGACCACCTCGAGGGCGGAGAATCAAACATGAACCGTCTCGTGTATTCTAGATCCAACACGAACCACCTTGGAGCCCTATGATTTGAAACCGACCATCTGGAGGTCCTAGAATCTGAAATGGACTACCTCGAGGTCCTAGAATTCAAAATGAATCACCTGGAGATTCTAGAATCCGAAATGGATCACCTGGAAATTCTATAATCCGAAATGGATCACCTGGAGATTCTAGAATCCGAAATGGATCACCTGGAAATTCTATAATCCGAAATGGATCACCTGGAGATTCTAAAATCCGAAATGGATCACCTGGAGATTCTAGAATCCGAAATGGATCACCCGGAGGTTCCAGAATCCGGTATAGATCACCTGGAGATTCTGGAATCCGAACTGGATTACCTGGAGGAGATCTTACAAATTTAAAATGTATTACCTCGAGGTTCTACGATTTTAAGTGGACCACCTCGAGAGCATAAAGTCAAACGCCAACGGTCTCGCGCGCAGAAGATCCAAAACGAACCGCCTCGGCCGGCTAAAATTTCAAACGAATTTTCACGATTGGGGCCATGAAATGCGGGTCACGAATTCGCGGGAGGGAAAGTTTCGCGGCAGACACGGAACTTCGCGTATGTAGGAGAATAATAGAGGCGTTCTTGCACGAGTGACGGCATCGCTGACGTTAATTATCCTAATGAACGAGACGCTCGGTGACTGACGAAATTGTCTTCGCGAAATGGAGCAGTGCCGGTTCTTTGCCACGGATTTCGAGCGGCGCGGACAATCAGGAAACGTTTACCAGCTTCCCCTGTTTTATATCCGCCATCGTGTGAAACTGTGTCCCGTGTCTTTGCGGCTACGCGTACCTGTGCCGCGTAGGAGAAGAAAAGCGCAAGAGTCGGACGCGGAAGTCGAGGAGAATAATGCGATGCAAAGTAACGATACGGAACTGTTTGAACGCGTGGAACAACGGGAACGAGAAGAATAGCAGCGTGTCACGACGGAGCCGGGAATTTAAGAGTGTAATCTCGGAAAATGTTGCCGGCAGAAGGCGTAAGAGTAATAACGTATTTCCTCGGATTCTGTTAGGAAAATGAGGCTGTGCTCCGGGCGCGTCCGGAACCTCTCTGCAGTTTCTCGAAACGACCACTCGATCTTTGTGGCCAGAGTTCGATACGCGATTGTACGCATAATGCATTGTACGATTGCAAAGATTTGCTTTTGTAACAGTGGGATAACGTTGTTAGACACGGTTATATACTTAATACCATTGAAAAGTGTACACCTTCACTTGTTTTCTTAAGGGGTCTCCCTGGTGTGACGGTTTAAAAAAATCGAATTCTTTTTTGTTGAGACTTTCTTATAGTTTTACATCCTAGAAACATACTCCCAAAGTATTATAGACGCATTAGAAAAATTAACAATGCTACAGGCTTTGAAACGGAGCCTTTCATATAATTTTAAAGGGTACGTGAAACTTTGAACGCGTTTTTCTGATAACGATATTTTTTCAAATGGCTGCCTCGATATCTCAAAATCCAATCATCCGATTTACGTGAAACCTGGTAGGCATCTTCAGTAGATGTGTCATTCTCTCCGGTACTAGGACTAAGTCAATATTTGCAAAATTCAAATTTTGCGACTTAAAAAACGAGCTATTTTTTGTGCAAAAATCGAAACTTTTCCTTTCAGACGTTGCCATATTTTAATTTTTCGTTATTTTTCATTTATTCTAGTACCAGCTATAGCCACACTCATACAGATTAAGAATCCTCTTCTTTTATTTCATTCTGATAATTCTGAGGGCAGATTTTATGGCAGCCATGAAGACAAATGTTTTTTTTAGGTGCAGTGGCAGAATCCCAATAGCTTTGGACAGAGTTATTATTTCTGCACTAAATAATTATTACCTATTCTTCAAACATTGTCTGATACAGCAGCAAATTATTGCATTCATATGTTTGTTATTTTTATTCAAAAAAATTCCCAAAGATCGCTTCGTTTTTCGACCGTCACGCTAGGGAGACCCCTTAACACGTTGAACGCTACAGTGAAACCAGCCGTGCCTTGTCAGACGCGACATGATATACTATTTTTAATATAAACCGTAAAGGAAAAAAGTATTCGGGTATTCAGTCGTGTTATTATGTTCCTACATTAGTGTTACAGCGTCACAATTGCTCAGGATTATATAATAATAAATAGTTATTTAATTAAATTGTAATTGAAGTGCCGCACAGGTGACCACCGCGGCACTCAACGTATTAACAACAGACTCAGGTTGTTTCCATTGTCTTTTTACTGCAAAAATAATTACACTACACATTGTTAAACTGTAAACATAGGTACAACTTTCACTTCGCTTTTCATATTTTTGTTATAATTTTTTAACACATTGAAGGCCGTAACGGTCACCGCTGACCGACACCTCAAATTCAATTTAATTAAATAATTATCGAGTGTCACAAAATTCTGAGCAAACTTCATACTGAAACAATAATGTAGGAACAGAAGAACACGACTGAGTACTCAAATCTTTTTTTTTCTTTACGATTCGTACAGAAAATAATGAATTATATTGTGTCTGATTGGGTATGGCTATTTTCACTGTGGCGGCAAACGTGTTAATAAATTTATGGACTTCGTCTTGTAGCCTCATTTTATACTTTTGTCTTATGTTTAGGTGTACAACACACCGGCATAGTTTGCCAAAGTTTATGTATACAGAAGGTAGCCAAACCTTGAAACATTGTTTTTGATAGACAGTCCTGACTCATCATATCCGCAGACCCTGAGCCAAAAGTTGTACCCTGACGGGCTAACTCGTGGGTCAATCATTCAGAATACGAAAAGCTATAAAAGGGCACTCCGGGTGAAGCAGAGGGTCTTTCGATTTGCAACCTTTAGCATTGCGAGTAGGACATTCTAAGTTTCCGTCATTCTATCGTACAGTTAGTAAGAATCGATATTCTTCTCACTCTGATTCCGTTAAAAATTGGAATCCCGTGAGATTAAGTGCGGAGAGGATCGAGAATCGATTACGTCCTATCTCGATGTATCCGCTGTCCTCACGTAAAATTAATTTCCCGAGGACTGGTTGATAGAGGATGATTTTAAATGACTTTAAAAATAATCTCCTTAACACTATCGAATTTAAAATGAACTTGTGTTCTACTGGTGTTTACAAAATTCTGTGTTCGTTAGAGTTATATGATGTTCGATCTGCACGGTTCGACTTCTAACTGACAATGAGTTCTGACGGTTACAAAGCTTTCGAGCTGTCATGAACCTCGACCTTGTAGGATGTGCTTCTTTATGGCCCTAAAAAGTGTGGAAAAACGTTCGATGGCAGTGTCCTTTGGATTCGAGGAAAACAGCCAACAGGGCACTTGAGGGGGCTAAGTCCCTCTGTTCAAAGAAAAAGCGCAGATTGTCCAACTGTTCCAATAAACTTTGACATCCTGAAAGTTTTCGATACCCTAGGCTAGCGATGACCACCGAACCTGCGGATTTCCCCTACTCTAGGTCCATTCCCCTCGTTTCAGCTCCCTCCAACTCTCTCCTCGTTCCCCCTCGGACCATCATTGTCCCAGATCACAGCCTATACGAGGGGAATGGACCTAGAGTGGGGGAAGGCCACAGTTCCAGTGGCTATCACTGCTCTGGGTATTCTCTGCAACACCGTGTATTCCCTCTTGGTGCGTACCCGACTACCCAACACTGTTCTTACCAAATTCCTCTCCTAAACGAGAAGATAACCTTGAACGTCCCGGTTCCCCTATAATAGCCATGCCTCACGAGAGAACGCGGCGATGCATCATCCGTAGCGAGGGTGTTAATGAAACGTGCCACCGCGAATTTTAATTAAGCAGCAGCTTACGCGGGACTAGCCGTGCAGCCAATCGATGTCCGCGTTCATCACTCTCCGATCTCAGCGGGGAAACGTGAAATTATTGCCACGGCCATGAAGGCCGTAAACAATGCTGCAAGGCGACCGCGAACATACTCGTTCGTTCGGAGCTACAGCGGTCCCGACGTACTCGCCGTCACGGGGCTTTATCATTATTTATTACCTGAACAGCTCGAAAGATACCTCGCGGCTTTCGCTGGAGGGCGAAGTTATTCCGAGCGCGAACTATAAAAACGCATAGCGAAGCATAGAGACGCGACGGCGCGCCGTGACTTCGCGGACTTCCCCCAGATGGAGTCGTCCATTTCTCTTCACTTCGCGGATTTATGGCGCATTTACGCGGCCGGGACTTTCCGTATAAATTCAGCCGGTTCACGTCGCTGCGGAACACCCTCGATCCGTGAAAACAATGCATCGTGTAAACGGAATTCGCCGGACGCGCCCGGGGGATTCCGGCCGCGGGCCGAGTTCATAAAGAATTCACGAGATCGAGAATTTTCGGAAGGATTTCCCTTCGGAACGAGGAGAAAATAATTCAAACGCTCGCGCGCCACCGTGCCGGCTGAATGGTAACTTAATTTTTTCATAAAAGCTTCAGACGATAAATAATAATTGAATAGAGGGGGAAATGGAAAAAGGAACGTGCAGTCTTTTTTTCTCCGTCGGTCCCGTAATTCAGTTCTCGCCTGTATTTGCCTTCTTGCAGAGCTCACCGATTGAATTTTTCGTGGAATACATGGCGACGGGTTTCTTTGCTTTATTAAACTGTTCTCTGACGCAACAGAAAAATAATTGAGATTTGAAGATGCAGGATGTTCGTTTCAATGGTGTACACGAGTTTTTAACTGACGTCAATCGAATAAAATTGCACATGATGTTAAGAAGCTCTCAACCATCAAATTAATGCAATGTTCGAAATTTCGAAAATTGTTTCCCGTAATCATTAGCTCGTTCACTGCCGCAGGGGTCGGTGATGACTGCACTTCAATTTCAATTTAATTAAATAACTATTTATTATTACACAATTCTGAGCAATTTTTATATTAGAACACTAATTTAGGAACATGAAGACACGACTGAATATCCTAATATTTTTTTCCTTTAGGATTTATATTAAAAATAGAAAAGTATGCTATGTCTGACTAGGTATGGCTGTTTTTACTGCGGTATTCAATGTGTCAACACGTTGACTGCCGTGGAGGTTACACGTGATCTCGGTACATCAAATTTTGTTTCATTAAATAACGAATAATTTTTTTAAATTTTAAGATAATATTAATATTATAATAATAGTATAAGGTGACACCTATGCGTTCAAAGAGTAAAATATTCTTTTCTTCCAGGATTTATACTTAAAATAGGACATTACATTGTGTCTGTCTAGGTATGGCAGTTTTCACTGTGGCATTCAACGTGTGAATATAATATATTTTATAGATATGGTTGATCTTCAATGATCTTGTCCTTCAGTGGTCTCGCAAATTATTAACACTATCATCTCGAATTGAAGAAAATATCACTTAAATATTTACACGTTAATACATGAAAAATAGCATAATTTATAGCAAAAAATATAGTAGTAATAATAAATAAAATTTATAGCAAACAATGTTAGTAGTTACGAAGTTTTAAAATGATCGATAGTGAGATCACAGCACTCGAAAACACAGACAGTATCATGACGACGACATGTGGCTGCAACGCCGCGAGAAAATTTTTAACCGTTTTAACACGTTGACTGGCACATTAGAAACATCCATCCCTAATCAGACATTACATAAATTGCTGTTTTGACTGTAAATCACAGGGAAAGAAACTGTTTAAGCATTCAATCGTATACATGCCTTTTATGTTAATCTGGCACTGTAAAATTCGCTGAGAATGTTGTCAAAATCAATAATTATTTAATTAACACGTTGACCGCCCAATACGAGTTAACTCGTAATTAACGTGTTAAAAATAATAACGTTGACTGGTTCCCTCTACGGTCACACCGCTGAAAGGGTTAATCAAATTCTTATCCTTCCCTAAATTCTGAAATATCAAAGCATCTTATAATCAGACAAGCCTGTACATTTTCAAGCACGTCTGCACTGAACACCTGAAATTACTTTCGAGAACGGTTTCAGAGAAGGACATTCGATAACGATTTCATTCTCGAACGGAGTCTCTATAATTGCTCGTAAGTTCTCCGGCTGTAATTTATTCAGTGATAGTCTAAAGGGACATAATTTCCCGAAGATAAGTCCCTCGGTCGTTTTTAAAGCGGTATCAGGGAGGAACGGTGGCACGAAAACGATTCATTTATCTTTGAATTATTCTACGTCTTCGTGTCAAAACGCTTGCTCAGCTTTCGCGCGCTTTAAGGATTTTCCTGCGGGTCGTTCGGTCGGTCGGTCGATCGACAAGACGACCGGTCCCGTTTCGCCAGAATAATTCACGCCTAACCGCGAACTTCCTGCAGGATTACAATTTCCTGGTCGCCGCAACGGCACGCTCTATATCCTCTCACCATCCGACCGTTCGAGCCTGATTGCCTCCGGCAGTTTCCAACGCCGATAGTGACCGTCTTAAAGCACCGATTTTACCCGACGTACACCGTTCCTGAATTCTCCTAAATTCAATCCGACAGAATCCCAGCCGAAGAATAAGATTTACGCCATTTTGGATACGGTTCAACGTCACCATTCAACGGTCGAGGGATCTTTGAACCTCTCGGCTCTCAGACCGTAGGATCCCGAGTTTTTTTTGGACATAGTTCACGTGTTTGGGTGTTTCTGATGGTGGAGTACAGCGTAGATCAGGGATATACGTGGGAACGTACAATACTGGTGTTACAGAGGTACTTTTAGGCTTTCTGGGTAACCTATATGGGAATTGAAATGCGAACATATAGGTATGATGTCATACCAATATCGAGGAGTTTTATTGAAATGCTAAATACCGGTATTATGCTGGTATTGTCGGGTTGATTTTGAGTAATTTTTATGGAAATCACATTATGAAAATACAGGTTTGACTTCATACTGGTAAAGATCGATACTGGTATCGGGAAGATATGTCGATGTGCCAAGTACCGGTATTATACTGGTATTTTTCGGTTGAATCTGAGTAACTTTTCTGGAAATCAGAATATGAAAACATAGTTGTGATGTTATACTGGTATCGGGGGAGTATTGTATCGAAGTTGGAGAATTATATCGAAACGCTAAATACAGGTATTATGCAGGTATTTTTCGGTTGAGTCTGAACAACCTTCATGGAAATCAAAGTATGAAAATACAGGTTTGATTTCATACTAGTAAAGATCGATACTGGTATCGGAAAGTTATATCGATGTGCAGAATACCGGTATTATACTGATATTTTTCGGTAGAATATGAGTAACATTTACAGATATCGAACTATGAAAACATAGGTATAATGTCATACTGGACTCACAATACTTGTCAGAGGAGTTATATACACCGAAATTCTAAATACCTGTATTATACCGGAATCGAAGAATTATATCAAAACGCTAAATACTGGTATTGTACTTGTATTTTTCAGTAGTGTCTGAGCAATCTTTATGAAAGTCGAAACATGAGAATACCGTTTTGTCGCAATTTTGCTATAAAAAACACCAGCACAATTGCTTTTTAACACGTTGAACGTCACAGTGAAAACAGCCACACCTAGCCAGACGTGACATAATTTACTGTTTTTAATATAAATTCTAAGGGGAAAAAATATCCGAATATTCAGTCGCGTTTTTATGTTCCTAAATTATTGTTACAATATGAAAATTGTTCAGAATTGTGTAATAATAAATAGTTATTCAATTAAATTGAATTTGAAGTGCCTGTCATTGGTAACCCCCTCGGCATCCAACGTGTTAAATTGCAATTTGTCAGTGTTGACATGCCACAATATATTATGCAAAGCAATTAGGCATAAATAAAATGAAACCACTGTGAAAGTATACCTTATTTCACGCTGTCATACTTTTAATTCTTACTTTTTTTACCTTTTCGCATGATTCCTTGAAAACGAACACGTTTATAACGTTTCCTATAACAAGACTTTTTTCTCAACATTCCTGAAGAAAATTCGACTCCTCGAGTCGGTTTTCCGAAATAGAACGTTATTGACGCGCAAAAAACGGTTTAATTTTCTCCGCTTAACGAACACATTTCTTGCTGACTTTTCTTCGCCCTCCTTGATTCGAATAAATTGGACCGGCAAATCTGGCGGCCGTGTCTAGGAAGAAATGTAATTGAGCCAGGAAGCCGTGGAAATGGCAGAATTATGGCGAATAGTAAATTTCTTCGATATTCTACCATTAAATCGCTCTACGTTTCGCGGAAACGCATTATTCTCTGAAAAATTGAAACGTTTGTTCGTCTTTGTCCGAACCTGTCCGTGTCGGTTCGTTCAAACGTTCGATAAATTGCACCTTTGTCCAAATCTGTGAACGTTCAGAAATTTTTCAATTAACGCCCCGTTAACTCTGCACAAGGATTGATAGAGATATTTGAAAAACAAAATAAAAGCGGAACATACAGCGGAATTTGAAATTCCACGACAATATTCATGGAAAAATTGGTGGAAAAAATTGACCAACGAAATTCGATGATAGATGGAATTGATTTAAATTCTGAATTAGTTATCAGTGGACTGTGAATATTCATGCAATTTCGTGTATGCAAATACGTAGAATATACAGAGTGAAAAATAAATTTTCTCCGCGTGTCTGTTACTAATTCGATAGAAAACTTCGCCTTTGTCATTCAAGAATACAATTAAAATCACGCAATGTTTTATTCAATTTTATAAAGCGAAATAAAATAAAAGCGCACCCACTGTTTACAACGAAATTAAATTATATTTCATAAAGGAATGTTGTATTATATTTTTACAACAAGTGGAGCTTGTTAATTTTATTCGGGTTTGTTTTCATAAAAAACAAACAAACCTGTTCGAAGCAGATGCATTAAAATTATTAGTTTACATAAAATATCTCTGTCATTTAAAATTAAAATCACAGAATTTCAAATTAACTTCCACAAAACAGAATAAAATAGAACTGCGCGTTATTTAATTTGTGTTCCACAGAGGAAAGCTCTGTAATTTCTTTCAATAAATGGAGATTGTTCGTTTTATTCAAAACGGAGCTTTGCGCCGAGCCAGCGATCCTTTTGTCCCGAGCAAACACATTAAAGCACCGGCACATGAATTTTCATGAAAATGTACAATCCATTTATTGCTATTATTCGCGGAGAAGAAAACGGGAAGCGCGTTCGGAGCGGCGAAAATTCCATTTCCACGCAAGAATATTGCGGCTCGCATTGTGAGTCGTTGAAAGTGCGGCTTAACGGGGCTGTTTCAGACCGTGGAACGCTCTGTCTCTGTATGCTTCGCGGCTGTTCGTTTGTTTCGCGTCTCCGGGGGTACAAATAAGTCTCTGACACGAGTCAATTCTTTGGATTTCAGGAAGATGCGGCCGCGGGTCTCCTTGCGAGCAGCTCTGCTACGAACTTCACGACGGAATGTACGAGTGCGACTGCAGGGACGGCTACATTCTTCATAAAAATGGATACAGTTGCGCCGGTGAGTTGGCTCGGGTGAAAACTTACTGCTTATCCAGCTTTATGTACCTCACGATCCTCGAACACGCGTCCCTTTCCAATTTTCCCGCAGACGAATCTGTTCACGGCACTCCTTCATTCTGGATTTCGTAGACTTCGATGCATACCGGTGAGAACCGTCCTAATACCGTGCAGAGGATATTCCAAAAGGAACTGCGCATTTCGGTGAAATCGGATGGATTTTAAAAGCACGATTTAAGTATATTATTACCGATTTAGTTTTATGCGAAAAGAAATATACTTAACAACGGTCGGTGAATATTTTATGTTATAGTATTATTTAACACCTTCGACGTGGGTTCTGTTGCTGTTTGTGGATTATGTGCGCATCGCATACATTCATTTTTCCAACTTTATTCATACTTTACTGGATGTATTCAGAATTATAAAAAGAGCACGTTTTTTCTCTTGTAATTTTTGGAGTCTTCTTTGTGTGACTGGAATATTTTGTAATAAAAATTTGTAATGCATGTTATGTCTTATCTCTGTATAACGATTACTGTTGTATTAATTTTACAAATATTTAATGACAATTTGTGTTAGACCTGTATTCGTATTAGTGTCCATAAATTAGGTGTCAATAATTAAGGGTTATTATGGTATTTATGTACAGTAGAGTTTTGTTTGCACTTAGTAATTAATTTTTATTTATAATATTAAATTGTAATCGGATTCTGAACAGGTTTCGGTACGAGTCATTTTTTTTAAACAAGGATACATACGGTAGTGTACCACGTGCGGATAGTAAATTAGCTCATTTAAAAAGGACATTTACTGAACGCCCATCGGCGTTCTCCGCACGTACCGGGGGAATTACAAAGTATTCTATCTGAAACAGGACAAATAATTATCTTTTCTAATTTTTACGATATGAAAAAGGTCTCCTACATAATTCAAATGATATTCAAACACTTGTCTAATACCTTAAATATATCCTGAAAATTAAATGGTTGCACTATGTTGAAATGTGAAAAGTTTTTACACGTTCCCTGCCACGTGTGCCATTTTCGGTACACGCATTAATTTTAATTTGATCGCATAACAATTCTTATGAAATTTTGAGTAACATTCATGTTAAAATGATAGTAGAAATAGAAAGTGTAATATCCAATAGATAAATATTTGTACAATCAACCACATATATTAATAAATAGTAATTTTCATATGTCTGTTTGGTTACGGAATTTTCCACTGTGGCATGGAACGTGATAATTTATTGTGATACTTTGTGTGCGTTAATTGAGATAAAAACTCAATATGTGTGAATAGATTTTTCTGTGACTGTATATTGCTAAAGATGCAAAGATTTAATTAATGAAAACAGTTAATGGTTATTTACCATTTTACAATTTTATTACAGTTATTGGTATTTGCCATTTTATCAGAGTTAACACTTTTATCAGAGTAGTTTGTAGGGCAAATAACTACTATCTAACTAATATTTTATTTAATTGAATTGAGGTTGATACGATTGTCATATTCAACGTTTACAGTCAGGTAACTATACTTTGTCTATAAATATTTATCGAAAAATGATGTCACCACAGAAGTTTTACTAACCGGTTGCTTATGTTCGAAGATAAGTCTAATCTAAGAAGTTTCCTCTCATCTACCATCAATTTGGAATCTTATGTCTTTTCACGGATTTTTATCTCCTCGAGGAGTTCTGGGAAACTTTAAAAGGATAAAAGTTTGATAACTTTATGTGCCTTAAGAAGGATATTGATTCTTTTCGACCCGAGTGAATGGAAGTACTAAGATAGGGGCAGGTCGAACACACGAAAAATTTTTTAATGTGCCTCCATGTTTTAACGTCAATACAAGACAAAGTTTCCGCAGAAATTTAAAGTTAAATAGGCAATAAGAAAATCTACTCCTTTCTTTTTTTAGGAAAGGCGATTGTAGATTAAAAAGATTAAAGATTAAAAATATTTACAGATTTATATTGTTATAGTAGTATCAACATTAGTGAGACTTTTATGAAAGTTAGTAATTATGTGTATCTCTCACAATAATTAGAGGATCGCATAATTAAATTATATACGGACCAATCAAGCATTAGATATTAAGTTGATGCAAAAATTTATCGTTTATTTACGAGAACTGATTTTAAATAAAGTTAGTGATCATTCACTAGTTTCAAAAACACTGGTTGCAATTCTTTTACTTCCTATATTTTGATCTGCAATAATAGTTCAGTTTCGATTTTAATTAAAAAGTATGGCAAACCTTTTGGACCAGTCTAATATTTTGAAAGTTGTAGATATTATACATAAGAGACATTCAGAGAAAATACTGTAATATTGTGCATAAAATATTTTTTTCATTTCTGATACTTGGCAGATTGTTAAAATATATGCTTTATGTTAAAAAAATAAAGGCCACGTAGCCTCAGGTAAATTTACCTATATATGACAGAATAACATAATTCTATCAAATTTACACAAGAGACGGATAAGGGTTAAAAAATAATTTCAGTGGGAAAAATAGTATCAATACCTGAACACCCTTTCCAAAGAAAATAAAATTAATACACAAATTACAAAATGCAGCTAGCTGAAACACTCCCGTAGATGCTCGACCTTAGCAATCAATTTTAGTAATCGACACGACATTAAACAATAAATTCAAAAGAAGCGAATAATGATTTCAACTATTATATCGGCAACTAAACTCAGGACTTTCGAAACATTTTACCCAAAAGCATTTATTAAAACCCTGCAACTAAAAATTCTGGATTCAACTCATTTTCACTGGAATCGATGATTTCTTGCTATAGTCCTGGAATTTCTTCAATCTCGTGTTAAACGAATTGACTGAATTTTGAGGCGAAGTGAATCATGCCAGCCTAGTATTATTATCCCAGGCAGAACAGACGATTTCCACAGAGAACATGGCGCAGTGAGTGAAAAAAGAAGATCGTTTTTATCGGAGAAGTAAGTGGTGCAGGCTGCAGACGTAATCGCAGCACGCCTGGCGCCAGAATCTGACGAAAAGGATATTACGTGGAACGAGCAAGAAAACACGTGCCGCCTATATAAGCGAGGCAAATTTTTTGGTCCTCGCCGTTTTTTTGTATAACAAGATCGACGGCTTCCTCCCGGCTGCAGGGTAACTAGCATAACGTGGAGAAACGGCACCTCGGGGTCCGTTCGGCGGCGATAAACGTGAGATCCGACGTTCAATTTCGACGCGAACCTCTTCCACACCCGGTCCAGACACTTTCCTCGTGTTCCACTTTCTTTTTTCACTTATCTCGCCGCCGGATAGCTGGAATTCAATCTTGCCCGTCGATCCCGTCAAAATCGCCCTGTACCCCGGGAAACGGTACCACCGCGAAATTAGGTGCTCCGTCCGTGGAAATCGGTTTAACCACGTCTTCATGCGTGATACGATGTTTTACAGCTGCCGAATGTTTGTCCTCGGTTGCTTTATTTAATTCGTTGACTGCCCAATACGAGTCAACGTGTTAATTAACACGTCAGTGACGTGACAGTCACCGGTGACAGACACCTCAAATTTAATTTAATTAAATAATTATTGATTTTCGCAAAATTCTGAGCAAATTTCATATTGAAATAATAATGTAGGAACAGAAGAACACGATTGAGAACTCAAATCTTTTTCTGCTTTACTATTTAGGTAAAAAATAGTGAATTATATCGTGTTTGATTAGGTAGGGCTGCTTTCCCTGTGACGTTCAACGTGTTAAATAATTATTGATTTTCACAATATTCTCAGCGAATCTTACATTGCAAGGTTAACACAGAAAGGCATATATACGATTGAGTACTTAAATATTTTCTTTCTCTGTGATTTACAATTAAAACAGCAACTTATGCCGTGTCTGATTAGGAATGGCTGTTTCCACTGTGCCAGCCAACGTGTTAACCTACTGATGGTACATAGGGTGGTAAAACGCAGCTGGAACAAATCACACCTCTTTTCTGACTGTGATCAATAGACTGCGGATGTTTATGCAAATATGCAATTTTAGATATTCATATTTTTTGTTTAAATGTAGTTAAAGAAATAGAACTTCGACACAGTTGTATTTTATGCTTGGAATGATACAACATGTATTTCCTATTTCGCTTACTTTATAACATATACTACATCTTGCACATATTTGAATATATTAAATTGCATAAAAATCCGCAGTATAGTGATCAGGAAAGAATGTTAAAGAAAAACGGTTGAGGGGTGTGATGAGTTCGAACACTATTAACTCTCAAACACTCAGTTTATTATTAAATAACAAAATCTATAATTTTTCTAACAGGAACAAGAACAAAGCAGGTAACAAAATTCAACCCTTAATTTGGCGTTAAACGACCTGGTGCCTGCACCGGCAAAAATTTTGTCTGATAAAATTCATAAATTTGGCTTTACCCTCATGAACTTTTGCTTACTTATAAAGAAAAATATCCTCTAACAGTTTTAACAAAAAGTTGTACCTTACAACTTTTCTTGGTATGTTTATTTAAAAGAATTTAGCGCAATTAAACAGTGTCAGCTAGCTTGTCGGGAATATCCCGACTTCCGACCTCAAAGAGTTAAAATACAGGAATAAATATACGTCTAGAACGGTACAAAAGAGTAAATACGCTTGGAAATTAAATGCACGCTTCACGAAATACTTTTGTTCTATTCGAAGAAGCTTCTTTAATCAGTTCTTTGAAACAATTACTGTTTTAATTAATTAACACATTTTCAGAGAGGCCAATGCCTGTTACCATTGGACTTACGTTCATCCTGAGACATCAAAGACAACAAGATGTTTTAAAAACAAACACACAATCTTCGTGATGAACAAATTAAAAAAATGTTATTTCATACAATCGCTGAATTTTAATTTTATTTTGCAAAGAAAAGACTCCTCGAATAGATGAGATAAAACTGTCTCTTGAACGTATTTTCAATTTCACATTGTGCAAGGTAGGAAGAAGTCTACCTCGATCAAAGTTTCAGACGACGTTCACGGCGTTTTTTCTTTTTTCTCCTCGATTTTCGGGTATCTCGAAGGCAGCTGTGCTCGGAGCAGCTATTTCCGTAGAACCATGGAGCCCTTAGGAACATTTTCGTCGGTAGCGGCGACGACGGGAAATTCGGAGGGATGCTACGAAAGAAAAGAAAGTTCCTCGGCGACGGTCTCCGTTAATTGCTTTCCGATTGATCGTCCACGAAATTCCATTATTACGGTCCGCCACGAACGGAATGCCGTGTTTTTCTCCGCACACGTGCAACCGAAAATCATCCCCAAAAAGGATTACTCTCTTTCATCCTGTATACTTCCTATACTACTCCTTCTACAGGGTGGTTGTTGCAGTTGTCACATCTTATATAAAGAAAAAGGAAATTTGCATTACTCATAGTGTGGGCTAGTTGGTGTCTACACTGTTCATCTAGCGCCTTTTTGAATTGGCCTTTGCTTCAACAATTATTATTACTTGCACTTCCGGTTACAAACACATGACTGAGAGTCGCGTTCACTTCTCTGCAATGTTCTTTTGTTTAATAATTATAAACCAAGTCTGATATGTTTATTTAGCTACTATATAATTAATATATTTTGCACCAAAGATATAGAGTTCATATAGATAAGTGATTTGCCATAAATCTGTATCTTTTTATTTAATAACATCAACAGTAATTCACAGATTTTTTTCACGAGTGTAACGATGCATACACATTTTATAGTTTCACCGTTTTTTTAAATGGAAACGCATATTTATTTGCATGAACCGTATCGGGGTGATCTCCGGATATTGTCATGCAATAAAAATAAAATGTTTATTTTTTTATCGGAATGTTTACGTTTCCATGGAGCGTTCGAGCTTCTTTAGTTTATTTAAAATATCTCACAAACTAATCGCTTTTCTATCACTTTACCCTCATACTTTTTTGCATAAAATAACGAGAGGATGCGTTTCCATTTAAAACAATAGTGCAACAATGAAATGCGCATGCATCGTTACATTTGTATGTCGGTCGAAAAATTGGGGAGAATTTGGGAATTTTTTTAAAGAAAAGTACAAAACGTACGAATTTAAAACTTCGTAGCTTTATTAATTAACGTTTCAAGAATACACAGTAATTTCTTTACACAAAAATAGTAATTCTGTCCAAAGTAACAGCAGTTCTACCAGCGCGCCCCAAAATTTGTCTGCACGACCGTCATAAAATCTGTTGCCGAAATTGTCTGAAAAAAAAATTGGCCTCTCCATTCTGCTGGTCTGAGATAGTACAATGATTCTTTTCATTAATCCCAGCGATAGTTACATTAAAGGAGAATCGTATTGTTTAAGTTCATCTTGCGTGGCGCCTCGTTACGTTCAATTTTCTCGATCTTAATTTTCCACAAAGGGACTTCCGCCTGCAAAGTAAAATGGCAAATGAAGCTTGATAGCATTCACCGATGCAAAAACGGCTGCACAACGGAGGTGGTTTGCCGTTCGGTCGCCCTTCCTCTTCGTCTTCTTCCTCGTTTGGAGGCGGAAGATCCGCACGGGCAGGCGGAGAAACGAATCAAAGGAGCATCGCCTTGAGTACACCGAGGAAACCAAACTTTGATGGAAGGTTATTCGCGTGTAAACTGCATCGCCGCGGACCATTTTGCGCGCGGCTGAAAGACCACGCTGACGTCCGCTTCGCTGCACTTCCGGTGCTTCAGAACTTATCGGAAGCAGTTATACACGGACCTATCATCGCGAACTCTCATGCGAAACTCTCGAATCGAACGCAAACTGCGAAACCGAAATAAAAATGGAAATTCAGAAGCATTCATAGCAGGGGTGACCATCCGGAGCAATGCCTCGTTCCGTCTACCCCCACTCTGCGTCCATTCCCCTCGCGCGGCTTGTGGTCTAGGCATGATTTCGAGAACGTCTGCAATTATTAGTAAGTACGATTTCTCGAAGAACAGTTAAATCGAGTTAATTGAATTTCGAAATGTCGATAATCGATTTTCGGGATATTGATATATCGAAAATTCGATATGCATCGTTTAGAGATAATCAACGTTCTACCTAAATCACAACCTACGTGAGTGGACGCAGAGTGGGGGTAGGTCACAGTCAGGCCTTGCTCCGGATGGCCATCTCTGACTTACAGTCTGTTCAACCCTCATGTGAATGCCCGGGTACAAATGTACCCATTGATACTGCCATAAGTATTAGGACACTTGCAACTTTTGTCGAATATATGATATTTTAGCTAATTTTTATACTTTCCTCGGTTTTACATTAGAATAAGCCTTTGACTGCGAGATACTTGGGGGCAAGGTGAACTCTGCGTGCGGTCGAGCAGCAGTAGTGCGTACTGATCCATTGCATCGAACGCCTATGGGCGTCGACAGTACACGGTGAGCGGCCATAGGCGCTGATTCCAGTCAAAGGGTTAGACACACTGAGCTATTCTTTTTTTTAAGTAAATTACAAAGAGCATCATGTTTCATGTATTACATTAATTTGTTTATTCAAGGTAACGAACAATTATTAGAGTTTATAATTACATTCGAGTGCACAGTTAATTCATACGAAATTCATTTAAATATTAATCCTTTCGCAACTATGTCTGACTTGACGTGGCTGTTCATCCCAAAATCCCTGGATCGTCCATTTTTTTATACATTAATCCTCTACTTCATGAAAATACATCATCATAATTATATTGTTGTATAGGTCATGCTTCAAGTACCAAAGCAAACGTGGTCTAACGGAAAACACCTCTACCAGGAAGGGGTTAATACAATTTATGACGTCAGTATAACAATACAGACAGGATATTTGTTTGCCCGCGAAGCAAGCAAAAATTTACTCCACGGTTTCAATTTATCTTATTTTAAGGTGAAACGAGCAGAAGCTCGTCTCAAGACTCCGCGTATTTATTTGCGTTGCTCTTCGCCGGGCGTTCATTTCCTTCAAATGGATACGTTGTCGGTTGCTTGGAAGCCGGTTACATGAAAGCGAGCGCGTGTTATACAGAGGCGAATTTTTCTCCTTCTGAAGGGAAGATAGAAAGATGGATCATGCTCGTGGGTCGGCGGAAAAGCCGAAAAGGCATTCAGACCTGTCTCCCGTAAGAGGTGAACGCATCAAGCTTTGACAGGGGATCGTTTCAGTTCATAATGTACAAGTTTACCGTGTATACACACTAACCGGCTGTCCTTTTCCCTTCTACACGCCATTTCGCGTTTTCCTGCTGGAACTCCTATTGAAATAACCGTGCATCGTATATTTGCATCCCTGCGCGTCACTGAAAATGACATCCAACCGGAAAGATCGTTGGAACATCGTTTATTACGAACACGAGAACCGCAACTGGATTTCATTATTTAATCCTTGTGCACCGTTCATCTCGATTCGACATTTAATAACTTTCTATTAACACGTTCACTGCCGTGGGGGTCACTGGTGACCGGCACCTCAAATTTTATTCCATTAAATAACTAGTAATTCTTACACAATTTTTAACATCATTGTCATCATAATAATAATACAAAGTGAGTATTATACGTTCAAATAATTAAAAATTTCTTTTCTCTCGCGATTTATATTTAACACGTTGAATTCCACAGTGAAAACGGCCATACCTAATCAGACACGATATAATTTACTATTTTTTTATATAAACCGTAAAGAAAAAAAGGTTTGAGTACTCAGTCGTGTTCTTCTGTTCCTACATTATTGTTACAGTATGAAGGTTGCTCACTGAGTCACCGGTGACTGACACCTCAAATTTTATTTAACACTAACCGTACCGGCACTTCACATATACCTATTCTTACCGTAACCGGTCATAAACAAGCCAAGCGATGCATCTTTCTCAGTAAAAAAAAGTAGCAAAACAAACAAAAATTGAGAAATTGATTAATCAGATAATATAAGAATTTACATAATGTTAGATGAACAAAAGAAATAACAATGAATGTACAGTTTTAAATTAAATTTTGAAACCGGTCATTTGACCGGGCCTGGTACGGTTAGTGTTAATTATATAATTATTGAGTGTCACAAAATTTTGAACGAGCTTCATACTGAAACAATAATGGAGGAGCAAAAGAACACGAATGAGTACTCAAATCTTTTTTTTCTTTACGATTTATATAAAAAAAATGTAAATTATGCCTTGTCTGATTTGATACGGCTGTTTTCACAGTGGCGATCGTGTTAAAACAGTAGATTATGACATGTCTGACTAGGTATGGCGATTTCCACTGCCGTAGTCAAAGCGTTAATTCATTCTAAGTCGTATAATATTGATCTCTTGATGAATATTTATTAGACATTTCTTACTCCCTTTGTTAAATACATAATAATATTGTAAATACTATGTGTCCTGCGATTCACAGTGCGTAATAGTATTCGAGAATTTTAAGGTCGCCATGAGCCGTATAAAAATGAATGTAGATGGCAGTTTCCACATATTGATCCTGTATATTTGACATAAAACAGCATCGAAAACTAAATCTCCCTCAAACGTTACACCAGCCCAAACATATTTCGCAGCGTCTCATCTAGATCACACTCACAATCAGTCACACCCAATTAAAACACTGCATACCCTATAAAACTTTGCGTTCAAACGCTACAAGAGCCAGTATCTCCTAGGTGGAAACACCGTTTACTCTCTGTAACATCGATAAAAAAAGAACATTAAAAAAACTGCCTATTATGCCTGAAAGATTCAGAAGACTTCCTCGTGTGAACGGGAGAAGAACTCCCTGAAACGTGCCTGACACGGTCCCAGGAAGCTACCGGAGGGTCCGCCTCTCTGAGAGCCGTTATCGAACGAAACACGTGTTCCGGAGCGTTCAGGATTTTCGCGTGATTCTGTTTGGTTTCGAGGGCGAGGACAACTGGCATGCTGCCGGTTCGAGGGTCTCTGAAATGTCAAAGGTCGGCACCGAGCGGGTTAAAGCGCGTCACTCGATTAACGCTGGCTGAACAGCGTGTCGGGCAGACGGCGGAATGCAAGGACGACGGGAAAAAAAGGAAATGGAAAAACAGAACACCGCGACACCTGCTAATGAGAGCACATTGTCTGAACGTTTGCGCTACGGTACGCTGAACCACTCGACACCGGTGCGACCGCGATGCAGTCGGAACGGTGCATGCACACAGAGCGCAACGTATCCACTCGGTCTCCCGACAGGACCATGTTGTTCTACTTACTGCTCCCGCTGGACCTCTACGATGTTATTAACGTACACTTCCGGGGCGCCACGCTGTTTCCAACAACACCACCGCGCGTCCGTAAACTCATTTACGCGAGCCGTCGGCGAAATTCTGGAAGAAAGCTCGCTGCGAAGAAGCCGCTTATACCGAAGTAATACTAACGAATTGATGGGAAGGAATATTGTTAAACAGAGATTATGATAGGGGAGAACCTTTGATATTTTTCAGGATCTTCGGGTAGTCCTGCCGTACAGTGCGTTCGGAAAGTCTCTCCGCCGTGTATGTTGTACCTCAGAAGCACGAAATGCAAATATAGTAGTCTTCCTTATCCGAAGTAATAGAGAAACAAATGTGGCCGCGTAACAGAATTTTCGGATAATAGAGCCATCACATTTTTCTTTATATTAAACTTCATTTATTTAAGTAAAAATCAACCAAATTGACAGTTTGTTTCAATATTCAAGAATCCTATATTGTTTTGGCTGCTAAATCACGTAAGTTTTCACGAAACGACTGTTTGGATAACAGAACATTTGGATGATAGAACGTTCGGATATTAGGATATTCGGATAATAGGCGTTCGTATACGGAAGGCTCTACTGTACTATCATTGACTTTATCATTCGGACATGGGTGTTTGCTATTTGTGATATATTAGAGATCTCCAATTTTAGGTAAAAATGTGAGGTATTACAGTAGGACCTCGATTAACCAGATTGTGATTACCCGTGGTCTCGATCAACCAGGTCTCAGTTATCGGGGGTCCCGGTTATCCAGGGTCTCCTGTTTACTATCGACAAACACTTGTACATATCTTACGATTCTCTTCTATTTATACCTAACCTAACAAAAAGTTTAGTGATGATGTAAAGTTGGCCTGATAAAGTACTTATCAGTGCAAAATTAAAAAAGTAGATTAAATTTAAGGAGATATATCTTTGGCTATGATTATATTATAAAAGGAAATACATTTTCTAAGTCCAGCAGCTTATTTTGGTATGGAGAATACGTTTTTAGTTATTTTCCCTCGGGCCTGGATTTATCCGAGCTGTTTGTCTACCGATTAAGCCGGTTAATCGAGGTTCTACTGTATTATCGTTGACTTTATCATCCGGACATGGGTGTTTGCTATTTGTGATACGTTAGAGATTGCAAACTTTAAGTACACACATAAAGTATTAACTGCATTAATTTAGTAGTACAGTACCCTGCCACTTCAATATGGGCACCCAATACTTTTTACAAATTTCAACTTTAGGAGCTTATTTCTAATTTTTGCTTGGGCAAACTGTAACGATATGGCTACCAATAAAAAGCCAGAAATCTCTGTTTTCCAATTGTATTAAAGCAGTACAACAATTATTAATGCTTTCTGTGTCACGAGATATTTTGATTTTTTAAATGTGGTCTTGATGAATGCTTTTATTTACATTTATTTATTTTTATTGAGAATAAAAGCGCGTTGTTTGCCATCTTAATCGAACTTGGTACCAACAGTTTACTAAATATTATACGATTAGAGAGGTTTTTCTTAAGATGCTCAGAAAGGGGGTCGTCTGTTTTTGATTTTTCCCGCTTGAAGTCAAGCTAACTTTTATCCGCAAAGTTTCGTCGAAAATAAAAAAAACAACATATCCAAACATGTACTCCTTTTTGTACAAAGACGGAAGTTCAAAAGTTTCGATTTTGAAAAGTTTGATTCAGGAGAGACTGCTGCAGCGAACCTTCAATTTCAGCTAAGAAGAAAATATAAAATGTGAAAAGTTCTTACTTGAAACTTCTAATTTCGACTAAAAATAAACTGACACGGATTCCTTTTCTCAACGATACTTCGGTAACTTCTTTTTCCATGCATCGAAACGGGAACGAAACCGGTCAAAGACCCATCGAACTTATTCGAACTATCTCCACTGTACGGTTAAATCACAAATTCGTGGGTCCAGTACTATAATTAGATAACTGAAAATCAACTGCCTCGAGATAACTCCGTTGATTGGTTAATTTGTCAGCAGAAATTTATTGCACAGCTCAGTCGTTTAATAAATCTAGTTAAGGAGACCACAGTGGATTTCCAAGAACAATTTTCATAAAAATTTCGCTTATTGATTAGTCATAATTAATTAAATTGTGAGATGCCTAGTTTCTCCACTAAACACTGAGTAGCCTAGTTATAGTACTGAACCCATAAAATGAATTTTATTTTCATACAGTTTACATTATCAGTAGTGGATTACAATCGAACCTCGATTATCCGAACTGTAATCAGTAACAAGATGCCTCACATTGGACCCATGTTTCTCACAAACATGACACTTTTGGTTTAGAATATAAAAATACACGGTGGTACAAAATAAAGTATACAAGGTCACTGATGATAATTCCACCTTATAATTAACACAGAAGAGCCGTGTTCGGATAATCGAGGTTCCATTGTACTTGTATTTTCATCATATCAACGACTACGTCGAGAAATCTCCGGTAAACAACCTTGCAATCGGTTACCGTGTCGCGACCCTTCGGGTTTTTCCGCCGAAAGTTCGCCACCTCAGGTATACGACTGCCACTCAGACGATAGCCGCAGCACTGCGCGCTGATTGGTCGCACCCAGCTACCAAAAAGTCTATAAAAGCCCGTAATTTTCACGTATCGAGAGCTTCGAGTACCAACACTCCACCGAGGCAGACCTCCGCGCTGTCCGAATTTCTAACGCACCCCACGCGGTCTCAACACTCACATACAATAAATCGACATAAGTACACAACGCTCTCCACTCTCATCATTCAACGTACAGACTACTCACAGGAAGTTAATTCGGAGTGTGAGTGTACTTGTGAATTTTTGTCAATCGCAGCGAAGGACACGTTACGCTACAATTGGGTTGACAACTGAATTCGACACTCGACAGTCTTTGTGTGAAAGCGTTTATTAAAATTCTTGCAATAATTTTCTATTTAACACGTTGACTGCCACGTTGCATGGATTAAAAACAACACAATTTTCTAGACTTCGATGCAACGCGAAACTAATCTCAAATTATGCCCTTTTTAACGCGTTGAATGCCGTGGGCCTCACCGGCGACCGGCGCTACAAATTCTGTTTAATTAAATAACTATTAATTTTTGCAATATTCTGGGAAAATTTAACATTATAGTGTTAATACAGGCACGCGTGTGTAATTCTGAATACTTGAACATTTTTTTCCTTCACGATTTATATAGAAAAGAGAATTTTGTATGGTGTCTGACTAGTGACGGCTGTTTTCACTGGGGCCGTCAACGTGTTAATCAATTATGTCAGTAACTCTTTATAATTTTCACGGGTTCTGTTAAACCTTTTTAGATATTTTTACAATACTATTGGTCATCAGATAAATAAGAACTGAATTTAAGTGTCATTCGTATATGGGTGACATGGCAGTCAAAGTGTTAAGTTATTCGCATTCGAATTTTTAATGTTCTTTTGTTATAATTGTGGTGACTTTTCTATTCTGTGACGGCTAGAGATGGGATCCAAGTATATTACAAATATAGTGAGTTGCTGGAAAGATGATTAAGGGCACCGCACAGGGGCAAGAGGGGTACTCTGCACGCTCCGCCGTTGTCACACGGTGCTATATGATCCGATTAGGTGATGTGACCGTTCAGCCAATAAACAAAATGCCTGTGTTTTGTTTTTAGGATTGTGTTCGACTAGGTCTGCTGTAACCAATCAGACCCGCATTCCTTCCGCTCGTCATCTTTCCAGCAACTCACTGTAGGTTCCAATCTCACCGGATAGTTTCGGACAGTCGCTTACAATACTTTGAAAACAGGAAGCAATAATTCCCTAAAAAGTGTATGGATTGTCAAGGGAAATAATTCGATTGACGTCAGACACGGCGTACGGCGGACATCGTCGAAAACAGGACGAAGAATATGAAATTTATTTATGTAAAGAGGTTAATTGAATTAATCTTGCTCAAGCAGCATGCAAACGTATTTAATGCATTCTGCCCTGTCGTTTCCGTTTGAAAGTCAATTAAGTTACCCCCGATACGAAAGGAACTTCTGTCCCGTGCGCTATTTTGGATTTCAATAATGCTATCAAAGTTCTCGAAGAAGTTCGAGGATTCGACATGATTGAATTTAACGTGGCTCGTATTGAAGCCGATGAAGGAAAGCACAACAAGAGGTGCTTCAGCAACTGAACATCGCTTTTGTCAGGATTTTAGTTCGAGTCGTATAAGTTGTCGAGGAGGTCGAAGACTTTTCACTTTCCATCTAGGAGAAGGTACGAAAGTGATTTCGTTTATATTTTTATTGAAAAAAATTTGGCACTCACGCGATTCAATTAATTTGTTTATGCATTTATTTATTTTATTCTTATATACTGGGCGGCTCCCTTTTTATACATAGATGAAGTATTGTAAGCTAAGTAATACTTATATTTATTTGCATTCGCTTTGAATGACACGATGAAATCCTCGAAGAAATGAATATTGTTAGTAAATTGGTTTTCCAAGTTTGACAATCCAGTGATAACATCAGTATGTCCGAATCGAGAGGTATGCAGACTGATTCTGGCAATTGGGAAAGGCTATAGTTCTGTTCCAAGTGAAGTTAGATGACGCCCACGTATTGGGTTGAGTCATAAATAAATTGTGATTCGCCTCCTTAAAATTGACGATTTATTAAAGGGTGATGTTGCTCCTGCGAGTCTGTTTGCGTTCTAGAAATTCATACTGTTAAATATGAAGCAAAAATCAGTAGCCCGGATAAACTATTTGAATTTTTAGAAAGACAAAAATCTGTCGCGTTGTGGAAGTTATTTATGACTCAACCCGATTGATCTACAAATGTGTAATGTTTGAAAAAATTCATGGAGGATGGAGGTGTCGTTGTCGATTTTTATTAATCCTCTTTGAAAATATAGGTTTTGCTTAGGTGAGTAGTCGCTGATGATTGTACCGTTTATGTGACCATTTCAAATAAACGTTTAACAAATATAAAAATATTTTACTGAATTTTTCCTTTGCTCGCTGTTCGAGTTGTGTTTAATCAGGTTTGAATACTCGATAACCCCGGGAAAAGAAGCTCCCCCAGAGTTCGGGTAGTCACTGTGCAGTTGGTATCGTGGGAACATGCTTCCCATTGTTCTATTTCTTCAGCGTTATTCAAACATCGGAAGAAACATGTACGATGTGCGGAAACGAACATTTCTCTTGGGTTTAATCTTCTGTTGCGCATGGACGAGGCGATATCCGGTACGATTCTCCTGTTCGATTAAGTTTAAGGTTTATTTATTGCTGGAAGCTTTTTTAAAGCGCCTATCTGAGCTGTGCAAGACAACAAAAATTCCAGAGACACTATTTTCTTGTTCAGACAGAAGAATCTCATCGATTATAAATTCTGTTAATGTAAATTAACCAATTAAAAATTCAATTAACTAAGTAAGTAATTAAAACAGAATTTTGTATATGCCTTATACCTAAAATTGAGACACAGGATATTCAAAAGCAGAACATCTAATTATATTCCTTTATTTTTTTTAATATCAAGAAGTATACGAAATATAATTCGAATGATTTCAAAGGATGAAAGGTGCAATGAAAAAATGTCTGGCTCACGCCATCCTTCTGTTTTGATGTCCCAAATAACGACTTATTTTTTAATTTTTCAGGAACGAATTTGATAAAGTTGGAAAGATGTAGTCGATTTCTCTTATTGGAAGTTGTATTTGTTCAGTGTGAATTCATAGCTATTTTAATAAAGTAGTAAACGTGTGGTCATTAAATTTTGTCCCAGGGATTCAGGCCAATGGAACAAAGACTCGTTTATGAATTTTAATAGAAATGTGATTACACAAGATAAATTGAATGCATAATGAGCGCACGGTGTCGATGTAATAAGCTAAAGCTTAAACACAAAATAATATTATATAATAAAATGTATTAAACAAGATAGAAGAAAGTCTATTTTACATATTGTTACTGTTTTGCCGTTAATTTGAACAAATTCATTTTTGTATTAGGTCATCCCATAAGTAATGTCGTTTTTAAAGGTAATTTCAAGCGTAAACAAATTAACGATTCGAACTACTTTTAATTAACGAGATTCAACCATTAGTTTTTATGTCCCTGACCCACCATTTATGTACTTCTTCGACATTTTCTTCAACAAGTTCCCACTATTTGCAACTGTAAAATTTATGTAAAATAGATTTTATGTGATCAATTACATTGAATTCACTGTTCAAGTAAAAAATTGTGGAACACCTAAGTAATATTGTAGTTTGGTACGTGTATTAGGAGTCGAAAAATCTGCTAATAACGCCAGTAAAATGGTATTATGGCATTTTTCCTCCAAAACTTTCAATCAAAGTTCAACCAAAGAAAAATTTACAATCGAGCATATCACTCACATTTTACAATGTACACAATAAAATCATTATTGTATAAAATGCAATAATTTATTCGTATTTATATCGATTTAATTATATAAGATAAAAAACGACATTACTTATGAGATAATCTATTAAAATTATTTAAAATTTTCAAAAAGCCATCCATGAAGAGGTTAATAGAGAAGTAAGTACATATTTTTCCTCAACTTTTCTGTCAACCGTATATAATAATATAACCTTGGAATATTCCCTCAAACCATTTAAATTACATTTAATAATTCTTTTTCCTAATACAATTTATATAAAAGATAGGCAGGTGTTCAGTGTTTCATGAAACATCCTGTATCTGTTACTTGCAATTAGTAGACGTTTAATATTCGTTTAAACGGTTTGTCTCGATCGAATCTGAAAGTAAGCAGGAAGACGTCTCAACGACATTGTTTCCATTCGGGCAGATTAAACTGATGCTATCTGTTTAATTAATAGAAACTTCAGGCTTGCTTCCATTTACTTATGCCATACTTATAATTAGTATCAGATACTGATCGTAATAAGTTTTATCAGTACATTCCAAATGGATTCTATTATTAATTTCCATCTTCTTCTTCATATTTATACGTAATAAGCTCTACAAGCTTTCTGTCTTTACACTAAAATGGGTGACATAATTTTCCCTTTTTAAAGCAGGGTTACCAAATTTGATGCCCAGAAACTTTTTCACTGTATACTCACCAACAATAAGAATCGACAGAAGGAACTGATATTTGACATTGTTCTTCCATTAATCGACACGAGACGTGCAATGATTTCATCAATTAAAGACTGCATGTTGTCATTCAGAAAAATCAATGCGTCATTGAAACGATCTTCATGACTCCACCTACAAACAAATTAACTGCACCTCATAATTTTTTCAAGTTGAATAAATTTGTCCTTTAACTCATTGAGCGCCACGTGTACCACCGGTGACCCACGTCTGAATTTTAATTCACCGTTTTCGGTACACGCATCAATATTAATTTGATCACATAACTACAAACCCTTATGAAATTCTGACAAGTAACATTCGCGTTAAAATGACAGTAGTAGCAGAAAGTGTAATATCAAATAGATAAATATTTGTACTAATAAAACTAAAACCTCATCTTAATGATAATGTGGGCAGAGACATAATTCACGACTTGCTTAACACGTTCTATGCCACAGTGAAAAATTCCATAACTAGTCAGACGCGTGCAAATAAGTTTCTATAAACACATAACGTTAGAAACACAAACATTGAACTGCCTTGTGATATACCATTCATTCGGTACTATTATTGTGGCGTTCGTTTTAATTGGAATATAAAGAATATTACCATTTATTTAGAATAATCGAATTTGGTGCGTGGGGCGCATACGACCCACGCGGCACGGAACGTGTTAAATTCATCAAAGAAACCAAAATAATTGACAAAATATTATACCGACAATTATGAAGACTTGTACTACAATAGTGTCTGTGAAGTGTGTAAATTCAGTACGTTGCGAGAAGACTCAGTTATGATGTCGAACGCTAATAAATAATCAAAGTTGATTTTACACCGAAAGAATTGCGTTTAGGACCTATGTTGATTAAACATTTCTTATTCCTCTCAGTGAGTACTATAAACCCTTTTTTTTAACACTCTATATATACTTTACATTCTAAAATAAAATTATCGTTTTTATGCGAAATCTAGTTACAGCGCTGGTCATTCTCTTATTATTTACAGTTCGGATAATCGAGGTCCTACTGTACTTCGAAAACGATCCTAGCACGAAAAAGTTGTATTCTACATTTTTTTTTCCGTCTAAAATAATTTGCTACCCAATTCTGCGACTCGTTCCGACACTCCCTTTATAACCCAGTTTCCATTCATTGGTTAACCAATTAGATGCAATGGCCGTACGATAAATATTTGTCATTGCACGAGTGCTGGCAGTGTTTCGCCTGGCAGTTGACAGGTTTAGCATTAATCACCCAGCAATATTTGCATAGCTTTGCAACGGCGAAGGCGCGTTTCTGTTGCTCCACACTTTCGGGACTCAATGAAATGGCGGAATACATTATGGCAATGCAAACACGAGCCGGGGACGAGAATTGAAATCAATTTTCATTCGATCGCGGTCACTATGAAATAACGTTCATCAAGTTTTCACGAGCCGTGCAGCATTTACGAAAACAGGAGCAACGCGTGCTCCGTGAATGTTTTATTTTTATTTCATTGTTTCAGTGTGCGTGGTACATTCACTGTGGTCTGTACAGAATATAAAAAAAATTGTGAGATGTTAAATAATTCGTAATGACTCGTTTGGGACTCTGTTATACAGTATGATGGGCGTAAAGTTTAAGAAATATTTTAGCAAGATTTACTGGAGTGTTTTATATGAAAGGTGTGGATGAACATTTTGTGTATTTTGTTTAGCCCTGCAATAAAATGTATATATACATTGTCGCTCATGGAAGTGTGGACATTTAAGAATTATAGATAAAATAAGCACATAAATTGCTTAACACAAAATACTTTTATTTCCAGTCAGTTTTACACTTTATAAACATAGTTATCGAATTATGCATAAATTAATTAAATAATACTCCAACAAAAACAAATTAGGAACATTTAAATCGGAATTCTGAAACTTTTTAATGGAGTGTCTATACTTCCGTGAGCGGTAGTACACATTTCTACATTTACGTACAGGTTTCGTATAGCTTGATAACTTTTTCTGACAAAATTTCCTTCTGTCTTGCGTAGCTACAAATTTCTGATGACGAAATATTTGCTAATTTTTGTGTGTTATACAGTTAGACATTCATGATGAAATATGTTTGCATAAAAATTATAACATTTGCTTTAAGAATTCGTCTTGCATTGCTAAAAATGTATATTGAAAAATATTAGCTTGAAAAGTTGTAATATTTGCTAAACAAATTTGGTTTGTGCTGCACAGTCGAAAACGTATGATCATAAATAGTTTCTTCAAAAAATTATAACGTTTGCTGACGTATCTTGCATAGTTAAAAAATTACAGTAGAACCTCGGTAATTCGAAAATTAGTCACGTTATATCAGTTACACTAAAATTATTATTAACAACACTTTATACTTAATTTTGTATCACTATGTATTTTAAATTCTAAAATGGAATAATCATTTTTATGCGAAACATGGTTACGTGTCTCAACTTGTTACTAATTACAGTTCGGATAATCGAGGTCTAACTCTATTATGAAGAATATTTGATAAAATGTTCTTACGTTGCACGGTTAAAAATTTACAATACAAAATATCTACATCCAAAATTATGACATTTACTCAATTTTAAATTTATTAATTTGTTTTTGTCTTGCATAGTTAAAAAGCTGTTAATGAAAACTTCAAAACTGATCAATATTTTATCAACACAAAATCCTTTTCTGTTCTTGCTAACTTAAAATTCTAGTGTACTTTTGAAGAAATTTGCAATCGAGCAACCGCGAATGAGAAATACCACGATGGCGGATCTTTTTAATAATGAAATTGCGAACAGTCGTGGAATCCGTTCTAGTATGATCATCATTTCTAAATCGACCCGGCAATTGCATTCCAATCGAAATTGCCAGAATGTCGTGCATAGCCGATCGATTGTCCTGATCTCGATTGCATAGAGTCTTAGAAATTTTTGAATATAATCAACAACATACATTTTATGCATCGCATTCTTTCCGAAAATTTGATCCGAAGAAAGGAGTAACAGGAGTACAGGAGAAAATAATCAAAATACAAACAATATCTTTATTTTCCTTTCAGAATATTTATTAGAAAAATGTAACAATTTCAGCCGGTGATACAGATACAAAACTATCTTCATGCTTCAGCTTGTAGATTAAAAATTACAGTGTTAACATTGAACCTGATCAATAGACTGTGGATGTTTATGCAATTTAACGAATCCAGGTACATAAAATATATTGTCTGAAGCAAATAAGATAAATAAAATGTGTATGTCTGATATCTGCTCAAAACAGACATTTGTTTATCAGTGTTCAATGTAAAAATATTAAGGAATAAAAGTCTATATTTACATAAACTCCTGCGGTCTATTGATCAATAAACATTTCTCCAATTGCTTTCTTATCTGAGACATTATGTTTCTCTATTAAGGGGTATTCTTTTTTCTCAACCTCTTTGGAGACTATATTTTGGGATTTTATTTTGAAAAAATTAAAGAACAGATTTTTACGAAATTTTGCGGATTTATTCATATACATTTATACTACTTTCGTGAATTTTTGTATATTGGTATCATCTACATTATAATAATTATTCGCCGAAGAAGTGGAGAAACAGAAAAACTTCTTCGCTAAAGTTATCTGAAATCAATAACTGAAAAAAAATGATAATTAATATAAATATGGCTACTGTTTGAACTACGGAAAAAGAAAAAAAGTGAGTTTTGCCAAAATGGCATCAGTCGGAACAATAAATATCGATTTTTTACTAATATGACCTTCAAACCATTCTAAAAATCATAAATATTGATACATTTAATTGAAAACCATTCAAGAAGAATTATCAATCGATTATCGATATATGCATATATCGAAATCTTCTCATCTCACTTCCGTTAATCATGTACTCGACACGCGGATAAATTAGCTTACATAAGATACTCGAAGCAAGCCGGTCGTTTCTTATAAATTTTCTCAACTCCCGCTACCAATTCTCAACAACATTTACATAAACATGAATAACAAAGTATTTGCTCTAGCTCGTGGTCCACCATATTAACCCTATTTTATTCCACCGTTCGATTATCCATTGAACACGTTGACTGCCCAATACGAGTTAACTTAACTCAACGACAGTCAACGGGTTAATTAAACAATTATTGATTTTGACAATATTCTCGGCGAATTTTACATTGCAGAATTAACATAGAAAGGCATGTATACGATCGAGTACTTAAACATCCTCTTTCTCTATGATTTACAATCAAAACAGCTATTTATGTCGTGTCTGATTAGGCATGGCTGTTTCCACTGTTGCAACCAACGTGTTAACACTAAAGCTACCACGACCGGTTAAATGCCCGTTTTTAAACATTTAATTAAAAATTCTGCATTCATTGTTATCGCTTTCAGCACCTGACTTCACGACTTTTCCAATGATATACATATAATCAATTTTTACCCGTACTAAATTGACTATTGCTTGCAGTCAATTGCTAAAAGATATAATTTCTCTTTAAAGACCGGTCATTTAACCGGTTCGATAAAAATAGGTACATATAAATTGTCGGTAGGTTTAGTGTTAAGGTTTTTAGATAAAAAATGCCCCGAATGTATAGAACTCATATTTTCAACTTTATAATATAACGCGAGGACTAAGGAAACTTAGAAACAGCCAGTCACATACATCATAACGTCATCATAGAAAAATTTTTCGCCTCGAAGACCGGACTAGGGTCAAGCACCAACGACATTTTCATTCACTCAATGAATGTCCCAACAATGTTCTCACGAAATGACTTCCTCAACAAGGTTCTTCTAAGTGTCGTCAGAGTTCTTCGCAATTTCTGGTGCACGGCCCTTATCGTGTTCCTCGTTGGTTCGCAGCAGGCGGCCGCAAAATTTATGAGACAACTTTTCGCGCACGTAGGACACCTCCCTCTCGAAATAACAATACACTCGTTTCTCCGGCACGTTTGCATCTTCCTCCGGGACTTTTTCCTCTCCCGACGGCCTCGCGTTCCGAGGAGATATTGGCATACGAGAAGAAGCGTTTCCTTTTTTCGCCGGGCCGGGGGCGCGAGTTTGCGCCATTACAGTTCCATATGCTGATCCACGTCACGACACGCGAAATTGCTCGACCTCCGGCAAACCGGAAGCCCCGTTCCCTTCGAACTTCAAGAGAATTTCGACGTCCCAGCTATTTCTCGCGGGAAATAGTCGGTCTGTCGCTTGCGGAGAGAATATTGGCCGCTCTCGAACCGGCCAATCGAAGTCGCGCCTTCACCGGCGGTTTGTATTTTCGTCATCGTGACGGCTCGAATCGCAATCCCGTGAACTTCCCAAAGTGCAAATTAACGGGTTCTCCAGGCTAGCGTGTTCATTTGGAAAATCGTCTGCCGTAAAGTGTTACGTTCTGCCGCAGTTCTGCTCCGTATAGACTGCATTAACTATTTTAGTGTCGCTGGAGTCTGCGAAAGCATGCTCGTAAAACGGACCTGATCTGCATCTGTCCGTGCAAATTCGCTTAATTTTCTTAAAACGTTTTGAGGATTTTGTTCGTTGTCACCGGAAATTAACCCATTTCTTCCCAACGTTGCCTAGACGCAACATCTGATTGTAAGAAAATATTTTAGTAACATTTAAAAAATGATAAAACGAATAGCAAGAATGGAAATATAGCGAAAAAAATATTGATATATAGTGCAATACATTATCTAATAAGGCTGTGAGAATAATTTCTATTGTTGAAAAAACTTGGTGGGAAAAAAAACATTTTCTTTATGTTGCGTATACGCAACGTTGGGAAGGAATGGGTCAACACTTGGCTTATAATTAATTTGGGGATCTGATTTTTAAATATTTTTGGGTAGTCTTCCATACGTGAAGAATCACGAAAATTATTACATGTTTAGTATAGTAAAATATTTACCGAAACGTAACGCTTGTAACGTGTGGAGCGTTCGAAGTACCCGAAACCTTATTGAGAAATGAATGATTTAAGTATACGATTGTCTAATTACTTTGAACAGTCTACAATGAATGTGCATTAAGTTCGATTCTAACAATTAACTATTAAATCGTATACATATAATTGTGACTATCTCCAATATTATAATGTAACATAAAATAGCAATTGTATGATAGAATAATTAGATATTATTTTTATTAACAATTTATATTATGGGTTCTATGTGGAATTAAATATTATGGAATTAGAAATCACTAATTCTCATAAAATCTAACTAATGTCAGTATTGAAATAATAACAGAATACCATATGTGTCCCATACGGCAAAAAAATATTATAAAAAGTGAGATGCTCATCATGTGACACTTGTCTAATATTTAAACCGTAGACCACAGGACAGAATATTTTTTAATAATTATAAATAAATTTATTCATGACTACGTGACGTTACTCTTTAACGACAATCAAATTTAAGTTTGCATTATCTGTTCTACAATTTCTGTTATTTAATATTACAATTGATCTATAATCTCACGTTATCAAAACCCGTAACTAATTTTTTCGAAAATCACCACGGAATTCATTTCTAAATATCTGTCATAAAATCATGTATTTTATTTCAATGTTTGACAGGTCACTTTGTAATATTTGTAAGTAAATTTGTTCCTGGTTACATGACGTTACTCTTTAACAATAATTAAATTGATATTTTCTGTTCGACAGTTACTATTGTTTAATACTATAATTAATCTGTGATCTCACGTTATCGAGACCCATAATGAATTTTTTTGAAAATCACCTTGAAATTCATACTAAAGTAGCTGTTGTAAAATCATGAATTTTATTTTAATGTCTGCTCATTTTCGAAGCTTCCCTGAGTTGTTAACAATTCTGTGGTTGCTTGAAATGCACCTAAAACTGTAGGTTCCCGGTTGCATCACGAAAGAAGCAAATAAATAACAAGATGGTCGATTCAAGGCGCCTGTACGGTAAATTTGGCGTGTAAGAGGCTCTTTTGAAATGCATCGAGAACCGAGCGAGCTTTCATCGGGTGCATTCAAAGAGTTCCAGCCATTCCAAGGACGCGTGCACGAAATTTCCCTTATAGTGATTCCATGGAGTGTCTCGATCTAACCTAACTCTGTGCATATTGTCATGTAAAAGAAACGCTGAAGAATTCCGCATTTAACGGATTGAATTCCACCCTGTTCGAACTTTCTGATTTATTCGCCTAATTTTTCTTATCCTATACGTGCGTATAAACCAATTTTTGAAAACAATTTCCACCGCAAGAATATGTGGAACTTTTAGGAGGAAATGAAATTGCCATCTTGTACTTGGAATTAACACGTTGAATGGCGCAGTGAAAACAGCCATACCTAGGCAGACACACTATAATTTGTTATTTTTAGTATAAATTACTGAAGAAATGAGTATTTAAGTGCCTAATCGTGTACATATGTTTCTTTACTATTTGTGTAATGTTAAGTTTTCTTAGATTTATATGAGAATCCATAATTAATTAATTAAATCAAATGTGAAATGCCGGTCGCCAGTGACCAGTGATCACAGATTATGGCAATCATCAGTTGGCCAAGTTTATGTGCAGCCTATCTCAGAAAATTGTGCTGTACAGCATCTAGTTCTTTTTTTACGTATTTTCCGATCAATCTAATATCATGTGGACTGCCACAGTGAAAACTCCCATACATGGTCAGATATATTACAATATCCCATTTCAAGTACAAATCACAAAGAAAAGAAATATGTAACGATTAAATGGCACAATTTCGACCATCCCTTCTTACTACAATATTAATTCCATTCCAAATTTCAATAAAACCAGTGATTATCTAATTAAATAAAATTCCATGCGTAGGACACAGGTGACCACAGCAGTGAATGTGATATAGGGTACTAGATTGTTCTTTATATTTTACGAGGGAATTATTTAATTTTTAGCGGTTAAGAAACGAGCAAAAGGTTTCGGGTATCATACTGCACAGTGTCCAATTTACCGGGTGCATTGTGCTTGATTCGTTAATCGAAATAGCACCGTCTGATCGTTTTCGGGAATTTAATTCAATTTCCGATCAGAAATTCGGCTGCCGAGCGAGTCGAACTTCATTACCAAACTCGTTCGCGCGAAACGTTTTACGAACCGCTTCTAATCTTTGCACCCTCGAGGCACGTGGAATGAATTCACTGAGCCGCTGATGGACCGGGGTATCAACCGACCCCATTTTCTACTCAAACCCAACGTGATACACATGTCAATGCAACGCGTTTCCCCCCGGCGCCTATCAGTTCCTCTGAAATTCGTTCATTACTTTTTCGACATAACTGATCGTGCTTCATCGATATTTTTAATTTCGACCGATTGTCTACGGTTCACAGATTGCGCCGTGCTTTTACTCAAAGCAATTCTTGACAAATTCTTTCCATTTTAGAGACTATCGAATTAAGTCTTTTAACCCTTTGATTGCTATCGGCGCTTATAGACACTTGACAAAGTCGCTCACCCTGTACTGACGACGCCCATGGGCGTTCGGTGCAATGGCTCGCTGCATGCCACTGCAGCTTGGCCGCACGCAGCGTTCGCCTCACTTCCGAGTAGCTCGCAGTCAAAGGGTTTAGATGATTTTCTCGTGTACAGGATGTAACAAAAGCAATGGTCATGGGTTTCAGGCGTGAATTCGCACGCTACGATCAGTGGACGTTTGCAAAGAAATGAAAGGATCAGGATAATAAAAGTAGCTGATGCAAAGTGTAAATGAAGGGTGACCAACAACTGAGCGGTGAAAATTTATTATTATACCCAAAATGCGTAAGCAGTGATTTTTCTATAAGACAGTATTAGGCTTTGCTTGTTCTAAACCTAGGAAGTCAACGTGCATCACTTTGAGCACCTACCGTAACTAACAAGGTAAGTTAACTATTTACCTAACTTGTAAGGTGAATAATGAGACCGTGAACATGGTTTTCGCAAATATTTCAGTAATACCTGATTCAGGATAAATGAAGCTTAATACTTTCTTGTAGAAAATTGACTGCTCTTTTTAATTTTGATACAGAAAGGTAAGCGTTCTATTTAAAAAATTCAAGGTCACCTTAACATCTCGTAATCAAATAGGTTATTTAAGAAAATCGTTTCAGCATCATTTGTTCTCATCGATACCGTGCAATTTCTATATAAAACACTTTTTTGTAGAACGCATACTTTAGAAGTTATTCGGGGTGGACACGTTCTGTGACTCACCGTGTATAGGAAGATTCATAATAACATGATCTACCAACGTGCAAGAGCTCATTAAAACATAACACCGAGAACTCAGCTATCCAACCCACCGCCAATATCGCCTCCTTCGTCACAGTATACTAAATTAACTGCCGTCTACACAATAAATCATCAATATCCAATTTTCAGTTCGACGTGCGTTACGAAAAGTAGCACGTTTCATTTGTCTTATGAAGACTAGCACTTTGAACTTTGTGACCACGAAATGCAGCGCGTTTCAATTTATCTCTCGAAAAGCAGCATGTTTTCATTTATTGCTTATTTATTTATTATTATTGCTTCTTGTCGCGAAAAATATCACGTTAAGTAAGTTGCCCAGAAGTCTACTGCAGAAATAAAGAAGTAAACGTTTCTTTTAACTAAAATAAACGTCTTTAATGAAATAAGTGGAACATAATCAAATATAATAAAAAATAAACTAATTTATTTAATCAACAATATTATTATAAAACTGAAGTTCTACCGATATTTTCGTAGAAGTATCAAACACATGTCGATACTTCCGTAAAAGTATCGACGCTGTATTGACTCCTTTTGATATTTACGTGTTTGATACTACTCGATACCAGATCGAAATTCGTAGACTGGTATCCATAGTATCGTTGCGATATCAGTCCCAACGCTAGTCCCAGTCTTCGTAAGACAAATGAAACGTGCTACTTTTCGCCGCAGCGTTCGAAATATATTATTGTCCCTGGCGAACTGTTAATCGTGCTCGCTATCTGGATTAATGTCGAGCATGCTAGTTATCGGTGGAAACGATCAAACGTGCTGCTTTTCGTGATAAACTGAAATGTGCTAGTCTTCGTGAGACAAACGAAATGTGCTACTATTCGTGACGCACGTCGAGTTATTCCTGGAGCAGCCTGTATAAAGGATGCACCATGTTCGTACACATTCGTCTTTCACTGGCAGCCTGATTCGTCTCGGTTTGCGGAACGAGAGCTAATCGGTTCGATGGATTCGCGGTCGTGTTACGCGGTGAAACGGCGTCCACCACGAAACGAGTACACGCGTGTCCGCAAATGAGTTTGACGGCCTTGCACCTCCGCAAGCGACACGTTATATTACACGAGCGCGAATATCTGTACCCGGCGTGTCGAGCCACGGGGATGCGGTCGCCGTTCGAACGCCCTTGTCCGTCGTTCGATTGAATCTTTCGGTGGGAACAGCGACGCTTCCAGGTGTAACAATCGACACTCGATCAGTTTCGAAACCGATTCGATGATTTTTCAACCCTTTCAGCTCGTGTCCTCTGCGAGGATTTCGATCCTCCTCGAGGATTTGGGGACCGAGTTTTACCGCGCCAGGTTAGGGTTCCTTTCAAGCTAGTGATGGTTTATAATTTTTTTAGGATTCATGAGAGTCTGAAGCAGAGCTTTGGAGTATGTTTCCGATACACAGGGTGTGACATTTTAATCTCTCCACGAGAGTATTTTCGAAATTATCAGTGATTTCGAGAAAATTTTAGACAGAAGTTAAATGGTTTTATGGAGGATATAATGTTGTGGTGATAGTTTCTTTTTTTGTAGGTGAAGGTGCAGTGAAAATATGGTAGCCAATTTTTTTTTTTTTAACACGTTCCATGCCACTGTGAAAAATTCCATAACTAGTCAGACGCGTGAATATAAGATTCTATAAACACATAACGTTAGAAACACAAACCTTGAATTGTCTTATGATATACCATTCATTTGGTACTATTATTGCGGCGTTCGTTTTAATTGGAATATAAAGAATATTACCATTTATTTAGAATAATCGAATTTGGTGCGTGGAGCGCATACGACCCACGCAGCACGGAACGCGTTAAGTAGACCAATATGTATTTTTATATAGTGTTAGGTACCTAACTTGAAGACTTCAAGTTACTGGAAAATTGTTTGCTGTATGAAAAAATGTTTCAAGCAAAAGTTAAATGGTATCAAGGGGGTATACGAGGTAATAGTTCGTTTGTTGCTACCTTACATTTTTATCGAGATTAGGAGATCACCTTCAGTTCTTCAAATGAGACGTCTAATGTTTTTTATCGAATTTTGGTAGAGTGTCAAACGCTGCGTGAAAAAGTATTCTACCAAATTTTAATGGAATCTAAAATTAACAATTACTGAGACATTTGCGAGCGAATCATTTTGTATTTGGAATCATGGTCAGTCAGTATGACTGTTTGATGCAAAACAACTGTTCTTTGCCGTTGTTGAAAAGTTAATTCTTTGGTAAAATCATTTATTCTGAATCTTTTGTTCCAGTAATCGCAAGCTTTCAGTGAAGAGTAATTAACTGGATCCGATGCCTCTGAAATTTTAACCTACAATGCTATTTTTGATTAAAATGGCTGGTCATACAGGGCTAATAGACTGCAGTTCGTTTATACTCATCGGAAACTTTCCTTGTAAGTTAATAAATTAATATTTCCATGGCTCAGTGAACAAAACGCTGCAATTTACTTGGATAATAGCGCGAAAATTATGTTCCATTCGAAGCAACTAATTAAAGTCCTTCACCTCGGCCAAAAGTTAACGAATTACTTCGGTGTGTAATCGCCTGGGTCTCGTCTACGTCATCAAACTCCATTACAACACGAAACCACAACGTCATTAACCGAGTTTAGGTGAATGGCCAAGAAATTAGTGTATAACGCGTGCGAAGGTGACATTTTGGTTCCCCGACAGGGAAACTCGAATGGCGGACGTCAGATTGGTTCCTGGTAACCATTTACTTTCCGTACTGTTAACACACAAAACACCACTGTCTTTTTCACATAATTTACAATTATTTTCCATTTATTTCACCGGGTAACGAATGCATGGCAATATGAATATAGATGCAGGGTGTCCCATTTGAACCCTTTGAACTCCTAATTTGTTTTTAATTTTTTTTTCAATAACTCCCTATTACTTTGAGCGTTTCAATTGAAACGTACTTCAAAAGACAGTTGGTTGATAAAATGTCTGGAGCCTATTCATTCTCAAATCACTCGTCTACTCATCACCGGTCACCACATTACAGAAATTACAAACAAAAATTGTAGAAATTTGATAAAATAATAAAGATATAAAGGATATGATAAGGCAGTGTATTCGGAGTATGACATAAAGAATACGAGCTGTAATTAAGGCAAGGGGGGAACACAAAAGAATAACATATGTATGTGTAATACTTAAGTAGTTAATAAACTTTATTATTAAAGTTCCATCAGGTCTTTCAATTTGACTAAAAACAGAAAAAATGTTGAAAATTATGAGTGGTCCTAATTCGATGGCCAGGGGCTGTACAATTGCGAGTGCCTATAAGCTATTAACATAACAAAAGATATAAACATCATAGGTGCTACTATCATTCTACCACGTGTAAAATACTTGTAATAAATTTGCATACAAGCCACTCTTACAATTTAATCAAATAAAATTTGTGGTGCGGCGAATGGTACGACCTCATGCACGAGGGATTAAAAATTAACTTTCCCCTCAGCCGGTTTAAAATTACGCCATCAAGAACGGAACGTGGCTCTGAACGAGCTCTCGCAACAATTTCATCGCGTCGGAACTACACAGCAGAATTTTCCCTGAGATATTCGCGGTTAATTGTTTCAGCCGTGGCCGCCGGAAAACAACGCGTTCGTTCAATGCGAAATAACTCCCCGAGTATGCGGACGAGGCCGTGAAAATCGCAGGTACACTCTGATACGTTTCGACTCGTCAAATCGAATCTGTCGGTGTAATTACAAAACGAACGCGCTGCGCACAGACAAGGAAAGGAGAAAATTAAACGTTTTTCTGACGTCTAACTGATTGATTGATGTTTCGTAATTTGCAACTTGCAAACGATTCGTCCGAATTACAACCCGTTCTGTTTGAATCAATGGCAAATCTGTCCCATTAATTTTCGCTGGGATTACAAACAAAACATCGCGCCGTTTTTCCGTCGTTTCGAGTCCAACCCGTTTGTCTTGAATCTTAGTCAGACGGTGTACACCCGGGGGTTCGTTTTTAGCGAATTTGCATTCGAGCCGAAGAGCCTGTGTCGCACGCTCCGATTTCGTTTTAGATTCAACCGGGTCAAGTGAGACATTCCATTAGAAATTTAACACACTATCGCACACAATGAGAATCCCTTTAAATATGTTTTAAAAATTGTACATAATAATTCATGTCGAATACTGTTGCTGTTGTCATGACTCTTCAATAACCAAAGTGTTCGAGTAATTGAATCGTTTACTATTGAAATGACGCATGTCCATTTTTTAACCCGTTGCCTTATCACAATGAGTCACACTGGTGATGCAGATTATGATTTATAGATTATAAATATCAGTTTCACTGAAATGTAAATTCTTGAAAATTGTACACTGCAATACCACTAACTTTTAGAGGATCATCCAAAGCAACCTATACATGTTGATAAATATTACGCTTAGAACACTCGAACAATAAACTTCAGTGCAGATAGCTACTAACAAAAAATTATCATGAGGCAAGGGGTTAAAATTTCACACCAGGCGGTAAAAACTTTACCTAATTTTCTTCGAAATAATGTTTATTCGGTACATACCCGGGGGTTCGTTTTTAGCGAATTTGCTTTCGAGCCGAAGAGCGTGTGTCGCGCGTTCCTATTTCGTTTTAGATACAACCGGGTCAAATGAGCCATTCCAGCAGAAATTTGACACGCTATCCCGCACCCCTTTTCAGACTGTAGCATGTTCGGGTTGATCTCGAGCGCCCCGAAACGACGATTTTATTAAAAGCCACACATGGTTACGATAAACTGTCTCTTTGAACGAGAGTCTGACAGTGAAGATTACAGTGTGGATGATCTCCTGCGTTTCGAGGCGACGACTTTAGTGAAAAGCATGCATGGTCGCTGTAAACCGTCTCTTTGAATGAAGGATATGTCAGTGGAAATTGGCATGAGCTATTCTATGCTA